>JAVBJF010000004.1:0-2400000 GCA_033439095.1 Pseudococcus viburni | reverse complement strand
TGGGGGCATTAGATCAAAAATCGGGCCTGGGGCCAAAACCACCCCTTATCCGGCTATACCCTTTGCCCTAAATAAGCTCTAAAATTGATTTTAATAAATCTGGATTTTTTTTTGAAATTTTTTGAAATTTCTGAAAATGTTGAATTTTTGACAATTTTTGAAGAATTGAAGGCTCGTGCACGATCGGGAGATATGAATCGATTTTGAAAGGGTACCCCCGGTTAAGATAGGTGAATCGGCCTAAGAGCTACTTTTTGAAACTGACTATCAGACATTATTAGGGACCCAAAAAAATAATTTTAGACCGTATTTTCAACCCCCCACCTCACTCCCCTTCACCCCCACCCCCCAAAATGTCGAATTTTCGTCAAAAAATCCTATCTCGGAACCGAATGAACCAAAAATTCTGAAATCTATGTGGTGTATACGGGGAGTGGTGAACAACTTTTGAGAATTTTTTCAGATTTTTTTTGGACTGCCTTCTAGCCAAAATCCCACTTTGAAAACTTAAAATCGCTCTAATTTCGAAACTAAAAGACATACATTTTTTCTTTTTGGCACAAATATAGTTCTACCTTGGTACAAGATAATGATATTTTTTTCAGATTTTTAGCGTTGGGAGAACAGACGAAAAAATGCGGTTTTCTATTAAAAAATGCTCATTTCATCATTCACGCAACCAAAAATTTTGAAAACATTTATATGGTACGAATGGGGAAAGGTAACAAATTTTTGAGAATTTTTTATGATTTTTTTTTGCAGTGCATTCCAGCCAAAACCCCACCCTCAAACTTTTAAAATTGCTCCGATTCCAAAGCTATAAGGCAAACATTCGTTCTACTTTTTGAAACTAACCACCACACATAATTAAGGACTCCAAAAAATCTTAGGATGCATATTCCACCTCCCATCTCACTCCGTTTCACCCTCATCCTCCCAATATTTAGTTTTGTCAAAAAAACCCATTTTGGTACCTCAATGAACCAAAATTTTGAAATTCATTTTTTCTGTATATGGAGAACGGTAATTGGTTACAAACTTTGAGAATTTTTCAGATTTGTTTGCACCTCGTTTTAGTCAAACCCCCACTCAATAAATTTAAAGTCGTTGAAATTTATATGGTAAAGTATGAACAGTGAGAGGAACAAACTTTTGAGAAGTTTTCAGATTTTTTTTTGCAATGTATTCTAGTTCCAAACCCACCCTTCAACTACTAAACAGAAAGAATAATTATATAGGTATCTTTTAATTTTGAAACTGGAACAAACCAAAGTTTGAGGATGGGTTTTTGGCTAGAATGCACTGCAAAAAAACCCGAAATTTTTTTTTAAAATTTTTTTTGTATGAATGACGAAATGGGTATTTTTGAAGAGAAAAAAGTATTTTTTCGTCTTTTCTTCCCAAACTGCAATTCCTGGAAAAATTAACTTTAGGAGGGCCATATTTGCACCAAAAAGAAAAAATGTATACTCTCATTCTGAAAGCACAGGAAAAATGAGCGAAATTCACTGGTTTTCAAGTTAATTTTCACTGATTTTTCAGCAAATTTTATGAATTTCACAGATTTGTCAGAGAATTTTCACTGTTTTTCCAGTGAATTTCATGAATTTCACTGATTTGTCAGTGAATTTTCACTGATTTTCCAGTGATTATCATTTCCCATATACAAAAAAAATGAATTTCAAAATTTTGGTTCATTGAGGTACCAAAATGGGTTTTTTTGACAAAACTAAATATTGGGAGGATGAGGGTGAAACGGAGTGAGATGGGAGGTGGAATATGCATCCTAAGATTTTTTGGAGTCCTTAATTATGTGTGGTGGTTAGTTTCAAAAAGTAGAACGAATGTTTGCCTTATAGCTTTGGAATCGGAGCAATTTTAAAAGTTTGAGGGTGGGGTTTTGGCTGGAATGCACTGCAAAAAAAAATCATAAAAAATTCTCAAAAATTTGTTACCTTTCCCCATTCGTACCATATAAATGTTTTCAAAATTTTTGGTTGCGTGAATGATGAAATGAGCATTTTTTAATAGAAAACCGCATTTTTTCGTCTGTTCTCCCAACGCTAAAAATCTGAAAAAAATATCATTATCTTGTACCAAGGTAGAACTATATTTGTGCCAAAAAGAAAAAATGTATGTCTTTTAGTTTCGAAATTAGAGCGATTTTAAGTTTTCAAAGTGGGATTTTGGCTAGAAGGCAGTCCAAAAAAAATCTGAAAAAATTCTCAAAAGTTGTTCACCACTCCCCGTATACACCACATAGATTTCAGAATTTTTGGTTCATTCGGTTCCGAGATAGGATTTTTTGACGAAAATTCGACATTTTGGGGGGTGGGGGTGAAGGGGAGTGAGGTGGGGGGTTGAAAATACGGTCTAAAATTATTTTTTTGGGTCCCTAATAATGTCTGATAGTCAGTTTCAAAAAGTAGCTCTTAGGCCGATTCACCCATCTTAACCGGGGGTACCCTTTTTTATTTTATTTTTCTAGTCGATCCAGCCAACAACTTTTGGTGGGGGTAACTTTTCAAAAATCAAAATTTTTGGCTTTTCGGCCCACCCTAATGAACAAATTTCAGCAGTTCAATTCCTCCAAGTTCAAAAAAAAATGAACCCCCAGCACTCTTAAATAATCAAAAATTCAATGTCAGCCTATCCATTTATCTCTCCAACAACGAACCTTTCCACAAAACTAGTCGCTGGAAAAATATCCGGCCTACGATACTAACAAACCTAACACCGCTCAAAAGAAACAATACAAATTTCGGCTTCCATTCATCTGTAAACCTTGACCGGAAACCTTCCTGCAGGATCAATTCATCCAGCTCGCCTCTTCCTGACACCCTGACCAATCGAAAACACCCTCGGAACCACAAATCCGCAACTATTTCGGCCAAATCCACATCTTTCATCGCATTCAACACTTGGCGAGTACATCAACAATAGGCACCGGAACCGCGATCTAATATTTAACGCGACCGACGACGACGAAAATTCGAGGGTGGAAAAAAACCTCACCTAGCCTCATCTCATCGCGCCGCGTAAAAGTATATAGAGCTGGATATTTATGCAAATTTCTCGCCGGGCTAAAGGAAGTACCATACACAAAGTATACCGTACCGACACGTAAAATAATTAGACAATATCACAAGTATCGCCGGGCTCGGCGTAAAACACCCCCGACTCGACTACTACGCAATAAAAAAGACCGCCACGTCGACGTGTAGTCGGCCCGAAAACAAACGTTTTTCGTGTTTACGCCCATAAATTGTCGAAATTTCGCTTTAAATTAAGGTAAAAACGAGTAATTTCGAGTCGTAAAAACTTTTTGCAAAATCAAATATTTAAAGTAACGTAGTTAAAATCCGACACGATGCCAAAACATTATGTAAATTTTACACCGAGAAGCACGTGCTACTAACGTCTTTCTTCTTCGTCGTGCTCGTCGGTGCCGCCGCCGCTGTGCCGATGATGCCTCGCGAAAAGCTTATATCTCTAGTCTCACATCCCCATTTAGACAAAATTTTCATCTAGTCGCCTCTAGTAATAATAATCGAGGTTGTGGAAAACTTCGAAAAATTTCAAGTAAAAAAAGAAACGTTAGTTTTCATATTTTTTTTTTGTTTTCGGATTTTCTTCAAAACGATGAGCATACTTTGGTTTTTTTGAAAGTTTAGAATGGGGGGTATGAAATTATCAAATTTTTTAATTGAAAGTATTTTGAAAAAAAATTGAAAAATTGTTGGATAATACAATTTATAATTTAAAACAATTTCAGAAAAAATTATAATTTGATAAAACATCGAGATGGAATTTTGGAGTTGAAGATGTTGAAAATTTTTAAAGAAAAATTCTGGGATGAAATTAAGATTAAAATTTTTTTGGAAAGAAAATATGATAAAATTACATTTTTAGAGTTGAAAAAATTGATCTGGGAAAAAATGTAAAAAAAATGAGGTAAAGTATATTTGCAAAAAAATTTAAATGAAAAAAAACCTTACGCAGTCGCGTAAGGTAACCGACTTTTCGGTTTTTACATACAACGTAATGTAAATTTATTAGCATCGAAGGATGATTCAACTCGAAATAAAATTAAGGCCAAATTTGAAATCAACAATCCTTTTTACATAATTTATATTGCTTCTTTTCAAGTTAAGTTCAAAATTTTGAACTTCGATACCCCTTATGACATCTAGGGAAATTCAAATCGAAAAACTAAGGTCTTTGAAATCAGTTTCAAGTTATTACTTGAAATTAAAATTTTTGCCCAGTACCCAATTCCAAAATTTTGGACCTCTAAGCTGTCTAATGTACATAGGGGAACCTAGGGGGCTGAAATCGAAAAACCAAAGCCTAATTTGAAACATAACCCCAAATTACATAAAAGCTGTATGTATAATTTTAAAGTAATTGCCGAAATTGAAATTTCAGCCTTTCCCTCCTCCATCCCCTCAGGCATCCTCAAGTCCCTAGGGACATCTAGGAGATTCGAATCGGTAAAACAAAGACAAATTCGGAATCCGCGACCCACAATGTGTCAGAATGTGCCCTTTTACCGAATTTTGAATGCCAAAATGCAAAATGTGAGTTTTGAACCTCTCATTACGCCCTTTAGTGACCGTTTTTTGAGTAAAGGAGGCGTCCCGCAAAAAAGTTAGTGAAGGACGTTGTAGAGAATTAAATTTACTTTCGTCAGTGTGTCATCACATTTTTTTGAGTGGGCTTCAAAAAAACTGTTAATCAATTTTCAGCTACCTGGTGGATGGCATACCTGAACCGATTGAACTGAAATTTTTACTGTATCACCTTCCAACTTTCCTCTGTCACTTCTGAAAATTTCAGCTCAATTGGTTCAGGGGTTCTTGAAAAATAAAAATTTAAAGCGTTCTGCAACTTTTACTTCATTTGATTGAAATTTCTAAAATTCCCACCTTTTTTATTTTATTCAAATTTCTCAAAGTTCAAAGTAAGATATCTCGAAAACGGCTGATTGGATTTTAAATCGGTTTGAAAATCTCAAAATTTCGATCCTTCCTCTACGATTTTTGTAATATCTGTCCCCTTATGAAAGTTCACAGCTTTCGTGTTTAATCAAAGACAAAAGTGTACCTTTTTCATTAAAATTTCACAAATTTTTTTTTATTCATTTATTCAAATTTCTCAAACTTTAAAGTTCAATATTTCGAAAACGGTTGAATGGATTTCAAATCGGTTTGAAAATCTCAAAATTTAAATCCTTCCTCTACAATTTTTACCGACTTTTTTGTAATTTGTGTTTTTTTCTGAAAGTTCGCCGCTTTCGAGTTTAATCAAAGACAAAAGTGTACATCATTCATTCAAATTTATCAAAGTTCAAAGTTGTGATATGTGGTTCCTTCTGAAAGTTCACAGTTTTCGAGTTTAATCAAAGACAAAATTGTACCTTTTCCATTCAAATTTCTCAAATTTTCACCTTTTTTATTCATTTATTCAAATTTCTCAAACTTCAAAGTTGAATATCTCGAAAACGGCCGAATGGATTTCCGAGATATCTTACTTTGAACTTTGAGAAATTTGAATGAATGATGTACACTTTTGTCTTTGATTAAACTCGAAAGCGGCATTGTTAATCCTAAAGACTAAACCTCACCTCACCTTGACATTCAGTCGGTCTAAAAAAATCGTCGTTTTGAAAATTCCAAAATTACGATGAAAAAAAATTTCAAAAAATTACTCCGCCAGCGGGATTCGAACCCGGGACCTTCCGCACTGTGAGCCATCGCTCTGTCCATTCAGCTACCGGAGCAGCTTGCCCAAATGTGTTTGACAACGATATACATGTCACTAAACTACGTAAAACTACCCCCCATGCTCGCGTACGCGTACGCATACGTATACACGCGTACGCATACGTATGCACGCGTACGCATACGTATACACGCGTACTACGTCATTAATATTTTCCTGTCATGAATTGTTTCCCAATTTTGTCTTTGATTAAACTCGAAAACTGTGAACTTTCAGAAGAAAACACATATCACAACTTTGAACTTTGAGAAATTTGAATGAATGATGTACACTTTTGTCTTTGATTAAACTCGAAAGCGGCGAACTTTCAGAAAAAAACACAAATTACAAAAATTGTAGAGGAAGGATTTAAATTTTGAGATTTTCAAACCGATTTGAAATCCATTCAACCGTTTTCGAAATATTGAACTTTAAAGTTTGAGAAATTTGAATAAATGAATAAAAAAAAAATTATGAAATTTTAATGAAAAAGGTACACTTTTGTCTTTGATTAAACACGAAAGCTGTGAACTTTCATAAGGGGACAGATATTACAAAAATCGTAGAAGAAGGATCGAAATTTTGAGCAATTTTTGTGATATGTGTTTTCTTCTGAAAGTTCGCCGCTTTCGAGTTTAATCAAAGACAAAAGTGTACATCATTCATTCAAATTTCTCAAAGTTCAAAGTAAGATATCTCGAAAACGGCTGAATGGATTTTAAATCGGTTTGAAAATCTCAAAATTTCGATCCTTCCTCTACAATTTTCGTGATATGTGTTTTCTTCTGAAAGTTCACAGCTTTCGAGTTTAATCGAGGACAAAATTGTACCTTTTCCATTCAAATGTCTCATATTTTCACCTTTTTTATTCATTTATTCAAATTTCTCAAACTTCAAAGTTCAATATCTCGAAAATGGTTGAATGGATTTCAAATCGGTTTTAAAATCTGAAAAGTTCAAGCTTTCCTCTACAATTTTTGTGATATGTGTCCTCTTCTGAAAGTTCGCAGCTTTCGAGTTTATTCAAGGACAAAGTGTACATTTTTCAGTCAAATTTCTCAAAGTTCAAAGTTAGATATCTCGAAAACGACTAAATGGATTTTAAATCGGTTTGAAAATCTCAAAATTTCGATTCTTCCACTACAATTTTTGTGATATGTGTTTTCTTCTGAAAGTTGGCCGCTTTCGAGTTTAATCAAAGACAAAAGTGTACATCATTCATTCAAATTTCTCAAAGTTCAAAGTAAGATATCTCAAAAACGGCTGAATGGATTTTAAATCGGTTTGAAAATCTCAAAATTTCGATCCTTCCTCTACAATTTTCGTGATATGTGTTTTCTTCTGAAAGTTCACAGCTTTCGAGTTTAATCGAGGACAAAATTGTACCTTTTCCATTCAAATGTCTCATATTTTCACCTTTTTTATTCATTTATTCAAATTTCTCAAACTTCAAAGTTCAATATCTCGAAAATGGTTGAATGGATTTCAAATCGGTTTTAAAATCTGAAAAGTTCAAGCTTTCCTCTACAATTTTTGTGATATGTGTCCTCTTCTGAAAGTTCGCAGCTTTCGAGTTTATTCAAGGACAAAGTGTACATTTTTCAGTCAAATTTCTCAAAGTTCAAAGTTAGATATCTCGAAAACGACTAAATGGATTTTAAATCGGTTTGAAAATCTCAAAATTTCGATTCTTCCACTACAATTTTTGTGATATGTGTTTTCTTCTGAAAGTTGGCCGCTTTCGAGTTTAATCAAAGACAAAAGTGTACATCATTCATTCAAATTTCTCAAAGTTCAAAGTAAGATATCTCAAAAACGGCTGAATGGATTTTAAATCGGTTTGAAAATCTCAAAATTTCGATCCTTCCTCTACAATTTTCGTGATATGTGTTTTCTTCTGAAAGTTCACAGCTTTCGAGTTTAATCGAGGACAAAATTGTACCTTTTCCATTCAAATGTCTCACATTTTCACCGTTTTTATTCATTTATTCAAATTTCTCAAACTTCAAAGGTCAATATCTCGAAAACGGTTGAATGGATTTCAAATCGGTTTGAAAATCTGAAAATTTCAAGCTTTCCTCTACAATTTTTGTGATATGTGTCCTCTTCTGAAAGTTCGCAGCTTTCGAGTTTATTCAAGGACAAAGTGTACATTTTTCAGTCAAATTTCTCAAAGTTCAAAGTTCAATATCTCGACAACGGCTGAATGGATTTCAAATCGGTTTGAAAATCTCAAAATTTCAATCCTTCCTCTACAATTTTTGTGATATGTGTTTTCTTCTGAAAGTTCACCACTTTCGAGATTACTCAAAGACAAAAGTGTACATAAACGTATATATATATATATATATATATACAGGCATGCTGCAGCCTTACGAGACCCGTTTTGGATATCTCGCTATCCTTATTAGGCCCGTTTTTACCTTGTGAGACCCGAAATCGGGTCTCGCAACGTCATGCCATATAAAGTGGTTTTTCATGATGTATGCATACTCAGGAGTCTGTAGGCAGAGGGTCTCGCAAGGTCGTTTGTATATCTTTGTATATAATTTACCTCGCCTCTCTGCACACAGCAACATTTGGAAATTTCAACCATGCGCCATTCAAATACGAATCAAGCTAAAGGGATGGCGCTTGCACAGTGAAATTCGTCTCATTTTCTACTATTTTTTCCGCTCCACACATCGGCACTACTACCCGACCCTTCATTTATGCCGATTTTTAAAGTTTCGGGCCTCACAGTGCCTGTATTATCTCCTTTTGCAAAACGGGTCTCGCAAGGTTAGTATGATCCATATATATATATATATATAGATATGCCAACAGTACCTCTTCGTCACCGTTTATATAGGCAAGTATCCTTTCCGTCACCGAAATCGGTGACGAAGGCGTTTTGCCGGTGACGTAGGCGTTTCCCTGTGTATATCAAGTTAAAACAACTCTTTTTAACCCAAAATGAAGGTGACAGAGGCGTCTGGTGGTTACGCAGACGTCCCCCTGTGTATACTCGCCTAAAACTGCTTTTTTCACCATGCACATGAGATCGCGATCTTTTTTTTGTGGTGACGTGGAGGCTATGTATATACCTACAATATACAGATTTTAAAGTCCATTGTAATAAAAGTCTTTATCATGTTGCGCCACCTGCTTATTCATTTGACTTGAGGGAGGCAAAGACGTATAAACACTATAAAAACTATGCTGGTTTTAAATACCACGTGTAGAAACCAACAGAAGCATATTTAAAGGTGGTGACGAAAAGGTACTGTTTATAAAAGGTGACGTCGAGGTTATGTTGGTCCATATATATATATATATATAAGGAAACCTCGTTTTTTCTCACACGTCCTATCGTGTTCAGAAGGTCCTAAAACGTGAAGAAAAGTTGGTCCCGACGTCCATTTCAACCATGATGAACAATTTAGTACTCGACTTTTCCATAAATGGAAAAGTCGGTAAAACGTTGAAAAAAATTGGATTCAAAAGAAATTGAGAGCAAATTTTTGGTTAAAAACAGAATTTGGTGGGAAAATAAAGGCAAAAAGTGTTCATTGAGCGTGCATTTGTGCTGGAGAAAAAAATCAGTTGGTTTGTGGTAGGTATGGGTCTCGTAGTCCCAAAAAACCGTATTTTGGATTTTTCGTCCTGGAACAATAGGGAGCTAGGGCCTGAAACCCCCCTTTGTTTCCAATTTTTAAATTTGACCTTGGACAAAAATTTTTTCACATTCTGGTAGCAGGCACTCCCCCGACTTCAAATATATGTCACATCCCTTGGGTCACAGGCACAATGCCCCAAAGTGCAATTTTTTGCCAAATTCGATCATTTTTGGCACAATAATGCCTTTGTAGGCGTCATGCGGTATGCTAGACAAAAAAAAATCAAACGCGATGCATTCTTGGGTTCATTTCGCGTCCAATGAGCCTAAGTTTGAGGAAAACTGTTGGCACAATAGGCCGTGGTGGAATTTCAAAGTTTTGAAAACGCGAGATTTCCTCCCCCTTTCATTAAAAAAAAGTTGTGGAAAAAATCTGAAACTTTGGTTGCGACCTATCAAAATGGGTTAAAATTTCACGAGCAGAACGAAATTATTGATGAAAATCAAATTTGAGCAATTTTAACCCACTTTGAGCCCCAAATTGGATCGATTTTTGAGTATTTTCAAAGAATTGACATGTGACATATGAAACTGGAGTAGAATTTTACCAGAAATTCAAAAATACCACCCAAATTTTTTTTGAGCTACTTTTGAGAATTTTGAGCCTCAAAACGAGTCAATTTTTGATCAATTTTAAAAAATTGGCATGTGATTTATGAAAGTGGAGTAGAATTTATCCAGAAATTCAAAAATATCACCCAAAACTTTTTTTGAGCAACTTTTAAGAATTTTGAGCCTTTGATTTAGTCGATTTTGAAATAAACTCATCAGCATAGACGGTATAAAATATCATAGAGAACCCAAAAATCAAAATCGAATAATTTTCTGAATGAAATAAAACCAGTTTTTTTTTTACAATTGAATGTAATTGATTTGAATTTCTTATTTTCTTTTTTCATAGTTTAGATAGATCATTTTTTTGCATTCCAATAAAATATTTTGCGCTTAAAATTACTCAAACTTGAAAGTTGTTTAAAAAAGTTTTCGATTACATTTTAAAATCTTTGGCGAAATTCTCTCCCTTTTTCGTAGGGCACATGCCAATTTTTTAAATTGATCAAAAATTGACTCATTTTGAGGCTTAAAATTCTTAAAAGTTGCTCAAAAAAAATTTGGGTGGTATTTTTGAATTTCTGGTGAAATCCTACCCCACTTTCATATGTCACATGTCAATTCTTTGAAAATACTCAAAAATTGATCCATTTTGGGGCTCGAAGTGGGTTAAAATTGCTCAAATTTAATTTTCATTAATAATTTCGTTCTGCTCGTGAAATTTTAACCCATTTTGATAGGTCGCAACCCAAGTTTCAGATTTTTTTTCACAACTTTTTTTTAATGAAAGGGGGAGGAAATCTCGCGTTTTCAAAACGTAGAAATTCCACCACGGCCTATTGTGCCAACAGTTTTCCTAAAACTTTGGCTCATTGGACGCGGAATGAACCCAAGAATGCATCGCGTTTGATTTTTTTTGTCCAGCATACCGCATGACGCCTACAGAGGCATTATTGTGCCAAAAATGATCGAATTTGGCAAAAAATCGCACTTTGGGGGAACAGCATCCCATTGTGCCTGTGACCCAAGGGATGTGACATATATTTGGTGTCGGGGGAGTGTCTGCTACCAGAATATGAAAAAAAATTGTCCAAGGTCAAATTTAAAAATTGGGGAAAAAGGGGGGTTTTCAGGCCTCAGCTCCCAATATTGTGCCAGGGCAAAAATTCAAAATACGGTTTTCTGGAACTACGAGACCCATACCTACATACAACAAACCAACTGATTTTTTTGTCCAGCGAAAATGCATACTAATTTCGATTACTAGAGCACTTTTTGCCTCTTGGTCTGTAAACTAATTGTTTCATTTTAGAGTAAAAAAAAAATTGAGGCTGAAAAACAATTGAAGTTGGAAAAATAATTTTGAAAAATGGAAAATATTATAGCCAAACTTGGAAAAATCGTGACAACTAGAAGAAAGTCTTCCGTCTTCCCATTATTGTTTACAGCACTGGCGTCATGATGTAGTTCATGTAGAATGCAACCCACCAAACAGAACCAATCCAGCATACAAACAATGTACAAAAAGGGTTATAGCAGGTTAAGTAAGTATAGTGTTTTGGCCCAGGAAAGGGATTTTGATGAAACCTACCCCAAAAGTTGAGTCATGATAAGAAAAAATTCTGACAAAAATTTTGGACCCCCAGGCAAGTATTTTCGGGGAAGGGGCCAAAATGTGTTTTCTAAACTTTATTTTTTCGTTTTTCGCCAAATGTAGATAAAAATTTCGTGTTTTTTTTCAATTGAATCTACAGGGTCAGAGGAACCCTAAGAAATTTTTTTCAAAATTTTTGACCCATTTTTCGTCGAGTTATGACGTTTTAAAAACTTTGAGCGGCCATTTTGGAAAGAAGTTTCAGAGGAACAGTCGCCATTTTGTTTTAGAAAATATTTTATTTAGTGTTGATTATACCACATAAGTTTCAATAAGTTTGAGTTGGTGCAACATTGTCAAAAAAAATAAAAACTGACCACCGGTCATGCGGAGCCCGAGCGTTCATGTCAATTTCCCACGGTCCTCTGGTGGAAAGTACAGTGTTCGCGCTCGTATGTTTGACAAAAATGTCATTCTAACCCAGAGGCGGATTACGTTTTTTCAAATATGAACGCAAATGGTAATAGAGGTACAAAATTTGGCATAGCGAAGGACACCATAAAAATTTTTTTTAGCCTGGAGAGTCATCGCCAAATCTCATTGGAGGGGGAGGGGGAAGATCCTGCATTTTCTTTCTAGTGCCCAAAACCTCCCACCTCCCTAGGGAGGATATGAACAAAAACTGTTTTTTTTTTCAAAATTGAATATTTTTGAGCCCATTACTTACAGTTGAAAATTCGTAAGTTGAACCAAAATGCTGAAAAAAGACTGAATTTTCAGAAAAACAACCTTGTCAAAATTACCCACGAAGGTGGACGTCAGAAAATCAAAAAATGTAAAATTTGTACAAAACCTCCCCAGGCTCTTCTACAAATAAGTAACATATTATCTTATCTGCTTTGTAGAACCTGCCTACCTCCCAACCTATCTTTTTTTTTACATTTTTCCGAGTAGATTACCATACATATAATTGACTTTATACAAATTCCCGTACCTCCAAGATTGGGGGGGGGGTGTGAGCTTGGGTATATGAGACTCTGATAGTAAACTAAGCCTATATTAGAACTCTGTCCTCCATTTTATTTGTAATCCATTATCATGTGAGGGGGTAGCTTAGAGCGTGGAGAAGGCTCAGATCAAAAAATGAAGTCAATATTCTAACTTGGTTACCTCAAAATGGTGAGGAACGATGTCTTTGAAAATTAAGCAAAATCGAAAGACACGACTTGATTTATGATTCGAGTAGATGTAGAGTCGAAATCCAACACGTTCTTCAAACATAGCGCGCGCGAGCACTGTACTTTCCACCAGAGCACCGTGGGAAATTGACATGAACGTTCGGTCTCCGCATCACCGGTGGTATACATTTTCTAAAAAAAAAAAGGCGACTGTACCTCTGAAACTTCTTTCCAAAATGGCCGCTCAAAGTTTTTAAAACGCCATAACTCGACGAAAAATGGGTCAAAAATTTTGACATTTTTTTTAGGGTTCCTCTAACCCTCTAGATTCAATTAAAAAGAACACGAAACTTTTATCTACATTTGGCGAAAAACGAAAAAATAAAGTTTAGAAAACACATTTTGGCCCCTCCCTCCAAAAATACTTGCTCTGGAGATCCAAAATTTTTGTCAAAATTTTTTCTCATCATATGACTCAACTTTTTGGGTAGGTTTCATCAAAATCCCTTTCCAAGGCCAAAACACCATACTTAACCTGCTATACCCTTTGAAATTTGAAAAAAAAGTTTCGATTTTTTGCTTTTTGTTTATGGCTGTATTACATATTACTAAGTATTGAAAATTTTAAAAAATTTTTTAAACTTTTCTGATTTTTTTCGAGGGTGTTCACATACACGGTTTTCGCGATTTTTTTCATAGAGGTAAAAAACATCATTTTAGGATTTGAGAACCCATAAAAACGAAGAACGAGGTGAAAATTATAACACCTAATACAGATCAAATTACTTCGAATCAATTTTTTTGTTTATTATCAAAATCTACTAAAATGGCGTTTTTTTGTCCATTTAATAAGAGAAAATTAAAAAAAAAATTCATAAAATCATCTACTAAAAAAAGTCATTGTATTTCGATTTTTTGAAAATTTCAAAATTTTTAACCCCCTTTGGAAAATGAGGCTTCAATTGAGAACCCCGAAATTTTTACCACGTTTTTTTAAGATCATTTCACATCTTTTTTTTCAATTTCCACCTCCAGTTCCCCCCTTAAAAAAACAAAAGATGACCCACCCTATTCCTAAATCCTTCGTCCTACTTCTCCTCACGTTTTATAGCGTCGAGAGGTCGATGGACACGTAATCTTCTATCCCATATCTCTCTCGTTGTGAAAAAAGTTGCTATTTTTTACATCCCTATCGTTTCCCCGCCCTCTCCATTACTTTCTTATACCCTGGAGGAAATTCCGTTCGAATTTATTTGTTCCCGTTTTTAGGCATGTTTAAACTTTGCAACTATACCGGATCTTGTTTGCTACAGTTCGAATATGTGCCCGCCTGCCTCGCACAGTTTATATAGTACAAGCCGATCTATCGGGTATTAGGTAATTTATTATTATTATCATTCCCGGGTGAATTAACGGAAATCTTTTGAACACGCCGTACCCCGCTTCCCCTCCGCTCAGCAGCGTCGATTGTTTGACTTTTGTACGATAGGCTGCTGACGATGGAACGTCGCGCGTCGGTCTCTCTTTTGTTTTATATCCGTTACAAGCTCGAAAGTTCGACTTCGACTCTTCTAGTTTATACTTATGGTATGTTTAATATGGCGGGATAGGAAAACTGTTACAACAATTTATACCGTAGATAGAGTCGTCTCGGTCGTCGCGCTGCGTCCTCTAAAAACGTCGAACAATTCCAATCTTTAGTCTTTCTTATTGACTATACAGAGATGAGTTTTAGCCATTAATTACGCGATCAATTACTGGAAACGGATTACTACACCAGCGGCGTATCCGGATAAAACTCTATAAATAGACCAAGTTCGAAAGTTCAATTTCACTCCGAGTGCGGAAAATTAATCTCGAATTTTTCTCATAGTAAGATGAACTTGGGGAAAAGAGCAAAGAAATAGGAAATGTAAGAATTACAGAACTAAATAAAGCTAAATATTGAATCATTATCGGAAAACCATCGGCCATATGTCAAATTCAGCATAAAATTAAGTAGGTCAGTTTTCTTAAAATTTTTTAAACAAAATAGAACTTGAGAAAGGCCATTGTACATCTTAGAAGGCTTTCAACTTATTAACTTATTAGACCAATATTCAGAAAATCGATCAAATCAAGCAATTCAAAAAATCAGACTGATTTTGCTTGGATTCAAAATACGTAAGATCGTCACAAATTTAAAAAATCCCACATCCGAAAGCTGAAAATGATTTCCTCGTACTTCAGAATAAGTTATCACGTTTTATTTTTTTACAGCACATTCTAGACAATTTTAATTTACCATATTTCATAAATTTAAAAATAAAAACCAAATAAAACGTCTGCGTATTTTCCTCCAAATAGTCTGAGCGAAAGAATCCACGAGAATTGCAAAAAATGACGATTTTTGGTGGAAAAAGGAAGAGAAAAAAATCTAAATAAATTCAGTATACATTCGATTGCATAGAAAAATCACAAAAAGGGTGCCAAATATCACTGAGATTGACGTAAATCGTAGGAGAAACATTTTTGAAACGTCACAAAAAGTAGATAGAATTGGAAAATTAAGAAAATTGTTAAAAATTTAGCCCAAAAATATTTAAATATTCACTTGAAGTATCACGAAAATAATTCAAAATATTATTTTGAAAAGTTGAAAAAATCTGGAAAAATGTTGAAAAACATGCGAAATTGATTGAAAATTCATTAAAATCCCCCCCCCCTCCAGTAAAAATGATAGTGAAAGAATTGAAAATATAAATTTTATTCAAAATTGTCTTGAAAAATGCATAAAAATTTTCCACGATTTCTGAAGAAGTTTCCTCAATATTTCAAATAATTATATTTCATTTTTTACTGATATTTTTAAAAATATCTTACGGTTGATTTCGTATTTCAGTCATTTTTACAAAGTTTTAAAATAATTCTCATTTTTTTTACAATTTTAATGATTCCAAACCAAATTTTAAAAACTTTTAAACAATGGGTATGGACGGATAAGGGGTGAATTTGGCCCCCGGCGCTTTTGGGCTCCTAAACACCTCAAGTCGTGCATATTGACTAGAAATAATTTTTCACAAAATTTTGGACCCCTACTCCCCTCTCTTTCGGAGCTATGGCCATTTTATTGCATCATTTTCAAGAATTTTTAATTTCAACGGAAGTGAAGGAAATTTTCTGTTCTTTGGCACAAAGTTACATCTGGTAGAGGTGTATTTATGATAATTTTTTCAACAATTTTGGTGCACTCCTTCACGTTTTTTCGGTCATTTGAAGTTTTCAATCGTAAAAAATACCATATAAGCGAAGAGCGACCACCCTGGAAAAATTCCTAAAAAATACGTTTTTTTATGTAGAATTTTACTATGTATTTGGTTTTGACGATTTCTTTGAACTAAGGGCCGAAAATTGCAAAAAACCGTACAGAAATGTTGTAATTTTAGCAGATTTTTCAAATTTTGAGCGCTTTATACAGAAAGAAATAAGCAAATAAGGAAACCAATTTCAAATTCGTGTTCAGCAGGTCAAAATACCCCGGTAAACACCCTTTTCGTAATAGTTTTGATTTAAATTTCAAAATTCACCTTTCTCACTGATTTTTAATAAAAAAAAGGTGAATTTCGAGACTTGGAGTAAAACGATCGCGAAAAACGTATTTTTCGGGAAAAACGTATTTTTCGGGGTATTTTGACCTGCTGAACACGAATATGGATTTGGTTTTTTCATTTCGTCATTTTTCCCTAAAACGTCCTCATTTTCCAGTTTGAATCGGGTCTCTCGAGCAAGAAAATTATTATACACAATAATTAATGTCATATTTGTGTTCTACGACCTAAAATTAGTCGGAAACTAAAATATTTCCATTTCAAATTTTTTGAGTCACATTTCACGTCTTAGCAGATGGATTTCGGCGAAGACGTGGAAATATACATAAAACAGAGGAAAAGGGTGTGAATGGGGGCTTGGGGATGAAGAAAGAGGTAGTACACATGAGAAAATGACGAAATGAAAAAAAACAAATCCATTTATTCGTGTTCAGCAGGTCAAAATACCCCGAAAAATACGTTTTTCGCGATCGTTTTACTCCAAGTCTCGAAATTCACTTTTTTTTTTATTAAAAATCAGTGAGAAAGGTGAATTTTGAAATTTTAATCAAAACTATTACGAAAAGGGTGTTTACCGGGGTATTTTGACCTGCTGAACACGAATTTGAAATTGGTTTCCTTATTTGGCTATTTCTTTCTGTATAAAGCGCTCAAAATTTGAAAAATCTGCTAAAATTACAACATTTCTGTACGGTTTTTCGCGATTTTTGGCCCTTAGTTCAAAGAAATCGCCAAAACCAAATACATAGTAAAATTCTACATAAAAAAACGTATTTTTTAGGAATTTTTCCAGGGTGGTCGCTCTTCGCTTATATGGTACTAGCTTTTAACCCGTCCTTCGGACGGAAATCGACGTATATACGTTTTATACTGATGTGGATACTGGAGTTGAAATTGAATATGTACGAATTTTGATATATGAGAGGTGGGGGGGGGGAGATATTTAAAAAAAATTGATTCGATCTGGGGTTAACAAATTTGAATACAATTGATTGGATTTTTAATTAATGGGAGGGGATATTTGAGAAAAAATGATTCGACCCTTGTAAGTTGAAAAAATTAAAAAATTTTATTATTTTTTAATTGAAAAATTGATTCCTTTCATTTGAGAACATTTCGATTAATTAATAATTTGAAAAAAAAATTAATTTTGGAGGTCAATAAATGTTTTGAAATTTGAATTCGATTCAAATCCCAGGTAAAATTATTTTGTTTTGAATGTCCCCTTCCATTAATTCACAACTCAATTAATAATTAATTTCAAGATTTTTTGAATTACATAAGTCGAATCAATTCTTCAAATGCCTTTCCCATTAAATGATTTAAAATTTGATCAATTTTACTGAATTTGAGCCCCGTAAAATCAGTTTTTTTTTTAATATCTCTTCCTATTGATAAAAAAGTTGACCAATTTTTTCAAAAGTTGTACTTATTCAATTTGAACCCTAGGTCGGATTCTTATATTTTGAATAATCCTCTCCTTAATTAACAATTAGGTAATGAATTACTTTGGAGCCTTCAAAAAATTTTGAAATTGCCTAGATCCGGAGAAAACGTAATAAAAATAGTTCATATGAACTACATATATCACCTAAAAACTCAGATTGCCCGCATTGATGATCTATTTGATCAATTGAAGCACAATTTACTGAAATTCGTAGCTTTGAGTTCAAATTCATATTTTTTGGCAGAAAATTTTCTTGGTCACTAATAAAATTCAAATTTAGTGCAGTTTATCTAATTTTTAATTAATGGGAGGGATGTTTAAAAAAGATTCGTCCCAGGTTGTTAATTTTTGAATATAGTTGAAAATGTAATTTATGTTTATGTGGAACACAATTGAAAAAGTTTTTAAGTGGGAAGGGGTATTTAAAAAATGATTCGACTTGTGTAATTGTTGAAAAATGATAAAAAAATTAATTTTTTTCAAAAAATTCGATGTACTACTTATTCAATTCAAGTTAAATACAATCCATGAAGTTTTTAATTAATGGGAGAGAATTTTTTTTGAATGATTGGACCTGTGCCCCTGTGTAATTTAAAAAGGAAAAAAATTGAAAATAATTTGACATAGAAAAATTTCACTGATCTTATTTAAGTAGAAAATAATTTTAAAATATCTTAGTGTAAGAAAATTTGATTTAAAGGGGGATATTAAAGAAAATTATTCTACCTGGAGTTCAAAATGAGTATATAATTTATTGAACTTGTTAATTAATGTACGGGGGGAATTAAAAAAAATCGTCAAAAAACAATTTGACCTGGGGTTCAAATTCAATACCTATAAGTAATTGATCAAGTTTTTGGAAAATTACAATTGTATTAGACTTGAGCCCCAGTTAAAATCACTTTTTTAAATATCCCTTCTGATTGATGAATAAATGTTGACCAATTTTTTTAAAATTTGTGCTTACTCAATTTAGTGGTTTGATCTAAATTCAAATTTAGTACAGTTCATCTAATTTTTAATTAATGGGAGGGATGTTAAAAAAAAGATTCGTCCCAGGTTGTTAATTTTTGAATATTGTTGAAAATGTAATTTATGTTTATGTGGAACACAATTGAAAAAGTTTTTAAATGGGAAGGGGTATTTAAAAAATGATTCGACTTGTGTAATTGTTGAAAAATGATAAAAAAAATTATTTTTCTCAAAAAATTCGATGTGCTACTTATTCAATTCAAGTTGAATACAATCCATGACGTTTTTAATTAATGGGAGAGATTTTTTTTTGAATGATTGGACCTGTGTCCCTGTGTAATTTAAAAAGGGGAAAAAATTGAAAATAATTTGGCATAGAAAAATTTAACTGATCTTATTTAAGTGGAAAATAATTTTAAAATATCTTAGTGTTGATGATCTGTTTGATCTATTGAAGCACAATTTGCTGAAATTCGTAGCTCTGAGTTCAAATCCATATTTTTTGTCAAAAAATTTTCTTGGTAACTAATAAAATTTAAATTTAGTACAGTTTATCTAATTTTTAATTAATGGGAGGGGTGTTTAAAAAAAGATTCGTCCCAGGTTGTTAATTTTTGAATACCTATTTGTGTAGTTGAAAATGTAATATATGTTAATGTGAAACACAATTGATCAAGTTTTTAAATGGGAAGGGGTATTTAAAAAATAATTGGACTTGTGTAATTGTTGAAAAATGATAAAAAATTAATTTTTTTCAAAAAATTCGATGTACTACTTATTTGATTCAAGTTGAATACGACCCATAAAGTTTTTAATTGATGGGAGGGATTTTTTTTTATGATTGAACCTGTGTCCCTGTGTAATTTAAAAAGGAAAAAATTGAAAATTATTTAGCATAGAAAAATTTAACTTTTAATTAATGGAAGGTGGTAGATTAGAAAAAATAGATTCAGCTGATGTACCTAATTTAATCTTTAAAAAATAATTAAACACAAAAATGTAGAAAAAAATGTGATTTTATCTTTAAAAAATAGATAAATACAAAAAAATTGGAAAAAAATCGAATTTTAATTAATAGGGGGGATATTTAGAAAAAAATGATTCTACACATGTAAGTTGAAAAAATTGAAATGTTTACCTATGATATTATGATTTTTTAATTGAAAACTTAATTGAGAGAAAAAAAATTATTAAATTTTTAATTAATAAGAAAAAGAAAAAATTGAGTGGACCTGGGGTATTTAAAAAAAATGATTCGACCAATGTAAGTTGAAAAAAGGAGGGGTATTCAAAAATATTTGTGTGTTTAAAAAAAATGATTCAACCTGTGTAATTTAAAATAATTATGAATTAATCGAACTTTCAATTGATGTGTGGGGGTATTCAAAAGTGATTCGACTTGTGTAAGTTGAAAAAAATTGAAATTTATTTTTTATAATTCAAAAATTCGACTTGAGGTATTTTTTTAAAAAATTGATTCGTTCTAAAGTTTGTAAGTTGAAAAAAAAAAATTAATAATTAATAAAATTTGGTAATTTACCATGAAAAAAATTCAAAAAAATTATTTATTCAAATAGGATTTGAACTTTGGTCTTATTGATTTTCATTAAAGAAAGAGGGTATTAATGGAAAGTGGTACCTTGAAAATTTAAAAAAAAAGATTCGGTTAGGGGTAATTCGATATTAACAAAATTATTTAACACAAAAAAAATTGAAAAAAATTCTCTCCGGGCGGGGTTTGAACCCTGACTTATGAGGTGGCAATCCGAGAGTGAGTCATCACCACTTATCTACATCATGGAAGAGAGGGTAGGGTAGTACATTGATATCACATTTTGAGGAATATCTCAAAAACGAAGCGATTTTGGCAAAAATTGAAGAGAACCGAAATTGTAGCCCGTAAAATTTGCTTTCGGTAGAGTGTCGTCAGATTTTTGATTTGAACAGCGCTTTTCGAGATATTTACGAAAAACTGGTTTTTGCTTTGATAGGGGGGAGGGGAAGGAGGGGATGGAACTTTGAGTCAATTTTTCTCAGCTTTGGAGTCAGCTTTTTTGAAACTTTTTGCGCCTTAAACCATCTACTCGTCGAGCTCTTTCCGATGGTGTATTTACTTTTCGGATACGTGCTTTAGTTTTGAATTGATCGCGTTAGGAAAAAAACGTCTTCTATTTTATAATATATATTGATATTGATTTTTTACGATTGAAAACTTCAAATGACCGAAAAAACGTGAAGGAGTGCACCAAAATTGTTGAAAAAATTATCATAAATACACCTCTACCAGATGTAACTTTGTGCCAAAGAACAGAAAATTTCCTTCACTTCCGTTGAAATTAAAAATTCTTGAAAATGATGCAATAAAATGGCCATAGCTCCGAAAGAGAGGGGAGTAGGGGTCCAAAATTTTGTGAAAAATTATTTCTAGTCAATATGCACGACTTGAGGTGTTTAGGAGCCCAAAAGCGCCGGGGGCCAAATTCACCCCTTATCCGTCCATACCCTTTCATCTGATTTTTCTTATTTTTTGCATTGAGATTTTTGAAAGAAATGACAAAATTTTCAAATTTTAAAAATTGTTAGGAACTTTGTAACAATTTCTGGCAGACTTTTTTCAATTTTTGTAATATTTAATCAATTTTTAAACCAGCTTCGACACATTTTTGTGAATTTTTACACCCATTCATCAACTTTAAGGATATTTTAAACGATTTCTATCATAATTTTGAATGGAACTTTATGAATTTTGAAGCCACTTTCGGGGTGTTTTGATCTAGTTTTGTATAATCCTATCAATTTTAACGATACTACACTTCAAAAAAAATTATATGTATCTGGATCAAATTTATTGAGCTGTACTTCAATCACAATTGTGGTTAAAACGTTTCAATTATTTTTTACCTGATTTTGACTGAATTTTGGAAACATTTTCAATTGGTAGGTTTTTTTAAAAATAACTTATACAATCTTTTATGATCATTTTTGTTATATTTTAATCATTTTCGCAACATTTCATCACTTTAAACGATACATAAGTATTGAGTATTTTCAACCACATTTACATGAATTTCCAAAAAAAAAATTACCGAATTTCTATTCATGATCGAATAGTTTAAGTCAAATTGTGATGATGATTATTTAATCAAATTTACGTCAAGTATTTTAGGTGATTTCAAAGCCATTTCCTGCATTTTAAAATTAATTTAACGATATTTGCAACTATTTTTGTCATTTTTCAGTCAAATTCCGAAACTTTAGTAAATTTTAACAAATATCAAGTCTAAGCGGAGTGTTTTTTTGCTGTAAAAATCACAGATTTTCACCATTCAGACAGGCATCATAGCGAAATTTTTGAAGAAAAATGTAACTTTTAGTAACTTTTTTTGAGCAAAAAATGACCAAAAAGTAACCAAAAGTAATCAAAAATTAAATTTTTTTCGGGGGGGATTTTTTACAGTTTTCTGGGGTCAGTTTTTTTGTAGTTTTCTGCAAACATTTCAAAGATGAATCAACTGAAAAGGCGCGAATAATTTCATTTATTAAATTCCTTCGTCAAAACAACAAACAAACTAGCAAAAATCAATTTTTTAATTTTTTTCTTGAAGAATTTTGAAAAATATCATTTTCTACGTGAAAATTTGAATTTTTGCCTGGAAATGCGAAGAAAAAGTGACTTTTGAGGGGGAAAATGTAACCAAAGTGACTTTTTAGACGTGAAAAGTAAATTTTTTTGAAAATTGCAATCTATTCGGGGGGTCGAAAATAAAATTTTTAGGATGGAAAAAACAGATTCTCATTTTGAAAAAAAATCAGGCCTCATGGAAAAAAAATTTTCAAACGAAAAAAATTTGATTTATCTCCTAATTGATGAAAAAAAATTATAATAATTAGAACTTTGCGATGAATGAAATTTTTCAATTCTTTTAACAAAATTTGTACAAAATTCATTACTTTTCCACATCAGCTGAGATTTTTTTTAAATCGCCCTTTCACTAAATTTTATGTTGATTACTGGGCACCATGAAAACTTTCACTGCATTTCAATCAATTCTCGAAATAAATCTAAGAACAAAGTGAAAAAAATTGTCACTTGAAATCACGCGAAAATTCCCAAATCCTCGAATGAAAATAGAGAAATTATATGCATATTTCAAATAAATGATTTTCGGAAAATAAAACCTACATAGAGTAAGATTTCTGCAGGATTTATGCGAAAGACATCGTGTCCTTGAAATTTAGAACTTTGAGAAAATTCAATCAAAAGCCCGAATACCTTTACTAATTCTCGACGGCGAATTCTCTTTTTTTCTAACAAAATTCAGCCAAACTCGGAATAATTGCACGATGTAAAAAAAGGTCAACCACACTTCGAAATTTTTACTAAAAATAAAAAAAAACATCAAAATTTCAAACTAAAAAAAACACAGAATTTTCGCAGCTCTTGAAAAAAACCACCCACCTCGTCGATTCCGATTCCACGCCCAACCAACTGCGATAACTGCGACGAATTCTTCAATTTCAGATTTTCGATACAATTGGCCAAAAAGCACGGCTTATCTATCACTCGAAAGGTTTTTAAAAAGCTCTACTTCCTTCTGAAGGCGATTTTTCAACGCCACAATAGCCGTATATTTTACTCTTCTCGATAAAAAATTCTCCTCGCAGCCCCCCCTCCCTCGTAAAAAATAATAAAACCCATAAAAGCAATAAAATCCTATACAAACGAGTCGTCGAATAAGGCCGACATAAAATACAGGCTACTCCGAAATCGCTCACATCCATCGAGCAAACAAACCCCACCTTCTTCGCAGTTATCAAACAACAGCCCAGTCGTAGCAGCGAGAATCTCGGACACAGAAGCTTTTAAGCAACGCAAAGGCAACGTGCCGAACCTTTTATGCCTACAAAACGGTAAGATAGCCAGAGCGGCGAGAGGTACAACGCAAGCCAGTCTTTTACCCGAAACAAGAAGGAAGTCGACGTCGGAAAATAATTACTACAGGATGTAAGTTGTAAAATTAAAACCGCGGCAACATTTTGCGAGAAAAGCTACACGTATAACGAATACCTAGCCTACCGTAGATCCAAGTATAACAAATGACGAAGTTAACGTATTATTTAAGAATTCCATTCGGTAATCTTTTCGCCAAAGGTAGAGAGGGGCCTAGACTTACTAATGAGATTTCAAGATGGTAGACGTTACAGCATCCAGCCAGCAGCGTACTCGCAGGTATTTTGATCTCATGAATAATTCAATAATACGTACAATATTCCGGTCTGAATTTCGATAAGGTTATTTTTAGGATAGTAAAAGCCTCGTTGCTCGGGATAAGGTTGCGGGTACGAAATCTCGGAAATGTTGATGGTATTAGAATCAGGCCTTTGCTCTATACGAAGTGTATCTATACAGAGATGGCATATTTCTCGAAATTTTACCAGTGACTGAAACTTTTGTTTTTGGTTAGGTTGTTTGGAATTAGCACGAAAGATCTGACGAACTGAGGTGTTAAAGTAATGAGTATCGTAGCTTTTGTCGAAAAACGTGAATTCATGCGTGAAACGTGAAAGTACGAGAGACAGGAATGCACAGAGTAAATATGTATACAGTTCATTCCAAACAGACAGCTTCGGTACGATGAAGAGTTGAAAACAAATGACGAGATGACATAAATTCATTATTAGGGCGCGGCGGAGTGAAAAAATATATATATTTTGGATTTTGACCAAATTTGGTAGGGTGGTTTATTTCAAGTCGGAGACTTCCAAAAAATTTTTTTAGCCCCCTAGGGGCAAGGAGAGGGGAGCAGGAGATGCTCATTGCTCAAAGTGCACATCATTTTGAAAAAAACGCTGTTTTTTGTATTTTTTAGCCAATCTAAATTGTGTGAGAAGCCTTCTTGGCACTTGAAAGATGCAATTTAAGTTTCTACATCTCCCTAAATCATCGCCACCCTTCTCCGATCAAAACTCAGACTGCTACCAGGGGGTTGAAAAGTTGCAGATTGCAATATTCCAATAATATGAAATTTTCACTCAGGTAGAATGATTTTTTTTCATCGAGTAATTGAACAAAAAAATTTTTTCAACCACTGAAGTAAATTTTGAGAAAAAAATTGACAATTTTATACACCAGTGACAGTAGGGTGGGCCGAAAAACCAAAAATTTTGATTTTTGAAAAGTTACCCCTACAAAATGTGTTGGCTAGATGGACTAGGAAAATAAAATAAAAAGTTCCAAAATCGATTCATATCTTCTGATCGCGCAAGAGCCTTCAATTCTTCAAAAATTGTCAAAAATTCAACATTTTCAGAAATTAAAAAAAAAAATTAAAAAATCAAAATCAATTTTAGAGCTTATTTAGGGCCTATTAAAGTGAAAAGCACGACTTTTATGAAAAAATCCATGTTTTATTATTTTTTTCAATTTCACATTTCTTCACCTCTTGAAAAAAAACTTATAAAACACAGATTTTTTCAAAAAAAATGTGCTTTTTGGTCTAGATAGTCACTACAGAAGCTCTGAAATTAATTTTAGACGATTTTAATTTTTTTCGAAATTTTTGAAAATTTTTGAAGAATTGAAGGCTCTTACGCGATCGGAAGATATCAATCGATTTTGAATTATTTTATTTTATTTTTCTGGTTTATCCAGCCAACAACTTTTGTGGGGTAACTTTTCAAAAATCAAAATTTTTGGTTTTTCGTCCCACCCTACAGTGCAGCCAACAGCAAATCATAAAATTCCAAAATACGGAATTTATATCGACTTTGAATTTATTATTTTTTCGCCTGAAAATATTATGTATTTGTGGCATTCCATAAGAAAAGGGTCAACTTTGTCGCAAAGTTGATTTCGAGAAAAACACAAAAATGTAAATTTGGGTCGAAAATATTGATTTTTTGTTTTTGATGGATTTTGATACTTTGATCCTTCCTCTTTCATATGGGATACCCCACAACATGTGAAACGAGTTTTTAGTAGTGTAAAATTGCGATAGAACTTAAATAATTAAAATAATTTTGAATACGAAAAGCTGTACATTATTTCAGATTTGTGTTCAATCAGTCATTTTTATTGCTGTTTTGGCAACACTGGTGGCCTCCTACGGCTCCGAAACCAACTTTTTCGGATTCTACACAAAATTTCCTACAGAAACAAAAAAAAATTTCAATTTTTGCATTATAAATACGTTTTTTAATGAAAAAAAAACATTCAAAAACTTTAAATGCGTTTTTCTCAAAACTATGTTTTTTCAACTTTAAATTTCCAACTGTCATAAATCCGCGAATTTTGTACGAAAAAAGGTCACTAATAGCTCATTCGAAAGGTAATTTTATCTAGTTTAAGAATATGGGGAAAAATTTTTTGACACCCCCCCCCCGACAAAGTTGATCCTTTTCTTATGGAATGCCACATTTTTTTTTTCAATCACTAGAAATATATTTCGGAAAATTTTGTACGTCTGTGCAGTCAGGTGCTAATTGTGATACTCTGATGTCTTCAAATTCAAAACATACTTCTACTGTTTGGGAGAAAAAATTGGACCAATCACTTGACGAAAAAATAATGCATTCGAGTTCATAATATCAGAATATCAAAAATTAGTAACTGGCTGCACTGACGTACGAAATTTTCCAAAAAAATTTCCGAAATATACTTCTGGTGATTGAAAAAAAAATACATAATATTTCCATTCCTAAAATAATCAATTCAAAGTCGATAGAAATTCCGTATTTTTGATTTTTATGATTTGCTGTTGGGTGCACTGATGTATAAAATTTTCAATTTTTTTTCAAAATTCACTTTCAATGGTTGAGAAAATTTTTTTGTTCAATTACTTGATGAAAAAAAATCATTCCAGCTTGGTGAAAATTCCATAATTATTGGAATATTGCAATCTGCAACTTTTCAATCCCCTGGTAGCAGTCTGAGTTTTGATCGGAGAAGGATGTCGATGGTTTAGGGAGATGTAGAAACTCAAATTGCATCTTTTAAGTGCTAAGAAGGCTTCTCACACAATTTAGATTGGTTAAAAAATACAAAAAACAGCGTTTTTTTCAAAAGAAGGTGCACTTTGAGCACCTCCTGCTCTCCTCTCCTTGTCCCTAGGGGGCTAAAAAAATTTTTTGGGAGGTCTCCCACTCAAAGTAAACCACTCCACCAAATTTGATCAAAATCCAAGATTTTTTTTTTCACTCCACCTTAATATTCATACCTACAGATAATTTTACGATTGATTATCGACCTAGCTGCGAGCAAATCGTAGCTACGATAGATTTTTTTCGAGATTTCTAAGTTTGAAAAAATTTTTACCAAACGAAATTCATCGTAAATAATTCGCGGCGTGAATTTGACCCAATTTCGACTAGATTCAATTTTTAACAAATTTCCTCCCTCGAAATGAAAACAAACCGGCATATTTTTATTTTCTTTCATGCCCGTCTCTTTTTTCTCTCGGAAGTGGGAAAAAACGGTTAAAAAAACGCTTCGAACTTTTCAACATGAAAATATCTACGGATACTCTTTTGGAAGTTGTCAAATCGTTGGGTTTTTAAGTTGTTATTTCAAAGTATAAGGGTGGTTGGGGCTTTCGCCTCGCTAAAAACCATTCCTTTTCTAGTTAATTACGTTAAATAAAAACTTTACTACAGAGCTTTTGTATAAAGTTGGTTCGGCGGCTGCGAAATTCCCTCGAAATTACACCGTCGTCGTAGTTTTTAGGTCTCGGTAAGTTGAATTAGTCGAAATGGGACGTAATAAAAATCAATAAAATATCAATCGGTGTTTCGTTCTAGTTTTTTGTTTTTTTTTTTGAAAAATGAACGTCGTCGTGAATTCAAATGTGGCGTTTCGTTTGGGAACATTATTTTTATTCGCACCTTTCTCACTTCTCAGTTCATACCGTTCTTGCTGATATGTGAATACTGAATAGAGGTTTGAAAGGAAGTGATAATACATTTTTAAAATACACAAATGTGAGCTTGGATATCGAAACCACCCTTACGTGCCAAAAATTGGTTTTTGAGCTGAGGTTCCCCCTTCATTCCACTTTTTCTGAAAAGACCAAAATTGGTGTAAACTCAAAAACCTATTTTTGACACCCTCAATTAATACATTTAAAGTCATCGAACCTCAGAGAGAAAGGTCAAAAATTTCTCAAGAAAAATAGGTTCAAATAAAGCTAAACAATGATGCTCCCTCTCCAAAAAAAAAGAAAAATAATTTGGGTAGAGCCCCAAAACCCCTAATTTTTTACATAATGTCTCGAAAAGCTCAATTTAGACATAATGCACCAAAAAAACAAAATTATCCAGACAAGGAGTCCCAAAAAATCTAATCGAACATAAGTGGGTATTCTAAAAAAAAAAATAATAATTCAGGCATGGTCTCCCAAAAAACACAATTTTGACACAATGTCAAAAAAAATTCACGAGTCTCAAAATCCTAATAAAACGCCACATCAGAGGTTTGAAAATTTGGTATCCAAAATTTGGTCCTCTAATTTATAAATTGACCGCCAACACCATAAATTATTCATTTTAATGGATGGAGGGAAGGTACGTTGAATTTAAAATTATCTTCATCGCCCTTTAATTCCTCTCCCAAAAAATTCAAATGAAAGGGTCCTGAGGGAAGTGCGCGAACAAAATTGAAATAGAATAAAATTGATATTGCACAAATGCACTTCATCGAAAGAGTATAGAACGGTAAATTCGAAATTTTTCACCCCCCCCCCCTCCAATCATCTCCCACTACACTGAGAAATCGGTTTTAAATTACGTATTCGAAAAGTTGTACCGGAGATATTCTTACATCAATATAATTGGACATTCTGTCGGAAAAGTCTAAATCCAATCACTTTGTCGAGGAAAATATCCTGCGACGACTTTGATTCCTAATACTCACTCGAGCGCAGAATTTTTTCCAACGAAAAAGAAAATCTGTCTAAAATAATCAATTTTCAACCCAGCCTTTAACGAGATCCGTACACAAAATTGGAAATTTTTCATCACGAACACACACTACACACAGCCAGCCTAACAAAAAGACTTCCTTTTTTCCGAGCAACATTCAAACAAAAGAATAAAAAATTGGAAAAAAATTTCCAATTAAGATAAATCCGCTCTCGCTCGTTTATTCTTCCCGTATTTATTCTTCAAAATAAAAGAAAATTCTTGGCATAGGTCTAAAAGACGAATCGAATTGTCAAAAAGCATAAACGCGTAACAAACCAGAGGGGAAAAAATGAAAAAAGATTTAAAATTGCTCCGGCGAACCCGTGAAAACAAACGAACGAATTTTTTCATTCACGTTCAATGTATCTACAACAACAAAAAGCAGCGTCGAGTATACGCGTAAATTTGATAATTTCGATGCCACCGACTGACTCAACGACGTTGAACGTATCGCCGCCTCTTCCCTTCTGCGCCCTATCTCGAGCCGAACCGAATTTCATTATTTTAATTCGACAAAAGCTAACCTAATTTACTCGAGTGTGGAAATTCCCCGTTTGTCGGCAGGCTAATGCTGCTGTACATTCAGTTTGATATTAATTAAAATAAAACTTACGTTCGCGACAACGTTGTTGAAAAATTTTTCGTTGCTTGAAACTAAGCTGGCTGGTGGTGTATTTAGGTGTGATTATAAATTGAAATTAAAGGGGTATGGAATTAATTAACCAAATAAGCAGGGATTCGAAAATTCGTAACCGGAAATATGGATTTTCGAAAGATGCGATTTATTTTCCTCGATTAGAGTGCCATTGATTACCTCAAATTTTCATGGAAAATTGAACAGACCTCGCCAAAAAACTACAAAAAATATTCAAAAAAGGTGAATTGATCAGCTTTCAATGTAAGAAATTAATTAAACATTTTTTCGAAAAATAGCAAAAATGTTCGGAAAAATTCTTGAATTGAGATTTTTTTAAATTCACTTTAAAAATGTTGATAAAAATATTTTTCAAATTATTTTTATATCCGACAAAATATCATCACGTCAAAAACCAAATAAATTTTTTTCGCACTTTTTTCAAGCCCCTTTTTCAACTTAATTTTTTTCTAATCATTCCTCAGTTCTAAAATATATTACCTAATATTCAGAAATAATTGCACAGTTGATCACATAACTTGAAAATCGTTAAAAAATGAGAAACTAAAGATTTATACGCTTGAAAAAATGTTTGACCGTCATTTTTTGAAAAATTCGTCAAAGTATTCAAAAATTATACAAAATTAATCACCTAATATAAAGGAAACACCATAAAAGGCAGATCAAGGTGCCAAAAATTGTTCTTGATGGGTTCAGAAAATCAAAAGTTGTGGCCAATTTTCGTAAGTGAATTAAAAAACTAAAAAAACATCGTTGGAATGGAAAAAATGGTATTCTACCGGAAAAAATTATTAAAAAAGTCAAAAAAATTAATCGGTTTACTTACACAGAGAAAAGGAACCATCGTGTCGAAAATTCGATTTTTATTTTTTAATGCCCCTGAAAATTTTTTAGGTAAGTACATCAAACAATTTTAAATCATTCTGATTTACTTAGAACTACATTAAATTTTATCTGTTTTGATAAAATTGTATACTATGAAAAATGTCTCAATAAAATTACATCAAACTGAATCTGAACTTTCATCCTTTTTTTCTCACAAATAAATTGATGCAATCAGATATGGTTTGAGTTAATTTAAAGTAATTTGATAAAATGAGATAAGGACATTTTTCAGATCTGATTCGATCTAAAAATTTTGATCAGAATCTCACTGCTTTCTGAAATTTTCTCAAACGAAACAAACTTTTCGAAAGGTAAAATGAAATTTTACCTTGAAAAGAGGCGAATTGTTCTCATGAAAACATTCCATTATTTATTGCTGAAAAAAATTATTATCGGACTGAAAAGTTTAGGAAAAATATGGATTTTTTTAAAACAATAATGAATAAATTCCCTTTAATTTCAAACCCGTTTTGTTTAGAATTCAAACTTGGTACCCCCCCCCCCCCATACCGTTTCTTCCCAGTCCAATTTGAAAATGAAACTTTTTAGAAATGTCTAAAAATCCCACCAAGTCATAAAAAATTATTTATACAATTAAAAAAAGATCAAATTGGTCCCTCAATTTTTTCAAAATTTATAACAAAATAATTAAATTTATACTTCCACCCCTTTAAAATCCAATTCATATTTATTTCTCAGTTATTTACTATTTAGAGACCCTTAATTGTGAAACAGATGAGGCGAATGAGTGAAGAGGGTAAGGGGTGTCAAAAATTTTATTGAGATAGTTTCATACTTGAATAATAATTTAAAAAAACACATTTTTGGTTACTTTCGATTTGATTTGGGTCAAGGGCCGATTTTATCTTCTTGGAAAAATCCCAGTTTGACAAAATATTGGGAAAAAACAGTTGAAAAAATTCTAAAAACTTTTCAAATATTTATCTAATTTTTTACATTTCAAAACAATTTTTCAAATAAAGAAATTTTTGAAAAATAAAAAAATCTGGAAAAATTTGTTCAATAAAAATCACAGAATAGATACTTGACCAGTTGTCTATCTATAAATAATACCTACCTAGTACCTAATGATTAAAAAATAAATTTCCGTCCATTAATTTTTTCCATTAATCGAAAAAAATTCAAAACGTTGAGAACTAAACTGAACTTGATGAAAAATTTAAAAAATCTTTCAAATGTTTTTAGGAATTCCACATTTTGAAAACATATTGTGAAAATCTTTCATTTCTACCATTCTTGTAATATTTGTTGACTTTAATTTTCACAATTTTTCCAATGGACTGAGTTTAATTTTAATGGACAGTTTGAAAAACGTGTAATTTTGTTTTTTACAACATTTTAAATGATTTTTTTTTTAAATCAGTACTCGTAAAAATTGGCAATTTTCAAAGGCAAAATTTTTACAAATTTTTCAATAAGTTTTATAGGGAGAGTTGCTCATTTCAAAGGGGAGTTCGATTTTCGCTGAACATTTATTCATCAAGTACGATAGTACAGGGTGTCTAACAAAATTTATTGAGCAGAAAGCTTGACTTGGTTTGACATTTTTATATGACTTTTTGACTTTTTGATACGTCATCACCCCCCCTCCCTCTTCAAAAATGAAAAAAATTACAAAAAACTTCAAACAAATACGATTCAAAAAAATCACAATGATCTTTTTTTTAAATTTAAATTCTTTATTATGGGCGTATGAAAATTTTTTAAATTTTTGAAAAAAAAACTTGACCTTTGAGTTGAAAAGCTTGACTTTTCAAGACTAGTTTGACCCCTTGGTCAAAAGTTTGACTTATCTTGACCAGCTTGACTTAGCTTGATCTTTAGACTGACACCCTGTAGCACCTCGGTTTAAAAAGCTTATTAAAAGAAATTAAATACCCATCAATTTATGAAGTAAAATAACATTTTTACCTTTAAATCTGAATCAAGTCTGGAATTACTTCCTTGCCTATTCCAATCGAGATCGATTAAATCTTCTCCAATCAACGACTTTCCTGGGGACAAGAAAAAAAATTCATTTAAATAAAGGGTCAAATTATTTCATTATTTAATAATTTACACAGCTCAAAATCCAACCATCAAATTCCCACAGTTCACGACCCACTTTCAATTTTTTATTCAATTTCATAAACTCGAACACCCCATAAAACTCGATTATTTCGCACCAAACAGAAATCTCATCGTGTCATAAACCACAACAGTTCACCCTTCTGTAAAAAAAAAAATGAACCCAAATTACTCGAATCTATTCACCCTCCAAAAATCCCGTTCATCATCAAAATCCCCTCTCGCATTCGACCCGGGACCACTTCGTACAATGGCCCCATATACCCGCCCTCACAAACCATCGAACACATTACTCTCGAAAAAGATACGTAGCCTACAACACCGCACTCTCTCTAGTCACAGAGGCAGAAAACCCCACCTCGCATCTTTCAACTTAACCCCCCGCAGCAAAGCGAATAATTTATAATACTCAAATCCGACTCTCCAGACGGATTATTACATTCTTCGGATATAATTCCGAAAATAAAACCTCCCGCGCGTCCTGTTCGGGCAGAAAAAAATACCCAGTAATGACAAAATAAGACAGCGTAAAAAAAACACCGAAGAAAAAAAAAACATAACGTAGTAAAATGAAAATTTAAACAGCTTTTAAACGAACCGAAATGCGGAATTTTGCGAGAGGAAAAAAAACATCCTTAATGTGACTATAACGAAAAAGCCGAACGCCTCTTTTACCCTTCGCCATATTCCGGACGAGGACGAGGATGGAAAAAATGGGAGGAAAAAAGAAGACGAATATTACAGAATTTTTGTTACATTATCAAGAAGCCTCACGCTCACGCAGTGATGTGAAAATAATGATCGTACAAGAAAATTAGTTTTTTCCTTATTTGTGCTGCTTTTAAATATGAAATTCGCGTAAACGATTTTATACATTTTTACTTTCGAATAAACTCGACTCAATTGATTACCCACCTATGTAGATTAAGGCAAATTCGCCCATTTTTCTCCTGCTTTTTTTTCACGTGGTGTGAATCTCTCCTCGTCGTCTCCTCGTGTAACGTACCTTTCGTCGCACTTTTTCCCTTTTTGAAAACAAATTAACCGTTGTAAAGGGAAAGAATAAATGCAAATTTTTTTCACCGTTTTGAACGAAAGCTTTACATCGTAAAAGTCAGAAAAAGAAGCCGTTTAAATTATTTTGATTGAAGAGGTCTCTTTTTCTTTGCTCGTTTTTTTTTTTGAAATACGTCCGCGCGTCGTTTCTTTTCTTGTATATTTTCTCGACGAATTATTTTTCTCGATACTTTCTTTTTACTTTTTTCCGCGTTTAAAGCGAAATGACATAGAATTATAGCGAGAAAATGACGACAATTTTTGATGGTATTTTAATGAACGATGAACGATCGTGTATTTTTACCATTCGGATAGGAAATTTCAAGTCGAGGTTCAAGGTTTATTTTCGAGGAATCGCGTTCTCGAAGCGCTGCACATTTTATCATTCTAATACAAATCGTATCGGGCTAAGTATTCCATACCAACCAAAAATGTAGTCGAGTATTCCGATTTCGCTCAAATTGTTTTCAAGAGTTACCCACCCTTGATGGTCTATTCAAATAATCACGATCATTTCCCTTCTAACTCTCAAGGGGGCTGGGAGATGGACTTCGTCATTTTTATGCAAATGTTCAATTCTTCATAGTATTTGCTGGTAAATATAAAGTTTTATTTATTACCTGTATTCCGGCGATTAGGCTGAAAAGAAGAGGATTAGGCTTAGAATTAACCCTAAATTAAATGCTCCTTGTAAAGCATAACAGTATTTGCTGTAAAATTATATTCATTTCTCAACAGTAAGTAGTCTGTATTTGCTGATAATTATGTTCATTAGAAGCAGTATAATTTTGCTGTCAATTAAACTATCAATTATATTCATTAAAAGCAGTATTGGCTTTCAATTATATTAATTTCTCATCAATTCTGTTTAAAATTAAATCTACCTATGTATACCTATGTATAAATTCAACCGATGGAATCAAAATTTGCTATGTAGGTAGGAGTAGTCAGCTGAGAAAGAAAATAGGAAGAGGATAACAGCAGCGGAACTGATGAATTTTGAGTAATTATAAAATTTAACCGAGAAATGTAGCCCCACAATAAGTGGCACCTAAGTAAAATTTGAGAAATCGAGAAGACCCATTGTCGATTTAGAGTAAGGATGGCTTCAATCTCACGTGCTGCGCCGGTGCGTCCAATGGAATGCAGTCATATGATTCCACTTCCGTCACGAATGTTAGTCGTGTAGTCAAAGCAACGTTCCAAGGGGCCTTCCTGTTACCCAGACTGACCGCTTGATTGAAGTCAAAACTCTTGATTTTGTTTGCTAAATTTAGCCCCTACCCCCAAAAAATTACAAACCAAAAAAAAATCCCAAAAAATAAGACACCTACATCAATGCAGCTGAAGTTGAAAAGGAATCCAAAATCGTCATGTAGGTAGGGGTAGTCCTAGTCAGAGTAGAAAGAAAATAGGAAGGGGATAAAGGAGCGGTATTGATGAATTTTGAGTAATTATAAAATTTAACTAAAAAATGTAGCCTTACAATAAGTGGCACTTGAGTAAAATTTGAGAAATTGACAAGACCCATTGTCAATTTAGAGCAAGGATGGCTTCAATCTCACGTGCTGCGCCGGTGCGTCCAATGGAATGCAGTCATATGATTCCACTTCCGTCACGAATGTTAGTTGTGTAGTCAAAGCAACGTTCCAAGGGGCCTTCCTGTTACCCAGACTGACCGCTTGATTGAAGCCAAAACTCTGATTTTGTTTGCTAAATTTAGCCCCTACCCCCAAAAATCACCAACCAAAAAAAATCCAAATAAATATAACACTTACATCAATGCCGCTGAAGTTGAAAAAAGGAGGGGACTAAAAAAAAATTAATTATGTAAGAGTTACCAGATACCATCACTTGGATTTTCTTCCTACTGGTAAAAGTTCTTCCACCCTATCCCACATTGCGCCAAATCCTCCACTTTTCGCTCCAAATTTTATCTTCCATCCCACAATATCCACCACTCCTTCACTTTCTCATACTGGTAGACTTTCTTCCGCCATGTGATGTGGCGTATTAGGTTGAATCATCCACTTTTTGCTCCTCCATCTCACTAAATCCTGAGGGGTACTTGAGCCAGGCACATGGATATCAAATCATAAAAAAAATTAAAATTTGAGAAAAATAAATCAAACAAAAGAGAAAAAGATTAAAAACGTTGAAAACATTGAAAATGAACATTAAACTAAACTAAAATTTCATTATAACAACAATGCATAAATAAATTCTAATAAACATACCTTGGGTTGCACTAAATCCTCAGAGTTATTTCAGCTAGTCTTATTGATGTCCTTCCATTGCACTGAGTCAGACCCACAGATGTTGTAGATTTGAAAAACAAAATTAAAAATTAATTAGCAATCAAAACAAGTCTAAATTCAACAAAAACAAAATCAATTCAGAAATCCAAAAAATGAGGGAAGAAATTGAAAATTTAATTTATCTACATTAGGGTGTCCCTTATAAAAAATTTTGGAATTTTTTTCGGGACCCCCCCTAGTTTGGTGCCACTACATGAGAAAATGACACACAAAAAATTTCAGCCCGATTGATGCATATTAACCCGTGCCTCAAAGCCCATTTTGAAAAATAGAAGAGGCGCGCTCGAGATCATAATACTCCACTACAGGCACGCGGCAACGAAACGCTAAAAACACCCCTCCCGACCTGGCGGCTTTAAACTTACGCCGAAGGCATGCAAACGAAGATAGAGCTTTCGGGTTTGCAGCATTCGATTCCTTACAAAATTCCGGATAAGACGAAATTTTTTTCAAATTTTTTGGGCCCCCGGGGGGAAAAGCGCGAGGATATTAAAACATGTGATTGAAAAAAACCAACAAACAGAATTGAATTATAATATTTCAAATCGATTTTTCGGGAGGGAAAAGCTTCCAGGAGGTATTCAGAGCTTCTGAATCCAGTTTTGAGGTCATTTTGACTTCGAACTATAACCAGGACCCAAAATGGGCCCATATGGGGAGGTGGTGAGGAGGGGCCAACTCGCAAGCTTTCCATAATTATCGAGTGTGGTATCAAAATTCGTGTTTTTTACTCCGGAGTCCGTTTCCGACGTTCCTTCAACAAAAACTCCAAAATGGTCCCCCAGGGGAGGTGGTGGGGAGGAGTCAAATTTAAAATTTTCCAAAAATATCGAGTGTGGTATCAAAATCAATGGTTTTTTACCCGGATAATTCATTTCTTACGTTTCTACAACAAAAAAAAACAAAATGGGCCCATTGGTGGGGGAGGTGGGGAGGAGTCAAATTTAAAATTTTCCAAAAATATCGAGTGTGGTATCAAAATCAATGGTTTTTTACCCGGAGAGTTAATTTCTTACGTTCCTTCAACAAAAACCCCAAAATAGGCCCAAAGGAAAGGTGGCGTCAATGGTTCAAATTGAAAATTTTTCATAGTAATCAAGTGAGGTATCGAAATATATGTTTTTCGAACCCCAGAATCCATTTCTTAGGTCATTTCGACGCCTAACTCAAACCACGATCACTTGGGAAGGAACGTAAGAAATCAACTCTCCGGGTAAAAAACCATTGATTTTGATACCACACTCGATAATTTTGGAAAATTTTAAATTTGACTCCTCCCCACCACCTTCCCCGGGGACCATTTTGGTGTTTTTGTTGAAGGAACGTCGGAAACGGACTCCAGAGTAAAAAACACGAATTTTGATACCACACTCGATAATTTTGGAAAATTTTAAATTTGACTCCTCCCAACCTCCCCCTCCAATGGGCTCATTTTGGGTTTTTTTGTTGAAGAAACGTAAGAAATGAATTCTCCGGGTAAAAAACCATTGATTTTGATACCACACTCGATAATTATGGAAAATTTTAAATTTGACTCCTCTCAACCTCCCCCACCAATGGGCCCATTTTGGGTTTTTTTGTTGTAGAAACGTAAGAAATGAATTCTCCGGGTAAAAAACCATTGATTTTGATACCACACTCGATAATTATGGAAAATTTTAAATTTGACTCCTCCCAACCTCCCCCACCAATGGGCCCATTTTGGGTTTTTTTGTTGTAGAAACGTAAGAAATGAATTCTCCGGGTAAAAAACCATTGATTTTGATACCACACTCGATATTTTTGGAAAATTTTAAATTTGACTCCTCCCCACCTCCTCCCCTGGGGGACCATTTTGGAGTTTTTGTTGAAGGAACGTCGGAAACGGACTCCAGAGTAAAAAACACGAATTTTGATACCACACTCGATAATTATGGAAAATTTTAAATTTGACTCCTCCCCACCACCTTCCCCGGGGGACCATTTTGGTGTTTTTGTTGAAGGAACGTCGGAAACGGACTCCAGAGTAAAAAACACGAATTTTGATACCACACTCGATAATTATGGAAAATTTTAAATTTGACTCCTCCCAACCTCCCCCTCCAATGGGCTCATTTTGGGGTTTTTTGTTGAAGAAACGTAAGAAATGAATTCTCCGGGTAAAAAACCATTGATTTTGATACCACACTCGATAATTATGGAAAATTTTAAATTTGACTCCTCCCAACCTCCCCCACCAATGGGCCCATTTTGGGTTTTTTTGTTGTAGAAACGTAAGAAATGAATTCTCCGGGTAAAAAACCATTGATTTTGATACCACACTCGATAATTTTGGAAAATTTTAAATTTGACTCCTCCCCACCACCTCCCCTGGGGGACCATTTTGGAGTTTTTGTTGAAGGAACGTCGGAAACGGACTCCAGAGTAAAAAACACGAATTTTGATACCACACTCGATAATTATGGAAAGCTTGCGAGTTGGCCCCTCCTCACCACCTCCCCATATGGGCCCATTTTGGGTCCTGGTTATAGTTCGAAGTCAAAATGACCTCAAAACTGGATTCAGAAGCTCTGAATACCTCCTGGAAGCGTTTCCCTCCCGAAAAATCGATTTGAAATATTATAATTCAATTCTGTTTGTTGGTTTTTTTCAATCACACGTTTTAATATCCTCGCGCTTTTCCCCCGGGGGGCCCAAAAAATTTGAAAAAAATTTCGTCTTATCCGGAATTTTGTAAGGAATCGAATGCTGCAAACCCGAAAGCTCTATCTTCATTTGCATGCCTTCAGCGTAAGTTTTAAGCCGCCAGGTCGGGAGGGGTGTTTTTAGCGTTTCGTTGCCGCGTGCCTGTAGTGGAGTATTATGATCTCGAGCGCGCCTCTTCTATTTTTCAAAATGGGCTTTGAGGCACGAGTTAATATGCATCAATCGGGCTGAAATTTTTTGTGTGTCATTTTCTCATGTAGTGGCACCAAACTAGGGGGGTCCCGACAAAAATTCCAACATTTTTTTTCCACCAAGTATAAATAAGGGACACCCTAATCTACATGGATAGAATGAAAACAAATTCTAATTAAAAAAACACTTATGTGAAATTGAATATAATAATCAGTTTATTGCACTGCTAAGCTAACCCTGGAAATGGAAAACAAACAAAATTACAAATCAAATGACCAAAGAATGCACAGGCCTGTGCATTGTATCTAGCTGGACAGCAAGAACTAAAACAACAAAAGGCCCGAATTAAAATACCAACATCTTAAATCAAAACAACAAAAACTCAAATTTGAAAACCACCACCTAACACACGGAAAGCCCCACCTACAAGCTAGACAGCTAGAACCAAAACAACAAAGGTCCCAGCTGGAAACCCAACAACTCTAACCAAAATAGCAAAATCCCCACTCGAAAACCAACAACTCGAACCAAAATAACAAAAGTCCCAAATTTGATAACCAACACCTCACATATAGAAAGCCCCCCACCTACAAGGTGGACAGCTAGAACCAAAACAACAACTCAAACCAAAATAATGAAAGCCCAAAATTTGAAAACCAACAACCAACTCATTGAAAGCCCCATCCAAAGCCCCACATACAAAAACTAAAGCCCATTGAAAAAACAAAATGAAAAATACCCAAACATCAAAAACCAAAACCCAACTTATGGAAAGCATCACAATTTTGAGGCAGAACCCCCCTTTAAACCTCCCCACCCCTCCTTTGGGGTTTGTCAATGGGCTCCCGGGCTCTAAAAATTAGTCATGATGCCCTTGTTCACTATAACAAATTTCACGCCTCTATCATCTTTTGCAGTTTACTTGCAGTTCACCACTGGACTATAAGTACAACAACCAATCTTGAGATATGAACCTTCAAATTTAAGTAATTTGTCAAAAATCGCAATTGCACAAAAATCACAAGGCTCACCTATTTGGCTCCTTGAGGGCTGTTTTAAGTAACTATTCCAGAAGGAGAGCCAAACCTAAACTAAACTGAGCTGACTAGCTCCGGATCCGCCAAAGTTGACATAAAAAGGGAAGGGCCACACCCATAACCTGTTTCTCCCACTTAACCATACTGGAGGGGCTATTGTTAGATAGTGCCACAACCAACCAACAGGTGTAAGACAGGACAAAAGACCTCAAATGGGGCAATAAAACCAGTCATTGTGTTGGTTTGATATGACTAAGCAGCAGGTGGTATAAACTCAGATACAATAGACAGCTGGGGTATAAAAGAAAGGGGAATATAAAACTGCACGACAAAAGAAAGGGTTTGCACGACAAAAATGGGAAAATCAAATCACGACGGAGTAATGGGAATGCACGACACAGAAAGTAAAATTTGCACAACAAAGTATGAACGACGAAATAATATGAATGAACGACAATTTTTGAGATGAGAAATAAATCATGGAACGACAATATGAAATTGAATTTTATTAAATACCTACTGCCTTAATTTTGGCCCACAATTCTATACAACTCTGAGCATTCATTTTTTTATTTTTAGTAACGATATTTAAATTTCAAATTTTCACTCACTTCAGTACAGAAAAAAAAATTGGAGATTGCCCAAAAATAAAGTTTCCATGAATCTATGAACTTTATGAAAAATTTGGAAAAAATTATGAAAAGGTGTTTTTCAGACTTAAAAAGTTCGACTTTTTTTGGAAATTGAAATTTTTTCTTTTAAAATCGCTTTCTCGTTAAGTTGGTTTTTCATGGTTTTGTCCCATTTTCTTCAAAACTATTCGACCAATTTTCTATCTGTTTTTTTATTTTTTATTGTGTTCAGGAGAGATTTCTTTATATAAAAGGAAGCGCGGGCCCGCAGGCGCCCATCAAAGGCCAGGAAAGCATTGTTGGTGCAGTAGGTTGGAGTATATGTTGTGATTGTCGTGCGCTTTATTGTAATTTTTGCTTAAAATTTTAATTTTTAATTTTTATTTGTCGCTCAAACTTTTATTTTTTTTAAATCGTACTTTATCGTTCCTTTGATTTTAATTGTCGTTCACAAGACATCGTTTAATTTTTTCCCCCTCGTTTTCAATTATTTTTCCTGGTGATTATTTTGTTTTGTCACCCAAATACATTTTTTTGATATGCGTTTTATTTACTGTCGTTTATTCCCTTTTTTCCCCGTGGATTAATTTGTTTCTTCGCTTGTTATATAATGTCGTCGTTATTCCCATTTTTTCTGTCGTGCAAACCATTATTTCTGTCGTGCAGTTAAATGGCACCCTAAAAGAAATATTTCACCTGCTTACCCCTCAGCCTTAGAATTCTGAAAAGGACTAAAGGGGAAATGATCGTGGTTATGCGAGGAACTCATAAAAACAATTTGAGTGAATTCGGAATACCAGACTTCATTGTTGGTTAGAGTTGGTATGGAATAGCCATATCGTTTCACCTTGCCTCTTTTATTTGGCAGTCAAAATTACGTATTGCATTAATCAATGAAAAATATTTGAGAAAAAAATGAAAGGAAATCTCAAATATTAATCGGTTTTACTTTCCTGGAAAACTTTAGGTATTCTTAGAAACAACTTTTATGCACAGCACAAAAGAGAAAGCAAAAGCTGAAATAATTTTCAAAAGCGTTACTATAACTTTGGCATTTGTATCCAAAAATATACGAGTCGTTTTTATTTCGCGAACAATTTTAACTCGAAAATTAATATTTAACGCGACACCACTACCACTGCTACGAATACTACGGGCGAAATTTCATTTTCGAAAAGGCGTACTTCCGCCGCGTATGGGAAGGTTTTATATTATATATGTATACCGCGCTGCGAGCCGGGTAGAAGAAGCAGGATTCAAACTTTGCTAAATACCACGTCGAGCAAATCTTTCGCAGCATCGAAAAATTCATAAACCCGAATTTCAATTCAAAACTTTCTCATGACATTCTTTTTAAAACATTTTCGGAATAATTTCTCTGGCTGCCTTTGTGTAGTCTGCATTTGGCAAAGACTCAAAAATCATTCAAGGTCTTCTGCTTCGCGTTCGCGAGGCCTTTCATTTAGGAAGTGTCTGCGTTTTAGGTTAATGAATATTGAAAATTTATTTCCATTTTAATGGATTCGTACATTAAAGTGCAGATGTATTTATGCCGAGGGAGTCGAAGGGTAGTGGGAGTTTTTTCGGTGTTTGGGAGCATGACGTATGAGTTTTTATGTAGTATAATGGCATCAGGAGGAGACAAAAGATTGAAGTCGAGATAAAAGATTACATACTGCTGACAAAAATATTTTTTGAAGATATACAAGCAGTTTGCTTATTGTTGAGATGGTCACATATTCTGATATTCTGGGCTTGACGAGTTGGTGGGGTTTTCCTCGTTATCGTATTTTCATTTTTTTTTTCAATGCAGCTCTAAAAGAGCGAAATTTCGAAAAATTTTCGAAATAATATTTTTCGGCAGAGAATAAAAATAGATTTCCATATAATTATTTTTTGGTTTTGCATGATTTTTTTATTTGTGACATTCTGTCAAGATGAAAATTCCAAGTGATTACAAAATCAAAAATTAATTAAATCATCTGAAAAATAATTTTATCATTTTTCAAAAAAATAGTCACAAAAAAGAAAAAAGTACTACAATAATTTTTTTCTCGAGTTTGCTTGAAACCAACGTTTTCGAAAACCAAACAAAGCACATTTATTAATTTTTTTTCAGTTTTCGATTCTGAGTTTTTTTTTCAATTCAGTTTTAGTTTTTAAATAGGTACCCATCAATTTCTACTAAAGTTCTTGCATTTCGATTTGGAGTTTTATAAATCAGCATCGAACACTCAATATTGATTTTTTTTGTTTTCACTTTTATTCTTTTCTTCCTTAGTTTTTGTATTCAGTTTTTGGATTTTGGTTTCCATTTCGAATCACGACTTTCAAATAAAGTTTCAGTTTTTTATTCTCAATTTTGTAGGATTTTTAGTTATCAATTGGAATTCTCATACTCTGTATTTTGTATTTCACCCAGTTTTCAGATTTTTATTTTGAATTTCAAATTAAAGAATTTCCAATTTTCAAATTTCATTTCCCATTTCAGTGACATATCCGAACTTTAATTTCAATTTTTAGAGCTCTTTACTCTCGCATTCCGAATCAGTGAAAAATCACTCATAAACAGTCAGAATTGCAGCCCAGGAAAAATCAGTGAAATTCGACGATTTTTCACTGATTATTCAAAGAATTTCGCAGATTTCTGAGTAAATTGCATAATTATCACCGAGTTTTCAGTGAATTTTCACTGATTTCCAGTGATTTTCTTTCACTGACTTCCGTTCAGTGAAAAAATTTCCACTGATTTATTACTATGCTGCAATTCTGACTATTTTTCAGTGATTTTTGATAAATTTCACTGATTCAGAAAAGGGAGAGTGAAGCTTTTTGAATTTCCAGTTTCAGTTTGTAGTTTTTAATTAGAGTTTTTTTAATTTTTAAAATCAGTTTTTGAATTTTTGGTACCCATTTCAACCTTAGAATGTTTTAGCGGTTGATTTTCTATTTTGAGGTTTTTACCATTTTTAATTTGAATTTTCGATTTGAATTTTTTCACTTTTGAAATTCAGTTCTTGAATTTCAGTTTCAACTTTCGCTTTACAGTTTCAACTTTTGGTTTTCAATTATATTTTTTTATTTTTTTTGATTCAGAATTTGAATTTCAGTTAGATTTCATTTTAGAATTTTAATTTCACGTTTGAATTTTCAATTTTTGAGGTTTCTTTGTTTTAAATTTTGAGGCTTTTCCAATCTTCAATTTGAATTTTCGATTTGAACTTTTTCCTATGTGAAATTCAGTTTTTGAATTTCAGTTTGAATTTTTGGTTCTCAAATTTGAAGCTTTCTAACTTTCAATTTCTACTTTTGGTTTTCAGTTTTGAGTATTATTTTTTCATTTTTCAGATTCAGGTTTTTAATTCTATAGTTTCAGTTTCATTATTCCATCTTGTAATTTTAATTTCACGTTTAGATTTTCAATATTTGAGGTTTTTTAGGTTTCAGATTCAAGGACTTGGAATTTTAGTTTCGGTGATTTTTTTCAAATAGTACGCACATTGGATGTACAATTTGCGGCAGAAAATAGCTCCTCTCCTCCCCCCCCCCATAGTAGGAAAATCTACGGAAATGTTGGTACATATTTTAAAATAGGAGAATTTAAAGAAAATTTTATGCTCAAATCGAAGATAAACTTTCGAAAAAAAAGAAAACATTTTTCATCAAAAACATTCTAAAAAATAAATTCAAAAAATGTATGGTTTCAGTTTCGATTTTCTTTCATTTCAAATCTAGCATTTATTTTAATTTTTCCAACTCGATTTTCGAAGTTTTCATAAATTTTTTTCGATTTTTATGTTCCCTTCCTTGGGCAAGTAAATCTCCATCTCCTTCAAAAATTTAATTTTTTTCAACTTTTTATTGTAGCATTACGATCATTACAGCTATAACAGGTAAAATGTTGCGGTTTGCATCTGCCCGCCTCCCCCCCCAAAAAAACTAGTTTAAATTTTTTGTCAATTTCAACATTCTTTCCAACAATTTCGAGACAAATTTCAATTACCATCTAATAAAATTTCTCAAAAAAAAAAATTTTAAACTTTCAATTTTCATAATTTTTATCAAAATTCTCAAAAATCTAACGATGAAAGACTGCAAAAACGCTACTTTATGGAATGAAGTCATCTTCAGCTTCCTATCTTGAATACAAATACTTAAATCCAATCGAAATTATTGGATTCGAATCCGAAGTTCATTTATAGCCACCAAATTGTAACTTTTTGATACTAATTTTGAACTGATTTTAATTTTTAAAACACAATTAAAAACAATTGCAAATTTTTCTAGTCAGATTTCGTCGCAAAAATTAATTGCACGCTTTAACTAAACTTGCAAACGTTTCATCTCAGTTCTCTGGTTACAAAAAGGTGTTGAAATAATCATCAAAAGCTCGAATCATGATTATTTCATGATAAATATTTCAAAACCGTCGAGTTGGATTAAATCAGCGAAATGGTGTTTTTATTTATTACCTATCTTCTTTTCGGTTTCCATTTTGCCCCCTTCGTATTCTCGTTTCGGTGCGTTTCTCAAAAGAAAATGTGACTCTAACATCGCCAAATTTACAATTTAATTCCCAGTATACGGCTTCTGTCACGTACAGCCTCGGCGACATTTCCTCGACGTGTCGCTACACTAACTTTTAATCTACATTGGAATTTCTTTATATTTCGCTGCCTTAAAGACGCGGCGCCGTCGTCACCGGGGCCCGAACAAAAATAAAATTTTACAAGTATCTCGACGCGCGGTTTCTCTTTCACGTTTAAAACTTTTTCATTAATATTTCATAAGTAAATGAAATTCGCAACGTTTTTATATTTGTAATTTACCATCTTAAAAAGAAAAAAGCTCGTACTCGTATTTCCCATAAAATATCTCGGCCGGTACATTTCTACTTTGGAAAATTTTCTAGGGCCGTATTTTAAAACATACCTTAAGGTATCCTTAAAAAATAAGGATACCTTATTTTAAGGAATGGTTTGGTATTTTAAAACCTTCCTTAGGAGAACTTTGATAAGGGCTTCCTTAAAAGTCATATTTTAAAACCTTCCTTAATTTCGTACGTGTATTGCTTTAAATACCATGTTGCCAAATCTTAAAAGATGATTCACCCAATCAAAACGCGTTATTCAGATATAATTGGCTGTATTTACTTGTTATTGCAAATTTTATCAATACTTTTTGTAATCAATATTGCATCGGTGTTTGAAGTTTCCATAATTTTCTAATTTTGTTTCTATTTTGTTATTCTGGTGTTCCATTCATAATGAATGAAAAAAAAAGAAGAAATAAAGAAAATCAGAATCATCTATTCATTTTTTTTTGCTAAGATAGGTATCGATTTTATTTTTTTTATTGCCATATCAAAAATTTTCAACTTCACGTATAAATTTTTTAAAAGATTTATCGCTTCCAAGACGGAAGATTGACAAAAATGTTTAAGTACGTACAACATTTTTGTAAATTACCTCGTAAATTTTGCCATCAGCGAGGGGTAGTCTGAATAACAGAAGGCAAAAGGTGCTGCTTCTCAAAGCAAATTTTCATTTTTATTCGGAAAAATTACGTTTGAATTCGGAAATATAAAATTTACATAAATATGGTAAGACTAATGACCCTGTTGAAAAATTGATAAATTTCCCATTTTGAGTCTGAAAAATTGAAGAAAATTAAATTTCAGGAGGAAAATTGAAAAATTCTACACGAGAAATTATCTCAATTTTTAGTTCTCTCTTCCCTGTACTACCCCTTCCCTTGACAGCTTCAGATCTTCTTTCACAAAACATTCCTTCAATTTTAAAAATAGACCACAATAACTAATCGTATAATGTCCATTATATTGATAATATCGTGGTCCACCATCATATTTTTACTAAAAAAACCTATTTTTAATGTAATTCAAATATCATCACAACTGTAAACTTGTAAGAACAAAACAATTTGTTGCCTTAAGGTACCTCGCGAGGTACCTTAAGGTATTCCATGTCTCGTCGATAGAATTTGTGTTTTAAATCTTGTTAAGGAACGTTTTAAAATACAAATTCTGTCTAAGGTACTTTTTAAGGTACCTTAAAAACTACTTAAAAATAAGGTACGTTTTAAAATACGGCCCCTACTCTCGATTATTCCGAAACGTTGAGAGAAAAAACTTGGACAATTTTTTTCTCTCGGAGAAAACTCTCAATCTTTGACACATACTTTCGAAAACTATTAAAAAATTGGACACCGTCGTAGTTAAAATTCAGTTAAGGGTGAATTTTCACAGCACGAATACGCCCAGCGGTATTAAAAACATTTCGAAATTTTTTTCAACTTCCCTCGAGGGAAACTTCGGCTGGAACAAAAAATTGGTCGGTAAATTGCCAAAATCTGTTACCAGCATTTCGTAGCGAGGCATTCGTGTCTGTAACAGGCCTTCTTCCAGGGCGGTCTACATTGTTTGAGCCATTTGCTTGGGTTTTTGTTCCATCCGCCAAACACGACTGTGGAAATTTATATCTATTCGATATATTATACCTAAGTAAACCGGCGAAATATGAAATTTTCATTGTAATTAGAATAAATAATTCGACGCCGGGTCGAATTCCTTTCAAATGCGAATAAAATAGTGGCCAAATCGTGCGAATTATTTACAAGGCCAAACGTTTTCAAAATTATAAAGATTTCATTGCGGCGAAGTCGTCGCGGGGAGAAAATCCGCGCACGTGGACAAAGAAAACCAAAGGCTAAGGTTTCGATTTACGAATAAATCTCTCATTCAGACGTTCTTTCATGAAATTCTCGCCAGATAATGACGAGTTATTTTACAAATTGAATTCGATTCGCGTGCAAAAAATTAGCCACTCGTCGTGGCTGTCGCGGCCATTCGAATATATAAATTTTATACGTATTTTTATCCGAATCGAGGGGCCAAATTACCATATAAAATGTAATCGCAAATCTGCGCTCGTTTGCCGGTCGTAACCATTCAATCGAAATTTAACCGCGTAAATGACCTATTCGTTATACGAAACATAATACCTCTGTAAGGCTAATTAGTACCGATATCAAATCATTCGTACGATTATAATGCAAAAATACACACGAAAACTGAACCCAGATGCCAGACCGCGGTTACTTTACGTGTTACAAGTACATATTACAATGACCGAATGGTTTAAACTTTCACAATATCCGACCATTAGTCGTGTAGATGTACGTGGAATACCGCATGGCGCATATTTTTGGCGTGAAATAAACTCGTATTGGAGTAATTGAACTCGAAATTTTCATTGGCTGAAAACTCTTTGACCCAAGAATAATTTTTATGAGAACATAAAAATACATTTTTTCCTGATTTTTTAAAAATGTGAAATTCAAAAATAAAGTCAAAAATTGTACCGAATCGATTCGATGACTCACGAACGAATTATCCCTCAATAAAATCAAATGTAAGATCATAATTGAAAACAAATTTTCGAAGAGTTATTCATTAAGCAACGGATGTCCAAATCATTCTCTGAACGAATCTTTCAGAAATACAGGTTTCGAACTATGTGATTTTAAAATTCATCCAAAAAAATATTACGAAAAACACAGAAATAGTTTGCGAACGACTTGTTTTAGATCAATTGAAGGACTAAAGAGCAATCAATTCTCTTTCAACGCCAATCGTTCGCGAACGATTCGTATAAAAAAATGTAATTTTATTAATATAGCGTTGAATACTTTTTCGAAAAAATATAATCGAAAAATGGGCTAATTTTCAAACGAGTTTTTCGCAAACGATTCACTTTGAATCAATTCAACGATTCGCAAACGATCTATTCCTTCGTAAAACGAATCATTTGGAAACGATCAGTTCAAAAAATCTTTTTTTTTCATCAACGCGACATCGCATATGCATTTTTATTGTCGTGAAAAAACAAAATTTGGAGAACGATTCATTCGTTCACCAGTCAATGAAACGTTTTTTGAACGAATCATTCGCGAACGACCATTTTTGTGATGCACAATTTTTAAACTCATTATGAATGAAAGATATTTGTGAAAATGAATTGAATCGTTCATGAACTACTCGTTTCGAATCGATTCTCAGATTCGCGAACGAACGATTCGGTTTCTAAACGAGTCGTTCGCGATTGCAATGCGATACGTGGTTTGAAAATTCATTGAAAATGAAGATTCGACGAAAAACGATGATATAGTTGGCGTTAGCAAACGAATTGTTTTGAATCGATTCAATGACTCCCGAACGAATGATTCACTTTCAGCATGATTCGTTCGATGATGACAATGCTCAATTACGCTTGTCCAGTTGCAGTTTTAAAATTCATCGTCGATAGAAAATTGACGAATAATGAAATTGTCGTTCGCGAACGACTCCTACAAATCGATTCAATGACTCTCGAATGAATTCTTTCTGAATAAATCATTCGCGAACGAACATTGTACCGCGAAATTTTAAAATTATTACTTATTCCCAAGAATTTGACCAAAATGACAGCCGTTCGCGAACGATTTGTTCAAAGTCGATTTGATGATTCACGAACGAAAGATTCATTTTCCATAAGTAGTGTCGTTCGTAAATGATTATATTTTCGTGCTAGGATTTTAAAATTCATCGTCGATATAAAATTAACGAAAAATGAAATTGTCGTTCGCGAACGACTCCTTTCAAATCGATTCAATGACTCTCGAACTATCAATTTTCCGAATAAATCATTCGCGAACGACCATTGTACAGCAAAATTTTAAAATTACTCATTTCTCCAAAATTGACCGAAATGACAGGCGTTCGCGAACGATTTGTTTAGAGTCAATTTGATGATTCACGAACGAAAGATTCATTTCTCAAAAGAGTCGTTTGTTAATTATTATATTTTCGTGCTAGGATTTTAAAATTCATAATCAACAAAAATAACACCAAAAGTGGCAATTCGTTCCCGAACGATTCTTTTTGAATCGATTCACTGACTCGTGAACGAATGATTTATTTTTCTTGAAAAGTCATTCGCGAAAGAATATTTCACGTTGTTTTCTATTAAAATCGGTAATCAATAGAAAAGTGGCGAAAAATCACGATATCGTTCGCGAACGACTCCTTTTGAATCGATTCGATGAACCTCTAATGGATTATTAATTTTCTAAATGGGTCGTCAGTGAAAAATTATTTTATATCGTGATTTTAAAATTCACTATCAGTAAAAAACTAATGAAAAATCGATAAATAGTTCGCGGACGATTCGTTTCAAATTGGCACAATGATTGGTGATTGAATGCGTCATTTCTTAAGGAATCGTTCGCGAACGGAAATTTCACTTTGTACTTCTAAAATTCGTTATCGGTGGAAAATTTACAAAAATGACGATATCGTTCGCTAACAACTCGTTTTGAATTGATTCAGTGACTCGCGAACGACTGATTTATTTTTTAAATGAACAATTTTTTTATGCTGCGTGATTTCAAAATTTATTATCGAAGAAAACATTGAAAAAAATATTAAAAGTTCGCGAACGATTCGTTGTAAATCGACTCAGTAAGTCGCGAATGAACGACTCAATTTCTAAACGAATCGTTCTCGAAAATGTGATTTGAAAATTCAATAACGAAAAATCGACGAAATATAGCTAGGTCAAAAATCGTTCGCGAACGACTTGTTTTGAATCGATTCAGTACCTCACGAACGACTCATTTTTCAAACGAATCGTTTGTTATCGAATATCCCATACTGTGTATTTTTAAAATTCATCATTCGTAAAGCATTAATGAAAATGGCAAAGGATTTTTCGATTCATTATGAAGCGATAAAGAATGACAATAAAAATAATGAAATTCGTATGTAAAATATTCATTTCAGATTTTTCTCAGTAAGAAAAATTGCGAAGTCGTCAGTAAAGATTCTTTTCAACGAGCTATTTAATGATTTTCGAACGAATGAATCATTTAGTGACCGAAAAACTCTATAAAGAACAGTTCATAAGTCGAAAATTTCGAATATCGATCGAGAATGATTTACCATGCGTCGATCAAATGATTTTCAAAAAATCATTCATTGAACAAATCATTCGAAAAATGTTCCTATTTTCCATAAATCTGAATCGCTCCTGAATCGTTCGTTCCAAGAAATGATTAATTACTTCGTGGAAAGAATGAATCATCTCATCAACGAGTCTTTTGTGGCATCGTCTTCTTATCCAAATCCGAAAAAATTTTCTGCCAGGAGAACTTCTTCGGGAATAATTCCATCATAATTTATTTACTTTTTTTTAAAATGACTCAAATTTCAAACGAATCATTCGCGACTTTTTTAAAATCATCTCTCAAAAATAATGAGAATTCTTCTTCGCTTTTTAACACTTCCAATACAAAATACTCTTCCGCAAAAGTTACAAAACTCCATCGCAGCAAGATTCAAAGCTGAAAAAAGCAAGCCACTCTCCACTACAGCCGCCTTATCCCCCTCGAAATCTCGACGTTTCCCTCTCCGCAGCACGTACTTCGTCACATTTCGACTTTTTCGTACACCTGTAGATAAGTTCGGCTCAGTTTTCAGCTCGACATTCACGTCACGTGATCTCGTCCGTCACAAATTCTCGAAACGAAAACAACAAAATGAATATCACGAAACTACACCCTATTTCCTATCAAAATCGAGGAGGGGTAAACGAGGTCACCTGGTACCTTCTTCCTATACCCGGCACATCTCGAGTAATTCTAAAAGAATCCGAAGCTCGGAGGCCGAACATGGGAAAAAAATTAAAACACTACGCTCGCAGACAGATCAAAGCATCTGTCAGGCCGCAGTCGAGCGCTCAACTCGCTCGTACGTTTCGAAATACTGCCTCGTACATGTACTACCGGTCTAAATTATTTTTTCCAATCTTTATATAATTTTGAAAGCTGTCTGCTTTTGTTGAAAACTGTATCGAAAAAGGCAAGTAAAACTCCGACGCCCGGCGCTGGCAATCTAACAAACGTGTACGCGAAAAATTGCGCTGCAATCTTTTTCCCTTTTCACTTTCATAAATCGATTTTATTGTAACGTTCCACTTTCGCTCAGTAGACGTCATTCTTTTCAATTTTTGCTCCCAAAAACGAACGCCGAGCCGAGAAAGTTGGGTAAAATAAGACGGTAAATTTCATCATTCTTATAATTGAAAAACTCCTACGAAAAAATTGACTCAATTAATCGTCGCACGAATGATCGCGTTATTCGTACGAATCCGTCTTCGAAACGTGTTTTACCGACTTTTCCATTTACGGAAAAGTCAGGTACTGAATTGTTCATCGTGGTCGGAGGGGACGTCGGGACCATGTTTTTTTTCACGTTTTAGGACCTTCTGAACACGATAGGCCGTGTGGTTCAAAACGAGGTTTCCTTATATACCTACGTTTATGTACACTTTTGTCGTTGATTAAACTTGAAAGCTGTGAGCTTTCAGAAAGGGACACTTATCAGAAATTGTAGAGCAAGGATACAAATTTTGATATTTCAAGTTTCATTAAAATTCATTCAGCCGCTTTTGAGATATCTAACTTTAAGCTTTGAGAAATTTGAATAAAAAATGTGAAAATTTGATAACTTTGAATGAAAAAAGTGAAAATGGCGGAACGATTTAAATTTAGATTTCTCGAAAACCCCTCAACCAACTGAGCTGAAATTTTCAGAAGGGACAGAGGAAAGTTAAGAGGTGCTACGGTGAAAATTTCAGTTCAATTGGTTGAGGTATGTCATTCCCCCAGGTAGCTGAAAATTTATCAACAGCTGGCTCATTCCATGTCAACTCGACCAGGTTTTGACCTTGGGTCTACCGATTTCGCTCAAAATTTTTTACGAGTTCCCCTCGATGGTGTAATGAAAGAATCAGTGTCATTCCGATCCTAATCTTTCAAGGGGCGGGAGGGGGTGGCCCTTGTAATTTTCGTATATTTGGGATTTTTTGCAAAATGGCACAACTTTGAAGGCTCATATCTCGAGATTGGTTTAGTCAAAAATGAATCTGTTCATGCAGTTTTGCAGAGAATTGAAAGGAGATTCAAAATTGATAATCACAGTTTGAAAAGTTCAAAGTTTAAACTTTTGTGATGAAAGCTCAACTTTCGTAATAAGTACAAAACATGAGGAGGCCCATTTAAAAATCTGAAAAAATTACTATGGGTGATTTCCAAAACCACTAAGATGATTTCCAAAATCAATGGGATGATTTTCAAAACCACAGGGTGGGGTGAAGTGGTCCTCAATTTTGGTCAAAATTCAAAAAAACGGAAACGTGAAGTAATACATTGATTTCTACTTATTCGAAGGCACTGAGTTCGAATATGTGCTCAGTTTTTTCATCCGACCCCTCTGAACCCTTCCTATCAGCCTCCCAGATGAGATCAAAATTCAAAAAAATAAAAAATAACGTGTGACCTGTCGTTTGTTGGGTTTTTGAGGGCGCTGAGTTCGAATATTTGCTTATTTTTGAGATTCGATCCTTTAGTGCTCCCTAGCTCCCCCTTTTGAGAAAACACATGTAAAAAAATGGAAATAGCATGTTTCATATCGATTTCTACTAATTCGAGGGAGCTGGAGCTTGATTAACAACTTACTTTCTCGATCCGCTACCCTCGTGCCACACACTGACTCCCAAATTACTAAAAAAATTGAAAAAATCGATGTTTTTTCAAAAATGGGAGCTAGGGGTGCAATAAAGGGTTGAATCCCAAAAACAAGCAAATATTCGAACTCAGCGCCCTCAAAAACCCAACAAACGACAGGTCACACGTTATTTTTTATTTTTTTGAATTTTGATCTCATCTGGGAGGCTGATAGGAAGGGTTCAGAGGGGTCGGATGAAAAAACTGAGCACATATTTGAACTCAGCGCCTTCGAATTAGTAGAAATCGATGTATTATTTCACTTTTTTCATTTTTTTTGAATTTTGACCAAAACCAAAATTGAGGACCCCTGTGCCCCCCCCCCCCCGAAGTATTGAGATACCATCTTTAAAAAAGATTGGTTGAAAAATACATAAAAAGTTCTCTTCATAGTATTTTTTTCAGATTTTTGAATGGGCCCTCTCCTGTTTTGTACTCATCATGAAAGTTGAGCTTTCACCAAAAAAGCTCTGATTTGAACTTTTCAAAATATGATTACCAATTTTGAATCTCCTTTCAATTCTCTACAAAACTGCACGACCAGATTCATTTTTGACTGAACCAATCTCGAGATATGAGCCTTCAAAGTTGAGCCATTTCGTAAAAAATCCCAATTATACGAAAATTACAAGGTCCACCCCCTCCCCCTCGCCCCCTGGAGGATTAAGATAGGAATGACGATGATTCCTTCATTAGACCATCGAGGGGAACTCGTAACAAAAATTTTAGCGAAATCGGAAGACCCAAGGTCAAAACCTGGTCGATTTCACATGGAATGAGCCAGCTTTTTTGAATTTCGTATCTGAACTTTGAGCGTGAATAACTTGAAAACTAAGCCTCCTCAAAAAAAATCTAATGACACATTAACGAAAGCAAATTTAATCCTCTACAACATTTTACACTGACTTTTTTGCGGGACGCCTCCTTTGCCCAAAAAACGGTCCCGAAAGGGCGTAATAAGTAGTGTGGGCCGAAAAACCAAACATTTTGATTTTTGAAAAGTTACCCCCCCCCCCCCCCACAAAAGTTGTTGGCTGGAAATAAAATGAAAAATTTCAAAATCGATTCATATCTTCCGATCGCGCAAGATCCTTCAATTCTTCGGAAATTGTCAAAAATTCAACATTTTCAGAAATTTTTAAAAAAATCAAAATTTATCAAAATCAATTTTAGAGCTTATTTAGGGCCTATTTAAAGCGAAAATCACAACTTTTTTGAAGAAATCCATGTTTTATAGTTTTTTTAAATTTCTCATATTTCTTCATCTCTGAAAAAAAATTAAAAAAGTTATAAAACACCGATTTTTTCAAAAAAATGTGCTTTTTGGTCTAGATAGTCACTGCAGAAGCTCTAAAATTGATTTTAGACAATTAGAATTTTTTCGAAATTTTTGGCAATTTTTGAAGAATTTAGGGCTATTGCGCGATCGAAAGATATGAATCGATTTTGAAATTTTTCATTTTATTTTTCTAGTCTACCCAGCCAACAACGTTTGCGGGGGTAACTTTTCAAAAATTTGAATTTTTGGGTTTTCGGCTCACCTTAGTAATAAGGGGACCAAAACTCGAATTTTGCATTTTGGCATTCAGAATTTGGTAAAAGGGCATAATCTGACATATTTTAGGTCGCTGATTCCAAATTTGGCCTTTGTTTAACCGACTTTTTCAAGTTGAATCCCCTGGATGTCCCTGGGTTATAAGGATGCCTGAAGAGATGGGAGAGGGAAAAGCAAAAATTTCAATTTTGGCAATAACTTGAAATTATGTAATTTGGGTTTCTGATTTCAAATGCCTCAGTTTTTCGATTTCACCCCCCCCCCCCCCCCATGCCAATAATGCCCATATGGACATGGAGGGGCATAGAGATCCAAAATTTTGAAATTTGGTACTAACCCAAAATTTTAACTTCGAGTGCATATTAACTTGAAAAATGGAATACTATTCTATGTAATTTGGAGTACTGATTTCAAATTTGGCCTTAGTTTTTCGATTTGAACTTCCCTAGATGTCTATATGGTCATGAGGGGGTATCGAGGTCCAAAATTTTGAACTTGAATACCTGGCCAAAGTTTTAATTTCGAGTAATAACTCGAAAAGAAGCAATATAAATTATATAATTTGGGTTGCTGATTTCAAATTTGGCCTTAATTTTTCAAGTTTAACACCCCCCCCCCCCCAGCTAATAAACTTACATTACCTTGTACAAACCGAAAAATCAAGGTTTTTTCTTTTTGGGGACCTAAAATATCGATAAAGCTGTCCCGTGCACAGAAAAAACAAGCAAATTCTTCATGTAAATTGGTTCGAAGAGGAACAAAAGTACGATACCTATCATAAAACTTTTTCACGATGAGAAAAAAAATATGCACACTGAAATTTTTTTACAACCAATGAAATATCATTTGAGACTTTTTTCTCGCAATCCAACCTTACCTAGTTTGATTTCAAGATGAAAAAATTCCAATTTGACAATTTTCCCTCCAAGAAATTGGTTCGAAACAACGGGAACTTCGAAACAATACACAAATACAAAACTCCTTCGGCGAGCTATAAATAATCGAACAAAAAACACCGATATCTTTTTCGTCGAATAAAAAATTTTATTCATTTTTCTCTCTCGTGAAAAAAAAATGTTGGGAAAAAATTCACTGGTAGGACAATTCGCCTCTTCGGACGAACCCCCCTTCCCATTACGTTATCTGGCATTAACAAATCAACGAAATTTGACAAAACGTTGATCGGTTGGTTAAATAACCATTATTCGAATAAATTTCGCCGGCATATTGCAAGGTAGAATCGCGAACCCCGAGGAATGAAAAGTTTTTATCTCGAGAACATCGTTTTCCAGACTTACCAGCTTTCGGTTTCCTTTCGACGATACATTTTGTACTTCGCCTTTTGAAAAAGTATTTCCACAGATGAGAAAGATAAACGAACTACGAATTCGAGTACGTACGCAGACTTCGGGTCGGTAGAAGAAGCGAGATATTCTTTTGAACCATATTTCGAGGTCGCTCGAGAGAACGAACGCTTAAAATTTGCGTAATCAACTTACCCCCTCGTTCGTCCCCGTCCGGCGAGCACAATTTACGTGGACCGGTGTAAACGAAAAACCTCCCAAACAAAACGGCTTTAATTTACCAACGGTAAAAAAGTAATTACTTTTATTATTTACAAAAGAATAAATTTTTCTAATCCATTTAACCCAACAAATGCATCGGGGACCATGAATCCTATATACCATTTCGAATCACTTTACCACGAGGTGGAAATTTTTTTTATCGCCTTGATTCGCGAAAATTATTCGAATAAATTATTTCGAATCGACCAATTTGGCGAATTAAAATTCTACCAACATAGTTCGGCCGATAGACGAGGAGAATTGTTGGAAGGGTTTTATTGATTTTTATTTTTCATCGTTACGAATATTAAAACGTCTGGCAGTTTAATTCGAAGCGAAATTTCCAAGTTTCGTTTTCAATCGTCACCTTAAACAATCAAAACGCTAGGTAAATTGGTGCTTAAGAAATTTCCGACGCGAGAATTCACCCAGCGACTTTTGAAAACGATCAAATAATATAAACTTGACTGATGTAAAGAAAGCACCGCGATAAAAGCTCGACACTTTCGCGTTCGTTTCTATTATTTTAGCTGGATGTTTTAATTATCGAATTATAATGTATTATAATAAAAGTTGAAAGCTTTTCTAAGTATATAACTGAGTGTATACTTCCCTCAATTCTTTTTTCGCTCCATTTTTTTATTTTTTCAATTAAAACATGCAATGACACTATAATGAAAGACAATAACGAGTATATTATTCAATCGTCGACTCGTGCGCGACGACGATTTATCGCTATTTCATTTTCCCCCTGTTCCTCGACGATGCTGTATTCATTTATCTTGTGTTCTGGCAAATGGGCTTTGTACTGAAACGTTGTAGCGCCTCGTTCGATATATTACTCGAGAAATATTCCTGAAACAGGCTGGTCTCATTTTCTGGTGTAATGAATGTAGGTGTTTTTATGAAAATGGTGATACTTTATTTCGATTCTATACGATCAAAAAATAAGTTTTGGATGTAGGTGAGTTGATTCCCAACGAAATATTCATGTGAAAAGATAGCCAAACTGATTGCCAATTTTTTTTCTAAAGTTTCTTTCAACTATGAATTTTTGAATAGAATTTTTTCCAAGAAATTTTTTCTTCAAATTTCGACAAAAATTTTTTTGAATTATCTTTATTACATTTTTTCTCCAGTATTATTTTCAATACCAAATTTTTTTCACTTGCTGAATTTTTATCAAATTTTTTTTCAATGTTGAAATTTTTCTGGAATTTTTTCCAATTCTAAAATGTTTTCTCTAATTTTTTTCTACTTTATACTTCTTTGAATTTTTTGAACTTTTTGAAAAAGTTTGAAATTGGGTGAAAACATGAATTTAAAAAAAAGAAAAAAAATGAAATTGAAAAAATCTGAGAATGTTTAATTGGAAAAGATTTTGGTGTTGAAATTGCAAAATGTTTCGAGAAAAAAATTCAAGTTGGAAACAAATTTCGACTTTTTGTGAGAAACACTTTTAAAGTTGAAGCAAAAAATTTTGAAAAAAATGTAAAGGCGGAACGATTCTGAGAAAAATTTCAAGTTGAAAATTTTTTTTAGAAAAAAAATTGAATATGAAAAAAAAATTGAAAATACCTCCTCGTGGTATCTTCTGGGTAACACGAATAGGCTAACAGAAGTTCGAAATCAACTCGTACATACCCCCCCCCCCAAAAAATGGGAATCAATTTATACACGCCCCGGAGGGGGGAATCAATTCGTACACACTCTGAAAAGTAATGGAAATCAATTCACACATTTCTGAATTCAGGGAATCAACTCACCAACCCCCGAAATTTCAACTAAAAAGTTTTTTTTTCATCGATGGAAAAAACGCAAAAAGGTGGGGGGGGTATTTTTTCACGTGATGTCCTTACAACCCAAAATTGTGCAATAGAATGATTTGAAATTCATGGTGCCCACCAATTTTTTTCGAAATTTTTTCGTGCTTTTTTCTGCCAAAAAAACTAGGTACTCAGATTCAATTCTGGAAATTTTCAAATCCCTCCCCCTCCCCGGCACAAATACTTCAGAACTTGAATTTATTACAGAAAAAATTTAAAATAAAAAGCAAAAAGTCTATTCCAAAGTAAAATTTATGAAGTTTAGAAAAATGTACCAAACAAATTATTTCAGGGTGTCTACCAAATCATACAAATGAAAATTCGAATTTTTCCGAGCTGAAAATTTAAAATTTCTTCACGATTCATCGCTCTTCTCCCCCTTCTCCTTTCCACCAAACATGAAAAACACGCGCCTCAAATTCATAAATTCCACGCAAATTCCTGCAATCTCGTCGACTAATTTTTATCGAAGTTATCCAAAACATGCCCAATAATTTCAAATTCTCTTCGAATTCCTACTTCTTTTTTTTTTTTCAACATCGTGAAAGGGCATAAATATTCCTTTCTTATCACAGATTATAAAAAGTAAGTACGTTTCCAAAGAGAATTCGATTTAAAATGAATTCTGTACAAATTAAGTTTATAAATTACTCCCGAATGTAGTGAGGGGAAATTTTTTTTTAAATTCGTAATTGAATGGAAAAAGGCATAAATGAAGAATAAAAAAAAAATCAATCAAGAGATATGAAATTTTGCTCCGAGCTGAGCGAGGGTAAAACTTTTTGAAAAACTGATAACAAAACAAGCAAAGAAACACTTTTCTAGATGATTTATTCTTCTTTTGGATTTTGAAAAAATTCCAGAAAATTTCAAGATTTCCTGACATTTCCCTGACTTTTTCAGATTTTTAAAATTACTTACTTGGTTTTTTAAGAGTTTCTAGGTTTTCTAACTCTCTCATTTCGAACTGATAAACAGTCAAAATCACAGCATAGAGAAAATCAGCAAGGTTCTTCGATTTTTCAAAGAATTTCGTTAATTTTTCATAAACTTCACTAATTTTCAAAAAAACTAACTACTTTTTTAAAAAATTACAAAATATTGCACCTGTATTTCTAACTGAGATAATCAATTCATTCCTAAATGGACACAGCTTTGTTATCCGCATCAATTCACTAATTTTTAAAAAATTACACTAATTTTCAAAAAAATTACACTAATTTTTAAAAAATTACACCAATTTTCAAAAAAATTACACTAATTTTCAAAAAATTACACCAATTTTTAAAAATTACACTGATTTTCAAAAAATTACACCAATTTTTAAAAATTACACTAATTTTTAAAAAAATTATACTAATTTTCAAAAAATTACACCAATTTTCAAAAAATTACACCAATTTTTAAAAAATTACACAAATTTTCAAAAAATTACGCCAATTTTTAAAAAATTACACCAATTTTCAAAAAATTACACTAATTTTCAAAAAATACACTAATTTTCAAAAAATTACACCAATTTTCAAAAAAATTACACTAATTTTCAAAAAAATTACACTAATTTTCAGAAAATTACACCAATTTTCAAAAAATTACACTAATTTTCAAAAAATTACACCAATTTTTAAAAAATTACACCAATTTTCAAAAAATTACACTAATTTTCAAAAAATACACTAATTTTCAGAAAATTACACCAATTTTTACAAAATTACACCAATTTTCAAAAAATAACACTAATTTTCAAAACAATTACACTAATTTTCAGAAAATTACACCAATTTTCAATAATTTTCAAAAAATTACACCAATTTTTAAAAAATTACACTAATTTTCAGAAAATTACACTAATTTTTAAAAAAATTACACTAATTTTCAAAAAATTACACCAATTTTTAAAATAGTTCACGAATTTTTAAAATAGTTCACCAATTTTCAAAAAATTTCATTAGTTGAAAAATTTGAACAATTTTTAAAAAAATAACTCGATCATTTTTGAAATATTTTACCAATAAGTTTTTAAAAAATTCACGAATTTTAGAAAAATTTACCAATTTTTCAAAAAATTCTCCAATTTTTCAAAGTTTTTACTAATTTTAAAAAAAAAATTAAAAAATTTACTGATTTTCCAAAGAATTTTACTGATTTTGCTGACTTTTCAGTGAATTTTCACCGATTTTCCATCAATTTGTTTCAATGTCTGCTCTCAGTAAAATCTATACGGCTTAACTAATGGAATATTCGTCGTACGTTAGATAACGTATTGCACCATATACGATATCGTCATCGAAAATATCCGAGCGCAATTTTTCTCGAATATGATGCTTCTCATCTCAGATGCTGGCACCGGGACGGTATATACTCCTCCGAGGTTCATTTTTTCCGCAATAATCTATCTTATATAGATGATTGAACGTAAATGAATGTTGAAAAAGTCGACTTTATGATAATGTCGCCAACGTTGCGTAATGTATGGCATAAATCATTCGCGTAAGCGGTTCTCTTTCTCTCTCTCGTATTGTAAATGCATTAGGTCGAATAAGCCCCCTCGTCTTGCTGGCGATGCGGCCGCATAGTCTAACCCGCGCCGCACCGTACCGCACTCGAACCCATTGCGCCGATAATTTATGGCGAGAACGTGTTTAAATATTTAAGTAGGTGGTTTACCTCCTGCGTTCGGCTGTGCGTTTCCTTAACGTGTGATTAAGTCGATTTTGCTCGATTCGTCAAACCCTGCTCCGCCGAAAACGCGCTCTGGCATCGTGATGATTGAAAAGGTGGCGAATTCTGATTGAAATGCTTATGTAGTTTAGATATGAGAGCCCCTTTTATGCGTAGTAAATACCCGCTCGAGTCCGTTTAATACCCTTTATTGAATCGATTTTCTTTCTCGTAGCGCCGTTTTCGCTTCCTCCTTCATCCTCGGTTTTCTTATTCTTTTCTTGAGAACGTGTAAGGAAAGAATTTACTATTCGTCGGGTGCAGATTTTGTTCGACGGAACGAGGTTGAAATTTATTCGACGGTGGTTCGCGATAAATTCGATGATGTTTTGTTAATGCATTTATGTAGGTATTCATTTGGGCGAAGATACGCCATTGTGATTGAGAAAACCGGTCAATGATTCAAATTTCGAGAAAGTAGTGAAAAGATGAATTAAGAAAACCCAAATTTTACGACTGCGATTTTAATCACATCGAACTTCGTTGAATTCGAATTAGACGTTTTGAAATGTCGACTTTTGGGAACAAGGAAAATGGTTTTGAAAATTCGTGGTTTGTACCGCAAAATCTTTTTTTTTTTTGCAGAAAAAAGTCACTGATCAGTCAGTAATTTCACACGATCATTTGAAAAATAATAATTTTTAGTTCTTAGATTTTAATCAGAAATCATATTTTAACAGGATGTCTAACAAAATTTATTGAGAAAATGAGTAAAAATCTTGACGTAGCTTGACCTTTTTTCATGACTTTTTACTTTTTTATAGCCCCCCCCCAAAAAAAAATACGAAAAACTGCAAACAAATTATAATTTTAAAAAAATCACAATGAACTCCTAAATTTACATTTTTAAGAACAAATTCAAACAAATATGATTTCAAAAAAATCAAAATGAACTAAATTTAAATTTCTACGAACAAATTCAAACTAATATTTTTTTAAATCGTTTTTATTTGAATTATTTATCAAGGTCGATGAATGGAAATTTTTTCAATTTTTGAAAAAAAACTGACATTTGAGTCGAAAAGCTTGACTTAGCTTGACCGTTAAGACACTCTTTTTAATCAGGATTTTGAAAATAAATGAGAAGTCAGTAAAACAACTCGGAGAAATTCCTAAAAGTAATCAAACAATTAAATAAAAGACATTCCCTATGATTTTTTTTTTAGATCTGATCAGATCACAAAAATGTCCCAATCTGATTTTATCAAATTACATCAAATCATAAATCTAATGGCATCAATTCTTATATGAGAAAGTAATGAAAGTTCAGATTCAGTTTGATGTAATGTAATCAAATTACATCTGGAAAAAAAACCTGATGTAATTAGATATAATTTTATTAGGAAATTTTTGAGATACAATTTTATCAAAACAGATAAAATTTGATGTAATTCTAAATAAATCAGATATGATTTGATGTAAAAAATTTCATCAGGCTCTGATTAAAAATTAAAATTATTCTCGATTTTAAAACAAGAATCATGAAAAACCAACAATTTTAATCAAAAGTAACTTTTGTTTTACGAAAATTAATGGAGTCACAAAATATCAATTTCAATAAAAATTTTTCAAAAAATTCATTTTACAGGATTAAGTGACGATTGCAGAATTACTGATCAGAATTCGTGAAAATTCACAGTATTGGCTGGAAAAAGAAAGTCACAAAAAAACACGATTTCGACAAAAATGTCTCGAATTGAATAGTCATTGAAAAGTTTCTGTTTGAATTCAAAATTACAAAATTGGTGATAAAATCTCGATTTTCGATTGTAAATCAGGAAAATTTGAAAGTTTCAAAATACCTAACGATTTTGACAAGTCCGTTTTGCAGTTCATTGAAAACCAAAAAGTCATAATTTTGATTCGAGTATCTCGAAGAACTTTTTCTAATTCAATTTTGAATCAACCATCACGTCAAATTATAATAATTTTGACAAGGAATTGGAAGTCACAAAATGCCATGATTCTGACAATTTGACCAAAATGTTCGTTAAAGATCAGAAAAATCATTATTTTGAATTGGGCCTCTTGATGATTTTTTTTTTTAAATCATGGAACAAGCTCGGTTTTAATTCAACAGTCAATTCGATAAAATTTCACACAAAAATCAAGATTTTAGATCGAAAATCGTGTCAAATTAACAGAAAATCAAACATTCTTATACTACTAATTATTTTTACTAATCAGCCTTGAAGTTACACATATTCGAAAATTTTATTTTTATTAACCTTCCCATGCCTGATCAGTGATCAGGCATGATTAAACCTGTTCAGATCAGCCCTGTTCATACCTAAAAAAATTTTCCTCGGGCAAGTTTTTCTTATAAAAACATAAAAATTAAGAAAAAAACAAAAAGGAGGGAAATTCTTATCAAAATTGCTCGATTTAATATGCTCATAAACGTTAATTGTTTCGAAATTTCGAAGTAACGAAGAACACTGTAGTAAGAGTGAAATCTTAGTTTGAAATTCGAGAACTCCAATTTTCACATTCTTTTTCCACGTCATTTTACAAAAATGTTTCTCAATTCAGAACTTTCAGAACTTTCAAGTCAACGACTCTGTGTAAATAATCTGTTGAGAGACTTGAGAAAACCCAGCTGATTTCTTGGAAAAAAAGTTCAAATTTTTTTCTGAGAAGGAGAGAGCTTCGTGATTAATTTTTGCTAGAGTATTTAGGAATGCTTTTCAAAATTTTTCAATTTTTGGAACTACCTGCAAATAAAATTCAAAAAGATGCAAATTTTTCCTGAAAATTCCTTAGAATTTGAATGAGTGCCTGAGTTTAAGTTTTTTATTAGCTTTTAAAAGTATTTTAATTTTCAATTTTCTGCTATGATTTTTTTTTCAAATTTTCAAATTTTGATTTTTTTAAACATACTAAAATTTGTTAACAACTTGTAAACCTTAAAAATAAAACTTTTTCAATTTTTTAATATTTTTCAAAAAATATAAATGTTTTTCGTGAATTTAACAAAATTTGACTATAAAAATTTTATCTTTTGACCTTGATTTTGATGAAATTTTTATTTTTGGAAACATCATTTTATAAAATAGCCGAGACATATTTCACAACCAGTTTTATGCTGAGACCTCTCAATCATAAAAATTCAAACTTATAAATGCGAAAAATTGTAAATCAATTAAATTCACTGGTTCAAAAAAGGAAAATTTTATCAAATTTCGCTGATTCATATTCAGAGAATACATCAATTTTTTCATTGAAATTACTTAAAATCTTTCAATTCTTCAACTTTGAATTTCCACTGAGAAGCATGAACTCGAAACTGGCAGTAGAGACAACCTCGAACAAATAGGTACCCGGTAAATGATAAATTTGGATTTTTGAAAAGTTACCCCCACAAAAGTTGTTGGCTGGATAGACTAGAAAAATAAAATAAAAAATTTCAAAATCGATTCATATCTTCCGATCGCGCACGAGCCTTCAATTCTTTGAAAATTGTCAAAAATTCAACATTTTCAAAAATTAAAAAAAAATGTTTAAGAAATCAAAATTCATTAAAATCAATTTTAGAGCTTATTTAGGGTCCATTTAAAGCAAAAAGCACAGTTTTTTTTTGAAAAAATTCATGTTTTATAGTTTTTTTAAACTTCTCATGCTTCTTCACCTTTGAAAAAAAAATTTAAAAAAGTTATAAAACCCTTATTTTTTCAAAAAAATGTGCTTTTTGGTCTAGATAGTCACTACAGAAGCTCTAAAATTAATTTTAGCCAATTTTAAATTTTTTCAAAACTTTTGAAATTTTTGTTTTTTCGGCAATTTTTGAAGAATTGGAGGCTCTTGCGCGATCGGAAGATATGAATCGATTTTGAAATTTTTCGTTTTATTTTTCTAGTCTATCCAGCCAACAACTTTTGTGGGGGTAGCTTTTCAAAAATCAAAAATTTTGGTTTTTCGGCCCACCCTACCCTACACCCTCCCTTTCCGGAATTATCGCACCCCAATGTCAAAAATTCAACTCGCGATATCTCTGGAAGAGATGGATGAAAAATTTTGAAATTTTCACAGATTATACATCTTGTCGAATAGTATGCATGAGAATGTTTTGAAAATTTTCGGTTCAAATTTTCTCAATTTTTTTGCATGCTGAAATTTTCAAAAAAAAAATTAAAAAATTTTGGGGGTGCCATGGCTGGAAATTTTTCTATTACTTCCGTTAAGTGGTCATGCATCACATATATTTTTTTCAGATGCCGAAACTGGGTGCAACATGATTAAAAAAAAAATCAAAACCAAAAAAAACGTGGTTTTCACCACTTTTCGCATTTAACAAGAGAGGAATCTCAACTCTAAGGAAAATTTTGTGCCGAAACAAAAATAAATTGAAAGTGCATCATAAAAGATGGACATTTTCAAAATTTTAAGTGCTCTAACGGATCCCCTCCCATCGATCAGGCTGAAATTTTTTCTGTAATACCATTCCATAGAGGAAAAAATTGTCCGGGTGGCACGACCGATATCTAACAAAAAAAAATTTTCAGCGAATTTTTCAACCGACATTTTACCATTAATATTTTAAACCGAACCTATAAAATAACACCCTAAAAACACACCTACTCATTTTTATCAAAAAAAAAACCTTTAATTCACCCAATTCATCCAACAATAAACCTCCTTTAATTCTCGTACAAATTCTCAAAATTTCCCACCCTCCCCATCCCACTTCACGTACAAACCTCGGCGATAAAATACAAAACACATTCGCACAATAAACCTCTTTCGCATATTGGCGCGGTTATCCGGCCGCAAAAGCTGCTCTATTATGCTCGGAAAAAGATCGAAAATAACGAAATTTATATGCCCTCGCGGTACGGCGCAAATGTGCGTGGAAAAATATACAAATAGGGAAAACATTTGTACTATTTGTACTCCGTATAGGAAATCTTCTCTTATACTTAACCCAGTTTTAGCGATTCCCGGCAACCATTTGCAACATTGTTATTTCGAAAACGTTAGAATAAAAAGGTACGACCGAGTACCGTCGTATACTGAAGCGAACTCGATTCCCCCACCTCATATTTGCTGTGCCGATACAACTTCGAAAAAAAAAAAGGATAAATCCAATTTGATCGAGCTATTTCACAAGATCTGTTTGCACCTCTCTTTCATACAGCGTACCTTTTTAAAAGAAAAAGAGAAGGCTTATTTTTAAAAATATGTGATTTCTGTCACGTTCGAAAAAAATTTTCTCTCAGCCTCGTTCTCTGTCTCGCTCCAGCTCTTTTCGCAAATATACCTCTGATTCGTCTGCATCACGCAACCGGCGGTAAAAAATTGAATTAAGAAGGTCGTGTGCAAAATACTCGTGATTACCTTACCGAAGGTATCTTATTTATATCGACGAGAGAAAAAACAAATCTATCACGAACCAGAGTCAGCACCTCTGATAACAAAACCGAAAATGTTCGCGAGAGGGAAAAAAAATCGATTCCGGAGTTGACGAGTTTCGCGGAGATAAAATATGTGTAAATAGATCGAAATTCGATATATCAGCAGGATTGCTTATTTTATAGTATTTAATAGAGTTATAGTAAAGGAACGACCATGTCACTTCCTATTTTTTTTCGAGACCCGAAATCGCTCGATTTTGACGAATAAAAAAAGAAATAAGGAAGCTTCGAGGGAAAAAAGTAGACAAGACGAGCCGGAGAGAAAGGAATGGTAAACTTATAAACTTTTCATATTTTTTGATTGCGTCGTGGAAATATTTACACATCACGAAAGATAGCGGGAAAAAAATTTCAACACTCGTTAGTTACCTACTTGTTCGAAATCTACGAAGCGTGAGAATTGCGTGACGTTGACGCGCCGCATCCTGCCGACGCTCAAACGACCTCATAATTTAAGATATTTTCCAAAAATACGCTTCAGCGCGAGCCTTTTTTTTCACATTCTATTAAAAAATTTCTGACCCTTGAAAAATGGAATTTTATAAAAGTAAATGGGTACTTTCGGTCCTTTTCAGAAACCACCGCGGTGTATAGAATGAATAGAGGGTTACCGCAGCATCTTGCACGGAGAAGCGAACAGTATTTAAGCGCCGCGTGCAGATAAAGAAGTTTAATAGGATTTTTGCGCGTTAATACGTGGTTCGCGAACGAGATCGCAGAAGCGAATTGTGAGCTGCGGTCGTGTAACGAAATACTTACGTCGGCGGTGTAATTCGTTAAAGTGAGAATAGTTTGAGGAATAAACGGTTCGTCGATGAACAAAGAGGAGAACGTAAGACGAAAATTTTTCAAAGAGTGTATATAATTTTCGAACGTGTGGGGAAAAAATTTAAACGAGACGGTTTTTTTTCTAAAACGCGTTTTTGTCTTCGTGCGGATAGGTATTTGAAAGATTCCAGGTGATTTTTATAATTAGGTACTAAAATATTAATTTTCAAATAGGTACCCAAAGATCATAAGCGCACCCGGGGGGCTCAGGGGGCTGGAGCCCCCCTCCCAGCTCGGAAAGGAATTTTTTAATCATAAAAATATCAAAGAAAAGTATGATTTTTCAAAAAAATTTCGTCTTCGCTTCGCCCTGGCAGTATTTTAGTAACTATTTCTTAATTAAACATATCATTTTTTAAATTTTAATCAACTGATTTTGCAGAAATTCTATTTTTTTAAATCCGTGAAATAATTTTCATTGAAAATTATTGGGTTTTCGCTAATTTTTCGGTCAAAATTTACTATTTTCTCAGTCAATGTCCCATTTATTAGGAAAAATCAGTAATTTTGACTAAAAAAATCAGAAAATGTCATTTTTCAATTTTTCTTCACTAAAATCTGTAGGTATGTAATATTTGTCTACTGAAAATACTCAAACTACTCCAGCTCCATTGAAATAGCAGGTTACTCCATTTTTTCATTGAATTTTGACCCCCTCCCCCATTTTTCTCGAAATCTGAGCCCCTCAATGATGAAATTTAGGTATAAGAAGAGGACAAGATTCATCAAAACATGAATAGGGTTCTCAGACGATTCACCGATATCGTAAAAAAAATCCTTCACAAACGATTCACTACAAATACGAATCAGTCGTTCGCAAATTACTCCACAATCGGTAATGTCAAACTCGAGATATGATAGTTTTAAGTTTTCTCAAAAAAAATTACTTTTAGGGAGTTCAATGAATCATCTGCCAAACTTATTTTTTTGGATATAACCGGCTACCACTATAAAGAAATCTTGAAATGAACATGTTGCCAATCTTGAAAATTGAAGGAGCAAATGCTGCTTTCGAAAAAAAATATGAGTAGTAGGTACTTTGATAGCTGAACAAATTTTCACTTGATGAAGTCTTGCCTAGCTTTGAAATTGAAAGGCTACAATAAAAATTGTTCAAAAAAAAATAAACTGATCAAAGAAATGGATAGTACTTTGAGAGGTGAACAAATTTTCACTTCATAACTTCTTGCCTAGCTTTAAAATTGAAGGGGCTACAAAGAAATTGTTCAAAAAAAAATAAAACTAATTAAGGGAATGAATAGTACGTTGAAAACTGAAAAAAAATTGTTCTGTAGACTTTTTGCCGAACTTCAAAAATGAAGGGGCTACGGGGTACTTGAAATAAATGAGTTTCGGAAAATTTTCTCAATTTTGAATGACCTGTAGCCGAGGGTGCGCCGAAAAACCAAAAATTTTGATTTTTGAAAAGTTACCCCCACAAAAGTTGTTGGCTGGATAGACTAGAAAAATAAAATAAAAAATTTCAAAATCGATTCATATCTTCCGATCGCGCATGAGCCTTCAATTCTTCAAAAATTGTCAAAAATTCAACATTTTCAGAAATTTTTAAAAATTAAAAAAAAAATCAAAATTCATCAAAATCAATTTTAGAGCTTATTTAGGGCCTATTTAAAGTAAAAAACACAACTTTTTTTGAAAAAATCCATGGTTTATAGTTTTTTTTTAAACTTCTCATATGTTTCTTCGCCTGTGAAAAAAATTTAAAAAAGTTATAAAACGCAGATTTTTTCAAAAAAAAGTGCTTTTTGGTTTTGATAGTCACTACAGAAGCTCTAAAATTAATTTTAGTCAATTTTAAATTTTTTCAAAATTTTCAAAATTTTGATTTTCTGGCAATTTTTGAAGAATTGAAGGGTCTTGCGCGATCGGAAGATATGAATCGATTTTGAAATTATTTATTTCAATTTACTAGTCTATCCAGCCAGCAACTTTTGTGGGGGTAACTTTTCGAAAATCAAAATTTTTGGTGTAGCCCCTTCATTGTTAGGCAAAAACTCTACGGAACAAAATTTGTTCAGTTTTCAACGTACATGATTAGTTTATTTTTTAAAGATTTTTCGAACAACTTTTTTTGTAGCCCCTTCAATTTTAAAGTTAGACAAAAAGTCATAAAGTGAAAATTTATTCAGTTTTCAAAGTACTATCCATTCCCACGGTTAAAAAAAAAGTTGAACGTGATTTTTTAGAAATAGCATTTGCCCCCTTCAATTTTCAAGATCGGCAACATGGTCATCTCAAGGTTTATTTTTAGTGGTACCCGGTTATATCCGAAAAAAAAATTTAAAAATAGGTTTAGCTGACGATTCATGGAACACCCTGCTAAAACTATAGGAAAAGAGTGACTAAAAAGTCACAAAAAAATAAAAAATCATATAATTATTGGACCTCATTTTCAGAGAAATAATTTAATAAAACAACAATTCAACAAAAAAAATGCAATTTTGTCAAATAAAATTTTTCATCGGTCTAAATTTTTCTACTTGAAAAATATACATTTACAATTTTTTAAAGACTTACTTAATTTTTTAGGTTTTTGAAAATTTTTTAAAAAAATTTCTCTAGTTCGTAGAAGATTTCTGAATTTTTTGAAGAACAATAATTTTTTTTTCGTCATAGCGGGAATAAAGTGCTACTTTATTCCCTCTCGCGAATTGCTCGAATACTTAAACTCGCGTTTTATTCCCGCTATGACGAAAAATATCGTATGCAACTCGAGAATAAAGTGATTTTCGACAATTTTGAGCTATTTCCCTCACTTCGCTCGTGAAATAACCCTCAAAATTCGTCGAAAATCACTTTATTCCCTTGTTGCATAAAATACTATTAATGTCCAATGTTTAGTAGACAGGTAATAATAGGCAGTTTATCTGATTTTTAAAAAAATTCTATTTTCAATACAATTTTTTTTGCTAAAATTTATTTTTTTTTTTTTCGTTTTATATTTTGAAATAACTCGTTCGAATTTTTCGAAGAAATGTTTTTGGAATACCGTTTAATTTTTGGGAAATTCTTTGAAGTTTGGATTAAAAATAGATACGTAATTTTTTAAGTGTTTGATAATTTTTTTATATACCTATTCCTTTTTTTTGTAGTTTGCAGAAGATTTCTGAATTTTTTGAAATGCTCAATTTTTGAAATCACTTAATTTTTACTTAATGTGTTTGTTGAAATTTTTTTCATTTTTTGTTTTAAAATATCTCGTTTCAGTTTTTCGAAGAAAGAAAGAAATCGTTTAATTTTCGGGGAATTCTTCAAAGTTCGGATTAAAAATCGTTCAAGTTTTAAAAAATATCGCCCATATTTTGAAAAATTGACCAATTTTGAAATAAAAAATCGTTTATTTTTGAAAAATTATCCAAGTTTAGCATAACATCGATACTTGGAAAAATTTTTCAACTCTTAGCAGTTGTCGAATTTTTAGACCATTTCCGTGTTTTGAAAATTTTTCCAATACGTATGTGAGCCTAGACCCTAAAACCACCTTTAGGGGTCAAAAACTGGTTTCTGAGTTGACACTGGTTCTGGGCTCTTCAAGAGAAGTGGAATCGGGGGAGGGGATACTCAAACAACCCAAATTCAGCTAATTTTTTGACTGGATATAGAAACAACCCTAGGATATTAAAATAAACTTGACGTATTTTAGTGATTAGTGAAAATTACAAATATTCAAAGATATTTTCGTGTTTTTTTTAAAAAAAATATGTATTTAATAGTTCGTTGATTTGTGAAAATGATTTCCATCTCAAACCTCGAAAACTCGAAAAAATCATGACATTATAATATGTAAAAATGTTTTTCATCTCAAAGGTCATCAAGGTAAGTAGGTAGGTAGTAGGTACATAGGTAGGTTTCTTTTTTCAATAGCAATTATACAATAGAATATATTCTCAAAAATGATGGAAAATTACTTACTCGTTCTTATTTCTTATTCTAACGAAGTATTCGTAACTAACCTGAAACAAACAAAAAAAAAAAAACATTTTAGCTGATGATGGTAATTCCATTTTTCAAATTTATCAAGCAATTTTTCTTCAAAAAATTATATGAAAACAACAAAACTGGTTGGATTTTAAACGAAGGGGGACAATTCTTCCCATTTCCAACAAAATGACGAAATCCAGTTTTTATTCAGAAAAATTATAGGTTCGAGTTAAAAAATTTTCAAGTAGCTCCCTTTTTCATTTTTTCTTTTTTTGGAAAAATAGTGGTATTCAATCGAAAAAATGATAAAACTGTATTACTTTGGAGTTGAAAAAATAAATAAAATAAGTCTTTGTCAGAAACTTCCAATTTTTTACCCTTGTCTGGCGATTTTTAACCAAACTTACTCATAAGTAAGTCAATTTGACTCATTTCACACCCATGTTATGTGTTGACAAAAGATAAAACCCTAAATCCATTTATTATTGACATTTGAAAAAAAAACAAAATAAACCAAGAATAAAATGAAAATAAAAACAATCCAAAATTAAACCATAAATTCCTTCCATATACCCTCGCAGCTCAAAATACCCCTCAACATTAAAATTCAATCACATTAATACATTCAGTTCATCGAACACCTCCATCTTCCCTTTTCAGCTATCCTTTGTACCCTGTCCATTACACAATCGTCATGAATACATTCCTTTCGCATTTCACGAAAGATTTACCAACGATAAAAATGTTTTTCATATCTTTTGACCGAACGTCGTACCATAAAAATCGCGTCAGACCTTTTTCGCTCAACGTCGTCATCATACGAAAAAGCACCGGCACCTATCACATTTCAATGTTTGGTATGTGCATTAGTAAAGGATATTTTCAAACATGCGAGTTTCTCCGGGCATATTTACCTGCGAATAAAAGTACTTTTTCATTTCGCTCATAAAAGATTTTCCAATTTAACAACAACAAAAAATCTAAACCTTACAAAAAATGAATCAGGACGTCAAAGATTCGTTACATGCCCACCCCCCCCCCCCCTACACCTTAAAAAAGGAAAAAAAGGTTTCGAACTCGTGCATGTTTTATGAAACTAGGTTCTTCATCATAAAGAGCAATAAACTTACAAACGAGGACGTTTATTTTAACTTAGACCAAGTTTCTTCCGAATCTTTCTTAATTACCCGGATTTCAAATTTCGTCTATGGGTTTATCTAACTTCTAACTTTCTCGTTACTCCTTCCTCTGGTCGGTACCTATCTACAGGTGAATGGAACTTGAATAAAAATAAAAGATGGTTGATTTTTCCAAGACCCGCACAAAAGACCAAAACAAAAAAAAATGAAAATAAATGCAAAAAAAGTTCACTGTATACTTCCTCATGTCTGGCTTTCAGTGGAGGCGAATTAGCATCATTTGGAAGAAAAAAAAACATTTTTGCCTAGCAAAGCTTTTATTTCGGAAAATTGTTGAGAGTGGTCCCCTGAATAACCCCAAAGAGTTACCACCCCACAGACATCAGGCTAACTTTTTTAGAGGGGATAACCCCTCTAAAAAGCTGTTTTTTCACATTATCTCCTCCGAGGTTGATTTTAGGATAAAAATGGTACAGTACTTTTTTGTTCTACACTCAATTTCCAACATTTTTTGTGGGAAAAATTTTTTTCTACAACGATTAGCAGAGGAGATAGAGAGTCCTGAAGGAAGGGGCGTTGGGGAAATATACTATTATCTGAAAACGTGATAATACGTATAAAATTGTACTAAACTTTATGTTTTTGGCATGAAAATGGTAGTATTATGTAAAATGATGGTGTTAATACTATTTGACCCCCTCCCCTTTATATGTGCCCACCTCGCCTCACCCAATTTTTTTTTATTTAGCAATAGCATTATGATTGAGGGGGAGGTGGGGTGGACACATGGGAGGGGGTGGAAGGTCAGAAATGCTTATTGACCCTGTACCCCCTCCTATGTGTCCACCCCACCTCACCCCTGCCAAAAACATACAGTTTAGTACAATTTCATACATATTATCACGTTTTCAAATAATAATATACTTCCCCAATCCCTCTTCCTTCAGGACTCTCTATCTCCTCTGCTTGCGGTCCTACTGAAAAATTTTTCATACAAAAAATGTTGGAAATTGAGTTTAGAACAAAAAAGTACTGAGATATTTTCATCCTAAAATCAACCCCCGAGGAAATAATGTGAGAAAACGTTTTTTTTTTTAGGGGTTAACCCTTTCTAAAAAAAGTTAGCCTGAAGTCTGTGGGGTGGTATCTCTTTGGGGTTATTCAGGGGACCACTCCAGGGACGTAACGATTGAGGGTGGGGGGGGGGTAGCTTACCCTTGGGATTTTTTGAGTATTTTGTTGGAAAAATTTGCCATTTCGACCTTAAAGTTGGGAAAATTTACTTTTTGTACCAACTCATATTTTCCTAATTTGAGAAATTACGTACAAAATAATGAATTTTCCAATTTGACAAAATGTGAATAAAATTAGCAAGTTGTCCCAACTTGGAAAATTTTTCATGTTTTTCAAAGTTCGGATTTTTTCTACTTATTTTTACTAGTTGGGAAAATTTACCATTTGGAGAAATATTTTTCCAAATTGGGAAAGTTGAACATTTTTTTGTACTATCGCAGTTTTTTTTAAAGGAGAAAGCAAAATTTGAGGATCCATTTCCCAGAAGAATTTTTTTTTAAATTGAAAAAATTAAACAGAATAAAATTTCAAAAATTTTGGCCTCACTGCGCTCGGCTTTATTGTATTTCTCTTTCTGTAATTGAAAAATAATCGAAACCTATAAAAGTAATTTTCTTTGGATTTTTTTCAAATTAGGTATCTCAACTAATTTTATTATATCTTCTTAAAACTCATTTTCGATGTTAAAAAAACAATTTTTTTAAAAACTTCGGCCTCACTTCGCTCGGCCTCGTCATATTTTTCCGTAAAATAATAGTTTCAAAGTAGAAATCACCGAATTTTTATTCAGTTTTATTAGCTCTGAAACATTGTTTATGGTGCTTTTAATTTGAGGTTTTCTAAACTTTTCGCTCTCGATTCGCTTGGGTCAAATTCATCTTTCTCATATGTATTTACAATGGATAAAAAAATTTATTCATAAAAATTATAATTTTTACTGAAATTTTTCGCCCTCGCTTCGCTCGGGATAATAGAGCAATTTCATAAGTATTTTCAATTAAATACCTACGATGAAATTAGTAATTTCTAAACTTGGAAGAGAGAAATTAAATTCTTTTAAAATTTCGTTTGGCCGGTAAATTAGTGTCATTCACCTAAGCTCTTCTCCCCAAAATCAGGCTCTATTTCATCCCTGAATATATTAAAAAATTCATAATATTTTCAAGCGAAAAAGTAATCAATTCAAAGTTGGCATAAATTCTGTATTTTGGAATTTTACCATTCGCTGTTGGCTGCACTGGTGCATAAAATTTTCACAATTTTTTTTCAAAATTTACTTTCAGTGATCGAAAAAAATTTTTTTGCTCAATTACTCAATGAAAAAAATCATTCTAGCTTAGTGAAAAATTCATATTATCCCCTCCCCTTGCACCTGGGGGCTCAAATTTTTGTTGGGTAGTCTCCCACTCAAAGTAAACCACCCCATCAAATTTGGTCGAAATCCAAGATATTTTTTTTTTTTCACTTCACCCTAATATCTATTAATATGGTATTAGGGGGAAAAATCTTATTGATGTGGGTATCATACTGTTGGGAAAATTTGAAACCTGAGTTGGGATTTTCACTAAATTTACCCCCCCCCCCCCCTCGGTGATATGCCCTCGGAACGTCCCTGGACCACTCTCAACAATTTTCCGAAATAAAATCTTTGCTGGGCAAAAATGTGTTTTTATTTTCTAATTTGCCTCCACCGTATAAGATTCTCACGTACTCGTATCTTAAATTCGAATACATTTATCGAACAATACCTCGTCTTCTACGTCGAAGGTGTCTTCAACGAGTCGTTGCGAAAAAAGAAACACTTCTGAATCTGAAATCTCGTTTCAGACGAGCTCCAACTTGGCGGAAACGTTTTACTTTGGCAAAATTGCATATACATTACTCGGGTCGTGTAATTTCGTACAATTTACAAAAATCGTCGTTTCGATTCATCGTACATAGTAATGTATTACTTTTCCAAGAATAAGGACAAAAAAAAAGGGTCCAGACAGATTTCGTCTTACGCAGCACCTGTACCATTTTACGTATTCGAAATAAAACACTTACAGATACCCAAGTGTGATATAAATGTAGCTACTATCTAATCGATTTTTTCATCATTTTCGAAATGATTGCCCCTTACAGCCAAACTTTCCCAGTCGACCTCGTTGATGGTTTTTTTTTGTACGTATAAAATAAAAGCCAAGATTATCCGCTAACCTTTCATCCGGAGTTATCCAACTTTCGTCTCGAAACGTCTAATTACCTTTGAGCAAGGCGAACCCGGAGTCGTGTCAGTGATTTCAGTACATTTTAATTAGGTTGTTGACTCGTTCGTGTAATGATACCTACTCAACACACATAACCCGATAGTCTACACATACCTAAACTTTCAACCCTTATTCTTTCGTTCCCTTTTTTGTCGTCAAAGTATCTTTTACTCCCTTCAAACGTAGTGTGTGCCCGAAGCAACACCGAGTACTCGAGATTTTTCCACTCTAATTCTTTTCTATTAGGTTTACACCTTGTAGCCTCCGTATAAAAGGAGAGTTTTTTTTCGCTTCGATGTCGTCGATACGACCTTTTATCAGAATGGACTACGGTTTGGAGAGTCGGTTTCTTCGAGATCTTAATAAAAATATTCGAGTATCTATTGAATTTAATTTTTCAATCAGCTATAAAAAAAGTGAAATTCTCTCGAAGCAATTTCTCAAGGAGGGTGCGAAATAGGAAGAATGAAAAAAAAATTATCTCGTTTGGATAAAATTCGTTTTCCATACCTTATGTAATTTTATTTTTCAATCGAGTTCGCTAATCAACGAAAAAATTATTTGACAAGTCGAAATATGCCTACTTTGTATTAAAACGAGATTTCAAGGAACAAAATTTACATAATACAATTTTATTTTTAATAAAAATTAGGAAGTAGAATTACTCGTTGCATAAACTTTTTCACACGGTATCGAATTAAGATATACCTACTTACTTTGCTGGCCATCATCAAAAAAAGTTTAAGAGTTTAATTGTTTTTGGGATTTCCAGTTGATGAGAGGTTGTTGAAACAATTTTTTATCCAGAAAATTAATTTCCTCGAAATTCGATACGAAAAAGTTTTTTCCGAATAGATTTCAATACAATATCACATCAAACCTTCCTCGCAATTCAATGGATAGATTAACGAATGATTTTTTTAAATAGATTTCCCATTTTTCACTACCTCTCAAGAAAATTTCAGATCTCTTCTCCCCCCCCCCCCAAAAAAAAAAATCCAATTATTTTCAGACCAAATAAATGGACTTTCCGTTTTTGAAAAAATTCAACTCGAATTAATCACAGAGAAAAATTCAAATTAAACACACTTTCGATAACACGGGTCGACGTTGAAAATGCTGTTTGAAGTTTAATGGGTGATTTTTATAGTATTTGAAAAATGGTGAAAAAATTCCATCACCCAGGGTTTTACGAAAAAAATTAATAGAACATAAATTGTAGAGCGTAAAATTTCCTTTCCGTAGAGTTCATTTAATTTTTCTTAGAAGACTTAGCTTTCGAGATATTTCAGTTTAAAGTTTAAAGTTCAACTTGAAAAAAATTGAAAATATCTCAAAAACTAAGCCTCCAAAGAAAATACTAATTAGACTCCACAGAAAGGAAATTTTACATTTTGAAATTTATGTCTATTTATTTTTTTTCGTTGAATCCTTATTTTTCTCAGAAAATCGACTTCAAGTGTCAAAAGTTATCAAAAAAAGTAGAACTGTTCAACGAAAAATTCAAATGGTGGAAAATCCTTGGGCGATGGAATTTTTTCACGGATTTTTTCGTGATCAGCATGAAAAATACTATAAAATCACTCATTAAACTGTCGACCTGTGCAATTTTTCATCATTTTTTGACAAAATTTTGAGAAAAAATACTTGTTCTATTCATTTCTCAAATCTCTGTTTTTCATTCCTTTCACCATTTTCCAGAAAGTATTCAAATAAAAAATTAAAAAATTCAGTTTGAAAATCTCAAAAAACAACATGAGATAGGTAAATTACCCAAATTAAACCAAATTGAGATTTTCAATCCAAATTTTCTCTTTTCACTCCAACTCAGTATCAATTGATATCAATAATTAATCAAAAATAAACAAACGATACCATATTTGTTCAAAATAATTTATATTTTCAAATTAACTCGAGCTTAAAATTAAGTCATTTTTTGCGAAAAAAGTTATGATTCCATTGATCAGAACTCAGTCACTGACTCGTTGAACTTTTTAATACCAAGGTGCACGATCAATTTGTAAACGACTGCCATCCTATAACAAAAAAAATTAAATATCATAAAAATAATTCATTCTGAATTCGAATTTATTCACTCAAGAATTCTTGCTATTTTCTTCTTTTTTTTCAGTCATTTTCATCCAATTTTTCTAGCTTTGAATTTTCTCCAAAAAAGTACCATTTTTTATCCTTCTAATTAATTTTTGTTTTTCCAGTAAAATCATTAAAATTCTTGCAATTTTCTGGGTTTTATTGTTTTTCTCGCCAATGGACGCCATGTTCAACTGACCAAGTTCGACACTTCAAGTTAAGACATTTCAAGATGGAAAAGTGAATAGGTACTATTAAAGCTGAAATTCAGAGGGCGATTTGGAAGGGGAGTAGTGGGGGTCGTGTTTTAAATTTTCTATAATTAGTATATTTCTTCGTTTCTTAAAATTTTTTAGCCAAATTGTCTGTACTAAAATTTTTGCGATCATTTTTCAACTTTTTTTTATCATCATTTTTTTCAGAAAGATGAGAAAATGCTTTCACTCAATACTCTGGAAATTTCATCAAAAAATTCGAACACGAAGTAATTTTATATTTTCCACTCGATGAAAGTATTCTCCATTCCTTTGAGTTCGTTTTTCAAATAGATGACATTCCACCAGAGCAAAACAGACCCCCTTTCCCACTGCATTTCCAGAAGGAAAGTTTGCAAAAATTCGACGTTCCTATTTTTTACGTCACTTTAAAAAAAAAAATCAATTTTATGAAGAAATGAAACTTTTGAACACAATTTTGGAAATTATTTAGATGAAGGAGGGAGGGAGGGGGGATTTCAACCGCAGACGTCAAATAAAAAGAGACTCCAAATTATCGCAAACAATAATTTTTTGATAGTTGAAATGATTAAAAAAACAAATTTTCAATTTGAAATATTCTGCTTTTAAAAATTAAGTAGGAAGATCAAGGGGGTGTGAAATCGAAATCCCTGGAAAGTGATAACTTATCATCAGGTGTACCTATTAATTTCGAAGTTTTCGATAATGTTAATTTCAAACCAAGAGTTTATATTTGCTTCGAATTCGATTTTATAATTTCGAATCGAAAAAATTATATTTGAAGTTGAAAATTACAAAAAAAATCTTCTTGAATGAAATTGGTCGATTTTTAACCCTCCCCTTCCTCCATGCCGATTTCGATACATCCCAACTTTTTCAACCTACCTGGACCAAAATTCCCCCTAATTCAGACTTCAACGTAGGTACTAAAAATAAAATAAAATTTAAAAATACACCATCGCACTTACCTATTTCCCATCGTCAACAGCCGACGCAACCTCTTTATCCTCCAGTCTGGCCTGAACCACCAGCAAAACGCTGATCACCACGACAATCGTAGCAACGAACACCAATTTAATATATTCGTACATCATGTCGAACATCGAGCTCCAAAAATTCTCGATAAAATTACCTTCACCGGGGACGATTTTCGACGATGCTGAACCTTCTCGGGGGAAAAAAATTGGCTCAACACGACAACTTTAAACAGCACTGCTACAAACTACCTCTGAGACAGATTTAAACTATAGTCGTATAATCTTGGTTTTCGGCGTCTTCGTATTAATTTACGATCATTTCTCGAAGATAAGGCAGTATGCGGTAAAACCTCTGGTTGAAATTTACTGCATTCGATGCCACAATGAGATACCACTTTAAAAGGCATTTATTTACAAATTCGGACAATAAAAATCATCGTAAGGGGACAGGAGGGGGCAGAGGGACCGAAGCGGGTATCAAATCGATTATAAGATGTAGGTACCTTCATACGAATTCACTCTCATATATTCTCAGCTTATTTTGTAATTTACTCACGCTACGAAGTAATTTGATGCTTCGAGTGACCTTGGAGAATTCAAGTAGAGAAATTTTTTCAACCTTGTTTCAAATAATCAGATTGAAATTGAGAAGCCTACGTAAATCCAACGAGCTGTATACGTTTTTGTAAATATACCTACTCTGCCAGCAAATCAATAATTTATTATTTATTCGATTGGTTTACGCGATACGAAGCCTAAGAAAAATTATTACGTACCTGCTGCGAAAAAAATCGAATAATTTTGACGTTCGTGAATAAAATATGTACGTATAATGGGGTAGAGTGAAAAAAAGTATATCTTGGATTTTGACCAAATTTGGTGGGGTGGTTTAATTTGAGTTGGAGACTTCCCCAAAAAAATTTGATCCCCGAAGGTCAAGGGGAGGAGAGCAGGAGGTGCTCAAAGTGTTCTTCTTTTGAAAAAAAACGTTGTTTCTTTTGTTTTTTAGTCAATCAAAATTGTATAATAAGCCTTCTTAGCACTTGAAAGATGCAATTTGTGTTTCTACATCTCCCTAAACCATCGCCATCCTTCTCCGATCAAAACTCAGACTGCTACCAGGGGGTTGAAAAGTTGCAGATTGCTATATTCCAATAATATGAAATTTTCACTAAGCTGGAATGATTTTTTTTTCATCGAGTAATTGAACAAAATTTTTTTTCAATCACTGAAAGTGAATTTTGAAAAAAAATTGAAAATTCTATACACCAGTGCAGCCAAGAGCAAATCATAAAATTCCAAAATACGGAATTTATATCAACTTTTAATTAATTGATTATTTTTTCGCCTGAAAATATTGTGTAATTTTTTTCAATCACTAGAAGTATATTTCGGAATTTTTTTTGGAAAATTTTGTACGTCAGTGCAGCCAGTTACAAATCGTGACATGCTACACTATGGAATTTACGTTGACCTCGAATTATTCACAATAATTTTGTTTCCAATCATCAGAAATGAAAAAATTAAAAATTTTTCTTTGAAAATTTTGTACGTCAGTGCAGCCAGTTGCTAATTGTGATATTCTGATGCTATGAACTCGAATGTATTATTTTTTCGTCACGTGATTGGACTAATTTTTTCTCCCAATCAATAGAGGTATGTTTTGAATTTGAAAACATTTTTGAGAAGTTACGCCAATTTTGGCAAAAAATTCACTGACTTTTATGACCAAAAATCTAATGACAATTTTGACTGAAAATCTACTTACAATTTTGATCAAAAATCGACTTATTATAAGATGTAGTTCTAACCTAAAATTTACATTCAATAGTTCTGACCAAAAATTTCCACCAATTTTGGCCAAAAATTCACCGACTTTTCTGACCAGAAATATACTGATTATTCACTGACAATCTTGACCAAAAATCTAATGACAATTTTGACCGGAAATTTATATACAATAGTTTTGACCAAAAATTTATTTACAATTTTGACCGAAAATTCATTTACAATTTTGACCAAAAATTCATTTACAAGTTTGATCAAAAATTCATTTACAATTTTGACCAAAAATTCATTTACAATTTTGACCAAAAATTCATTTACAATTTTGACTAAAAATTCATTTACATACAATAATTGTAAATGAATTTTTGGTCAGAACTATTGTATGTAAATTTTAGGTCAGAACTATTGTATGTAAATTTTAGGTTCAGAACTACATCTAATAGTACCAAGTAGATTTTTGGTCAGAATTGTCAGTAGATTTTTGGTCAAAATTGTCATTAGATTTTTGGTCAAAATTGTCAGTAAATTGTCATTAGATTTTTGGTCAGAACAGTCAGTGGATTTTTGGCAAAAATTTCCAACAATTTTGGCCAAAAATCCACTGACTGTTCTGACCAAAAATCTAATGACAATTTACTGACAATTTTGACCAAAAATCTACTTAGGTACTATAAAATGTAGTTCTGACCTGAAATTTACATACAATAGTTCTGACCAAAAATTCATTTTCAATTTTGACCAAAAATTTCCAACGATTTTGGCCAAAAATTCATTGACTTTTCTGACCAAAAACCCACTGACTATACTGACAATCTTGACCAAAAATCGAATGTCAATCTTGACCAAAAAATCTACTAGCAATTTGGATCAAAAATCTACCAACAATTCTGACCAAAAACCTATTGACAATTTTGACCAAAAGTTTACTGACCATTCTTACCAAAAATCCACTGACAGTTCTTATCAAACCTTTCTTACAATTTTGACCAGAATTCTATTGGCAATTTTGACCAAATATTTTGCTGAAAATTCTGACTAAAAATCTACTGAGAATTCTGACCAAAAATCTATGGACAATTTTGACCAAAATGGTGGTTACTTACAATTTTGACCAAAAATTTACTGTAAATTTTTGGCCTAAATTGTGTGAAAATTTCATATGATTGAAATATTGTAATCTGCAACTTTTCAACCCCCTGGTAGCAGTCTGAGTTTTGATCGGAGAAGGATGGCGATGGTTTAGGGAGATGTAGAAACTCAAATTGCATCTTTTTAAGTGCTAAGAAGGCTTCTCACACAATTTTGATTGACTAAAAAACACAAAAACAGCATTTTTTTCGAAATGAGATGCAGTTTGAGAACCTCCTGCTAACCCCCCTTGCCCCTCGGGGGCTCAAATTTTTTTGGGAGGTCTCCCACTCGAAGTAAACCACTCCACCTTTGCTCAAAATCCAAGATATATTTTTCGTTTCACTCCACCCTAACGTATAACGACTCCGAACTCGAATTTTCTTTCTCTCCGTGTAAAATTCTATAAATCTCATTACACTAAACAGACATACCTAGACCCATATAAACCATAATCGAATTTGAAAATTTTACCGACATGTGAATCAAGAATGCAGAAAATACACCACGTAAATCGATTCAACCAACTTATCAGACTCCATAGTACACAGACGATCGCTATTTCTAATTCGATTTCTCGCAACCTCATTACATGCGGTACACTTAGGCCTATTTTCGGACTTAGACCATTGCAGACTTTCCATTAAATTTCTTCTCATCGTTCGGCCTATTCGCAGCATTAGTCTATTTTAAAGCTACGTAATCGAGTTACCCTACCAGCGAACTTACACCAACTATCGGTTATTATTTCAAACCGTTTCGTATTAAATTAGCCAGACAGAGCTGGCAGAATGGCCAAAGGCGAACACGAGACCACTTTGACGGGGGGAAAAATACATCACCCGACGAAAAACCACCGCAACCCAGCTACTCTTTCGATTAATTACCCTCTTCTTCTTCCATCGCATCTTCCCAATCCAATTAATACCATCTTTGGAGTTCGGAAAGTAATTCGCACCAAAGAATAGCTCTCGAACCGTCGCAAAGTCATTCTAGTGGGAGGTTAATGCACCGTAGGTGGGTATTTTTACTCCGCAGCGAAAATTAATAGAAGAAAAACCACCGTAAAATTGAATTCTTCTCTTCGTTTCGGCTACGTAAATTGATACCTCTGGTCATATTCCGTCGCCTCGCGTGAATTTGCTTTTGAAAAGTTTTCATTCGATGGGTCTTAAAACGAAATTGAAATGGCTCGGAATAACGAGCTTGACGAAAATATCGTCAAATTAATACGAAAATAGCTCGAAAATTCACTTACAACAATACAACAAGAGGGAGTGGGGGGGCATCCATCGTCGAAAATTTTTATATTCGTCGCGAAAATCGAGCAATCGTTCGTCGAATACCCCTCGATTGAAAAAGTTTCGCTGAATGGTTGGAAACTACGATTTTCCGTCATTTTAAAAATGGTAATTTTCCACTTGGTCATTTTTTTCTCAATTTTAATAATTTTTTCGACGAGAAATTTCACAATAAGCGACATTCGATTAAGTTTTTAAAAACTTCCAAGGTTTTCGACGAAAATTCGCCGAATTTAAGATTACGAGTACGTCAAACTTATTATACGTAAGTTAAATTGCGTAATAAACTTTTCGACGCTTCTGCAGACCCTACGACTCGAAAGATTTAGGCAATTTACACAGCACCGTGAAATTTTATTGTTTTCCATCGGCACCGCTGCGTGAAAAAACATCGACCAATTTTTTCACTCCGAAACGATAAAAAAATTCAAAGCCACGAGCAAATTTTACGTGACCATCTCGAGCAGACGAGATGGAAATTTTAATTAAAAACATCACGTCTGGCGAAAAATTTCACCGAGCTTTTTCAGCCACCGAAAAATTCTACTTCTTCAATCTTGAAAAATTCCACGTAAAATTCTTCATCGCGACGAAATTTTTCGCCCTCGGTAACCTCGATATTTCGAATTCCGAAGATATCGAGCCGGCTTGGGACGAAAAAGCCTACGAAAAATCAAATCAAATCATCCCCGATCTCTTCGGTCTTCGCCCGGTTGGAAAATAGTTCACAGTGGAAACCTCCTCTCGTCAAAGAGCAAAAAAGAAAACTAATTTGGGCTCTTTGGCGAAATCATCTTATGTTTCGAAGACTACGATGGGAAACATTATCAATCGTTTATTTCAATGATGCGTTCGAGTGGAAGTTGGTATTTTAACGATGAAAATACTTTGATCGATGAAAATGTATTTGTTGTATGTGTAAGAAGTGGACAAACGAGAGAGGAGGATACGGAAACGAAGACGTGACTTTATGAGTTTCCATTAAAGCATATAGACTTTTATGCGTATAGTTTTACTCATATATAAAAAGACTCGTACCTTTAATATGGGATCATTTTGCAGGCGCCCCGAAACCTAGCACGGCTATCGATTACGAAGACTGGGACGACCCGCCAAAAATTAAAGAAGTAGCAGAAGGCCCGTATTACGACCAGTTCGACTATAACGTTACCAGAAATTACACCGTAATAGCTGGAACGCCGGCCGAACTATTGTGCAGAGTTAAATTAAAACCGACCGATGGAAATAAAACGGTAAGCCGATTATTCTACTGTATGCTTAATCTGGAGCTTTTTCGCGAGCGATTCCAAAAATATGTATTATCGATTTTGTTTCTACAGCGATTTCAAGGAAAATTATTTTAAATTTAATTTTAAATGAATTTGGGTGGAGAGAGGCTGTAAAAAATTTACTCGAAAATTGTTCAAATTTTTACGAAAGTGAACAAGACAAAATAAGAGTCGGAAAAAAATTGTTACGAGTAAAGTGAGAAATTCGTCGAAAACTATGAAAAAATTTAATATCGTTGAAAATATGAAATATTTTGCAATTTTTCTCGAAAATGTCTGAAAATTGTTAATATAAGAGAAATCATAATGAATTTATAATAAAGTTATATGAAAAGGAAGGAGTAAATGATGAAAATTAATAACATGAGAGATGTAAAACTTGTCTGAACATCAGCAAACAATTTTTCGTTTCTCTTCGAAGGAAATCAACATAGGTAAAGCTGAATTTTCTCGAAAATTATAATTGAAAAAGCACATTGATTTTTTAAATTTTTTAGTAATTTGGGAGTCAGTGTGGGGAACGAAGGAGGCGGGTCGAGAAAGTAAGTTTATAATTGAGCTCAGCACCCCCGAATTAGTAGAAATCGATAAGACACATGCTATTTCCATTTTTTTGCATGTGTTTTTTCAAAATTGGGGGCTAGGGGGACACTAAAGGGTGAAATTCCAAAAATAAGTAAATATTCGAACTCAGCGCCCTCAAAAACCCAACAAACGACACGTAATACGTTATTTTTAATTTTTTGGGATTTTGACCTCATTACGGGGCTGATAGGGGGTTCAGAGGGGTCGAATGTAAAAACTAAGCACATATTCGAATTCAGCGCCTTTGAGTTAGTAGAAATCAATGTATCATTTCACTTTTTCCATTTTTTTTGAATTTTGACCAAAATTTAGGACTCCTGTGCCCCCCAGGGGTATTGAGATCCCACCTTGAAAAGTAATTAGTTGAAAAATGCATAAAAAGTTCTCTTCATAGTAATTTTTTCAGATTTTTAAATGGGGCCCTTCATCTTTTGTACTTATCATGAAAGTTGAGCTTCCATCGCAAAAGCTCAACTTCGAACTTTTCAAAAAGTGATTATCAATTTTGAATCTCCTTTCAATTTTCTACAAAACAGCACGAACAGATTCATCTTAGACCTAACCAATCTCGAGATATGGTCCTTCAAAGTTAAGCCATTTCGCAGAAAATCCTAATTTTACGAAAATTACAAGGGCCACCTCCCGCCCCCTGAAGGATTAGGATCGGAATGACGGTGATTCCTTCATAAGACCATCGAGGAGAACACGTGAAAAAATTTTGAACAAAATCGGAAGACCCAAGGTCAAAACCTGGTCGAGTTGACATAGAAATGAGCCTACTACCATTTTCAAGTTGATGAAATATGGTAAAAAATTGTTCAAAATTCCAGAGAAATTGGGAATTTTTCTATTAAAATTGTCAACAATGATCTCGAAAGTTAGAAATCTTTGTGAAACCTTTTTAAATAGCAACGTGAAAGTCCATAAAATATAATTAAAATCATGTGAATTGAAAGATACAACTAATTTCTCTTCCATAAAATTTGCTTAAAAACAATAAGAGTTGAAAATGTTTTGTTAAAATTACTGAAATATAATTATTTATAAAAAGTGTGAGAAATCATATCAAAAAGGTTGAATTTTCAAATAAATTTCCCAAAATAAAAGTGATAAAAGATTTTAACAAGTTTTTGAATTCGCAGAAATATTGTTAAAAATATGAAAACTTTAAAATTGGAGACAGAACAAAAAAGGAATAGAAGCTCATTTTAAAATAATGTAAAAATTAGAACAAAAAATCATCAAGGTTTACGAAAAAAAAAAGGCTTCAAATATTACGAATAATTGGTGTGAAAATTGATCAAAATGTGAGAAATTTTTTTTTAAAGAAGTATCGAAAGCGTTTGAGATTTTTGTGAAAATTAAAAAAAAAATTATTGAATTTTCATTAGCATCGCATCGTTCTAAATGTAAGAAAATTGTCGAAATTTACAGAGGGAAGGGATGGAATTTTTTATGTCACTTTTTCCCTCTTTTTCACGGACAGAACAAAATGCATACCCACAGAAAATTAAAATGAAAACAAAAGTTGCGTAATTAAAAATTATTGAGAGGTGACGTGTTTTCCAAAACGAATACTTGAAAAAGCAGAAATATTCCATACAAATAAAAACAGAAACAAACAAATTAAGGACCATAATTTTTCAGAAAATCACGTTTTGTAAGCAAAAAATGATCAATTTGAATTTTTGTTTTAAATTTATACTTTCTGAGGATGAATTCCATATTCTTACCTCTCCCCCTCCCTCTTCCTTCTCAAGATTTCGACGAATAATTTTGATTAAAATTACTTAAAATGTTATAATTATGGTAAAATTTTTCCATAAGGATCACAGACGCAATGAAATAAGGTAAAAGTCGTTTAAAAAATTCTTGTAAAAATGTTCGAAACACACAAAAAAATTTTCATAAAACTGCATCAAAAGAGTTTTGGGCCAAATAAGAGGTAAAAAACTAAAAATGGATGCAATTACAGAAAATTATTCAAAAAATCTGGTGAAAATTATTTTATAAAATTGGTAAAACATTTGAAGATTTTATTCAGAAAAAAAATTTCGTAATTTTTTATTCAAGGGTCTTTATTAGATCTGAAAAATGAATAATTATTCTTGCCACGTATTTCATGGGTTTTTTGCCATTTCATACCATTTGAGGTCTTCTACATGAAAAAGCTCAACATTGTCATAAAAAATCGTTTTCAAAATTTTTGTGCCAATGCTGACCATTTTCATGTAGAAGATCTAATTTTTCTTTCTTCAAATTTGCTCAAAAAGAGCCTGTCCTTTCGTATCCTTCGATAAAAAAAATTTAAAAATAATTTTTTTTTGAAAATTCTTGCTTTTTACAGTAGAATTATAGAAATTGTAGCTATTTTCTAGTTTTCTTTCTACCTACGAAAGTAAAATTCTTGCTAATATCTGGGGTTTCTTATTTTTCTTGCCAGTAGACACCTTGAATTTATCATATTGAACAGTTCTCAAATTACCCTTCCTACATTTCTCAAGCAAATTTCAGGTACACTAATTCAGAAGATTTTTTCACATGCATCCAAACTCCATCTTGAGAAAAAGACTCAAAAGAATCGAAATGACATTTGAGGCGGAGAAATAGGGGGAGGGGGGGATCAAAGAAACGAAAATTTCTAATTGAGGATAGAATTTTTCGAATCGAAATTTTCCACAAAAAATCATCATTTTTGAAAACTTTTGAATTCGAAAGTCAATTTTACAACTAAAATAGATAATTTTTCGATGGAGAGAGGGGAGGGAATAAAATGTCACCTATCTAAATTTTTCGTGTTCATCTTCTCAAATAAGCCTCAAAATTGAAAAATATGTAGTTATGAACAATATTGAGCTAAGTGTAATTTTCTATCAGAATAATTCTTTTTTTTCCAAAAACACTCATTTTCTTGACCAAAAAATAAGGATGAAAAACGTATATTTTTCTAATATTTAAAGTACTTTCTCAAAAAATTTTCAATAGGCAGATGATACAAATAGGTACAAATTTGAGCCAAAAAATCAAGAAATTTTGTGATTTTTGGAAAAAACAATAAATGCATTGAGGTACTTTCAAATCTGAATTAAGTAGTCGAATTAGGGTGAAATTTTGCGTTCTTGAATCAGTAAACTAAATTTCAAAGTCAATGATTTTTCACGGATCTATACGCACAAAATTATTGATTTTTTCTGGCAATTTGAGAATTGACTTCGAAATCAGTGATTTTTGACTGAAAAATCTGTGAAAACCCATTGATTTTCAGTAAAATTAATTTCGGCGATTCAAAAAAGCATGAATTTTTACAAAATTTAATTCAGATTTGAAGAATAATATCTTCATTAAAGAAACGAATCCTCGAAAATATAAAAAAATCATATTTGAAAAGCAATAAATGCATTTTTTTTCTGACATTTTTATAATGAAAAATTTCCTCGGCAATATAGTACAGTCATTTTAGGTTTCAACCCAAAAAAAATTAGCAGAAAAGGGAAGTTTCGTATATAAGCTCAGTAAAGTATGTACTTTAATATTCCCAAACTTCCCTAAAATTGGTGCATATTTAGGCCCCCTTTTGGGGGGCGAGGGGGTTCAAATTTTGGTTTTTCGGCTGTAACTTTCGAAATTCTGCACTTACGGAAAAAAAGTTGAAACAAAAGTTGTAGAGCATAAAAAAACAAACAACTTTGTTATTTACAGTATCTCCCTAGGACGTCATGGGGAGGAGCTGGAGCTTTGTGAAAAAAATCAATTTTGAAAACTTTCCAATAATACAAATAATCACTAAAAATTGGGTCAATTGACTTTTAGGAGCGGTTCTTTTGCATAGTACATCCCATTACTATGTAGAATAAGTAAAATTTATAACCGACCCCTCATCTCAATGTAGGGGGTGGACCCTCTGTAAAAAAAAACGCATTTTCCCCCGAGCGTAGCTCAGCTACAGTGAGAAATTCGAAAAATTGGTTCAAACAAACGTTGTAGAGCGTCAAAAGACGAACATTTTACTTTTTTTACTTTTTTTCTACGTGGTCTTGGGAGTGAGCTAGTGTAAAAAGAAAAAAGAGCGGGGGAGCGTTCAAAACTTTTTCACGAATTTTGAACCCCCTCTTTTGGGGCCTAATTTGGGTTCAGAGGTTGAATTATTATAAAAATCGAGTTCAGTCACTATGAAAACCCCAGAAACCAACTTGTTAGACCATCGGTTCGCTAAATTTTATACTTGGCGTAATTTATGTATTGAATTATTGAAAAATTTTCGAACCCCGTTTTTTTTTTTCTTTTCGTAATTGCTCACTCCCAAGACCACGTAGAAAAAAAGTAAAAAAAGTAAAATGTTTGTCTTTTGACGCTCTACAACGTTTGTTTGAACCAATTTTTCGAATTTCTCACTGTAGCTGAGCTACGCTCGGGGGAAAATGCGGTTTGTTTACAGAGGGACCACCCCCCTACATTGAGATGAGGGGTCGGTTATAAATTTTACTTATTCTACATAGTAATGGGATGTACTATGCAAAAGAACCGCTCCTAAAAGTCAATTGACCCAATTTTTAGTGATTATTTGTATTATTGGAAAGTTTTCAAAATTGATTTTTTTCACAAAGCTCCAGCTCCTCCCCATGACGTCCTAGGGAGATACTATAAATAACAAAGTTGTTTGTTTTTTTATGCTCTACAACTTTTGTTTCAACTTTTTTTCCGTAAGTGCAGAATTTCGAAAGTTACAGCCGAAAAACCAAAATTTGAACCCCCTCGCCCCCAAAAGGGGGCCTAAATATGCACCAATTTTAGGGAAGTTCGGTAATATTAAAGTACATACTTTAGTGAGCTTATATACGAAACTTCCCCTTCCTGCTATTTTTTTGGGGGTTAGGGCACTTTTTTAGCTAAAATTGTAAGGGGTGGACTTGGCCTTACTGACACTTTCCTGTGCATATAGTGGTTGCACTGTATGTAGCTACGTAGAACATAGTACCTAAGACGCAGCTCGTGGATTCCTACGAGCTACGGTTGGCAGTTGTTTGAACCTCGTGGTGAGAGTAACAGCTACGTCTCGAATGCTTACGTTCGAGAGGTATGTGACGTCCGTTCCCGAGAGCAAAGCACGCCTTTGCTCTCTGCTGAGATAATTTGTCTATTCGGTTAATTCGCCTATTCGGATAATTCGTTTAGTCCGATAATTTGGTTCTTTGAAAGTTCAATAATACATAGTTGCGTTCTTTAGAGTAAATTGTGTTATTATTGTTCTCGGACAGCTGTTTAAAGTGGATGGCGTAATTAACCATTCCATCTTTAACAAAATGACTGTGCTAATATGGGGGGGGGGGGGGTGCTCGAGCCTCCTAAGCCCTCTCCTTGGGTGCGCCTATGGTTACGGAGGGTTCATGGGATTTCCATTTTAGGAAGTTGGTTAGTCGACCATTACGAACATAAAATACGAAAAAAAAATCAGGATTGAATTTTTGGGGGTTTGGTTCATTTTTTTCTCTTATTTGGCTGAACTATCATTGGAGGTCGTAAAACAGCCTAGTGACATCAAATTTCAAAATTTCGAGTGGAGTCTCTCTTCTTTTGAATCGTTTTTTGTTTAATTTTTTCATCATATTTTATACATTTAGGTATCACTAAAGTCACAGAAAAATAATTTTTAAAATCTCATTAAAACATTATAAAAATTGTAGAAACATTATGAAAGCAGTTGAATTTAATGAAAATGGCGAAGACTCAGAAGGAGCCTAAATATCATAAATTATTCATAAATTCAGGTATCGTTTACAAAACTGATAAACATCCCGAATTAAGCTTATTCTACGTCGCAAAAAATAGACACGTCGATATTTTTCACCCCCGTCGGGTAGATCGGCGGATATTTTCTCACGGTTATTTTTTTCAATTTTGCAAGCATCTTCCTCGCAGTTGCCAACGTTCTCCCCTTCTTTGCAATATTTCGAAAACATAAACAAACGATTCGAAAGTAGGTGCAAAAACAATGAAAAAAAACTCTCATTCGAGGATTAAAAAATAATACCCAACGTTTGTTGTTTTTAATTCCCAACATATACTTGGTGAAGTATCATTTTATGAGATCTTTTGCTCCAAACATGTGCATTCTACTCATTAGCCTTCAGTATTCCATTACATCAAAGTACGAAGGTCGGTAAAAGCTTGAGATGGGAAAAGGGTAAAAAAAGAGCTGCACATTTTCCAAGCGAAACTGCGTCAGCGATACATTGTACTAAACTGCTACGTAATATAGGTACTTTAATTAACGCCGCAGCATTTTACAGCATTTAATTAGATCGTACGAGTTGTGATGTTTTGTTTATATACGTTTACTTTTCTCTCGTTCGTGATACGGGAACAACTCTGCGCGACGTTTTCGAGGTTGAAAAAAAAACCACCTTCAAAATATATCCGCAATATGATTATCAACGAGGCAACAAGCAACCTGGCATATGATTCGAAAATCTGTCATGTCGAACGACAACTTAGCAAATGATGGCTGATGGCTTAGACGCTACTTGGGTTAGGGAATTACATACGGAAGACGTTCGATTGAGGGAGGATTTTCATTTACACACCTTTTAAAATCAAAGGATTATCGTACGACGACGTCGTCTGACAGATTCTGTAGGTGAGAAATTCGATTCGCGAGAAAATCTGAATCAAACTTCCAACAAGGCAAAGTACGGGTAAAAATTTTCCAGCGAGCAAAGGTGACAAAGGGTAAGGAGAAAACGCTTAAAAGCTTTCATCCGGCTAAATCTGAAACAAGCGGCGTCGTACGAATAGGTATAGTACATGGGAAAATCAATCTTTCGTACCGAAGAATGGAGAGAAATTGAAATAAAAGCGTTAAATCAAAGGAATACCAGCGGAAAATAAGCGTGATCGGGGGAGTGGGAGGGGGACGGAGGCTATGCGGCGACGAAACAATGCCGAGCATTTATTTGGGCGGCGTATAGAGAGAATATTGCTGTACGCGAAGTTCGCAGATACCTAGAAATACATAAATTCGTATGTACGACTGTACTCGTTCGCGAGTATTTGAGAGAAAAACAAGAAGAGGTGATGTAGGGTAATATGGAAAAAAAAAAACAGGATGAAAGAGGATGCGAAAAATATTCGACGACGAATTTTTCGCGTTGTTTCGTTCGGCAATGGTACGTTATTGCGACAAATCTCGTAAAACGTTTAACATTCGGCTCGACGATGGGATCGTGAATCGTGCTGTAATAAAATGCATCGCAAATAAGCTCGATTGTATACGAGCAGAGTCCGGGATAGGGGGTGTAACATGCCACAGCCCTCGTTCCCGCCATTCTCCTCCGAAAACTCGGTAATATTTCGATATCGATACATGAACTTTATTAGAAGATAAGGCCGAGCCAAATATACCAAACGTACTGAAACGAAACTAGGTCCTAAATAATTTTTACAGATATTGGATTTTGACAATCCAAGTCTAAATTTATTCCAAGTTGAAATTTTTTCAATTTCTATTATTCTTAAAAAATTTTCAAAGCTATATCCAATTTCGAAATTTTTTAATCAGTAAAATTTTTTAAAATTTAAATCATCTCAAAATTATTTAAATTTTCAAGTTCACATTTTTTTAATTCTAAATTTTTTCAATTTCTTCAACTTCAATTTTTTCAAGATTTTTCCAATTTTTAAAATTTTTTCCATTCATTGAATTGGAAAATCTTTTTAAAATATGATGTTGGATATTTTTTCAAATTCAAAGTTGAAAAAAATCAATTTTTATTGAAAAATTCAGGAGTGCTAACAAAAATCAATAAGGTTACGGTTATTGGTTATTTATTTTTCTAGAAGCAAGAACAAAATAACCGTTAACAAACAATCATTTTGTTATTAGAATACCCCCCCCCCCCCTTAATTATTTTTAAATCAATATATAAAGAAAAAAAAAATTTACTTTTTAAAATTTTTATATTTTTCTTCAAGTGTATTTTTATGGCTATTTATACTGTAACAATACTCACACGAAGGCCAAAATCTTAAATTTGAATCTTGGATTAACCTTTTATAAGAACTTGAAATGGACCACACACTTTCTAAACATTAAAAAGGACCTCATGAAGTTAGTCTTTCAACTTTTTGAAAGTAATAAAAAAAAACTCAAATATAATCCCTGTAGAACCTTTCTCCTTCAGGTTCATAGATCCTTAAGAAGCAAACTCAAATACCGATTCCCTGCTTTTCTAAATGTAACCAAATCAAATCTAGCAATCCTCAAAACTGTCCAAAATGCTGCATTACGGTTATGCATTGGCGCTCTCCCCTCCTCACCCATAGACAGCATCTATTGCAAAACAGGTGAAATGCCCCTCAGAACTCAGATTTCCTTTAGTCTTGAACAAATTCTTATTAATCTCAACCTTTGACCCATCAAACTCAGTTCGAAATATACAGATAAACCAATATGAAAAATTCATCCCTACAGAAGATGATCAAACCTCCCTTCAATATAACACTCTTAAAAACTACAATTTTTTATTTATAGGGACTCCATTTTTCTTGGGGAATGGGGCGAGTATATTTCTTTTAACTTACTACATTACCACCCATTCCACCCTCTTCACACCAAAAGGTATATAGAATGAGGATGGAGATGGGGAGACCAACAGATATAATGAACAAAGAAATTGTAGTTTTAGCAATATAGACACATAAAGATAATGGATGTTACAGAATCAAGTATGTATTGCTTTTAAAATTACAACAAATAACAAATGATCAAAGAGAGGAATAGGAATAGGAATAGGAATAGGAATAGGAATAGGAATAGGAATAGGAATAGGAATAGGAATAGGAATAGGAATAGGAATAGGAATAGGAATAGGAATAGGAATAGGAATGGGATTCGGGAATGGGAATGGGATTCGGGAATGGGAATGGGATTCGGGAATGGGAATGGGATTCGGGAATGGGAATGGGATTCGGGAATGGGAATGGGAATGGGAATGGGATTCGGGAATGGGAATGGATTCGGGAATGGGAGTGGGAATGGATTCGGGAATGGGAATGGGATTCGGGAATGGGAATGGGAATGGAATTCGGGAATGGGAATGGGAATGGGAATGGGAATGGGAATGGGAATAGGACTGGGAACGGAAACGAGAATAAGACTGGGAATGGGAATGGGAACGGGCCTGGGAATGGGCCTGGGAATGGGCCTGGGAATGGAACTGGGACCAGGACTGGGAATGGGAACGGGATTGGAAATGGTATTGGAAATGGGAATAGGAATGGGAATACCGCAACAGGACTCACTACTAGTGCACTTGTGATTTCCTGTTTGACTTCTTATCACTAATGGGTTTGAGGAGAGGAAGGACAACATAAAATTTAAGGTAAGGTGTGATTTAAGTATGATTTTCCATTATATTTTCACAGAATTTTAGAAAGTCGGAAGTATAGAAAATAATCTTCTGGGTTATCGGAATTTAGATTGAAATAAGGGGTTATTTTATTTCTTATTTCATCGTCGTGGAAGTTTCCTTATCAGGAGAAAATTTGGGATGTTTTATAATTTGGAATACAAGTGGAGCCATCAAAGTTTTTCAATTTAGGGACTAGAAAGTGTGTGATAAGAATTTTTTTCAAGCGATTCCAATGGAGTTACCAGCTTTTAAGTGACCAGTTTCGAAGAATAGCTTCAAGTTTTTTATAATTTAAATTTTCGGCTGTGTTAGTTACAGTTTTGTAGTATGAAGGGGGGTTTTAATTTTGTGTATATTTGGTATAGTTTGGTAAGTAATTTCAAATACCTAATTTTGAGGTGGTTTGTTTAAAGATCAGAATAGAAAAATTATGAGCAGTGTTTAAAATGTCTGAAACAAGGTATTTATTTTTGGCAAAATAAATGAGATTTCTTGTAAAAATTTGGAGGGGTATTTCTTTAGGGAGAACTAATGATGCTTCGAAGGAAATAGTGCAATAGGCTTTGGCTATGTTAATACAGTAGTCTTTGGATTTTTTGAAGAATTTTTTGTAAGTAACTACGGTTATAGAGAAGGTGCCAAAATGTGGAAGAACAATATTTAAAATGGGTGCAGATTACAAAGTTATACATGATTTTTTGTGCCCAGACTGACTAGCCCCAAGTGTTGCAACAAAATTTTGAGATTGAGATTTTAATTTTTAGAAGGTGTAACCAATGTTTTTGTTTTACATCAGTTAATAGAGTGTATGTACACTTTGCCAAATTTAAATTTAGATATGCTTGTTTAAGATAATTTTGAATTTCCTGCTAGTTTTTCCAATTTTTTTTCAACATAATAGACCTTTCCTAGTAAAATGATGATTGTTTAGATTGAGATATTAGCCACAAAAAGAATGAAAATGATTTGGGTTTATGATTATGGTCAGGGGTTTTGGAATTTTGGGTTTTCAGGTTCATGGTTATGGCTACAGTTTTTGAATTTTGTAGTTATAGATTATGGTTAAGGTTACAACTTTGGACCAATTTTTCTACCTAATTGTTGATTAGTAATTACGGTCAAGGTTACGGTTACTATACCTTCAGGAAAATTTTCAAAGTTGGAAAACATTTTTATAATCAAAATAAGTAACCTTAATTGGGAAAATTTTTTAAAAATTTTCACAGTTGAAAAAAATTTATTACCTAACAAAAGTTTTTCCAACTTTCAATTCTTCAAATTTTTCAATCATCTTTCAACTCAAAAATTGTTTCCAGTGATTTAAAAAATTTTCTTCAATTTTTTCATCACTAAAATATTTTTAATTGAAGATTTCTTGAAACTTTTTCCAACTTTGAATCATTCAAAAAAATTTCAGCTTCATGTTTTTCAACATTTCTTCCTAACTCAGTAAATAATTGGAAGAAATTTTAAAAAGTACCTAATAAAAAAAATTAAATCAAAGTGGGAAATTTTTGTAAAAAAATTTAAATTAAAAAAAAATACCAGTTTAAAAATTAATTGGATACAGCTTTGAAAAAAATGTAAAATAGAAGAGATTGAAAAAATTTAACTTAGAAAAATTTGTACTCGGATCGTCGAAATCTTATTCACATCAAAATTATCTAGGAGCTAGTGAAACGAAACATTTACAAAAGCTCGAGAATGAAGACCACCGTACCTCGTTCACAAATGTACATATCACTACGATCGAGGCGAAGTACGACGACGAAGAAGTAAAATCAGCGAAAACTCTGTCGTTTTCGGAGCGAAAACCGCCGCATGGGGGGCAGGAGAGATTCGAAAAGAAGGAAATATAGCGTTAATAGGGTTATTCAGGCGGCTATGATAAATCGTCGGTGACGACGACGTGCCTTTAAATCGACACAAACCTCACTAACTTCTTTGTAACTATCTTGACTTTTCATATCTTTCGCTATGTATCTGATGCTGTGCCTACGATACTCGTCGTAGGTCCCCCTCTTCCCTTCGTTTCCTTCATTCGTTTCGTTTTTCCTCTCTCTTTCGCGTACCAGACTATAGAACGTAGATCCTTTTTTTTTCCTCGTGTAGTATTTCATCTTTTCATCTTTTCCTTTCGGTGTTTTTTTCCAACGTCTTTTACTTACACAGCGTGTGAGATTTTTTTCATCTCGTTTGGGAAAAAACTCCGTTGGCCGGGCAATGCCGTCGTCGAATCCATAGCTTTTCATTCCGTTCGTTCTCGTTACTACGGTACGAACGACGATGCGCGGTTCGAAGGGTACAACGAAGCTGGGAGTGGGAATCGTACACAACGCGACCAAGAGACAACGTATTTCCGCCGGAATATGAATTATTACCGGCGTACTCCATCCATTTTAAATCCAGCAAACAAACGAAATTAGCTTTTAAACGGCCGCGTGAAATATTTCCTCGAATCGGAGCGTTGGTCTCCTTTTTTGGCCGATGTTGATGCTGCGGCAACGACGAGATCGTGGTTTAGCGTTGAAAAAAAAGGGGGGAATTTTGCTGCGAGATGATTTATCGACGGCAGACGATGAGACGGATTTCGAGCACATGTATTTTTGCGTAGCATCGAAAGCAGAGAAAAATTACCGCCGGTTTTTCGCGATATTGATGAGGTTTTCTGTTTCGCGCGGTGTAATTTGGCGGATTACTCGGCGGGTGCTTTTAGGTCGTCGAACTGAAAAGATGGTTGCCAGTTGTACTTTGTTTATTTAGGTTGCGAAAAATGTCGACTGAAGAATTTTTTCGGAGATTTTCTATTATTTTTTGATGGGTTCGAGGTGAATAACTTCTGTACGATGAGAATAGTAGTTTGAGAAATGATTCTTTTGCGAGTCATTTACCTAAATTTGATTCATAATAGTGATTTTGACGTTCCTGAATAAATCGGATTGGAAAATGAACTCGATTATTTTCTATAAATTTGATCCTCAGGAATTAACACCAGAAAAAAAGAGTTACTCGTTAGAGAAAGATTCACTCGAACATGACTCATTCATTCGCGAACGATTTTTCCGAAAAATGAAATTTAAATAATGATGAAAAATTCTACTTTGGTGTAAATAATTCTCAAGTTCTTAAAATGAAAAAATCGTCACTGAAGGGCCAGATTCATAAATCACTTTTTGAAAAATGAATCACCAGTTCGCGAACGATACGCCTCGTTCATCGAGAATTCAGTTTCTCAGCCTTGCAAATCGATCGAAACCTCGTAAGTCAACTTCCATCAAAAATTATACTCACTCAACAAACGGAAAATTCCAGATTTACGAACCACTTTTCGAAACGGATTCACTTGCTCGCGAATGATTCACTCAAGCATGACCGAATCACTCGAGAACGATAGGTTGATTCCTCGATGGCTCGATCGTTCGTAAAGATTCATTTTTATAAAATTATTCCAATTCACGATACAATTCAATCGTCTGTGAATAATTCCTTGAACAAGATTCATTCGTTTATGGACAATTTGTTCTTCAATAAATTATTGAATCGTTTGCGAACGAGTTGGTTTAGAAAATTTATAAAACTTCATTCTTCATGATTGAACAAACGCGATACTTTCAGATCTATTTTTTTCAAAAATAATTCATTCGTTCGCAAACGATTCGAATTAATTTCTCAGTCGTTCGCGAACGATTCAATTTTTTAAGCCTAAATTTTTATTTATGTAATCAGTTAGTCTCCGCTAACCAAAATATTTCCAGTATTCAAAATTTTACTCGCAGGTTTTTCATGAGCCTCTTGATCCACTTTACAAAATGAATCAGATTCGCAAACAGAAAATAATTTGGGGATCGTTCGCAAATGAGTTGCTCATTGATAATCAGAATTCGATCACGAACAACTGACTTCGGAAATTTTCAAAAAAATTTTCATGATGATCATCTTTCAAAATGATTTTTTTTTCAAAACTGATTCATTCGTTCACAAACGATTGGTTCGAATCAATTACTTTCTCGTTTGTGAACGATTTAGTCTCTTAAGATTCAATTTTTGTAATCAATTTGTCTACGAAATTTCTCCAATATTTCAAAAATTCACATATGGTTCGCAGAACGAATCAGTTTTTCAACCCCACATTTTCTCATCAAATTGTCTTTATTTTCCAAAAATTTTCTCATAATTTTATAGGTCTATGATGAAATCGTTCTTGAACGACTCACTTTGGAAATTTCAAAATTTTTCTCACGATTGGTATCTTTTACACGTGTCTTTTTCAAAACTGATTCATTCGTTCACGAACGATTTATTCGAATTCACTACTTCACCGTTTGTGAACGATTCAATCTCTTAAGTTTCAACTTTGGCAACTGATTTGTCTGTGGTATTTTTCCATCAATTGAAAACTCACCTGTCGTTTACGAACAATCAACTTCACAAAATGAATCTGATTCACACATAATACACCTAAACAATGATTCACTCGTTCACGAACGACTGTCCTCAAAATCACAATTTCTCAATATTTTCTCGATTCAATTTCCCAAGTTAATTCCCCTCCAGAATTTTATCAATATTAAAAAATTCAAAGGTCGTTCGTGAACGATTTCTTCAGAAACGAATCAATCGTTGGCGAGCAAATCATTCATTCGTCGAATAATCATCAATGAATCATTCATTCTAAATGAAATCATTAGATCTGCCAAAAAACGCAACTATCGTGAGAAATTATTTAAAATGATTGATTCGTTCGCGAACGATTTGTTCGAATCAGTTTTTCGGGCATTCACGACAGATAAAATTTTTTCTGTTCCAGTTTTTGAAAACAGTTTGCTTCTAGGCGGTTTTCAACATGTGAAAATTCACAAGTCGTTCGTGAACGATTCTTTCAAAAATGAATCAATCATAGTCAAACAAATCGTCCAATTATCGAATAATTATCGGTGAATTATTCATTCTAAATGAAATCCTTAAATCTGCCAAAAACCGCAACTATCGTGAGAAATTATTTGAAATGATTGATTCATTCGCGAACGATTTGTTCGAATCAGTTTTTCGGGCATTCACGACAGATAAAATTTTTTCTGTTCCAGTTTTTGAAAACAATTTGCTTCTAGGCGGTTTTCAACATGTGAAAATTCACAAGTCGTTCGTGAACGATTCTTTCAAAAATGAATCAACCATAGTCAAACAAATCGTCCAATTGTCGAATAATTATCGGTGAATTATTTATTCGAAATAAACCCGATTGATCCTCGTTTGAGAACATTTTTTAATAAAATGATGTACATAATTTGTTCGCAAACGATTCTACAGGAATAATTTCTAAATCTGGTGGAAACAATTTTCAATTTCAATAAATTGTTCCACTCGAAAGTAGAAAACGATGACTTCAAAAACAGAATTCCCAAGAAAACAAATTCACAAATATCTAGATACCAAAATATTTAGAAAATCACTTTGCAAAATTAATTACAGAAATAGATTCGCATTTCTTTACCATCGAAAAGAACTTGGCAAAAAAAAATACAAAGTATTTCATCTAATGAAACCACGTACACTCATCTCAATACTTACAAAAATTGAAAAAATATATTCTTCGAACGCAAATCAAACCAACTTCATCTTCAGTCCCCCCCCCAAAAAAGCAATCAAGCAAACCTCTACATTTTTCATCTACATCTATACTTTCAAAACTGCACACAAAACCATAGCAAAGCTTTGAAATACCTCTTTTTCCATTCTCGTCCGTCTCATCTATCCTGACCACGAAAAAAATTCACCCTCCGACGAGCACCGCCATCTCCACCGCAATCTTCATTTTCCTACTCAAACAAAATAGAAAAATCAAAGAACCGAACGAAAAATATCGGTTCGGTTGACGCAGGGGGAGGTAAACTTGCAATAAAAATTTACACCGTCAAATTATTCTGTTTCGATGCAATATAAACAGTTGAAATTGTTCGACAAAATACGCGAATTCAGAAAGAATTTAGTTCTAATATCAGAATATCTTCTTTACATTTCGCTATCGTCTCAGCATCTCGCACACAGATACACAATAACACCGCCAAAACCCGCGTTTTAGTTAAAATCCAAAAAAGAGCTATAGATTTAAAAGCGAAAGTAATTTCACGCTGTTGTGCAGAAAAAAATCCAACAGGAAAAAAAAACGTCGAAGAAACACTTCTCGACGAATTTTATTTAGTAAAAAGAGAAAATTAAACGAAAATACGGATTACAAATATAAACGAGAAAACCGCCGAGAAAAAAATACCCCAGAAAATAAGTATTTTAACCCTTTTAATGACCCAAGGAGGAAAAAAAACAACAGCTTCACGCTCTTTTAATAATAATTTACTTTCGTCGATGATTCTCAAAGGCAAAACTAACCTCACTGGAGTATACGATTTTTTCACCGAAAATTCTCCCAGAAGCTCGAACTTCAATTTGAAATTTTCTTCATTTCACTCCACCACCTTTCATCCGTCTCTGTCCAGCTATTTATGGTATTATGTCGCATGCATCACAATCAGAGGTGTGATAATCGGGTAGGGTGGTGCGAGGTGGGGGAGGGGGTGACACCCTCCCAGACCACTCCAAGGTTGCAAAAAGTTGGGAAAATTGGGAAATGTTGGGTAAAGTTGGGATTCCTAATTTTTTCCCAACTTGTCCTACCTTTTCCCAAGTTTGAATTTTGTAAAGTTGGGAAATTTTAAAAATTTCAATTTTTTTTCAAATTTGAATCAATTTTTAAAAACCAATTAAAAAACCGAAGAAGTGACCAGTGTTCAACACGCGAGTCTCGATTTACTCACGGCAACGATGATTGCTGTTTGTTTAGTGCACTTTTTTCACGTACTTATGCCTGTTTATCACTACACAGCATCGTTTTTCAGTTTAAAGTCCATATATTTTCGACCTTTTAAAACTCTTCAAAAATTAAAAAAAATTTTCAACCCCAAAATTTTAAAAAAATGTTCACTCTGAATTTAAAAAAAATTTTCACACCCAAAATTTTTAAAAATCATTTCAAACCCAAAAAGAAAAATTTTCAAACTCAAAATTTTTAAATTTTTTTTACACCCAAAATTTTAAAAAAAAATTTCACCTCAAACTGTTTTTTCAACGTTTTTTTACTCAATTTTTTCAAAATTTTCTCAGATTCAGATTTTTTTTATTTTTTAACCAACTTCTTCAAAAATTTCTCAGCTGTCTGTACCTTAAATTTTTTTCAAATGAAATTAAAATTTTTGTGGAATTTTTCCAACTCTCAACTGTTTTGGTCTCGCATTGAATAAAAAAAATCATTTTCATGCGATGAAATTTCTTTTGGAAAATAATACATGGTGTCTACTCGATCTGTAAAAAAAAAAATCGTGCTATTTTCGTGTTTTCCGTGCCATTTAAATACAATTTTTCGTGCTCCAAATTTGCCTAAAAAGACACCCCCCGCATATACTCATTTTAAAGAAAATTTCAAGAACTTTATCAGCACTCCCTTGCGTATACTCGTTTTGAGGGTAATTTCAAGCACTTTTTTGGCACATCTCCTCCCTCCTGCGTATACTCATTTTATAGAAAATTTCAAGCATTGTTTTATTTTGATGAAATATTCTAAGTAATAATAACAGGGGGTCCACTATATTTCAGAAATGATTTTCCCTGACTTTTCCAGGTTTTCCAGACTAATTGTTCGAATTTTTCCAGGCATTTAAATATGATATTCGTAAACCGAGAGGGGGGGGGGGGTAATTTTTCTTCGAATTTTGCATAAGAATGATACAAATTGCATGGGGTCGTGGGGTCGTAACGATTTTTTTTCAAAGTCACTAGATACTTTTTACGAGATCTTTAGATGCTCCTCTTCGGGCCAAAAAAAAGATTCAAATTCAATTCTGAACATTTTTAAACCCATCAAACTCCCCCCACCACAAAAATTTGACAATTCGAATTTATTACCTACAGAAAAAATTTCAAATAAAAAAGAAAAACAAAGTATTCCAACGTAAAATTAATTTTTGAAAAATGAATTGTAGATTAAGTGGTGAAGAATATATTTTTGCTGGAAAATTTTTCTAGAAGACCGAAACTTTTGATGTGTGGGAGGGGAGTGAGCCTGTATATAACGGGGAGCGGGACGAAAATAGTCGTGATTAACTCACCGAATAGGAAATTTAATTCTGAATACTTTTGGTTATTTACAAATTTTACTCATCTTAGAAACTTTTCGGTAAAAATGAAAAAAACCAGATTTTTATGATTTTTTGAAATACTTTTTTCAAATCTGAGGGGCACCGGTGGCCCCAAATTGGATTTTCTATAGAAAGTAATTTGTAGCTGAGCTGTTAAGGGACAACTTTTGTGGGAAATTTTTTTCACTAGAACCCATAGGAGGAGGGCTACAGGCGTTTTTAAGAAAGAGGGGTGGACCCTCGGAAAGGGGGAGGGGTAAAGAAAGACATCTGGGCTAAATTTGTTTTTTGTAATGTCTGGAACACGAATCAATCATAAAATTACTTTTTACAGCTCAGTCGAGCGGATGTGTTTTTTCGTGAAATTGAGACCCTACTATGAAGTAAAATCATCAAAATTCTTGCTATTTTCGTGTTTTCGTGCCACTAAACCGATTTCCGTGCTATTTTCGTGTTTTGCGTGTTTTTCGTGATCAGCAGACACCTTGTAATATTAAAAAAATTAAAATTTTGATTTTTTTACAAAGTTGTGAATTGGAAAGAATTTTTTACGTCGAAACCGATCTTTACTGAATTTAAAATTGGAAAAATTTTGAAAAGTTGGGAAATTTCTTTTTAAAAGTTGGAAAATTTTATGCAAATTAGTTGTTTTTTTTTTTTGGTAAAATAGTTGAGAATTTCTCATGGAATTAGTTGGAAAAATTCGAGGTACATCCCCCCTCACATCTCTTAGACACGCCTCTGATCACAATTCACCTCATCGTCGCTTACGTCGTATTCTAGATACATAAAATCCAGCCAATGCACGTACTCCGAACGCGAAAATTATACGTAAATTTGGTCGAGTTATACTATTATAAGATAAACGAGATGGAGATTTAATAGTCGCGCTAGCGAGTTGATTTGCTGAACGTTTGCCAAATTTTTCGCATTCGAGTATCGCGACAGTGCGTTAAACGGCGCCCGAATATTTCAGTTTCAACGCCGCCATCGTCGCGAGCTAGGTTGCCTGCGCAAAATCTTCTCCCCGAACGATAAAACGCCGCTTTTCATACCAGACAAGTGAAAAAAGATAAGAAAATCCCATTAAATTATCCGCCGCAGCATCGGCGACAATGGCGGTACCCAGGACGAGCTCGACTGGCATCGCGAGCCAGACAGAGACTGAGAATGAGATCGAGCGAAAGACAAAGAGCAGCCCGCTTGTACCAAATTTATAGACAGATTTCAATGAAAAGTTTATAGTATCGTCGAATCTCGTGCTGTATAACTCGTCCGTCGACGACGCAGCCAGCGCAGCATTCGTTTTCTCATATATACTCCGAAGACACTACGACCTTATCTAATCTAATTATAACGTCGTTTCCGTCCAATACGTAATTTCCTTCTAGCTTCTCGTACTCGATGAAAACGTTAAATTAAAATTATAAAACTTGATCAATGCGAAACGACGCTGGCTACGTATTAAGAAGAATATTATCCCAAAATCCAGTCAGCCAGCAGTACCAGACGAGTATCCCTTGGAGATTTCGTCATCTTTTTTGTCGCTGTACTTCGCCATCATTGATCTCGTTTCGTCTTCGGAGTGGTTATCTATCTCCGCAGTATAGAATTCGGTATCTAGGTTTCAATATATAATTTAAAGACACGACGGACGGTCACAATACGACGAATTCATTCGGGCTTGGTTTCTGGAACAGGATACCCTTTGATCTCGTACTATCTTTTTGCAGCATCGTACAATCAAAGCTGCCTACGGAACAGTGGGATTTTATACGATATCTCGCCATATTCTTTTACTTCCGTTGCTTTTTCCTCGACCGCATCATGGTTTTTATTCAAGTCTCGTGCCGCGTAGAAATTCGCTTGTGGGTACCGGACAGCAGTCCAGCGCATCGTCGTATCCGCAAGACCAAATATATCGTCGTCTCCGCAGTGTACCTAAACTCGATGGAAAAAGTGTTATTTACTCGGGTGTCAAATATCTTAGGTCTTAAGACGCGTTCCCAGAGAAGACGGAGAGAAACGAGGCAAAAAAGAAAGACCGAATCCGGCCACCTATTTTCGCCCTGACGATAATTTCCTATACGCTGCGTTGCTTTTGGCTATTTTATAACGACGTATATGGTCTCGCACACGTATATAGTGCCACGTCCGAGCTGTCTTTTTTTTCGTATACAGCCTCGGTAGTCGTATTATATAAACAATTCGAAAAGAAAATCGTGTCTAGCGTCGAATATATGCGAATGTCGTAGTCGTACAATGTATAAGGTACATATTTGAAGAAAAAAAGAAACTATATGGTTCGGTTATTCCGCCAATACCGGCTATAGGCCTTTACTGTACATTTATATCGAAAACGATCCGATAAATTGGAACATTTTATCGGATACCTACCTTCGTTCATTTATACTGATTACAAAACAACGATTGCGTATTTCAATCGGACCAGCGAGCTTTCGTCATGCCGCAATTTTGCGCAACAAAATAAAACCAAAGTAAATAAGATTACCGGGCATATGTTCCGAATAAATGATTCGAACTGAGCATGCTGTACAAATAGACTCGCCGTTCTATAATTTCTCCAGCAAACAAAGATAACGCAGGCTCAAATTTTCAGGCTGAGGAATTAAAAGGTATATGTATTTGAGACCATACGTCGAAGAAATCACACGAATTGAATCGTTTACTAGATACCGCATCATGTACAGCTCAACGATCTACATATGATTGTAAAAATATTGTCGTAGGTACCTGACTGAACAACCAGGAAAGAGGAAAGAACTAAGGAAGAGCAAAAAATTAAAAATTCTTCAGTTGAGAATTTTTACTAGTTTTTTGAACCGCGATAGGTATATTTTTCCTATTTTCTGACTCAAACTCAATACAACAAAGTTTTTCCTTAAAAAATCATTTTAATAATTTCAAAAAAAATTCAACTCGAAAACAATTTTTCCAAATGGAATAGAAATTTTGTCACTATAAAGAATCAGCTGCGCTTCCTCCCTTCCTCCTCTACCTCAGCAACTGAGACATAAGAATAAAAAAATCACGAAAGTCTGGTAATTATTTTGAAAAAAAAAACCATCAAAAACATGGATTTCAAGCAGAGCTTGCGGAAGTAAATGAATCAATTAAAAAAATCGTGTTCGGGAACGAATGATTTTTGCATGAAATGAATCAATCATTCAAAAACAAATATTGAAAAGATTGAGTCGTTCACGAACGATGAGAGTGAAAGTGAATCGTTCTCGAACAAACGAACGAACGAACAAGTGAATCATTCACGAACAAACGAAATAACCATTGAATCATTCACGAACGAACAAGTGAATCGTTCACTAATGAACGAAAGCGGAAGTGAATCGTTCACGAACGAAAGAAAACGAAAGTGAATCACTTACGAACTCGTTCACGAACAAAAACGAAAGTGAATCGTTCACAAACGAACGAAAGTGAATCGTTCACAAACGAACGAAAACGAAAGTGAATCGTTCACAAACGAACGAAAACAAAAGTGAATCGTTCACGAACGAACGAAAACGAAAGTGAATCGTTCACGAACAAACGAAAGTGAATCGTTCACGAACGAACGAAAACGAAAGTGAATCGTTCACGAACGAACGAAAACGAAAGTGAATCGTTCACGAACGAACGAAAACGAAAGTGAATCGTTCACAAACGAACGAAAACGAAAGTGAATCGTTCACAAACGAACGAAAACGTAAGTGAATCGTTCACGAACGAGAACGAAAGTGAATCGTTTACAAACGAGAACGAAAGTGAATCGTTCACGAACGAGAACGAAAGTGAATCGTTCACGAACGAGAACGAAAGTGAATCGTTTACGAACGAGAACGAAAGTGAATCGTTCACGAACGAGAACGAAAGTGAATCATCTACGAACGAACGAAAGTGAATCGTTCACGAACAAGGGAATCGTTTTTAAAAAAGTTATTAACTAACAAAAAAAATCATTTTGAACCCTAAGGGGAAAATGCTTGATGAACGATTGAAAAATTGAAAATTGAAAAAAGAATCGGCTTGAATTATTCCAAATGAGTCATTTTTGAATTTTCGAACTGTAATCTGGCGAACCATAGCAAGAGGAAAACTTGAAAATAGAATCGTTCACAAACGAGTGATTGACTCTCCAACAAATCATTCTTGAACAGTTTGGAAAACATTTGATCAACAACGTAGTATAAAAGAATGAAAAAGACGAATCGTTCACAATGATTCACCGAGTAAGTAAAAAATCATTCCCAAGCTTTTTGGGAAATACTTGATGAACGATTTGCAGCATAAAAATGGAACAATGAATCGTTCGTAAACAAGTCATTCATTTTCAAACGCTTTAGAAATTTTTTTGGTAGTTATCAACTGCAGTGACCATAAAACAACACAAACAAAATTGTTTAAAAAACATCATTTCGACCTATAAAGAAAAAAAATTGATGGATATTTGTCCATGAAACATTACGAAATGAATCTTTCGCGAACGAATGATTCGATTTGAAAAGAATAATCGCTGAATTGTGCGAAGAAAACTGAGTCACGAAAAATTAACCATTCGTGAACTAGTTATTTGTTTACAAAATAATATAATTATAAAATTAAATATTCTTCGAACATTTCGTCTCACTAATGTTAAAACCGTCTAAGTGCCACTTTTTTCAAAATTGACTTTTTTATAATTTTGGATTCAGCGAATCAAGCTGCATCGATTAAAATATAAAAAACGTAACTTAAAGTAATTTAAACCCTAAAAAAAAGAGTTTAAAATTTGCAAAGTCCATAAGCGCAATGCAAATTTTGTTACGTTTTTCAGCTCTCCTGTAAAAAACGAAAAATGGCACTTAGACGGTTTTAACATTAGTGGGACGATTTTAAAATAAAATTTCTCGAACGAATTTGTCGTGAAAAATTCAAGATTTGGTCGTTCGGGTACAAAATGATTCAGTTAAAAGAGAATAATCTTTGAATATTTTGAAAAAAAAAACAGAGTGAACAATTGCAATATGAGTAGAAAAATGAAATGAAGAATCGTTAACGAACGATTGATTCATTAAAAATAGGTACCTACATTTGAATAATACTTGAAAATTTAGCAAAAAGATTTCTGAACGGTTAAATCATGAAAATTTTAAAATAAAATCGCTCACGAACGAGTAACTCACTTCTGAACGAATCAGCTCTGAGCACTTTGAAGAAAAGTTGAGCAAATGATTTCAGTAAATCAATATATATTATAAAATAGTGCATTATAAAAAAAAATGTATCCAACAAAATATTTACTCACTTCTGAATGAATCATTTTTGAACCTTTTTTAAGGATAACGATTCAATTAGGAAAAAAGTACATTTGAACTATTTACCTTAAATTCCGTAGCTGCAGGGGGGGGGGGTGTAGTGCTTCTTCAATAGGCTAGAAAATCAAGTTTGAGTGCAAAATTTTCATTTTTAGTAGGAAAATGTGAGAAAAATCATACTTCAAGTTGGAAAATTGAAAAAAAAAATTTAGTGGGCAATTGCCTCTTTCTCCCCCCCCCCCCCCCACCAATAAACTAACTTCAGTTTGCCTCTATTCACGAACCAAAAAATTGTTCACGAGTCAGATTGGAATTAATTCACTGAGCTCAGCGAGCTGAACCAGTCGTGAACCGTTGAATCATTTTCTTAGGACTCGTGAATCGGGTTCGAATTCAAATCCATTTAAAAGTCTGAGTACTAATCATCCACGAACGATTTACTAATTTTCCAGCAATGACATATTTCAATACCAATCGAATTCTCACTAGAGTCCATCATTCGTGAACGTTTTCCTCGCATAAAAAATGCTCGATTCGTTTTAAAACGATCAGTTCAAATAATTCCCAGCCAATTTACACAATTCGAGTTCATTTCTGAACAACTTTTCTCGTTCTCGATTCCTGGGCTGCTATCTCAGCTACCCAAATTGCTAAATTTCTCCTTGGCGAGCTCTTCCTTCTGCCCCGATCGTTATCCTAGCCAGTTTAATTCAATTCTCCCAAATCGGCAAAGTCGACTACCTTATCTTCATCCAGCAACACCTCGTCGTATTAGTCTCGCAGCTCGAAAAACGAGCACCGACGTTGACGGATACAATCGAGAGTCTCCCGCATTAAAACATTAATTTTACCACCGAGACCACGACGTTATTGTACGTCAGCTCTCATAACGCGCTTTCTAGACCATTTCGTTTCGCCGCTCGCCTCGCCCATCCGATGTTATTTTCATTTTGCAAAACGTCCGCGTACCGTCTCCGCTCCGCACATTCGTCCGTCGTTTTCCCAGTTAATTATCAAAAACTAAAATATACACTGTATTTTACACCCGGAGAAATGAAACTGGCTGAATACGATTTACTCATTAAGAGGATTAAAAAAGTTACAAGCGAAATTACTCATTAGGGGAACATATTCATCATTTCTCGCTAACCGTTTCCGTTGTATTTTTAAACGCGCCTCGCGCATAAATTTTAAAAAAGGTTCTTGATTCGCGATAGTTAACACGCGAATTCGTTGTATCATCCCGTTGTGTATTACTATACTGCATGGGTACGTAGTACGTACGTTTGCGTGTGTGCCATTCGACCGACACCTTTTTTCTTTCCTTCGTTTCATTTTTTTTCTTTTTTTCCGGCTTGTTTTGTTTTCTCCGCTTTTCTGTCAGAGTTTCCCTTTCATCTTGGTAAAAGTAGGTCTGGGTAGATAGAAATTCAAGGAATGACGCTCAAAATCGCATGCAATCGTTTCGACATTTCACTTTGATCATTTGTCTGGGCGTCAGAAGAGAAAAAGAATTTTTTCCACTTTTAGTGCTCACTTAGGCTATCGTTTCAGCATTTATGTTTGAATTTCTATCTGTGTGGATGATAAAAAGAGTATGTTTCGTGTGGTGTGACAGCAGCTTAGGACACTATTTCAGATTTTTTCGGGTTGCCCAAGCCGATGATAAAATGAGTTATATTGAATTGGTCCCAAAAAAGTGACCCCCGGCTGTCTCATTTAACCAAAAAACTGATCTTGGTGATCTTATTCACAAAAAAAATGACGTTGGTAATCTAATTTTACCAAAAAAAAAGTGACCTAGGTGGTCAAATTTTATTGATAAATGACCCTTGATGATCTAATTTACCAAAAAATGACCATGGAGATCTAATTTCATTAAAAAAATGACCTTGACGATATAATTTTACCAAAAAAGTGACCTTGGTGATCAAATTTTAACAAAAAATTACTCTAGGTGATTCAATTTTCTAAAAAATGACATTGGTGATCTAATTTGGTGATCTAATTTACCAAAAAATGACCTTTGTGACCTCATTTCGCCAAAAAAATGACCCTTGGTGATCTAATTTACCAAAAAATGACCTTTAGTGATCTCATTTCGACAAAAAAATGACCCTTTGTGATCTACTATACCAAAAAATGACATTGATGATCTAATTCACCAAAAAATGACCTTGATGATCTAATTTAAAAAAATGACCTTGATGATCTAATTTACCAAAAAATGACCTTGATGATCTATTCTACCAAAAAATGACCTTGGTGATCTAATTCACCGAAAATTGACCTTAGTGATCTAATTTGCCAAAAAATGACCATAATGATCTAATCTACCAAAAAATGACCTTGGTGATCTAATTCACCAAAAAATGACCTTAGTGATCTAATTTGCCAAAAAATGACCTTGATGATCTAATTCACCGAAAAATGACCTTGGTGATAACATTGCAACAAAAAAATGACCCTTGATGATTCAATTTTTTTAAAAAATGACAGTGGTGATCTAATTCACTGAAAAATTACCTTGGTGATCTAATTTCATTAAAAAAATGACCTTGATGATATAATTTGACCAAAAAAGTGACCTCGGTGGTCAAATTTTAACAAAAAATTACTCTAGGTGATTCAATTTTCTAAAAAATGACATTGGTGATCTAATTTGGTGATCAAATTCACCAAAAAATGACCTTTGTGACCTCATTTCGCCAAAAAAATGACCCTTGGTGATCTAATTTACCAAAAAATGACCTTTGGTGATCTCATTTCGACAAAAAATGACCCTTGGTGATAACATTGCAACAAAAAATGACCCTTGATGATTCTATTTTTTTAAAAATGACAGTGGTGATCTAATTCACTGAAAAATTACCTTGGTGATCTCATTTCGCCAAAAAATGACCCTTGGTGATCTAATTTGACCAAAAAAATGACCTTGGTGATCTAATTCACCGAAAAATGACACTTGGTGATCTAATTTCGCTGAAAAATGACCTACTTACATGATCTAATTTCCCCCAAAAAAATGACCTTGGTGATCTAATTTTACCAAAAAATGACCTTGGTGGCAAAATTTTAACACAAAATGACACTTGGTGATTTAATTAGGTGCTTAAAAAATGACACTGGTGATTTAATTCGCCAAAAAATGACCTTGGTGATCTAATTTTACAAAAAGTTTCCCTTGGTATTCTAATTTACCAAAAAATGACCTTGGTGGTGATCTAATTCAACAAAAAATGACCCTGGTGGTAAAATTTCAACAAAAAATGACTCTTGGTGATTTAATTTCTTAAAAACGACATTGTCGATCTAATTCACAAAAAAATGACCTTGGCGATCTCAGTTCGCCAGAAAAATGACCCTTGGTGATCTAATTTCACCAAAAAAAGACCTTGGTGATCTAATTTTGCCCAAAAAAAAGACATTGGTGACCTAATACATCGATAAATGACAATTGGGGATGTACACCAAAAACATGACTTAATGACCTAATTTCGCCAAAAAAAATGACAAAAATTTTTCAATTTTACAAGGATTTTCATTCATTTTTTTTCAAAAGCAGGGCTGTAGGACGGTTTTCTAGAAAGTGAAAGATTTTCTAAAATTAAGGCAGGTTTCCAAAAGTTAGACGATTTTTCAAAAACTTAAAAATCTCCCAAAACTTTGACTATTTCTGAAAAATTACAGTCATGCAAAACTTGAACAATTACCTAAAATTTCCAAAATTCACAAAAATTGAACGTTAACATTATAAAAAAAACTTGGATAGTCGGAGAATTTTCGGAAAATTGAAAGATAATTTTTTAAAAATTATACGATTAAGTATCCGAACATTAAGGGACAGATGTTTCCCCAACTTGGGAAATTTTTCTAAAACTGAAGTAATTTTTTTTTAGTTGGACGATTTCCCAAAATTTGAACGATTCTTTTCATAAACCCAAACGATTTTTCAAATATTGAGGAATTTCACGGGACTAGGACAAGTATTCAAAATTCGATCAATAAAGAATTTGAGAAATATTTCAAAAATTAATCTATTCTCCAAAAAAAATCAACCGATTTCAAAATAAGGAAAATTTTTAAAAATTGACAAAGTTTTTTTAAAACTTGAACAGTTAGATGATATTTTAATATCATTTCTCAAATACCCGCTCACTCTCCGCTTTTTAACAAAAATAATTGGTACCAATATTTTATACGAAAAGATTTTTTAAAAAGAAATTATATTTCAAAAAATTTCAAGTCGATTTGTTGAACGAAAGTAGAATTTATATGCTTTTAAAGCAAAAATGTTGGATTTTTTCCAATATTTCGGTTGTTGAATAATTTTTAATTTTGTACATAATTTACTCTTTTCACTTTAGTTACAGCGACGATTAAAAAAAATGACTTTAGTGACTTTTTGGTGAAAATAATAACTAAAATTAATGAAGATGAAAAAAAAATGACCAATTCACTTAAATGGGCTGATAGACCTCGACGTCTAAACCCAGGGAAGGGGGGAGTAACAAATTGGGCACAGTGGAGTAAGAGAGTAACTTGGGCAATTTTTTCAAAATTCAAACCTAATCGTATCTTGATAAAGGGGAATGACTGAAAAATTGCAAGTTCCTAGAGCAAAGGAGAACAATTCAAATGAATGACATCTCTGGCAAAGGTTCAACTTTCCGATCAAGTGGATGCCCATTTCATTAATAAAAGCAGACTTATCCAATTAGGCAACAACTGAAACAAAACTTCTGAATTTTTTCAAAAAATAATCCAGTTCGTGATGCAATATCTGAGACATTCCTATTCAAATTATCACTCATCTTGAACACGAACGAAACCTCATCTGTCAAGCACACGCCAACCAAGAGCATAGCGGTAGAATAAAAACCACCACATCAGGCACTCCTTCGTGCACACAAATAGGCAAACAGCGCAGCGTAATGAAGGAAGGCAATTACTTAACCGTATACGCAACGAATTAAAATAACAATAAACTTGTAGATGTTAAATGTTAACACGGTTGTTTCGCCGGTACGCGCCCTACATTCGACGAGATAAGACGATATGCGAGCGAATTTGGAGGAATTTGCAATTTATATGCATAACCGGCTAATTGTTGCAGCGTGTAATCTTGTTAACGAACTTCCTTATTTATTCGCCCATTTCGAGAAAGCTTCCACAGTCTCATACGTATCTCAAAAAAGATGGCGAAAAAAGCCAGAATTTTTACTAAAAATATATCGACACAAACACGTATGTAAACGAACCGTACACGAAAACGAAAAACTGAATTCGTTTCTAGGCGTTTTAAACTCGTAATATAAATTTATAATTCGAAAAAATAAATAACCAACGGCACCGGTATCTAGTTGAATATCGACTTGAAAAAAAAAACGAGAAAAAAATAATTTACCATAGATATTAAAAATATTTTTTTTATTAATTTCTTTTACGTTTGGTTAACGAAATAAATAAAGTTATTCGTATGGGTTTTTTTCAACTCAGCCCGAACATATACGTATGCTTATTAAAATAAACCCACATTCCCTACCTCCGACACTCTACTCGTTTTACAAAAGCTGAAAAAAAAAAAAAGGTTCGAGCAATAAATCCGACTCTCGAGGTAGTAAAGTTACGTGTGTCATTTATTCACGCAAAAATTCATACATTTTAAAAACAAAATTAAAATATTTTTTTCCTTCTTCCAATTTAACCTCACCTTTATGCACGGAGAAGAGAAAAAATAACATCAATCCGGGCTCTGCATACGTCATCTTCTCGTTCCCTTCTATTCGTGCCACGGGACTTGGAAAAAAAGTACGCAGAGATGGATAGGGATGAAGCCAGCACGAGTAAATCCATTCGCGCATAATCGACAAACACATCACACAGGATATTTAATCCGTAAATGTTTCTCCATTATATGAAAATGAAAACGACGGTCGACTTTAATGAAATCCTTCGTTATTCTGGCGAGAATATGCGACAATATTGTGTGCGGGACGACGATGGCGTCGAATTCGTAATGATCAATTTAGCATTTGAATAAAAATTACGGACGCGGTGATGGCGATTTATTGGCAAGAGCGCGGAGTGTTTGCCTCTGAATCCTCGAGATTTTTATTACGACGATTGAGAATACGTATTTCTTTATTTATTTCGAAAAGGTCGTCGACTGGGAGCTGGACAAATCAAAATATACGAGAAGGTATTAGGAGCTTTCGTAGACATTTTTGTTGAATTTGGATACGCTATACGTAGAGTGATATCAATGCGCATATTTTGATTGAAAATCAATTTTGAAAAAACAAAAGTGAATGAAGTTGTTGATTATTAGGTACGATATCAAGAATTTTTTCCTTCGAGAAATTTTTTCCAGCCTTAATACGGTAGCAATATTCTGCAGCATGAAAGTTTCATCCGTGTTGTAGAGATGTTGCATTGCTGTTTAGGAGTTGCAGTAATGTTGCAACAGCGTTGCGATAATGCTGCAACCATATAGCGGCGATTTATTGTGAAAATACAATGATGTTGCAGCAATGTTGCAACAATATTGCAACAGTATTGTAGTAATATTGCAAAAATATTGCAGAAAAATAGAGTCAATGGTGTAGTAATGTTCCAGCAATGTTTTAGAAATGTTGCAATAATGTGTGGTAATGCTGCAAAAATTTTGCAGAAATATTCCGGCAATGTTGTAATGTTGCAATAATGTTCCTGCAGTGTTGTAGTAATGTTGCAACACTGTGTCCAACAGTTTTATAGTAATGTTGCAACAATGTTGCAACAGTTTTATAGTAATGTTGCAACAATGTTTCAACAGTTTTATAGTAATGTTGCAATAATGTTTCAACAGTGTTGTAGTAATATTGCAAAACAATTGCTAAAATATAGGTGACAATGTTGTAGAAATGTTGAAATACCGTTGTGACGATGTTGCAACAATATTGTAGCAGTGTTGTAGAAATATTGCAAAAATATTGCAGAAATGTGGCAACAATTAGTAATGTTCCAGTAATGGTGTAGAAGTTGCAATAATGTTGTGGCAATGTTGCAACAATGTTGCAGAAATGTTTCGGGAATGTTGTAGTAAAAATCCATCAATGTTTTAGAAATGTTGCAATTATGTTCCTGCAGTGTCATAGTAATGTTGCAACAATGTTTCAACAGTGTTTTAGTAATTTTGCAACAATGTTTCAACAGTTTTATAGTAATGTTGCAATAATGTTTCAACAGTGTTGTAGTAATATTGCAAAACAATTGCTAAAATATAGGTGACAATGTTGTAGAAATGTTGAAATACTGTTGTGACGATGTTGCAACAATATTGTAGCAGTGTTGTAGAAATATTGCAAAAATGTGGCAACAATGCTGTAGTAATGTTCCAGCAATGTTGTAGAAGTTGCAATAATGTTGTGGCAATGTTGCAACAATGTTGCAGAAATGTTTCGGGAATGTTATAGTAAAAATCCATCAATGTTTTAGAAACATTGCAATTATGTTCCTGCACTGTTTTAGTAATGTTGCAACAATGTTTCAACAGAATTGTAGCAATATTTTATTTAAAAAAAAGTTGCTGAAATATGGTGGCACTGTTGTAGTAATGTTTCAGCAATGTTGAGAAATGTGCTAATACCAATGTGACGATATTGCAACAATATTGTAGCAATGTTGTGGTAATGTTGCAAAGATATTGCAGAAATGTGGCAACAATGGTGTAGTAATGTTCCAGCAATGTTGTAGAAATGTTGCAATAATGTTGCAACAGTGCCGAAGTAAAATTGCAAAAATTCTGCAGAAATGTTGCGGCAATGTTGTGGTAATAATCCATCGAAGTTTTAGAAATGTTGCAATAATGTTCCTGCAGTGTTGTAGTAATGTTGCAACAATGTTTCAACAGTGTTGCAGTAGTATTTTATAAAAAAAAGTTGCTGAAATATGGTGGCCATGTTGTAGTAATGTTTCAGAAATATTGTAGAAATGTTGTAATTCCGTTGTGACGGTGTTGCAACAATATTGTAACAGTGTTGTAGTAATATTGCAAATATATTGCAGGAGTGTTCCGACAATATTGTGGTGAAGTTGCAATAAGATTCCAGCAGTGTTGTAGTAACATTGCAATAAATGTGCAGAAATATGTAGAAATGTTTCAGCTATGTTGTAGAAATGTTGTAATACCGTTGTGGCGATGTTGCAATAATAAATTGTAGCAGAATTGCAGTAATATTGCAAAAATATTGCAGAAATGTTTCGACAATGTTGTAATAATGTTGCAATAATGTTGTGGTAATGTTGCAACAGTGTTGTAGACATGTTGCAACAACCTTGAGGTAATATTGCAATACCGCTGAGGTAATGTTGCAACAATGGTGTAAAAATACTACAGAAATGTTGTGCAAATGTTGCAGTAATGTTCCAAGCAACGTTGTAGAAATGTTGCAACAATTTTATACAAGTGTTGTAGTCGCATGGCAAAAAAAATTGCAGCAATGTTGTAGTAATAAGACGACAGTCTTTATTCAATGTCGCATCAATGTTTCAGCAATATTGCAGAAATGTTGAAGAAATGGAGTGATAATGTTACAGCAATGTTGCAGTAATATTGAAACAAATTCATAGCAATATTGCATCAATGCTCCATTTCTGTTTCAATAATCCCTCAACAATAGTGCATCAATGTTTCAGCACTTTTCTCAATCTTTCAACAATGCAACAATATTGTGAAAATCTTTCAGCGATTTTGAAGCAATTTTGTGCCGGCACAATAACAATGCAATATTAATTGTCCAATTGTTCCATCAATGTTGCTATGTTGCTAAAAAGTTGCATCGATGTTGTAGTGTTGCTGCGTAGGTATTTCTAGAAGCAAGCTTATGTTTCCATGTTGTTGCAGCGTTGCAGAAATGTTGAGTGATATTACAGGTTGCAATATTGAGCACAAATATTGACGTATTGTTGCAATGTTGTTGAAATGTTGAGACAATATTGGGGCGATGTTTCCAATGTTACTATGAAATCGTAACGATGTTGAAGTGATGTTGCATGAAGGTTACTTGAATCAGAAATGTGTAAAAATTTCCAAATATAATTGCAACATTGCAGAAATATTTCAGCGATGTTACAACTTTGAAATAATGTTGCTAAGATTGTAATGATGTTGTACGTTGCAATATTTTAACTCAAGATACTGAAATGTTGTTGTAATTTGTAGAGATACGCCCAAAATGTTGTTCTAATGTTGCATCAATGTAGACACAATGTTGAATTAATATTCTTGATGTTACGATTATTCTGTTATATTGACTCATGATGTTGATTCACTCCAATTCTACATTCTTTTTGTAGTCCATCAATTCGTCAGTGTTTCAAATGATTGTTGACTTTTTTAAAAAAAGTTTTCAATCAACTTTTTATTGTTTTTAACTTGTGAAATAGATTTTTTCGCGAATTTTGTTTATTTAAATTTACCTCGCGCATACCAAACGCTCAAAAGTTTAAAACTTTTTTTTTTTTAATTCGGCCTTTATTTTACTCCCAGTTAACTTTGATAAGCACCTAAGGACAATATCTCGGATCTTCATTACATTAATTCTCGAAACACAAACAGCAACGAACTCAACCAACCGCAACTCCAACAAAAACTCCTAAAATTATCAATACCCAGTCGTTATGTACAAATTCCTAAACATAATAACTTTTACCAACCCATCTCGTCAACATTTCAAACTTCAAACTTATCAACAATACGAAAATTTCGTTCATCACGCTCAACTCGTCCATAGGAAGTATGGTCCGCACAACGAACCAAACCGTATCGCGGACCAGCGACAGAATGGCGTTTCGTCGACGTTGACAAAAAGACGTATTTGTTTAGCGGAAATGGTTTAGACTCGACGGAATTGGCGAATAATACGCAAAAAAAAACACGAATAAAATATTAAATCAATACAATGATATTCTTTTGGGAATTTATGGTCCGTGAAAAATCATAAAGCGCTATCGCGTCAACGTGCTGAGGCAAGTTGAAAAAAAAACTTGGGTTATTTTTTACAGCCATTTTCCGCAACGCGCAGTAATCGTACCTGAATCAAGCAACCGTATAAAAAATCATGGCAAAAGTTTTTTATTTTTAAAGGAGGAAAAAAAATTGCGAAATTTTTTCAACGTTGTAACTACCGCGTATTGTGGAGGTAGAAAGAGCAAAAGGATATAAACGACCAAGAATATTGAATGTTGAAAGTATTCGTTTTTTACAACGTTTAAACATCATTTAATATTATTCAGTCGGGTTGAAAACTACTATTGAAAAACTTGAAAAAAAAATGTTACCTATTACTATCTAACATGAATTTTCGAATATAATTCTGAATTTTAACCAATGGTCAATAGAACATCGTTTGGCTTAGTCGATTTATTTCATCGTAGAGTTTTCGTAATCTCCTTTTTGATAGAAGATGATTTTAGAGCGCATGAGCGAATTTTTATCTCACTTCTGAGGGGCTGGGGGCCCAAAATATGTGATTTTCAAGCTTAAGAATTTGAAAAATTCTCTCTCCGCGAGTTTTCAACCGAGTTTTTTCAAACTTGGCATGTAGGTAGAGGTACTAAAGGGGAGTGCTCTGAAATTTTTAAATATTTTTTTCGACCACTTTAATGACCTCGAATTTGACTTTGAAAATTTCAAATCGCCCTGGGAGGCACAGTTTTGGTGCCGTCTCAAATTTTTTTTCAAATTTGAATTTCCTAATGTATTTCACACTCCTGAGAATTTTTTCAGATTTTTTCAAGTGGTGAAAGTGGTCAAATATTCAAAAAACTGGTGTAATTCATCATTTTTGTTGCTTAAAATCATTGTTTTTCATAAATTTTTCATTAGGGTCGAATTATATGAAAATGACACCAAACTTACCCCGACCCTTTTATGTGGAAAAATCGGGGTTTAATCCTCTCCTAAAACTCCCTCACGCTCACCCTTTCAAGAGAAATTTTTAATGACTCAACTTCTTAAAAATTGCTTTATGGGTTTTCAGTCAGATTCAAAATCATTAAAGTGGTCGAAAAAATCTGAAAAAATTTCAGAAAACTCCCCTCTAAGTAGTACCTCTACTTGCATGCCGTGTGAGGCTGAAAAAAAATCGCTTTTGAATGACAAAATTATTCTAAAGTCCTCAAAAACACGGTAATTCGATTTTTCTTTGTCCACAATGAAAAAGTTTAAGCACTAATCATTTCCATTTCTTTAAAAAAAATTATTAACTTTTCAGAAAATAGAAAATTTGTTGAAAGTTTCGAAATTATTTTAAAAGGGTATGGTCGCAAAAGAGGTAAATTTGGATCTGATGGTTTTTGGGGTCCTAATCCTAAACACCTCAAGTGGGGTATCTTGACTGGAAAAAAAATTTCACAGAATTTAGAACCTTAACCTCACTCTATTTCGGAATTATAACCATTTTAGTGCATCATTTTCAAATATTTTTAATTTTAATAAAAGTGAAGGAATTTTTCTGTTCTTTGGCACAAAGTTAAATCTCGTAGAGGTGTATTTATGATATTTTTTCCAACAATTTTGGTGAAATCCAACATGTTTTATGACCATTTGAAGCTTCAACCGTAAAAAAACATCATAAGTATAAACGAAGAGTGACAACCCTGGAAAAATTACTAAAAAATTCGTTTTTTCATGTAGAATTTTTCTGTATATTTGGTGTTGACCATTTCTTTGAACTGAGGGCCAAATTTTTAGCAGATTTTTCAAATTTTGAGCGTTCTATACAAAAATAAATGGCCAAATGAAGAAGCCAATCTCATATTCGTGTTCAGAAGGTCAAAATACTCCGGTAAACCCCCTTTTTGCAATCGTTTTCCTTAAACGCTTTCAACGAAATCCAACTGTTAAGATGTATTGAAGTTGAAAATTTTTCAGGCTGGGTTTTATTTTTGCAAATTTTTAAATAAATTGTATGGCAGCCCATGAGTTAAAATTCTCCTATACATATTTTCAACCTTCTAGGACAACTGATGGTGAAGTTATTGGTCAACAATATTGTTTCACTTTCGAAAAAATTAAAAAAGAAGTCTTTGTGTATTTGACTTCCCACTCCTTCTCCCCCCCCCCACACCAGTAGAAAAACGATGAATTAATTTTACAGAGCACAATAACGAAATGCCAAAATGAAAATGAACAATTTAAAAAAAAAATTAAGTATCTGCAGTTCTCGTCAAACTTTTCACAATTACTCCTCTTGGACGGGTTCTGTTGCTCAAAATGGGGTACAAAAATTGTAAAAATATCGATTTCTGGCTAATTTTGAGTCGTAGAGCACAAATATGGCATTAATTATTATCGATCGTAATTTTCATGTCTGGGAGACCAGATTCGAACTTGAAAATGACGAATTTTTAGAGAAGAAACGACATTCGTGTTCTGTAGGTCAAAATACCTCGACAAACATCCCTTTTGCGATCGTTTTTCTGGATGTCTCGAAATTCACGTTTTTCTCACGAAAAATCAGTGGAAAAATGAATTTTGAAACTTCAAGTAAAACGATAGCGAAAAGAGTGTTTATCAGGGCATTTTGACCTGCTGAACACGAATATGAGATTGGTGTTTTCATTTGACCATTCCTTTCTATATAAAACGTTCAAAATTTGAAAAATCTGCCAAAAACAACATTTTTGTATGTTTTTTTTGCAAATTTCAGCCTTAAGTTCAAAGAAATGGCAAAAACCAAATACACAGAACAATTCTACATGAAAACGAATTTTTTTAGTAATTTTTCCAGGGTGGTTGGTCACTCTTTCCTTTTATGGAGTTTTTCACAATAATTGAAAACTTCAAATGGCTGATGATTAGGGTGGATCGAAAAAAAAAACATATCTTGGATTTTGACCAAATTTGATGGGGTGGTTTACTTTGACTGGGAGACTTCACAAAAAAATTTTGAGCCCCGAGGGACAAGAGGAGGGGAGCAGGAGGGGCTCAAAATGCACCTCCTTTTGAAAAAAAAACGCTATTTTTGCGTTTTTTAAATTTTGTACGTCAGTGCAGCCAGTTGCTAATTGTGATATTCTGATGTTATGAACTCGAATGCATTATTTCTTCGTCACGAGATTGGACCAATTTTTTCTTCCAATTAATAGAAGTATTTTTTGAATTTGAAGACATCAGAACATCACAATTAGCAACTGGCTGCACAGACGTACAAAATTTTAATTTTTTATTTCTGATGATTGAAAACAAAATTATTGTGAATTTTTCAAACGATAAAAAAATTAATTCGAGGTCAACGTATAAATTCCATAGTGTAGCAGGTCACGATTTGTAACTGGCTGCACTGATGCACTGACATACAAAATTTTCCAAAAAAATTTCTTAGTGATTGAAAAAAAAAATGCATAATATTTTCAGGCGAAAAAATATTCAATTCAAAATCGATATAAATTTCGTATTTTGGAATTTTATGATTTGCTGTTGGCTGCACTGGTGTACCAAATTTTCAATTTTTTAATCAAAATTCACTTTCAGTAGTTGAAAATTTTTTTGTTCAATTACTCGATGAAAAAAAATCATTCTAGCTTAGTGAAAATTTCATATTATTGGAATATTGCAATCTGCAACTTTTCAACCCCCTGGTAGCAATCTGAGTTTTGATCGGAGAAGGATGGCGATGGTTTAGGGAGATGTAGAAATTTAAATCGCGTCTTTTAAGTGCTACGAAGGCTTCTCACACAATTTTGATTGGCTAAAAAAAGCAAAAAACAGAGTTTTTTTCATTAGGAGGTGCACTTTGAGCACCTCCTGTTCCCCTCCCTTTGCTCCTCGGGGGCTCAAATTTTTTTTGTGAAGTCTCCCACTCAAGGTAAACCACCCCACCGAATTTGGTCAAAATCCAAGATATGTTTTTTTTCCGATCCACCCTACTGATACGTGTAGGAGTGAGACAAAATTATTGAAAAAATTATCATAAATACACCTCCACAAGATGTAACTTTGAGCCAAAGAACAGAAAATTTCCTTCACTTTTATTGAAATTAAAAATTCTTGAAAATAATGCACTAAAATGTTCATAATTCCGAAATAAATTGGGGTCCGGGTCCAAAATTTCGCGAAAAATTTTCTCTACTCAGAACGCATCACTGAGGTTTTCAGGAGCTCAAAAGCCCTACCAGCCAGATTCACCTTATCCGGCCACACCTTTCAAAAAAATTCCGCGATAGATTCACAATATCCAAATTTTCAAAACATCCGCATCGAAAAGCACGGAAATTTGTCAATTGTCGAAACCGCCTCTATAATTACGTAAAATTTCGCCCAAGAAAATTTCCCTCATAAGACGTGGCCCGCTTCCAAGGCACATTTTTTATCCAGCCGCTACAAAGACGTCGAGCGAGGTGACGAAATTGATTTCTTTTTCCTCGCTTTGTCTTTTGTTCGAGCCAGAATCGGTTGAAATTTCGTTCGTTTTTTTCTCCGCTGCTCGGTAACCGAAGAATATAAATTCAAGAATACACAAAAAAAACTATCAATTACAGAAGTTGTACGCTGAAAAACGTCGGTAAGCGCATTTGTTATTCGCCAAAGTCGCTCAACGCCGAGCATTTTATTAAAAATTATTAAAACCAAAACGTACAAGTTTTACGTAGATATTTCACAGAAAGCGGGGCGAAAAAAGAGAAGGAAAAAATTAAAACTAATTTCGATAAGAAATCCGAATACTTGAAAGATACGATAGAAAAGCTTAAAGAGAGAGACAGGTTATATCCCATCTCAACTATATTCTATCTCGTCGCAGCAAGGTGAATAAGTAAGTAATGCTATGCGATAGACGATTTCCATAATCGATCTTAACGTGATAAATTTGATTATATTGAACGTTACGTCAATAGGTGCGGTCTGCGGAATACGTAGCAAAGGGCATCGCAGCAATGAACACCAAGGAAGGTGGCCAGAGAAGGGAGTCGAGTACGAAAAAAAATTCTTTATGTAAGTTAATACCTCTCATCGACTCTGAATTCTGCCGGCAGTGGGGATGGGAGAGCGAAATGTTTATAAAATATTAAAGAATGTTGGTAGAGAACTTTACGCTGGTTGAATTTGCGATGCGGAGTGTTTTTTTTTCCCATTCCTGTATGTTTTAAAAGCTCTTCGTGTACGTTCTTCCTCGATCGGATGCGGAAATTAAAGCGTGTAGTCGAAAAAACGGGCTACTTTGCGGATTTCCTTCCGCAAACGGTAAGTGGAGGGGGTCGTGGGCACCTCGGCTTCACATACATGTATATAAAAGTTCATTTGTAACCCGTCCGCTTCACTTGAAAGTTCGTTATAACGTCAAACGAAATAATGTACTTTTGTCGGTATAAACCGCATCGGCTTTTCCTTGTATACCTTTTTCAAACGTAATATAACCAAGTTTGTTGGAAAACTTTCCAGAGGCTATGCGGACGCTACTGCCGCCAGCCCTCCGATATACTATTTCCCATCGTCGTGTATAAAAAAATATTCTTACTGATGCCAGTCTGCTCGCAGGCTGACGGTTTGTTCGGAATATACGATGTTGATCGATCGTGCATAAAGTTTTAGAGTCGATAATTTGTTTGAGGTGTTTAATGGTCGTGATTGTGTGAAAAATACTCAGATTGGGAGAAAAGCTATCGGATTCGAGATCACCGGCTTGTAATTCTTCTCTCCTTAATTTAAAAAAATTTTAAATGTATCGAAACTGGATCAATAATTATTAAATTTAGTGAGGAATTTTGAAAAATGCCTATAACTTCGGGTGTACACTATATCTCAGAAATCGTTTTCCCTGACTTTTCCAGGCTTTCCAGACTAATTTTTCAAAATTTTCCAGAAAGTTAAAATATGATGTTCATGAACCAGTGGAGGGGGAGGGGGGATTTTTCACGTGATGTACTTACATTCCGAATTTTGCATAAGAATGATACAAAATACATAGATTTTTTTTTTTTCAAAATCACTAGGAACTTTTTACGAAGTTTTTAGATGCTCCTCTTTTAGTACGGGTGATTTAGCTTAAAAAAAGCCAAAAGCCAAAAAAAATTCCCGGAAACGGGAAAGTTCGTATATAAGCTTTGTAGAGGGTGTATTTCAACATACCCGACTTTCCCTAAAATCGGTGAATATTTTGACCCCCTTTTGGGGGGTGAGGGAGTTCAAATTTTCGTTTTTCGGCTATAACTTTCAAAATTACGTATTTACGAAAAAATAGTTGGAACAAAAATTGTAGAGAATAAAAAAACGAACAATTTTGTTATTTACAATTTTTTCTTAGGACGTCATGGGAGGGAGCTAGGGGCTTCAGAAAAAAATCAATTTTGAAAATTTCCCATCATCAGAAAAAATCACCATAAATCGAGTTAATCGACTTTTAGGAACGACTCTTTTGCATAGTGCATCCTATTACTATGCAGAATAAGAAAAATGAGCAACCGACCCCTCATCTCAAAGTAGAGGGGTGGACCCGTTGTAGAAAATTTGCATTTTCCCCCTGGAATATCTCAGATACAGTGGAAAATTCGAAAAATTGGTTCAAACAAACGCTGTAGAGCGTTAAAAGACGAACATTTTCCTTTTTTTACATTTTTTCTACGTGGTCTTGGGGCCGAGCTAATGCAAAAAGGAAAAAGATCAGCGCAGCGTTGGAAAATTTCTCACAAAATTTTAAACCCCCTCTTTTGGGGTCCTATTTGGGACCAGGGGTTAGACGATTACAAAAATCGACTTTAGCGACCACGAAAACCCCAGAAACCCACTTGTTGGGCTATTGGTTCGCTAGATTTTATACCAGGCCTACACATGTGTAATTTATTGAGTTGATGAAAAATATTCGAACCCCGCGTCGATTTTTTTTCTTTTTGCATTAGTTCAGCCCCAAGACCACGTAGAAAAAATGTAAAAAAAAGGAAAATGTTCGTCTTTTAACGCTCTACAACGTTTGTTTGAACCAATTTTTCGAATTTTTCCTTGCAGCTGAGATATTCCAGGAGGAAAACGCAAATTTTTCTTCAGGGGGTCTACCCCCTACTTTGAGATGAGGGGTCGGTTGTTCATTTTTCTGATTCTACATAGTAATAGGATGTACTATGCAAAAGAGCCGCTCCTAAAAGTCGATTAACCCGATTTTTAGTGATTTTTTCTGATGATGGAAAATTTTCAAAATTGATTTTTTTCTGAAGCCCTTACCTCCCTCCCATGGCATCCTAAGAAAAAATTGTAAATAACAAAATTGTTTGTTTTTTTATTCTCTACAATTTTTGTTCCAACTATTTTTTTGTGAATACGTAATTTTAAAAGTTATAGCCGAAAAACGAAAATTGGAACCCCCTCTCCCCCCAAAAGGGGGTCAAAATATTCACCGATTTTTGGAAAAGTCGGGTATGTTGAAATACACCCTCCACAAAGCTTATATACGAACTTTCCCGTTTCCGGGAATTTTTTTTGGATCAAAACCTAAAATGACCGTACTATTTGGGCCAAAAAAAAGATTCAAATTCAATTCTGACAATTTTTGAACCCATAAAACTTCCCCTCACCATAAAAATTGGAAAAAAATTCAAATAAAAAGGAAAAATTAAGTATTCCAACGCAAAATTAAGTTTTGAAAATGAAGTGAATCATGCCAGGGTGTCTACCAAATCAAGCGAATGAAAATTCAAAAATTTCTTCACCCGGCTCCCAAAAAAAAATAGAAACACATGCCTCAAATTTATAAATTTACTTAATTTCTCAAAAATTTTTAGTTTGTACCAATAAATAAAAAAGTCAATGAGGAAGTGAAAAATAAATCATTTTATGGAAATATAAGAATCGTGTTGAGCCCGAGCGAAGCGAGGGCGAAAATTCTTGTAAAAAAAGATCGTCTTTCAAAACATGATCAATAAATTCGAATTCTATTCCATTTCCTTCCATTTTTTCAACATTTTCTCATCACAGCTCATCAAAAAGTTTCCAAAAAACTTGAGATTTTAGTTTTGAACAAATTCTGTAGAAAGAAAGAGTGATGGACAAAGAAATGCATTTTGAATATCAAATTTATTGTACATTATGATCAACAAAAGATTATGAATAAAAAAAATCAAACATAAGACGCAATAATTTGACGCGAGTGAGAGTGAAATTTAAAAAAAAAATTGAATAAAATAAGCAAAGAAACACTTTTCTAAATAATGTTTCCTTTTTTTGGATTTTCGAAGAATTCCAGAGAAAATTCCGAAATTCCCCGACTTTTCCAGTCCACCAAAATTCCCTGACTTTTCCCAGTTTTCCAGAGAATGGACATCCTGGGAAATAAATTTAGAGATCAAGGAAAAAATGTTGATTTGCCTGCCTTTGATATTTTCATTGCCACAAATGGGAAATGTTAGAAAAGTGGTTAATTAAAAAAAAATCGATTTTCTGGGGAAATCAAGCCTTATGAATTGCAGAGTGTAAAATTTCCGTTATGTAGAGTTCAATTAGTTTTATTCTAGGAGGCTTAGTTTTTGAGATATTTTCAATAGAAAAAAAAAGTTTTATTGTGAGTTTTCAACTGAAATATCTCGAAAGCTAAGCCTTTTTAGAAAAAAATAATGGAAATCTACAGAAAGAAAATTTTACGATCAACAATTTATGTCCCATTCATTTTTTTCGTTGAACCCTTCCTTTGCTCAGAAAATTGACCTTCGGTGTCAAAAGTTATCAAAAAGTGTTTAAAAAATTCTCAACAAAAATTCAAATTGTGAAAAATAATTGGGTGATATTTTTTTCACTAATTTTTTCGTGATTGGCTTAGACCCTTCCTACTTCCATCTAAATAGTTTAAGAAAAAAATCAAACTTTCACCACAATTTCCAGAAGAACAAGTAATTTCAAACAGTTTCCTAATAGATTTGAATCGAAAACAAATCGTGTTAATAGAATTGCATACCCAATTCGCCGTAAATACATGACGATCTCCGATTTACGGCGAATCGGTTATGCAATTCTATTAACGTGATTTTTTTCTTATATCAATACAATGGGTGGATGAGAAAATTTTATCCTGAATTTTGAGAAGAATCGGAGGACGGTTTACTCTGAGTGAGAAATCTCCAAAAAAATGTCAAGGCCCCCAGCCCGAAGGAGGACGGGACTGGAGAGACCTCAAAGTTAGGTGAATTTCGAAAAAAAAAAACGGTTTTGCCACTTTTAAGCAGTACTACCTGCTGAGAATCTCAATCACCCCTCTAAAAAAGTGTGCTTTAAGTTTGTACTTACACCTGCCTGCATCATTGACCTTGAAATTGAGTAACACTTATTGCCCTTTACAAAAGGGCTGAAAAGTTACTTGATGAAATTTTAATTTTACCGAATTCGTAACGGTCTCTCAAATGCTTCAAAATTGAGCCAAAATATTTTTATTAGTTGCCTTATCAGCATAATTTTTTTATTAGATTTTTCAAAAAAAATTCATTACAGTGCTGCCAACTGTATTTTGATTTACGTAATTTTCATAAAATTCAAGTTGATCATTTAGTAACTTGTAAAGAGAACCAAGACATTTTGGTCTATAAAAACTTTCAATAAATTTTTTGAAAGTTTTTTTATAGCAGCCCTGTCAACTCAAAGTCAATTAAAAAAACTTTAAAAAAAAATTAAATCATTAGATTAAGAAGCTTACCACAAAATAGCATTTTAATAAAAAGTCAGCAAAAATTTTTAATCAAAATATCAAAAAATAACTTACTTATTATAATTTAATAATGAATAAAAATACTTAATAAAAAGTGTAAGTAGTATCGTACATTTTGACATTTCAATAAGTAAATTTTTCTGAGGTGATTTTTTCACCAAAAATATTAATAGAATATTTCGATTCCCCTCCCCCTTCCGCACAAACATGAAAAATTTAATGTTCGAATATGAGTTGAAATTTTTAAAAATACTATTGTTTCATAAAAAGGGGGAAATTTCCTAAGCCCGAGCAAAGCGAGGGTGGAAATTTTGCGAGAAACCAATTTTAAAACCTAACATTTTTTTCAAAAATTTCAGTCAGGAGGAAGTGGAAGCTTCCTATAAATACTCACTTCGTATCAAACTGATTGCGAGAAAGTTGAGAATTTCACCAGTGTGAAATTTTCATCACGTCGAGAAATAAATAATAGAAAAAAAAAAGATATTCATATCAATTTTTTCATAGCAAAAATCTATCCAAATATCGAAATACTACTTTTGCTTTAGCTTCTGCCAGTTTTCATAAAAATTGAAAATTAAATGTTACGGTGTTGTAATTAATTTTTCAATTTTTACGTTTTTTTACTTGATTTTCTTAATTTTCTCATCATATTTCGTAAGCTTCAGAGATAATATTTCCTAAAAGCACAATTAAAAATCTTATCGATTTTCGACTGCATTTTAACGACTTATGGAAATCTCGACTTTTACTTGAAAATCTCCCAGTTCCAGTTTCCAATCAATCCGAAAATTTCAGCGAAGAACACAAAATTAAAAATTCCACGAATATTTTCTCCCATTTTTTCCACCGATCTTATTGCCAATTAATGACATCTTTTTTTTTCAAAAAAAATTCGAACGCTCTAAAGGAAGGAATTTTACATTTTCTTCGTATCTTTCGCGTGCTCGAATACGATACCAATTGAAACGACTCGTCGAATTTTTCTTTTCCACCTACAAAAAAGAGCGTTTTCCAGCTATTATTACACAATCGTTTGCAGCTTTTCGGACAATTCGAACACCTCGTTAAAAATTTCTTTGAAAAGATTTCCCATTAAATGGGAAAATACCGTGTTCTTTGTAACAACCCGGCATTATATTCTTACACGGTTTACAACCTATATAAAAATATTGAAAAGCATGGCTACGTTTTTTTTATACTTTTGTAAAAACCTTTATAGAAGTTCTGGTAATCTTTAGATTATGTTAAGCTAGGCAACTATAAAATCACGGGGAACGTCGTTATTTTAAAATTTCCTAAATTATTAGTTACTCTTTTGGTAACTTGGTTACTGGTAAATGAATCATGGTGTCTAACGGATCTGAAAAATAAAATTTCTTGCCATTTTCTTAGATTTTTTTTTGTCATTTTCATGCCACCATTATCTCAATTTACAAATTATTTTTTTCCTCGATAAGAAATATTCTCATAAATTAAAAAAAAAAATCTTTCAAGTTTCAACTTACCCTCCACTCTTAAAATTTGATTCATCTACATTTCACAACTAATGTCACGAATACAACGCGTCAGCTTTCTACACTTGGCTATTCATCGCTTAATTGTGTAATTTCCTCTAATTACAAATTCCTTTATTGCTTCGACATATCGACGACCTTTGTGACGTAATCTAACCTAAGAATAAGTTACCTTTTCATTCAACCGAAATGGTCAAACTATTAATCGAATCACTCAGCACAACATATCTTATTCATTCAACGACAATCAACGAACAGCAACCCAATAAGAATATTAAATTACGTACCCAAAATTAGCTTTTTCCTTTTTCGAATTTTCCAAAACAGGGTTCAAACTGAAATCAAAAAACAAAAATTTCAATTTTTCGAGGTATTGTTTTGGCGTCCAAACAAAGGGTACCCCCGGTTAAGATAGGTGAATCGGCCTAAGAGCTACTTTTTGAAACTAATCATCAGACATTATTAGGGACCCCAAAAAATAATTTTAGGCCGTATTTTCAACCCCCCACCTCACTCCCCTTCACCCCCACCCCCCAAAATGTCGAATTTTCGTCAAAAAATCCTATCTCGGAACCTAATGAACCAAAAATTCTGAAATTTATGTGGTGTATACGGGGAGTGGTGACCAACTTTTGAGAATTTTTTCAGATTTTTTTTGCACCGCCTTCTAGCCAAAATCCCACTTTGAAAACTTAAAATCGCTCTAATTTCGAAACTAAAAGACATACATTTTTTCTTTTTGGCACAAATATAGTCCTACCTTGGTTCAATATAATGATATTTTTTTCAGATTTTTAGCGTTGGGAGAACAGACGAAAAAATGCGGTTTTCTATTCAAAAATGCTCATTTCGTCATTCACGCAACCAAAAAAATTTTGAAAATATTTTTATGGTATGAATAGGGAAAGGTAACAAATTTTTGAGAATTTTTTATGAAATTTTTTGCAATGCATTCCAGCCAAAACCCCACCCTCAAACTTTTAAAATTGCTCCAATTCTAAAACTATAAGGCAAACATTCGTTCTACTTTTTGAAACTAACCACCAAACATAATTAAGGACTCCAAAAAATTTTTAGGATGCATATTCCACCTCCCATCTCACTCCGTTTCACCCCCATCCTCCCAATATTTAGTTTTGTCAAAAAATCCCATTTTGGTACCTCAATGAACCAAAATTTTGAAATTAATTGGTATTGTATATGGAGAATGGTAATTGGTTACCAACTTTGAAAATTTTTCAGATTCTCCTGCACCTCGTTGTAGTCGAACCCCCACTCAATAAATTTAAAGTCGTTGAAATTTATATGGTAAGGTATGAACAGTGTAAGGAACAAACTTTTGAGAATTTTTTTTGCAATGTATTCTAGTCCAAACCCCACCCTTCAATTACTAAACAGAAAGAATTAGGTATCTTTTAGTTTTGAAACTGGAATAATCCAATGTTTGAGGGTGGGTTTTGGCTAGAATGCACTGCAAAAAAAATCGAATTTTTTTTAAATTGTAGTTTGTATGAATGACGAAAAGGCTATTTTTGAATAGAAAAAAGTATTTTTTTTCGCCTTTTCTTCCCAAGCTACAATTCTGAAAAAATTAACAGTTGAGATTTTTCCGGGAGGCGTAGTTTTTGAGATATTCTCGAGTAAAGTTGAACATTAGTTGAGGCAATTGAGAAAAAAAGAGAAATGAAGCAATTTTTGGCTGTCAAAAGTGTTACAGCGAAAAATTGTGGGAGGTCGTCGTAACTTCTAAAGGTTAGTCGCCTTCCACAATTTTTCGCTGTAACACTTTTGACAGCAAAAAATTGCTTCATTTCTCTTTTTTTCTCAATTGCCTCAACTAATGTTCAACTTTACTCGAGAATATCTCAAAAACTACGCCTCCCGGAAAAATCTGAATGCACTTATTCGATAGGAAATTCAATTCTCTACAACTTTTGTCATGGTCATTATGGTCGTAGAATGATTAGATTTCTTAGAAATCTCACTTTTCGGTGAGCAAGGCGAAAAAAAAGCGATTTTTTCACATAATTAAGAAAAGTTTTAACCATAACTTTTTTTAAAAAAGAGATATAGGTCTGCGGTTTGCGGTATTCGATTCAGCGTGAAATTTTCTATAAGATTGGACAAAAAATTTTTTTATTCAAATTTTTCCAAATATTTCTCAAATTTGTGTGTATTGTTCTTGAAAAATCACATCTTTGGCTTCCCCACCCCCCAAAGCAAACTTTGAACTTTTCCCTTCATTAGATACATAAAAGCAACCCAAATTTCGCAATCAGAACCCAACCACACAAATCGTGTTGACTTGTGTAATCAATTCAAAGTTGATATACATTCCGTATTTTGGAATTTTATGATTTGCTGTTGGCTGCACTGGTGTATAAAATTTTCAATTTTTTTTCAGAATTCACTTTCAGTTTGTTCAATATTACTCGATGAAAAAAAATTCATTCCAGCTACCTATGTAAAAATTTCATATTATTGGAATATTGCAATCTGAAACTTTTCAACCCCCTTGGTAGCAGTCTGAGTTTTGATCGGAGAAAGATGACGATGGTTTAGGGAGATGTAGAAACTCAAATTGCATCTTTCAAGTGCTACGAAGGCCTCTCACACAATTTTGATTGACTAAAAAACACCAAGAACGGTGTTTTTCCAAAAGGAGGTGCACTTTGAGCACCTTCTGCTCCCCTCCCCTTGCCCCTAGATGACTCAATTTTTTTTGAAATGCCTCTCACTCAAAGTAAACCACCTCACCAAATTTGGTGAAAATCCAAGAATTTTTTTTTCACTTCACCTTATCAATCGTGCAACAAAATTCACCATTTTATTTTCAATTAAAGAACCATTCGAGCCAACGAGAGTAAAAAAAGTATCACTCCTCTCAATACACCAGTTGATACGAAATGAAAAAATACAATTTCGCTCCAATCTTTCAAATAATTCGTTCAAAGGAGGAAATCAAACTGCACTGTAATCATAGCATCGTTATAATTTCAATTCGACTAATCTTATAGCCCGTTGAAATATCCATTGCCGATGAATACTCGTGGCATTATCAACGATTGAAATAGCCTTGCGAGAATAACGTATTTATAGCTCGTACCGCATGTAAAATTCATCGATAACTCGTGTCGGTCCCGGTACGATAACGTACCCGGCGAATAAAACATTCAATCCATTACACAAATCTGCACGGTGGTTCTCCACGTTTCAAAATTATCAAGCTAGAAACCTGTATCAGAGAAAAACTAAAAGGTGTGTGTTCTTTTCATTATCAACGACGGTATGAAAGTTTAACTTCATCTCGACGACTGAGGCGAGGAAAGAGGCATGGAAAATACTTATAAAACTAGTACACAAGCGAACGAGGAATCCGGTATATGGAGCAAAAATCGTCGGTAACAATTTTATACTTTATTCAAACACACGTACAAGAAAGGAAAAAACTCGCCAAAAGAGTAAAACTGAAAAACCAGTACGGAGTAAAATTTCACACAAAGCCAATCTTTCGTTCGGTTCGCATTCGCAGAAAACATTAAAAAATCTACGAGTCCTTCAAAGCAGATAACCGAGCTGGTAGATCGTTGGCGTTTACAGAAATTCCATTTCTTTTATGTAATTTACTGTGTACATAGGGTATACCGACGATATATCAACGGTTTATGATTTACAGTTCGCATTTGAAATTAATTTTTGTACTTAACGCCGAGTAATGTGAGAGAATTACGATACGAACACTGTGAGCTTTCTGGCATTATAAATCCTCTGCGCCGAGGAACGGCTTTCAATATGCTACGAAACAAATGATACTTTTAGAAATGGTGTTCGGTTGGAAAAAAAATTCTAACGGGAACGAAATGGCAAAATCCAGTAATTTGCAGCGTTTTTTCCACGTGTGCCAGAGAAAATAAGAACAATAAATATAACTAAAATTTCTAAAATTCGCAAAATGAATGGGGAAAAGTATAATATGTTACTCTTCGTCAAAGTATTTACTTTACGAGAAAACAAATTAAATATTTTCTCAACTTTTGGCTCTAAATTATAAAGTGTTTTTTTTAGTTAATTTTTCGTCATTAAGGGTATGGACGGATAAGGGGTGAATTTGGCCCCCCGGCGCTTTTGAGCTCCTAAACACCTCAAGTCGTGTATATTGACTAGAAATAATTTTTCACAAAATTTTGGACCCCTACCCCCCTCTCTTTCGAAGCTATTGCCATTTTATTGCATCATTTTCAAGAATTTTTCATTTCAACGGAAGTGAAGAAAATTTTCTGTTCTTTGGCACAAAGTTACATACATCTGGTAGAGGTGTATTCATGATAATTTTTTCAACAATTTTGGTGCACTTCTTCACGCTTTTTCGGTCATTTGAAGTTTTCAATCGTAAAAAATATCATATAAGCGAAGAGCGACCACCCTGGAAAATTTTCTAAAAAATACGTTTTTTTATGTAGAATTTTACTATGTATTTGGTTTTGGCGAATTCTTTGAACTAAGGGCCGAAAATCGCGAAAAACCGTACAGAAATGTTGTAATTTTAGCAGATTTTTCAAATTTTGAGCGCTTTATACAGAAAGAAATAACCAAATAAGGAAACCAATTTCAATTTCAAATTCGTGTTCAGCAGGTCAAAATACCCCGGTAAACACCCTTTTCGTAATAGGTAGTTTTGATTAAAATTTCAAAATTCACCTTTCTCACTGATTTTTAATGAAAAATGAAAAAAAAAGTGAATTTCGAGACTTCGAGTAAAACGATCGCGAAAAACGTATTTTTCGGGGTATTTTGACCTGCTAAACACGAATATGGATTTGGTTTTTTCATTTCGTCATTTTCTCATGTGTACTACCTCTTTCTTCATCCCCAAGCCTCCAGTCACACCCTTTTCCTCTAATTTATGTATATTTCAACGTCTTCGCCGAAATCCATCTGCTAAGACGTATTAGAGTTGAGAGTTTTTCAGATAGGGTTTCATTTTTGCCACTTTTTTAATATGTTGATTTTATGGTAGTCCTAGAGTTGAAATCCTCCCATTTAAATTCCTAACTTCCTAATACTATTAATAGTGATGTTATTGGTCTTAAATACGGTTTTATTTTCGAAAAAAAGGTGTTCTTGTGTTTTTGACTAACAATGTCCCCCATGCTTCCCTCCTACTCCCCCCCCCCCAGAAAATCAATAATGAATTAATTTTGTACAGCGCAACAACGAGATGTCAAAATGAAAACTAGGAATATTTGAAAAAAAAATTAAGAATTTTCGATGTCCCGCTCCTGTTTTCGTGAAAGTTTTTTCAATCTCGAATTGCTATGTTGATTCTTGTGGAAAAATGTCAAAAAATTATTGTTTGAGATCTGGGAGCGCAATATTGTAATTCATTGGCACGATTTAATATCAAAGACATCTTGGACGGTTTCTGTTGCTGAAATGTGACTCAAAAAATTTTAAATGGAAAGATTTTGGTTTCGACTAATTTTGGGTCGTAGAACACGAATATATTTTTTCAAACTCTTGAATTTTTACAATTTTTTTCGAACTTCAAAATTTTTTATTAAATTTTTTTCAACTACGAAATATTCATTTTCTGCTATTGCTAATCCTAAATTTTTCCCCCTAAATTTTTGAAACGAAGTAGTAAATAACAAATCTGTAAGTAGACTTTTTTGCTCAACTCTACGATTTTTCTCCAAATTTTGAGAATTTTCTTTTAAAAATCTATACTTGAATTCCGAAAAAATGTCAACGTTTTACATGAACGATTTTTTTTATTTCATTTGATGACAAAACACTCTGCATACTAAAGAAGAACAGGAAAAAATTTTGAGGTCGAAAAAACTTCGAGAACAATTTCGGGCAAGAAAAAAATGGAGAAAAAATTGTAGAGTTGAAAGAAAATTTTAGAAAAAGATTTCAGATTGGATAAAATTTTGAGAAAAAATTTCGAAATTGATGAAATTTATGGCTGAAAGAGAACAAAAAATTTAGAAAAATTGAAGGATTGGAAAAAATCGAGAAAAAATTGAGTTTGGATAAAAAAAGTCGTGAGAAAAAATTTAAAGTCGAAAAAATTTACAGTGGGAAAAAATGTTGGGAAAAATCTGCGAAGTTTGAAAAAATCTTGGGAAAAACATTAAAATTGGAAAAAATTTAGAAGGTATTTCAAACTACGTGATGAAAATTTCTGAAAGGCTTGAAAAAAAAACGCAAAATCGCCCATTGCTACAAAATAATAAATTATCGTCAAATTGTTACCTTTTAATGACTTTGGTGTTTTCAGCAAATTCATCTAACTTTTTTCGGTGAACAATTTGAAAATATTTTAGAGCGTAGGACTGTCAATACGAGCAACGCACGATTCGAACTTGAAATATTTTTCTCTCAATATGAAAATTTGCACATTTGTAACTTTTAATTCAATTCTTAAATATTTTTTCACTATTGAAATTTTTTTTCTGCCTGTCGAAAACTAGAAATTTTTACACTCGTAATTTTTTCCCTCTTAATCAAAATTCATAACCCGAATTTTCAAAAAAACAATTCTAATTTTCAATTTCTAAAAGTAATTTTTTTTCAAAGTTGAATTTTGATATTTCTACAAAGAAAAATTCAGAGTTCCAAAAAAGTACGATCGAAAATTTCAACAAAAAAATTTTCAAAGTGAAAAAAAGTCGTGTTCAAATTTTGCGGAGGAAGAATATTCAGGATCGTGAGAAATTACAAATGTTCAAATTTGGATGCATGTAGAGAGGAAATAAGTTTCAAATTCGAAAAAAATTCTAAGTTCCAGCAAAAATAGAAAATCAATTTCGAGGAAATGAAAAAATACACACGCGCAAATTTTCATAGACAAAAATCAGTCAGATTCAAATTTAAGGAAAGATCTTGGTTTGATCAGAAAAAAAAGAAGCGAAAAGGTATAATTTTTGAAGAGACGAAGGTCAGAAAAACGTGGTTTTTTTTCAAATCGAAATGCTGCGGAAAATTCATGATTTTAAAGAAAGAAAAATGGTACTAAACATGCTTAGATTTATAATCTTACGATTTTTTCCTCTAAATATCACATTTTTGCTTCAATTTTCAGATAAAATATCAAAAATTCGCCAAAAAAATCTGAAAATCAACTAAAGGCAACTGAAATTTTTATTACGAAGGTTTTAGAATTCCTCTTTAAAAAATTACACTTTTATTTAAATCTGTGGTATCCTCCTCGAATATACTTGAGTAAATCTTTGACAAAAAAAATTCATGATTTTTCATCATAGCTTTACTGTTTGCATCTTGCCCCCGAGAAAATGCAAAAAAATTTCAAAAATTTCATAAAATTTTGTAGGGTTTGAGGTATGCACCAAAAGGGGATTTTTTTCAACGAAATGAAAGGAAAACGTTTGAACTTCAATTTATCACAAAAATCAGACGATTTGGCCAATTTGAATGGATTTGGTGTACCATTTGGTCTAGAGTGTTACATCATGCCCCAGATTTCCTTACATAAAAATTTAATTATTACAACTTGATAGTATAATTTTCAATCAAAAATCACGACTCTTCAACATCTCATCTCGATCATGAATTTTTCACAATATTTCGATCACAATCGTAATTTTTTCAAAATTTCTAGCAAAAAATCACATCAAATTCGCAATTTTATCCAAAATTATTGAATAATTCATCAACATTACATTATTTTTCCAATAATTACAATTTTTCTCATATTTTTATGCCAAAAACTCAACCATTATCCATCTCATGAAACATTTCACTCAACAAACCGCACGAAATTTCCCTTACAACCACTTCGATCCATCGAGCACTCAATCTCCGCCAATCCCGAGTACCATTCACGAACACACACGTACCAACGCGGAAGTACGCAGCGAAGCAATTTTCGCAATGTAAATATATTTCGCTGTATAGAAAGTAGAGCGTCGTGAAAACGCAAACATAGTAAATTAAGAACTTAGCGAGGTTTTATATACGAGGGTCCTTCAGAAACAACTGAGACAAAAATCGGGAAAAATCAAAAAATGTGTATATTTACAAAAACTTTTTACAAACTTTCAAAGTACTTCCCCCCGACTCTATGCACGAATTCCAGCGTTTCTGCCACTTCAGGAAGGTCTTTGAAAAAAATTCTAAACTTAGCTGCTTGAATATCGCCTCCACAGCTTTTACAACCGCCATACCTCGGGTAAAACGACGGCCTCGGAAATTTTTTTTAGCTCAGGAAATAGAGAAAAGTTGCACGGAGCTAGATCCGGTGAGTACGGAGGGTGCGGCATAACTGGAATGTTGTGATTTTCTAAAAACTCGAGCACAACTCACGCTGTATGGGGTGTTGCATTATCGTGGTGCAGTACCCAGTTGTTCGCGATCTCGGGTCGCTTCTTTGAAATGTGACGGCGCAGCATTCATAATCTCTGCTAACTGCTCTACAGTTATGGACCTATTTTCTTGCACCCAAAACCCATATGGTGTTGATATTCACTTCATTAGCGGCGGTCTTGGGTCTTCCACCATGAGGAATTAGTTCAGCTGACTCTCAGCCCTTTTTAAAGCTAGAATGCCATCGAAAAATCGTACTTCTGCCCAAACAGTGATTACCATAGGTTTCTTTCATTATTTCATAAGTTTTCTGGGCAGATTTACCCAAGTGATATTGAAATTTTATCACAAAACGTTGTTCCTTCTTTAACTTGGCGGTAGGCGATACTCAACACGTTTTCGAAATCACTATACTAGATTCTCACAAACGAGTTCTAGGACACAACTGATGGTTCCTATGGATACAAAACACTCCAGTCTACACTATTCCGCCGTCGTTTTGTATATATGCAGTGTAGCCTCTTCAAAAAAAAATCAGTCTCAGTTGTTTCTGAATGACCCTCGTACACAATAAATATTGTTTTTTCCAAAATGATCTCTGTAAAGATACACAATACGAAGTTTACAATTGGCCTAGGCATCTCGGGCCCGGCCCGGGCGCTTTCGAGGAAACTTAATTCGTACGAAAAACATTCCTGACGATTTAATCACGCCGCCAATTCGCATATTTCGCGTACGTTTCAATATTTTCTTTCGTATGCTCGAGAGTCGGAGTCGGCGGTAAATTTCCGTCGCTAGGCACTTTCCAAACTAAAATACCATCGTACGGAGGCAAGAAAACCTTAAATTGAAATCGAAACGGTACAACGACCGAGAAAAAAGCAGCCTAGTAAATAAAGTATAGAAAACGAAACGCAAAATGTAGCCTAGAATTTGCTCCGAGTACACGAACACCGTCAATATACTACGAATTAAGTTACGAATTTTTTTTCTTTTTCGAACAACACGAGATTCTGGCATGCTCATCCTTACCTCGATTCCTTCGCCTCGCTGGGTCTTTGTTTTCGAGGCCAGATTCGTATAATAAAATGCACACTGCGACGATACGCGAACGTCGCCGAATCACGATCGTATTTATTTCGATAGTAAAAAAAGACCACGAGTTGTGTCAAGGCTCATACCGAGCTGCCGAGCCACAGCCCCCGAAGGGCCACATCATCTTACTCGAAAGTCAGCCAAGCCGCAGAGTATACAGTCTCATTTCCCTCGAGTACTATAATATTTTACCAGCGGAAAATAGTCGTGAAGCCGACATACGAGGCAGTACAATTGGCCAACTGCTTCGCCTGTTCACCTCCTCGCGTGGGTTTTCCACTTTCCAGCTTGGAAATATGTTAAACAAACGTTTCGGCTGTTTCGGGCTCGAAAAGCCTAAAAAATACGATAGAGTCGATTTTCAGCACTCGGATTATCCACGCAGCGTTGTGTAAAAATGACGGGAAAAAAATCCGACGTGTACTCTTTTTTCTTCATCTTCTTTCATTATCTCTCAGCCTGTCACTTTCTTCCAGCTTCGGTTCTGCGGGTTTTTCTCGTGCTCCAAAAATGTGTTCATTAAGTTTAAATCCGAATAAGATAAAAATCTTTCTCGCGGTAATGTTTTTTTACGACGTCGCCGTTTGTTCTTGTTTCGGAAAAAATTCCTATTTTTTTTCCTCCGAGCTTTACGTATTTGTTATTTCGATATAACTTACGTAACATATTTTCAAATTCAACCGTCCTCCTACCGGTACGTTGGAAAAAATTGTACTTTGCCAAAGGCCATCGGTATCCCGACCGTTCGTATGGTTATAAATTCTATTAAAAATCCCCCCCTCGCCGCCAGTCCGTCGCAAAACACCCGATTCCAAGGATAAGGGGGGTTTAAGCTTAGGTGAAAAAATTCGTCAAACCTTGAAAACCCTTTTTCGATTCCACGTGCGAGCAAAAAATTCGAGATGTAGGTAACGATCTGATGCTGAATTTTTTCCCCCGATTAGCGAAAATTGTTTTCGTTCGGATGCACTTGGAGTTTTGGAATGACAACCCGAGTAATTTTTATTCGAATTTGAATTGCAAATTAGTTTATGTTTTTTTTTCGAAAAAAGTGACGTTTGAAAATTTTTTCGAGGGAAAATAAAATCGCGAATGTTTACTTGGGAATCGAATTAATATATCATCATTAAACACGTAGCTGAACGTAATTTACGTTTCGTTTTCACCCTATACTCCACGTACGTAACATTTCACACCCCGAAAGCCTCGCGATTTCGGATCCGTTCACCCGAAAACATCAGATGATAAAGTTACACCTATGGAAAAAGTTCTCGAATTATACAAAGGTTCATTTTTAGCACATACGTATACGCCCTAACATTTAGAGGTATTTTTTTTTTTTGCGAATGAATAACCTCGTCGAGTCGCCAGATCGCGTAGGAACACAATTTCTCTGCAGTGGGAATGATTTTCATTAATAAGGCGGATCCCCACGATGGATGCGGCGAGTGGCGTAAAACTGTAGGTGTAATACGTTCAAATTCGTATTATCAAGTGTACGACCCAGCGTTGTTTATAAATAAAGCACCCTCAATTAAATAACACCTACTATTAAGGCGTTTGAAATTATCCAGCAGATTTTCTTCATTGATATTTAGTCAAAATGTGGGAAAGATCGGTTTATAATTCCTAGGTACATTAAAATTAGCAAAGTTACGTAAGAATAATGTAAATTTTGAAAGAATGACTCAAAAATTCAATCAAACAATGAAAAATTTTATAGAATGAAAAAAAATACAGGAATTACACATAAATTGGTAAAAACGATATAAGGGTCATAGAGCATTAATAAAATTATCAGAATTGTCCTAAAAATTACTAAAAATACACTGATTGTGAAAAGTCAACCAAAACTGTTGAAAGAAATTTCCTGAAAATGATGTAAAATTTGAGTGAATGAGAATAATAATTATAGATGCTTGAAACATGGCAAAAAAAATAGTTCAAAAGAAACCCACTTTATAAAGATCATCACCCAATTCACAACGATTACACAGGTCGACATTTCTAAGCTTTTGAAATGCTATCTGAAGTTTAATGGATTATTTATGTAGTACTTTTCAAGCTTATCACGAAAAAAGTAGTAAAAAAATTCCACCACCCAAAGGTTTATCACAATTTGAAGTTTTTCGTTGCATTTTTTCACACTTTTTGATAACTTTTGACCTTTGAAGTAGATTTTTTGACCAAAGGAAGGGTTCAACGAAAAAAATGAATAGAACATAAATTGTAGAGCGTAAAATTTCCTTTCTGTTTAGTTCAATTGATTTCGAAATATTTCAGTTGAAAGTTCAACTGTGGCCTGTCATAAGAAAAAGTGGTTTAGATCTAAAAAATGAAAATCGAGATTATGACGGTTTCTGATAGTTCTTGACCTGTAGAATCCGGTGGTGATTTCGAAAACGTTCGCGAAAGGTTCATTTTCGTTGTTAATGGAGGGTCAATTTTTAGAGGAAGTGGAGAAATTGACCAAAAAATTTGATTTTTCATTATGTTTGAGGGTATTTCACGGAATGTCTGTGTATCAATTTTCAGTTCAATTCGGTCACCTCTGTATGAGTTATTGCAGTTTTCATGATTTTGCAGATGGAAAAATCAACTCATTTTTCAAAAATGGGTGCATTCTCTCAGGAAAATGCAGAGTTTTGGAAAGACAAGGGCGGGGGGGGGGGGACGAAAAACTGAATCACGGACCGAATGAATAGTGGAAAATTTCTTTCTTATACCACTTCCTAACATTTCACAGATGGAAAAATCAACTCATTTTTCCATAAGATTTTCCTGATTTTCTCATTATTTTACTAAAAAAAAATTGCACTTGGACAAGAAGTTATAAAAAAACAATACATACTGGAGACCTATTATACGTCATCATATTCCATTTCACAGTGTATCCCGACAAAAAAAATTCAAAATTGAAAGAAAAAATCGATTTACCAAAATTTTTCCACGTTTTTACTCCAAAAATTTCACTTAGACGATTATAAAGAAGGTATGAAAAAATAATACGTATTTTACACCTAGTATATGTCATTTTGCTCCATTTTACACCGTTTTCCCGCCAAAAAAAATCGAAATTGAAAAAAATGTATTTTAGAAGAGAAAAAATGAAAAAAATATGATGATTACCCGACTGACAAATTTGCTGACGATTCGTTAGCGAGACTAGCGAAAATGTAGCTGACTCTCGATTTCTTGTCGAGTAAACGATTTTTAGTTGACGAATCGTTAACTACAGCTGGCGTTTATTTGGGAAAAATCGTTCACGAAACGCTAAGGTTTTCGTGACGAATTCGCCAGTGTTATAGTTAGCAATTCGTTAGTTTGAATTTGTTTCAATTGACAAGGAATTGTAAACAAAATTGTAAACTATTCTCAAGAAAGAATTAAAAAAATCCAAAATACCGTTGTCAAATGCAAATTGATAAATAGCACTGGTAGCTCAATGGTTAGAGAGGTCGCCTATTATGCCGAGGGTCTCGGGTTCGAATCCCTAAGGAGACATATATTTTTCAAAATTTTTTATGAGTAATAAGGTAACAACTAACGAATTTCTAACTAATATAATGACGAATTCGTCGCGAAAACGTTAGCGTTTCGTCAGCGATTTTTCCCAAAAAGACGCCAGCGTTAGTAAGCGATTCGTTAACGTTTTTTTCAATTTTTTTTTTCAAATTTTGTCAGTCGGGTATATTCCCTTTCATATCATTGGTCGGTCAACATTTCAGTTTGAAACTTTAAACTGTTCTCCAGCAAAAACCATTTTTTGGTTCTTAGCCACTTTTTCTTATGACAGGTCCCAACTTTTTTTTTTAAATTGAAAATATCTCAAAAAATAAGCCTTATCAGGAAAAAGTAATTGAACTCTACAGAAAGAAAATTTTACGCTTTACAAAATCAATCATGTTCTATTCCTTTTTTTTTTTAGGTTTGATTTTCCCAGAAAACCGATTTTTGTTGGTGAACCACATTTTCAACATTTCTCATTTGTAACAATGAAAATTTAATACCAAAGGCCGGAAAATCAATAATTTTTTTCTTCATACTTAATTAATTCGGTTTGATGATTCTGACCAAAGAGTCTCCCCCAATAAGATGGTGAAATCGGCCTTAGATCGAAATTTGGTCAAAAGTAGTTCTAAATGTTACTTGAGACCAAAAAACACTCCACCTAAATTTTTGACCCCCTACCCCCACCCCTTCCGGAGTTACCACACTTTATATACCGAAAATACAGTTTGCGATATCTCCGGAAGGGGTAGGAGAAATTTTTTGAAATTTACACAGAATATAGGTGTTACATGGATGTAAGTATGATGATTTTTTGAAATTTTTTTCGCCATGTTTATCCGATTTTTTGGGGGGTTGAAAATTTCAAAAAAAAATTCTAAAAATTTTGAGGGGGTGCCCTCGCTGAATTTTTTTTCACAACTTCGTCACACCCTTAGGTACAACATAAAATTTTTTCGAAGTCCCTCCAGGGGTGGCAACATGCTGAAAAAAAATAAAGTTTGAATAAAAACTTGCATTTTTGAACTACCGCGCGCAACGAAAGCAGTTCTCACGACACACCGCCAGAACCTGTCCTGAATGTTCTCGGGCTTCGTTCAGCGCGTCACTATTCGACCACGCCACGTATGTAATGTATCTCGTCAAATGTTCCTTTTTTTGTGTTGGTTAACGGGCTATTTTACATCAATTGGAACCAAAAATGAAGTCGAGTCTTCCAATTTCGTTCAATTTTTTTTTACAAGTTTCCATTGATGGTCCATTGAAATAGCCGCTATTATTTCCATCTTGACCCTCGAATAAGCCGAGGAAGGACTTTCCAATTTTTGTGGGATTGCGATTTTTGCCGGTCTAATTAATTCTGAAGGCCTGTATCTTGAGATCGGTTGTACTTGGGGGAGGGGGAGGACGAAACTGTTTCGAGGTATGAAATAGGACTAATGGGAGAATCAAAAAATAATCGCTTTTGAAAAGTTTGAAGTTGAACTTTCACTACAAAGTTCAACTTTCATGATAAGTACCAAAAGATGAAGGTATTAACCACTTTAAAAAATGAAAAAAATACAATGAAGAGCCTTCTTTAACCCTTTTTCCAACCGAAAAATTTTCAAAATGGGCAGTTATTTCAATGGACCATCAATGGAAACTTGTAAAAAAAAATTGAACGAAATTGGAAGACTCGACTTCATTTTTGGTTCCAATTGATGTAAAATAGCCCGTTAACCAACACAAAAAAAGGAACATTTGACGAGATACATTACAGACGTGGCGTGGTCGAATAGTGACGCGCTGAACGAAGCCCGAGAACATTCAGGACAGGTTCTGGCGGTGTGTCGTGAGAACTGCTTTCGTTGCGCGCGGTAGTTCAAAAATGCAAGTTTTTATTCAAACTTTATTTTTTTTCAGCATGTTGCCACCCCTGGAGGGACTTCGAAAAAATTTTATGTTGTACCTAAGGGTGTGACGAAGTTGTGAAAAAAAATTCAGCGAGGGCACCCCCTCAAAATTTTTAGATTTTTTTTTTTGAAATTTTCAACCCCCCAAAAAATCGGATAAACATGGCGAAAAAAATTTCAAAAAATCATCATACTTACATCCATGTAACACCTATATTCTGTGTAAATTTCAAAAAATTTCGCCTACCCTTTCCGGAGATATCGCAAACTGTATTTTCGGTATATAAAGTGTGGTAACTCCGGAAGGGGTGGGGGTAGGGGGTCAAAAATTTAGGTGGAGTGTTTTTTGGTCTCAAGTAACATTTAGAACTACTTTTGACCAAATTTCGATCTAAGGCCGATTTCACCATCTTATTGGGGGAGACTCTTTATAGTTCTGAGTCCGAATATGATTTCAGTTTCATTTCAGCAAGTCAGAATTCTTTATGATTTGAACTCAAAATGAATGAAAATCCATGAAAAAATCGTAATAAATGTGTAGTCAGAAGTATTGAGAAAAATTTCATTTTTTCTATCTTGAACGATTTTTTGTGATACTTGAACAAATTTATGGTATTTTTGAACGATTTTCATGAAATTTCAACAGATTTCTTACCTATCTCAATCTTTTAAATTAAAATTTCGATACTGAGAATTTCAACGATTCCACTGGTTTTTCAACTCGAGATACTCTAAACCATTTTTCGAATAATTTGAACAACATTTATCACAATTTAATGATTTTTCTGATGATCTAAACAATTTTTATAGGTTTTTATTAATTTTTAAACTATTCCGATAATTTTTCGCAACAAATAGAATAACCTTTCCCATATTTCGAACAATTTGGACGACTTCCAAAAATTTACACGATTTTTGTTGAAAATGTAAGGATAGTTTTTAAAGATATTTCATGGAATTTTTGTGGAAACTCAAATAACTGTCATGATTTTTGAACATTTTTAATGTGATTAAAACACTTTTTTAACCAATTCTGACTTACGCAGGTACGTAAGTCAGAATGTGGTTTGCAACACAAAATTTGAAAAAAAATTAAAAATTCAGATGAGAAATTAAAAATTTTAAAATCCTTAAAAAACGAGAAAAAATTTTTTTCATTAAAAATCTTGAAACAATTTAAAATTTTGAAAAAATCTAAAATTTAAGAAAATTTTGAAAAATTGAAGACTGAAAAAATTAAAAATGTTCAAGAAATTTTCGAACGAGGTCCAAACGATACTGATAAAATTCATCCAATCACACTAAAATCGAAAAAATTGCATAAAACATTTTTTGGAAAAATTTGAACTGATTAAAATTCCTGAAATTTTACAGTGTCTCATTGATCGGATTTCCGCTTTTTAATCAACCTACAATCTCATCTCCTTTCTGTACTTCCATTGACAATAACCTTGACCAATAGACCATATTCGACCAACAAATAGTTCTCAAATTATACAAACACATTTCGACCAAGGGGGAAAAAAACAGAAATAAAAAAAACCATAGAGGAAAACCCTGCACACAGAAACCCTCACATCAACGTTCGTACATAGTACAATACCGCACACAGAATGGATTCGCACAGCAGCACAGAGCACACATAACAAACGTAAGCAGAATTCTTGGCTCGGAATAATATCGTAGATGGAAAGTCGACAAAAGAGTTAGCGATATAAAAAATAGATTTGCAGTTGGCTTCGAATAAATATATTTTTTCTTTCGCTTTTCTCGTACTTGCCCGCGTACTCGAAAATATACTATACATAAACGATGTCAACGTTTATTCAAAATGCATCTATTTGCGGTTCGGTTGAGCGTGGGTGAACCGGTGAGCAAGGGGTATAATGCCATAAATAAAGTAATATACGAGCGAACGTAGAGGGTTTTCTTGAGAACGAGGGGGAAAAAATTGCGCTCATTCGTCGACGAAGGTCACCCAGTGCGCGAATATGGTGAACTTTTTTTCGCAGCAGCGCTCGTACAATACACAAAAGCTGCGGTAGTGATTTTTTTTCTCCTTTTGAACGTACAATTCTATAGCATATCTCGACATCTGCGAGTTTTGGCCGATTCATGATATTATGGGTGGGAAAAATACAGTTTACTTGGAATTAAAGTCTTTCCGAGTCTTCATCTACGACGAGGTGCGGAGAAGACATATATTGGATTTTGATAAAAATTGGTGAGATTGATAACTTTGAGGGGGGAGACTTCTCAAAAAAATTTAGAGCTTCCCAGTCCAAAGGGAATCAGAGCTAGGCGCCTCAAAGTTGAGTCATTTTCGAAAAAAACGTGGTTTTTGCCACATTTGGATTATGCCACTTGCTGAAAACCTCAGTCACCTTCGAAAAAGTAACGATTCGAGTATCTACATCTTTCTAAATCATTGACTTTGAAATTGAACAAGTATTTTTGAGTTTTACCAAAGGGGTTGGAAAGTTGCATATCGTTAAACTGAAGAGTTTTTGATTTTTCCTAAATTCAAATTGAAGAGCTGTTTTCCAAAGTGGCCTAAGTCAAAACAATAGAAATTTTTTTAGAAAACGAAAAATACGTTTGTACTGTATGCCTTTGAAGCATTTGCTGCCAAAGTAAATGTATGGTACAGCGGTTTACCAAAAATGCGGCGAAAGTCTAGATCTCCAAAAATTTGATCTTTACGAGCTATGACCTTTCAAAATTGACTAAGTAATTTTTTTAAAAAATTGACCTAGGCAACTTTGGAAAGCAGGTCGTCAATTGCTTATTCAAACCCTTCAAAACCCAGTAAAAAATTTTCTGGTCACCTAGCATAATTCGGGTGAAATTTTCATTTTTGGTCAATAAGAAAAAATTTACTTAATCAATTTTTTAGAAAAATTTCGGCAGCGGTGCTTTCAACTAAAGTAAATAAAAATGCAGATGGTAGAACTGTAAATTTTTTTTTTTTTTTAATTTCATCAAAAATTATTTTAGGTGACCAAGCTCACAAAAACTCTGGAATGAGCCTCATTTGATTTCTTGCTAGAAATTATATGTATCTGGCTAACATAATGAGTCATTTAATTAATGAGAAAATTTCGAATGCTCCTTTCTTGTTTGCGCAATAGCTTCCTTCAATGTGAGGGGTAACATTTTAACAAAAAAATCGACTTACATATCGTAATTCAAGTTTTCGATAGCGTCGATTTAAAATGGGGAAAGGGTAACATTTTGACAAAACTTGTTACCTGAATGGGCTCACCCCTACTCACCCCTTGGCTTTCATCGAAAAATCGATAACGTATTTGAAATCAGCGCCTTTGAAATCCTAGATTTCGATACGTATGTCGATTTTTTTGTCAAAATGTTACCCCTTCTCCTAAATAGTCACCCTTACCACTTGCATTTAATAAAAAATCATCGACTGATCTGGATCGAAGAACGTCAGAAAACATTAATCACCGCGATTAGGTGGTGAAAAAATTGTAAAACTAATTTCACTTTCAAAGTGGTCAAAATCGGGCAAAACGCTAGTCAAAAATGATCCCCTCACCCCTCCAGAGGGGGTATACGGGGTGCCTCTGGGAATGCATTTATTCTTTTGGACCTGTACTACTCAGACATCGCATCGAGGAATGGCCGAGGTTCTCAGCAGATGCCACTACCCAAAGGTGGCAAAAAATGTATTTTTTTTAAAATCACCACACTGTTAGGCCCTCAGCTCTATTCCCCCTTTCTACATATTAGGAAGTTTGAAATTTTTTCAGAAGATCTTTTTCAGATAAAGTAAACCACTTCACCAATTTTTGACAAAGTCGAAGACATGTTCTTTTTCTATCCACTCTATTGTATGTACTTATAAACAGAAGAAAAAACCATGTTAATAGAATTGCATAACCGATTCGCCGTAAATCGGAGATCTTCGCGTATTTACGGCGAATCGGTTATGCAATTCAATTAACATGAATTATTTTCAATTCAAATCTGTTAGGAAACATTTTCTAATAAGGTACATGTCCTTCTGAAAATCGTGACGAAGGTTTGAATTTCTTCTTAAGCCATTCGAATGAAAATAAAAAGAGCCTAAGACTCCTGCCTCCAAATTTTTGAGTACCTACCAAGTTTGAGTTCGAGCCAATGAGCGAAAATTTGCTATTATATTACATTCTGTTCTATTGAACAAAAAAATGACATGTTTTTTCAGTTATATTATTGATTTTAATTAACTTTAAACTGCTTATGAATTTGGTTGGTGGACTAAAAATTTTTCAACATGAATATATTAGAATTCTGGGGTCCATTTTATAAAATTGAGGATCAAATTTTTAACACCAAATTTTGACGATCGCTGACATAATGGCATAATAATAACTTGGTAAAATTCTGACCAGTTAATATAATAATGACTAGGGTGGAGTAAAAAAAAAACATATCTTGGATTTCGGCCAAATTTGGTAGGGTGGTTTACTTTGAGTGGAAGACTACCAAAAAAAAATTTGAGCCCCCCCAGGTGCAAGGGGAGGGGAGCAGGGGGTGCTCAACGTGCACCTCCTTTTGAAAAAAACGCAGTTTTTTGTGTTTTTTAGAAAATCAAAATCGTGCGAGAAGCCGTCACAGCACTCAAAAGTTGCGATTTGAGTTTCTACAACTCCCTGAACCATCGCCGTCCTCCTCCGATCAAAATTCAGACTGCTACCAAGGGGTCCAAAAGTTGCAGATTGCAATATTTCAATAATATGAATTTTTCACCAAGCTGGAATGATTTTTTTCATCAAGTAATTCAGCAAAAAATTTTTTAGATCACTGAAAGTAATGAAAAAAAAATTATGAAAATTTTATGCACCAGTGCGCCAACAGCGAATCGTAAAATTCCAAAATACAGAATTTATGCCAACTTTGAATTGATTACTTTTTCGCTTGAAAATATTATGAATTTTTTTCACTCGCTAGAAATAAATTTCGGAAATTTTTCGGAAAATTTTGCATATCAGTGTAGCCAGTTGTAAATTCTACTCTATGGAATTTACGTTTATCTCGAATTAATTTTTTTATCGTTTGAAAAATTCACAGTATTATTTTTGTTTTCAATCAGATCAATAGAAGTAGGCATGTTTTGATTTTAAAGCCATTGTTGAGAAGCCAAGCTGGTAGGCTGTCAGCTCCATAAGAGAACGCTAGAAAATTGAAAAAAAAACAGAACTGGTATATTCTCTCGCAGGCATAAAAATAAATACAAGACATTTTTTTTTGAAAATTTGAAGATAAATACGTTTTTGGCGAAATATTAATAAATACACAATCGATTCAACTCAAGTACATACCTCTCTACTTGTATGCGGAGAGGAACGCGAACAGCTAGGTACCAAAGTTTTAAAAAAATGAAAAAAAATGATGAAAATCTTAAACAGGATAGTCCTTTTTTGTTTCGAATTTTTTCAAAAAGGTTTGGTTTTTCAATTTATTTGCAATGAATTCTTTGCGTTCCTTTGCGCATACAGACCTCGCAAAAAATAATTTTTAAATTTTCATTTCTGATGACTGAAAACAAAATTATTGTGAATTTTTCAAAGAATAAAAAAATTAATTCGAAATTAACGTAAATTTCATAGTGTGGAATTTATAACTGGCTACACTGATATACAAAATTTTCCGAAAAATTTCCGAAATTTACGCGAGTGAAAAAAATTCACAATATTTTCAAGCGAAAAAGTAATCAATTCAAAGTTGGCATAAATTCTGTATTTTGGAATTTTACGTTACGCTGTTGGCTGCACTGATGCATAAAATTTTCATAATTTTTTTTCAAAATTTACTTTCAGTGATCGAAAAAATTTTTTTTGCTCAATTACTGGATGAAAAAAATCATTCCAGCTTGGTGAAAAATTCATATTATTGAAATATTGCAATCTGCAACTTTTGGACCCCTTGGTAGCAGTCTGAATTTTGATCGGAGGAGGACGGCGCGGCGATGGTTCAGGGAGTTGTAGAAACTCAAATCGCAACTTTTGAGCGGCTTATCGCACGATTTTGATTTTTTAAAAAACACAAAAAACTGCGTTTTTTTCAAAAGGAGGTGCACTTTGAGCATCCCCTGCTCCCCTCCCCTTGCACCTGGTGAGCTCAAATTTTTTTTGGGTAGTCTCCCACTCAAAGTAAACCACCCCACCAAATTTGGTCGAAATCCAAGATATGTTTTTGTTTTTCACTCCACCCTATTATACATATCAATGATCAAATCCTTTTGCGCTAGAGCAAAACTTGTGACATATTTCTATGAGGTCTTCTTTCGAAGTAAACTACCTCACCAATTTTCATCAAAATCTAGGATAATAAAGATGCTGGAAACCACCCTTGGCGATGAAAAATTGGTTTTTGAGCTGACACTGATTTTAAGCCTTTCAGAGGGAGTAGAAGCAAGGAGGAATCTGAATTCAAAAACCAATTTTTGACCCCTAAGGGTGGTTTCTGCATCCAGACTCACACATTTTTTTCCACTCCATTCGAATCCACGATTCAACATATTTCACCAATTCCTGCACAACGATACTTTCAGCAAAATATCTACGAAATAACTACACTTCGTAAGAACCGTCGTCGTTCACCGAATTACAAAAAAATTCCACCCTTCGCCTCCTACAACCTTAGGTCCACACGAACCCAGATCGTAACGTGAGAAATCCCATAAACAGCACGAGATTGAACGAGAACGCGAGCAGGATGGGAGAAAAGGACGTAATGTACATAAAAGGAAAGTAGTACAAGGTATATAGAACAAGAAGAAAGGAAAAGGTTAACACAAACATAAAATGTTAGCACCTTCGTTAGCACGCTAACAAGCGACCGAGCCGAGGTTGAGCTGGCGAGGGGATGAAATGCAATTCGTTAAAATAGAGGGTCTGATGCGGCGCGCGTTAAGTTTGTCGGTAATTATATTCAATTAAAATGTTAAAAGCAAAAGGGAAGCCGTGAACGTACGACGGTTCATGTGTGCTTTGTAACTAATCACCTTGCAAACACTTTCCACGGTAATGGTAACCTTTAGCTATATATGTAATTTAAAAGTTTACCTCATAAATTATAGAAAATGTTTCTTTTTAAAACGCCAGGTACGTTACGTTGCCTCGCTTCGGCTGCAAATGCAGAAGGCAAGAAGCGGTGGCGATGGAGGCGAATACCTATTTTTTTTTTGAAAAATTTTTCATTAAACCATTGAAGCGTGCTGGTGTTTTTTCTGCTTCTTTATATCGCCTGGTCGCCAAGATGGAGGTTTTTTTCTTTTTTTTCACGCTGCTGTATTATTTTATAGCGCGGTCGTGCAATAAAGAGGCGGATACTTGGCCAGAAGTTTTAATATCAAAATGAACGATGCTGATGGTGTTGCGCTGACAAAGGACCGAAATTACCGGTAGATACGAGCAAAGCTTCGAGTACCTACACATCGTTATAAAATATTATACAAATAAGCACGTAGTACCAGAGAGCTCGAATATTCCATAAAATCAACCAGAGAATATACTCATATTACCTTTTAACACATACCACGATCTCTACATCTCTTTCTGCAGCAGATCTGACAAAAAAGCCCTGGAAATTGATCCAGGCCCAATAATAACGTGCAAAATGGATGCAGATTGAATTCAGAATTGACGTACTACATCTATCAAGGAGGGGAAGGGGGAGGGGGAGGACCAAAGAAGTATTTGACCACGCTCATTATGGCGAATTTCATCGCCTATTATAACAAGCTATTTCTACTCTATCTCGTTCGGTCGACGTATAATTTTATTAGAACGTTTGTAAGGGTTTCACAGCGCCGAGCAGAAGACAGAGAGGCAGGGAAGCTCGTACGCGATGCAATTATTCGCGACCACATATCTACTTAATACGAAGTTCCAGTCCACCGTCCGTCAGTCGTAACGAGAACCTATATTCTTGTTTCGTTGGCATTGTCAAAGTTATACAACCTTAATGAAGGTAATTGGCGAGAAGTTGCTGTACATCAAAGTCTTCCATCTTCGTAACACGTCGTCACTTTTACACACATATGTCCAATTGTCCGTGATGGCGTGGTATTGGGTGAGAATTTGGGTCAATTAGGGGTTTGATCCTTTTTTTAAAACGTAATTATCAAATTTTTTGAGGGATTTGAGCAGTTGGAGGTGGAGGCGAGAATGTGAATGATGAGAAATTTTGAACGAAGAGAAAATTGGAATAAAATTTCTTCGCGAAAAATTCAAATTGAAATAATTCTTGAAAAATTTTCAAAATAAAATAATGGGAAATTTTGAAAAATAAAAATTAATTAATTTTTTTCATCAAACGTAAGATAAATGCATCAAAAATATTTTCGAAAATTTGGGAATATTATACGAAAACGGAACGTTTTCCAAATAATTAGACGTGTTTTTTAAAAATAAAAAGTGTCAAATTTTTGTAAGTAGATACTTTTCAGCATAATTTTTCGTAAAATGTTCACCTCAACGTGGTGAAAAAATTCAATTCCATAATACCAACTAATGAAAAAATTATTAATTTTTTTGTTTCAGGTGAGTCACGAATTTTCATTGTTACAATAAGAAGTTAAAATCAGTGAGTATTTTCCACGATTTTTAAAAAAGTATTATCGCAGGTCGACATAGAAAATGCTGTTTATTTAATGGGTGATTTTTATAGAACATGAATTACAGAGCGAAAAATTTTCTTTCTGCAGAGTCCGATTAATTTATCCCTGGGGAGCTTAGTTCGTGACATATTTTCACAAAAAAAAAAAAGAAGTTGAACATTGAACTTTCAGCTGAAATATCTCGAAAGCTAAGCTTCCTAAGAAAAAACTAATTGGACTCCACAGAAAGGAAATTTTACGCTCCACAATTTATGTTCTATTCATTTTTTCCGTTGAACCCTTCCTTTGCTCAAAAAATTTACTTCGAAGGTCAAAAAATATCAAAAGCGTGAAAAAATGCAACGAAAAATTCAAATGGTGATAAATCCTTGGATAGTGGAATTTTCTCACTACTTTTTCCGTGATCAGCGTGAAAAATATTATAAAAATAACCCATTAAACTTCAGACAGAATTTCAAAAGCTTAAACAGATCAACTTGTGTTATTTTTGTTAATCCTCATTACTTTGCAAGTTTTTAATTTTTTTGGCTGAAATCTCTGTTTTCGGACTTTTGACACAGAGTGTGTCATTATCAGAGTGGATACAACCTACTTTGAACTTTGATGAACTCTGGCAAAAAATAATTATGTAATGATCTCAAAAAGAAATAATTCGAGTTTTTTTTTTTGGGGGGGGGGGGGGGGGGTTAATCTTCAAAATTTTCCTCTAATAAAAGCTTACCAATTTTGAAAATTGAAAAAAAAAAGAAGAAAAATAGGCCTTAAATTTAGGATATTTTAACAGAAATTCATTAACTAAAAAAAACATCGAATTGCCTCGGATTTTATACTTGAACAAGGTATCAAAACTGGATCTGAAAAATGAACATTCTTGCTATTTTCTGGATTTTTTTTAGCCATTTTCGTATAATTTTTATGGCTTAGAATTTGCCCAAAAAAACTCCTCTTTTTATCTTTTGATTAAAAAATTCAAGAAGGAGCAAAAAGTTGAAAATGATTGCTTTTTACAGTAAAATTATCGAAATTCTGGATATTTTCTGGTTTTCTTGCTACTAAGGTAAAGTTCTGGTTGATTTTATTTTCTGTTGATTTTTTTTTTGCTAGTGAATACCTTGTTAAAAAAAATTAATATCGTTTTAAATAGCAATCATTCTATGAATTCAAAAAAAAACTAATAACTTTGCGAAATTCTTGATATACTTCGTATTCTGACCCCCTCTCTTTCCTCCCTTGCCCCTCCTATCCTCTCCCCTCCCAAAAAATGAATTCATTTAAATGGTTTGAAAATTAAGAACGAAAACAATGGGTAAATTGTTCAAAAAATCTATTGATGTATTCCAAAAAATCATCAGTATTTGACCACTTTAAAAATATTTATTGTTAAAATGGTCAAAACCCCTATGTCTAACAATCGGAAGTTTTCTCGCAAAAATTTTCATTTTTTTTGCAAACTTTCAGAAAGAGAAAGAAATTTTGAAAATTTTGAAAATTTTTTGAGTCATTTGAAAAAACATAAATCGAGCTTTCAAAAAATATCATTATCTTTAAGCCGATTTCGAAAGGTAAAATTTGATGAATCAACCACGTCACAAATGGGAAAATAAAATAAAATGACTGTCCAAATTCAAAATGTAATTATAATATTCGAAAATTAATTTAGGTTCTTTTCAGAGGTAATTTGTTCTGAAAATTTTACAAAATTGGTTTCAGTTAACGTTAAGTACTCAGTACTCACTCGTAAAAAATAAGGGAAGGGGGATCATTGCGTTATAAACTAAAATTCAAATTTTTAGAAAAATGATGAAAACCCCCGATTTAAAATAAATTTGCAAACACTAATCAGATTCAAAACCTAAGAGAGTAAATGGCGTGTTTGTTCCTGTTTTCCCACTCCAGTCACTTTCAAAACATCAACAAATTTCTTTCTAAAAAAAAGTAAATTTTCGTAAAAAATGAAAAAAAATTCTAAAAAGTTGGACATTTTGTTTGAAAAAATGTTTTAAAATTCATCAGAATAAACAAGTTTAGCGAACCTTTGCAAAATTTTAAGAGCATGGAGCCTAACAATTGATATTATTACAAAATTATTGATAAATACCAATAAATTCGGTAAAAAAATTCGAATTGGCAAAAAGCTCGAAATTCTGGAAACGATTTGACAAAATTGTCTAACTTGACATGATAAAATTTAATTTACTCAATTCCTTACTTACATTAGGACAATATTCTGGAAAAAAGAGCATTTTATCTTGTTAACATCGTAATTTTAAAAAAAATTGTGTTATTGTTTTGCTCAATCAAATACACGTTCCATAAAAAAAGCTGGAGAAAACAGCAATAAAATTTAATTCGCAAAAGGTCGCCATCCGCATAAATTTTCTAAAAATAATTTACACCTTGGTAAAAAAAAAATTGGAACCACTAATGTATTCACCTCACTTCCCCGTGGCAATAGAATGAAAATTTTCCAAGCTTCAAGATTCGACGAATTTCGCATTTTAATCCCCTCTCAAATTGTAGACTCGAATACCTCTTTGATTCGAATTTTAATATTTTTTGTTTGTCAGTTGTTCAGAAAGTTATTAAAATAAAAATTTGTAAAGAAATTTTCAATAAATTTTCCAACTCATTTTTTCATTATTCAGAAAACCCCCGTTTAATTTATTTTTCGGCTTTTATTAAACATAGTTCACCTACACAAAGTTTTTTTACTGTTGAACAATTTTTTTTCAACTTTTTCGTAATTTAAACGTAATTTTATTCAACTTTTAGAAAAATGTCGCAATTTTTTTCTCAGTTTCTATGCTATGTAGTTTTTGTTCCACACCATTATAAAAAAGATTTCATTCTTATCGTAGATAAATTAAAACAGATGAAAACGGAGGAACCTCGACATGAACCAATGCTACGAATAATTTTCTACCTAAATAACCAAAAAAAAATTTGAAAAAACATTCTTTAGGATTTTAACCCCCCCCCCCCATTCAATCCAGATTTTTTTTGCGTTTTACTTTCGTAATGGTCCACTACACAACATACCAAAATAGAAACCCCCAAAACCGTCCGCTACTCCCCGGGGAGGGGTAAATGTCCGTTGAAAACCGGTTTTTCGTAAATATCTCGTCAAATAAGCTTCAAAATTGAAAAATAGTTATGAACAATCTTGTTCTACGTGTAATTTCCTATCGGAAAGTTTTTTTTGTTTTTTCAAAAACACTCACTTCCTTGGCCAAAAATTAAGGGTAAAAACGCCTATTTTTCAACAATTTACAGCATTTTTTGAAAAAATCGAAACTTTTGTGAATATCTCCTCAAATAGGCCTCGAAATGGAAAAATGGTCATGAACAATCATGTTCTACGTGTAATTTCCTATCAGACAAGTTCGTTTTTTTTCGAAAACACTCACTTCTTTGCTCGAAAATCAAGAGTGGAAAACGCCTATTTTTCCAATATTTACAGAATTTTTGGAAATGATGGAAATACGAAGCTGAAAGTACTAAAAATTATACTAGTGAAGAGTAATTTTTTTATACATTCTGGTAGGGTATTCCAAAAAAAGTCACCGCAAGAATTTCAACCCCTACTGTTAATTATAAGGGAGGTTATTGAATACTGCATTCAAAAAATCGAGGTTGTGGAAAGAAAAAGTACTTTAAACGCGATTTTATTGCTTATTATTGGTGATACGAAACATTTCTTTGAGTCGTAAGGATTCAAAAACGATATTTTCAGCTTCGTATTTTCATCATTTCCAAAAATACTGTAAATATTGGAAAAATAGGCGTTTTCCACCGTTAATTTTTGGGCAAAGAAGTGAGTATTTCGAAAAAAACGAACTTACGTGATAGGAAATTACACGTAGAGCATGATTGTTCATAACTATTTTTCCATTTTGAGGCTCATTTGTGGAGATATTCACAAAAGTTTCAATTTTTTCAAAAAATGCTGTAAAGTATTGAAGCATAGGCGTTTTTACCCTTAATTTTTGGTCAAGGAAGTGAGTGTTTTTGAAAAAACAAAAAACCTTCTGATAGGAAATTACACGTAGAACAAGATTGTTCATAACTATTTTTCCATTTTGAGGCTCATTTGAGGAGATATTCGTAAAAGTTTCGATTTTTTCAAAAAATGCTGTAAATTGTTGAAAAATAGGCGTTTTTACCCTTAATTTTTGGTCAAGGAAGTGAGTGTTTTTGAAAAAACAAAAAACCTTCTGATAGGAAATTACACGTAGAACAAGATTGTTCATAACTATTTTTCCATTTTGAGGCTCATTTGAGGAGATATTCATAAAAGTTTCGATTTTCTCAAAAAATGCTGTAAATTATTGAAGCATAGGCGTTTTTACCCTTAATTTTTGGTCAAGGAAGTGAGTGTTTTTGAAAAAACAAAAAACCTTCTGATAGGAAATTACACGTAGAACAAGATTGTTCATAACTATTTTTCCATTTTGAGGCTCATTTGAGGAAATATTCATAAAAGTTTCGATTTTCTCAAAAAATGCTGTAAATTGTTGAAGCATAGGCGTTTTTACCCTTAATTTTTGGTCAAGGAAGTGAGTGTTTTTAAAAAAACAAAAAACCTTCTGATAGGAAATTACACGTAGATCAAGATCGTTCATAACCATTTTTTTATTTTGAGGCTTATTTGAGGAGATATTCACAAAAGTTTCGATTTTTTCAAAAAATGCTATAAATTGTTGAAGCATAGGCGTTTTTATCCTTAATTTTTGGTCAAGGGAGTAAGTGTTTTTGAAAAAACAAAAAACCTTCTGATAGGAAATTACACGTAGAACAACATTGTTCATAACTATTTTTCAATTTTGAGGCTTATTTGAGCAGATATTCACGAAAACCCATTTTTCATCAGACATTGGACTACTAGTAAACATTCATCTTTCGAAACTTCATTTTGTGACATTCTACGACGACCTCGACACCACCATATTCACGACATCTTCAAAATCCATCAATCTGACATCTCGCCTCTCGTAAACAAACAAAAATTCGCCGACGAAGCTCGAAATACGTATAAAAAACCAATTATTTTCACCTACACGTGCTCATACGGTAAAATACCCACATGACCTTTGGCATGCGAACGTCGAACCGGCTGCTGCTACGGGTTTGTTTATTCAAAACTTTCTTCATCATTGGTTTGTACATAAAATTTCGATACAATTTTCAACCTCAGTCGAACCGATCGTTACTGTAACGAGTAAAATACACAACGAAACAACGTGTACCTATAAAGTTGGAACGCAAAATCAAAGTATATTACGTATAAATTTATTTGAATAGGTGCCTTTGCTTCTTATTAGGTATACGTAGGAAATTTCATTACATATCTTCACCCCCTGCTATCTTCTTTTTGAAAATTTCATATTAGGTACTCGAAAATGGAATACAGCCTTCGGGTATTTAGACGAACAATTTCGTTAATTTTTCTACATTCGCGATACCTCGGCTCGGTCTCGGTTTCTCGTAGCTTTTTATGGTACAGGTAATACATCGCGTCATTAAATTCGATTGGAAAATTTTTTCAATTTTTCCAATACACTCGAACTATTTTGGTCTCGAACAACGCGAACCTACGTATTTGGTTTTTATTTCTCCTAAATTCCTTTCGCGAAATACCGCCTCTTCGGAGATTCACACAAAAACGATATTTTTCTCAATTCGCCATTAGTTGTTGCTCTTGGCACACACAAAGATTAAAAACCGCGAGCGAGAAAAAAAAGCACAGAAAGAAAAAGAAATAAAAACATCTTAATACTTTCCGGTCGTTCCCTTCGCGAAAACTCGTCGCGGTATTCTTTTCGAAAGTATTTATCAAGGTGGTACGTAGAATGGGCCGAGAGTACACGAGCATAGTACAAGTTTCCTCTTATCCTGGGCGCTTAAGCGCATTAAACCCGACAAATGTGAAATATTTCCAACAAATTTACCACTTTATGCGAAAGTTCATAAATTTTTCCATAAATTATTCGACTGCATATTATCTTGGCATCGGACGACGATTTTAATTAAATCGACCAGACCGCCAAGTCCGGAATAAATTACAAGCGAATGGCTTTTTTCCTCGTCGTACGTACGTACTCGTATAATAAACAAACAAAAGCCGAGTAAGTAAATTACCCTCGTCTCGGTCATCGAAATACAGCTATGAGCTTGTATTTCGTATCTATTTGTAGTTTTTGCTCGGTCGAAAAAAAATCTCAAGCGAATATTCTTCAGCTTGTGTAAAATCTTTGACTATTTTTCAAAATACTTCGACTTTCGGATCGTAATTTTAAGCTGCGTCTGCGTACCTGTCGTGAACAATCGGAATGAAATTCCGAGATATTTGCACTTCCGGTGGCTTTCCAACATACCGAGATGAAATTTAAATTAAAATGCCGACGATTATTCAAAGCGTATCGTCCGCGATATTCTTAAAATTTCACAACTTCGCTTCGACGAATGTGAATACAAGAAAAACGCATTCCATTTCGCATCGAGTTTCTTCATAAGCATTACAACGTACCTGAAACAGATCAAAATTTCGTAAATATTAGTTAATTTATTCGAGTATGAATGAAATGCATTCAAAAAAGAAATATTTGATCGAGAAAAAAAATATCGAGAAATGTTTAGTTTTTAGCAAATTAGGTACTTCAAATTCAGTCACAATTTGTAAATGACGATAAGAGAAATTTAAAAAAATGTAACTTAGGTAGTACACAAAAGTTTCCTGGCCCAGGAAGAGACCTCAATTAAATTGCAAAGCTCATAAGAAAAGAATGAAGAAAAAATTGAAGAGCTCAATTAAATTACAAAACTCAAGAAAAAAATAAGGAAAAAATTAACTGGAAAAAAGTAGGCATAAAATGCCCAAGTTCTGGGCTTATATTGACCTCAAACCCAAAATTCAACCTTTGTGGTTTCAAGATTCATGTTACTTGAAGCCCAGAATTCATCTTTGGAGATTTTCGACCCCAATTCTAAAACTGGATTATTAAGTACGGTCATTTTAGGTTCTGACCCCAAAAAAAATCCCGGGAACGGGAAAGTTCGTATATAAGCTTTGTAGAGGGTGTATTTCAACATACCCGACTTTCCCTAAAATCGATGAATATTTTGACCCCCTTTTGGGGGGTGAGAAGGTTCAAATTTTCGTTTTTCGGCTATAACTTTCAAAATTACGTATTTACGAAAAAATACTTGGAACAAATATTGTAGAGAATAAAAAAACAAACAATTTTGTTATTTACAATTTTTTCCTAGAACGTCATGGGACGGAGCTAGGGGCTTCAGAAAAAAATCAATTTTGAAAATTTCCCATTATCAGAAAAAATCACCAAAAATCGGGTCAATCGAGGAAAAAGATTGACACAGCGTACGAAAAATTCTTACAATTTTAAACCCCTCTTTTGGGGTGCAATTTGGGTTCAGGGGTAGATGATTATAAAAATCGACTTCAGCGACCACGAAAATCCCAGAAACCCACTTGTTGGGCTATTGGCTCGCTAGATTTTATACCAGGCCTACACACGTGTAATTTATTGAGTTTATGAAAAACTAGAAGTTTAACCCGTCCTTCGGACGGGATATACTGGTTCTTCATGTGAATCGAATATTTTTGAAATGAGAAGACAATTTATCCAAAACTTAGCCTAAAACAATTTGACCTTTGTAATTTGAGTTAAATACCTACAACTGATAGAGTTTTTAACGTAACCTATTAATAAATTGATCGAATTTAAAATTAATGGAAGGGGTATTTAAAAAAAATTGATTCCTGCATCCTGCTGAAGTATTTTAAAACAATTTCAAAATTTTTGTAATTTTTCAGCTTAAAAAAATTTTAATTGATTAAATTAAGTAAGGAAATTTGAGATGAATACTTATGTACTTACAATATTAATCAAAATTTTAATTATTAGGAGAGGGGATTAATTAAATTTTTAACTAATGAGAAGGATTTCAATTAATGAGAGGGGGTATTTGAGAAAAAATGATTCGACCCTTGTAAGTTGAAAAAATTTGAAATTTTTATCATTTTTCAATTGAAAAATTGATTCTTTCCACTTGAGAACATTTCGATTAATTAATAATTTGAAAAAAATTAATTTTGGAGGTCAATCAATTTTTTAAAATTTATATTTAATTCTAATCCCAGGTAAAATTATTTTGTTTTGAATCCTTCCATTAATTCCCAACTCAATTAATAATTAATTTCAAGATTTTTTGAATTATATAGGTCGAATCAATTTTTAAAATGCCTTTCCCATTAGATTATTTGAAATTTGATCAATTGTATTGAATTTGAGCCCCAGGTAAAATCATTTTTTTAATATCCCTCCCTATTGATGAAAAAGTTGAGCAATTTTTTCAAAACTTGTACTCAATTTTAATCCTAGGTCGGATTATTATATTTTGAATAATCCTTTCCTTAATTAACAATTAGGCAATCAATTACTTTGAAACTCTCACAAAATTTTGAAATGGTCCAGATCTGGAGAAAACCCAATAAAAATAGTTCATATGAACTATATCACCTAAAAACTCAAGACTGCCCACATTGATGATCTATATTTGATCTATTGAAGCACAATTTGCTGAAATTCGTAGCTTTGAGTTCAAAGCCATATTTTTTGGCAGAAAATTTTCTTGGTCACTAATAAAATTCAAATTTAGTACAATTTATCTAATTTTTAATTAATAGGAGGGGTGTTAAAATAAAAAAAATCGTCCCAGGTTGTTAATTTTTGAATATATGTAGTTGAAAATGTAATATATGTTATTGTGAAACACAATTGATCCATTAACGTGCACAATGGGGTGCCAGCGCCCTTAATATGTGATTTTTTGGGAAATTTGACCATTTTTGGCGCAATAATGGCTCCATAGGCATCATATGGTCTGCGGGACAAAAAAAAGCCATCTCAACACATACATGGGTTCATTCCATACCCATTAAGTCAAAGTTTATGGAAAACGATCGGCACAATAGGTTAAGGTGAATTTTTGAAGTTGAGAAAACGCATCATTTTCGCCCCTTTTTGTTAAAACTGAATTAGGTACCGAAAAAATTTCGGAAAGTGGGGTTACGTCGTTGCGACCTATCAAAATGGGTTAAAATTTCACGAGCAGTACAAAGATATTAGTGAAAATGTAATTTGAGCATTTTTGAATATTTTTGAGCAATTTTGAGCCCATTATATTGAGTAAATTTTCAAGTATTTTTCAAAAATTGAACTATGACCTATGAAATTGGGATAACATTTCACTTTCACCAAAAACGTAAAAATGTTGACCAAAATTTTTTTTGATTATTTTTTGAAAATTTTGAGCATTGGCCAATTTTTGAATGAGTAGGTAGGTATTTTTAAATAATTGACATGTGACCTATCAAAATGGGGTAAAATTTTACGAGCAACGCAAAGGTATTCGTTAAAATGTAATTTGAACATTTTTGAGCGATTTTGCGCTCAAAATCTGGATAATTTCAGTTTTGAGAATTTTGAGCACAGGCCAATTTATGAGTATTTTCAAAAAAAAAAAAAAAATGACATGTGACCTATCAAAATAAGCGAAAATTACACGAGCAGCACAAAAATATATATGAAAATGTAATTTCTGCATTTGTGAGCGATTTTGAGCTCAAAATCTGGATGATTTTAATGTATTTTCCTTAATTGACATGTGACCTATGAAAATAGAGTAGAATTTCATCCAAAATTTCCAAGTGTTGACCAAAATTTTTTGAGCAATGCTTGGAAATTTTGAGCACAGGCCAATTTTGGAATGTTTTAAAATAATTAACATGTGACCTATCAAAATGAGGTAAAATTTCTCCAAAAATTCAAATACGTCCATCAAAATTTTTTTGAGCAACTTTTAAAAGTTTTGAACGCTGTAAAATCTTTGAGTATTTAAAAAAATTGGTATTTACCTTCAGGAATGGTCAAGAATTCCGTCAAAAATCCAAAAATTTCAACCAAAACTTTTGTTCAACATTTTTTGTAAATTATGTGAATATTTTTATGAGTACGTCATGAAAGAGATAGAAATTGCCAAAATTCAAGAATAACCGTAAATTTTTTTTGAGCATTTTTGAGAATAAAACATGTAAGTAAATTAGACAGAATAAACAGAAATAAACAACAACCAAAAAACCCGGGAAACTCAAACATCTTCGTAAACGAAGTTTTTGGTAAAATTCTGCTTCATTTTCATAGGTCACATGTCAATTTAAGGAAAATATATTAAAATCACGCTAGAAAAAATCATAGAAAATTTTTTTTCAAACCATCAACTAATACCCCTCAGTATAGTGTACCATGCACGCAAGTTTGAAAAAATTTGGATGAAAACTCGCGAAAATTAAAAATTCTTAAAGAAAAGGTTGAAAAAAAAAAGTTTTGGCCCATAACTAAGGATAGGAGAGGGGTTGGGGGCCAAAAATTTTTTCACACGGTTTTCAGACCATCAGAATCAACTTCCATTGGTTAGTTTCGAATTTCATCTCGGGGGCAGATTCCCCTATCTTGACCGCCGGTACCCTTTTATATTTTTGTCGATTTTACATTTATTTTGTTTCATTTTCATGAGAATTTGGCAATTTTTTCTCAACTTGCAAAGCCATTCAAAATATTGTAAGAGTTGAAATCATACTTGACCAATTTTCATACCGATTCAACAATTTTTCTCGCACAAAGAACGAATTTAATGCTTCCCTCTAACTCTCTAGATTTTCCATTCAAACTCAGTTCAACTAGATTTCTATTTCTTCCTCTTCTCCTCCTTCAACCACCCAAATTCCCGATTTTTCGTAATTTTCATGCACAAAACGTAAATAAATCCAAATCAACTCGATTACATTCGTATAAACCGACAAGATTCGCACTCGACTGAACCCGTATAGAGATCGGCGAGACAAACCGTCTCTCGCATACTCGTACGCCTACATTCAATACTCTTGCATCCGAAACGTTGAAGTGCTTTTAATGTTCCGTTTCGTTTTCAGCGATAAAATGGGAAACCCATATTCGGTAATTTTTGCCACGTTTTCGCCCAAGTATGTTATTTTTTTCCATCGTTTCCCATTAGCTCATAAGCTTTGCAACAGCGAATCGCTCTTCAGAGGACATTACCCTGGAAACAGCAAAGCATACATTTTAATCACCGAGCTACTTTAAAAATGAGGGGAAAAAAGGACATACGTATTTTTCAATCAGATGAATCGTAGTTCGTTCACTTTTCGAGTACTTGAGTGAAAAAAGAAAACATCAGGTGAATAAACTTTTACATACGTGAAATTACAGACTCGTTTACGCTATTTTCGAATTGCTATGTACCTATATAATTTATTATTGATGAATTTATGATGTACTTTTTATCTGGAAATTTCCACGAGAGCTTTTCGATTGGAAAAATTTGAAATCTGGGATACTCGGAATTGAACGTGTCGCAGCAAAAAGGGCACGGAAAAAATGGCGTTTTTGGAAAATCGCGATTGATGTTTGAGTATACTTTTTTTAATACTAAATTAAGGAATTGAGCTGGGGAAAAAATTTTACCTCAAAATTTCATCTTTTTGCTACAAGAAAACAGCTCGCCCATCACTTGATATTTTTTCTATTTTTTTCTATATTGAAAACAAAAGGTTGAATTATATATCCTTTTTGTTGTGACAAAATTTCATTTCGACTCTTCTACGTTTGATGACGTATAATTTTTCCGGAAGTGAAAATTAAAAACAAATTTTCATACAAAAGTTGAAGAGAATTAAAAAAGGAACGTTTTCGTGAAAAAAATTCAAATCGTCTCTTCAGGGAGTGGATATATCGCACTTTAAAAAATGACAACTTTTTTTCATTTTCTTGGTTACAAAAAAAATGCTAAAAATACATTTTGGACGAATTTTATTATTTTTTCAAATTTATGACGAAAAATTAACTTAAAAAACACTTAATTAAAATGTTAAAATTTTACAATCATCTGCACAGTGAAAAAATTAAACATTATGCAAATTCTCGAAAATCAAACATGTAATGTAGGTACCGAAATTACGAACTTCGTATTTTAAAAACGCCATAACTCTTCGAGAAGAACATATTGGAAGATGGGAGAGGTCTCATTGGATAAAGAAAACTTCAGAGAATACGAATCGCTTGTCGCATCAAAAAGGACATATGTGATGACGAACGGGAAAAGGGACCTCCCGACTAAAACCAACTTCTCGAGAAAAACGCGTTTTTTCTGTGAGGGAGAGAGGGGAGTACTGGATGGTAGAGCGATGTTCCCGCGACAGCTGTCAGTTTTGTCCAAACTCGGGACGGTTTGTGGAAGAGCGTATTTTTTTTTTTTTTTTTTTTTACCAAGGACCGTAACTGTGTAGCGAAATGATAAGCGAACAATTTTTTCAAAAAGAATATTTTTTTATCAATGTAATTTTTTTCACAACCAAGTTTTTTTCACGACTGAAATTTTTTCGTGAGTATAAGTACAATTTTTTATCAATTATTTTTTTCTGAATTCAATTTTTTTCTAAATTCAATTTTTTTCAAAACTAAAATTTTTTCAACACTGAAATTTTTTCTAATTTTTTTCTGAACTAAAATTTTTTCCACACTGAATTTTTTTCTAAACTGAAATTTTTTAACACTGAATTTTTTTCTCAATTAAATTTTTTTCCGAAGTGCACTTTTTCATCAACTAAAATTTTTTCCGAAGTACAATCTTTTATGGACTAAAATTTTCATCAACTAAATTTTTTTCCCAGCTGAAACTTTTTCTGAACTTGGAACTATTTTTTACAATTTTTTCACCACCACTTTTCCCCAGAAAATACATACGTATATTACAACTCCGTAAATCAACGAATGACAAAAAAATATTTTTTCACTCTCGAAGAAGAATTTAATTTTAGTTGAGAATTTATTTCAGTTGTGAAAAAAATTTAGTTCATAAGAGATTATACTTCAGAAAAAATCAAGTCGAGAAAAAAATTTAATGTTGAAAAAATTTTAGATGAAAAAAAATTTAGTCGATAAAAAATTGTACTCCAGAAAAAATTTCAGTCGTGAAAAAATGTTAGCTGTGAAAAAAAATTGGTGTTAAAAAAATTTTAGTTGAGAAAAAAATTTAATTGAGAAAAAAGTTTAGTGTTGAAAAAATTCTAGTTGAGAAAAAAATTTGGTTGATAAAAAATTGCAGGTACTCCAGAAAAAATTTCAGTGTTGAAAAAATTTTAGTGAGAGAAATAAATAACAGAAGTCTACTTATAATACACGGGAAGGATAATTTTGTTTTGTGTGGAGAAGTTCCTTTTTCAAAATCGAAACGAGCGCCAAAAAAAATGAAATTTTTGAAAAAAAAACTGAACTTGACCACTACAGAGCCAGCTACGAAACGGCGCCGTCGAAATATCTGATTTATTCCTCATTTTTATACTTTGTATTCGCTGTATGATTTGTTTATTTGCTAAATGATACATATTACATTATTTTCTGTTCGTGGAATATTAAATTTCAAATTTTGAATAAAGTTTGCATCAAAAATGTTATTCATTTAATTAAAAAATTATTATTGAACTTTTTTCATGAAGGAAACGTAATTTTGGTCGGGAGGTGCTTTTCCTCATTCCTGTCCCAAAAAAGGGGGAAATTCAAAAATTTGCAATTTCAGGGTGCACGAATCCCATATTATTTGATGAAAAAATCGTTTTTCAACTTTCCTATCGGAATTGAAACGTAATTTTGGTTGGGACGTCCTTTTTCGGTCGTTTTTTGGTCGAGGGGTCCTCATTCGCGATCGAAAAATCAATTTTAAGGTATAAAACCATCTTCAGACGATTTTTAGGGGTATTTAACATGGATTAGGCCAAAAAAATGAAAAACGATTTTTGGTCCCTATTCTATTCGTCATCACATATGCTGAGTTATGTCCTTTTTGTTGTGACACATTCAATTTTTATGTAGGTACATTTTTTGTACACATTTCCCATTTGTTTGGGGAAAAAACTCCATTCCTTTGACCTTTTTGACCTTTTTGTCGACCCGTACATCGGAATAATTATTATCTCTTTTGATAAATCTCATTTTGTAAATCGACGTAGACAATAATTGATTCAAATAGTATTGACTGCGGTACGCATTTAATCAGCGAACTGGGTCATTTTATAGCGGCGGATTTAACGCGACAAGCATCGCCCTTGTATTAATATTCTCCACATGGTACAGTGTGTTTCGACGATAACACACGGACGAGCCCGCCAGCTATTTTCCTAGCGCACTAGGCCAAAAAAAAAAGCTCAACAGTTTATTCGCCATAATACACAGACGTAGAGATACTCCACACTCCCACACTCGAAACGTTACATTCCAGATAACGAATTTTACCAGAAATTGGTTAATTAATGCATCGTAACGTTATACCTAGCTTATCCAAGTGCAATGAGGAGGAGAGGGGGAGAAATACCCAACCATTTACCGGAAAATTCAGCGATAACGATGCATCGATGAATTTGTCAACAATATCAGACGCCGAGACGTGATAAATTGACCAATTGAAAGATCTCGACGAGCTGCTTCTTTTTTGTCATCGTCGTTAACGAAGAGTACTTGATGAGACGTTTTTCGCCTCTAGACCACGATGAGGTCTAGAATGACGTGTTTCATTTGTTTGGGGATACTTTAATTGATGGGAAATCGTGTTTAAGCGTTTTTAATCGGTATACATCAAGTTTAATTTTATTCGGCAGTAAGACGCGAATATCTGAGAGGATATCACAATGGGTAACTTCTCCCTTCCTGAATTGATGGAACTTATAAAACAGTATTATAATTCATCGAAGGATGGATAGAATTAGGTATCTTATGATTAAATTCTGAAATCTCGTGACGTCAGAAAATTATAAATTTAGAAACCCTTCATTCTCAATCACCCATCAACATCTAATCGACGCGTCGATTAGATGTTGTTGAGTTACGTCGCGACGCGACGTAGGCTCATTAGGGTGGGCCGAAAAACCAAGAATTTTGATTTTTGAAAAGTTACCCCCACGAAAGTTGTTGCCTGGATACACTAAAAAAATATAATTAAAAATTTCAAAATCGATTCATATCTTCCGATCGTGCAAGAGAATTCAATTCTTCAAAAATTGCCAAAAATTCAATTCTTCAAAAATTGCCAAAAATTTATTTAAAATTGACTAAAATTAATTTTAGAGCTTCTGTAGTGACTATCTAGACCAAAAAAGCACTTTTTTTCGAAAAAATCAGTGTTTTATAACTTTTTTCAATTTTTTTTCAGAGTTGAAGAAATACCTATGAGAAATTTGAAAAAACTATAAAACATGTATTTTTTCAAAAAAGTTCTGCTTTTTGCTTTAAAAAGGCAATAAATAAGCTCTAAAATTAATTTTGATGAATTTTGATTTTTTTTAAATTTTTAAAAATTTCTGAAAATGTTGAATTTTTGACAATTTTTAAAGAATTGAAGGCTCTTGCGCGATCGGAAGACATAAATCGATTTTAAAATTTTTTATTTTATTTTTCTAGTCTATCTATCCAACAACTTTTGGGAGGTAACTTTTCAAAAATCAAAACTTTTGGTTTTTCGGCCCAGCCTACTGCGCGTCCTCAAGGGGTGTGGTAAAAATTGGTTTTTGCGCTCTAAAATCATCTACACAGGCAAGTCGAATTGCATAAAAATTTTCTCAAAGTTCTACTAAGGGCCAAATGACCCCCAAACCACACAACAGGGCTATTCCACGCTGAAACAGACCAAAAGTGAAGTCGGGTCTTCCGATTTCGCTCAGATTTTTTTAATGAGTTCTCCTTGGTGGTCTATTCACGAAACCACGATTTTTTTTTCTAACTCTCAAAGAGGCTGGGGGGTGGGCCTCGTAATTTTCATGCAATTGTGATTTTTCGCCAAACTACCCAACTTTGAAGGCTTATATCTTGAAATAGGCTGTACTTTGGGGAAAACCGTTTGAGGGGTCTGAAAGAGAATTGAAAGTAGATTCAAAAGTGATAATCACATTTTGGAAAGCTCAAAGTTGAACTTTGGTGACGAAAGCTCAACTTTCATGATATGCACAAAATATGAAAGCTACCATTTAGAAATCTGAAAAATTACAGTGAGTAGCCCTTTTTACCCTTTTTTCAACCGACAAATTTTCAAGATGGGATCTCCAGACCCCTGGGGAGTACAGGGGTCCACAATTTGGACCGAAATTCAAAAAAATCGATAAAGTCGAGTAACACATCGATGACTACTAATTTGAAGACGCTGAGTTCAAATATGTACTCAGTTTTTTCATCCAACCCCTCTGAACCCCCCTATTAGCCCCCTCGATAGGACGAAAATTTGAAAAAAATGAAAAATAACGTGCGACCAGTCGTTTGTTAGGTTTTTGAGGGAGCTGAGTTCGAATATTTAATTATTTTTTGGATTTGACCCCTGAGTGCCCCCCTGGCTTCCCAATTTTGGGGAAAAGTGGGTTAAGATATTAAAATGGCGTGTGCCATATCGATTCTCACTAATTTGAGTGCTTAGAATTCGAATATCGACTTACTTTTTGATTTGACTCCATTTCTCGCGCTTCAACCTAATGAAAAAATACGAATTTGAGGGGAAGTAGTCGGTAAGATCACGAGGAATGGGGTCAAATCAAAAAGTAAATCGATATTCGAATTCTACGCTCTCAAATTAGTGAGAATCGATATGCCACACGCCATTTTAATATCTTAACCCACTTTTCCCTAAAATTGGGGGGCTAGGGGGGCACTCAGGGGTCAAATCCAAAAAATAATCAAATATTTGAATTCAGCGCCCTCAAAAACCTAACAAACGACTGGTCGCACGTTATTTTTCATTTTTTCAAATTTTGGCCCTATCGAGGGGGCTAATAGGGGGTTCAGATGGGTCGGATGAAAAAACTGATTACATATTCGAACTCAGCGCCTTCGAATTAGTAGTCATCGATGTGTTACTCGACTTTATCGATTTTTTTGAATTTCGGTCCAAATTGTGGACCCCTGTACTCCCCAGGGGTCTGGAGATCCCATCTTGAAAATTTGTCGGTTGAAAAAAGGGTAAAAAGGGCTACTCACTGTAATTTTTCAGATTTTTAAATGGTTGCTTTCATATTTTGTGCATATCATGAAAGTTGAGCTTTCGCCACCAAAGTTCAACTTTGAGCTTTCCAAAATGTGATTATCACTTTTGAATCTACTTTCAATTCTCTTTCAGACCCCTCAAACGGTTTTCCCCAAAGTACAGCCTATTTCAAGATATAAGCCTTCAAAGTTGGGTAGTTTGGCGAAAAATCACAATTGCATGAAAATTACGAGGCCCACCCCCCAGCCTCTTTGAGAGTTAGAAAAAAAAATCGTGGTTTCGTGAATAGACCACCAAGGAGAACTCATTAAAAAAATCTGAGCGAAATCGGAAGACCCGACTTCACTTTTGGTCTGTTTCAGCGTGGAATAGCCCCACAGTCTTTTTCTTATGTATTTTGATTTTGCCTCGCTATTTTACTTCTGCGGATAAATTAACTGGCCCTTCGGCACTACCCCTAATTCGGGGCACCTCCAGGAGCATCGGCGATGCATTTTCACAACAAATCAGCCTACTTCATCGTCCATCCGTGTAATCGAATTAATCAACATACAAGAAATAATTTCCAATTGAAAGTCTGCGGTTTGTAAGCTTCGGCTGACGGATGTTTTACAATCAGTTGGTTAAATACCTCGGTATAACCTTTGAAAATAGTTATCATAACTCGAATACGAAACTGAGAATTAATCGACGAACTTGTATAATAATCGCATGGAGTACGCGAGGATCGGGGCACATACACGAACACATATCGAAGTGAAACATTAATATAAAAATAAACCCCAGATATTTGCGCACGTATTTTCGAATCTATCGCTTACCATAACCCATCTAAAGGAATGTTTTTTCAACGGAGTTGCTCGGGCGATGGTACGTTTGTCTAGTCGTCTAATCTATTAATTCTGATTATTGCTTAAAAGCGAGAAAACTTTGAACGGAGGACGGCGGCGCGACGGTACCCGCATTATCTACGATGCGAAGTTTAATTTCCATGTATGTAATGCGAATTTTAAACGGGCATATTGGATTATTGTTATTGTTAAAATGCTTTTAACAATGCTGAGAGCGTGGTACTATGGCAAAGTGCTATTGTTCTAAGCGCAGCACAGCAGAACTCTCGTATGTGTAGTTGGCCAAGTGATACCGAGTAAAAGAACCTCGAGCAGTGGGATGTGGTCGGCGTACGTTTGACGTTTGCTGACTCTATTCGGTGAATATTCATCTTGTTACGGAGTTATCCTTGGCGTTATCAATTCACGAGTATGTTTTACGATAATTACGCGAATGCGTTCGTGCACGTCTCCGAGCCAGATTTCAATCAAATTAAAGGCATGCCAGGTAGAACCACGACGAAGAGCAGATAAGTTGGCAGATGGATACGTTCATTTACACTAATAACACAATATACAGAACTATGCAAGCGAACCAAGCAACCGGCGAAGAGTTTTAACAGTGTTGTGACAGGCGAGAGAGCTCAATTAATCGATGTAATTATTTATGCATTGTTGTTAATCTCACTTAAAGCGTATTCGGTTTCGATCTAACCGTTCATATTCATACAGGTACTGTGTAGTATGTACCTACTTGAGAATTTATATACACAGTTGATCAAAGACCCTTATTAAATAATAATATCGAAATAGCGTGCCAGATTTCCAAAGCTTCGCGAGCAGTGCTACAAGATTATAAAGGGTGATAAAAAAATTACACATTGCACGTGGATTTATTCAAGTAATCAGACTTGCTAGAAATTTAACAACAAAAAATAAATTTTTTAGAAAGGTCATACACCTTCTTGAGAAAAATTTATAAAAATAGTATTTTTAGAAGATAGTCAGGTCTCAGTCGTACATCCGCGCGAAATTCCTGTTAAAATTGATTTTATGATTGATTCTTGTTCTGGACACTAAAACAAAGAAATTAAGCCCATATGCCCTTTTTATCCTCTCCCCCTTTCCCCAGGGTCCAGCTTCCAACATTTCAAACGTGTGTATCGCCTTATCTATGGGTCGTAATGAAAAAATTTTCAAACAAAAGTTGTTTCTCAGCACCTAATGTACATTTTCATTTCTTATCAAAATCCATTTTGGAGCAACTCCTGCTCCTCAAATTTGGAAACAAAACATGTTTTTGAGAAAACCTCAAAATCACGTTTTCTTCATTTTAAATTTAAACAGATAGTTTCGAAGATACGACAAAATTTGTAATCACAAAAAGTATTTAGAATTGAATTTCCTTTCCAATGAGCTCTATCACGACTATTTTCACCAATTTTTTCCGACAGAGTGGGCCTCTCCCCCTTCCACGTTTTCACAAAAGTTGAACCCACGAACAAAGGCTCTGGTGTGATTTGGGGGTCATTTGGCCCTTGGTGAAACTTTGACAAAATTTTTATGCCATTCGACTTGCCTATGTAGAAGATGATTTTAGAGCGCAAAAACGAATTTTTACCACACCCCTCCCGAGGGCGGGAGTCTCAAAATACGTGATTTTCACGCTAAAAATTCTATCTCCGCGAGTTTTCAACCGATTTTTTTCAAACTTGGCACGTAGGCAGAGGTACTTGAGGGAAGTACCCTGAAATTTTTTCAGATTTTTTCGACCACTACAATGACCTTAAATTTGACCTTGAAAGTTTAAAATCGCCCTGGGGACACCGTTTTGGCGGGTGGTATAAAGAAAATATTATTTTCATGTTTCTCACTCTATATTTCACTACTTAGGATTTTTTTCAGATTTTTTCGAGTGGTGGCCTATGCGTGACGTTCAAAAAACCGATAAATCGGTCGTTTTACCTAATACTTGAGGAATACACTTTGGAAAAAGACAAACATATATGATGTCCAGAGTCTTTAATAAATTCGCATCGCCCCAGCCCCTATTGCTTTTTGAGGGGGGGGGGGGGGGGGGGTGGACCCCTTATGAGAGAGAAAATTGTTTTGCACCGATTTCGCTCAAATTCAAGTAAATGGTTCTGTAGGTGTAAAAGTACTCCCCAAAAATTTTTAGCCCCCCTGAACCTGAGGGGGCGGAGCCATCGCTTCCCAAAGTTGAACATTTTTGGTTGAAATGACAAAAAATCAAGCTTTTCGACTATAAAATCGCTCCAAAATTCTAATTTTGAAAAACTTGGTATTTTCTGTGCACATTTTGAGGCGACGAATCCGACTAGCCCATCAAATTTTTCATTCGAATGGTTTACACCCCCTCCCCATCACGGCCCGTTTGAAAGTGTACAGATCGTGAAAATCACGTATTTTGAGGCCCCCGTTCCCAGGGGGTGTGGTAAAAATTCGTTTTTGCGCTCTAAAATCATCTTCTACATAGGCAAGTCGAATGGCATAAAAATTTTGTCAAAGTTCCACCAAGGGCCAAATGACCCCCAAATCACACCAGAGCCTTTGCTCCAAAATGAATTCCGATAATAAATGAAATTATGCATTGGATATCGAAGAACAAAAATTGTTCAATTTTTTTTTGTGGGTCCAACTTTTGGGATGAGGGGGAGGGGGAGAGATCCACCCTGTCAGAAAAAGTTGGTGAAAATAGTCGTGATAGAGCTCATTGGAAAGGAAATTCAATTCTGAATACTTTTTGTGATTACAAATTTTGCAGTCTCTCTGAAACTTTTCACTTAAAATGAAGAAACCGTGATTTGAAATTTTTCTGATAACTGTTTTATTTTCAAATTTGGGGGACAGGAGTTGCTCCAAAATCGATTTTGATGAAAAATGAAAAAGTACATTAGGTGTTAAGGAACAACTTTTGTTTGAAAATTTTTTCATTACGACCCATAAATAAGGCAATACACGCGTTTGAAATGTTGGGGGACCCTGAGGAATGGGGGAGGGGGAAAAAGGGCATACAGGTTTAATTTCTTTGTTTTAGTGTTCAGAACAAGAATCAATCATAAAATCAATTTTAACAGGAATTTCGCACGGAAGCCTTTTTTTGTACGATTGAGACCTGACTAAGAAGAGAGAGAGAAATTGAAGAACTGATTCGAAAAAAAAATAGACGAAAGTCTTCCACGTCGAAAATGAGTTCTGCGCCAGGAGCCGCAAAATATCCACAAATTCTAAAGACTTTCAGATTAAACAAACAAAATTTTCCTCTAGATTGAGTTTTTGTAAACCGGAGATAACGTTGAAAAGCGTAGGTTTCTTCGAATAAGTTGTAAACGAAAATTGAATGTGGCCCGTAAAAGGGGCATGGTACCTAAAGTCGGAAAGCTGAATTTTGCGCTCAAGTCAAAAAACAAAAAGGAGCAATTTTTTCAAAAACTGTACCCGGGGGGGATCAGAGGGCTCGAGTCCCCTCCTTAAGCTCGGACAGAAGATTTTTTTATCACAAAAATGTGAAAAAATTGATTTTTTTTTTTACTCTTGAAACATGATTTTTCAAAAAAAATTCGCCCTCGCTTCACTCGAGCAGTACTTTAATTATTCTATTTTGAAAATTCATGATTTTTCACTGATCTTCCAGCCAAAAATTACTGATTTCTCAATTAATTCCCAGTTTGTCAGAAAAAATCAATAACTTGACTAAAAAATCGGTGAAAAATAACTGAAATTCCGTAATTTTTTAATTTTACTTGGCTCAAATCCGTTTATGAATTATCAACCTACTGAAAATACCCAGACTACGCCAGTACTTTTTCATTGAGATTTCACCCCCCCCCCTATAGTTTTCCAGATTCTGAGCCCCTCCATTAAATAATTTCTGGATGCGCTTATGGAGACTCGCCAGTCTAAAAGTAGGTAAAAACTTCAAAAATCTTGAAATCGGTTTCCGTTCGTTGAAAATAAGCTATACTTTTTGTAATTTACTTGATAATACATAATACATAGATTTATTTTTGTAATGCAGTTTTTTTCAAAATTAAACATTGAAATAGTGAATTTTTCAACTTTCGACGTTATAAACGAATTCCTCAAGAAATTACAGTACAAAAAAGTAGTTTTGGCACCATTTTTGATGATTGATAAGTACGTGAAAAACAAGATTTATTTTTGTAATGAATTCTTTTTCAAAATTTAACGCATCGTAATGGTGAATTTTTCATTTTTCTCTTCTCCTAACAAGGGAGGTATCCCAACTCAAGGTAAAATTTTGAGCCCAAACAAAAAAAAATCAAAAGTACATCATAATAGGACCCCGCATTCAAAATTTCAGTTACTGAAGTAATTTTCCAAAATTCGTTACTTTGAGTTCAAATTCGCAGTTTTGGCAAAAAATTTTCTTGAAAAAAATTTAAAAATTCGCCTAATGCGCATACATTGAGGTAAAAAGTTGAAACTTGGTAGATATTCTACTTTCGACCTCTGGAATTCGAATGGAAAAGCGGTTTCGAAACGTTTCGCAGTAATCAAAAAAATTTTTAATTTTCTTCAGAAACATTTCTTGCCCAAAAATGCGAATTTGAACTCAAAGTTACGAATCTTGGAAAATTTTGTTTTAATCGATCAAATAGGTCACCAATATAGAAAATCCTCGATTATAGATGCTGAAGTGCATATGGGCCATTTTTATGGGCTTTTCTCCAGCGCTGGAAAATTCCAAAATTTTCTGGTGGCTTCGAAACGCCTCGAAACCGCTTCCAATCGATTCAGGAGGTCGAAAATAGGGTATTTACCAAATTTCAGTTTCATTCGTTGATTACATCAAATTTTCATATATCGCAGGGTAGAAATGATTTTGAAATTTCAAAAATTCGCCAAAAATCGAGAAATGAACTTCAGCACTTGAAATTTTGGATACGGGGTCCTGGTATAATGTACTTTCGATTTTTTTTGTTCGGGCTCAAAATTTTACTTTGAGTTGTGATACATCCCTTGTAAGGTAATTTTCGGCGTCAGAAACGAATTCCTCGTGAAATAATACAAAAAAAAGTAGTCTCGGTAGCTTTTTTGATGATTGATAATTAAAAACAGGAGTAAAAACTTCGAACGGGGTTTTCTCAAAATTTTGTTTTTTTGAAATTCATGAATTAATCACCTTCACATGTCTCTATCTCGGCGAAAAATCTACTTTGGATGCTCATCAAGGTCTCAGTATGTTCCTTATGGTCTCCTTTATTACTTTAGGTGAAAAACTCATTTTTGAAAATTCCAATTTTTATGACTAGCAGACATTTGGACACAACAAAAAGGGAACAAATTCTAATCTACGGCAAAAATGAGCTTTGCGCCAGGCGCCACAAAACATCCAAAAATTCCAACGATTTTTGGCACAAAATAATAAAAAATATAATTTTATAATAAAACAACTAAGCTCAAACGATTTTCTTGAAAAAAAAACCGAGCTTGAGATGTTGACTTTTATTAAAGTATCACCAAATTCAAACCACGTGTTTCCAACAAGAAACCCTATTTAAAAAATGGCGAAAAATTTCCAAAATCCAATTTCTTTACGAATATCAAATTCATATGTACCACTTATTTAATCATTAAACCTACCAAAAATAAATCCGAACTTCTTGATATAAAACCTTGACACGTCAATTCCTCCCAACAATTCGCAAATTCGCACCTCATATCCGAAGCAAGTTGTGCGCCAGGCGCCATAAACCGTCCATTATCACCGAAAGATAATCTCTCCGAAAATTTGATACCTATCCTCAAGAGAACAGTTTAACAAAACCGACCACCTACGTACGTAATTTTCAAAGTAACTAAATGACTTCAGAATCACTCCAGTACACTCATAAATGACCTTTAGATATTTCACTCAAAATCGCACAGAAATGTACTTTTAAAAGACAAAGTGTAACGACCTTTTACCTCTTATCACGATTAACAAAACGGTAAGATATCTAAATTAAACCGCAATTCCAGACGTTTTTTTTCCTCCCCTCGAAGCTCTTGAATGAAATGAAATACTCTAGGGGGTAAATGGTTGGAAAAAAATCTCGATATTATACCATTCCTTTTGTAATTTTTCTTTGACCGGTTAGAAATTTTTCAACATGAAAGAGAGAATCTTTACGACGCTGATACGCCTTCTCTATAATATCGAGACCTTTTTATACTACAGCTCGTTTTATTCGATCAGCGTTACTTCGTCTTTTTTTCATTTTTTTTTTTTTTTTTACTATCACGTGTGCTTGAAAGATATTTGACAAGTTTTATTTGAGAAAGGCATCAATTAGATAGTCATCATTGCTTTTAACAGTTGATAAAAGTTTGACGCACGATAAAACGAGACCCATGATAAAGTTTCGTTTCCGAAAAACTTATAACTATTTCAATTCCCTCTTTCAAACTGTCCGATAAATTGGTATAGATATTTCCTTCTTTCGGATATATTTTGAACAAACGAAAATTTCAGTTTTACAATTATCCTGTTGTCTTTTATATATGTAGTTACGTTGATCAGAATTTGTCAAAAATCAGCGAAGTGAATCAGTTCGAGTGGGAAGTCTTCAAAAAAAATTCTGAAGCCCTCGGCTCAAAAAATAACGTATCTCAAAATGGAGTCATTTTCGCAAAAAACACACGCAGTTTTTACCATTTTTTAGCAGTTTCAACGATGGATGTAAGGAAATTTTGATGGAAAATTTTCAGAATGTGCCATACAACTCGATTTTCCCATTCAGTTATAAGAGTTCCTGCCAAAATTCCAAGTCATTTCTCTGTTTATTGTTACCACATGGACAAGGATTGGAAATTTTCGACTCTGGTTGATTTTTTCCGATTTTTCTGACTCGTAAGTCGCTACCAAATTTAACAAATTTTCCAGCTCAAATTTCAAAATAAAATACTCTTAAAAATAAAGCTGATGAAGTGATGAGGTTATGAAAAAATTTTCATCATGTTGGAAAAAGAAACGTGTTTCATGGCATCGACAATTCGACATATTAGAAATATTGAATATTTTTAAAAATTTTTACAAAATCAACAACAAAACGTCATTACAATAAATTTGTCAACATTTTCCTAAACTTTTTCATCGCCTGTCACATATCTCAATAATTATGAACATGATATTTTTGTTAAATTTTTGATATTATATTGGTTTAAAGAGCCAGACAAAATGTCAATATGTCTGAAATGTGACGAAAAAATTCATGACGTAAAAAAAATTATTCAACTAGGCCCAAAAGGAGGGATGAAAAGTTTTTCCAATTTATCTAATTCACAATAATTCAGCAGCTTTTTTTCAATTTTTTCGACTTGAAAATTGCGATGAAAAATTTACTAATGTAAGTATTTTCGAAAAAAATAAGGTTATCAATTTTAGAAAATTTTCGACTCACCTCAACTTTTTCACTGAAAAATGTAATTTTGTCATTAATTTCGATCATAGATGGAATGAAATGTAAACTACATTCAATAAATTTCTATATTGGGTACTTACAATTATTTTAGTAGGTAAGTACTTGGGTAATTCTACCAAAAACACACATTTTGGCGTACATGCAAAAAATTTCGTGTACAGCACATTAATGAAATGTTTGAATATAGCTGGGTCAATCATAGTGATCCCCTCTACCAATTTTATAAATTGTAATGTGTCCACCCCCTCCCCCTTCTGACGTAGAGCCCCCTTAGTGGGCAAAATTTCCATCACCGTGGCTGTAGCACACCTCGTTTTTCAAAGTTATTTTTACGACCAGCAAAGAGTGATGGAAGTTCCGTTCTCGCGACTTGGTTTCCTCTGTTCCTTACACCTGTACGCAGATCAAGGTCTAAACAAAATTCATTTTAGTGACAATCTCAAGCTCTGAGGTGGCCTTGAAGCTCTGTAGCACGAGTTTTGTTCCTTCACCGTGGTCAATTTTCATTGCTCATGTATGGCTTACTGTAAATATTTTTTGCGGATGTATGAGTTAACATTTCTTTGGATGCTGGTCCAAAATCTCATCCACTGATGAAAAATCAAACCTGAGTTACCCTGTTCCTTATATCAAGATAAATCAATAAAAAATGCCGAAATTACTTTTTTTCGTTCCATCACCGTGGGTCATCAACTGAAGGAACTAGGAGCTGATGAGATCAAAAAAATACAAAAAAAATATCGTTTGGCAAGTATTGGTTCTAATTATGTTGAAATTTTTTTTTAAAAGTATGTTGAGTGATTATTATAATCATTTATTTAGCTTTTTTCCATCACCGTGGCTACAAATTTCTTTTTCTTCACCGTGGTTGATTAACATGGCTTTTACATAAGGCCCTTTTTTTATGTGAATATGAATTTGACCCAACATTATTTATGAGGTCTTGGGTTGGTATCCAAGCAATTCCCACTAATTTTTTTTTTTAAAAAAACACCTTTTTTTCAAAGAAAAAATCATTTTGAAAAGTGTGTTTTTGGTAGAATTACCCACTTACAATTTTAGCATTAAAATTTTGTTAGTTTCTAAAATTTCATCAAAAAAAATTTAATTTATACAGCATATTGGGAATTTAATATCTGTATTTTGCAGTACCTACTCACTACTTCGAATGTCAATATTCGATTAAAACATATACTTGCTACATCCAATTTTGAAAACTTGTAGGTTAACTAGTTTCTTAACTTTCTCAAAAGTTTTCGAAAATTTCCCAAGAAGTGAAGCGAGGTACCGACAAAAAAAAAATTAAATAAATACTACAAAAAATTAAAAAATTTTAAATACAATCATCATGATTTTATACTATTTTTTTGATGTTTCCAACGGATATAAGATATAACTTATTAACAGGTTAATTTATTTTGACCGAGTTTTTAATTTTGACTTTACAAGAACGAACAATTGAACCGTGTTAAAGCAAAAGAGACCGAGCGACATCAAAATTTTCACCAAAACACAAACTTGAAAGTACGATAACTTCTGAAAAAAGTCGAAGAAGGGGTAATAAGTATGAGAAATATAAATTCTGGTAACATTAATCTATCAGTAATTTACATGTTCAGAGGCGTATTTTGTGTTCCCAGTGAGAAATACATACGTTAAAATCTCAGCACTTTCAAATTTGTCGCTTAGTCGCTTTTGACTTAACACAGTTCAATTGTCTTTGCTTCTATAGAATTCAATGACATTACCAACTTTCCAAGCACCACACAAAGTGAACTTTTTGCTTTCTATGAGAACTGTATCTCCATATTTTGGCTCGGCATTGACAACATTTCTTTAGTTTTCTCGGCAATTATTCCTATCACAAAGACTAGCCAGGTAGTGGGATTTCCATCGATTCCAAAATTGGTCTAGAATTTCCATTGATTTCTTCCATAGTTTGACAAGTTTAGTTTAGGTGCTATATTTTCCTGAAGTAAGATCAGGAGATATTAGGAATGTTTCATAAGTAACTACACACCTCTCATAACTCAAAAATAAATAAAGATAGGAAGCTCGAATAAAAAACAATTTGTTTGTTAGGAAATTATCTATTTTTTGGCATAATTGTCGTTCAAATTCAAAAATTAGTTGTGATAATATGCTTAAGCTGGGTTTATACTCACCGTAACTGTCCATAGATATAATTTCTACTTTTCTGTAAAATACTGTAGAAAATATTCTGTAAGATGCCATAACATTTTATGGCCAGTATAAACTACTCGGAAACACTATGCATTTTTTACTTTTCTGTTAAATAAAATTATGGTCTGTTACAGTGAGTATAAACCCAGCTTAATTTTTCGATCCTCGTATGGAACCAACTTCTGTCCATTTCTGACAATGAAGATTCGGGGGGTGAAACCTATCTCATCATCACTCACAAATCTTTTTCCTCGAAAATCGTAAGGTATCCCCAGAAAGAGATGAAATTTTGATGCGTAAGGGACAGAGGAATATGGAGGATATGGGAAAACATTACATTTTAATGAGTTGAGTGGAATGCTGATTAAAGAAGCATTCACAATAATGCACATCCTCACGTTGCTTCTCAACATTCTCCTCAACTCATTCAAATGGGATGTTTTCCCACATTCTCCGCATTCCCCTGACCTCCCCGTGTTCTAATTTCATATACAGTATTCGCCGCTTATTATAATCGCTTTGGGACGGAGTTGTTTCTATGCTATTAAGCAAATTATTACAATAGACGAAGAATTTAAAAAACGTAATTTCATTAAAAGTGCAAATAATGGTTAAAAAAAAGTGAATTTTTGTTAAGAATCGTCACCTCTCAACTACGCCTCTTGAATGATTAAGAATTTTTTTTCGAATTTTGATGAAAATTGTACAAGAATGTCAAAAACTATTGAAAACTACATATAAAAATAATGACAAAATATTTTGAAAAATGTGAAAATTGCATCAAAATTACTCAAAATGTGACCAAAATTGAATGAAATATCGAAAAAAATCACTTATTTTGATGTTATTTGAAGATTACTTTATGACATTAACCGAATTCATTCATGCTCAGTTATCACATTAAGCGGCATACTTTACATGTAAAAAGATAGAACCGTTCCGTCCCAGGCACTTTCTATGCCATTAAGTGAATTATGCCATTGACCGCAATTATAATAAGCGGCGAGTACTGTATGTATTTTCAGGGATAAAACAAGATTTAGGAGGAACTGAGGAAGATGATTCGTGAGTGATGAAGCATTCACGATAAAGCATGTCCTCATGTTGTTTATTAATCAACATTCTACTCAACTCATTTAAATGGAATGTTTTCCCATATTGTCCGTATTCTTCTGACCTTGATGCATCCAAATTTCATCTCTTTCTGACGATAACTTACAATTTAGGAGGAAAAAGATTCGTGAGTGATGATGAGATAGGTTTCACCGCCAAATCTTCATTGTCAGAAATGGACAGAAGATGGTACTGTGCGAGGATCGAAAAATTAGCATATTGTCACAACTAATTTTTGGATTTGAATGGAGATTATGCTAAAAAATAGATAATTTCCTAATGAACAAATTGCTAACTTGAGCTTCCTATCTTTATTTATTTTTGTGTGTAGTTCCTTATGAAACACTTATGTTTTGTTTCTCGATCGTTATTATACTTTCCTTTGTTATTCAACATTCTCTTAAACAATTTTTCTGTTTTTGTGATTCTGATTACTAATATGTCTTTGTATGTATATGTGAGCCTGGATATAGAAACCACCCTTAGGTGTAAAAAATTGGTTTTTGAGTGGAGGTTCTCCTTTGATTCTATACCTTCTGAAACGCCCAAAATCAGTGTCAACTCAGAAATCAATTTTTTACACCTAAGGGTGGTTTCTATATCCAGGCTCACATATGTTGTTTTATAAGTATATCAATAAACCTTTAGGTGTGAGGAGGAGAACTTTTTTTTTTATTGTTGAGGGTTTTTAGTTTCTCTTCATTCTGCGACATATTTGTTGTAACTTCACAACATAGTGGATAATTTTAAAACTCTGCTACCATGTCAAAATATTTGAGATTACTGATTTTGATGAATATTATTTGAGTAAATCCCAAATTTGACGGTCAAATATTATTATTAATCATGTTTGTGCCACCCCCACCCCCTCTTCCAAATAGAGCAATTGACCACAAATTTGGATATTACAAATTTTTTTCCTCTACGTCTAAAAAAGGTGGGAAATTTGCTGATTGTAAATGACAAATTTTTGATTTCTACCTAATTCAAATTCATCGAGTACTCAAACACCTCCAAATTAAGCCAACAATTTTTTCTAAGCAGCTAAAAAAATTTCAAATAAATCAAATAATTGTTCAGAGTTGGCAGAACTGCCATGAATTTTTTTTTTAATTTCATCAAAAATTTTTCGGCTCGATTTTCAGAATTTTAATTTGAACGAACTAAAACGATGGTATACCTATAGTTCCACTTACAAAAACTGATGATCAGCTCCCCAAAAAGTCATTGGAGGGAGAGGTGGAGTCAAGTCATCAAAGTGGAAAACTTTGAGAATTTTTGGAACAAATTATTAAAATTTTCCAAATTGTACAATTTTTTGGTAAAAAAAACGTCGAAATTCGTTAATGTGATTGAAGAAGCTCATTGACACTCAACGGATAGGGACCACCGAAAACGTGATTTCAAAATTTTTGAAAACTGAAAAACTCTCCCTTCAACCGCAAAAATGTTTTAAAATCCAAAAATTGTATTACATTGTTCTAGTATGGATTATAAAAAACTTGAATCTATCATGAATTAAAAAATATATATAATGTATTTCCAATGGTTCCAAAAATTTTCAGAGTTTTTAATTTTAATGACCTGACATCACCTTTACCTATTTATTTTAATCAATTTCAATACAGTAGACTCCCGATTATCCGACATAATTGGGGCGGGAAAGTGTCGGATACTCAAAAAAGTCGGATAATCGAAAAGTTCACTTTTTTTCAGAAAAAAACGTAATAAATGAGTTCTTGAAATGCGGGGAAATAATTTGGCATGCATTTATTTTTAAAAAACCTCAAAACCAAAATTAAAACAATAGAACTAAAATCTAAAAAAAAAATCACCTCGATATTTTTAGGTTAAAATTTAAAAACAGAAATGCTTGAAAGAAATCACTTTTTCTAAGACAAAATCATTAATTTTTTGAAAAAAAGTCGGTTGTAGATTTTTGTCGCGGTGCATCAATTTTTTTCAGAGCCTTTGCAAAGTTCGACCATTTGCAAAAAATCATCAGTTTTTGCGAAGTGACACCTTTCTGCCTTTCCAAAACTCGCGAATTCTCATTTCCCACTGCTTTCCAGTACCATACCAGATGGTGTGAACGTTTTTACATACAAATTTCCTTGGTTTGGAACTAAATTTAAAATAAGTCGGATAATAAAGCATTATCCGACATTTGGAGGTTGGATAATCGGAAGTTGTCGGATAATATTTTTTGATCGGATAATCGAGATGTCGGATAATCGAGAGTCGGATAATCGGGAGTCTACTGTAATTATAATCATTACAAAAAATATATTTCATTCAATAATAAATTTTTATTTAATTCTATTGATTTTATACATTTTCATTTCATATTAAATAATTCTTTAATCATACCCAATAATAATAAAAATATAATTTTCTCATCGATGACTTTTTGGGGAAGCTGATCACCTATTTTTTACGTGTGACTACATACCATTATTTTAAGCCATTCAAGTCAAAATTCTTTTTGGTAGAAAAATAGCCTTACAGTAACCCCTCCTTTGAATTTGACGAAAATAAAAGGTTCGTCAAACTCAAATTGGATTTTTTAGAGGGAAGAAGACTAACTGAGGTTCCCAGCAGGTAGGACTGCTTAGTAGGGTGGGCCGAAAAAACAAAAAATTTAATATTTGAAAAGTCCCCCCCCCCACACACAAAAGTTGTTGGCTAGATAGACTAGAAAAATAAAATAAAAAATTTCAAAATCGATTCATATCTTCCAATCGCGCAAGAGCCTTCAATTCTTCAAAAATTGCCAAAAATTCAAAATTTTGAAAATTTTGAAAAAAATTTAAATTGACTAAAATTAATTTCAGAGCTTCTGTAGTGACTATCTAAACCAAAAAGCACATTTTTTTGAAAAAACCAGTGTTTTATAACTTTTTTCAATTTTTTCCAGAGGTGAAGAAATATGAAAAATTTAAAAAAACTACAAAACATGGATTTTTTCATAAAAGTTGTGCTTTTTGCTTTAAATAGGCCCGGCCCTAAATAAGCTCTAAAATTGATTTTGATGAATTTTGATTTTTTTTCATTTTTAAAAATTTCTGAAAATGTTGAAATTTTTGACAATTTCCAAAGAATTGAAGGCTCTTGCGCGATCGGAAGATATAAATCGATTTTGAAATTTTTTATTCTATTTTTCTAATCTATCCAGCCAACAACTTTTGTGGGGGTAACTTTTCAAAAATCAAAATCTTTGGTTTTTCGGCCCACCCTACTGCTTAGGAATGGAGAAAACGTTTTTTTTTTTAAATTACCTCACTTTGAGGTCTCTTATAGCTTTGTTTCCCTTTGGGCTGGGACACTCGAAACAAAATTCCGAAGGTCTTCCACCTATCTTGCCAATATCAGTCAAAACCTAGGATATTTTTTTCCGCTCTATTATACAGTATCGCACCAATGGCAATCTTCGTACAACGAAGTTGACCTTTAAATGTGGAACAAACCAGGGGAAACTATCTCGAACAATAATACCTCTGGGCCATTTGAAAGTTATACATACACATGACATCGACAACACGTCGTCTGTTATTCGAAGCTTTTATCCTTGACCACTACATCTAAATTCCGCTTGTTTTAAAAGTCATTCGGAAGAAAGCCACGTAATTCGGCGAACGTTTTCGAAAACATACGCAGACAACATTCAAGATCGAAGAAATTTTCGCCGCGAGTTTATTACACGCCGAAGTACAAAAGCAATAAACCTTTTGGTAAAACGTTCCGGTCTCGTATCCGTCACATTACCGAGGAAAAAGCTTCTTCCATTTAGACGGTCATTACAAAGTATAATTTTCCACCTTCGACACCATTAATTCGACGCATAAGGCTGAGGCGAAAAAGGTCAAAGTGGAAAATGCGTTTTATTTCGGGCCTGCTCCGCCGCAAAAAAAAACCGCCAACCAACCGAGCCAAAAAGGTTTTACATTTTAATTCAATTTAAGATTTTCGTGGGGATAATAACGTCGCGAAATTTATGTAAGAAAATACGCGAGCAATGGGCGAGATCATTTTGTTAGTAGAAAATTAGAACAGAAATCAGGGAGACAGGCGGCAAAATATAGAACGTAGCAGTATTAAATGGAGAGGAAATATGGGCATTGAATGGCTTTAGGAAGCAGTTAGAACAAATGAGATCACTGCGCGACTCTATAACGTGTATCTTTTGGCTTAAAAGGCTCCCCAAAGTGTTTTTACAGAAACGTCGCGGGCGTCTCTGCGCTTATACCCAATTTCTCCGCCGCCAAAGAACACACGATCGCCGAGCTGTTTCCTTCAATCGCGCGTTCTTCCAATTCTAACAATTTTATAGCCCCTGTAGAGATGGTACCCTCCGTCTTTACTTTTTTTTCTCTCTCCGGTTCGTTTTCTTTGCAGAAAGAAATAACCCAACAATGTTTATAATAAAATTTATACATATACGAGCCAACGATGGTAAACATTGCGAGATAGCGAGACGACAAACCGAAATATACGTCGAATATTTACCATTTTCCCCCTCTTTCTCGAGTTTCGTTTCTTTTCTGTATTTTTTTCCTTCCTGCTTGGAAAATCCGACCACTTAAAAGCGGGATCATTTTATTTCTCGCTAATTAACCGTGAAATCGTCGTCGTATCGTCACGTTATTTGCTAGCGATAAGTTTATCGTGATGTTTCACGATCCGCATTGTAAAATTAAACCAACTAGTGAACCTGCAATGAACAGTTCCAAACAGTTACTTAAATAGTATTGAAAAAACCTCAAATGGGAACTGGTACTGAAAAAACCTAAAATAGGATGGAACGACCTGAAATAGGAAGGTACTGAAAAAACCTGAATAGGATTTTTTAAAGTTAAAACTACAAAACTTATAAACTGAAATTGAAAAAAGCCGAAACTGAAAACGATATATAGTCCAGTGGCAGATTGCTTTTTTTTGGACATAAACGGCAAATAATGATAGAGTTGTGAAATTTGGTATGGTGTACAAGGACATCCTAAGAAATTTTTTGAGACCGGGAGGCAATCGCCAAACCCCATAGGAGGGGCTGGGGGGAGGTTTAAAGGGGGGTTCAGCCCCCCACTTTTTGAAATTGGGCTATCGGTCCAATTTTGGTGTCATTTCCATATGATTGAATCCCGCTGAGTTCAAAAATGTCATTACTTTCAAAATTCGAGGGAGAGAAGTGCCTCAAATTTGAGATTTCTCAACTCGTGTTTTCGCATTTTCCCTCAAAACTACCTAAAAATGACATTTTTTCAATTTTGCACTCCTTGACGACCCTCCAACCGAATTTTTATTACGATTTTCGAACTCTACGGGTAGATTACCATATATATATCGATCTTTTACAACTTCCCATACCCCTACTTTGAGTGAACAGACGGGTCTAAAGGTGCTGAAATAGGGTCAATTTTGCACGTTTTTGGGTAAAAATCACGATTATTCAATTCTGTACGAAATAATATTTATCGGTCGAAGTTCTTAATACGCTGTCCGAGTAGTACAGGTCCAACACAATAAATTAAGACCCAGAGGCACTCCGAATACCCCCTCCTGGAGGGGTGAGGGGGGTCATTTTTGACTGCCATTTCGCCCAATTTCTACTATTTAGAAAGTGAACTTAGTATTACAACTTTTTCCATCCCGTAATCGCGATTTAAATTGCTGGATAATATTTTCCAATGTTTCTGAATCCAGATCAGTCAAAAATTTTCATTCAGTTCAAGGGGGAGGGGTGACTATTTTGGGGAAAGGGGAATATTTTGACAAAAAATCGATACGCGTATCGAAATCTTGGTTTTCGAAGACGCTGATTTCAAATACGTTATCAATTTTGCGATTCAAGCCAAGGGGTGAGCTGGGGTGAGCCTATTTAGGGGAGGGGGAACATTTTGGCAAAAAATCCGTCATGCGTATCGATTTCTAGGTTTTCGAAGGCGCTGATTTCAAATACGTTATCGATTTTGCGATTAAAGCCAATGGACAAGCAGGGTGAGTCTATGTAGGGGTTGAATTTTTTTGGGGCAGTTTCCATTATGAAACACCGAAATACATAACGAATAACAAAAGCTGCATCCGAAATTTCTTTTTCAACGAAAAACGCTGTGTTTGATAACGAAATTGTTTTGAAAATTTTAAACACCAGAATACCTGTTATATTTTGTAGCCACTTATTTTTGACCAAAATTCCGAACATAACAAAACGACCCCCTAATGTTAAAACCGTCCAAGTGCCACTTTTTGCAAAATTGAGATTTTTATAATTTTGGATTCAGTGAATCAAGCTGCATCGATTAAAATATAAAAAACGTAACTTAAAGTAATTTAAACCCTAAAAAAAAGAGTTTAAAATTTGTAAAGTCCATAAGCGCAATGCAAATTTTGTTACGTTTTTCAGCTCTCCTGTAAAAAACGAAAAATGGCACTTGGACGGTTTTAACATTAGGGGGTCGAAAACCTAATTGCAATTATTTTTCCACATCAATAAAAAATCGGCACTGTATCATTTAAATAATATTGTGTAATTCGTCTTCAAAAACCCTGATTTCAATACATCTTCCGATTTTTTGGTCAAAATGTTACCCCTTTCCCTAGTTTACCCTTTGGCATTAATCGCAAAATTGACAACGTATTTGAAATCAGCGGTTACGAAAACCTAGATTTTGATACGTTGGTTGATTTTTTAGTCAAAATTTTACCTTTCTCCCTAAATAGGCACACCCTGCTTGTCCATTGGCTTTAATCGCAAAATCGATAACGTATTTGAAATCAGTGCCTTCGAAAACCTAGATATCGATACGCATGACGATTTTTTGCCAAAATGTACCCCTCCCCTAAATAGGCTCACCCCAGCTCACCCCTTGGCTTGAATCGCAAAATTGATAACGTATTTGAAATCAGCGTCTTCGAAAACCAAGATTTCGATACGCGTATCGATTTTTTGTCAAAATATTCCCCTTTCCCCAAAATAGTCACCCCTCCCCCTTGAACTGAATGAAAATTTTTGACTGATCTGGATTCAGAAACATTGGAAAATATTATCCAGCAATTTAAATCGCGATTACGGGATGGAAAAAGTTGTAATACTAAGTTCACTTTCTAAATAGTAGAAATTGGGCGAAATGGCAGTCAAAAATGACCCCCCTCACCCCTCCAGGAGGGGGTATTCGGAGTGCCTCTGGGTCTTAATTTATTGTGTTGGACCTGTACTACTCGGACAGCGTATTAAGAACTTCGACCGATAAATATTATTTCGTACAGAATTGAATAATCGTGATTTTTACCCAAAAACGTGCAAAATTGACCCTATTTCAGCACCTTTAGACCCGTCTGTTCACTCCAAGTAGGGGTATGGGAAGTTGTAAAAGATCGATATATATGGTAATCTACCCGTAGAGTTCGAAAATCGTAATAAAAATTCGGTTGGAGGGTCGTCAAGGAGTGCAAAATTGAAAAAATGTCATTTTTAGGTAGTTTTGAGGGAAAATGCGAAAACACGAGTTGAGAAATCTCAAATTTGAGGCACTTCTCTCCCTCGAATTTTGAAAGTAATGACATTTTTGAACTCAGCGGGATTCAATCATATGGAAATGACACCAAAATTGGACCGATAGCCCAATTTCAAAAAGTGGGGGGCTGAACCCCCCCCTTTAAACCTCCCCCCAGCCCCTCCTATGGGGTTTGGCGATTGCCTCCCGGTCTCAAAAAATTTCATAGGATGTCCTTGTACACCGTACCAAATTTCACAACTCTATCATCTTTTGCCGTTTACTTACCATCTGCCACTGGACTAATATAAGTTACTAATATTGAAACGTTTAATTTTTACAAAATCAAAGATACGAAAAAACTTCCAAGTAGCTACTTAGGCAATATTTGAACAATCATGACAAATACATTCTCAAAAATTGAGACTGAATAACCAATATTGAAACATTTATTCATCTGGAATAATATTAGGTATCTTAAACTATTTTATAGCTTTGTTTCGGTTCCGTGATTTCTCCATAAACTGGTAGGTACTGGAAAACCCTGAAATAGGGATTAAATTTTTATAGTGAAAACTACTAGCTTAAAAACTAAAACTAAAACGGGCCAAACAGTGAAGGCACATTAGCATCATTTGGAAAGAAAAAAAAAACATTTTCGCCTAGCAAAGCGTTTATTTCCGAAAATTTAGAGAGTGGTCCCCTCCCCAGAATAACCCCAAAGAGGGTTAACCCCTCTAAAAAGCTGTTTTTTCACATTATCTCCTCGGGGGTTGATTTTAGGATAAAAATAGCTCAGTACTTTTTTGTTCTACACTCAATTTTCAACATTTTTTGTATGAAAATTTTTTCAGTAGGACCGTAAGCAGAGGAGATAGAGAATAATGAAGGAAGGAGGGTTGGAGAAAATATATACTATTACACAGGTCGACATTTTTGAACTTTTGAAATGCTGTTTGAAGTTTAATGAGTAATTTTTATAGTATTTTTCACGCTGATCATGAAAAAATCTGAAAAAATTTCATCACCCAAGGATTTTTCACAATTTGAATGTTTTGTTGAACAGTTTTCCTACTTTTTTTGATCGATTTTCTAAAAAAAGAAAAGGTTCAACGAAAAAAACGAATGGAGGATGTCCCCTTCAAGGAAAAATAGGTCCCAGAGAATCGGCGAGGGGGTGCAGGGTTTCCTATTGTTCCCTGCCGGACTATACATTGAAGAGCGTAAAATTTACATTCCGTAGAGTCTGATTAGTTTTTTCTTAGAAGCCTTAACTTCAGAGATATTTTACTTCAAAGTTGGACTTTTTTTAAAATTGGAAATATCTCAAAAACTAAGCTTCCTATAAGAAAAACCAATTGGACTCTACAGATAGGAAATTGGACGCTCTACAATTTATGTTCCATTCATTTTTTTCGTAGGACCCTTTTTTTGCCAGGAAACCGATTTTTTGTAATGAGCCGCATTTTCAACATTTCCCATTTGCATCAATGAGAATAGCAAATCGACAATTTTCAGGGTGTCTAACAAATTCCGAAAATCCATGGGAAGGACCTCGGACGGACCTTCAGCACGACCTTTTCAAAATTAAAATTATACCCCTCCCCCCTCGAAAAAAATCAAAAATCGATAACTCAAACAAATTTTGGAAAATAAACACCACAAAAATAATTATTTGTTTTTTTTTTCAATTGTAAGAAGTCTTCTTAAATTTTTATTCGAAAAAAAAAGAATAAGAAATTTTACAATGAGTAAGAATGAAAACAATCTTATCCCAGGCATCATAACGAAATTTTGAAGAAAAAAAGTGACTTTTAGTGACATTTTTTGAGCAAAAAGTGGCCAAAAAGTGTCCAAAAAGTGACCAAAAAATGATCAAAAAGTAACCAAAAGTGATCAAAAAGTAACCAAAAGTAACCAAAAATTCGAATTTTTCGGGGAAATTTTTTTACAGTTTTTTTGGGGAGGGGAAATTTTTTTTTGTAGTTTTCTGCAAACATTTCAAAGATGAATCAACTGAAACGGCGTGAATAATTTCATTCCAGGTATCATAGTGAAATTCTATCAAACTTGGGTAATAACTTTTAGTAACTTTTTTCGAACAAGAAATAACCAAAATGTAATCAAAAAAACCTTACGCAGTCGCGTAAGGTAACCGACTTTTCGGTTTTCACATACAACGTAATGTAAATTTATTAGCATCGAAGGATGATTCAACTCGAAAAATTAAGGCCAAATTTGAAATCAACAATCCTTTTTACATAATTTATATTGCTTCTTTTCAAGTTAAGTTCAAAATTTTGAACTTCGATACCCCTTATGACATCTAGGGAAATTCAAATCGAAAAACTAAGGCCTTTGAAATCAGTTTCAAGTTATTACTCGAAATTAAAATTTTTGCCCAGTACCCAATTCCAAAATTTTGGACCTCTAAGCTGTCTAATGTACATAGGGGAACCTAGGAGGCTGAAATCGAAAAACCAAAGCCTAATTTGAAACATAACCCCAAATTACATAAAAGCTGTATGTATAATTTTAAAGTAATTGCCGAAATTGAAATTTCAGCCTTTCCCTCCTCCATCCCCTCAGGCATCCTCAAGTCCCTAGGGACATCTAGGAGATTCGAATCGGTAAAACAAAGACAAATTCGGAATCCGCGACCCACAATGTGTCTGAATGTACCCTTTTACCGAATTTTGAATGCCAAAATGCAAAATGTGAGTTTTGAACCTCTCATTACGCCCTTTAGTGACCGTTTTTTGAGTAAAGGAGGCGTCCCGCAAAAAAGTTAGTGAAGGACGTTGTAGAGAATTAAATTTACTTTCGTCAGTGTGTCATCACATTTTTTTGAGTGGGCTTCAAAAAAACTGTTAATCAATTTTCAGCTACCTGGTGGATGGCATACCTGAACCGATTGAACTGAAATTTTTACTGTATCACCTTCCAACTTTCCTCTGTCACTTCTGAAAATTTCAGCTCAATTGGTTCAGGGGTTCTTGAAAAATAAAAATTTAAAGCGTTCTGCAACTTTTACTTCATTTGATTGAAATTTCTAAAATTCCCACCTTTTTTATTTTATTCAAATTTCTCAAAGTTCAAAGTAAGATATCTCGAAAACGGCTGATTGGATTTTAAATCGGTTTGAAAATCTCAAAATTTCGATCCTTCCTCTACGATTTTTGTAATATCTGTCCCCTTATGAAAGTTCACAGCTTTCGTGTTTAATCAAAGACAAAGTGTACCTTTTTCATTAAAATTTCACAAATTTTTTTTTATTCATTTATACAAATTTCTCAAACTTTAAAGTTCAATATTTCGAAAACGGTTGAATGGATTTCAAATCGGTTTGAAAATCTCAAAATTTAAATCCTTCCTCTACAATTTTTACCGACTTTTTTGTAATTTGTGTTTTTTTCTGAAAGTTTGCCGCTTTCGAGTTTAATCAAAGACAAAAGTGTACATCATTCATTCAAATTTATCAAAGTTCAAAGTTGTGATATGTGTTTCCTTCTGAAAGTTCACAGTTTTCGAGTTTAATCAAAGACAAAATTGTACCTTTTCCATTCAAATTTCTCAAATTTTCACCTTTTTTATTCATTTATTCAAATTTCTCAAACTTCAAAGTTGAATATCTCGAAAACGGCCGAATGGATTTCCGAGATATCTTACTTTGAACTTTGAGAAATTTGAATGAATGATGTACACTTTTGTCTTTGATTAAACTCGAAAGCGGCATTGTTAATCCTAAAGACTAAACCTCACCTCACCTTGACATTCAGTCGGTCTAAAAAAATCGTCGTTTTGAAAATTCCAAAATTACGATGAAAAAAAATTTCAAAAAATTACTCCGCCAGCGGGATTCAAACCTGGGACCTTCCGCACTGTGAGCCATCGCTCTGTCCATTCAGCTACCGGAGCAGCTTGCCGAAATGTGTTTGACAACGATATACATGTCACTAAACTACGTAAAACTACCCCCCCCCCCCATGCGCGCGTACGCGTACGCATACGTATACACGCGTACGCATACGTATACACGCGTACTACGTCATTAATATTTTCCTGTCATGAATTGTTTCCCAATTTTGTCTTTGATTAAACTCGAAAACTGTGAACTTTCAGAAGAAAACACATATCACAACTTTGAACTTTGAGAAATTTGAATGAATGATGTACACTTTTGTCTTTGATTAAACTCGAAAGCGGCGAACTTTCAGAAAAAAACACAAATTACAAAAATTGTAGAGGAAGGATTTAAATTTTGAGATTTTCAAACCGATTTGAAATCCATTCAACCGTTTTCGAAATATTGAACTTTAAAGTTTGAGAAATTTGAATAAATGAATAAAAAAAAAATTGTGAAATTTTAATGAAAAAGGTACACTTTTGTCTTTGATTAAACACGAAAGCTGTGAACTTTCATAAGGGGACAGATATTACAAAAATCGTAGAAGAAGGATCGAAATTTTGAGCAATTTTTGTGATATGTGTTTTCTTCTGAAAGTTCGCCGCTTTCGAGTTTAATCAAAGACAAAAGTGTACATCATTCATTCAAATTTCTCAAAGTTCAAAGTAAGATATCTCGAAAACGGCTGAATGGATTTTTAATCGGTTTGAAAATCTCAAAATTTCGATCCTTCCTCTACAATTTTCGTGATATGTGTTTTCTTCTGAAAGTTCACAGCTTTCGAGTTTAATCGAGGACAAAATTGTACCTTTTCCATTCAAATGTCTCATATTTTCACCTTTTTTATTCATTTATTCAAATTTCTCAAACTTCAAAGTTCAATATCTCGAAAATGGTTGAATGGATTTCAAATCGGTTTTAAAATCTGAAAAGTTCAAGCTTTCCTCTACAATTTTTGTGATATGTGTCCTCTTCTGAAAATTCGCAGCTTTCGAGTTTATTCAAGGACAAAGTGTACATTTTTCAGTCAAATTTCTCAAAGTTCAAAGTTAGATATCTCGAAAACGACTAAATGGATTTTAAATCGGTTTGAAAATCTCAAAATTTCGATTCTTCCTCTACAATTTTTGTGATATGTGTTTTCTTCTGAAAGTTGGCCGCTTTCGAGTTTAATCAAAGACAAAAGTGTACATCATTCATTCAAATTTCTCAAAGTTCAAAGTAAGATATCTCAAAAACGGCTGAATGGATTTTAAATCGGTTTGAAAATCTCAAAATTTCGATCCTTCCTCTACAATTTTCGTGATATGTGTTTTCTTCTGAAAGTTCACAGCTTTCGAGTTTAATCGAGGACAAAATTGTACCTTTTCCATTCAAATGTCTCACATTTTCACCGTTTTTATTCATTTATTCAAATTTCTCAAACTTCAAAGGTCAATATCTCGAAAACGGTTGAATGGATTTCAAATCGGTTTGAAAATCTGAAAATTTCAAGCTTTCCTCTACAATTTTTGTGATATGTGTCCTCTTCTGAAAGTTCGCAGCTTTCGAGTTTATTCAAGGACAAAGTGTACATTTTTCAGTCAAATTTCTCAAAGTTCAAAGTTCAATATCTCGACAACGGCTGAATGGATTTCAAATCGGTTTGAAAATCTCAAAATTTCAATCCTTCCTCTACAATTTTTGTGATATGTGTTTTCTTCTGAAAGTTCACCACTTTCGAGATTACTCAAAGACAAAAGTGTACATAAACGTATATATATATATATATATATATATGGATCATACTAACCTTGCGAGACCCGCTTTGCAAAAAGAGATCATACAGACACTGTGAGGCCCAAAACTTTAAAAATCGGCATAAATGAAGGGTCAGGTAATACCGCCGATGTGTGGAGCGGAAAAAATAGTAAAAAATAAGACGAATCTCACTGCGCAAGCGCCATACCTGTATCTCCTTTTGCCTATGAATGGCGCATGGTTAAAGTTTTCAAATGTTGCTGTGTGCAGAGAGGCGAGGTAATTTGTATATAAAGATATACAAACGACCTTGCGAGACCCTCTGCCTACAGACTCCTGAGTATGCATACATCATGAAAAACCACTTTATATGGCATGACGTTGCGAGACCCGATTTCGGGCCTCGCAAGGTAAAAACGGGCCTAATAAGGATAGCGAGATATCCAAAACGGGTCTCGCAACGCTGCAATATGCCTGTATATATATATATATATATATATATATAAGGAAACCTCGTTTTTTCTCACACGTCCTATCGTGTTCAGAAGGTCCTAAAACGTGAAGAAAAGTTGGTCCCGACGTCCATTTCAACCATGATGAACAATTTAGTACTCGACTTTTCCATAAATGGAAAAGTCGGTAAAAATGAACAAAATGTAACCAAAAATTCAATTTTTTAGATGGGGGGGGGGACAATTTTTTTTTGAAGTGTTCTGCAATCATTTTAAAGATAAACTGAAACGACGTGAATAATTTTATTAAATTCCTTCGTCAAAACTATAAACAAATAATAATTTAATTGCGGTTGTAACACACAGTGTTGCCGAATTCTAATGTTGAAAAGTTTCCAAAAATGTTCCGGAATTCGTAAAAAGTTCTGGTTTTTTATTTCACCACCACTATAGCTATAAAAAAAGAGGGCTGAGAATTCAAGAAAAAATGTGGGGAGGGGGTCAAAATTCAATGAAAAAATTAGGTACCTAATCTAAAAATCTAATTTTTTTAGTGGCAGTTTAGGAGGCAGATATACATAATTAATTTAATTATACAGATTTGAGCAAAGAAAAATTGAAAAATGAGGACATTTTTGGAACAAACAATTAATATATGACCTTTATAGGTATTAGGTATCTACTCTCTAAATCTAAAAGTTAATTTTCGTAAAACTGTGCCTTTTTGAATCAGTGAAATGAATTTATTTGAAAATCTGTAATATTTCAATTGTTTAATCGATTTATTTTAGTCAAAATTACTGATTTATTCTGTCAAATGGGGAATTGACTTAAAAATCAATTACTTTACGGATTTAAAAAACAGAATTTTTTCAAATTTATAAATACAATTATTGAAATACTGACCGAGTGAAGCGAGGGCAATTTTTTTTTGAAAAATCATTATCAACTTTTAATTTTTTTCTTCAAGAATTTTGAAAAATAGCAATTTTTACGTGAAAATTTGAATTTTTGCTTGAAACTGCGAAAAAAGTGACTTTGGGAGGAAAAAAGTGACTCTTAGTGACCATTGGATGAAAAAAGTGACCTGCCATTATGATGCCTGTTATCCGGAATAGGTATAAAAAACAAAAATAAAGATTATTAATACTAGAAAGCAAATTTTTGAAGTGTTGCCACTAACGACGTTTCAAATATTAGTGATTTATTTTAGCTTTTGGCGGGTGAGTCTCAAAATTTTGAAATGGGAAGGACTTTTTGCTCAATATAAGGACCTCGGGAGGACCGGGAGGATCTGTTAAACACCCTGTTTGGGATTTTTCCAATGATGTGGTGGAAGTTTATTGACACTGGGTGCGTTGATCTCCACAAGCTTTGGCCAGTTTGAAAAAATTAGTGGTTAAAAATCATCCGGACTTGCGTTTGCAAGATAAAACTCCAAAACATTACGGTGTAACTGAATTCGAGGTCGTTGATTCCGTTTTCGACGTTCATTTTTGGCTCTGATCAAATCCGAGCTTCAACGAGGGTGGGAGAGGGGTTCAAACTCAAAATTTTGAAAAATGTTGATAAGGGTGTCGAAATGTAGATAATCAAGGTAGCTGATTCTGATTTTGATATTTATTTTTTGCCCTGATCAAATTTAAGCCTCAAGGAGTAGAGTCAAACTCAAAATATTGAGATGAATAATTCTCCATTGTTCTATACGTCGATTTGATACTTCCCCCATAAAAAGCCCCATGAAAGTGAAATTGAGGTTTGAATTTTAGCGTAATTATAGATTATTTAGATCGATACGAATTTGTTGCGGCTCGATTCGCGCCATTGTCATTTCACCTTTTTTCAAATTTCAACTTCGAAAAAATACGTATAATAACCACATAAAAAAAGATAGATGAAAAAAGGAAAAATTTTAGTTCACCGTGAGCCTAATTTCCATCAATTTTTTGCCCCCGAAAAATAAATTTGTTAATTCTGTACGTACACCTTGCTACGGTGTCGACTTTTCACGGCCGAGTAACCATCGCTAATCGTATCGCTCATCCGAGCGTAAAAATATCAACACAAGTGGGAAACTTGTCGCGAAAAAAAAATCATCCGAATAAGAGCATAAAAATGAGAATTTGGCACGACGCTGATGATCGAGTCGAGCACAAATGATAGTTAGTTTTTCTCTCGCGTATATTTTCCAGGACGAGAAAAACCCCGGACGAGAAAAAAAATCGCTTTATATTCGTTTAAAATATTTTTTTCCTAAAACAGGCTTTTAATTAAGGAAACTGCTTGAACGTCGTCGAGAGCAGCGAAAAAAAAAATGCGAGCTCACTCGAAAATTAATTTTTTCCTAACGGCGAGCGGTACTCGATAAATCATGCCAAAAATAAGAATTTTAATAGAATGGAAACAGTTTGCCTTTCTAATTTTTTCCCCCTTTTATCCACTCGACTCCGCGTTTCGTTTCATTTCGACTCGATATAATTTACTCGACGCTCGTCGAAGACAAGACGATATTCTAAGTGTGAGATTATCACCGAGACGGAGAGGTGAAGGTGTATTTTGTTAGAGCTCTCGTCGCGAGAAGATTTAATTTTCGACAGAGTAAAACACATTTTAATGTGCTATCTCGTCTCATACAGGAGAAGCCACGTTCTTATTCGGAACATTTAATAATGTACCGAGAGTGTGATACGTCCAATTAGACAATGTTTATAGATTTTCTCAGTTTTGTGTTTATTCTACAACGACATGCGACACCGCATTGTGCATGTCTATTTCATTAAATGTCTAAAGAGTATAATGTGTGATTCGTACGAGCACGGTGGAAATACATCCAAGACGTGAACTTGCATCTTAATTCAATTAATCTGCGATTGAGTGCTTTCGTCATTGAACCAATCGTAAAATCTAATTCCGTCTTTGTTGTCGAATAATTAATGAGCCTTCGCCAGCCTCGGTATTGTGATGACTTGTTCTCGCTTCTCCTACTTACTTCGTCATTAATCCAATATCTGTATTATTCAGTTTGCGCAAAGAGAGAAATTTATATCGAGAATGCGCCCTAATTGCTTAAAAAAAAGATTTCGTGAAAAAAACAGAAGGAAAAAATCAAGAAAATTTACAAAAACCACAAATATGTAAAAAATGGATTTTAAAAATATATTTTTTTAATTTAACGTAATTCATTTCGTTAGGCAGCTGCAGATTCAAATCAAGGTTTTCAGGGAGAATGAGATTTCCGATATGAAAATTTTTATTAAATTTTCACAAAGGAGAAGGCCAGTAAGAGAAATAATTTCAATGAACAAAAAAAGAAGTTTGTGCGATAAAAAATAGAAAAATGGCATGTTTTTGGAAGAATTTTCTAAAACACTGAGATATTTTTTACAAATTAAGATAAAAATTCACACTTAGTGTATTGCCCAAGTGCAGCAAGGACGAAATTTATTTAAAAAGTTATACCTAAATTTTAAAAAACAGAAAATAACCAGTTTTAAAAAACATTTTACGAGCCATTTTCGATCTGATTTCTCCTCCTCGTAAATCCGAGCTTGTGGATATATAAGCATTTTTCACAGAAAAACTGATTATCACAAGTTTTGCCAATTTTTTTTATGCTCATCAAACGTTTTGAAGACCTCTCCTCTCTCCTCTCTCATCCTCAACCCATAAAATACATTTTAGAATTCGTCATCAGGTACGAGAAAATGGAGACCCTCCTCCCTCTCCAATGGAAATGATAGGTATTAATTCATGTCTACTTCGAGAAAATCTTCAAATAGCAAAATTAGCTCGTAAAATTCTACAAAATTAGAAAAAATGATAGATGGTTTCAAATTTTTAAAAAAAACTTACGATTTTTCCATTTTTTTTACTACTTTAACAAAAATTTGAACAAAATTCGTTATTTTTACTATACCAGTTTAAGGTTTAGCCAAATATCATAATAATTTTGACATTGGTATTTAAAGGACATAACGATTCATTTTTTCAATTTAGAACGTATATTTTTCTTTCCCCGACTCTTCGACAAAAACACTTCAAGATGCGTATCTTTTAAAAATTTTGGTTCAAAATATATATAAGGGTAAGGTGCCCCATTATCGCCCACTTTTTTTTTGAAGTCTCACCATTTCAAAAGTTTAAGGGCTGGAAATGTCATTGATGGCTTAATGGATACCTACATCCTTCCCCTACAATTGTGGAAAGCTCCGGGGCCATCCGTTGAAATTTAGTATTTTTTAGGATTTTTTTTCTGAAACATGTCAAAACGCAAGGTCGAAATTTTGGGTTCCCAATATCGACTACCGACTGATTTTGTCCGCTATGAACGGAATCTACCGGAAAATATTTTTTTTGTGTTTCTCTTTCACAGATGAACAATTTGAGACCAAAATGACAACCCTACAACCAAAATTCGAGAAAATTGAAAAAAACGAAATCACTTAAAAACAACAAATTACATTAGATTATAGGTGGTCGATAAAGGGACACACCATAAAAATGAACTTTGAGTGAATTTCTTTTTTACTTAAAGTTGTAATTATTAAAATGCGATGATTACATCAGAAACTTTGAACTTTCTCAATCACAAAAACACTAGAAACATTTAATTCGATAATTTTAAGAAAAAATTCCAAGGCGTGCAAGCAATTGCTAAAAAAAGTTTTTGGCCTTCCAACTTTTTCTTTTCTATTTTTCTCCGCGAGTTTTGGCTTTCAGGATGTCGGAGTGGTCTTATTTTTCCGGATTTTCGATGAAGAATATGAAAAAAAAAAATTCGGCTCGCTGTCGCCCATAGCGCCGGAGATAGACGAGGTGGTCGACATTGGGCACTAGGCGATAATGGGGCACCTTACCCTTAAAGTGACGAAAAAATTTTTTTTCATTCCAATTTTATCGTTGAAGTTGAAACTCGATCGATATCCAAAAAAATTGGAAAAATGTGACATTTTAACAAACAAAAAATTACTCCCAAGAGTTTTTCCTAAAATGAGACGTGCAGGTTTAGGCTGATTCGTATACCTACACAAAATTTCATGAATTTTTCTCCAACTCTTGTAGAAGAGCTAATATTTTCAAAGACGAGATCATGTTTTAACAAACCCTCAACTTTTCTTGAAAAGGAGCCATGCAAAAATAGCTCAAGAGTGTTTTTAGTCGGGTCTCAATTGAACAAAAAAAGGCTTCCGCGCCAGATTCTTGTTAAAATTGATTTTACGATTGATTCTTGTTTTAGACACTAAAACAAATAAATTTAGCTTAGATGCCTATTTTTTCCACTCTCCTTTTTCCCAGGGTCCACCCCAACATTTCAAACGCGTGTACCGCCCAATCTATGGGCTGTAATGAAAAAATTTTCAGACAAAAGTTGTTCCTCATCACGTTCCGAACATTTTCATTTCTTATAAAAATCCATTTTGGAGCAACTCCTGTCCCCCAAATTTGAAAATAAAACAGTTTTCAGAAAACTTCAAAATCACGTTTTCTTCATTTTAAGCAAAAAGTTTCAGAGATACGGCAAAATGTGTAACCACAAAAAGTATTCAGAATTAAATTTCCTTTCCAATGAGCTTTAACACGACCATTTTCACCAACTTTTCCCAGCAGGGTGGATCTCTCCCCCTCCCCCTTATCTCAAAAGTTGAACCCACCAAAAAAAATTGAACGATTTTTGTTCTTCAATATCTAATGCATAATTTCATTCATTATCGGAATTCATTTTGGAGAAAATTTTGCTCGTGGGTCCAACTTTTGTGAAAACGAGGAAGGGAAGAGGTCCACTCTGTCGTGATAAGTAGGCGAAAATGGTCGTGATAGAGCTCATTAGAAAGGAAATTCAATTCTGAATACTTTTTGTGATTACAAATTTTGTCGTATCTCCGAAACTATTCGTTTAAAATAAATAAAACGTGATTTTGAAGTTTTCTCAAAAACATGCTTTGTTTGCAAATTTGGAGGGCAGGAGTTGCTCCAAAATGGATTTTGATGGGTAATGAAAATGTACATTAGGTGCGGAGGAACAACTTTTGTTTGAAAATTTTTTCATTACGACCCATAGATTGAGCGGTACACGCGTTTGAAATGTTGGGGGGTGGACTCTGGGAAAAAGGGGAGGGGAAAAATAGGCATCTAAGCTAAATTTATTTGTTTTAGTGTCTAAAACCAGAATCAATCATAAAATCAATTTTAACAAGAATCCCCCGCGGATGTTCAATTGAGACCTGACTACCACCTTCCCTTTTACAAATTCTAATTAGTGGTAACATATCATCATTTTTTTATCATATTTCTTCAAGTCCTTTTTTACAAAAATAAAATCTCACAAAATTCTTAGAATTTACGAATCAACGAGAAAAATAATTTTTGTCAAATTTTACGCCCAGAGTAATAAAAATTCTAAGAAAATCGCCTCCCTGTTAAAATCCTGATCAAGGGCGAAATGGCACCCTTTCACCATCATAATTCTTAAATTTTATTTTTATAAAAGAAAACAAAAATTCACGAATTTTGAAAAATTTATAATTCAACGGACAAAAAAATTGGGTACGTAAATTTTTTTGACAAATTATAATTTCAATACTTTTCAAAGATTTATTGAGCCATAAATATTCATAAAAAAAAATGTAATCATTGGGCAAGAGCGAAGCAAAAATAAAATGTTTGAAAAACTCGCCATCTTGAATTTATCATTTATTATGATTTTTGGTTCCACTTTCTTTGTTTTTCTGACCGAAAATTGCTAAAAATGGAAACAAGCTTATGATTGGTGAATGTTTTGGCTTCGGATTAGATCGATTAAAAATTTTAAAAAATAGCTGCAAATTTTTTTTACAGTCAACCCAGAATTTTTTTTTAGTAATTTCGTTGAAATTTTGAGTTCAAAAACTGTTAGTTAAAATGTCAAATATCTATTGCAATAAGAAGAAATGATTAAATAGGTAGATAGGTATTTGATTTGATAACTTTTTACCAAAAAGGTAAATTTCAAAACAATATTTCCGAAAAAAATTCAAGGGCAGTTCTTTCTTATTCGCTGATTTTTTTTCATGATAGACCTTGACATTGAATTTTTTTTCAAATCTAATAAATTAATTAATACGTTCATCCTTTTTATAAATTTTTTTAAATTCCATTTTCTGGATTAAACTCCCTTCCCTCAAACTAAAAAATATATCTACTCGTACGTTGAGAAATCAAAATCAAAATCTCTAATACCCAAAACGAACCAAAGAACTACTACAGACATCCGACCCGATAAGAAAAAAATGAATCTTACCCCTCTTTCTAAAGACCCCATCAACCATAACCTTCGAAAGCTCGAATCAATAGACTAAGTCAAAAATCCACAATTACACGTCAACGCGCCGCTAAATAATCATTACGGTGGTAAGTATGATTTAAAAGAAAATACGACTTACAGCAGCCTTTTTTTCACTCGACGTCGCCATGACAACGAGGCTATTTTTTTTTTTCTATCGACGGCCAATTTCCTCAATACCACCGACTAATCGCCTTAGGGTCCAAAAGTGAATTTATTTTTTTTCTCCATTCGAGAAACCGATTTATAATTTAGTAATTTCATTTCCTTTATTTGTTCTTCGGTTCAAAATATCACATATACGCTGCAAAAAAATAAAATAAAAATAAAAAAAACATCGAAGATGATAGACGAAGGATGTATCAAAATTCATTTCTGATATAGGTAGATACTTTCTTAGTCTTCCATAAAAAAAAACAATCGAAAATTCTGTCAGTAATAAAATTTCAACGAAGAAAAAAGTACCTATCATTTACCTTTTCAGTATGGAAAAAATAAACAAAGCTTAGAAAAGAATCATGAAATTTAAATGAGAACTTCAACTGAAAGAAAATTCTTTAGAAATTAAACATACCGAAGAGTGAGCCAATGAAGGATTAAATAATATCGTGAAAAATTCATCCATACAATGACTTTCGATTTATATTTTCTATTTTGGTAAAATCTAACAAACATAGTTGACATTTGACGCCGGTTTAACGACGACCTTAATATAAAAATTGAACTGCCCTAGATCGTTGCCGATGGCTCATTTCATTCGATAAGCCAATTCTTACTTTAAACCAATATCGTCGAATGAGAATAAGATCGCATTAAATAGGTAATTTCGCTATTTCAAAATGAATTACCGACCCATTCCTCTTTTCGAAAAATAAAAAATAAACGCGATAAGCTAATTTACAGACAGAAGGAAAAATTTTCTCGGAGAAAAATTCTATCTCAATATATTTTCGTATCCAGCATCGAACCACTTATTCGTATCAAATACAAATGCGAAAATGATACCCTGGTAGTTGAAATTTAATTCGTGGCAAGGGACCATTCGCGCTTATTCAGGAACAACCTTCGAAGTTGTAATCGACCTTTTGAAGTAATAAAACACCCAAAACCGCACTTCTCCATTTTCGGATCACAGATGAGATCTTATAAATTTTCGCCCAAAAAATATACTTACGCCGTGCGACCAACTTCGAACCGATGAATCTTATCCGAGGCAAAATTATACGCTTAAATTATCCCAATTTTACCAACGCGTCGAGTAAAAGCTCCGGCTCGAATTAAAATTCAGACCACTTTCGCAGTCATCTTTCCTTTAATTTTATTCTAATCCAATTTTCAAAGCTCGGTTTCTTTTTTCAACTCGTACTCCTATTATGTGGAAAAATCAAACAAATATAGCTTCGTTTTCGAATAACAACGCGTATAAAAGGGTTGATTGGATAAGTAGATGAAATCAGCCCACTATTTGATTTCATTCTTCAATTTTTTAGGTGGTGTCCTTTGAAGTAGACAATTTTTACGGAAGTTTTGACCCCCCCTCCCCCCCACTCCTCTTTCTACCACTTTAAAGTAATCCCACTGCAATATTTTCGAGAATTTCCAATTTCAAATTAAGGAGAATTTTCGTTATTTGGCACAACGTTCAAATGTCTGACAAAATGTCGAAAAATTACAGGAATGTCAAATTTGATTAAAATTTAATTTCAACTAAAATTACTCGATTTGAAATTTTAAAAATCGGAAAAAATAAGAAAAAGATGAAATATCTGACAGTATTTTTAAATTTGAAAATTAAAAACAAATAACTATAATTCCATGATTTTTTATTTAAAATCGTTAGAAAAATTTGTGCATTTTATTTTCGAATGGGGAAAACTGAGTTTTACAGGCTGCTGTTGTAATCTCCAAATTCAAGTCTTCCCAGTTCCCAGTTCTCCCCTCCAATTATTTTACATATTTATTTTTGAAAGCTGAAAGCTAAACAAATGCAGATAGTTCAATTCAAAGTATCGTTAAATAGCACTAAAGGAAATAAAATGTAAGAATGATTCTAGCAATCAATTAATTTATGTTTATTTTGCTTGTATGTTTCAGGTTAGTAGCACATTTCTAAGGTGAAAACAAAAATCACGAAAATGAGCTGATTATTTAATGGTATTATTCAAACATGTACCAATGTAAGTTTGAATTTTACATTTTTCATACATTTTCAAGTTTTCATAGTTCCGTAAAAAAGTCATAAAACCAAAATGCTTGCAATTTGGAAAAAAATTCTAAAAATATTTCGACTTTTTATAATGAAAAATTTCTTATACTAGATTTGTTATTTTATTCAAAAATTTAAGAATTTTTGTTGCATTCGGACCCAAATTTTTAATAAGAAAGGATTCGGAAAAAATTTCAGCCCTCTCATCATCAGAAAAAAAAATAAAATAGGCACAAGATACTGTTGTGATGAATTTCATATTTCTCGAGGTGTTTACGAAGAATTTTGTTCGGAGTTCATTTCCTATAAAAACAGGAGAAACGTATTATGAAAAATACTGAATTTATTGAAAATTACAGTAAATTAAATTTGAGCTCGCATTACTTTCTGATCTGGAGAGATTTAAATTTATCATTTTCTTCAGCCCAAATTTTTTTCAAAGAAGTTTTCAGAAAATGGAATTCTAAATTTAAAATCTTGACTACCTTCAATTTCTTATGTTCGCAAATTTTTTGTCAGAATTAAGCTCTCATAATTTTTATTGAATGCAAATAGCCCATTTTCAACGGAAGCTTTGGATGATGATGCAAAAAATAGTTCATAGGTACCAAACAGGTGTCAAATGAACTAAAAAAAAAACGTGAATTTTTTTCCGAAATTTGAATGGAAAAGAGGTTTATTTTTATTTGATTCGTAAAGAAGACAAAATAAGGCGGTTCTTATGGGAAATAATTTTTTTAAATCCGTTTCCAAATGACCGGTTAATGCCTATAATTAAGGACCAACTGCTTGGGAGGAGGTAGCCGGAGCAGCCTGTCTCCCAATAATGACAAATTTGCATCTTTAGTCGAGAAAATTAGGTTCGAGTGGGAAATTTTTCAAAAATTACGTTCTTTTTTGGAAATATTCTCATACAGAGTTTTAAAAATGGAGAAAATGACATTTAGGGTCGAAAAATAGAAAAAAAGTCATTCTCAGTCCAGAATTCGAAATTTCAATGAAGGAAATTCTTAAAACAGATGGTTTAAATACTCTCACAAAGATTTTCGTAATAAAAATCTTGGAAAAAAATCATCTAAGTAGGTCAACAAGAAAATCTCCACAAAATAGAACATAGTTTCTACTGAATTTGAAAATTTTTGCTATTTTATGGATTTTTCTTGCCATTTTCGTGTCATTTTCTTCCCAAAAGAAGAACCATCTTTTCATTTTTCTCTTGAAAGATTCAAGAGAAGAGGAAAATGTTGAAAATTCTTCATTTTTTCAGTAAAATCAATAATATTGTTGCTATTTCCTGGTTTTTCTTGTTTTTCATTCCAGTAGATATCATATTAAAAGGCTGCAAATTCTCAACAATATTTCAATGAATGGACAAGTTTTTCAAAAAATTGTGAAAAATTATTATAGAAAAATTTATTTGTTCTTCATAAAACTGGAAAATTTTCACAAAAAAATGAAAAAGACTATTCAAAAATTGAAAAATAGGAAAATTTTTGCAAAAAATAGTAGAAAAGTATTGTTGAAGATACATGTATAAAAATTTTAAAAAACTAAAGTAATCAAATAAAATTTTTGAAAAAATAGGTAGGTACCTCCTACCCAGTACCTACGTTAAAAAGTGTAGCCGAGGGTCGCACAGTGGGCCAGTTTGAAAAAATAAGTGGTAAAAAATCATTCTGACTGGAGTTTGAAAAATAAAATTCCAAAAGTTTCAGTTTAAGGTAATTCGAGGTCGCTGATTCCGTTTTTGAAATTTATTTTCGGTTCTGATCACATCTGAGCCCCAAAAAGGGAAGAGAGGACTCAAATTTTGAAAATTTTTGATATGGGTGTCGAAATGTAGGTACTCTGGATGGCTGATTTCAATTCTGGCATTTATTTTTTGCCCTGGCCAAATTTGAATCCCAATGGGGGGGGGGGGGGGCGTCAAAACTTAGAATTTTGAAAAATTTCAATATGGTGTCGAAATGTAGGTATTTGAAGTCGCTGATTCCAATTCTGACATACATTTTTTGCTCTGACCAAATTTGAGCCCCAAAGGAGAGGGGTTAAAATTCAAAATTTTGAAACAATTCAATATGGGTGTCGCAGGCATTGGAGCGATATTCCGCAAAAAAAAGTAGTAACTTTAAGAACCTGTTTTGAGCAAAATATGAACCAAATATGAACAAAAAATAACCATTTTTCATCAATTTAACCACCCCCCCCCCCCATTTTGAAAATTGAATTCGTCAAATCGTCAAAATGCATTTTTTTTCTCAGAAAACAAAAAAGTTTTTAAAAAAATCAAAAACAAAAATACACGAAAAAAATCAAGAAGAGAAAAATAAAGATACCTAAATTAATCTTTTAGATTTCGAGCTGGAAATAGAATTTTTACAGGTACGAATACAGCTATTCAAGGACTTTGTTAATTCGTCCTGAATTTCAGACGTTTCTCAGATGAGTTTTTTTCTTCGATTTTGAGTGACTCTGCAGACTTCAAAAGTTTCTGAGTACATAGACGGATTTAGGGGAATGGATCTGGAAGGACTAAGCCCCAGGTCAGTGGCGTCACTAGCTTTTTTTTGGAAAGGTGCAAATTGGTACAGAAACTTGAAATATGAGAAAAATTTTAGAAGGGGGAAGAAAAGAGGATTTTTTGGCACCGTCGCGTCACCTTAAATACTTCACAGGAATTTAATTCAGATTTAATTTATACCCGAGCGAAGCGAGGGTAAAGCTTTGAAAAAATTGAATTTTTATACCCAAAAGCCATTTTTTTCGTATTGTTCAATACCCCGTTCTATCCTACTTTCCGATGCCATTGTCCTAGGTCACTTCTGATGTTAATAAGCAGCAAAGAATGATAATAAACGTAGTAAGTCGGAAGCTTTTTTTGGGGAAGGTACAAATTAAGCATAAAAACCTGGAGTACCAAAAGGATTTTCGAGGGAAAGGGGCAAAATGGAGCCTTATTTCGTACTGTTTCCTCAAATAGTTTAGTAAAATGCAAATAAAAATTAAACATTTTACAAAAATTTAAAAAAATTTAAAAAAAATTAAAATTCATTCAAATCAATTTTAGAGCATATTTAGGGCCTATTTAAAGCAAAAAGCACAACTTTCTGAAAAAATCCATGTTTTATAGTTTTTTTTAAATTTTTCATATTTCTTCACCTCTGAAAAAAATTTTAAAAAGTTATAAAACACTGATTTTTTCAAAAAAAATGTGATTTTTGGTCTAGAAAGTCACTACTGAAGCTCTAAAATTAATTTTTGACAATTTTAAATTTTTTCGAAGCTTTTGAAATTTTGAATTTTTGGCAATTTTTGAAGCATTGGAGGCTCTTGCGCGATCGGAAGATATGAATCGATTTTGAAATTTTTTATTTTATTTTTCGAGTCTTACCAGCCAACAACTTTCGTGGGGGTAACTTTTCAAAAATCAACATTTTTGGTTTTTTGGCCCACCCTAATACCTATATCTAATTCAGAAATAAATGAACCTAGAGATGAAAATAGTAACCTTTATGAACTTTTGGGTGAAAATATGAACAAATAGTAACCAAAAGTGAAAATAGTAACTAAGTTCATAAAAAAGTACCTCGCTCCGATCCCTAATTTTCAAAAATTTTGAGTTTTGACCCTCCCTCCTTGTTTTTTAAATTTGGTCAGGGCGAAAAATAAATGTCTGAATTGGAATTAGCAACCTTTTGGAGACATGAAAAATTATTAAAATCATTTCGCTATTTTTATTTGACGAAAAATAAAAACCGCCATACAACACTTCGTGATCATACTGTACATTTGACAAAAACTCTCTCTTCGAAACGTTAGACAATACAATTTTCAATTTACAAAACACGTATTTTTTCTGCATCCCACACCATACTCACACACATTATACCATCGATGAAAAACTTTCACAATATACATCCCTCCTCCACTTCCACTTCTCTCCCTTCACTGTTCGGTTTCGTATAACAATTGCAACGACGAGAATAAGAACACCATACAGCGCAACTGTGACAGAAAAAAATACCACAGTTGAGAAAAATGCACTCCTCTCCGACGTATTTATCGCCTTCCTTGTTCGCAACAGCTTGTCTTCGACGAGATACGCGTATATAAAGCCAATTCACACATAGGATTTTCAATCATCGTAAAAAATTTCCCCCCTTTTTGAACCACACACACATTGACGTAATCTCGAAAATCTTCCAGACTGTAGCGAAACTCCGAAGATGAAGGGTTGAGAGGATCACTTGTACGAATAACAAAACTCATCCAAGCGTACCATCGACGAAAAAATTTACCATCTCTGGCTGGTTTTTTATACAAAATCGACTTGAAAAGTCGACTCGAGTTAATTGTTTTTTTTCTCTATCTCAAATGAAAGAAACATATACAACGACGAAGCGCAGCAAATACCCGTATACTTTATACACCAATGTAGGAGAGGAAGAAATAAAAGAAAGCTACCCTTCGACGTATCCATACATGTATAGCTGTTGACCGTATCGAAAAATAACCCCAAGAAACGTGTATAGTGTAAATACGTGCTGGACGGTAAACTGTAAATCGTTTTGGCACATGGAAGAAACAACCGTGCCAAGTTAACGCCATTAAATACCAAAATAAGGGTTAGTTACAAACTTTATAACATCTCCAATTTTCAAACTTTTTTCCAGCTCCCCCTCCCGCCTCCCCATTCGCCTTTGTCTCATAGTTATAGCTCCTGCTGCCGCACCGATACTCGGTTCTTGAAAACTTTTTATACTGATGAACCGAGCATTTTTTGTTCGGCTAAAATGCATTTTATATCTGATGCGATATTTTTCATCTCTCTCGTTTCGTATTAAAAAAATAAAAAAATAAAAAAAAGGGGTGAAAAACGGATCCTGGATGAGTGCTGAGTTAAACGTCGACAATTTTTTTCACTCTAATTCTCGTAAATTTTCGTACGTTCGCGTTCGAGCTTTTAAACAATTTTGAAAAAAAGGGAAAGTCCAGGGGAGAACACTACGTCGTAAAAAAATTCTCCAAATGATGGTGCGACGGTGTGAAAAAAAATTGTGAAAATATTGGCCTTTAGGGGTACGACGAAGTAGGTACATGTATCAAAATGAAAATATCGCGTGAAAATTTTTTATTCTCGCAGTAGCCACATTAAAAGCATTACAAATTGTATACGCCTTCAATTTCAAACACCAGCCATATTTCGAGCGAAACTTTTATTTCTGAAAAAGCACCATTATGGAACAATTTATGTGATAATTTTGTAAAAAGCTTCGATATTTCAACGACTGTTGAATTTTTCGGACGTGGTTGTGGAGGGAAAATTTTCCATGACGGAATTCCTCATTATATAGTAGGGTGAGCCGAAAAACCAAAGATTTTGATTTTTGAAAAGTTACCCCCACAAAAGTTGTTGTCTGGATAGACTAGAAAAATAAAATAAAAAATTTCAATTTTTAAAAATGAAAAAAAAAATCAAAATTTATCAAAATCAATTTTAGAGCTTATTTAGGGCCTATTTAAAGCAAAAAGCACAACTTTTATGAAAAAATTCATGTTTTATAGTTTTTTAAATTTTTCATATTTCTTCACCTCTGGAAAAAATTGAAAAAAGTTATAAAACACCGGGTTTTTCAAAAAAAAAGTGCTTTTTGGTCTAGATAGTCACTACAGAAGCTCTAAAATTAATTTTAGTCAGTTTAAAATTTTTTCAAAATTTTCAAAATTTTGAATTTTTGGCAATTTTTGAAAAATTGAAGGCTCTTGCGCGATCGGAAGATATGAATCGATTTTGAAATTTTTTATTTTATTTTTCTAGTCTATCCAGCCAACAACTTTTGTGGGGGGTAACTTTTCAAAAATCAAAATTTTTGGTTTTTCGGCCCACCCTATTATATAGGTAGGTTGTCCTTAAGGAGGACAAAAACTTTCGTACTTTCAGCTCTTCTCCTTCCATTATTGTGGTTTTCTGGTTGGAAAAATTTCCGTTTCTCGTTGTCTGAGACGAGATTACAGACTCTAAAAACCTGTCGACATTTTCCAATACCGCAATCACTATCACCGCCAATATTCCTCACATATTCGCTCGTCTTTTTTACCCATATCCGAATCTATCCAACACCCACCAAGATAAAGGACGTCTGTAAGTAAATCCACGAAAACATTTACATCCTTGGCGAGATTATTTGCCAGTAAAAGAGGACAAAAAACCGTCTAAATTCTCAGCACCGTTTACCGAATTGAATCGAGTGCTGGGTCAACCGATACGACCCGATGAAAAAAAATCGTCGACCACAACACCGTGTAGTTAATGCATCGCTGCGTGTAGGTGGACCGCAACAACTGTCCGTCAATTCGTTTGCGGTAAAGGAATAGCGAATTTGAACCTTTATTTTCCGCCTACTGGACGATTCGTCGTCAAAAATTCGAAGACCGAATTGCGTCGTAGTCGTATAACAAATACCATACCTATTCGAAACAGGGTACAACAAAAATTGAAAAATATTCAAAATCACGAATCGTTCAGGCAGGGGCAGAAACTCAAATTGTACCATTTTAGAAGGGTGATAGAGGTTCCCAGCAGATGGCATTGCCGAAAGAGACAAAAAAACTCGAGATTTTTGAAAATAATCTCATTTTGAGGTCTAGGTGCTTTGCCTCTCTTTGAATTCTTTGAATTGGGGGCTCGAAATTTTTTGAAATGTTTCCCGCTCAAAGTAAACTTCACCTATTGGTTAAAATACTAGATTTTTTTGGAATACCCTAATTTACTTTTTTGTTCCAAAAAATGATAACAAATGGAGACAAAAGAAACAGAAGCCAGTGATCAAAATATGGGTAGGGAGACGAAAAATAATTAAATCGTTCTGAAACACTATTTTATCAAAAGTGAACTTGTAGAAAAAAATCAATGAAATTGACTTAAACATCCGAAAAAATTTAAATGCGAACCCATGGTCCTAAAAATAATGAAAAAATTCGATCACATTTTCAGCATTATATCAAGAGTATTAGGAATACTTCTCATAAAAAATGTAAAACAAAAAATTTCAAAAAATGTGTACATAGCAAATTCATTCAGAATCAGAATGTAACGCAAATCTTTAAAATTTCATGTAAATTGTTAAAAATCATTGAAAATTACTCCAAAAATTTTCGTTAAATAAAAAAGAAGTTGAAAAAAATGAAATAAAAAATTTCAAAAAACAAATAAGAAAAAAATTTAAACAATTTCTAATTAGTTTGAACATTTTTGGATAAAAAGATCAAAAAATAATGTTTGATAAAAATATCGAACAATGTTTGATAAAAAGATCAAACAATGTTTGATGAAATGATCAAACAATGTTTGATAAAAAGTTCAAACATTTTTTGATAAAAAGATCAAACATTTTTCAATTAAAAAGTTCAAAAAAATTTTGATTAAAAAATTTAATTAATGTTTGATTGAAAAATGCAAACAATTTTTGATGAAAAGTTTAAACAATGTTTGATGAAATGATCAAACAAATTTTGATAAAATGCTCAAAAAAATGTTTGATAAAAAGCTAAAAAAATGTACCTATGATAAAAAAGATCAAACAATGTTTGATAAAAAATTCAAACAATATTTGATTGAAAAATTCAAACAATGTTTGATTGAAAAAATTCAAACAATGTTTGATTGAAAAAATTCAAACAATTTTTGAAGAAAATTTTAAACAATGTTTTGTAAAAAAATTCTATCAATTTTTGATGAAAAGAATTCTAACAATTTTTAATAAAAAATTCAAAGAAGTTTCGATAAATCGCACAATTTTTGATAAAAAGGTCAAACAATTTTTGATGAAAAAATCAAACAATGTTTGATGAAAAAATCAAACAATGTTAGATATAAAGATCAAACAATTTTTGTTGAAAAGATTAAACAATGTTTGATAAAAAATTCAAACATTTTTCAATTAGAAATTCAGAAAATTTTTGATTAAAAAATTCAAATAATGATTGATTGAAAAATTCAATCAATTTTTGATGAAAATTTGAAACAATGTTTTGTAAAAAAAATTCAATCAATTTTTGATGAAAAGAATTCTAACAATTTTTAATAAAAAATTCAAACAATTTTCGATGAATCGCACAATTTTTGATAAAAAATTCAAATAATTTTTGATGAAAAAATCAAACAATGTTTGATAAAAAGACCAAACAATGTTTGATAAAAAATTCAAACATTTTTCAATTAAAAAGTTCAAAAAAATTTGGTTAAAAAATTCAAACAATGTTTGACTGAAAAATTCAAACGCAATTTTTGTATGAAAAATTCAAACAATTTTTGATGAAAATTTTAAACAATGTTTTGTAAAAAATTCCATGTATCAATTTTTGATGAAAAGAATTCTAACAATTTTTAATAAAAAATTCAAACAATTTTCGATGAATCGCACAATTTTTTATAAAAAGATCAAACAATTTTTGATGAAAAAATCAAACAATGTTTGATAAAAATATCAAAAAAATGTTGATAAAAAACTCAAAAAATGGTGTTTGATAAAAATATCAAAAAATAATGTTTGATAAAAAGATTAAAAAATAATGTTTGATAACAGTATCGAACAATGTTTGATAAAAAGTTCAAACATTTTTTGATTGAAAAATTCAAACAAGTTTTGATAAAATGGTCAAACAATGTTTGATGAAAAGATCAAACAAGTTTGATAAAAAGCTCGAAAAATAATGTTTGATAAAAAGCTCAAAAAATGATGTATGATAAAAAGATTAAAGAATGTTTGATAAAAAGAGCAAACCATTTTTGATAAACGGATCAAACAATGTTTGATAAAAAATTCAAACATTTCTCAAATAAAAAATTTAAACATTGTTTGATTAAAAAATTCAAACAATGTTTGATTGGAAAATTCAAACCATTTTTGATTGAAAAGTTCAAACAATGATTGGTAAATAATTCTAACAATTTTTGATGAAAAGAATTCTAACAATTTTTGATAAAAAGTTCAAACAATTTTCGTTTAAAAAATTCAAACAATTTTCGATAAAAAAAAATCGAATGATAATTAAAAAATTTAAACGATCAAACAATTTTTGATTAGAAAATTCAAATTTTAACAAAAGTTACAGAAAAATTTGAATTAAAGAAAATATCCAACTCAAGATAAGAAAGTTCAACTTTCATTTTAAAAAAAAAACTTATTTCGTATGGAGAAGCTAAACATTGGGTCGGTCGCAGCTGAATACTGGATGAATTCTACATTCTATGAAAAAGTTTAGCTCAGGATGAATATGCGCTACTTTGCATGAAAAAGTTCAGCTTTTGATGAGATGGCTCATCTAATTTAAAAATACGCTCACAGCGCATGCATGGAGGTAAAAATCTGGAAGTTGGTAGATACCCTATTTTCGACCTCCCAACTCGATTGGAAGCGGTTTCAAGACTTTTCGAAGACTCAAGAAAATTTTGGAATACTACAGCGTTGGAGAAAATCCCATAAAAATGGCCCATATGAACTTCAGCACCTATAATCGTGAATTACCAATATTAGTAACTTACTTAATCGATTAAAGCAGAATTTTTCAAAATTCGCAACTTTGAGTTCAGATTTATATTTTTAGGCACAAAATTAATTATTCTCCAGGAATTTGTCAACCGGACTCAAAATTGCGAATTTCAGAAAATCTTGCTTTAATCGATCAAATATGTAGGTAACCAATATTGGTTATCGGTGATTATAGGTGCTGAAGTTCACATGGACCATTTTTATGGGGTTTCTCCAGCGATGGAAAATTTCAAAATTTTCTGGAGGCTGCGAAACGTCTTAAAACCGCTTCCAATCGATTCGAGAGGTCAAAAATAGGGTATATACCAAATTTTAAATTTTTTCGTAGATTAGATCAAATTTTCATAGTTTTTCGGAAGATGAGGTAATTTTGAAATTTCAAAAATTCGTAAAAATTCGAGAAATGAACTTCAGCACCTGAAAATTTAGATGTGGGATTCTTTCATGATGTACTTTCGATTTATTTTTGTTCGGACTCAAAATTTTACTTTGTGTTGGGGTACCTTCCTTGGAAGAATTTTGACAACATTTCAACAATTTTTACAATTATCTGAACGAATTTTTCAATTAATTTTGGCAAAATTTCAATAATCTTACCATAAAATTAACAAGATTTAGAAAAAAAAAAAATCATTTTAAACAATTTTTGCGATATTTTCCGATGGGAGAAGAGAAGAAAAGCAGATGGCATCACATCAACTGAAATGCACGATAATAATATCTTCAAACTTCTCGCTGAAATTTCAAGTAAAAATTCTCCAACGAATTACAAATCGTTCAAGGTTAACGAAATTCTGGGAAAATATTTTCAACGTCTCGCGAAACAATTTTTTCGCCATATTACATCAATTCTCTAGCAATTTAAACCGATTTAATAAAATTACAATCCTGTTTTCGTCAACTTCTACTGATTTTAATGTATTTTGAAATATCTTTTTCGACATCTCAGGTATTTTAATTCATATTGCGAAAACTTGTTAGTTATTTTCAACGATTTTCACGTAATTTCGAACCATCTTGCCGACACTTTCATAAAACTTGACTTATGAAGCAGCCACGAAAGCAAACATTTCAGCACTAGACTTTTGTTTCGCAGCCTATTGTAACTTTACACGTGTTACCGGTTCGAAGGCCTTTTTCATAATTTTCCTTTCAATTCTAAAATCAAAAGAAGAAAATCACACGTCGTTTGCATCACCTCCGGTTACATTTCATCGTACAATACGCAATAGGCATCTAATAAAAGAAAGTTACCTTTTCTCAAGATGCCACCTAAGCCCTCTTCTCGCCTCTCTCGGCAAACATCCGAAACCGCACAGACGAATCCAGCACGAGCGCCGGTACAGAAGAAAAAAACCGCACGCGCTTAAATACAATAAATTTTAAGGTTTTTTAACTCGCGCGATAGTACAAAACGATCTGAATAATTTGCTCGTTCGCGTGAATTCTCGCCGACGACGACGAGTATTTTTCAAATAGAAAACTCGCTCTTCCATTAAATTTAATGGTTCACGACGACATAGTAAAAACATTCCCACAAAAGATGGTCCTCTAATAAAAGCCACCACGATACTGTCTCCCTGCACCGACCCACATTCGCTCCACCGACGCTGGTGCGGGAAGCAAACGTAGCTCTACGTACGAGCCGAATTTATAAAGATATATCGTCGTTGACATTCGAAACAAATTTGTTTCTTCGCCAGCTTGTTTGATTATTACGTCGGCTTATTCTGCATCCGAAGACGACGCAGCGTCTACGTCTTAATCTTCGCCCGCGCCACAGACTGGAAAAAAATTTTCATCCAGGATGTCGCCGCACCGGCGTTTTTAATCCGACGTAAATACCTCGGCGGTTAAATTATTCCGCGATGTTTGGTTTCCACTTCAACCTTGATGGGAGCTCCCCTTCTGCAGGAATTTACCACTCGACTGAAAATTTCCATTACGCCTCCTCTCTGGTTTTGATTCTCACCTCGTACATACTCGAGTTTTACCAATACAAACACGCCAACCCTGGATGGAAGATTTTACCCGACTCGATTCGAAAATTTCAACCCTTATCTGTAGATTTTCTTTTCAAAATACCGACGACGAAAAAAAAAAAAGAAAATAAAGAACTGTCGTAAAAAAAAGTGTTAATTTATTCTCTCGTATTTTTTCTTCTCTTTTTTTCAATTAATTTTATAGTCGGAGTAATTACAAAGTTGAAACCCTCCTTTTCAGATAAGCCGCCTGGCTATTGCGATTTTCACAATGGAAAAAAACTGGTTTTGTCGTACGATTAGCTGTTTTTAAAGCGGCAACTTTTTCTCGTAATTTTCGAGTCGTAAAAATTGCAAGAGTGAAAAAAAAAAGCGCCAGTGTAACGCCATTCAATATTGAATAGCGAAGAAATTTTCATTTTTTTTTTGAAATTCTATGGGAATGATGCGATTGCGTTTAACAACCGACAAGAGTCGTATAAAAATTTTGCCTACGTTTGATTCAACCGAGGCGCCGAAGATTTTAATGCTTCGTAATACCGTATTTTTGATTTAAACAAAACATAATAAAAATTTAAAAGAACTTTTCAGCATGCGTTTGCACGAGCTTAGAGAGTGTTTCGTATTGTGAGAGGTTTTTAAATCACGCATATTTCGACGATTGTGTAAATTTTTCAGAAGCACGGATGTATTTTTTTCAGGGGGAGGGGGGGGGGGGTTAAAAACCTCGCCAATAAGGCTGAAATGAAAAGAGGGAATGAAAAAAAAAAATGTTGTTCATAAAATCACACCACGAGAACGTGATGGCAATAAAAAGTTGAAGTTTCTGATTCTTACGAATAAATTCAAAAGGTAAGAGGGATATTTCAAGTTCAAATTTTTTCTACTAGGTATAAATTTCTTCAACATTGTTAATTCTAAATCCTGTTAAAAATTGTTTACAATTTTAAAATTTTTCCAACAGTCAAATTTTTTAATTACAATTTTCTAAAAATTTCTCAAAATTTAATAATTTAATTTTTTTGTGATTTAAAAAAAATTCCAACTACTTATTGAGTTGTAGAAAATTTTAAAAAACAAGCCGTTAACATTTTTTTGTTTGAAAAATTTAAAATTGGAAAAAATATAAGAAAATTTCAATGGGAAAAATTTTAAAATTTAAATTTAAGAAAAATTTCCAAAATTATTTTGAAAAATTTTAAGTTGAAAAAAATTGAAAGAAATCCAAAGTAGGAAACATTTTTAATTAGATACCAGAAAACAATTTCAAAGGTTAGCCTTTATTAAAAGAAAGAGGGCGTTGGATCATCGTTAACGTTCGTCTAATTTTTATAGAGGTCAAATTCTCCATGTTTTTCAATACTTCCAAAATACAAAACGCAAGATTGTCAAATTCATACCATGAAATTTCCTTTTTTTAAGGTGTGAAATAACTTTTCTTCTTAGGGTCATATTCATAAACGATACTTGAGTATCTCTCGACTAAGTAATGAATTTTAGAGATATTTTTCCAATAATACTGAAGCCTCGGATGCAAATTTTTCATTCGAATTGAATAATTATATTCTTCAATATCCATTTATCATTGAAAAATCGTAAAATTTTGGTCCAATAATCAAAAAATTGGATAAAAATTAAGTAAGTACCTACTTAGCCAAGAAATTCTCAAGTATCGTCTATGAATATGGGCCCTAGTCTCGAAGAATAATCAAAAAAGCAAAAGATATTTATAAAATTTTAAAGGTTATGTGTTTTTGAAAGGTTTTTAGAATTTTTTTAAACCCCCCCCCCCCCCCCCAATCGCAAAAAATACCATCGACAAAATATCAAAATTTATCTTTTGACACAGAAATGCATAAATTCTAAAAAAAAAAAAACATATTTGAACAACCATAAAAATAAATAAAATCAAAGAACAAAAAAAATACCTAATGCAACTTGATTTTTTCTTGATTGCTTTTCATTTCAAGACATAAATTAGAGAAGAACGAATTTTCAATGAAAAATTCCTAATCGACTTTTGAGTCAATTGCAAAACTTTTTCAGAACTTTCAGCTGCAACGGTATCAGCGGATCAACATGATCTGAATCATTGAGCCATTTTTTTTCATATTCCTGCTTTGTATTTGTTCTCTTTCATCATTTGAACAATTTAAAATTTTTCTACCTCCTCATTTTGTTTCTTGTAATTGCGATAGAATACATAGGTCTTCGTCAAAGAAGTTGTGACAAATGTCAGGCTTTCGTGGCAATATCAGAAGACTCAAGAAAAGTGGTTGAAGTAAAAAAATACTAGAATGGAAAATTAGCATGATTTTTTCAGAAATTTTCAAAAATAATGAATCATAATTTCATTGATTTCTTTAAAAGAACCATTGAAAATTACTTACTCATTTGTAGGCAGTAGGTACCTAATAATCTATCCACTTCTTATTCTAAGATGAAAATTTGTAACTCACCTGAAACAACAAAAAATAAACAAATCAAATTAATTTTTGAATAAATTAAAGAAAATAATTTTTTTTTAAATCATGTTGGGGAAAAAAATGATACCTATTTTATAACATTTCACACCGGGGGGGGGGGATCAAAATCATCTAATCGTGGCTGAATCCAACTCGAAAATCATAATTTTTTAAAAAAAAGGTACAGATATGTCATGGCACAGCTGGAAGATCGTTGGGTTTTGGCAGCAAAAATTTATGCTTTAGATTTTTTTTCAAATTATTTTTTGTTGAAAATTTTACTAAAAAATGAAGAAATTTCAGATTTTTGGCGATTCTACAAAAATTTTAGCCCTAAATTTACACGATTCATTCTGAAAATGATGGTAGAACCATTTTCCCTTTCATATAAGACAAATGAGTTTTATGGAGCGGAAAAAATTACTCATTCTCATTTATCAGGGAATTTTATGTCGATCTCCAATGGAATATCCAAAAAATGTTCGTCTTTTTTGGAACAGGGAAGTTATTAAGGTAAACAATTTTTTTAAAGCCAAAAAGTAGCACAATTTTTTTTGATTTCGATACGACTGGTCAGTAAATTTCCATTTTTTAACAATAATATTGGTCGGTAAATTTTTCATTTAATGTTCCCCCCCCCCCCGAGCAATTAAGTCCCTGGAAAAGTTTTTTTTTGAAAGCCAAAAAGTCAATTTCGATACGATTGGTCGGTAAATTTCCATTTTTTAAAAATAATATTGGTCGGTAAATTTTTCATTTATCCCCCCCCCCCCCCGAAGTTTCGTATTGGACCCAAACTGATTATAGCACTTTCTGTAAAAATTCCAGCAGGATGGAGAAAAACCAATTCTGCAGATTCACTCGAAAATAATTTCAATCTATTTGGAGGGACCAATTTCAGAATATAAACCAAACATCAGATTTTCACCTCATGATTTGCCAATTTAATGAAAAATAAACACACAAATAAGTAATTTTAAATGATTTCAGAAATTCGCCAAAAATCGAAAAAACAACATAGACAGCTCAATGGTGTGGGGTATTCGGGGTACTAAATTTCCGCTCCATCGACGCGAATTGACTTCAAAAATTTCCTTATGAGATGAAAAAAAAATACCAATTAAGCTAATTTTGGTATTTTTTTTTCATCTCATAAGGAAATTTTTGAAGTCAATTCGTGTTGAGAAATCTAAATTATCACGAGTTTTTTTTTTTCAATTTTCATCGACCTATAAATTATTCGAGTACATCTTTCAAATTCAACACGAAAAACCGACCAAAATTACAATCCTGCAACTCATTCGAAAATTTTAAAATTCATTAAACCACATTTTACAGCTTACAATAACCTCACCTTACCCAACCACAAACACTCGTTTCTCATATTCTCGACCTACACAAGCCCCACAACAAATACAAATCAATCATTCTCGTCTCATTACTTCCCCTCCCTCGACATCATTCACAAAACTGCCAAAAAAAAGGGAAAAAAACTCAACACGTGTCTTCTGACATTTCACACCATTGTAACTTTACCATCATATCGTGTCTTTCCTGTTACACAAACTGTAATAAAAATTTGTCATAATACGTCATGTAAACTACACCGCGAAAAAACTCCTTCAAAAAAAGTTAAACGCACATTCGAATTTCCACCCTGCCGAAAAAGCAACCTATTCGCAACAATCCACCATCACCCTGTAGCAACCAAATCGATACCATCAACTCGGCATAACACGTGTAGCAAATTAATTCTTGCAAATTTTCGCCAGAAAAAATTCTCTCACGTCTGGAAAACAGACAAATAAAACTCCCTCGGCGACTCGTCATTGCAGTATCTACCACATACGACTCAACCGAAACCACGAAAAACTCCGTATCGCCGAAAAGAAATCATCGCTCGGTATAAAACTGGCAAAGTATTATTTTAAATTTCAGATTAAAACGTGCGGCGAATGTGTGAAAATATCGATGATTTATACGGCCTTATTTGGGCCATAATTTCACAGCTTCTGCGTGTATTTCGACTCAGCGGCGATATTTAAAGAAAAGTACACGTTTTTATATTTGCATAAATACCGTCGAAATATACATAACGTTTGAGTAATATATTATTCTCGGCGAAAGCTTTCCACCTCTATCTCCGTAGTTGGTATTTTCTTACATCTCGAAGGGAAAAAAAAACGAAAGAAGAGGAGAAAACTCGACACTGATGCGTGCAACGAGCCCATAAAATCGTTCGTTTCGCGCCCAAAAATAAAAAATATTGAAACGGAGAGAGAATCGCGTCAGTTTCTCGCACACATAAATAACGCGTACGAAGAGTATAAGCAAATTGAAAAAAAGAAACTCGACGAAACCTTATTTATTCGCGTTATTTTTTCAGCAGTAATAAGTCGTCTTCTGTGCGTTGGTGTAGGTGAACGAATCATATGCTGATTTTGCCCAGGAGAAATAGCATCGAAAAAGTGCTCAAAAAAGAAATACATGTTAATCGCAATTTTATTGCTGAAAAAGCTTCTATACGATGTCCAGAGTCTGTGGTAAAATCGCACCGCCCCAGGCCCTATTGCTTTTTGAGGGAAGTGGACCTCTTATGGGGAAGAAAATTGTTTTGCACCGATTTCGTTCAAATTCACATGAAGGGTTATTTAGGTGCAAAAGTACTCCCAAAAAAATTTCTGCCCCCCTAAGACCTTAGGGGGCTGAGCCATCGCTTCCCAAAGTTGGACATTTTTGACTAAAATGACAAAAAAACAAGTTTTTCGATTATAAAACCACCTAAAATTTTCATTTGTAAAAATTTAATGGGGAGGTTTTATAATCGACAAACTCGTTTTTTGTCATTTTAGCCAAAAAGTCCAACTTTGGGAAGCGATGGCTCAGCCCCCTGAGGTCGGAGGGGGGCGGACATTTTTTTGGGAGTACTTCTGCACCTACATAACCCTCCATGTAAATTTGAACGAAATCGGTGCAAAACAATTTTCTCATTCATAAGGGGTTCACCCCCTTAAAAAGCAATAGGGGATGGGGCGCACAGTGGGTTCAATAGGCATTTAGGTGGAAAAAAGTCCCACGAAGTTATTTCAAAATTTTTTCGGGCGGAATATATGTAATTTTCAACGCTGAATCCAAATTTAATATTATTTTTGCATCAGAACTCTAGGGGAGAGGGGGTGAGGGGGGTAAAGAAGTAAAATTGGGTTTGAAGTTGATATGGGTGCCCAAATCTACATTTTCAAGGGTGCTGAATCCAAATTTGATATTATTTTTGCCCTAGAACCCTCGGGGGAGAGGGTGGCGGGGATTAAAAATATAAAATCAGGTTGAAAATTAATATGGGTGTCCAAATCTACATTTTTAAGGGTGCTGAAAACAAATATGATATTATTTTTGCACCAGGACATCAGGGGAGGGGGTGAGAGGAGTGAAAAATGTAAAATGAAGTCTAAAGTTGATTAAAACAAAAATGCAACAAATTCGGAAAATAAAAAGTATCCATCGAAAGCAGATTTACAGACTGATTTGAAGTCCGTGAAGGAATTTTTGACACATCGAGGTTCGGAAATGGATCTAGCCATTTTTAGACAATTAGAACGATTGATAAAACGTAACAAGCAGCCCAAAATTACTAATTTTTTTACTGAAACTGAAAAAAATGAATTGATTAAGTTTCTTGTTTTCTTGTTGATATACATATGATTTTTATTAAAACTATTTTGTTAGTAATTTATTTTGAACCCGTTACCCCTCTCCCGAGGTTCCAGGTGAAAAAATAATATCAAATCTGAATTCAGCACCTTTGAATACGTAGATTTCGATACTTACGCTAACTTAATACCCTATTTCGTCCTTTTAACCCCCCTCTCCACCTCCTCCCTCGATGGTCCTGGTGCAAAAAGAATTACAAATTTGAATTCAGAACCTTTGAATACCTAGATTAGAACACCCTTATCAACTTTATAACCTATTTCACATTTTTGACCCCTTCCATCACCTCCCCTCCCTTTCCCCTAGGGTCTAGGTGCAAAACTAATAACAAATTTGAATTCAGTGTTGAAAATTACGTATTAGGTATCAGTACTTGAAAGTTTCAATTCCGTCGATTAGGACTTTTTTCCATCTAAATTCCCTTGGGGTGGGGGGAGAAGGAGCGTCGGATCGATTGAGTTAGGGGCGATGTATTTTCAAAGGGAATGTAATTCTGAAACTTTTAAGACCAAACCCATCGCACCCTGGCCCAATTCTCTGTTTAAAAACCGGAAACTATGAAAAGAATGCGATCATAAAACAATCCATTGTCATAATAATTGGGGAGGAAAAAAATTCAAAATTTTTTTCAGAATAAAGGAAGTAATTCTGCGTTTTTAGAACCCAAAAATGTCTTCTCAAAACAATTTTTAATTGGTGTAAAAATTGAATGAATAAAATAACTTTTGTCTCTTTTTTTATATTCTTTGACCTACAAAACAGAGTGCTGAAAATTAACCAAAACCTAGGGGTAAATTTAAAAAAAATATCTCGAAAGTCTTTATCTCAAGCAACATTTTGCTGCAATTGAGGGTTTTCTAAGCCGGACCCTATTTTTTCAAAAAGTCAACTTGACAAATTTTTTTTAATTTTCAAAATTTTAATCTTTACTACCAACTTTGAAGATCTCTAATAGCTAGTACAGATAATCAAAATTCAAAATAAATTGCAAAAATGGAATGTACCAACTTTTTGAAGTATTTTCCATGTTTCGGAAGGATGGTACCAATAAATTAATTTGAAATACAACTTAAAATACAAAAGCGCGCATCTTCAGTACACATGTTACTTGGGAGTAAGTATTTCAAATTTAGAAAAATCATATTTCAGGTTTGTTGGTGAAAGAGACTTTTTTCCTCCTAAAATGCCTATTGAGTAGGATGGGCCGAAAAATCAAAAATTTTGATTTTTGAAAAATTACCCCCTACAAAAGTTGTTGGCTGGATAGACTAGAAAAATAAAATAAAAAATTCCAAAATCGATTTATATCTTTCGATCGCGCAAGAGCCTTCCATTCTTTAAAAATTACCAAAAATTCAAAATCTTGAAAATTTTGAAAAAATTTAAAATTAATTAAAATTATTTTAAAGCTTTTGTAGTGACTATCTAAACCAAAAAGCACTTCTTTTTTGGAAAAAATCAGTGTTTTATAACTTTTTTCAATTTTTTCAGTGATGAAGAAATATGAGAAAAAACTATAAAACATGGATTTTTTCAAAAAAAAGTTGTGTTTTTTGCTTGAAATAGGCCCTAAATAAGCTCTAAAATTGATTTTGATGAATTTTGATTTTTTTTTAATTTGTTAAAAATTTCTAAAAATGTTGAATTTTTGACAATTTCCGAAGAATTGAAGGCTCTTGCGCGATCGGAAGATCTGAATCGATTTTGAAATTTTTTATTTTATTTTTCTAGTCTATCCAGCCAACAACTTTTGAGGGGGGAGGGTAACTTATCAAAAATAAAAAATTTTGGTTTTTCGACCCACCGTTCTATTGAGCCCACTGTGGGGCGGTGCGACTTTACCACAGACTCTGAACATCATATGAAACCTTTTTCAGCAATAAAATTGCGATTAACATTTTTTTTTCAAAGTACATTTCTCCTGCGCTAATTCTGCAGCAATCCCAAACATCATTTTTATTCTGATAGTCGACTTGTCAAACAACAGCCAATTTCTTTCGGCTGTTCGTCCTTTGTTTGGTTCGTTGCTGTGTTTCGTTGCGTTGGCAAAAAAAAGATAAATAGTTTCCATGTTCGATGAACTTTTCCAACCACCTTTTATCGAATACTTGGACGATACCCTACATGGTCGTCGAAATATACTCGAGCATCATTCGCAGGTATATTGGAACCAGCCCGGACGACTACAAACGATCGTTAATTGCTATTCGGCGTAGGAATGGGGTACGTATGTAGAAGCAGAATACTACAGCAAAACGTTGAACCCTCGTCAACGTCACCGCCTACCGTAAAAGATTGACGTTGGCGAACGACAAAAGATACCTAATGAAATACACCGATCGAGCAATACTACAAATAAGAGCCATAATCCGGCAGCACCACACCCAACGACCATGCCCGGTAGCCATCGTATAAAAAGAACCCATCGACGAGGCAGCAGACTCGTGAAAACATTTACCATGGTATCTCATTTGTAAAGTACCATTTCTTTCTCTTTTTCTCTTTCTGAGCCGTATACGAATGTAACATTCGATTCGGCACGAAACGAAAAACCAGCCTTGAGGGAATAAGGTGCCAATAACATTAACGTTCTAAGCATTGGCTTGGTTGGAGCCTTCGTTCGTTTATAGTTTACACGACTTAAATACCGATGGAAAATGATGAGGTAATTAGCAATTAAATTGGCTGCTCGGGTCGCTTCTCCAGTTTCTTATTTTATTCCGCTCCGCATTGTACATTGAGTTCGGGCGTAAAATTGCGATGCAATTGCGGATTCCCGAAGTGACGATTAAATTCTTGGCTACGTTGATGTTGTCATTGCAACAAATGTTCGAGGAAGCGAAACAGTTTCGGCGGAATGGAAATTTTTTCGATGAGGGGTAATGGAGAATTTGTCTCCTAAAAACATGTGCTTTTGATATTCTGGTCAAGGGGCAGAGAAAGGGGAGATGGGGAAAATGGTACATATTTTTTTTACAAGTACTCGTAATTTAGTTGATGTAGATTGGACCATTGGCACGAAATTTTTTCTAAATTTGACGAAAAACGAAGAAATACTTTGAAAATACACATTTTACCCCCCCCCCCCCCAATCAAAAAACCTCTGCTAGGGACGTAAAAATTTTGTCAGATATCTTTCTCATCATAACTGATCTTAAAAATTTAACTGAAGTTTTAAAAAAATGTTTGAAAATTGAATAGCCAAAAATAGTTTTGGGGTTTTTCACATTTCACTTTTTCGCTCTTTTTCAGAAGTATTTGCAGGAGGATCTTCTAAGGATCCAACTCGCCATTGAAAAAAGACTTCGTTTTTTAGAGAACGTACACGTCCTAAAATCTCCATAGCCAAAATTTTAACTATCCAAGTTGATATCTCGATTTTTGGTGACTTTTTGAAGACTAAAAATTGATATGAAAAAAATCAACATTTCATTCAAACTTGATGAATTTCAGATCTCAATCAAGTAACCCAAATTTGATCCAGATATTCTGGAGCCTCTAATGCAATTTCGATTATCTACAATACATATTTTTGAATTTGTCCAGAAATCATGCAAATAACTTGAGTATATAAGTGAAAATCACGTTCTTGCTTCTACTAGACTAGTTTATTAACGCGAAAAACTGTTTTGGGCTCGGTTTCCAGACGGATAACTCGAATACCTACCTATTTCTAATCAACTATTAAATTGGAAAACAATTTAAAATAATCAAATCGCTGAGCCACAGGAACTAGATCACCGATAATAAACTTTATCCGCCTCATATCGATTCTCTGTTACTTGATATTAAATTTGACCATTTTCAGCCATTACGAGGACTCCGGCACGATTTTGAATTTCCCCAGAAAACATCCAAATCAACTTGGGACAGGTCAAAAATATACGTTTAAAGAATCCGCCAGAAAATCGAGTCGAAATGAATTTTAAAGGTAAACCGTAGCGAGAACTCGATTTTTAACTGCGGGCCTTTGGAGAGATAAGAAAATTCCGAAGAAAATCGAAAATGAGCTGAAAATTCCAGAATATTTAAAAATGGTCAAAAATGAATTCGGGAGGTTGATATTTTGTAAGGATTCGAATTTCACGAAGTTTGATGAAAAAAAATACTTTTTTCTAAAATATCAAATTTCGCTAAAAATGAGCATCTAGATCTGCCAATTTTAAATTTTTTTAAAATTCGTCAAAAATCGAGATATCAACTAGAGCAGTTGAAATTGTTGTAAATTTTGTTTGATATAGTTCATTTTAAAATTGTATTTTGTGTGATCCTATCGACATTTAGATACTCATCCTCCATCCCAATCTGAGAGTACAGGACCCTTGAAAATGTAGATATGGACAACCATATCAACTTTTTATTTCACTTCAAATGTGTGACCCCCCGTTCAACCCCTCACCGCAAGCGTCCAGGTGTACATCCAGGTGCAAAAATATTATCAAATTTGAATGTAGCACCCTTGAAAATGTAGATTTGGACACCCATATCAACTTTTTACCCCACTTCGAATGTTTGACCCTCCCCTTCCCCCTCACCCCTCATGAGTACAGGTGCAAAACCAATATCCAATTTGAATTTAGCAACCTTGAAAATGTAAATTTTTGACACCCATATCAACTTTTTATCTCACTTCAAATATTTGACCCCGCTCCACCCCTCGATCCAAAGGCCCAGGTGAAAAAATATTATCAAATTTGAATTTAGCACCCTTGAAAATGTAGATTTGGACACCCATATCAACTTTTTACCCCACTTCGAATGTTTGACCCTCCCCTTCCCCCTCACCCCTCATGAGTACAGGTGCAAAACTAACATCCAATTTGAATCTAGCACCCTTGAAAATGTAGATTTGGACACCCATATCAACTTTTTACCCCACTTCGAATGTTTGACCCTCCCCTTCCCCTTCACCCATCATTAGTACAGGTGCAAAACTAATATCCAATTTGAATTTAGCAACCTTGAAAATGTAAATTTTTGACACCCATATCAACTTTTTACCTCACTTCAAATATTTGACCCCGCTCAACCCCTCGCCTCAAAGGCCCAGGTGAAAAAATATTATCAAATTTGAATTTAGCACCCTTGAAAATGTAGATTCGGACACCCATATCAACTTTTTACCTCACTTAAAAATGTTTGACCCTCCCTCCACCATCAACACCTCACCCCCCATGAGTACAGGTGCAAAACTAATATCAAATTTGAATTTAGCACCCTTGAAAATGTAGATTCGGACACCCATATCAACTTTTTACCTCACTTCAAATATTTCACCTCGCTCAACCCCTCGATCCAAAGGCCCAGGTGCAAAAATATTATCAAATTTGAATTTAGCACCCTTGAAAATGTAGGTTTGGACACCCATATCAACTTTTTATCCCACTTCAAATATTTGACCCTCCCTCCCCCCTCAACTACACAATTCAAATATCTTGGAATAACTTTGGACAATAAATTAACTTTTAAGCCACATTTTGAAAATCTTGCATCTAAATCTTTGAAAATTATTTATAAATTAACAAAAATTTGTCAAAATAATTGGGGTCAAAAAACTTGGGCACGTAGAATTATGTACAATTCAGTAATTGGATCTTTATTTAAATATTGTTCATCTGCATTTTGGCATCTCCTCACCTCTCGGTCATACCTTCAAAAAATATTAAAACGTATTCAAAGATTATATTGCATTAATATCTCCAGATCCTATAAAACAATATCTTACGAAGCAGCTATTACTCTCTCAAAAACAATACCTTTAGACCTAGAAATAATCATAAGAAACCTACGATATTGCACCCAAAATCGTCTTAATATTCCAGATGCTCCAAACAAAATTTATAACTTTCCATTCCCTTCAATCAAAAAATTCCCTAAAAATAAATTTAATATACAATACGAAACTATATTAAATATTGTAACATATTTAACCCCACCTCAAGACATACCAGACTTTCAAATTGATACTATACTTGAATGTAAAATCTCCATCAAACAATTAAAAAACATTTTATACTCTTGGGCCCTTGAAAAATGGCAAGTACGTTGGAACTTGACTGAAAATGCTGAAATAACCCATATCCTTATTCCTAAACTTGAACCCTTTTACTCCTCCTCTTTTGAAACTACATATCACACAGCACAAATTTTCACGGGTCATGGTAATTTTCAATATTATTTAAATTTTATTAAAAAAGCACCATCTCCATTATGTCGTTGCAAACAAGAAAATGAAACACCATACCACCTCCTTTTTGAATGTTCCCTCCCCCTAATATCCACCATAAGAAATGAATTTTCAACTCAGTTTGATTCCACTTCCCCTTACCCAGAAGAATTTTATTATTCCCCTCAATTTGAAAAACTTTGCACAGAAATAATGCAGTACCAATACAACAATTACAAGTTTCCATAACCAATTATCTCCCTCCATATCTACCATCAACCTTCCACTTTTAAACACACCACCCAACCCATATCTTTAAACACATTAATAATTTAAGTTGTAATTTACATAAATCTAATAATCTGTATTGTTTCCCCTTGCTTTGTTGCTGTGGATAAGCCATAGGCAAACCATCAACAATTCAAGGTTTCTGTAAATAAAATAATAAATTTCCCCCACCATGTGGAATGGGGACACCAAAAAAAAAAAAAAAAAAAAAAAAAAAAACCCTCCCCCCGTGAGTACAGGTGCAAAACTAATATCAAATTTGAATTTAGCACCCTTGAAAATGTGAATTTGGACACCCATATCAACTTTTTACTTTACTTGAGATATTTGACCCCCCCCCCCCCGTCCAGGTGCAAAAATATTATCAAATTTTGAATTTAGCACCCTTGAAAATGTAGATTCGGACACCCATATCAACTTTTTATCCCACTTCAAATATTTTACCCCGCTCAACCCCTCGCCCCAAAGGTCCAGGTGCAAAAATATTATCAAATTTGAATTTAGCCCCCTTGAAATGTAGACATGGACACACTACCAACTGAAAAAATAATACCCACACAATCATCTTGATCCGGCCACAGACCCGAATCAATTTTCCTTAAAAATGCTTCCCTCGTCATCAGACACCGCGTCACATCCACGTTAACTCGGCTGCATAAGTTGACGCCTGTGAATCTCCCGATTTCTGGTATCTCTGGTGTTAATAAATTTGCATAATCAGTTCGCCGTAAAAAAATCACGTAGCGAAAAATTAACATACTTATGTTTCGTTATTCAACATCGTGTCGCGTTCATATGTTCACGTCGCTCGTGTAATTTATTAAAAGGTCATTAAATCCAAACACGCCACGACCTTTTCATTCGAAATACATACGATTCCATCGATTCATAATTGATCGTCGTTTAAGAGGCGAAAAATACGAAATTCTCGGAGCTTCGGTTATATTGATTTATACTTATTTTTGATCCTTCCTTTCTCAGTCAATTTTCTTCGACGAGAATTTGAATAAAGGGGTATTCCAGCTCGAGTTTCCGTATTATACGAAGAGCACATTACGTATTCATACCGCAGCTCGACTCAACGGCGGCGGCGGACTCGCCAATCCCCGAATAAATCGAGAGCTTTATTTAAAAAATGGTATCGAAAAATCAATCCGCCATCCGTAATTAAACTAATAAATAATAAGTATTTCCCTCCCGCCTCATTCTACATCGAAACGAGCTAAGAAGCTAGAATGCGAGTTGGTGAGGGGCGAAGGAGGTCTTCGGACGAGAGAATATTGACGACGACGACGACCATATTGAGACGCGTATTTCAACTTTCGCAACGTATTAGTTCCGCAAGAATTGAAACAATTTGCGAACCGTCGTCGAAATCGGATGAAGCGGCGTTTTAACGAAGGCGAAGGCGATGGCAAACTTTACATACTTAATGGCATGACCAAAAGATCTTTTTGAAATTCGACGAGTAATGAATATTTATTTGTATCCTTTTAATACACGAAACGATCTGTTTCAAGGCTGCGTGTATCTGGAAGAGCTAACTTTCGATGCAGAATGGGTCAGCTTTTTTTTTTGGTGTTTTGGTTGATTGAAGTTGTTGGACGAGAAGTATCGGGATCGAATTTCGTAGAGGAAAATGAAACGAGATAAATAGAGGCGTCGATTTGTCGAAATCGAAATTTTCCAATTTTTATATTTTTTTCCTGGCAATTTTTTTTCAAGTTTTTCAGAACCCATTCTACTTCTCACATTTCAAAATTTCGAAATTTCGAAATTTCAAATATTTTTTATCGCCGATTAGAAAAATTGGTAAAATAATTTCATGGAGAAATTTCCCATTCTTTGCACTTCTGATTCATAATCTTCCACTGAATTTATTTCTTCCATCGAAATTTTCAATTAGAACATTTCTCTGCTGAAAATATTACTCGACTTCCCTAGAATAATTATGAAAGTGGAGAAAGGTTCCGTGAATCACTCAAAATATACTACTTTACTGGTAGGTAATCGAAGGCTTTTCGTTTTTTCCACGTCCGAAGCTTTTACTACGCTACAGGCGAGAAAAAAATCGGAAATAAACGAGGGTAAAAAAGATTTAAAGCTTATCATCGCTGAAATGGAAATAATAAACGAACTAGACCCGCGTACAACGCGGTCACTTTTCTGTACGTAAATCCGACTCCCGTCACTTATTCATTTCAGCCAGATAAAGATCCCAATACTTACACGCTTAACTTGGCTTTTTATTACGGTTTGATGTTGGTAAAGAAGACGCGAGAAAAAAAGGGAAAGGAAGAGAGAACGGTCAAAAAAGGGATATAGGTAAATTTGTACCCAAATAAATCCCTATACAAACGTTATACTCCGATGTACCTTCCTACTTTCTACAATAATCTGGCCCATATAAACACATTAACTTATGTGTGCATTGAAAGGTGTCTTCGTCTTGTCACATTTATTCTCTTTTAATGTAGGAATATTTTCTTGACCCTTATTTGTATTTTAGAGTTTAAAATGCTGTAATATTGGTTCTTACGATGGAAAAGTTCATGAAATTGGGGGGAAAATTTCAAATTTTATATAACTTGTTGAGAGAAATATTGAAATTACATTTTAAAACACTAGAATTGTAAAAATTGTTGGAAAAACGTTCCAATGTAGAAAAAAAATCCATAAACACATCGAAAGATTGTTCAAAAAGTCTTTAAAAGATTTTAATATTGCGTTGAAATGACTCAAAATCTGACAAAAAACTTTGAAATACCAAAAAAAAATTAAAAGTTATTTTCGACAAATCTTCATGGGAATTTCTCAATTTTTTTCTCACTGTTGACATTTCGAATAACTTTGATGAAACTTCAAAAAAATTCAGATGAACTATTGACAATAATTTTTACGATTTTTTACACAATTTTTTATCAAGATTCAACGATTATTCTCGTTTTTTAATTTCTCTAAGAATTTTTCTCCTCCTTGATTTTCAAAATGCATTTCATTGGTAGAAAGAAGGCCAATGCACAAAAAAACTGAAAATAATAAAGTTGTTCAACGCGGAATTCTGCACAAGAAAATTTATTAATAAAATTTAGCCAAATCTCAGAGCCATTTTTTGAAAGTAAATTATGAATTTATCATTTGATTTTTAAAGGGAAACGAAAAATTGAAGTATTTAAAGATGTTTTTCGACTTTTTCGGGTACTCCGAACACAAATCAAATTATTATTTGTGGTCCACCCCCCCCCCCTTGGGTCACATTACATCCCTAGCTTCACCTCATTTCAAGTGTATTGGCCATTGTTTTGCAACGAAATGCACTTTTGAAAATTTTTCGAGTTTTTGATTATGACTCATTGTTCAAGAAATCTGTGAACAATTTTTGAAATATTTTCCAAAAAACAAGTCTGAACGAAAAAAGTTTCGTGGACCCCCACACAGAGTAGGCAAATTAGGAAATGAAAAAACATTCCTGCCCAGCAAAACTTTTATTGCGGATAAATGTCGATAGTGGTCCCACCAGTAACACCTAAGGGTTACCACCCCCAAGACCCCTTGCTAATTCTTTATGGGGATTCCACTCCAATTTCCAATATTTTTTGTACGACCATTAGCAGAGGATATGAAAAGTTCTGAAGGAAGGAGGTTATGGGGAAAATACTATTATTAGAAAACGTGGTAAAAGGTATAAAATCGTACGAAACTGAATGTTTCGGGCATGAAAATAGTAGTATTATGAAAATTTGTGGGATAATTCTATTTGACCCCCTCCCCCTCCGATGAGCCCACCCACACCTTACCTATTTGTTTGTATTCAGCAGTGGTAATATAATTGAGGGGTGAGGTGGGGTGGACACGTAGGAAAGGGGAAGGGGTAAATATGAATTTTTTACCCACTCCCCCTACGTGTACGGGACCACTCAATCATATAACCACTGAGATTTTTAAATGCCCCCTTTTCGGCCACAAAATGGCTCAACTTAAATTCTGAAAATGTTTGAACTCCTCCTCTCTATAAAAACTTGAAAACTTTAATTTGTTACAGAAAAAATTTAAAATGATGAAGAAAAAAAAAGTTAAGAAATCTAACAATCCGACGCGACGTACACGAGCGGAGTGAGAGTGAAATTTTTTGAAAAATCCATAATAAAATAAGCAAAGAAAAACTTTTTTTAGATGATTTTTATTCTTTTTTTGAACTTGTAAAATATTCCAGAGAAAATCTAAAAATTCCCTGACATTTTTCTGACTTTTCCAGGCTATCGATGTATCGAATTCCCTGACTTTTTCAGGTTTTCCAGAAAGTGGACACCCTGTTTTGATTAAATTGAATTCTTTCCAGGTTGATTGGTTCAAAGAGGAGGAGGAGAGAGATATCAACAAAGTAACATGATGTTTACCTTATGAGCTTTCAAAAAATCAACTTTAGAATTCTTTGTTTCGCCGAGAACATATAAAAATTCTTTGTTTCGCCGAGAAATATAAATCATCATCGAAACCATCTCAACAGATTCCGGAAATTCCACTACTGTCCGAAAGGTCTTTCCCCCTTTTCGGGACTATTTTGTTAGAATGGTTTTCTAGAATGTGCAAACTTTGACTAAAAATTAGCTGAAGGGTACAATTTCAGCATTTCCTTTCAAGTCTTACAACATCGGTTTAATTTTTTAATGAATTTTTCTCACGCTGAAAGTGAAAAAATTACTGACCAGGGAGGTATCCCAACTCGAAGTAAAATTTTGAGCCATAACAAAACAAAAATCGGAAGTACATTACATATAACAGGACCCCGTATCCAAAATTTCAGGTGCCGAAGTTCATTTATCGATGTCAAATTTTTGAAATTTCAAAATTACCTCCGTCGCACAGTGTGCCAAATGCACAAGCTAGGGTGAAATGGCTCGATTACTCAAAATCGCCAATCGGGTTGGAAAAAAGTGCACCGTGGAATAATACCTTGAAGTGTCTACTTTCACGCTGTGTTTTCAGAATTTGCATTTTTTTGAGTATTTTCGAAATACTCACCCTTGAGTGAGGGGGTGAAAAATTGAGATTTTTGAAGTTCGCGGAATAAAGGCGATATGGGAGTCGAAATGTAGGTTCTGAGGGGCGCTGATTCCGATTCCGGAACTCGTTTGACCCCAAAATCAAAATTGAGCCGCCTAGGGGGAAAAGGGGGGGTCCAAAATTTTGAAAAATATGATATGGGTGTCGAAATATAGGTTTTTGGGGCTCTGAATCTTATTCCGGCACTCATTTAACCCAAAAACCAAAATTGAGCCCCCTAGGGGGGGAGAGGGCCTCAAAATTTCGAAAAATACAATATGGGTATCAAAATGTAGGGGTTTTTAGACCGCTGGATCTTATTCCGGCACTATTTTAACCCAGAACCCAAAATTGAGTCTCTCAGGGGGGAGCTGGGGGCCAAAAATTTCAAAAAATACGATTATACGAAATTAGTGTTAACATGCATGATTTCAGGGGCGCTGATTCTCATTCCAGTACTCATTCGACCCAAATACCAAAATTGAGCCCCCTAAGGGGAGAGAGGGGCCTAAAATTTTGAAAAATACAACATGGGTATCAAAATGTAGGTTTTTGGGAGCTCCGATACATTCCAGTAACTCTTAAATAAAAAAAAAGACTTTGCCCTCTATAAAGGTAGCATTATCCAAAATTCTGAATATTACAGATGGTATTCAAAATAAAAGTATGTTATGAGTGCTGATTTTCATTTTAAAAATAATATAAAATTTGACTCGCATATATAGATATACCAACTATATTTACGTTATAAGAAAACTTCACTGATTTCAAGTTTGCAAAATTCGTCATCCGATTCTTCAGCTTATATATCATCTTCGCTCTCGTCATCTCCATCGCAAACAAGAAGTCTCGCCTCACTCGGTATTTATTTCAACTCTAAAATCAGTGCAGTTTTCTTATAACGTAACTATAGTTGGTATATATGCGATTAAAATTTTAGGTATATTAATTTTAAAATGGAAATTAGCACTCATAAAAAACTTTCATTTTGAATACCATATATCTGTAATAATATTCAGAATTTTGGATAATGCTACCTTTATAGAGGGCAAAGTCTTTTTTTTTATTTAAGAGTTACTGGAATGTATCGGAGCTCCCAAAAACCTACATTTTGATACCCATGTTGTATTTTTCAAAATTTTAGGCCCCTCTCTCCCCCTAGGAGGCTCAATTTTGGTATTTGGGTCGAATGAGTACTGGAATGAGAATCAGCGCCCCTGAAATCATGCATGTTGATACTAATTTCGTATAATCGTATTTTTTGAAATTTTGGGCCCCCAGCTCCCCCCTGAGAGACTCGATTTTGGGTTCTGGGTTAAAATAGTGCCGGAATAAGATCCAGCGGTCTAAAAACCCTACATTTTGATACCCATATTGTATTTTTCGAAATTTTGAAGCCCTCTCCCCCCTAGGGGGCTCAATTTTGGTTTTTGGGTTAAATGAGTGCCGGAATAAGATTCAGAGCCCCCAAAAACCTATATTTCGACACCATATCATATTTTTCAAAATTTTGGACCCCCCCTTTTCCCCCTAGGGGGCTCAATTTTGATTTTGGGGTCAAACGAGTTCCGGAATCGGAATCAGCGCCCCTCAGAACCTACATTTCGACTCCCATATCGCCTTTATTCCGCGAACTTCAAAAATCTCAATTTTTCACCCCCTCACTCAAGGGTGAGTATTTCGAAAATACTCAAAAAAATGCAAATTCTGAAAACACAGCGTGAAAGTAGACACTTCAAGGTATTATTCCACAGTGCACTTTTTTCCAACCCGATTGGCGATTTTGAGTAATCGAGCCATTTCACCCTAGCTTGTGCATTTGGCACACTGTGCGTCGCGCCCTGCGAAATATGAAAATTTGATCTAATCAGCGAAAATTGCTGAAATTTGGTGTATCCCCTATTTTTGACCTCCTGAATCGATTAAAAGTGGTTTTGGAACGTTCCGGAGTCACCAGAAAATTTTGGAATTTTCCAGCGCTGGAGAAAAGCCCATAAAAATGGTCCATATGCACTTCAGCACCTACAATCGCGGATTATCCATATTGGTGACCTATTTGATCGATTAAAACACAATTTTCGAAAATTCGTAACTTAGACTTCAAATTCGCATATCTGAGCAAGAAATTTTCCTGGAAAAAATTTTAAAATTCGCCTAATGCGCATACATCGAGATGAAAAATTGAAAATTGGTAGATACCCTATTTTCGACCTACTGAATCGATTGGAAGCGGTTTCGAAACGTTTCGGAGCCACCAGAAAATTTTTGAATTTTCCAGTGCTGGAGAAAAGCCCATAAAAATGGCCCAGATGCACTTCAACACATATAACCGCGGATTATTCACATTGGTGACCTACATATTTGATCCATTGAAACACAATTTTCCAAAATTCGTAACTTTGAGTTCAAATTCGCATTTTTGGGCAAGAAATTTTCCTGGAAAAAATTTAAAAATTTTCTGATTGCTCCGAAATGTCTCGAAACCGCCTCCATTAGATTCAGGAGGTCGAAAATAGGGTATCTACCAATTTTCAACTTTTTACCTCGATGTATACGCATTAGGCGAATTTTTAAATTTTTTCCAGGAAAATTTCTTGCCCAAAAATGCGAATTTGAACTCAAAGTTACGAATTTTGAAAAATTGTGTTTTAATCGATCAAATAGGTCACCAATATGGATAATCCGCGATTATAGGTGCTGAAGTGCATATGGGCCATTTTTATGGGCATTTCTCCAGCACTGGGAAATTCAAAAATTTTCTGGTGGCTCTGAAACGTCTCGAAACTACTTACAATCGATTCGGGAGGTCAAAAATAGGGTATATACCAAATTTAAGTTTTTTTCGTTGATAAGGTCAAATTTTCATATTTTGCAGGGTGGAGGTAATTTGGAAATTTCAAAAATTCGCCAAAAATCGAAAAATGAACTTCAGCACCTGAAATTTTGGATACGGGGTTCTGTTATAAGGTACTTTCAATTTTTTTGTTTGGGCTCAAAATTTTACTTCAAGTTGGGATACCTTCCTTGTGAGAATTTTCTACCATTCCCTTTTCAGGAATCCACTGAGAGGGCTAAGAATTTCCAAAAATGAAACAAAGTACTGCAAAATGTATCACTGTTTTACAATTTCGAAGGAGCTGAGTCCAAATTTTGACTCAGTTTCTTGACCTGACCATCTCAGTACCCCGTACCTTCGAAATTAGGTTAAAATATCAATAAATACCGAGTGAAATATCGTCTGCAATGTCTTCGAGACTTCTGAATTTGAATCTCAACTCTACACTTTTGGACAGATCAGCCCAAAAAAATTCATTTAAATAAGAAAAAGGGTTGCTTTTCAAAATTTGACGACATTTCATCTCCAGGGTCGCGGGAATGAATCAGGTGGGGGGGGAGCAACTGGTATGCCCTTTGTACAATGTACATTTACGTGACATATCCCTTTTTTTGCACACTTCAAGTGATAGCCCATGACGTTATCCTTGTAAAATACGAATTTCTACTCTTTTCATACTTCAATATAAAAATATTATCCACTCATTTTAGAATAAGAAATCACGGCAAACAATCGCATTAAAAATCCAAAATTACAAAATACCAAACACGACCAAAACCACTTCACCTCTTCAAGCATCTATGCATTTTGATCTGTATTTCAGCAACGACGCTGATCTCCGACATCAGATCTTCCAGCTCATAAATTCTCACACACGAGTCGACGCTACTTCGCGATCGATTATTACATTACCAAACGATACTTAACCCTTGATAATTTCTGTTTACAGATATCTTGGCTGAGGCATCGCGATTTGCATTTACTAACACTCGGTACGAATACGTACAGTCGTGATAAACGTTTCTCGACCGTGCATCGATTCCCCGGAAACGACTGGGTGCTCCGCATACAGCAGACGGAAATAAACGATACCGGAATTTATCAGTGTCAAGTCGGCACCACACCGCCGGTTGGCATTACTTTTCATCTCAGCGTCGTCGGTAAGTTTAATAACGAAATTTTTTCACTAGCTTTAGACGACACAACATCCCATATCACGAACCCGACCACGACGAAATTTCAAACGAAAAAAAAAACCATCGCGAGAACTCGACGGTAAAAAATTTAATGACATACTTCGGCCTTTTCCTCGTCTCAAAGCACACTTTCCGAAACACGCCCGAAAATACGTACAATATTTGACGTAGGCACCGTCACCGGCTTATGAAACTTTGACATTTTCGTCCTCGACGATCTCCCCCGCTCCCCCTCCCAGACTCCTCTTTGATGGAAATTTTACGCTATTTAGAGTTTTATTACATCGCGGACGCGACCAAGGTGTAATTCGTGCCGACCTTGGGAAGCTCGCAAGTGGAAAAAAAAATTCAGCCTTTAATTCGGGCACCGAGGTTTTCTAAAAATCCGGCTCGTACCGTTTCCGTCCATCAATTTCGCGCGCGACCCGCTCGAAAATTACGTTCGAAATTAAAACGTAGTGTTTTTTTCCACTATTCGCCTCGTCTCTTTCGGTTACACTCGCCCTATTTCTTTCTCGTATTTTTTTTCCGTGCCCAACGACAGAAGCAGCAACGCCACCGGGAGTACGACGTGCCAAACTGAAAGAAACCACGTTGGTCGGGGGAGTCGCGAGTAATTCGATAATCATTTTTCTTCGGACGATAGAACGGCAGCAAGGCGCGGGACACGAGCAGAAAAAATGCTTGATTTATGTTTACTTTCAAGAGTCTGAAAAATTTTCACGCGTACGGACTCCGTTTCCATTTAATTTACACCTTAACGACCTAAAAACTTGAGGGAAAGAGACCCTAATTCAAAGATTTGGCTAACACGTATCTATACTGTCGACTCGTTCAAAGGCGGCTCCGAATACAAGCTTTTAAAACTCGTACAAAAAACAGGGTGTACGTGTTCGTGGGGTTTTCCTCCCCTCGAAAAAAAAACAGCTCGTAAACGTTAATTAGTGTCACCCAAATAAGTCCCCTGCTTCATCAGCCCGCCGTCGGTTTATTATTTAAAATCTCGTCGACGACGGATTCGAGTATAAATTACGACGTTTTCGACACAGCAGGTGCTCAGATTGACCCTCCAAGTACCTCGAGTCACGCATTAGAAATCCATTCCGCAATATACTGGTCTAATATTCGGTAAACATACGTTTTTATGGTCATAAAATCCGCACCACCAACGGCAAACGCTGATACATCATATAGTACAGACATTTTAGCTAAAATAAGCCCCTAACCCCAAAAAAATTAGCAGGAAGGGGAAGTTTCGTATAAGCTCAATAAGGAATATTCCCGAACTTCCCTAAAATCTGTGCATATATTGACCCTTTTTTGGGGGGTGAAGGGGTTCAAATTTTCGTTTTTCAACTGTAAATTTCAAAATTGCGTATTTACGAAAAAAAAGTTGGAACAAAAATTGTAGAGCATAAAAAAACAAACAATTTTGTTATTTACAATTTTTTCCTAGGACGTCATGGGAGGAACCCAATTTTTGACAATTATTTGTGTTAATGGAAAATTTTAAAATTGTTTTTTTTCTGAAGGTTCTTGCTCCCCTCCATGATGTCTTGGGAAAAAATGATAAATAAAAAAATTGTTTGTTTTTAAATTCTCTACAATTTTTGTTTCAACTTTTTTTTCGTTAGGGCATAATTTCGAAAGTTCAGGGTGTCTAACAAAATTTCAAAACCCCAAAACAGGACAAACAGGACCTTCAACAGGACCTTTAAAAAATCGGTTCTGATCGATTTTGTACCCCCCCCCCCCCAAAAAAAATCCTATTCTGGCAAAAAAAAAATTGAAATGAATTTTTTCAATAATTGTTGGAAATGAGCAAAAAATTTATTTTAAAAATTCAAGGACAAGGAAGATAGAATAAAAACAAATCTTATCCTGTATATAAAAAACAAGAACGAACATTAGATAGTAATACTAAAAAAAAAAGTTCCAAAAAAATTAGCTATTTTTTAATTTTTTTAATTTTTTTTTCAATTACGATCATTTATTGAAATTTTTTCTCTATTTTGGCGGGTGGAATTTCAAAATTGTTACAAAACAGGACTTTTCACTGAAAAAGCCCCAAAACAGTACAAAAACAGGACAAACAGGACCACTCAGCCCAAAACAGTACAAACAGGACGAACAGGAGTTGTTAGACACTCGGAAAGTTATAGCCGAAAAACCAAAATTTGAACCCCCTTCACCTCCCGAAAGGGGGACAAAATATTCCCCGATTTTAGGGAAAGTCGGGTATGTTGAAATATACCCTCTGCAAAGCTCAAATACGAACTTTCCCGTTTCCGGGAACTTTTTTTGGGGTCAAAACCTAAAATGACCGTGCTAAATGTTCAGGGTACATTATTGAAAAAAAATCGTTGACTCAAAACTGAATTTTCAATATTTGAGTGCCTTGATCATACAAATGGAGTTCATTGAAGTAGTTTGAGCTGCTGAAAATAAATCTGTTGCAAATTTTTTCGTATGACAATTTCGTATGGAAAATAAAGTGAGAATATATTCAATTTCGAGCCTTGTGCTGTAATTTGGACTTGAAATTACCAAAATCGCGAAAAAGATATGAAATGAAGTGAAAATCTGACAAGTCGCGCATAAATACGTATTTTGGAATATAATTACAAAAAAAAAAAAAATTCGGTCAAAAATGACTATTTTATGAGTGAAAAACGCTGTGAAAACGTGGTTTTTCGCATTTTTCAAGGTGTTCCACCACCTAAAAAATTCTGAAAAAAATATCATGATGTACATAGAGACTAGATACATAAAATATATTTTTTCAAAATTGCACCTCTGAAACATCATGTGGAAAACTCGAATTGAAGTTTTCAAACGCAATTTTCGGCTTGAAAAAGTCATCAAAATTTTTTTTCCAAACCACCCACTGATACCCCTCAGTATAGGGTACACCTCACGAAAATTTGAAAAAATTTGGTGAAAAACTCGCGGAAATAAAAATTTTTAATGGAAAGGCTGAAAAAAAGTAACGTTTTGTCCAATAACTGGAGCAAGGAGTGGAGTTGGGGGCCAAAATTTTTACCACGTGGTTTTCAGACCCTAAAAACCAAATTCCACCTGTTACTTTCGAATTTCAGCTCGGGGGCAGATTCGCCTATCTTAACCGCCGGTACCATTTAGCAGGCTTACATACTCGTACTCTATTGAGGTAATGAAAAAATTTCGAACGTCGATTTTTTTTTCTTTTTGCGATAGCTCGCTTCCAAGACCACGTAGAAAAAAAGTAAAAAAGTAAAATGTTCGTTTTTGAATGCTCTACAACGTTTGTTTGAACCAATTTTTCGAATTTTGCACTGCAGCTAAGCTACGCTTGGGGGAAAATGCGACTTTTTCTTCGGAGGGTCCACCCCTCTACTTTGAGATAAGGAATCGGTTATACATTTTTCCGATTTTTGGTGATTTTTTCTGGTAATGGGAAATTTTTAAAATTGATTTTTTTTCGAGGACCCTAGCTCCCCTCCCATGACATCCTAGGAAAAAATTGTAAATAATAAAATTGTTTGTTTTTTTATGCTCTGCAATTTTTGTTCCAACTTTTTTTTTTCGTAAATACGTAAATTAGAAATTTATAGTCGAAAAACGAAAATTTGAACCCCTTCACCCCCCAAAAGGGGGTCAAAATATTCACCGATTTTAGGGAAGTTCGGGAATATTAAAATACATACCTTAATGAGCTTATATACGAAACTTCCCCTTCCTGCTAATTTTTTTGGGTCAAAACCTGAAATGTCTGAACTAATAATTAAACCTCCCTCGTTTTCCTCCTGGTCCCTTATTTTGCTCGATTCGCGAACACGTCTCTCGGGTTATCATTCGACTTCAACACGTCGTTGATTTTTTTTCTCCTACTCGATGCCCTATAAATTATCGAAGCGAGAAATTTACAAGTTTCTCACGCTTCTTAGCAACAATTCTCCCTGGTTTCGTCGTCGCAGCGTCGGCGGGCGTGCGAAATTTCATCCCGGCTTTTAATTTATTACGTCGGCTGAAACGTCAGCCCGGTTCGTAAACAGCCGTTGATATTGGGAAAATCATCTCCGGAGTCGAGTTTCGTCCTGTTATCTCGGCTTCGTCTCCTCCTCCTGAGGCAATATAGTCTTTCTACGGTGTCTTCGCCGTCGTCGTTTAGACGAAAAAGATATGTACACGAAATGTGAATGACTTTCGAGGACGAAGTTTACATTTAAAAGGATGAGCGAGATTTGGACGGTTTGATTTAACCTTCGGATTATGCTGGTGTGATTTTTTCGGGGTTTTGCCCGCGAAACATGGAAAAAAAGACATAATTCTTTCCTTTTTTTTTTTTTGAAGAAGGGAAGATAATCCGAAAGTTGCGGTCACGATTCCGGTATCACTGATGTGCTGCGTACCGATTACCGAAGTGGGTGAAAAATACTTAGTCTAAAGTCAAAATTTCACCACAAGCTACGAAATATTCCTCTTTTCAAGTTGCCCATCATTGAAATCACTCGTTCATTCGTGGCGGGTCATCCGGTCATCTTTTGTAAAATAAACCAAAAATTGCACGATGGGTCATCGGGTTTTTCAGAACTTGTATCAAAAACTATTGTGAAACGACCTCAAAAAGACGTGATAAAAAATTAAAGTTTTTTGATTCGAGTCCCCCCCCCCTCTTTGGGAAAAAAGCTCAAATTTTTGAAATTATTAAAATTTTTCCCCAAAAAATTGTTTTTTGTTGATTATTAGTCTAGCTCAGTTATTTTAGGTCTGAACCTTCAAAAAATTCTTGCGCAGCTGAATTTCACATTATTTGCGTAAAATGACCTTTCAAACAACATACAAAATACTTGCACCTCACAAGTGTCCGGCTACCCCCGCCAGAGAGTAAAAAACACCCTCAAAACCAGTTTTTTGCGTTTTCTGCCGAAATAAAGAAATAAATCAAAAAATGTCAGGAGCAAAAGTTTTTTTTGCGTTAAATTTCCTATAAAAATGTTAAATAACTTTTTCGAATATTTTCATTTTTAAGCCATTTTGGAAGGGTTGAAAATTACGATTTTTCAAAAGTCACAATTTCTCTCATATTATGAGGTTATGCGGTATTTTAGAAGAAAAATTATAAGAAATAAAATTATTTTACATTGAATTTCTAATAGAAGACACCCCTCAGTTCTTACAAGTAGTCAAAGGTGGTTCGAGAAACATGGTAAGGGATGAAAGAGAACGTCCATTTCACCCGCCCCGCCCATTTGAGATAGGGGGGTGGGAGTGGGGTCAATCGTTTGTGCTAGGTTTGTGCTGGTTTGTGCTGGCATTAGTTTCGTTTGTGCTCATTCCCTTTCCCTGAAAATGAATATAGGTCAGGGTGGGGCGGGTGAAATGGTGCCCCGCCCATTCAAGATAGAGGGTCGGGAGTGAGGTCAATCGTTTGTGCTAGGTTTGTGCTGGTTTGTGCTGGCATTATTTTCGTTTGTGCTCCCTCCCTTTTATGGGCGGGGCAGTTGAAATGATGCCCCGCCCATTCAAGATAGAGGGGTGGGAGTGAGGTCAATCGTTTGTGCTAGGTTTGTGCTGGTTTGTGCTGATATTATTTTCGTTTGTGCTCCCTCCCTTCTGTGGGCGGGGCGTCTGAAATGCTTTCTGAAAAACCTTGAAGATAAAACTTTAAAAAAATTATAACAGTACCAATCGTTTGTGCTACTCACGGAGAGGTTTGTGCTGCTTTTACATTTTGAAAAAATTTACATTCTGACCCTTTTTTTGATTTTCACAGATGTTCTATACCCTGGGCGGGGCGCTTGAAATGGTGCCCCGCCCATTTGTGATTGAGGGACGAGTGTGGGGTCAATCGATTGTGCTAGGTTTGTGCTCGTTTGTGCTGGCATTATTTTCGTTTGTGCTCGCTTCCTTTCTCTAAAAATGGATATAGGTCAAGGGCGGGGCGCCTGAAATGGTGCTACGTCAATTCAAGATTAAGGGATGATTGTGAGCTCAATCGATTGTGCTAGGTTTGTGCTCGTTTGTGCTGACAATATTTTCGTTTGTGCTCTCTCCCTTCTATGGGCGGGGCAATTGAAATGGTGCCCCGCCCATTCAAAATTGTGGGGCGAGTGCGAGGTCAATCGATTGTGCTAGGTTTGTGCTCGTTTGTGCTGGCATTATTTTCGTTTGTGCTCACTCCCTTTCCCTAAAAATGAAAATAGGTCATGGGCGGGGCGCCTGAAATGGTGCTACGTCACCTCAAGATTAAGGGGTGAGTATGGGGTCAATCGACTGTGCTAGGTTTGTGCTCGTTTGTGCTGACAATATTTTCGTTTGTGCCCCCTCCCTCCTCTGGGCGAGGCGTCTGAAATGGTGCCCCGCCCTTTCAAAATTGGGGGACGGGTGTGGGGTCAATCGATTGTGCTAGGTTTGTGCTCGTTTGTGCTCGTTTGTGCTGACATTATTTTCGTTTGTGCTCCCGGCCTTCCAAGGTGGAGCGTCAGAAATGCTTTCTGAGAACCCTCGGAAATGAATCTTGATGAAAATGGTTTGCAGTGAGTGGCGAGCATTTTTTTTTCAAAGTCCACTTGATTTTGCACTCTGCATTATTTTCAAACTGGTTTTTTCCATTTTTTAAACTTCAAAATTTTTTCAACGCAAATTTTTGACGTTCAAAATTTTTTGCTCAGAATTTTTTAAACTTCTACATTTTTTTTCAACGAAAATTTTCAAACTATGAATTTTTTCTGTACATTTTTCGAACTTTAAATTTTTCCAATGTAAATTTTCAAATTCTGAATTTTTCTCCTGTAAAATCTTCCCTCTAAATTTTTTAAACTTCAACACTTCTACGTAAATCGGAATCTTCTTCAGGAATATTCTGAAAAATACAATTGAAAATTATTTTTCACAACTACATTGAAAATAATGAAATATACAATTAAAAAAAAATAATAAATGTCTTTTTTGTATGTTTCATTATTTTATTTTCGATGTTGTTGTTAAAAATAATTTTCAATCGTATTTTTCAGAATATTCCTGAAGAAGTCTCCGATTTACGTTTCAGAAGTTTTGAAGTTGGAAAAATTTACAGGAAAAAAAGTTGATAGGTAGTTTGAAAATTTGCGTTGAAAAAATATAAAAGTATGAAAAATTTTGAGAAAAAAATTTCAAACTTGAAAAAGTTACGTTGAAAAAATTTTGAAGTTTGAAAAATGGAAAAAACCAGTTTGAAAATAATGCAGAGTGCAAAATCAAGTGGACTTTGAAAAAAAAATGCTCGCCACTCACGGCAAACCTTTGTCATAAAGATTCATTTCCGAGGGTTCTCAGAAAGCATTTCTGACGCTCCACCTTGGAAGGCCGGGAGCACAAACGAAAATAATGTCAGCACAAACGAGCACAAACGAGCACAAACCTAGCACAATCGATTGACCCCACACCCGTCCCCCAATTTTGAAAGGGCGGGGCACCATTTCAGACGCCTCGCCCATAGAAGGGAGAGAGCACAAACGAAAATATTGTCAGCACAAACGAGCACAAACCTAGCACAATCGATTGACCCCACACTCGTCCCCCAATCTCGAATGGGCGGGGTACCATTTCAGATGCCCCGCCCATAGAGGGGAGAGAGCACAAACGAAAATAATGCCAGCACAAACCAGCACAAACCTAGCACAAACGATTGACCTCACTCCCGACCCTCTATCTTGAATGGGCGGGGCACCATTTCACCCGCCCCACCCTGACCTATATTCATTTTCAGGGAAAGGGAATGAGCACAAACGAAACTAATGCCAGCACAAACCAGCACAAACCTAGCACAAACGATTGACCCCACTCCCACCCCCCTATCTCAAATGGGCGGGGCGGGTGAAATGGACGTTGAAAGAGATCGTTTTTCAAGAAGGCTCATTCTATGTCAACTCGACCAGGTTTTGACCTTGGGTCTTCCGATTTCGCTCAAAATTTTTTTACGAGTTCTCCTCGATGGTTAATGAAGGAATCACCGTCATTCCGATCCTAATCCTTCAGGGAGGCGGGGGGTGACCCTTGTAATTTTCGTATAATTGGGATTTTTTGCGAAATTGCTTAACTTTGAAGGATCATATCTCGAGATTGGTTAGGTCTAAAATAAATCTGTTCATGCTGTTTTGTAGAGTATTGAAGGGAAATTCAATATTGATAATCACTTTTTGAAAAGTTCAAAGTTGAGCTTTTGTGATGGAAGCTCAACTTTCATGATAAGTACAAAAGATGAAGGGCCCCATTAAAAAAACTGAAAAAATTACTATAAAGAGAACTTTTAATGTATTATTCAACTAATTACTTTTCAAGATGGGATCTCAATACCCCTGGGGGGCACAGGGGTCCTAAATTTTGATCAAAGTTCAAAAAAATGGAAAAAGTGAAGTAATATATCGATTTTTACTAATTCGAAGGCGCTGAGTTCGAATATGTGCTTAGTTTTTTCATTCGACCCCTCTGAACCCCACTATCAGCCCCTAATGAGGTCAAAATTCAAAAAAATGAAAAACAACGTATGACGTGTCGTTTGTTAGGGTTTTGAGGGCGCTGAGTTCGAATATTTGGTTATTTTTGGGATTCGACCCTGTAGTGCCCCCCTAGCCCCCAATTTTGAAAAAACACATTGATTTTTTAAATGATTTAGTAATTTTTGTAGTCAGTGTGGAGAACGAAGGAGACGGATCGAGAAAGTAAGTTGATAATCGAGCTCAGCACCCTCGAATTAGTAGAAATCGATATGACACACGCTATTTCCGATTTTTTGCATGTGTTTTTTCAAAATTGGCGGCTAGGGGGGCACTGAAGGGTCGAATTCCAAAAATAAGCATATATTCGAACTCAGCGCCCTCAAAACCTTAACAAACAACACGTCATACGTTATTTTTCATTTTTTTGAATTTTGACCTAATTAGGGGGCTGATAGGGGAGTTCAGAGGGGTCAAATGAAAAAACTAAGCACATATTCGAACTCAGCGCCTTCAAATTAGTAGAAATCGATATATTACTTCACTTTTTCCATTTTTTTTGAATTTTGACCAAAATTTAGGACCCCTGTGCCCCCCAGGGGTATTGAGATCCCATCTTGAAAAGTAATTAGTTGAATAATACATTAAAAGTTCTCTTTATAGTAATTTTTTCAGTTTTTTTAATGGGGCCCTTCATCTTTTGTACTTATCATAAAAGTTGAGCTTCCATCACAAAAGCTCAACTTTGAACTTTTCAAAAAGTGATTATCAATTTTGAATCTCCCTTCAATTATCTACAAAACAGCATGAACAGATTTATTTTAGACCTAACCAATCTCGAGATATGCTCCTTCAAAGTTAAGCAATTTCGCAAAAAATCCCAATTATACGAAAATTACAAGGGCCATCCCCCCGCCCCCCTGAAGGATTAGGATCGGAATGACGGTGATTCCTTCATTAGACCATCGAGGAGAACTCGTAAAAAAATTTTGAGCGAAATCGGAAGACCCAAGGTCAAAACCTGGTCGAGTTGACATAGAATGAGCCAGAAAACAAAAAATTGGTGATGATTTTTAAAAAGTTACCCCTACAAAAGTTGTTGGTTGGATAGACCAGAAAAATAAAATAAATGATTTCAAAATCGATTTATATCTTCCGATCGCGCAAGAGCCTTCAATTCTTTGGAAATTGTCAAAAATTCAACATTTTCAGAAATTTTTAAAAATTAAAAAAAAATCAAAATTCATCAAAATCAATTTTAGAGTTTATTTAGGGTCTTTTTAAAGCAAAAAGCACAAATTTTTTGAAAAAATGCATGTTTTATAGTTTTTTTTAATTTCTCACATTACTTCACCTCTGAAAAAAATTGAAAAAAATTATAAAACACTGATTTTTTCAAAAAAATGTGCTTTTTGGTCTAGTAGATAGTCACTACAGAAGCTCTAAAATTAATTTGAGTCAATTTTACATTTTTGAAATTTTTAATTTTTGTAAATTTTTGAAAAATTGAAGGCTCTTGCGCGATCGGAAGATATGAATCGATTTTTAAATTTTAAATTTTATTTTTCTAGTCTATCCAGCCATCAACTTTTGTGGGGGTAACTTTTCAAAAATCAAAATTTTTGGTTTTTCGGCCCACCCTACTGAACAGGGGTGATTCGATTGTAGTTGGGAATTCACCATAAAAAATTAAAGCGCCTTAGCTCAAAGTGGGGTGGAGCTAGGGATCCTCAAAATAGGGTCGTTTTTTGAAATGTTCAAAAACCACAAATCGTTAAGAAATTATGGCGTTGAATTATTTTAAAAATGAAATTATGTTCTTTTGGTCACTAAAACTCGACCAACATTCAAAAATTGATTGAAAACTAGGAAAATGTTTAATAAATTGGCTGATATGACATTCAATTTATTGAAATTTTTTGTATTATTAAAATTAGAAAAACGAAAAAGAGGAAAAGGCTGTTGATGCCGGAGGGGGGAGAGGGAGAAAGTAGTTCACATGGACCAAAAAATTTCAAATTATGTAACATGGATCGGAACGTTTTAAATTTTTGCAATGTCTTTTTGAGGTCATTTCACAACCATTTTTTGAGCACACGGCTATAAAAATTCGAAAAAATTGAAAACCCTTGAACTCTATTGAGAGCAAATGAAGCAATTCGTATCTCAAAAAAATTTCACAATAATCGATCAATTTTGAAAGAAATGAGAAAGAAAAAATCGAATATACTTGATTTTCTTCATCAAGAGTAAAATATTAGAATCGCCCTGATAATTACATGGTATCGTTTTGGAAAACATTTTTTTCACCTCGATAGGAAATTTTCGATGAAATTTTCGATAATTGTACCCGGCTATGTGTGTAGCTCTTCGCCGGAGGAAATTTTCATTTACATATTTCACGTATTTATTGGTTACAGAGATTATAGCACGGGGAGGGGGAGGGAGAAAATTACACTGGCGTCGTGATATACCCAATAATCGTAATAAATGAAATTAGCAATGATAATTGCGAGCTAGTAATGTAACAACGAACGCCTGTTATGTGTAGAAACATTTATATTGGTAACTGCGGTAACCGCATTATTGTCGATAATAGTTTACGGTTCGTGTAAATACCTTTAGTGAAGTACAATTTCAATAGCATAACGTTCGAAAATGCATTTAGTTCGAGTTTTGTAGAATTATTGGTATGTGTAGGTATGTAGAAGTGATGGTTTGGTTTAGATGCTTATTTTCGACAATGAGTTGCTTTCAATTCTAATGAAGTTGATTTTGAAAAGTAGATCAGTGGAATAAAAAACTGGAACATTGAAAACAGTAGTTTTCCGGTTTGGTGGTATAATTTCCGAAGCTTCTGTTTAAATATGCTGCAACCGGAATAACGAGAATGTTGGCGGTTTGTTTACTCTTAACATTGCAGGAAACAAATTCATTCGTTTGATCGAGTTAGATATTAGGTTTATAAATGCTGAAGTATTTAAAAAATGTAGCTACCTATGTAGATTTTTTGAAATTTGGTAACTATGTAGTTTGAGAACCATTGAACCGGTTTCCAAAATACACAAATATAAAATTGTAGATTTTCAGAGCTTAATAATATTTTTTCAAAAACCAGTTGCAAATTTTTGAAATTAAAAAAAAAGTTGCCTTCCGAATTTGCTCAATTTTTTTCACGAGTTCCCCTTGGTAGTCTATTCGCAAAACCACGATCATTTCTTTTCTAACCCTCAAGGTGGCTGGGGGAGTTAAATTACTCAACTTTGAAGGCTCATATCTCGAGATAGGTTGTACTTGGGCGAAAACTGTTTGCGGGGTCTGAAAGGGAATTGATAGGAGATTTCAAAACGGTAATAATATTTTTAAAAGCTCAAAGTTGAACTTTGGTGATGAAAGCTAAACTTTCATAACAAGAATAAAAGATGAAAACTACCATTTAAAAATTTGAAAAAATTACAGTGAGTAGCCCCTTTTACCCTTTTTTCAACCAATAAATTTTTAACCCTTAATGTCGCAATGTACATTATAATGTACACTAACTTTGGGAATTTTTGTATTTTTTTCTAGTGTCCAAATTTGATTTTTTGTTTCACTAATGATTTCTAAGGACCTTTAGGAACCTTCCACCGAAATTTCAAATAATAATCTCATTACACAAACTTTGAACTTAACTTTGAATTTTGAAGTTTTACGTTTTTTCTATATGTTTAAAAGGACCACATTAGGAGACTGTTTTTACATATTGAAGAAAATTTCTAAAAAAAAATTATGATATGTTTTTTGCAAAGAAAGATCGCCTATTTACTAAAATGAAATCAACTTTTCATTCGATCACTCCAACTTTCTATAATTGAAGCTCAAAGTTAGTGTACATTATAATGTACATTGCGAACGGCAGCACAGATAGCCTATGGAATCAAGTGTACATTGTATTGTACATTGCGAACGATGGGTAGTCGATGTAACCGTGAAATCTGTTAGGTATTGTTTTCGTCACGTTCGGCGGTGGGTTCAAATGTCGACAGTTTAGGGCAATAAAACCGATTTTATTACTCATCTTTGAAATAGGAAGAGCCAAAAAAACTCGAATTTTTAGAAAAACAGTTACTTTCACCCTCTTATGAAAAGAAATGAGGCGGTCAGTACATATAGTGAGACACGAGATATCCCTTTTTTTGACGAAATCGAATCATTCTACTTTGTACTGTCGTGCTGTGGTGTTTTTAATTTTATGTGAAGTGATGTTGAGTAGAACTCAGCGAATTTTAAAAAAGCAGCTTTAGCCTGCCATTCAAAAAAAAATTGTGATGTTGTGCTGGTACCGCCGCCAGAATCTGATATTGAAAATTCATCTGATGATGATTCAGAAGATGAAATAATGGATACATCTGACTGCGAATCTGATGCTCCTTCAATTGATTCTACAATGAAAGAAATTCTTGAGGGATTAGCAGACTCATCGGGTAAATAATAAAATTTCATTGAAAGGGTATAGCCGGGTAAGAGGTGAATTTGGGCCTGGCTTCGATTTTTGATCCAACTCCCCCATGGAAAGAAATGGTCAAATGAAAAAACTAATGTCGGATTCGTGTTAAGCGGGTCAAAATATCCCGATAAACACCCTTTTCGCGATCACTTTACTTGAATCCTCGAAATTCGCAATTTTTGTCATGAAAAATCAGTGAAAAAAGTGAATTTTGAGACTTGAAGCAAAACGATCGCGAAATGGGTGCTTTTCGGGGTATTTTGACACGCTAAACACGAATCCGACGTTACTTTTCTTTTTTTGGTCATTTTTCTCGTATAAAACGCTCAAAATTTGAAAAATCTGCTAAAATAACAACATTTCTGCACGGGTTTTCGCAATTTTCGGCCCTTGCGGCATCGAAATCGCCAAAACTGAATACGTGACGTTAATCTACGTTAAAAACCACGTTTTTGGGATATTTTTAAAAAGTGGTCGCTCTTCGCTCATGTGGTGTTTTTTACAATTGAAAACTTCAAATAGCCGAAAAAACGTGAAGGAGTGCACCAAAATTGTTGAAAAAATTATCGTAAATACACCTCTATGAGATGTAACTTTGTGCCAAAGAACAGAAAATTTTCTTCACTTCCGTTGAAATTGAAAATTCTTGAAAATATTGCAATAAAATGGCCATAGGGGGTGGGGGGGGGGCAAAAATTTTTCCAGATTTTTTTTACATTCGGTTATGTTTTATAATAAACAAAATTTGTTTTGTACAATATCATAACATGAAAAAACTATAATTTTTTTTCAATTCCACAATGTTTTTTATTATGAAAATATATTAAACGCGAAATTTATTTGCTAATTTGTATGATTTAATTTCATCTCGAGTAAAGGGAAACGTTTAGGTTCGAAAACATATCATTTAACTGATACTGATTTTGAAACATGTACCGCAGCACGCATATAAACTTGTTTCAGAGGGTAGACCATCGTTCGCAATGTACATTGTATTGTACACTACGCTAGAACAGTAGGTTACAGCATCATTCGCAATGTACATTATAATGTACATTCCATAAAATCAGTTCTATGGGCTCGAAAATTTTTTTTTCAGGTTTTTATTGTTCAGTAAGCTCCTTAGACTTCGTTTATTCAAAAATAATAATTTTCTCGGCATTTCCCTGAGGCCGTCCTTTTAAGGGTTAAGATGGGATCTCTAGACCGGGGGGGGGGGGGGTACAGGGGTCCACAATATGGACCAAAATTCACAAAAATCGAAAAAATGAAGTAACAGATCAATTTCTACGGATTCGAAGACGCTGAATTCGAATATTCCCTCCGATTTTTCACCCGACCCCCCTGAACCTCCATATTCGCCTCCTTGATAGGGTCAAAATTCATGAAAAATAACATGTGACCTGTCGTTTGTTAGGTTTTTGAGGTCGCTGAATTTGAAAATTTGCTTATTTTTTGGATTTGACCCTTTAGTGTCCCTCTAGCTCCCCAAATTTTGGAAAAAACTATGTTGAGAAACAAAAATATCGGGTGGCTTACCGATTCTAACTAATTTGAGAGCGTAGAATTCGAATAACGAGTTACTTTTTGATTCTCTTTTCAAATATGAACGCAAATGGCGATAAGAGGTATGAAATTTGGCCTAGAGAAGGACACCATGAAAAAATGTTTGCCCCTGGAGTCATCGCCAAATCTCATCAGAGGGGGGAGGGGGAAGATCCACAGGGGGTTCAACCTTTTCATAAGGATATCTTTCTCCAGGTTGTCATCCTCTCTTCTCATAATATGACCAAAATACCCTAGCTTACATCTCTCGCATAGAACATTTAGCCCGACTGGCTCATCCAGTTTGTTGACAATGGATACATTTGTTCGTCTTGCAGTCCAGGGTATCTTCAGCATTCTCCGCTAGACCCACATTTTAAAGGCATCAATTCTTCTTCTGCCTTCGTCGTCCAAGTCTTTGCCACACATACAGGGTGGCTCAGTTATGAAACCTCATATTCTACTCATCAATAAGAACAAAAAATGTCATATTCAATATGGGCCCAAAATGCTTTCTTTCTGAGATATTGCCGAGTAAAGAACTGGAAATTCGGCAACGTTGCGCATCGCGACACCTGTAAAATGTTGAGTTCAAAGAGGCAAACGTCGGGGTTACTTACTCGGAAATTAATTACAGCGTTGCCACAAAATAAATTATGCTGAGATACTCTCCATTTATTTGATTTTTTAGCACAAATTTTTAGGCGAAATTTTTTTATAATAATGAAGAATCATGAGAAATCATTAAAATTCTATTTTTATTGTAATTTTGTGGGATGGTCGAAATTTGATAAATTGATTACTCAGCATCCAATAAATAAAAAAAAAACAGAAATTCGGGTTAATAGGTGTTAAATAAGTAGTACTACCACTAAAAGTGAATAAAATTTCAAAAATAGTATATTACTATACAAGCAGCGGAAGTGAGCCTTTGCATGACGAGCGTAAGTTTGGGAAACGAGCCGAAGGCGAGTGAGAAAATACGCGAGTCATGAAAATGCTCACTGCCGATGCTCATATTGTAAGATATTTTTCATTTGTATTTCTCAAAATCATCAATTAGTACTTTTACGTAAAGCGTGCACGTTCGTGCGGTTCGTATACCGGGTCACGGAAGTTTACTTCCGCGTAATAGGACGTGGAAGTAAACACGAAAAACACTAAAAACCGTGTTAACAGCTCAACAATGAAAAGACCAACTTCCGATCCGCAAATTAGCAATGAAAAAACGTACTTTCGATACAGTACAAATGAAAAATGATTTTTTGTTCTTGTTCGGCCATTTTTCTGGTACAGAAACACATTTTTTGCTTTAAAACACTTACTTATGAAGCAAAAAAAAATTCCACCACCTACCCCCCCCCCACCCCCAAAAAAATTCACTGCTAGAGCAAAAATTGCCGATTTTAGGTGAAATCTGGGCCCCCTTTAAAGGTGAATAACTCAGTAATGAAGCGTTTATGACCCATCATGTATATAACATTTTTTACTCCAAATGATAAGTAGAATACGTGGTTTTAATATTTCACACCTTAACTGAGCCACCCTGTATAAACATAAAGAAGACAAGTGATTGTATTATTCTCTTCCTTGTCCCTCTGGAGATGTTCCTACTACATGTGACATTCCATAGTCTGGTCAGTGCTGTCTTCCCTAATGTGATTTATCACCGTATCTCCACCAATGAGCCTCCATTGGATTCTATTGTAGAGCCCAAATATATACAAAAGTATTGACTTTTTTATACTCGCCTAGGGCTGTGGAGATTAGAAGACTTTCTACCCGATCTACTAACATGAGTTTGGTCTTTGCCTCATTGATTCGAAGCTCAAGTCTTTTGCTAACTACTTTCACTCTGTCAATTAGCTCTGCCATTTCTTCCTCTAACCCCGGAAGTCAAGGTGGTATCATCTGTACATTACAGATTTGAGATCTTCCTTCCACCAATCGAAATTCCTTCGCTCCAGTTTTCTAGCACCACCCTTATGATGCACTCTCCATATATATTGAAAAGCTGCGGCGACAGTAGTACTCCTTGCTCTGCATGAAAAGCCTCAGATTCTTCACCATCTATCCTCACCGCCATTGTGTTATCACCATACAGTGACTCCATCAGGTCTACCAAATGTGAGGGGACTCCCATTTCTCGTAAGATCTCGTACAATTCTCTCCACTTGACACAGTCAAAGGCCTTCGCATAATCAATGAAGTACAGCACTGTAGGTATGTTGAATTCCCTAACAATGAAACGTCAAATAATTGAACGAAATGGGCCAACCATAAAGTTTTCAGGCAGAGGATTGGCGTTTTGGTTTTCTAAACTTTTCTCGGAAATGGTTAGATGAAATTTGATGAAATTTGGAAATGTTGTACATTATTGTATCTTGAACATAGTTACATCACCCTTTTTTTGGATTTTTCGAATTATTATGTGTGGTGGCTCCGATTGAAAAAAAGATATGTATGTATATAGGTATTTGGAAAAAATTAGAAAATTTCAAAAAAAAGGGCGATGTAGTGATGTCAAGGGTGTAAAAATGTACAACATTTCCAAATTTCATCTAACCATTTCCGAGAAAAGTTCGGAAAACCAAAACGCCAATCCTCTGGCTGAAAACTTTACGGTTGGCCAGCTTCGTTAAATTAAATTGACATTTGATTGTTTTATTTAATCAATTGGAGGTAGTAGATGCGTTTTATTACTTCATTCCCATAGTTTAACTTGTTAAACGTTGAAAGAAAGCAAATTTAAAAACCTTCCAATTCAGGCAAAGGATAGGCAAGATTTTTTCCCGCATTACTCGAAGAACTACCTTTAACATTTCCTCCCCAAGTACAACCTATCTCGAGAATGAGCCTTCAAAGTTGAGTAATTCGGTTAAAAATCGCGATTGTATAAAAATTACGAGGTCCATCCCTCAACCCTCTTGAGGGTAAGAAAAGAAATGATCGTGGTTTTGTGAATAGACCACAAAAGGGAACTCGTAAAAAAAAAATTGAGTGAAATTGGATGACTCGACTTTATTTTTGGTCTGTTTTAGTATGGAATAGCCCTTAGATTTTTTGAAAATTCAGTCACTAGTTTGAATTGAGCATCTCAGAACCGGTTTCAAAATCAAACTACAGTGTTGTTTTGGGGAAAACGGGGAATTCGACCAACACATTGAAAATTTTATTTGAAACTGTTTTACTTTTCGTTCGTTTCAAGTTTTTGGCCCATTTTTTGAGGCGTGGCTCTGGATTTAAAGCATTTGAACCGGGTAGGTGCCAAAATGTTTTGCATAGATAATGGCAAATTTTCGTGAAATCTTTTTGAAATTGTACGTTTCTATTTTCCTGATCAATTATTCAAGGTATGGTATTCACTTTTGGAACCACCGAACCGGGTTTAAAAATGTACAAATAAAGTACCTGCATTATGATGAATTTCAACTTTACCTACCTATTTAAAAAATTTCTATTTTTGAATTTTTTTGAACATTTATTCGAAACTGGTTTAAATTGAAAACTACCAAACCGGTTTAAAAACAGCTGTATATTAATTTTAAATTTCATTCTTAACAGTCTCCTGAGTTAGGGTTTCTCGAAAATGAATTGAATGTTTTGTGGCTTTGGGACACACTGTAACTGGAAAATTCAACTTCAACGAAACAAGAAACAAACTCGTAAATGGTTGGAATTTAGCGTGCCTTCTTCAATCAAAGTCTCGAAATATAAAGTCGTGAAAAAAACACACAAATACTGCTACGAAAGCCTTTTAGTAGACCTAGATTTAGCGACCTTGATTGCCCGGATAAAAAATCAGAGCTAGGCTTGTTAATAAATGTTCCAGGCTAAAAAAGTAGAAATTTTCAGCTCCTCGGATGAGATTTGATACACGTAACCCTTTCTAACATGCGACCGCAGTTGAAACACGAGCAAAAACTTAAGGCAGAAAAAAAAAACCACCAGACATTGTACCTTTGATTCATCCAATATGAATGAACTGCCCACTAAAATTCCAAGCCAAGCTGGTAATTTTTTTATTCTTTTAAAAACTTTTCTCGTTCGAACGCCGGAGAAAAATTCCCACGTTTTTTATTCGACAAAATTACAAAAGAAAATTTTCAAAAGCACGAAGAAATTTTTTATGTCGACCACGTTATCGTGTAAAATTAGCTCGCCCGCCGTATCTCGGCCCAACATACAGCAATGTAACTGATGCGAGAATACGAGTGGGAGCGAAAGAGTAAAAAGAAAAATTGACGACTCGCTGTACGTTATTCGCTTACGTTAATGTCGTCGTATACGAAATTACTATTAGTATTTCATTTTGCCGGCAGCAGCGATGTAACCATGTTGCCGCGCGATAACGCCCACCGTCGTTGGTCGTTGAATTTGTAATGCAAAGTGTAATGCAAAATAGGTACGATTATTTTGCCTTCTTGCGGACAAATTTAACGGATTAGGGTTATTTAAGGAATCAACGCAGCCGTGACGAAGTACACGTTGCCCGCTCCGCTGCGACAATTGGAATTGAAAAATTTTCTCTGGATGAAGAGCGAGGCTTTCGACGCGAAGAGTTGACTATTGGGAGATTTGGAGTACGGGGACTTTTTCGTCGATATCGTTAATTAAACCGTGCGAACGAGGGCCGATCTAGGCCGAGAAGATATTGCGTTTGTTTCGAAGTCTTTTACAGATTACGTAGGCGCATGATTTTTGAAAATGGTGCGGAAGATGTGATGATAAGTTTGGCAACGGTGGGAAAATCAGGTGGTTTTTTGATGAAGATGGTGAATCGTGGAATTATACGATGTCATTTCATTGAAATTCGACAGAAAATTGCACGAGAGTCGTCGATATTTTTTAGTTAGGTATGAAAAAGTAATATTAGAATAGATATAGAGTTTTAGTATCCAAGTGAAATAAAAATAAGTGATATCCAAAGATTCCATACTCAACAAAACCTCTTTAAAAAATGAGAAAAATCAGGTTGAAATTTTTCAATTTTTTTATTGAGAAAATTTGAGAAATTTTGATTTTTAAAAATAAAACAAAAAAGCTCAAAGTTTTTCCAAAAAATCCTCTAAAATTGTGCAAAAAACTGTAAAATTGAAAAAGCAGAGTTTATGGTAGGAAAAGTGAAAACAAAATTCTTTTTTTTGGGCGTCGCAATCTTTCGACTGATTCGTTTGTCAACTGCCCCCTAACAAAAAAATTTCGAAATTTCAAATACGAAACAAAGTACTTCAGAAATTGAATTTCTCACGTTTTTCTCGACGTTCAATGAACCATTCGAAAATTTATATTTCTTATTCTGCGTGATCTCTAGGGTGGCCCTTATTTTGGAAGTTCGAAAAAATTAGGTGCTGCCCCCTGAAATGGTTACCTACCATGAGAAAATAATTCTCCAAAAATTTTGACCAAATTGATACATATTAACCCGGCGCGCAAACGCGTTGAAATTTTGATAATGGGTTAGCGCGTTGTATCAGTACCGTTCCACGCGAGTTACGTGGTGTAAATCGGTAGGCGACGCGCTGTTTGATTTAGGCTACCAAATGTCCATCTTGTAGCTCACTCGAGGCAGCCAGAGATGTTCCGAGGGTATATTGATGAGGGGAGAGTGGGGGAAAATCCGTGGAAATCCCAACTCTGATTTTTAATTTTTGCAACTATACCATACATATAATAACTATACCTTCGACTCTACTAAATTTTATGTAGGTGTAAGATAACTGCAAGCAATGAACATGATTTAAAATATTTTTAAATTCAATTTATTCAAGCACAAAAGAGACTGACTTTTGGAAGACGCAGACGTGGGGTGAATGACAAAAATTTTCCGACCGAACTAAATTTTAAAGAAGTTGGCCCCTTCCCCGGCCTCTTCCTATCATTCATTCCAAATTTATCATTTTTTTCGAAATTATTACCTACTAATTTCATTATTTGTACCTAGTTGAAAAAAACCTACTAAATTGTCTAATTGCTCCGAGTGGAGCGAGGGTGGAAAAATTCAAGAAACATAATTTTGTAAATAAAATTTTGCAGTTATAATGTGAAAAAATATGATGCAATCAGTTGAAATAATTTTAAGGAGAATTACAAACAAAAGTCACTTTTGTAGGATTTGGATTATTTTAAAACAATGAATAAAGAAGAAATACAATAAGACCGAGCGCAGCAAAGACAAAGTTTTTTAAAAATTCAATTGCTTTTTTGTACTTGAAAAAAAAAGTAAAAATGCAAAATTGTTTAAAAAATATGGAAACAAACGAAAAATTTTTCTCAAGAAAAAGATCATTCAATTCTGTTTTCTCATTAAAAAAAACCACAAAAGTACAAATGTTCAACTTTCCCAATTTGAGAAAATATGAAAATTTTTCTTTCACTAGTTGGAAAAAATGAGTACAAAATGACGAGTTTTTTCCAACTTGATAAATATGGGTACAAATGGCAAATCTTCCTATAAAAAATGATAATTTTATTATAAGAAAAAAAAAACAGTAAGAAATGATCAGTATCTATGGAAAGATTTACCATTATGTTGTACTCATATTTCGTCAAGTTGGGAAAATGCATCATTTTATACCTATACTTATTTTTTTTCAAATTGTGAAAATTTACTAAGCATTCGTACATAGGTACTATTTCCCGAGTTGGGAAAATATGAGTACGATTGTTGAATTTCCTCAACATTGGAGAATAAATAATATAGTAAATTTTCTTAACTAAATAATGAAAAATCCTAATTGTGGGAGGAGGGGAATAGTAAATCCCTGGAAGCAGCTATGACGCGACTCATGCGCGACTCGCTGCCTGCCACCATCAACATAGCGCGTTACTTACTAATCACACCACGTAACTCGTGTGGGACTAATGATGCGACGCGCCAAAGGCGTTATCAATATTTCAATGCATTTGCGCGCCGGGTTAATATGTACCAATTTGGTCAAAATTTTTTGGGTATCATTTTCTCATGGTAGGTAACAATTTCAGGGGGTAGCACCAAAAAAATCCGAAGAAAAAAAAACACTCAAGTATAAATAAGGGCCACCCTAGTGATCTCCCCATCTCAATTCTGAAAAATGATGTAATGTTTTTCAAAAACGATGAAAAGCAACTTTTCCTGCCTCAAAACTTTCAGATTTTCTGGCAGAAGTGAGGTCGTACAATATTCTTGAAAAATTTTTTGTTTCCAATATTTCAAATAATACTTAAGAAGTACCAAGGTATAGGTACATATCAGAACGGCGTTTCCGAAAATCTAACCAGACATGGCCCCCTGCTGTTTATTGACAGGTGAACAATAGGCCCGATAATAACCGAAAATCTAACCAAGCGAAGTTGAGGTTCATTTTAGTGAACGAAATGTTCCAACGTTCTACATACGTTACGTTTCAGACGTTTGGCTCACGGTCAGTACATTAGTTTTTTTCTGGGAAATTACCAAAAATCAAAAAAATCTATTACCAAACTCCAAACCATTTTTTGGGCTAAATTTTTCATTGTCTTGAATTAGAAAATTAAGTGTTTAGAGGGAAGTATTCGAACCCGGAGAATTTATTGACGAGGTTAGTTTTTCCACAGCCGGTCATTGATTTTGAAAAAAATGGCTATTTTTGGCTGACTTCTTGACCAATTTCTAGAAAATAGAAAAAAATCACAAAAAGGGCTGTTTTCGACTGAGACTTTGCTGATTATTATTATGAATCTGATGTTCGTTTTACACGATCGCCGCTCGATTGTTCAGAATTATTGTGTTTTTATAGCGAAAATGGGCCATATCTTGAGATGGAAAGTCCAACGCGAAAATTGAACCCCAGATTCATAATCAGCGACCTCAAATTAGTCTTCGGGGTGTCCACCATATTTCAGAGATGATTTTTCCTGACTTTTCCAGGTTTTCCAGACCTTTTAAATTTTCCTTTTCAGCCTCAGAAATTCTAAATATGTACAGGGTCTATAAATGAATCGGGCAACGTCTGCGTAAAAATTCCCATTCTTTTCTTTCCTTTTTTCCCGTTTCGTTGCGTTGCATCACTGATATTATTGTTGTAGCACACAACGAAACGAAAGCTAGATTAAAAAAAGTGACGAAGTTTAATGTAAGGGATGAGTCATCTTATAAAATATGCAGGTAAAAGTGTGAAATACGCTTCACAGAGTTGAAATGCCCACATGATAACATTACATGAATCTTTTTTTTCAACATGAGAATGCCATAATCTCGAACGTAAAATTATCAATTCTTTAAAATTAATTTTTTTTATTAATTACAATTATTGACAAATGAGTGATGAATTTATCATTAAAAATTTAATTCATCAAAATTACGATTTTTGACACTTGATAAACTTTATTTCAGGGGTAATAGACACGAAAAAACAAAAATCTGAAATTTCATTTTTTCAGGCAGGGATTTTCGCGCAGACGTTGCCCGGTTCATTTATAGACCCTGTAGGTACAAGGAGGAAAACAGTTTTCCCACTGATTACTCTAATTTTCCACTGATACGTAGTCACAGACCATGTTCAGAACTGATTCATTCTTTCAGTGACTCGTTCGTTTTGCTTCTGGTTAGATTTTCGGCCATTTTTCCCCCGTTGGTTAGATTTTCGGCTATTTTACATCATTAATCATGAGAACAATAGAACAATAGCTGGTTAGATTTTCGGTTACGCCCATATCAGAAAAATAATAATAATAAATGGGATGAAATTTAAATAATTTTTTTACTAAGAGCTTTTGAAGCACCTACCTATCAAATTAGCATAAGATACCATTTAAAAATTGTAATTTTCAGAAACAAAATAATTCATTTTTCATTTTAATTGAAAATTCTGAGTTATACTTGGCAATTTTTCTTGAAAGTAAGCGAGGAGGTAAATTTAGAGGCCATGAGCAAAACAATAGCGATTTTTTTCAATTTTTTTTATACTCGAATTGAAAAAAATGTAAAATTTCTTTTTTTTTTTACTTATATTCAATAGAGTTTTCTTTTTCTACAAATATTATGTTTTTCTTTTCATATTTGCACAATTTTTTACAAATTTCTGTGTGAACTATCGACTTTTTACAACTCTCCAGTGAAAATTCGCCAAAAAGTCAGTCAGATTTAAGAAATTCTCCCTTCTCCGAAAAATAAGTAAAAATTCCCTGAAAATTAGTGAATTTCGCTGATTTTTCCTACACTGCAATTCTAACCGTTCATCAGTGATTTTTCACTGATTCAGAATGAGAGAGTACTTTTCAAACTAATTTGAAAATCTAGACTTCCTTGACCAGGGGAAAATTTGAATAATACTTTTCTGAACCACATTGAGTAATTCCAGGATCCTTCTCCTATTTAAACCCAAGAACCAAACATCGAAAAATTTACAATACTATTGACTATTTTTTGTTGGAAAATATATCTACACGTTTAAATTTGAACAAATTGATTTTTCTCTTTTTTAAATAACTATTTCATCGGAGTGCTGGAAACAAATGAAAAAATTACCTCTTTTCCAAAACACAATAGAAAATCGAAAAAAAGTACCTAGGTAGGTATATGGATGAATTCTTAAAAGAAAAATCTAAGTATAACCCCCCCCCCCCCCCCCCAAAAAAAAGGTAACCAAGATTAATATTTGTTCGAATTTCTCATTTCGGTCTTTTAGTCTCGTTGAACAGAAAATTTTGTTACAGGAATTTCAACTTTAATATAAGACGTGCGAGACTTGAATTTTACTCCAAAATTTAAAAAAAATGAAATAGTTGAAAGATTTAAACTCTCTACTAAACCTTTTTTTTATAATATTACCTACCGTTTGGAATTTGGCTTTATTAAATATTGTTGGGCGATTATTAATTTTGAAATACGCAATCGATTAGTCGACGCGAAAAATGATCATTTTTTCAGCGAGATTGAATAATCGATTGTTTTTTCACCTTTCCGTTTTTTTGACAAATATTGGATAAAAATTTAAAAATTTGAAAAAATAGAACACAGTGCGAAAGTTATGGAGAAATTTTTTGGGATTTTGACCTAAATAATTTGTTTTTTTGACGAATATTTTTCTTTTCTTTTTTTTTTGAAATGCCTTCAAAATTTCTCAACATTACTCACGAACATCAAAATTTCTCAACATTACTCACGAACCTCAAAATTTCTCAACTTTAAAGCATTTTCTTTCATTTTAAGAATTTCTAGCGGAATTTTACAGTTAGAGGAATTTTTAAAAAAAATCAGCAAAAACACACGTTATTTAATAGGGTGGACCGAAAAACCAAAAATTTTGATTTTTGAAAAGTTACTCCCCTCAAAAGTTTATGGTTGATAGACTAGAAAAATTAAATAAAAAATTTCAAAATCGATCCATATCTTCCGATCTCGCAAGAGCCTTCCATTCTTAAAAAATTAACAAAAAACAAAATTACAAAAATTTCGAAAAAATTTAAAATTGACAAAATCAATTTTAGAGCTTCTGTAGTGACTATCTAGACCAAAAATCACATTTTTTTTGAAAACCCCATTGTTTTATAACGTTTTTAAATTTTTTTCAGAGGTGAAGAAACCTGAGAAATTTAAAAAAAACTATAAAACATGGACATTTAAAAAAAAGTTGTGCTTTTTGCTTTAAATAGACCATAAATAATCTCTAAAATTGATTTTAAGAAATTTTGATTTTTTTAAAAAAATTTAAAAATTTCTGAAAATGTTGAATTTTTGACAATTTTTGAAGAATTGAAGGCTCATGCGCGATCGGAAGATATGAATTGATTTTGAAATTTTTTATTTTATTTTTCTAGTCTATCCAGCTAACAACTTTTGTGGGGGGGGGGTAACTTTTCAAAAATCAAAATTTTTGGTTTTTCTGCCCAGTCTATTATTTACGTCAAAGCCCCTATTTTTTTTAATTTTCTTCAACATTTTCGCTCTATGTTATATTTTTTAAAATTTTTTGCCAAATTTTAACCCAAAAAACGGAAAAATTCTCATAAACGTTCTAAACTTCAAATTATGGCCTTATCCATTCCAAATGTCACTCTAAATTTTCGCCTGGCTTCTTCGTAAAAATTTGTAAGGATCTTTAAAAACAAAACGTACAAAAAAGGGTCATGAAATGTAATCAGAAGTAAAAATAGTTCAATTTTTATGCTTTTATTTAATTTTTTTCAGGTAATTTTATAAGTGATTCAATCTGTGAAAAAAAAGTTGAGGAATTTTTACCAAAAGGATATTAGTTGTTTTAAGGAATTTTTGGAAATTTGGTTTGCAACGCTGGCGTTAAAACAAAGAAAAAATCGTTCGAATTTTCTACTGCGATTATAATCGATTAATCTATTATTTTTTCATCGATTAATCGAAGGATCGATTATTTTTCTCATCAATTATTTGATTGTCGATTACTTTCAAATAATCGATTTCGCCCGCCGGATAGAAAATTCTAAATCATTTTCCAACAGGAACAGAATATCAGGAATTTTATTCCACAAAATTTCAAATTTTTTTGAATTTCCTCATTTTTAGATTTTTTTTAAAAACATTTTCGTTTTAAGCCGGTCTAAAGTCTGTGTACTTCTCATCCGAAAGATCTATAAAATTATCAGCACAATTTCCCTAAAAAATTGAAAAGTTGAAATAAAATTTTAAAATTGAAGTGCTTTTCACACAGAATGGCACAACTTCGAGAATAAACACCACCCAAACAATTACCCAAACACCGAACATGGCGAAGGGGCAAACTCGCACACCAATTTTTCCTAATCAAGAAAGGAGTTGGCAAACTCGACGTGTCAACGTATCCACCGTATCTACCTACTTATACACATAATAAACATCAAAGTAACTCGGTCGACGACACGTCGCGGGCGCGGCATATTAATTAATAAACGTGCTAAGATGAAGTATAATAACCAAAGTTTGTAGTCGAGATCACGAATTTCGCTCGTCTCGGTATCCTCGCACCTTTAGCCCGAATTACTATTAATAAAATCGTTCCCCTTTTGTTTCGCCGGTATAAAAGCGTAAGTAAGCTCTGTCATAGCTTGAATTCTAATAACATCGATTCTCTCTCATCGCGTCGTTCGCTTTTAAGTTTTCAAAAGAGCCCGCCTCCGCTGCCTCTTCTGTAATATACGTGTGTATGTGATTAAGGTCGAAAACTCTTCGATAGTGTACCCGAAATCGTTCTAACAGCGCCGATGAAAATTGAAATAATAATTTTCACCATATACGAAATTCTCTCTATGCCTGTTCTTCGCCTCTCTCGTAGTGGCGCCCACTCAGGCCCTTAAAGCGCGAAATTTTTCATTTCCTTAACCGCGCACACACGTACGAATATTTTGTACAATTCAAACAAACCCTTTTAAAAGTTTACAAATTACAACTTCTCTAAATGTTCGTTCGATTCGTTTATTTGTACGGAATAGAGATCTACGCGATGGCTGTTTACGCCAATGTCTATTCGTGCCCTTAAATTGGATATTTCCCTTATTTTATAAAGCTTCTTCCTGGCTGCTGGGTGAGATGTAAACATAAGAAAAACAAAACAAGCAGTAAGGTATTACAAACAATCTTATTAAAACAAATACATATCAATCGTCCATTGATAATTTTAGGACATTACCTATGTTTAAATTGTACGTTTGTTTGTTTTTTTGAAAACCTCGGTTCAAATTTTTTTTAAATTGGAGTTTCCTACTTTTAGTAGGGTATCAATTTCAAGAAAAAACACATCCGCTCGACTGAGCTGTAAAAAGCAATTTTATGATTGATTCGTGTTCTAGACATTACAACAAACAAATTTAGCCCAGATGCCTTTTTTTACCCCTCCCCCTTTTCCGAGAGTCCACCACCCCTTTCTTAAAAACGCCTGTAGCGCTCCTCCTATGGGTTCTAGTGAAAAAAAATTTCCACAAAAGTTGTTCCTCAACATCTCAGCTACAAATTACTTTCTATAGAAAATCCAATTTGGGGCCACCGGTGCCCCTCAAATTTGAAAAAAGTATTTCAAAAAATCATAAAAATCACGTTTTTTCATTTTTACCGAAAAGTTTCTAAGATTAGTAAAATTTGCAAATAACCAAAAGTATTCAGAATTAAATTTCCTACTCGGTGAGTTATATCACGACTATTTTCGTCCCGCTCCCCGTTACATACAGGCCCACCCCCTCCCACATATCAAAAATTTCGGTCTTCTAGAAAAATTTTCCATTAAAAATTATTTTTCACCACCTAATCTACAATTTCGGTCATTATAAAAATTATTTTTGGAGCAATCCCTACCCCTTAAATTCGAAAAATATCCCTCAAAAATACATAAAAATACGCTTTTTTACGCTTCCAATGCAAAGCATTAAAGATAATTATGTAGGAAGAAATTGAAGGGAAAGTGTCTAAAAATTGTAATTTTTAATTTCCAGTCTTGTATGAAGACGCAACTAATGAATATACCTAATTTCTGACTACATAATTATCTTTAAAGCTTCGCATTGGAAGTGTAAAAAAACGTATTTTCATGTATTTTTGAGGGATATTTTTCGAATTTAAGGGGTAGGGATTGCTCAAAAAATAATTTTTATAATGACCGAAATTGTAGATTAGGTGGTGAAAAATGATTTTTGCTAGAAAAATTTTCTAGAAGACCGAAATTTTTGATGTGTGGGAGGGGGGTGGGCCTGTATGTAACGGGGAGCGGGACGAAAATAGTCATGACTCACCGAGTAGGAAATTTAATTTTGAATACTTTTGGTTATTTACAAATTTTACTCATCTTAGAAACTTTTCGGTAAAAATGAAAAAAACGTGATTTATTTTATGATTTTTGAAATACTTTTTTCAAATTTGAGGGGCACCGGTGGCCAAAAATTGGATTTTCTAAAGAAAGTAATTTGTAGCTGAGATGTTGAGGGACAACTTTTGTGGGAATTTTTTTTCACTAGAACTCATAGGAGGAGCGCTACAAGCGTTTTTAAGAAAGGGGAGTGGATCCTCGGAAAAAGGGGAGGAGTAAAAAAAGGCATCTGGGCTAAATTTGTTTGTTGTAATGTCTAGAACACGAATCAATCATAAAATTGCTTTTTACAGCTCAGTCGAGCGGATATGAAATTGAGACCTAACTATTTTAGCTATTTTCAAAACATGGATATCTTCACACAGATTTTTCTTGCCATTGTCATGCTATTTTTCTTGCCTCGAATTTTTCCAAGAAAAATTCTTTTTTTTTTATCATTCCACTAAAAAATTTAGGAAAAGAGTTGACGTTGAAAATTCTTGCTACGGTGCCCAGAAAAATAAATTTTTTGCAAAAGAACCAGTTCTGGTTCATTCCATGTCAACTCGACCAGGTTTTGACCTCGAGTCTTCCGATTTCGCTCAAAATTTTTTTACAAGTTTCCCTCGATGGTCTAATGAAGGAATTACCGTCATTCCGATCCTAAGCCTTCAGAGGAAGGGGCAGCCCTTGTAATTTTCGTATAATTGGGATTTTTTGCGAAATGGGTCCACTTTGAAGGCGCAAATTTCGAGATCAGTCAAGTCCAAGATGAATTTGTTCATGCAGTTTTGTGAAGAATTTAAAGGAGATTCAAAATTGATAATCAAATTTTGAAAAGTTCAAAGTTAAACTTTTGTGATGAAAGCTCAACTTCCTTGATAAGTACAAAAGATGAAGGGCTCTATTTAAAAATCTGAAAAAAGTACTATGAAGAGAACTTTTCATGTATTTTTCAACCGATTACTTTTCAAGATGGGATCTCAATATCCCTGAGGGACACAGGGGTCCTCAATTTCGGTCAAAATTCTAAAATTGTAAAAGGGAAGTAATATGTTGATTTCTACTGATTCGAAGGCTCGCTGAGTTCGAATATGTGCTCAGTTTTTTCATCTGACTCCTCTGACCCCCCCCCCCCCCAATCAGCCCTCCTGATGAGGTCAAAATTCAAAAAAATGAAAAATAACGTGTGACGTGTCGTTGGTTGAGTTTTTGAGGGAGCTGAGTTCGAATATTTGCTTATGTTTGGGATTCGACCCTTAAGTGACCACCTAGCTCCCAATTTTGAAAAAAAAAAACAATTCAGGCATCATAGCGAAATTCCGAAGAAAAAAGTGACTTTTAGTGACCTTTTTTGAGAAAAAAGTGACCAATGTGACACGTCGACATGTAGGTTTTTGATATTCAGAAATTCGATTTCCGGGTCATTTTTACTTTTCAACCACCTTGATATTTTGGTTGGGGAGGGGGAGGGGGGTGTACACTAGGGTGGCCCTTATTTATACTTGCGTGTTTTTTTACTTTGAATTTTTTTGATGCTACCCCCTGAAATGGTTACCTACCATGAGAAAATAATTCCCAGAAAATTTTGGCTAAATTGGTACACATTAACCCGTGCCGCAAACGCGATGAAGTATTAATACTGCCTTGAGCGCGTCGCATCATGAGTCCCACACGAGTTACGTGGTGTGATTAGTAGGTAACGCGCTGTGTTGATTGCAGCAGTAGCGAGTCACGTCATAGCTGCCCCCAGGAGACGTACCATGAGGGTGAAATGGTAACTTACTCTCCTGGTCCTGGTTGAAATTTTTCAGTATTTACTTCGGAAAATTGACTATTTCTACTCATATTTTCCCAAGTCGGAGAGTAATACAAATAAGTAGTAGGTAAATTTTCACAACTAGAGAAAAAATGAGAAGGTTCAGAATGATGAATTTTCCCAACTTCATGAAATATGAGTACAAATGGTAAATTTTCCCACAGGTAATGACCATTTCTTTGTTTTTTTTTCTTTTCTTTTTTTTAATTTAATAAAATAATAATTTTCATGGGAAAATTTACCATTTGTACCCATATTTCATCAAGCTGAAAAAATTCATCATTTTCCCTAATTTTTTTCAAGTTGTGAAGGAAAAACTTTGAACTTTTCCCAAATTGTGGAAATTTACCATCTGTATAATTCTCCAAATTATGAAAGTTTGATATTTGCAACTCCATGGTTTTTTTTAAATGGAGATAGCAGAATTATATACCCAAGTTATCATTTGTAATCATATTTTCCCAAGTTGGGAAGATTAACCAGTTTTTTGCACTTTTATGATCTTCTAATACAAAAAAGCAATAAAATTTTTCAAAAACTTTGGCTTTGCTGCACTTGGCCTTATTGTATTTCTCCTTTCATGGTTTTAAAATAATCCGAATCCTACAGAAGTGACTTCTGTTCGTATTTCTACTTAAAATTATTTCAACAAATTGTGTTGTATTTTTTGCTTTTAGTTAAAACTCATTTTCGATGTCTGAAAATCAAATTTTTAAAAAGCTTTGACCTCTCTACGCTGGGCCTTATCATATTTTCTTTTCAACAATTTTAAAGTAGAGATGACCGATTTTTTATTCAGATTTATTTTTTCAAACCATTGTTTTATTGCACCTTGACTATGAGTTTTTAAAAAAAATTTCACCCTCGTTTTGCACGAACCAAATTCATCTCTCTCATACCTATTCACATTGCAATTATAAAATTTTATTTACTTAATTATAACGTTTCTTGAATTTTTTCGCCCTTATTGCTTCGATGGAGGCAATTCGCCAATTTCGTAAGTTTTTTCAATGTACAGTGAGTAGGTAACAATTTCGAAAAAAAACGACAAATTTAGAATAAACAATGAAATAAATGATGAAAGAGTGGGTCAACATTAAAATTTAGTTGGGTTGGTAAATTTGCGCCATCCCCCCAAATCACCTTGCCTCTTGCCCAAATCAATATAGTATGACCAATGGCCAGCATTAAAAAGATTATAAGTAATCCTCAAAAAAAATTTTTAAATGAAGTAATTTTTTCGACAATTCTGTGTATTTTTTAAGCTAGGAAAAATCGACGATTTATGTGGTTGAGTTAATGAATCTTGAACATTTTATCAATCAAACTTGATCAAAATTGATTATAATTTAATTTGGAAAAAATAAAATTACAAGGTAGGTAAAATACATATTTATTTATTATTCAAACTAACCACCTACTGGGCTAAAATTTTTGTCTGTTGATAAATTTGGTTGATACTCAATCGTAATCAATATTTTTGTTAATTGATTAAAATGTAACTTACTCACTGCAATTTAAAATTCGCTACATACCGTATGTACGCCGCGCGGCTGCACCAGTGTGACGTGATGTTCGGTATTCTGAATATTCTGAACCAAACAGTGCGTCGCCTACCGATTACACCACGAGACTCCCATGGAACGACACTGATGCGACGCACTTAAGGCATTATTGATACTTCATCGCGTTTGCGGCACGGGTTAATGTGTATCAATTTGGCCAAAATTTTCTGGGAATTATTTTCTCATGGTAGGTAACCATTTCAGAGGGTAGCACCTAAATTTTTCGAATTTCTAAAATAAGGGCCACCCTAGTGTACACTGTAGCTGATCAAATTTTGGGAAACGACCCAAAAACGATGCGATATGTCGATATTCAGGTTTTTGATATCTAGAAATTCGATTTTCGCGCCTATTTTACACCTTGACCGGGGGGGGGGGTCAGCAAATTCCAATTTTGGAAAATAACCATTAAAATGCGGTGTGATATGTTGAAATACATATAGGTTCTTGATACCCAGGAATTCGATTTATGGGTCCATTTCATTCTTTGACCCCCCCCCCCCCCCCATAGGACATGATATAAGATTCAGACTGATGAAAAGCGAACTTACTTCCTAAAGAAATTACTCTAGCTAGACAATTCTTTGCCCCGCGGGGCAAGAAATTTTTTACGAATTAATATTTCACCACTTCAAAAAACAAAATTAATTGTCTAGATGGTTATCTATGAAATCAACACGTATTTTTATTTACATTAAAGTTGGCAGTGGCCAGCCATAAATAAAAGTTGACAACTTTGGCAGTAAGCTGACAATTTGTTGGAACTTTCTAATCAAATCATATTTCTTATCAAAAAATTTCCAAATTATTGGTTTGTAATAGTGAAAAATAATTGGTAATAAAATTAAGTGAACTTTTGGCAAAAAAAAAATCGCAAAAAGTTTGAAGATCCGCCATTTTTTGTCAATAAACTTTCAAATTGGTAACATGTTGGCAGGAATAATTGCCACTGCGCTAATTGGGAATGCAAAATCGTTGTTCTTGTTCTTCACTTATTGTTCTCATTCTCGTTCTTGTTCTTTTGATGCTTTCAAAGTTGTTCTCATTCTCAAAATTTTTGGTTCTTTTTGGTTCTTTGTTCTTTGTTCTTGTTAGTTTTCGCAGCCCTGGCAATCATCGATTATTCCCAACACTAGTTTTCTTCCTATTCGAGTTCAAGTATGTGAGCCTGGATATAGAAACATCTCTTAAGGGGTCAAAAATTGAATTTTGAATCGAGTTTCCCCCTTGATTCTACTCCTCCTGAAAGGTCCAAAATCCATGTCAACTCAAAAACCAATTTTTGACTTTTACGGGTGGTTTCTGCCAATACAATATATCCAGGCTCGCGTATATGGAAACTTGACTCATTTTTCTAAACTAAAAATCGTTCCTAATTGAATGAAAAATCGTTGCTCGTTTTTCACTCTTCAATTATTGTTTTTTTGAATTATGGTAGCATAAAATTTTCAAATCTTAGCTTACGTTATTTTTTTTCCAAGCTTCATCTCTATTCGCTGGATAAATAGATAGGTACGAAGGTAGGTAGCTAGAACTGTACATTTTATATGCAAAGTACATAATACTTACGTAAATATTACTCTCGTTCGAGTCAAGATTTAAATACAAAGAAACCGTTCGCTGCAGGTTCCTATATGTACATATTATACATACTCATAATTGTATACTTGTATGACAGCACTACAAGATACATACGTAAAGGTATAAATTGTGCGCGAAACCATAGCATCGTTTCTCGACACACTTTTCTCACTCCAGTTCCTCGTACCGTTTTATATGCGTAAGTACCTACCTCAATACACGAGTCAACTCCCTCTCCACATGCCACTGGCTCACTCATCAGTACCACACAGCGATCTTTATTGAAACCTTCTCGAATTGGCTTGTTTACGTAAGTCGATTAACCCGAAATACATACGTTTTGAAGATACGATGCATATGCTTTAACATCTCGTAGAACAACACAAGCGAATAATTCTTCCACTTTAAACTTTATGGTTAATACAGTGCCATATTCGTATTATATTTACCTACGTCAGGTACCTTAAGTTGCACTTTGCTCTTTAACCGGTATAAAACGTTCGTATTTAGTCGGTAAATTTCACGTAAACCTATTTTACCGTAACGTAAAATATAACAATATTATACAGGTATCTCGAATGTAGGTAATGTTGCTGATGCATTCGAGAGCATCTACATTCTCATCAGGCATCATAGTGAAATTTGGTGGGAAAAAAGTAACTTTAGTAACCCAATTTGAGAAAAAAAGTAACCAATGTATTACCAAAAAGTAACCAAAAACTCAACTTTTAATGGTAAAATTTGTAAAAAAAAAAAAAAAAAAAAACATGTATGTACATAATGCAATTATTATATGTAAGGGAGGGGCTGAGAATTGGAGAAAAATGGGGTGGGGGGGGGGTAAAAATTCGTAACAAACTTCAAAATCTATTTTTACAGTAGTGCTCGTAAAGTCAGGTTAATTTCAGTGGACAGATGAAAAAATGTAATACAGATAAAAGCGAAGAAAAACTGAAAAATTGCAAGAATTCTCTAAATCTGAATCAATGAGATGAATATAAATGAAAATCAGTGATTCGCATTGATCGTTTAGTCAAAATTACTGATTTTTTTCTGGTCAATTGAAAATCGACTAAAAAATCAACGACTTTTGACTGCAATATCAATGAAAATTATTTTATTGGTTCAAAAAGGCAGAGTTTTTATAAAACTTGATTGATGTAGATTTAGAAAGTTATATTCTAATGTAAGAAATAAGAAAAATTATTTTTGAAGAGTAATAAAATGCACTTCTCTGAACACTTTTGAGGTATAATTTCATTTTTTTATTGAGCTTGGATTGAATCTGCTCGACTCCGGGACTTAATCAGACATTATGCAAGGGCGGGGAAGAATTTGAAAAAAATGAGGGTGCGTCAAAATTCAGTAAAAAAAAGTGAGTATCTAGCCTACCTAGCCTGTAAATTTATATGAAAATCAGTGATTTTTCATTGAAATATTAATCAAAATTACTGATTTTTATTTGACAAATTGGAAATTGATTGGAGTTTTGACTGAAATATGGGTGAAAATCTCTAGTTTTTGATGAAAATTATTTCACTATACTTAACCAAGAGAATGAAAATACACCAATTTTGACTGATTCAAATTTAGGGAATGATAGTGTATTCAAGAAACAGAGGTATTAATGTACTGCTCGAGCGGAGCGAGGGCGAAATTTTTTGAAACAAAAAAGTCTCCAAAACTCGACTAAACCGAAACTAATCAGACACTTTACGCTTAAAAAAATCAATTTTTAGACAAAAATTGTGAAAAAAAAGTAAATTTTTTGAGAAATTTTGGAAAAAAGTAACTTTTAGAGGTAAAAAGTAACCAAAGTAACTTTTGAAGAGGAAATAGTAACCAAAAGTAACTTGTCTCGAAAAAAGTAACCAAGTTACTAAAAAGTAACCACGCTATGATGCCTGTTCTCATGTATCAGCTCGCTGTACTTCATCAATTAAAATCGAATTATCATTTCGATGTGTGAGAAAATTCGAAGCAAAGAAATATTACAGCTACAAAGAGTTTTCATTTTGAATGAGTGAAAAATAGATTTTTTGAACAGAAAAACGATTCCAATTGCTGCAAAATTTTTTCAAACACAAAAAATAAATTCTGAAAATTTCCTACACCATTGAACATGGTGGGATCGTTTTACTTGAAGTCTAGAAATTAACTTTTTTCGCAATGAAAAATCGGCGAAAAAGTGAAATTTAAAACTTTAAGCAAAAGGGTGTTTATCGGGGTATTTTGACCTGTTGAACACGAATATGGGATTAATTTTTTTAATTCGGTCATTCATTTTTGTATAAATTAACCCCTCAAAATTTGAAAAATCTGCTAAATTGACAACATTTTTGTATGGTTTTTCGCGATTTTCGGCCCTTAGTTCAAAGAAATGGCCGAAACCAAATACACAGTAAAATTCTACATTAAAAAACATATTTTTTTAGTAATTTTTCCAGGGCGGTTACTCTTCGATTATGTGGTGTTTTTTACGATTAAAAACTTCAAATAGCCAAAAAAAACGTGAAGGAGTGCACCGAAATTGTTGAAAAAATTATCATAAATACACCTCTACGAGATGTAATTCTGCGCCAAAGAACAGAAAATTTCCTTCGCTTCCGTTGAAATTAAAAATTCTTGAAAATAATGCAATAAAATGGCCATAATTCCAAGAGGGGGAGGATAGGGTCCAAAATTTTTCGAAACTTTTTTTCAGTGAATATAAATCACTTGAGGTGTTTAGGAGCCCAAAAGCGCCTGGGGCCAAATTCGCCCCTTATCCGGCCATACCCATTGTACGTATTTTAAACAATAATTCTGAAAGCTATCCGAAGGGATATTCCATATTAAAACAGACCAAAAATGAAGTTGGGTCTTCCGATTACGCTAGAATTTTTTTCACGAGTTCCCTTGACGGTCCATTCACAACACCACGATTATTTCTTTTCTAACCCTCAAGGGGACGGGGAAGCGGGCCTCGAAATGTTTATGCAATTGCGATTTTTAGCCAAATTACCCAACTTTGAAGGCTCATACCTCGAGATAGGTTGTACTTGGGGAAAAACTGTTTGCGGGGTCTGAAAGATAATTAATAGGAGATTCAAAAATGGGAATCACATTTTGAAAAGCTCAAAGGTGAACTTTGGTGGTGAAAGCTCAACTTTCATGATAAGAACAAAAGATGAAAGCTACCATTTAAAAATCTGAAAAAATTACAGTGAGGAGCCCTTTACACCATTTTTTCAACCACAAATTTTCAAGATGGGATCACTAGACCTCTGGGGAGCAGAAGGGTCCACAATTTTGACCAAAATTCAAAAAAATCGAAAAAGTGATTCCGAATATGTACTCAGTTTTTTCATTCCACCCCCCTGAACCCCCCTATTAGTTTTCTTGATGGAGTAAAAATTCAAAAAAAAATGAAAAATAACGTGTGACCTGTCTATTGTTAGGTTTTTGAGGGCACTGAGTTCGAAAATTTTCTTAATTTTTGGATTTCTCCATTTAGTGTCTCTTTAGCCTCCAAATTTTGGGAAAAATTATGTTGAGAGACGAAAATATCGTGTGGCATACCGATTCTAACTTGAAATATTCAATTCCATATTGATCACTGATGACTGGTGGGATTTGAAAAAAATTTATATAAGAAAAAATAACGGTTAAAAAAATTTAGACGCGAAAAAATTTAGATTTGAAAAAAATATAGACGTGAAAAAAAATTGGGTTTGAAAAAATATTTGGATTTAAAAAAAATTTAGATGGGGAAAAAAATTTAGATTGGATAAAATAATTTAAAAGACCGAAAAAAAAACACAACGTTGAAGTCCACGATGACGTACACAACCGTGCTGGTAGAATAGTGTTGAAAAAACGACTAAGTTCAAACCTCACCATTCCACAGGCCAACATATTCGATCTGGCAACGTTGATTTGACAGTTCTAAGAGGCTGAAATTAACATTGGTTTATATGGGAGCTTAGTGGTTTTTTGCTTTCATCTTTTCGTATAGGCATTTTACGAAAATTTTTATGAAAAATTCTTAAAGATAATTGAAGTATCTTTCTAATGGTATATTTACTTTTGGATTTTTCTTCATCATTAAGCGTATAATCAAGGAAATCGCTTGAGAAATCTGCCGAACTTCTCAGATTAACGCTAATTACAGCTGTAATTTTTTTTCAAACTATAGAAAATTATATATCGTTGGAAAGAGCATGAAAAATGCTACAATTTATTCATTTGAAGTTTTACTCCAGTTATTTTCGTATGCGAAATAATTAGAGTTGAACTTTTGAATTACATAATTTTGATAACCATGACAGCTGGAGAAAAACTTCCAATGAATGAAATGTAGCATTTTTTATGCTCTTTCCAACGATATATAGTTTTCTATAGTTTGAAAAAAAATTGAAGCTGTAATTAGCGTTTTTCTGAGAAGTTCGAAAAATTTTCCACACGATTTCCTTGTTTATATACTCATGATGAAGGGAAATTCAAAAGTAAATATACCATAAGAAAGATAATTCAATTCTCTTTAAGAATTTTTCATAAAAATTTTTATGAACTGCTTCTACGAAAAAATATAAGCGAAAAACTCCAAAGCTCCCATATAAACCAATGTTAATTCAGCCTCTTAGCCATTGTTGCCAAATATTACCATGATGGCCTGTCGGTCATGTTCCACAACAAAATGGTCAAAACAGGGATACGTTTCAAAATGTAATTACCGTTTTTGAATCTCCTATTAATTACACAAGTCAACAAAAAAAAAATTCTGTGTTTCAGATTTCATGGCCAAATTCTGATTCTAGACATCAAAATACACCAATATGCTCATTCGTGGCTTCTAAAGTTTGCTTGGGAGGGATGGGGGCCAAAAATGTGATTTTTCAAAAACAATACACACGAATTTGAGAAAAATTTGAGAAAAATTGCAACCCGCAGACCTCTATCTCTTTTAGAAGAAAAGTTACAGCTAAAACTTTCCTAAATTATGTGAAAAAATCTCATTTTTTTCGTCTTGCTCGCGGAAAAGTGAGATTTTTGAGAAATTTAAGCGTTCTACGACCATAATGACCATGACAAAAGTTGTAGAGAATTAAATTTCCTATCGGATAGGTGCATTCCGATTTTTTCGGGAGGCGTAGTTTTCGAGATATTCTTGAGTAAACTTGAACATTAGTTGAGGCAAATTGAGAAAAAAAGAGAAATGAAGCAATTTTTGGCTGTCAAAAGTTTTACAGCGAAAAATTGTGGAAAGTGACTAACCTCTAGGAGTTACCACGCCCTCGTGCTGATTTTTTCATGAGGGCACCCCCCTCCCTTCTCCTTCAAAAACGGGGTTTCCCAGTATATCTCCAGGGTTTGATTTTACCAAAGAAGTTGTTCAGCATTTTTTTTTTCTACGTTTAATTTCCTACAATTTTTGCCCGGAAAAAATGTTTCGTGCGATCATTTAGAAAGAAGGTTTAATGCTTTACCTCACAACTGCACCAATATCATTCCAGCGCGTTTAAAATTGTAAAATGAAGTGAAAATCACAAAATTCTTTCTTTTTTTCTGTCTACAAGAAATACCTTGCACATTTCAGCGACACTGAAATAACAGGTTACTTCATTTTGTCACTGAATTTTGATCCTCTCCTCCCTTTTCTTGATTTCTCAACCGTGCACAATTTTTGGGTGCGCTAATGCTGGCATAGTCTTGCAAAAAAAAGAGAATGTTTTGATATGGGAATCTTTTGTGATGTACCTCTCATTTATTTTTGTTCACGCTGAAAATTTTACTACCAGTTGGAAATTGGAATTCCTCCCTCGTAAGTATACCTATGGCTTACAAATTGCTTCCGCCTCCAAAAAAAAAAAAAAAAACGATTTTTTCATCAACCAATACATTCCAAATTTCGAAACCTAAACAAATACGAACACAAAATAAGTACTTATTTGGAAAGTTATCGTCAAAAAAAAGAAATTTCCAGCCGAGCTTTTAAACCAATTTTTCAAAAATTTACCTTTCCCAACAACATATTTACCACGTAACAATTTTTCAAATCGATTGCTCGGAAATGAAAAATATTCGCATGTTTGGAAAATTTTCCCAATCGCCTTTTTCAAGAACTTTTCGCAAATTACGAAATTTCATCCAAACCACAACCTACACACATGTACCTTGCAAATAAAAAACACTCCGCAAAATAACTCATCGTAAACATACAACTTGTATTTTTTCGTAAATAAAAAATAAAAATAACACGGACATTCGCGAAAGCGGATTTCTCAAAAAAATAACACACTCGCGCGAATTCGCATTATATTCGTCTCTTTCAAACACCGTCGTTCGCGATAGAAAAACCCCTACGCGACTTCGATCGAGCACCTTATTGAATTTGTTTATTCTGAATACATCCAATTTACGTAACACTTAACATAAAAATACGCGACATTAAATTTCTACAACAAATTACAAATTTATTGTGCACGATATGAAAATACGCAGCTCGATCAGCTCGAGACCTACGACTTCAAGTATTCCTTCGAGGAAGGAAGTTAATTTGCAACAGAAAAATATCTTTTTACGTGCGAAAATTGGCGAAATAAAAATCATACGTACAAGTTTGCCATTTAAAATACGCGAAATCGTATAAATTAATCGTCGTTGGAAATGAAACTGCACCGAACACCTTTTTCTTGTTCACCGATGCAATGATGAAATTACAAACGGATCGATATTCGTAGGTCTAATAGGTATTCGTGTATTTTTTTCCTCTTTTCATCGTACACAAATGTACCGCAGCCAGTGGCAAACAAAACGAGCTCACTGCGAGAGGAAAAAAGTCATTTCGTATCCCTTTTCGCAGTATACCGCGTCGAGTTCGCGTTGTAAATTGATATACCGTTAAATTAGGGACACATTAATAAAACAAATCACCGTTGTATAGCTATCAACATAAAGCTAATAAAGTTGTCCCCGCAGAAGGGCCGTTCGCCACACATTTCCAACCGCTCGCGACCGACCGGACCGACCCTTCGAATACATTTATGACGAAATAACGGCCCAATGATTAATTCCTCTGACAGGAGTATGTTCTATGGGCGAGTAATTTATGTACTCGATAGTTCTCTCGTCGTCGTTATATTGACCCTAGCCATCGTACCGTCGGCTACGGTCGCGACGCGACTGCACGCTTTTCGCAAACCCCTTAAACCGACCGGCCAATAATTACGGTCAAAGGGTGCCGCTATACAAGCTGTAAACCTGTGCTGGTGTAGGGAAATTTTTCAAATTCCGCCATCGTCGTCCAGATCGTTTTCCAACACTGTTCTCGACGATGCCGGAATTTGTTTTGGGGAAATTGTTACACGGATTGTCCTTTTTTTCTTGTAGGGAGGGGAATGGGGGTCAACGAACTGATCACATGATAGTCTTTAATCGAGCTATTCAAATGGCTGGAAATTTCTTTTTTTTTGACGATAACTTTCCAAATAAGTACTTATTTTGTGTTCGTATTTGTTTAGGTTTCGAAATTTGAAATGTATTGTTTGATGAAAAAATCGATTTTTTTTTTTGGAGGCGGAAGCATTTTATAAGCCATAGGTATACTTACGAGGGAGGAATTCCAATTTCCAACTGGTAGTAAAATTTTCAGCGTGAACAAAAATAAATGAGAGGTACATCACAAAAGATTCCCATATCAAAACATTCTCTTTTTTTTGCAAGACTATGCCAGCATTACCGCACCCAAAAATTGTGTACGGTTGAGAAATCAAGAAAAGGGAGGAGAGGATCAAAATTCAGTGAAAAAATGAAGTAACCTGTTATTTCAGTGTCGCTAAAATGTGCAAGGTATTTCTTGTAGACAGAAAAAAAGAAAGAATTTTGTGATTTTCACTTCATTTTACAATTTTAAACGCGCTGGAATGATATTGGTGCAGTTGTGAGGTAAAGCATTAAACCTTCTTTCTAAATGATCGCACGAAACATTTTTTCCGGGCAAAAATTGTAGGAAATTAAACGTAGAATTAAAAAAATGCTGAACAACTGCTTTGGTAAAATCAAACCCTGGAGATATATTGGGAAACCCCGTTTTTGAAGGGGAAGGGAGGGGGTGCCCTCATGAAAAAATCAGCACGAGGGCGTGGTAACTCCTAGAGGTTAGTCACTTTCCACAATTTTTCGCTGTAAAACTTTTGACAGCCAAAAATTGCTTCATTTCTCTTTTTTTCTCAATTGCCTCAACTAATGTTCAACTTTACTCAAGAATATCTCAAAAACTACGCCTCCCAAAAAAAATCGGAATGCACCTATTCGATAGGAAATTTAATTCTCTACAACTTTTGTCATGGTCATTATGGTCGTAGAACGCTTAAATTTCTCAGAAATCTCACTTTTCCGCGAGCAAGACGAAAAAAAATGAGATTTTTTCACATAATTTAGGACAGTTTTAGCTGTAACTTTTCTTCTAGAAGAGATAGAGGCCTGCGGTTTGCGGCATTCGATTCAGCGTAAAATTTTCTATAAGATTGGACCAAAAATTATTTTTTTAAAATTTTTTCTCAAATCCGTGTGCATTGTTTTTGAAAAATCACATTTTTGGCTCCCCCCCCCCCAAAAGCAAATGAAATTTATGAACCAGGAGGGGGGGGGGGTAATTTTTCTAGTGATGTACTTACATCCCGAAATTTTGAGTAGAATAATATAAAATACAAGGGGTCCAACAATTTTTCTTCAAAATCATTATATTTTTTACGAGATTTTTGGATACGAGCCAAAAGAAAGATTCAAATTCAATTCTGAAAATTTTTGACCCCATCCAACTCCTCCTCACCACAAAAATATGAAAATTTGAATTTATTGCAGAAAAAATTTCGAATAATAGAGAAAAACTAAGTATCCCCCCCCCCCTCCATAAAAACACATGCCTCAAATTTAAAAATCCACAAAATTTTCTAAAATCTTTTCAGCTTGCACCAATAAATAAAAAAATCAATGAGGGGGTAAAATAAAAATTATTTTGTTGAGATATATGAATGTGTTGAGCCCGAGCGAAGCGAGGGCGAAAATTTTTGCGAAAAAATCTTCAAGAGATGAAAATTTACCACTTTCCCTCATTCAGGTTTTCCAAAACATGGTCAATAATTTCGAATTCTGTTCCATTACCCCTATTTTTTCTACATCGTGGTCAAGAGCATTATGGTATTTTTTTCTCATCACAATTCATTAAAAATCAAGTTTCCAAAAAAATTGGGCTTCTAAATGAATTCTGTAGAAAGAAATTATCTTGAGCGTAGCGAGGGAAATTTTTTAAAAGTAATTCATTCAATTTTATGGTATATTACGGTCAACAAAAAATTATGAATAAAAAAATCAGTTAAAAGATGAAATAATTTATAATAAAGTAAGCAAAGAAACACTTTTCTAAATAATTTTTTTTTTTTTTTATTTTCAACAAATTTCAGAGAAAATTCCAAAATTTCTTGACTTTTCCAGACCATTAAAATTCCCTGACTTTTCCAGACCATCGAAATTCCCTGACTTTTCCATGTTTTCGAGAAAATGGACACCCTGCACAGGCTCGAAATTCATTTTACGTTCGGTTCAATAATTCAGGCATGCCACACAGATTTTGGGGAAAAATAGTGACTTTAGTGACTTTTTATGAGGCAAAAAGTGACCTATTTTTCGAAAAAAGTGACCAGTTTTTCTTTTTTTTTCATAAATAAATACACCCCCCTCCCCCCCAAAAAAATTCATTACTCAAACTGTATTTCTCTCTGCAATAGTGCTGAAAATACTTTTTTTTCTGAAAAATTTTTTCATCGAGGGCAAGGGTACCATATCTCCACCACTTTTTTTCAAACTTCCACCAATCAAAGACTTATGGAGGTAAAAACGACAGAAATGGCTTAAAAAATACATTGATCCTTCCTCCACCACCCCTAAAATTCTGAGCCGATACGATCATTTTTTGTGATTTTTTTCTGTGGGAATTCAAAAATTGATTATCGAAATTTTGGGTTCCTAATTTCGACCACCAGCCCCCACCCCCACTTCGAGATGAGGGGGCGATTGTGCATTTTTCTTATTCTACTTAGTAATAGGATGTAAAAAAAACCGCTCCTAAAAGTCGATTAACCCGATTATTGGTAATTATTTGAGGTAATGGAAAATTTTCAAAATTGATTTTTTTCTGAAGTCCCTAGCTCCTCCCCATGACATCCTGAGAGAAAATGGTAAATGACAAAATTGATCGTTTTTTAATGCTCTGCAACTTTTGTTTCAACTATTTTTTCATTAGTGCGTAATTTCGAAAGTTATCGACGAAAAAACAAAATTTGAACCCCTTTACTTCCCAAAAGGAGGACTAAATTAGCACCAATTTTAGGGAAGTTCAGGAATCTTAAAATACATACCCTACTACGAAACTTCCCCTTTCTGCTAATTTTTTTGGGGTCAAATCCTAAAATGACTGTACTACTATGCTATTTTGTTGTTTTTTTTTTCAATTTTCTCCGCTAGTTTTGCCTGTAGAGTAGTCATTTTGTTCTCAAATTGTTTATCTGTGAAAACGGAACATGAAAATTTTTTTCCCCGGTAGATTGCGTCTATAGCAACCGAAATCGGCTGGTGATCGAAGTTAGGGCATTTTACCCTTAATAAATCTTTACTTGAAGCTACGAGTGTAAAAATATGCTTCGAATACCTGAAAAAAAGAATAAACTTTTTTTATAATAATACATTTATAATTATTATAACCTCCGTCTAAAATAAGTTTTTACTGAAAAAAATCGTAATATTCTGCATCTAAAAATTACGAGTTCTAAAAAATAAACTAGTATTTTTTTTAATTTTATGCAAGAGCGGAAGGCCGTTTGAATGAAAAAAGTGACTTTTGGTCAAAAAAGGGACTTTTAGTGACCAACCATGAAAATAGGGGACAAGTCACTAAAAAAGGTGACTCTGTGGCATGTCTGAAATTCAATTCAAGTACGCAGCATCGACGCCAGCACTTCGAAGCCACCCCAAATTTAAAATTTTCTCCCCAAACGAGATCAACCATTTCTTAAAAATTATCATATTTTCCTCAAATTTATTTCTACGAAATTTTCATGGTTTAGAAATACCAATGGAATATCGCACGCGAACGATTCCCGACTCCAAATACCACGCCAGGGTTCATTCTTATAATTTTCAAGGTCGTACGTCATTCATCGTTCAAAAACCATAAACCATAACAGGCTTGCGGTTGTATAGCGTTAATTTTCACCTCACCATTGCTCGGCCGTCGGCCCCGACAAATCACGTCACCGTAAAGTATAATTTGTCGCCGCGAACCATTACACGCAGAATGGTAAAAAGATATTCACCTTTTACCACCCCTGTCTCTTCAACCCTTCTGTCGATCGTGCTCGTATTTTCGTACATAGAAAAGGTAAACATTATCAAACAAATCAAAGTATATCTATATCGGTTTAGGTACGTAAAAGGTAAACCACCCTTGGGCGTATTTGTAATTCATCGCTGCTAAACTATATAATATGTTATGGTCTTAAGTACGTATAACTATGTGTATACTGTACACAAAGGCAGACGCAGACGTTCTGAAAACGTTTCTGCTGTACACGGAGATCTACCTAGTTGTATACTTTTAAGGAATTAATCTCGTTTGAAAAGGAGCTTTTACTCGAGCGTCAGAAATACTCGGTCGTTTTGCCAAGGAGTGAAGAGAGAAGAGAAGTAACACCACAATACGAAAGCGCAGCATTGGTTTAGCAAACATACCTATCGGTATATTGGTATAGAGTGAACGTTGGTCGTAGTCACCCACCTCATAGGTTGGTAGCTTGATGCCAGGTACGCAGAAGGTATGTGATGCCGCGCGGAGAACGAAATTGGTTTTAATTCCTCGGCAACTTGGCACGAAGTTTGGCGGTAGTCGGTGTGAAATTTTCCAAATTCCATAAAGCAAACACCACCTTAACCGCTAGCTTGTTTCAAACACGTTTTAGTAACTTTATTTTGCGAGTCTTAACCGCGACTCTTGTGTTTTTCGGCGGTGCCGTGGCAAGGCGTTGCGGAGAAATAACATCGAATCGGTGATGGGTGAGGAGGGGTAACGGTATGGCGGCGGTTTCTCCAAAAGTGACCTGATCCAACGTTACGTTCATTAATCCTTTTCTCCCCGCAAGGTAAGAGTTTTTTTGATTCAAAAATATACGTACCAAAATAAAATCTTCCCTTTTGATAGATTAATTATTCCTGCTGTACCACGTTTTAATACATCTCTGCGTAGTTTCCCCATCTGGGTTGGTGGGAATTGGAGTAGAATTTGGGAAGGGAGGTTTTCCTGGCAAAGGGAAAATTTCCTACATTCTTACAAGAGAGGTATCCCATATCGAAGTAAAATTACGAGCCGAAACATAAATTGAAAGTACATTATAAAAGAACCCCGTAACCAATATTTCAGGGACTGAAGTTCATATGGACCATTTTTATAAGGGAAATATATAATCTTATGACAAAAAAGGAGGTTTGAACGACAGGCAAGCGTTACGACAGAAAAAGGATAGTGTACGTTAGGGTGTTTCATGTAACATTTTTTCCGAAATTTGACTGTGCCGCCCTCTCATTTTGTTCCTCTTGATGAAAAAAGACTCCCATAAAAATTTTACCCGAAAAAAATTATTTTGAGCGGTGGCGCAAAGGAGCTGAAAATTTGCCATAAAACCTTATGTAAAAAGTGATCTAAAATTCAACATTTTATTCAGCGTGTCATTTTTTCACGTTTAAATCAAAAATAAAACAAAAAACTATTTAAAAATAAGTAAAATGAAATATGTTTTCAATAAAATTACTCGAAATTCATTTTATGTCATTAAAAAAAAAACCACTAAACATTGCGCGAGTGATCGCCTATTTGGCACGGTTGGGCGCGGCGATTCATGCAAACATCGGGCGAATCATATTCTAACTTCACCTTTCTTGCGCCACCACTTAATATTATTTTTTTAGACTAATTTTTTGTATTCCCTATTTTCTAGGCATGATGAACATTTTTAGGGGGCGGCACGCCAAAAATATTGAAAAAAAATTTTCCTCATATAAAAATGAAACACCCTACTGGACATGATCATTTACAAAATGATCTAAGATCAGATCATATTAAAAAATAAAATATGATCTAGATCAAGATCAAGATCATTTCAACACAATGATCTTTGATCTTAAGATCAAAAAAAAGATCAAGATCAGATCATTTCGATTTTTTTTTGTATTTTTTGTAATTTAGCTAAAAAGGTGATTTTGTTTTTGTTTCTTAAACTTTCATGAACAAAATAGTTTTGCTGGCGAAAAAAAGGGCTTTCTGTAAAGTTCCATTAGGTTTTTCTTATGAGGCTTAGTTTTGAAGATATTTTCAATTCAAAAAAATAAGTTGAACTTTGAACTAAAATATCTTGAAAAGTAAGCCTTCAAAGAAAAAACTAATCGAACTTCACTGAAAGGAAATTTTACACTCTAAAATTTATGTTCCAGTGGCATAGCCAGAAATATTTCATAAAAGGGGTCCGAAATTTCGTAATTTTTTGAAAAATTTTGAATTCACCCCCCCCCCGCCTCCCCAAAAAAATCCTTTTACTATAAAAACACTAAATTTAAACTTTTCATCATTTTTTCATATTTTAATTTTTTCTCCAAGTTTATTTTCCAGGTGAACTTCGCGGATCGTATCTAGGCAGGAATAATTTAGTAAAAACGACAGTTCGTGATGTCAACGCTGAAGAGAAGTTTTCTTTATACATCGAGCATAATTTCGCTCGTTTTTTTTTCTCATCGTCAAGTTTTTTACCAACATTATCGACTCGTATGCCTGAATTTTTTCAATTCCTTCTTTCGTTTGCGAAAATATTAAATATCTGAGCTGTAGTCAGGTCTCTCGGATCGTATAAAATTTTCGTGTTTATTTTACAGAAGAAATTTTTTCCTGCGAGTTTGGGTTTCCTTTGTCAACAAATTTATTATTTTTGATATCGTTATCGATTGTCTCGCGGAAATATGCGATAGAATGAAATTCGCCAAGTTTCGAGAGGAAAGGAAAACAATACTCGGATAAGACGAGAATTTTACGATTTAAAATCAGAGCAGGGGAGGTGAAATAATCACGGTAGGTGTTCGTCGCGTATTTCAAATAAAATGTTACCAAGCGAAAAAGCTCGTGATTATGTCAAATTACTCTGAAATGAGAACAAATAAAAGAAGTAGAAAAATTGAAAACACGACGAGTTTTCTTTTTGCGAAATTAAAATAGAAACGAACTTCAGCGAGTAATTACGAGGCGATGATGGTGGTTGTTTTGTTACTAAGAGGAATCAAAACAAAATGATGGTTGGAAAGTTGATGGGAGTACGGTCATATTTCGAGGGGAAATAAAAGAGAGATGGTCTGAATTGATGTACAGCTTTTTGGTCGAAATGTTCGAAAATTTTCCATTCAATTAATGAAAGAAATCGGTAAGAAATCTTATAGTCCAGTCATTTTAGGATTTAACCCCCAAAAATTAAATCCTGATTTTTTTTCGCGTTTTACGTTCGTAATGATTCACTACACAACATACTAAAATGGACACCACCATAACCCTCCACTACCGCCAGGAGAGAGGTAAATGTCTGCTGAAAACCGGTTTATTGTGAATATCTCCTCAAATAAGCCTCAAAATTGAAAAATAATTATGAACAATACTGTTCTACGTGTAATTTCCTATCAGAAGATAAAAATACTGTAAATATTGGAAAAATGGGCGTTTTCCACACTTAAATTTTGGGCAAAGAAGTGGGTGTTTTCGAAAAAAACGAACCTATTTGATAGGAAATTGCACGTAGAACATGATTGTTCATAACCATTTTTCCATTTTGAAACTTATTTGAGGAGATATTCACAAAAGTTTCGATTTTTTCAAAAAATTCTGTAAATTGTTGAAAAATGGGCGTTTTTTACCCTTAATTTTTGGTCAAGAAAGTGAGTGTTTTTGAAAAAACAAAAAAATGTTCTGATAGGAAATTACACGTAGAACAAGATTGTTCATAAATATTTTTCAATTTTGAGGCTTATTTGAGGAGATTCACGAAAAATCGGTTTTCAGCAGACATTTACCCCTCCCCTGGGGGTAGCGGAGGGTTAGGGGGTCCATTTTAGTATGTTGTGTAGTGGACCATTACCATACGAACGTAAAACGCGAAAAAAATCATGATTGAATTTTTGGTGGGGGGGGGGGGGGTTGTACACTTTTTCTCTTATTTCCCTGGACTATTAGTAGATTTAGCTTTTTAATGGGACTAGTTCTGAAATTGACTGGATACTTTCATTTTTTTCGAAAAATAGAATTAATTTGTGGAATATTTTTGTGAATTTTATTAAATATGTGCAATTACTATGTCAAGATGTGAGAAATGTACCCAAATATGCAAAAAATTTAAATCGTTCGTCAAATCGACTAACTGAGAAATTTATTTTTAAGTTTGGCAAATCGTAAGCGAAGTGGGTCGAAAGAGGGGTCGATAATCTTTATAACCAAGGGTTATTTGCTTGTTGGATGATCGCGTCAGTTTGTTCGTCGATTTAGTATTTCGCGTATACACAAACAAGACCTCAAATATTATCGTATTGCGTATGCATGTACGAACGAGAACGGTATATTGAACGATTGCGGCTTATTATGTATTTGAAAGGTTGGCTCGTTGGAATTACGGAGGATTTTGGTGTTAAGCTAAGATTCGTCGAGTAAATAGTTGGATTGAAACGTAATTCGAATAGCCTCTTTTTTTATTTTCGTTGTTGGAATGAATGAGGTATGTTTTGAATTACAATTGCCCTGTTGCAAAGTGACGTTGTTGGGTAGATTTTTGATGGGCGAGGTAATTTGAATGAAGGATGAAAGAAGAGAAGGAAGTCGAGATAGATTAAATTCCTTGCAAATTATGTTGTATCATGGAAAATTTTAAATATTCGTTAAAGCAACATTCTGAGAAGTTAACCCGTTCTTTCCATGTAAGTGCCTCAATTAACCTGTTTTTTTCATGTACATAAGTGACACCATTAACCCGTACTTTCTGTGTTTACTTGAAAATCAACATATTTTTTCTCTGAAATTAGTCAGTTTTTTCCACCTATGAGTTATCTTTCGTTGAATTATGATTTTTTTTTTTTCATGTTCACAACAATAAATCAACTATTTAAAAAAAAAAATCAGCTTTTTGTACATTTTTTTCTTTGTTTAGAGTAGTTGACCCGTTCTTTCCGTGTTATTAATTTCTTGAAAATTCTTTTTCATTTGTACTGCATCGAAAGTACGTTATTTCATTGCTAATTTGCGGATCGGAAGTTCGTCTTTTCATTGTTGAGCTGTTAATACGGTTTTTTGAAGGATTGGTCATTAGGGTTGGTCGTTTTGCATATTTTTTCATGATTTAGAGAAAGAAAAGGTAAAACATGATGTCGTTATTTTTTTCTATCGCGAAGACTTGATTTTACTAATGTTCATCGTATGAGTGAAATTAGTTGTTGAATTCAATCTAAAAATGAGAGAAAATTTCGACTCCTGGCGCAGAACCCCCATCCATTTATTTTTGTTACCAAAGAAGTATTCAAAGGATTGGTCATTAGGGTTGGTCGTTTTGCATATTTTTTCATGATTTAGAGAAAGAAAAGGTAAAACATGATGTCGTTATTTTTTTCTATCGCGAAGACTTGATTTTACTAATGTTCATCGTATGAGTGAAATTAGTTGTTGAATTCAATCTAAAAATGAGCGAAAATTTCGACTCCTGGCGCAGAACCCCCATCCATTTATTTTTGTTACCAAAGAAGTATTCAAAGGATTGGTCACTAGGGTTGGTCAATTTGCATATTTTTTTTTAATGATTTAGAGAAAGTAAATGTAAATAATGATGCAATATAGTTCTATCGTGAAGATTTCATTTTCCTAATTGAAATCAATTTAAAAACGAGCAAAAATTTTGGCTCCTGGCGCAGAACCCGCATGCATCTATTTTCGTTACTGAAGAAGTACTTGAAGGATTGGTCACTAGGGTAGGTCGTTTTGCATATTTTTTCATGATTTAGAGAAAGTAAAGGCAAAAAATGATGTCGTTATTTTTCTCTATCGCGAAGACTTGATTTTACTAATGTTCATTGTATGAATGAAACTGGTTGTTGAATTCAATCTAAAAATGAGCGAAAATTTCGACTCCTGGCGCAGAACCCCCATCCATTCATTTTTGTTACCAAAGAAGTATTCAAAGGATTGGTCACTAGGGTTGGTCGATTTGCATATTTTTTTAATGATTTAGAGAGAGTAAAAATGTAAATATTGATGCAATATAGTTCCGTTTCATTTTCCTAATTGAAATCAATTTAAAAACAAGCAAAAATTTTGGCTCCTGGCGCAGAACCCGCATGCATCTATTTTCGTTACTGAAGAAGTACTTGAAGGATTGGTCACTAGGGTAGGTCGTTTTGCATATTTTTTCATGATTTAGAGGAAGTAAAGGCAAAAAATGATGTCGTTATTTTTCTCTATCGTGAAGACTTGATTTTACTAATGTTCATTGTATGAATGAAACTGGTTGTTGAATTCAATCTAAAAAATGAGCGAAAATTTCGACTACTGGCGCAGAACCCCCATCCATTCATTTTTGTTACCAAAGAAGTATTCAAAGGATTGGTCACTAGGGTTGGTCGATTTGCATATTTTTTTAATGATTTAGAGAGAGTAAAAATGTAAATATTGATGCAATATAGTTCCGTTTCATTTTCCTAATTGAAATCAATTTAAAAACAAGCAAAAATTTTGGCTCCTGGCGCAGAACCCGCATGCATCTATTTTCGTTACTGAAGAAGTACTTGAAGGATTGGTCACTAGGGTAGGTCGTTTTGCATATTTTTTCATGATTTAGAGGAAGTAAAGGCAAAAAATGATGTCGTTATTTTTCTCTATCGTGAAGACTTGATTTTACTAATGTTCATTGTATGAATGAAACTGGTTGTTGAATTCAATCTAAAAATGAGCGAAAATTTCGACTCCTGGCGCAGAACCCCCATCCATTTATTTTTGTTACCAAAGAAGTATTCAAAGGATTGGTCACTAGGGTTGGTCGATTTGCATATTTTTTTAATGATTTAGAGAGAGTAAAAATGTAAATATTGATGCAATATAGTTCCGTTTCATTTTCCTAATTGAAATCAATTTAAAAACAAGCAAAAATTTTGGCTCCTGGCGCAGAACCCGCATGCATCTATTTTCGTTACTGAAGAAGTACTTGAAGGATTGGTCACTAGGGTAGGTCGTTTTGCATATTTTTTCATGATTTAGAGGAAGTAAAGGCAAAAAATGATGTCGTTATTTTTCTCTATCGTGAAGACTTGATTTTACTAATGTTCATTGTATGAATGAAATTGGTTGTTGAATTCAATCTAAAAGTAAGCGAAAATTTCAACTCCTGGCGCAGAACCCCCATCCATTTATTTTTGTTACCAACGAAGTATTTAAAGGATTGGTCACTAGGGTTGGTCGATTTGCATATTTTTTAATGATTTAGAGAGAGTAAAAATGTAAATATTGATGCAATATAGTTCTGTTTCATTTTCCTAATTGAAATCAATTTAAAAACAAGCAAAAATTTTGGCTCCTGGCGCAGAACCCGCATGCATCTATTTTTGTTACTGAAGAAGTACTTGAAGGATTGGTCACTAGGGTTGGTCGTTTTGCATATTTTTCATTTTACTAATTGAATTCAATTTGAAAATGAGAAAAAAAATTTGCTCCTGGCGCAGAACCCGCATTCATCTATTTTCGTTACTGTGTTTACTTCAGTGTCCTAGTACAAGGAAGTAAACTTCTGTGAACCGGTATACGAACCGCACGAACGCGTACGCTTTACGTAAAAGTACTAATTGATGATTTTGAGAAGTACAAATGAAAAATATCTTACATTATAAGCATCGGTAGTGAGAATTTCCATGACTCACGTATTTTCTCACTCGCCTTCAGCTTGTTTCGTAAACTTACGCTTGTCATGAAAAAGCTCACTTCCGCTGCTTGTACATATAGTAATATACTATTTTGCTTTTATTGGCAAAATTTGAAAAGTTCAACATTTTTCATATACACCACATAATAGAACATGGTTTATTGTACACAATGGCAAAAAAAGTCATTTTTGAAAAAAAAAAACTCAGTTAACCCGTTCTTTCCATGTGGTCTTCATATATTTTAAACGTGATACATATTTACTAGGGTGGGCCGAAAAACCAAAAATTTTGATTTTTGAAAAGTTACCCCCACAAAAGTTGTTGACTGGATAGACTAGAAAAATTAAATAAAAAATTTCAAGATTGATTCATATCTTCCGATCGCGCAAGAGCCTTCAATTCTTCAAAACTTGCCTAACATACAAAATTTCAAAAATTTTGAATAAATTTAAAATTGACTAAAATTAATATTAGAGCTTCTGAAAAAAAACAGTGTTTTATAACTTCTTTAAATTTTTTTCAGAGGTGAAGAAATATGAGAAATTTCAAAAAAAAAAACTATAAAACATGGATTTTTTTTAAAAGTTGTGATTTTTGCTTTAAATAGGCTCTAAATAAGCTCTAAAATCGATTTTGATGAGTTTTGATTTTTTTTTTAAATTTATTATTAGAAGGCTCTTGGGTGATCGGAAGATATGAATTGATTTTGAAATTTTTTATTTTATTTTCTAGTCTATCCAGCCAACAGCTTTTGTGGGGGTAACTTTTCAAAAATAAAAATTTTTGGTTTTTCGGCCCATCCTAATATTTACCTTCCATAAGACGGGGTTACTTTGGTCCAGGCCGGGTAATTTTGGGCCACGGCAGATGGTGGTAATTTGGTGCTTTCATCCATGGCCCAAAGTTAACCCCGGAGGCCCAAAGTAACCCCGCCTTCGGTAAGTACCTATTTTATTTTTTATATCATTTTAAATACAAATTTTTATAACCCAAATTTTAAAAAAAAATAAACTCAGTTGAAAATTTTTTTGAATGATTATGTTTACCAAATCCAAATATTTTAATTTCCAATCAATTTATTTTCTCAGTACATTTAATGATCTTACGTTTTTACCATAAAGGAAAAAGTGAATTAATTTTGCAATGAATTTTCACTGATTTTCTAGCAATTTTTTTCAGTGATTTATTACTGCACTGCAATTCTGACTGTTTTCCAGTTATTTTCGATAATTTCCACTGATTTATAAATGAGAAATCTATTTAGGAAGTAATTTCACACCGGTGTTTTCTATTTCACAGAGCCAATTACTTCGATAATAGGAGCTCCGGACATTTACATCAATAAAGGAAGTAACCTGAATATAACCTGTATAATAAAGAACTGGCCTATAATGGACAATCCACAAAGTCCCAGCGAGAATCAACAAGTGATTTGGGTACACGGAAAAAAGGTAAAGATTTAAACTTTTTCAACCCATAAACACCGTACAATATATTCCGCGGTTTCGTCAAACAAAATCCACATTATTTCTAGTATATTATACAATAAAAGACGACATCGTCGTCGTATATATTTTCAATACATTCGAGCGTGCCACCATAAACTTCACTCTCCGGGGTCGGTCTCCGACGCAGAATATTAACACCAACGCTCCATAAACGCAGAACGACGCGACCCGTTGATGAATTTTCATTAAATAATTAAAACCACCGAAAATTTTTCGACGAAATGGCCAAACTCCGCCTGGCTCGCGAAAAAGAACACAGTTATACAGACTGTAACTATACAGAGTATATGAACTCCGGCTGTGGCACCGCTCTTCCGCTCCGACCCAATGCAAACGTTTGTTTCGGAGAAGTTTTCATGTTTCGTTGCATTAGAGACCGAGAATTACGCTATAAAATTTCATTGTTCAGCCGTATACATAGTATAACGGGCCGGCGGCTATACGCGCTTTTGTAATTAAGGAAATGTTAAAATTAATTTTCATTAGGTTAGACGCAATTTTGACCGTATATGAAGCAAATTACCACCGCCTAACGTCGCATAGTCTGTCGTCTTTTTATACGTAAACGTATTCGTGGTAAGGGTATGACTGGGGCAAGGATACAGGATCGGTCGCCTTTTCATTATTGTACCGTTTAATTAAATCGCCCCACGCGACGACGCGACGCAATCTTTGCACGACGACGTGTATCATCAATTTTAGCATAAGCCCTCCACCCTCCTTTGCCCTGTCTTTGGCTCTTTTTGCTCCGAGAGCTGTGTCGTTGCTGGGTAATAATGTATGCTGCCAATCGTCACTTACCTAAGTCAATTTACCTTGGTGAGTGCGTTCGATTCTAGGCTGAATGCAGATTAGAAGCGAGTTATTTATAGATTTGCTGGGGAGAACTGAACGGCGAGGAAATAGCAGGATCTTTTTTTATCATGACCTCTGATTTTTTTTTCAATCGTGGAAATGAATTTTGTCTTTTGGCCTTGACCACAGAACATGTTCATCGTTCCAGAATATTTCCATAATTGAAGATGAGAAAACAATATCCACCTTTTTTCAAGGATAATTCCTCCTGACTTTTCCAGGGTTCCCAGACAAATTTTTCTCAACTTTGATTTTTTTTTAATTTTTAACTTCATGTTGTTCAAAAATTTTTTCAAGTTTCAACTAAATAATCGGAAGAAATTTGAAAAATAAAATACAAAATTAAAAAAAATATTAAAGAATCGAAGTCAAAAAAATTTTGAGAAAATTCAAGTTTGAAAAAATTTTACTTTCAAAAAAGGGTTAAAATTGGAGGCAATTTTGAAAAAAATTTTGAAATTAAGGAAATTGAAAAAATTTAGAGTTGACAAAATTTGAATTTGGAAATCAGAATAAATTTAGACTTAAGTCGAAGTTTCACTTGACTTGCGTCAAAAATTTTGTAGTTCAAGTCGTCCAGAAATCAAAAGAACGAAACAAGAATCCCTATCATTTGGAACGATCACCGCTTGCAGATCATGAAAAATAGCTCGTGTTAATGAAGCCAAGAAGGGTTACCGCGAGGGAAAAAAATGAATTTTACAGAGTTTGGAAAAATATTCATATCCAAAGTACTTCTGTTTAAAAAAAAGCCAAAATAACAACATTTCTGTAAGGGCTTTTGTAATTTTCGGCCTTTCTTCCAAAGAAACGACCAAACCCCCTTCTACAAAATGTAACATTGTGTCAAAGAGCAGAAAATTTCCTTCACTTCCGTTGAAATTAAAAATTATTGAAAATAGAATTGATTTTATGCATTTTCAGTCATTAATAAAGTTTATTTCTTGCAAAAAAAGGTATAGGGCCGTATTTTAAAACATACCTTAAGGTATCCTTAAAAAATAAGGATGCCTTATTTTAAGGAATGGTTTGGTATTTTAAAACCTTCCTTAGGAGAACTTTGATAAGGGCTTCCTTAAAAGTCATATTTTAAAACTTTCCTTAATTTCGTACGTGTATTGCTTTAAATACCATGTTGCCAAATCTTAAAAGATGATTCACCCAATCAAAACGCGTTATTCAGATATAATTGGCTGTATTTACTTGTTATTGCAAATTTTATCAATACTTTTTGTAATCAATATTGCGTCGGTGTTTGAAGTTTCCATAATTTTCTAATTTTGTTTCTATTTTATTATTCTGGTGTTCCATTCATAATGAATGAAAAAAAAAGAAGAAATAAAGAAAATCAGAATTATCTATTCATTTTTTTTTGCTAAGATATCGATTTTATTTTTTTATTGCCATATCAAAAATTTTCAAATTCACGTATAAATTTTTTAAAAGATTTATCGCTTCCAAGACGGAAGATTGACAAAAATGTTTAAGTACGTACAACTTTTTTGTAAATTATCTCGTAAATTTTGCCATCAGCGAGGGGCAGTCTGAATAACAGAAGGCAAAAGTTGCTGCTCCTCAAAAAAAATTTTCATTTTTATTCGGAAAAATTACGTTTGAATTCGGAAATATAAAATTTACATAAATATGGTAAGACTAATGACCCTGTTGAAAAATTGATAAATTTCCCATTTTGAGTCTGAAAAATTTAAGAAAATTAAATTTCAGGAGGAAAATTGAAAAATTCTACAGGAGAAATTATCTCAATTTTTAGTTCTGTCTTCCCTGTACCCCTTCCCTTGACAGCTTCAGATCTTCTTTCACAGAACATCCCTTCAATTATAAAAATAGACCACAATAACTAATCGTATAGGTAAATATGATTTTTTTTTTAAAAATTTGTCTTTGTTTTCTATCCATATAGTCATCAGCAAAGACTATAATCTTTGGAATAGGTGTTAATAATGTCCATTATATTGATAATATCGTGGTCTACCATCATATTTTTACTAAAAAAATCTGTTTATAATGTAATCCAAATATCATCACAACTGTAAACTTGTAAGAACAAAACAATATTTGTTGCCTTAAGGTACCTCGCGAGGTACCTTAAGGTATTCTATGTCTCGTCGATAGAATTTGTGTTTTAAATCTTGTTAAGGAACGTTTTAAAATACGAATTCTGTCTAAGGTACTTTTTAAGGTACCTTAAAAACTACTTAAAAATAAGGTACGTTTTAAAATACGGCCCATAATGTATCAAAATGTACAAATCAACCATAAAGCAATTCATAAATATGTACATTTCAGAAGTTTTATCTTTGCTTAAGAAAACCAATTTTCGAATGAAAATGAAAATATGATTTTTCTAACACCTTCACCACAAATCCACACGCCATTGTAACATGTAGTTCACCAAGTTAAATGAAATCTACTCTACCTCCGAGTTTTATCCCCCCCCCCCCCCCACAAAAAAGGTGTCCTTTAATGTGGAAAAATTTGACCTTTACTCCCTCATTTGAAATTATGGCCATTTTACTGCATTATTTTCAAAAAAAAAAAAATATTTCAACGGAAACGTGTAATTAATGGAAGTGGATTTATAATTTTTTCATCAATTTTGGTGAGCTCTTTCACGTTTTTACGAAAAAAACGTCACATAAGCGAGAAACCACCACCCTAGAAAATTTTCTGAAAAATTATTTTTTGGTAGATTCATTTTTGGTTTTGCCATTGTTCTTTTTTTTGGAAGAAAGACCGAAAATTACAAAAGGCCTTACAGAAATGTTGTTATTTTGGCTGATTTTTCAAATTTTGAGCATTTTATAAGGAATGAAATGGCCAAATGAAGAAACAAACGTCGGATTCGTGTTAAGCAGGTCAAAATACCCCGATAAACACTATTTACGCAATCATTTTACTTAAAATGTCGAAATTCACTTTTTTCACTGATTTTTCGAAACCATAAAACTAAATTTCGAGATTTAAAGTAAAATGATCGCGAAAAAAGTGTTTATCGGCGTCTTTTGACCTGCTGAACACGAATATGGGATTGGTTTTTCAATTTGCTCATTTCTTTCCGTATAAAATGCTCAAAATTTGAAAAAGTCTGCTAAAATAACAACATTTTTTACGGTTTTCCGCAATTTTCGACCCTTGCGCCACCTCAATTGCCAAAACTGAATACGTGACGTGAATCTACGTCAAAAAACACGTTTTTAGGATATTTTCAAAAATTAGTCGAACTTTGCTGTTGAGGTCTTTTTTACAGCTGAAAATTTCAAATGGCCAAAACCTCATGAAGGAGTGCACCAAAATTAATGAAAAAATTATCGTGAATAGACCTCTACGAGATATTACTTAGCGCCAAAGAACAGAAAATTTCATTCACTTCCATTGGAATTAAAAATTCTTGAAAATGATGCAATAAAATGGCCATAGCTCCGAAAGGGAGGGGGTTGGGGGGCAAAATTTTTTCCAGAATTTTTTCTCATCAAGGTACACAACCTGGGGGCATTAAATCAAAAATCGGGGCTGAGGCCAAAACCACCCCTTAACCGGCTATACCCTTTGAATCGAATAAACAAACAAGAAAACGATTCGAAACGCAGAAAAAAACACTATCGTCACGACCTTTTCATCCACACACACTCTTACATTTTTTCATCATTCTTCAACAAAAACGAAAAAAAAAAAATACCTATTTCACCTCTTGACCAAACACCTAAACAAATGAATCTGGTGACTTTTAAATTAGTAATGGTAGTTGATGGATCGCCATGTTTACAGGACTAAATCGTCGATGCGAAACCGTCTCGTAAATACGGAAATGCGTAGCATTCCGACGTTAAATAGTAAAAAAATATCACAACCTCGATAAAAACATCCGCCAAAGTACACGCAATCTCTTCGTATTCGACGCAGTTGGAATCCATCTTAACTGAAATTCAAAGGAAAGGGGGGGGGGGGGGGGCATAGGCGGAGATAGGGGGGGGGGGGGGCATGGGGGGGCGGAAGCCCCCCCCCCCCAAATGTTGAATTAGCCCCCCCAAATCATTTTCGTGTGTATCAAATGAGCACGAAATTTCGTTGAAAAACTTTGAAAAGGATGCGATTTTTACTCCAAAGTAATGGAATTTTTCATTCAACAAACCTTTAAAAATAGAATTATTTTCTTTCTATGGGAATCAGAAATTTTTCAAATCTTAGCCCTCGCTTCGCTCGGGCATGTGGAACCTTTACTTTTCAAGGGATAAATTATCAATGTGACGAATTTCCTGTTTTTTTCAAGCTACGAAAATGGTCTTTTTAATATCTAACGAAAATAATTAGGTGCTATGAGCAAATTGAATTGCAAACTAGCACGAAAATGTAAGAAATAAAAAAAAATACAAATTTTTATTCTTGTTCAAAACTACAAAAAAAGCACGAAATTTCGTTTAAAAACTTCGAAAAGGACGAAATTTTTACTCCTAAGTATGGATTTATTCACTCAACAAACCATTAAAAATGAAATTGTTTTCTTTCTAAAAATTGACAATTTTTCAAATCTTCGCCCTCGCTTCGCTCGGGCATATTAAGTCTAAAATATTTAATAAGAAATGGAGGTTGATATTGATTTAAAAAATGAAAATATTTCAGTTTTGGATTTTTTTTCCAAAAATTTTCGCCCTCGCTTCGCTCGGGCTTGATAACCGTCTTCAAAAAAGAATTCAGCAAAAAATTGCTTAAAAATAGAGGAAGGTTTTTTGGAGGAGGGGGGGGGTGGTGGTCATCGAAAATGAACATTTTTGTTTAGTGTTTTTCATTCCTTTTTAACTGGGGCACAAGCCCCCCCCCAAAAGTTATGTTCTATCTCCGCCTATGGGGGGGGGGAGCTCGAAAGACTAATAAAACCCACTCTGAAGTACAGAATAAGATGCAGATTCAAACATACACATAAGTAGTTAACTCGACACTCGTCGTAGAGTTCATTTTACAAATAAACTCGCAAAGGGGCTTAAACGAGAGTCTATCGAGGTGACATACATGTCGAGCAAGAACAACAACAGGGTAGGCAAAACAACCTACTTGCTTTCTGTCGGGTAAAAATCTGCATTTGGTAAGTAACCGCGCCTCATTGTCAGTTTATTACCGGGCTTCTCCTCGAGAGTGGTCGCGATTCTCGAGTATTCGCCACCAAGAGGCAATCGTCGAGTTGAAAAAATAAAGAAAAATGCGGAAAAGCGCACGAGCTAGGCGTAATCTGCAACCAGAGCATACTTATTTTATTTCTGTTTTCGTCGGCGACAAAAGTATATTTTATATTAGGGCTATTCCATGCTAAAACAGACCAAAAGTGAAGTCTGGTCTCCCAATTTAGCTCAGATTTTTTTTATGAGTTCCCCTTAGTGGTGCATTCACGAAACCACGATTATTTTTTTCCAACCCTCAAGGGAGCAGGGGGTGGGCCTCGTAATTTTCATGCAATTGTGATTTTTCGCCAAACTACCCAACTTTGAAGGCTTATATCTTGAATTAGGCCGCGCGGCCGTACTTTGGAGAAAACCGCTTGCGGAGCCTGGAAGAGAATTGAAAGTAGATTCAAAAGTGATAATCACATTTTGGAAAGCTCAAAGTTGAACGTTGGTGACGAAAGCTCAACTTTCATGATATGCACAAAATATGAAAGCTACCATTTAAAAATCTGAAAAAATTACAACGAGTAGCCCTTTTTACCCTTTTTTTAACCGACAAATTTTCAAGATGGGATCTTCAGACCCCGGGGGGTACAGGGGTCCACAATTTTGACCGAAATTCAAAAAAATCGATAAAGTCGAGTAACACATCGATGACTACTAATTCGAAGACGCTGAGTTCGAATATGTACTCAGTTTTTTGATCCGACCCCTCTGCACCCTCTATTAGCCTCCTCGATAGGGCCAAAATTTGAAAAAATGAAAAATCACGTGCGACCAGTCGTTTGTTAGGTTTTTGAGGGCGCTGAGTTCGAATATCAACTTACTTTTTTATTTGGCCCCATTCCTAGCGCTTTAATCTAATGAAAAAATACGAATTTGAGGGGAAGTAGTCGGTTAGATCACGAGGAATGGGGTCAAATCAAAAAGTAAGTCGATATTCAAATTCTCCCCACTCAAATTAGTGAGAATCGATATGCCACACGCTATTTCAAAATCTTAACCCACTTTTCCCCAAAATTGGGGAGCCAGGGGGACACTCAGGGGTCAAATCCAAAAAATAATCAAATATTCGAACTCAGCGCCCTCAAAAACCTAACAAACGACTGGTCGCACGTTATTTTTCATTTTTTCAAATTTTGGCCCTATCGAGGGGGCTAATAGGAGATGCAGAGGGGTCGGATCAAAAAACTGAGTACATATTCGAACTCAGCGCCTTCGAATTAGTAGTCATCGATGTGTTACTCGACTTTATCGATTTTTTTGAATTTCGGTCAAAATTGTGGACCCCTGTACCCCCCCCGGGGTCTGAAGATTCCATCTTGAAAATTTGTCGGTTAAAAAAAGGGTAAAAAGGGCTACTCGTTGTAATTTTTTCAGATTTTTAAATGGTAGCTTTCATATTTTGTGCATATCATGAAAGTTGAGCTTTCGTCACCAACGTTCAACTTTGAGCTTTCCAAAATATTATTATCACTTTTAGTGTAGGCAAATTAGCGCTATTTTTAAGAAAAAAAAACATTTTTAGCTAGCTAAGATTTTATCACCAAAAACTGTCGAGGGTGGTCCCCTGACTAACCCCTAAAAAGTCCGCACCCCCTAGACCCCTTGCTAATTTTTTTATGGAGGCTCCACCCCCCCTCAAAACTGGTTTTTCCCAAATAACTTCTCAGGATTTGATTTTACAGCAAAAGTAGCTCAGTACTTTTTTGTTCTACGCTCAATTTCAAACATCTTTTGTATGAACAATTTTTTCGTACGACCAATATCAGAGGAGATGGAGCGTCCTGAAGGAAGGGGGTTTTGGAAAATATGATATTATTTGAAAACGCGATAATATGTATAAAATCGCACTAAACTGTATATTTTGGGCATGAAAATAGTAGTATTACGTAAATTGATGGTATTAATACAACTTGACCCCCCTTCCCCCCTATGTACTCACCCCACCTTACCCACTTGTTTTAATTTAGCACTAGTAATATGACTGAGGGGTGGGGAGGGGTGGACACAATGGGAGGGGGAAAGATGATCATGAAGCATTTTTCCCCTCTTCCCCCTCCCATTGTGTCCACCCCTCCCCACCCCTCAGTCATATTACTAGTGCTAAATTAAAACAAGTGGGTAAGGTGGGGTGAGTACATAGGGGGGGAAGGGGTCAAGTTGTATTAATATCATCAATTTACGTAATACTACTATTTTCATGCCCAAAACATACAGTTTAGTGCGATTTTATACATATTATCGCGTTTTCAAATAATATCATATTTTCCAAAACCCCCTTCCTTCAGGACGCTCTATCTCCTCTGATATTGGTCGTACGAAAACATTGTTCATACAAAAGATGTTTGAAATTGAGCGTAGAACAAAAAAGTACTGAGCTACTTTTGCCGTAAAATCAAATCCTGAGAAGTTATTTGGGAAAAACCAGTTTTGAGGGGGGTGGAGCCTCCATAAAAAAATTAGCAAGGGGTCTAGGGGGTGCGGACTTTTTAGGGGTTAGTCAAGGGACCACCCTCGACAGTTTTTGGCGATAAAATCTTAGCTAGCTAAAAATGTTTTTTTATTTCCTTATTTGCCTACACTATTTTGAATCTACTTTAAATTCTCTTTCAGGCTCCGCAAACGGTTTTCTCCAAAGTACAGCCTATTTCAAGATATAAGCCTTCAAAGTTGGGTAGTTTGGCGAAAAATCACAATTGCATGAAAATTACGAGGCCCACCCCCTGCCCCCTTGAGGGTTGGAAAAAAAAATCGTGGTTTCGTGAATGCACCACTAAGGGGAACTCATAAAAAAAATCTGAGCGAAATCGGGAGACCCGACTTCACTTTTGGTTTGTTTTAGCATGGAATAGCCCACCATTTAACATTCGCGTGTCGCGGTTTTTATTCCCATTCTTAAAATACCTCGGCGTTTCGCTCGATAGCCATTTTGGAGAATAGTTCGGCGAATTCGTATCTTTTTTCAAACTACCACCAAGTCTCGGGCTAAACTTTGAAAAACGTTGGAATTTTCTTAAATCGTCGGTTCGCCTTCTCAAGTCGAAGCACGGAGGTGGAGAGTTTTGATTCTTTGAAACATACTCCTGGCACATATTTTTAGACTTACGCGTGTATAAAAATACACCGAACGCGAGAGGTGGTTTTCTTTCGCATATTTTCGCAATTTCCTCTTCCCTCTTGGCCCGGTATTTTTATCCATTGTAAATATGTACGCAAAAAAGGCGTTAGAACGTAATACCATCTGCAGTCTCCCAAAACACTGCACTAAATTTCAATTTTATTACCTTAAGGTTGATTTTTTTCCCACTTCGACGATACCATCCTATGTACGAGCTACGTTCAACGCCGGCTCCCACCACCTGCACCTCGTGTACGCTATTTACATATTTATAAAGTGCGAACACGCGAACAAATAAGTTTTTTTTCACTTTCAACACTCCAGAGTGTATAGAACTGAACAAATACGACGAATTCGCGTTCGGCGACGAGAGAAACGGTCAACAGCCGAAATGTAAACCTTATAAAATGGAGATATGCGAAATGCGAGGGCGGAAAAAAACCCGAGAGGGAGGGGAAAACACGAATTCGCAGGTTCCAAAAATGAAACCCGATGTAATATTCAAATTGAATGGCAGATGTGCCGCCTTAAATTGTAATTCGCCATAGCGAACGGTTGCGTGTAACGGTTTAAATTAAAACGTAATATCGCTAATAGTGTGCTGGTGTATGGTGAATTTGCAAATATTTGTAATCTGTTTCAATTTTGTTTTGCATTTTAACGCGAAAACGCGTGCGAGTTTTTCAAATCCCTCCCCTCGGGTCTGGATTGTGTTTCTTATCGGGTCCAATTTATCTTGGTTTGACCCTCGAGCTGATGGAGAAATTAGACGATTGGTTGGACGGTTACGTGAATAAGGTGTAGTGTTTCGGAATGCAGAATTCACATCAATCACGTGTTCAAGGTTAATGATTTTTTTGGCGGGGGGAGGGGGAATTTATGTGATTTGAGTATTTTTTAGAAGGTGTTGTAAAATTTCAAGGTTACTCATCGAAAAAAAAATGTGAAATACAATTTTTCTTCAAATGACAGAAAAATTGAAAATTTTGAATTGAAAATTTTGAATTATTAATTTTTCAAATTCACAAGGCATTTAAAAAAATTTCTCCAGTCAAAATGCAAGACTTTTGCGTGACCTTTTTAGAATTTTTGAAAGACTCTCGGTGCAAAAATTCATCAAAAAATTCCATAAATAAATAGGGGTTGCGGTACCGGTTTGCATCATAGTACCAGTTTGCATCAGTAAGCTAAAAATAAGGGAACCCGATATATTTTTGTACTGAAAAAATTTTGAACTGAATTTGAGAGTCAGTTCTGTAAAATGACACTACAGAATGTTAATTACAGAATAAAATATCCACTGAAACTTAGCTGATGCAAACTCGTGCAACGAAGGAATTTTGTCAAAATTAATTTCTACAAACCTTCCATTCATTTTTTAAATGAAGTTGAATATCAATTCATATTCTAGATACTTTCAGTAATAATATAAAATTTTTTCCTCGCTGAAACCTTAACATTTGATAAAGTTATGCTTGTTTTTATATTGATAAAAAGCTTAACCTGATGCAAACCGGGCCCGCGACCCCTACGAGTTTAAAAAACGAGATAGAAAAAATCCAACCCTTGGTTAATAATTCCAACAAAAAAATTGAAAATATCAATTTTTAATGAAAAATGCAGGACTTTTGAGAAAAATTCAAAACTCTGCAGCATTATTTTATTTCATTTGCATTGATACGATGCAAAGGTTTCTCAGAGTGATAAAGAGGGAGTATTTATATTTTCGAATTTTCGATCATTATTTAAATTCAATACAAACAAAATGTGAAAAATAAATTTTATTTAGAATTATACTGCAATTATTAAAAAAATTTAAAAAATTTTTGAAGCACGATCCCTCCATTGATTTGTTTAAACACGATTTCCTTTTCAACTTTTGTAATATTTTAGTTTAAAATATTCTGCATTTTTTTTAAATACAATTTTTCTGGATTAACGTTTATGTGACACTTACCTACATTATTTTTTTTAAATTTAAAAAATAAAATTTGAGAACATCTACGTTAAAAATTGATCGAAATTTTCAAAAATTGTGAACAATTTAAAACGTATTGTAAAATACTCAACGACAAAAATTATTTAGAAAATTATTGAAAATACCAGCTATTATAGAATTTTAGAATTTCAAAACTTTACAAATTGAAGAATAGCTTGAAAAAACATTTGGAAAATTGTGATAGATAATTAATTCATTGAATAATTTATATTACACCAGAACATAAAAAGTCCCACGTACCTATGACAACCTAAAAAAGACAAATAGTTGTTCAAATTTTTCTAAATTTGTTTAAAAATATAAAAAAGCAAAAATAAAGTTTGTTAAAATTAATATTGAAAATACAGAGAAAATTATTTGAAAAAAATTCAACTCGACGACGATCGCCCTCGTTCCAACTACACAGAAAGACGTCAAAGAAAATTAAATAAAACAACAATTTGTTTAATCTTTTCACACTGAAACGAGGGTTTGTAGAGTTTCAGAAATTTTGAAAAATTAACCTCGAAAATTTTTTGAAATATGAACTCATTTCTCATTAGTTACAAATTATTAAAATTAGGCATCATAGTAAAATTTTTGAAGAAAAAAGTAACTTTTTTTGAGCAAAAAGTGACCAAAAAATGACCAAAAAGTAACCGAAACTAACCAAAATTCAATTTTTCGGGGAGGGGGGAATTTTTTGTAGTTTTCTGCAAACCTTTCAAAGATAAATCAACTGAAAAGACGCGAATAATTTCATTTATTAAATTCCTTCGTCAAAACAACAAACCAACTAGCAAAAATCAAATTTTTAATTTTTTTCTTGAAGAATTTTGAAAAATAGAAATTTCTATATGAAAATTCGAATTTTTTCCTGGAAGTGCGAAGAAAACGTGACTTTGAGGGGGAAAAAGTGACCAAAGTGACCTTTTAGACGTGAAAAGTAACCAAAAGTGACTGAAGCTGAAAAAGATACAAACACCCTAAAAAAGTGACCCGATATGATGCTTGAAATAAAAATTATTACACTTTTTTGGATTTTTAAACTTCTCAAATAAAATTCCATCCAAAATTTCGAAAATTTTAAAATTTGAATATTTTAGAACTAATAGTTGCACATGACAGAGTTTGACAGAGTTTTGGATAAAGATCAAAAATCTTTGAATGCAGATTTTAAGGGCCAAAAATTCATAAAGAATCAGGTTTTCATGAATTTGGCAACACTGCATTTTCCCACTCAACCCTTTTCAGATACTTCGAGTGAAGCATTCGCGTTGTTCCTTGACGACCTATACAGGGTGTCCGGCGAGTGGTCTGCCACACCTACTTCATTTTTGCATATAACCGGATACCACTAGAGAAAAATTTAGATGAACAAGTTGCCTATCTTGAAAATTGAAGGGACAAGTGCTGTTTTTTTTTTTTAAATCACGTAACTTTTTTCTATCATGGGAATGGATATTACTTTGAAAAATGAATAAATTTACATTATTTGAATTTTTGCCTAACTTGGAAATTGAAGGGGCTACAAAAAATTTTGTTTAAAAAAAGGTAATAAAAAAATTAACTAATCAAGGGAATGGATAGTATGTTGAAAAATGAACAAATTTTGTTCTATAAACCTTCTGCCTAACATGAAAAATGAAGGGGTTAAGGGTCATCCAAAATTGAGAAACTTAAAAAAAAAATTTGAAGCCCACTTATTTTGAATGACCCTTAGCCCCTTCATTTTCGATGTTAGGTAAAAAGTCTGTAGAACAAAAATTGTTCATTTTTCAGCATACTATCAATTCCATTGATTAGTTTATTTTTTTAGAACCTTTTTTGAACAAAGTTTTTTGTAGCCCCTTCAATTTTCAAGTTATGCAAAAAGTCATATAATTAAAATTTATTCAGTTTTCAAAGTAACTGGTCCCATGGTTGAAAAAAAAATTACGTGATTTTTAAAAAGAACTGCATTTGCCCCTTCAAATTTCAAGATATGCAACTTGTTCATCCAACTTATTTTTTTAGTGGTACCCGGTTATATCCAAAAATGAAGTATGGCAGACCACTCACCGGACACCCGTATGTAGGCAACCCTTTGTTCAGGCCAACGTAGGACAATGAGGAACAATCCCTCTTAAAATAACAAAAAAAAAAAAACACGTTGAGTTCCGGAACTTTTGGGCTACCCTGTAGTTGCATATTGCGTAAAAAAATCTTAAATTTTCATTAATTTTTCAGCCCAATCTTTTTTATCCATAACTTGAATTTTCATATTTCTGATCACAGCACTATCCATATATCGAAAAAATATTCAAATTACAACGACTTCTGAACCAGTTCAACGATTTCTACTCATTTTTCGACGTTTTAAATTTTTTTCATATTTCATCAACTTTACGACGTTAACACAAACTGAAAAAATTCCCAAGAATTTTCTCAACAAATTTCATCGGCAATACAACTTTCTCAATATTTCGACAATTTTCACGAAGTAAGGACGATTTTTAAACCATTTCCAACGAATTGAACAATTTTATTTCACTGAAAATGGAAATAAAATCAATACCAAGTGATTTCAACAAGATTAATTTTTCATCACGTTCAAATCACAATTCACCATCTGCCACCTAAAAAATTACACACGCACAACCAAAAGCTTTCATTATTTTTTTACCCGCCTAGGATAATTTTCTATCTTCTCGACACGTGTGCAAACTTCTGTCACATTATTTCATCAACTTTTCTCTCAACATTAGATCTAGGTACAAAGCAAAATTTCATTTTATTTTCGAGCCCGTCAACTTCGTTCATTAAAAATTTTTTCACTCGTGCTCTGCAAAAAAAATTCCATCAAGTTTTACTGCCATGCATTGTCTTTAAATGGAATTTTTATGTAAATTTGTAGAGCAATTTGGATTTATAAATCGAATGGTAACATTTGTTATTAATTATTTTGGGTAATTTACTCAAACCTAGATACATATTATTCTTGTTCCATTGAAAAATTATAACGTTGATTTGGCATCGATTACTATTCCCCCCCCCCTGCTCCAATCAATAAAATTTTCAAAAGTCATCAAAAACATTTTCGAAAAATATATTGCAAACTTCTGTACATTTTCTTCGATAAAGTTCAAGTTCACCTCAATCAGTAATTCCTGCCAGCAGCCAGTTTTGGCCAAATCGTCGATTCGGATTACTTTTTAATACATTTTTAACGACTCTCGATACGATTCAGAAAGATTTCCCCCTCCTTAGACCGAGCCATTCAAACTTAACGGTCATTAAGACCTATAAGCTGCGAAGATAACATCGCGAGAAATTAATTAACATTTCGACCATATCGAAAAATATCGAACTTGAGAGGCCAAGTACGTCGTACGTAGTACACAAAACCGCCTTGAAAATTTCACTTCCAGTACATTACAAGCCTCGATACAATACACGTCATCGTAAAACTGACCCGAGATATCCAGCACCGTAGATAGAACGAAGGTCCGGGGAGGCGTAAAATCTTCGTCTTGAGAATGTGTAAAGGGGAAAAAAAAGCTTTTTTCGAGACGTATATCAAATATTAAGAGATACGGAAGGGGATGTGGAAATTGGCTAAATGGGAACATCTTTATCGAGTTACAAAGTAGGTCTTATTTTAAGTGGAAAAATACGCTCAGTCTCTCGGGCCCTATGAACAACGAAATTAAGAATTTTCCTCAGCGTAACTTTTTCTCTTCTTTATTTTATAATTGAAAGATAGCGACGCGGTGAAATTTATACGTACAAAAATCGAATTGTAAAAGTTGAATGAGAATAAATGGCATTTGTTGGCGAAACCAACGCAATGCCAATTCGTCGGCAGCGGCGATAAAATTAGCAAAGACGAAAATAACCTCTCTCCCCCCCCCACCATCCGTATATGCATATAACGTTACGGCTAAAATTACGAAATTTTCAACTTTCCATAGCTCTTCTCCCTCGGCGACTTGCACATTCGATAAAATTCAACTCGTCCGGTCCCTTTGCCATATTTTTTTTTCACTTCGTTATTTATATTATATTTTTTATTAATCCGCTGTTACTTTGATAATAGAAACTTTCTATCAATACAGTTTTAACGACGAAAAGAGTAATAAAATCTCCAACTTTTTTTTTCTTTTTTTTATTAAATATACTACGATCTATGGAGCTTATATTTTTCATCATTATAGAATACGTTACCGACTCTTTTTCAATTTTCAACTTTGCTCAGATATAAATTGAAAACGAGAACAGATTCGTTTGACCATAAAGAATCACGTTTAATTGATAATTTATCATTCAGATGTTTACTTTTAATGAAAAGTTGTAACTTTGTTCGACTAATGCTTTTTTTTTCAGCTTGGCATCAAATTAAACCGAATTATAATTCCAACTTCGATGTAACAGAAAGGAAAATAAATCACTGAAAATTTTTCATAAAGTATATAAAAAAAAAGTAGTTTAAAAATTACACAGGAATAAACGCAACATTGCTTTACACGAAAAATTCTTTTTAATTATGTCGTTGATAATTTGAAAAATATATAATTGGAAAAAAAAGTTTAAAAGAGAAGTAACGATGAAAAATATCGAGAAAAACATATTTTTTTGCAGTAATTACCTATCTACCCACGTCTGTTTACCTATAAACCTACATCAAAGGCAATTTTAAAATTAAATTACAATTTTTGTATAACTTTCGTTTTAATAGAGAGCAAAAAAATTGCGTTTCAAACCAAAAAAAAGGGAAAAAAGGAAATTACTTCAATTAGTACTGATGATTGAATATTTCCCACTTTTAAATTGCAGGGATTTAAAAAAATTGAGAGTAAGTGGGTAGATTTCTTTCTGAAAAAAATAGCAAGTTTTCGCTCAAAAAACGAAATTTAAATTTCGAATCAGTTTAAAATTTCTGTATCCTCGACTTTCCATATCCTGAATTATTTATGTATTAATAATCAGTTTTATAGAAAAAAGATTCCATGCAAACAGCCAGAAGAAATTTTCAAATTTCAGTTTCGTGAAACAATGTTGATACAACAAAAAAGTTGGCAGGTTTAAAATATAATTTATGCAAGTAAGAAAAGAAATGCGAAAGAAATTTTCCATTTTTCGACTCTTGCGATCATGCCTTTAAAGTTTTCAATCAATATTTGAGAAATTTTGAACCAAAATTGTGACTTAGCTGGAATCACGAAGTTCAAACTTTCCTCAAGCAACTATTTTTTGGCTAAGATTCTGATTTTTTGGGTTCCGAATCGTCATCTCAAATTTTTCAACTTTTTCTTTCTAATTATAGTCAAAACAATCTAATTAAATAGAAAAAAAGTTGTTGAAATTCAAAAAAAAGACATAATAGATATGAAATGACACCTCTTCGCTCAAATATTATAAAAACCGAAGTAATATTCGAAAAAAATGAGCAAAAAATAAAAAATACGAACAATTTACGAAAAATTAAAAAAATTACCAAAAATTACCAAAATTGAGATGAGTTTCTTCAAAAAAAAAAAAATACCACCAAAAATTCGAAAATTTTATTTGAAAAAAAATGACAAGTTTATCTGTCTATAAAATCTTGAATGAATTTACACAGATTAGAATGTAGAGTTTGGTAATTTTATATTTAAAAAAAATCTACTGAATGTATTTTTTTTTAAATTTAATTCCTTACTATGTTAAAATAAATATTGATGGGAAGAAATTAAATAATTTGAGATTTGCTGATGATGTGGTTTTAATTGCTAAAAATATGCCAGATTTGATTAATATGATTAAAGATCTAGAATACGAAGGAAAAAGGGGAGGGCTGGAAATAAATTATAAAAAATCAAAAATCCTTTCAAATAAAAGTGATAATGACATTAAGAACATAAAGATCGGGGAAAAGGAAATGGAGATAGTGGATGAAACCATTTATTTAGGGCAATTAATGTCTTTTGATAACAAAACTGAAAAAGAAATAAAAAGGAGAATTTCCTTAGGGTGGAGTAAATTTTGGTCTCTAAAAACAATATTCAAAGGCCCCTTTGGTCTGAATCATAAAAGCCAAATTTTTAATGCTTGTGTTCTTCCAACTATCTCATACGACGCTCAAACATGGACTTTGACAAACACCATGGAGGGTAAACTGAGGGTCGCTCAAAATTCAATGTCTAGATCAATTTTGGGAGTTAAGTTAAAAGATAAAATAAGTTTGGCAAATTTAAAACAAAAATTGAAAAATAAACAAATTTTGACAGTAATTAGAGGGAAAATTTGGGATTGGGCAGGGCATACATGTAGATTAGGGGATAATAGGTGGACAAAATTAATAAATGATTGGAACCCTAGGAAGAAAAGAAAAAGGGGAAGGCAGAAGGCAAGGTGGAGAGACACAATAACCAAATTTATAAACAACAACTTATTTGAAAGGGTGGCCCAAGACCGGACCGAATGGAGGCGATTGAGGGAGGCCTTTGCCCAGAAGTTGGGCCTAAACTTGGAGTAAAATATTTTAATTGTATATTTTACACCTATGTAATATTTTAATAAAGGCTTGTTGATGATGTTAAAAAATTAATCGATTTCAAAAAGTGGTATTTTCTTTCTGAAAAAAAGGCAACACTGATTTAATAATTTCTATCAGAAAAATTCTACCGATATTACAATTTTTTTTTTGAAAATTCTGTCGGAAATTTAAACAAATGAAGTACAAAAATACATATTTAAAAAAAGTTGCAACACTGATTTTACAAATTTTTGAAAAATTCCAACGAGAAAAATTGGAAAATAAAAATACAAACGATGGATTCGGGTTCAATGGCTCAAAATATCCCGATTATGTCTGATTTTCGATTTTTTCAACGAAATACTCGAAATTCATTTTTTTCGACAATTTTCAATGATTGATTGAAAAAATTGCCTACACTAAAAAAGTCTAAAATTCCAAGAAAGTGAAAACAATTTAAAACATTCAAGGTAAAAATGTAAGATTTAAAATCAAGAAAAAAACGAATTGAAAATATTTTTCTAAAATGGACCAAGTCCCATCTTTGGTTTTCCAAATCAACAGCAAATTCAACAGGTGTTTTTTTTTTTAAATCAACCAATTGCGAAGGAAAAAACGATTTCAAAAAGCAACTCCAAGACCAAAATCGACACCTTACAATCTCTTCTGCTTTTTGAGACATCAGAAATAATGAAAACTTGAATATTTTTCTATGAACTAACTCGAGAAACCTCTTTTTTTTTATTCTAATAAAATAATTTATTCTTAGGTATTTCAATATCACAGGTCGACATAGAAAATGCTGTTTGATGTTTAATGGGCGATTTTATAGAATTCTTTGCGCCGATCACGAGAAAAATAGAAAAAAAAATTCCATCGCCCAAGGATTTTCACAATTTGAATTTTTTGTTGAACATTTTTCCACACTTTTTGATAACTTTTGAAACTTGAAGTCAATTTTTTGAGCAAAGGAAAGATTCAACGAAAAAAATTGATAGAAAATAAATTGTAGAGCGTAAAATTTCCTTTCTGTAAAGTCCGATTAGTATTTCCTTAGAAGGCTTAGTTTGCGAGATTTTTTTTTTGTTTATTGAAAATATCTCAAACACTAAGCCTTTTAGAAAAAAATTAATTGGACTTTACAGAAAGGAAATTGTATGCTCTAAAATAATTTATGTTATAAATATTTTTAAGAACGCTTTCCCTTTTCAGAAAATCGACTCCAAGGGTCAAAAGTTGTATCAAAAAATGTAAAAAAAATTCTCAACAAAAAATTCAAATTATAAAAAGTCCTGATGTGATGGAATGAAACTGAAATCAAATTCGAACTCAGCACGAAAAAGTAGGTCAGAATCGCCAATTTGATTCCATTACGTAGAAAAAAATTGTTAATTCGCCGGACTTCGATATTTCCATTTCAACAAATGAGTAATGTTGAAAATGTGATTCATTATGAAAAATCGATTTTCTGGGAAAATCGAGCCTCCAAAAAAAAATAAATGACCAAAACATAAATTATAAAGCGTAAAATTTTCTTTCTGTAGAGTCCAATTGGTTTTTTTCTGAGGAGGCTTGGTTTTTTGAGATAATTTCAATTTTAAAAAAAGTTGAACTTTAAACTAGAATATCTCGAAAGCTAAGCCTCTTAAGAAAAAACGTATTGAACTCTTCAGAAAGGAAATTTTACGCTCTGCAATTTACTTTACATTCAATTTTTTCGTTGAACCCTTCCTTTGTTCAGAAAATTAACTCAAAGTGTCAAAAGTTATCAAAAATCGTGAAAAAATGTCCAACAAAAAATACTTCACACAGCATTTCAAAAGCTTAAAAATGTCTACCTGTGCAATAGAGTGGGCCGAAAAACCAGAAATTTTGATTTTTGAAAAGTTACCCCCACAAAAGTTGTTGGCTGGATAGATTAGAAAAATAAAATAAAAAATTTCAAAATCAATTCATATCTTCCGATCGCGCATGAGCCTTCAATTCTTTGAAAATTGCCAAAAATTCAACATTTTCAGAAATTTTTAAAAATTTAAAAAAAAATCAAAATTCATCAAAATTGATTTTAGAGCTTATTTAGGGCCTATTTAAAGCAAAAAGCACAACTTTTTCGAAAAAAAAACATGTTTTATAGTCTTTTTTTGAATTTCTCACGTTCTTCACCTCTGAAAAAAATTGAAAAGTTATAAAACACTGATTTTTTCAAAAAAAAATTGCTTTTTGGTCTAGATAGTCACTACAGAAGCTCTAAAATTAATTTTAGTAATTTTTAATTTTTTTTCAAAATTTTTGAAAATTTGAATTCATGGCAACTTTTGAAAAATTGAAGGCTCTTGCGCGATCGGAAGGTATGAATCGATTTTGAAATTTTTCATTTTATTTTTCTAGTACATCCAGCCAACAACTTTTGTGGGGTTAACTTTTCAAAAATCAAAATTTTTGGTTTTTCTCCCCACTCTACTGTGCAATCGAGGTCACAATCCCAATTTTTCGCTACTGTGAAATTCAGTCAATACGACAACGATCCCTTGAACGAACCACCATCGACGATAAAAATTACAGTTGAAAAAGACACAACAAAGGCCTAAATCAAAATTCCTTCGAAACTGGCAAAACCTCCAGCAGAAATTCCCCAACAACGACGAAATAATATCGCTCAAAAATTTCACCAATGTCTCCAACGACGTAGCGAAATTTTCGCAAAATTATCTATACACCTTTTTGCAACGTGTTTCATAATAGGACTAACGCGATCGACATTTTTGCATAGATTTGGATATCGCTGCTGGCCGAACTGTACGTATCGCCGGCTTCGCAACGTAAACTCGTCGAATTCTCGACCTACTAAAAAAGGAGCTCGTCGAAGCGAAATATTTAGGATAATTTTGACACATTTTTCGAAATTAAATATTCACGTCTTCGTGAAAAGATACCTGCTAGTCCAATATACGCACGTAGGAGTAAAAATTCGTTCGACCGATTCCGTTTTTCTCACGTTTAGATATAGATCGTCGTTCGTAGCACATAGCTACATACGTGGCATAGTGAAAATTTACTCGTCGAAAAAAGAAGCACACACAAAAAAAGAAGACGATCCTTTCGTTTCGTCGTGTTCTTTAAAAATCGTAAAAAAAAACTTTCTCGTGTATTTGACGTGACTCCTATTGAATAAAATGTCAATAAAATACTACTTCGTATAACTTATCATTTATGTTATTAAAAAAAAAGATAGAAAACGAATAGAACTATCACTTATAGTCGATCCATTTCCATCTCGTTATATTTTATAAGGGGAAAAGTAACTCTGTATAAGTATAAGCCAAAGTCGCGAAACAATACAAACGAAACCATGGCCCGTAAATAGCGATACCTTCGTTCTCCTTTATCATTTTCATGTTTCACCGAACACGTTTCTTGGGCAGAATTTAAAACAAATACATACGTAGGGATACCTGTGCCTACGTTCGAGCCTTAATCTCACCTTTTACGAATTCATGGGGATATTTATAAATTACGGTAACGCAGATAGAAAAATAACGATGACCAAATTTTCTGATACCCTACGCGAAAGAGTTGAGGAATTTTCAACGTGAAAGATTCGAATAACCGAGGAGAAATTCACACGTGGCATTATTTCAACGAAAATATCAACCCTGAATTTGCACCTTTTTTATGTATAATTTAGTTATTTACTCGGAGCCAAAATAGGTAACATCGCGACTTATAGAGAGAAAGGTTTCACTCGGCGTTTACCAATTTCCTCTCCAGGAGCTTCGCATCGCGTCGTGTGAAATCTGCAGCTACCTACGTAAACTCGTTGAACGTTTTATCGTCTCGATTCCATTAATGGTTTCGACGATAAGAATACTCTCCGAGGAGCAATATAGTACACCGACGACCGCGTATATCCGGCAAGACCTTTAACATAACCGACACTCTGGTTCGCTAAATACCGCACCTCGGATGATATTAATTAAAACCTCGAAGCTAATTATGTAATGAAATCGTTAACCGCGGGTACGACCCTGAAGGTGAGGCGAAAAATAAATACGAATGAAATGGTAACAGTGGGTTTGGGATGTATTGAATCGAATTTTGGAATTTTGAAGGTTTCACTTCCTAGGATGGCTCATTTCGCTCTAAAAATAAGGTTCCTGAAATTTTAGTCCTCTATATCAATTAAGGACCATGTGCTGGGCCCTTCATTTTCTTACGGTATGTATTCAAAATATTATAATAATATGCTAAAAATGGGGGGAGGGAGTGAAAATAAACGCAAAATCTCCAAATATTCCTTAAAAATCTAAAAATATAACTCATTTTTGATTTTTAGGTGTGAACTTTAGACCCAAAGAATCATTTGAGGAGGGGGGTTGAGTTTAGGAGTCCTCAAAGGGTACATTTTAGTAATTTTTACCTAGTTTGATATCCCCAACCCCCAGACATTAGGGTGAGCCGAAAAACCAAAAATTTTGATTTTTGAAAAGTTACCCCCACAAAAGTTGTTGGCTGGATAGACTAGAAAAATGAAATAAGAAATTTCAAAATCGATTTATATCTTCCGATCGCGCAAGAGCCTTCAATTCTTTGGAAATTGTAAAAAATTCAACATTTTCAGAAATTTTTAAAAATTAAAAAAAAATCAAAATTCATCAAAATCGATTTTAGAGCTTATTTAGGGCCTATTCAAAGCAAAAGCACAACTTTTTTGAAAAAAATCCAAGGTTTAAGATTTTTTGAAATTTCTTATATTTCTTCACCTCTGAAAAAATTTTAAAAAGTTATAAAACACTGATTTTTTCAGAAAAATGTGCTTTTTGGTTTAGATAGTCACTACAGAAGCTCTAAAATTAATTTTAGTCAATTTTACATTTTTTCGAAATTTTTAAAATTTTCAATTTTTGGCAATTTTTGAAGAATTGAAGGCTCTTGCGCGCGATCGGAAGATATGAATCGATTTTGAAATTTCTTATTTCATTTTTCTAGTCTATCCAGCCAACAACTTTTGTTGGGGGGGGGGGACTTTTCAAAGATCAAAATTTTTGGTTTTTCGGTCCACCCTACGAAACATTTTAGCCAAAATTTGAAAAAAAAAATGTAACTTTAGGAACCTCTGGCAGTCGAAAAAGTAACCAAAAAAGTCCAAAAAAGTTACTCTTTTTTTAAAATTTTAATTCACGATTTTACCCAGAAAATGTAAAAAAGTCATTCGAATTTTCACTTATATTTCAACAAAATCACAAACTATAGGTAGTTAAGTATCAAGTCATGCCATGGTATACTTTTTTCAAATCATTTTTTTAAAAGCAATTTTTGATTTTTTATCAAACAAAATTTTTTTAAACAATTTTTCATAAAAACAAAAACCAAAAAAAATGATTTTTTGCTTAAATTTTTGAAAAAAGTAACTTTTTGAATGAAAAGTAACCAATGGTAACTTTTGAGTACAAAAAGTATTTAATAGTGACTTTCCTTGAAAAAAGTAGCGAAGTTACTTTAAAAGTAACCTCTTGGGATGCCTGTGTCCCTCAACCCCTCCTAAAGTCCCTATTAGGATGATTCCATCCGACTCAAAGTTCATCTCTAAAAATCAAAATTAAGTCATATTTTCAGATTTCAAAGGAAAATTTGAAAATTTTACATTATTTTTTCATTCATTTTTTCGTTTTTAAGATGTTATACTGCATTAAATCCAATAAAAAAATGGAGGAACCAGTGCATAACCTCGAATTAATGTAGGGAGCTGAAATTATAGGAATCTCATTTCTGAAGAAAAATAAACCTTTCCAGGAAACCACGGGTGCAATCAGGGGGGGGGGCTACCGGGCTAAAGCCCTTCTAGGAAAATTTTTTCAAAAGTTTTCGAAAAAACAATGAAACGCACCTATACTTAACGAGTGGAATTGTAGGGGGGAAAATAATTAATGTGACAATGTAAAATGTTATATTCTTATTGTCTCGCAAGTTTTTAACTTTTCCAAGGTATAGGCGCACCAGGGGGCGGGGGAGGCTCAAGAAGCTCGAAGTCAGGGTTTCAAAAATTTTATGAAAACGAAAAACAGAGAAAAAAAACGTTATTTTCCAACATTTAAAAAAAACGAAAACAAAATTTTACAAATAACGTTAAACGAAAAAAAAAACAATTTATTTTCGTTTTTAATTTTTTTCGGCATTTTGGTAGCGAAAAGATGATTTTAATTGATTTTCGAATCTATACAGACCTATGATGGGATGAAGATGACGGGGTATAAATTTTTAAAACGAAATATTTAGGGTACAAAAAGCCCAAGATTTCTAGATTTCAACTCTCAAAAATTAGGTGAAAAGTAGTTGAAAGTCAATTTACGATGACGAAATCTTCAATAATTGAATTTTTCAATCATAAAAAAACTGAGGTTTTATAGAGAAAGGAGAAATATAAAAATGAAAAATGAACTTGTCTTCAAAATTTTTCTTTTCATGGGATCACGACTTGATGAAATAATGACTGTTCATTTTTTATTTCAGTTTATGAAGAAATTCATTAAAAAACACAACATTTTGCCCATTTTCTCGCTCTTTTGATAAATTTTTAGACCCTTCAGTTTTTAGTATACGTATTCATATTTTGACTTTGAATAAAAAAAAAATCAAAAACGAAAAAAAAAGTTTTTAAAAAACGAAAACATATTAATTTTATTGAAAACGAAAAGAGCAAAAACGAAAACCGAAATCGTAAAAACGAAAACAAAAACAGAAACGAAAACCAAAAAATTTTCTGTTTTCGAAACACTGCTCGAAATTTTCCGGGCAGAATTTTAATCACTCTACATATATTTTTTCTCAAATAAACGTAACATCTTTTAATGAAATTTCTACTTTTTGAATCAGTAAAATAATGTTCATCAAAAATTAGGTCGTGATTTTTCACTGATACATATTTCAGTTAAAAATCACTGATTTCTCAATCCATTCCCAATTTATCAAAAAGTCGGTAATTTTAAACAAAAAATCGGTAATAAATTACTGATTTTCAGCTAATTTTATTTCATAGATTCATAAAAATTGGAATTTTACTAAATTTTACTGATTCGCATTTTTATGGAGTACAATAATTATATTGATTGTGTGTTCCGAAAAAACCCCAACAGGTTACTCAATTTTTTCATTGAATTCTCATTCTCCCCTCCTTTTTTTTGGAATTCTCAGTCCCTCCCTTATAAGACTTCTGATTGCGCCCCTGCAGGAGGACTTCAAAATTCGAAAAAAAATTCCCTGTGTTAGGTATAAGAACCACGCTGAAATGTATGGTATTGTAATGATATACTTATTACTTACACATACTTGTATAGTTTCGGTAAAGGAATATTAAAACTAAAGTCAACAACCTCAATACAAATGAGTTTTTATCTAGATTCTCGAGTTATATTAAATGTCGAACGTTGTTAGTCAGCTTATTGAAGAAATTCAATTGATGTGACAGGTAGAATGTCGTTCGTATGAGACACTGATTTAATTTCACAACTGAACTCGTAACCTTTTCGTAAATAACTGAGAGTTTTTTTTACGTTCAATACCGTTAGGTTCTGTTTGAGAACGATTCATTTTGATGGGTCGATTTCAAGGAAGTGCCATCGTGGAATATTTGAGGTGTGCCGATTGCGATATGGAGGAATTACTCTTGGAAGCCCCGTCCCCAGAAAATGGATTTGAATACCTTTTGGCATTAATCAATTTTCAACCTACTCAAGTACTCATTACCTACCACAAAAGTTTGAGCTTTCAATTTCAACCCTTGATTATCTATATCTTTCTATTGAACCTAAAGTTCCAAAAATATGTTCGAATTAAAAAAAAAAAACTCTTGATTTGTGGAGAAGAGACGAGGGGGAGGCAAAGTGAGAGAACGAGCCCAAATTCTACTCGAAAAAATGATTTTGCAATCTTGAAAATCATCAAAAATTCACAATCAATATAATAATATGTACAGGGTGTTTTACAGTATAGAAGTGGGGCCTTCCACCCAATAACTATGCAACACATTTTGAGTCGATGTGAGCACGTTTGCCTATCTTCTGGGTTGAAGGGGCGAACTTTTTTGTGCATTATCAGCACATTTAAAAATTTATATTTTAAGAACTCTAATGGGTAGAAAATTTTTGTTTGCGGTATTAAAAAATGCATTCTATGAGGAATCTTCCGATATGGCTGGTGGAGTGGTGGTCAAGAAAGGTCAACAGGGAGCGTGCAGCAGACAATATAATTGAAAAATAATCCAATTGAGCGCACAACTTATTCATTTTTTCAAATTTTTGAAACATTTTACCATTACCCCTGATTACTAATGATAATAATGCATGAAAAACGAGGGCAAAAATTTTAATTGAAAAAAAAAGACCCTTGAAAGCTGAAAATTCATTATTTTCCTACCATTTCAAGTCAATTATCAGGAAGAATTATTGGTCGTAACTTCATATTTCTTCATTTTTTTGCAGTTCGCGTTCAACGGTTCAACCTTCGTGGAGTAAAAATCTCTCAACTCTGAAAAAACCCGTTGAGCCGAAAATAAATTTTCCTTCCTCTTCTTCATTTTTTTTTTTTGCTATTTTCATTGAAATTTTGACCAAACATTACTACATTTTCACCACTTTCATCAACTGTTGGACACACTGATTAAAAATGCAAAGCCATGGAGAGGGGAGGGAGAAAATAAGCTGCTCCAGAAGCGGTTATTCAACGTAATCGTTGTAATCCCCTATTACACTCTAAGAAATTTCTAAAAAAATAGTCATATTAGAATCAAGCAATATTGAATTAGTTTTGGATTATTTTTCAAAATCCTCAAAAAGAACACACTGTCTCTAAAATAAATACCAATCAAATTTCTTGAGAAATTAAAAGAAGGCTCATTCCCATTGTCAACTCGACCAGGTTTTGACCTTGGGTCTTCCGATTTCGCTCAATTTTTTTTACAAGTTCCCCTCGATGGTCTAATGAAGGAATCGCCGTCATTTCGATCTTAATCCTTCAGGGGGCAGGGGGTGGCCCTTGTAATTTTCGTATAATTGGGATTTTTTGCGAAATGGCTCAACTTTGAGGACACATATCTTGAGATCGGTCAAGTCCAAGATGAATCTGTTCATGCGGTTTTGTAGAGAATTGAAAGGAGATTCAATGTTGATAATCACATTTTGAAAAGTTTGAAGTTGAACTTTTGCGATGAAAGCTCAACTTTCATGATGAGTACAAAACATGAGGGCCCCCATTTAAAAATCTGAAAAATTACTATGAAGAGAGCTTTTTATGTATTTTTCAACTAATTACTTTTCAAGATGGGATCTCAATACCCCCCCCCCCCGGGCACAGGGGTACTCAATTTTGGTCAAAATTCAAAAAAATGTAAATAGTGAAGTAATACATCGATTTCTACTAATTCGAAGGCGCTGAGTTCGAATATGTGCTCAGTTTTTTTTCATCCCACCCCTCTGAACCCTCCTATCAGCCCCCCTGATAGGGTCAAAATTCAAAATGATGAAAAATAACGTGTGACGTGTCGTTTGTAGGGTTTACGAGGGCAATGAGTTTGAATATTTGCTTATTTTTTAGATTCGACCCTTTTAGTGCACCCCTAGCCACCAATTTTGAGAAAACACATGCAAAAAAATGGAAATTACATGTGTCATATCGATTTCTGTTAATTCGAGGATGCTGAGCTTGATTATCAATTTACTTTCCCGATCCGCCTCCTCCGTGTCCCACGCTGACTCCCAAATTACTAAAAAAAAAAAATTAAAAATCAATGGTTTTTTTTCAAAAATGGGGGCTAGGGGTATTTTTCAATAAACACAACACATTTTAATCACTTGGAGGAAAAATTGAATTCGGAAATTTTTTGATAAAACATTAGATTTTTTTCATTATTTCTAGAACGAATTCTCAAAAAACTGAATATTAGAAATAGGTATTAACAATAATTATTGAAAACAAATTAAATATTGAATTTTGTCTATCAATTTCTATCAAAATATTAATTTTTTCCACAAAAATTCGTAAATGACTTGCGAATCGTTTGAAATTTTTTCATGAAAATTTACCCATTTCATCTAAATGACTTGAAATATGTAGTTTTTAGATTTTTTCGAAACAACATAAAATTATCTTCCTAAATAATACGATTGATTAGTACTTCTTGATTTCACCCAAATTGTCACGTTGTGAAATGAAGTCACAAAAAGTTTTAGTTCAACGTTCGATAAAATTGCCCAACAGGGTTTTCTCTCATTTCAAGGTGATTCACCTTCGATTCGACAGTTACCAAACTACCTGAACTCCTCTTTCCTCCTTTCACATCGACTACGACAGATAGGCCCATCATCGAGAAACCAAAACGACCACGGCTCGGACTGGACAATATTTTCCATTGGTTGAACTTCAAATTGAAAACCGCAACACACTTACCTGGAAGCATAAAAACAAAATATCATTTTAGAAACAATAAACAAACACAAAATACATTGCGTAGTTTCGTAAAATAAAAATAATAAAAACAATAAAATCGCATGTTGGGCAATTTTATTCTACTCTGAAAAAAAAAAGAATACGGTACCAATAATTTGAAACGTACGATGGTACTCGTATTATACTTGTATTGTGAATATGAGATGTACGAATGATATATACAAGCAATACGAATAAAGTTTTCGGTTATAAAAAGATTTCGCTGCAGCGATAACGAACAGTCGCCGGAATATAGAGAAGAAAAAGACAGAACGGAATACCCTACGCCGACGATGTTCTTTCTCCAGAAAGAAGAGCCTTTCGTACAGCGGCTTCGGTTTATACGCGAAGAAGAACCGAAACGGGATAAAATTCGCATTTAATGGACATTTGAATGGTAATACGGACTTTCTTTCAATTTAGAACATCTGCTTCCTATCGCCGGCTCATATTATTATGTTCATAATGCCTGCGTGAAAACAAACGTAACTGTAGGTGCCTATAGTACCACACCAAGCGATTCTGCGGAGGATGAAATGATCGTCTGTGTCTCATTTTCTCAAAATGTTAGGGGAGAAAAGCATTTTTCCTCGAATAGTTTAAAAGTATAATATTATACAACAGAAGAGAGCAGAATGAAACAAAAATTCGCGCTTTGATTATTCAATTTTTCCTCATCTTCATGCTACAGAATTACAGCGAAAGCTTTCAAAAAGCATATTTCAATGGAGAAGAAGATTAAGAAACTAGTTATTTTCAGCATAAGTTCTGCTATCGAGTATTAAATTTTGTACAGCAATATTCTTTGATTATTCCTTGAAATTCATCATTCGGAAATTCGAAGGAACAATAATAAAAAAAGAAAAACTATGTACGATTTAACGAGAATTTCCATAATTCAGCTTTAATCAGCCTCCCGCGTAATATATAAATATTCTTGGTCAAAATGTTTTTTTTACAAGTCCCTCAGAGTGTGCCTAATGTATTAAAAAAATTTGAGAACGATTGAATCATTAATTTTAATGTTACCGGTTGAAATTTAAAGCGAGGGGTGAGAGGTCTTCCTGCTCGAACTTTTTCCACAAGTGTGAGGAAAGTTCGAACCCACGTGAAATTGGCCTTCGAATTATATTCAAGCCAAAAATATTGATTTTTTCATATACCTACCGAAATTTTCAGAAGACTTCAATTTCGAATTGCAACCTTGGAAAATTTCGTAATTTATTATTCAAATTTTCATCATTTAATTTTACACAAAAATCACAAAAAATTAGATGAAAATTTTAAACATTGTTGTTTTTCCACCAAAATCCTGCAAATGACAGAAAATTATTACAAATTTTTTTCAAGACACTCCTAAAACTAAAAATCGGGTAAAAATCGATAAAATTGTGAAAGACCTTCAAATACTAGCAAAAAAATCTACAAATCCCCACGAAAATCATTGAAAAATTCTCAAAAGTCGATGAAATAAGTAATCCATACAAAATTCCTTCAAATATCTCAAAGTTTTCAAAAATAAGAGTATAGATGCTTCGTTAAAAAGTGAGAAAAGTTGTTCACGTCCTTTACGAAATTCATTAAAATAAAATAAAAAAATCAATAAAAATTTGGTCATAGGTAATTACAATGAAGCATTTTGAAGTGGCGTTAAAACTGCTTAAAATGTTATTGAAATTCTTCAAATTTCAAGTTTTGTTGTTTTATTATTTACGGCAAACTAGTTATGCAATTTAATTAACACCTAACTTCCCATAATTTACGGCAAACAGGTTATGCAATTTATTTAACGTCCATGAAAACAAGTTGATGGAATCACTTTTCCAAAAATTATTCACTTTCTAATGTTGAATTCGAATTTTTAATGGTGGGAACGACTGAATCTTTTTAGTTTGACTCGTGTGAGTCTTCAATTACATACCATGAAACTCAATATTTTTTTTCATCTCAATCTATATAGTTCCTGCGGTTAGCTCGGACATACTGTACTTTTTGAACACGGGTTGAAATGTGGTTTTTATTTTAGTATGACCCAAAAGAAAATTTTCGAGAAGTGGAGACGTCAAAAATTTTCCTTAGGGGAGGAGGGAGGGGGAGGGTTAGGGGAGGGTTTTCCCCTGTTTTTTCACATGAAGGGGTTGGGGTAAATTTGGTGTCATTTTCATATAATTCGACCCTCCTGAACTCGAATCTCCGATTAGTTTTCCGATATGAATCGTAGAATTCGCACAATCGTATGATTTGTGTCGTGAAAAGAGGCCAATTTTGAGGGAAAAGAGGTAAAATTGCGATTTTTTTCATCTTGAGACGAGTGATGTGGTTCAAGTAAGGTTTTAAATCAATTTTTTATATAATTCGGACCTTCTGAATTCGAATTTGTTATTGGTTTCCCCATAGGAAGTGAAGTAGCTTCTTGATCGTAGCTTTTTGGTAGTGAAAAGCAGCCAATTTTCGCTAAAATCGACTCGAATTCGCAATTTCCCATTTTCTCAACCCAATACCTCGAACCAATCCTGATATGAAACCATTTTTAGACATAATAATTCGAACCTCCTAAACACGAATTTATGATTAGTTTCCTGTTTGGAAGTAGAGAATTCTCTCAATCGTGAAATTAGTGTAGTGTAAAACACCCAATTTTTGCCAAAATTGACGTGAAATTGCGATTTTCAATTTTTCCAAACACTACACGTCCTCCCAATTGTGGGATAAAATCATTTTTTTGTCCAATTCGAACTTTTGGACCCAGAGAAAGCACCAACAAAATTTTTAGCTTCTTGGGACTCCAGGGGGCTGAGCCATGGCTTCTGAAAGTAGGGACTTCTTTTAAAAAAATTGATTCAGTCCTTTCAAGTCGCACGGAGCTAAAAATTTTTTTGGAACATTCTCAACAAATCAGTTACAACTTTTCTTAGTTTTAACGGAAGTGGAGCTTTTTTTTCGTATTTTCTATGAGTAAAATCCATTGGCCCGTGAACGCCATACTTTCCACGAGAACGCCGTGGAAAATTTGAGTCTTCTGCACAGGTTTACTACGACGAGTGGTCAGTTTTTATTTTTCCCAACCATTCGGGAAATTAATCAAAAAATCGTGTTCAGGAGGTTCGAATTATGTCTAAAAATGGTTTCATAACATTATTGGTTCGAGGTATTGAGTTGAGAAAATGGGAGATTGCGAATTCGAGTCGATTTTAACAAAAATTGGCTGTTTTTCACTACCAAAAAGCGACGAGCAAGAAGCTATTTCACTTCCTATGATGGAAACCAATAACAAATTCGAATTCAGAAGGTCCGAATTATACAGAAAAACTGGTTTCAAACCTTACTTGAACCACATCACTCGTCTCAAGATGAAAAAAATCGCAATTTTACCCCTTTTTCATCAAAATTTGCCTCTTTTCGCGACACAAATCATACGAGTTTGCGAATTCTACGCCTCATATCGGAAAACTAATCGCAGATTCGAGTTCAGGAGGGTCAAATTATATGAAAATGACACCAAATTTACCCCAGCCCCTTCATGTGAAAAAATAGGGGTAAAACCTCCCCTAAAACTCCTCCTCCCTCCACTCCTAAGGGAAATTTTTGACGTTTCCACTTCTCGAAAATTTTCTTTTGGGCCATACTAAAATAAAAAGTGCATTTCAACCCGTTTTCAAAAAGTGCAGTATGCTCCCGTTTTTTCATGCTAACTGCAGGGACTAATACTTACCATTTAAAAAAAATTTTCAACCCCATTAAAAAATTTTTATTTTTTCCCAGAATTTTTTTCAACTCTAATTTTTTTTCAATATTTTTCAAATTGATTGAAAAATGAAATCTAATCTGAAATTTGTTCCTAAAAATTGGTTTCCCAAGTCCAAAATTTTTCCAACACAGGTATTTATTCTCAAGACATTTTTCAATCATAGTGGAATTTTTCCTCAACTTTAAAATTTCTTCTTCAAAAGTTTTCCTCATCTCTACCATTTTTCTCAAATTTTTTTCAACACTGAAATTTTTCCTTAAAACAGTTTCTTATTGTATTGCGAAATATTACCTCAGAATTGTTTTCAACTCCCAAAGTTTTTCTGAAATTTCAACTTCAATTCTAATAAAGTATTTTACTCTTAATCCATACAATTTTCAAAAATTTTAAAACTCTAGTAAAAATTTTTCTATTTCCTTGGAATTTTTTCAACTCCAATGAAATTTTTTCTCTGGCAGGCATCGAACACAGATTTTGAAAAAAAATAGTGACTTTAGTGACTTTTTATTAGGCAAAAAATGACATATTTTTCGAAAAAGTGACCAATTTTTCAATTTTACTTTTTTTTCTGAAAATTATTTTTATTAATGAATCTTTGTCAAAGTATCAATCAACAAGGCTGGTGATCTAATAAGTACCTAGGTAAAAAAAGATTTGATAGGACTTTTTTTTATCAGTATTTTTTTAAAATTTTATGCAAGAGCGGTAGGCTATTTGAACGAAAAAAGTGACTACGGAATGAGAAATGTGACCAATAGTGACCTGGCAAAAAAGTGATAGTGACAACCTTGAAAATAGGGGACAAGTCACTAAAAAAGGTGACTGCTCTGGTTTAAAAAATTTTCAATTCCGGTACCCCCCCTCCCCAGATACATATTTTTCAACTTCTAAAATTTTTTCCCAGGTAAAAATGTTTTCTTGGTATATTTTTAAACACTTTGATTTTTTTCGATTTTTTTCGATTCATTAAGATTTTTTCTCAAAATCTCAATTTTTCAACTAAAATAAATTTTTTTCTCAAATTTAAAATTTCTTTCGGTTTTTGATTATACACAAAAACAAATAAGAACTAAAAAAAAAAAAAATGACTGCTGAAAAAACTAGAAATTTTGAGCTTTTGTGGGGAGGGGGGAAGGGGGGTTGTAAATTGATAAGAAATATCGAATTTTTACAATTTCTTTTTGGGGCCGTTTCACCACAAAGTTTTGCCAAGGTTTTTAAATTCTAAAAAAAAATCGATGCACCTAAAAGGCTACAGTATCCTTTTAGCTACAAACCAGCGGAATTATGATATGAATTTGGTGAATAAAAAAACCTCATTTCCCGCGCTTTTCAGCCATTCACGTCCTAAAAAACTGCACAGAAAATTTGATGAAATACTTCAAATTAGAATGCACGGATAATGTGATGAAAATTTCAAACCCATCGTTGATCTTATTCTCATCAGAAAATTCGCGAGTATTAAAACATCGAAAAACAAGATAAAGAAAAGGAAGGGAAATCGGCGAGCTCGTCATCAAGTACAAACTACACTCTAGTTGTAGCTACGACGAAGCGATGCTTTTATATGAAAACGAGCTGACAAATTTCGGCGTGATTTACATTTTCATTTCTGTTAAACCAGCATCATCGAGGAGAGCTTTCGTCTTATTATGCCAACTTTTCGCACCAAACATACCGAACAAGTTTTTTGATTAAATTTTATGAAACCAATATTTCCGCTACGACAGTTTCCGACATTTCGATTACATTATTACGTTTATACGTTACCTAGCTGTAGCTTATCTTTATCTACGTGCAGCATCGCGTACGTATATTTGTCACTCTTTTCCTGTTTGTACATAAATTTCGCGTCATTTTCGACTTGTCTCGAGCGATTTTTTCTGTTCTAATAAATTTATATAAGGTTAATATACTTTCGTATTAGATTAACTCGTCGGTAAGAATAAATGTTTCCTCGGGAAACAAAACAGAAAAAACCGAAAGGAAAAAACATCTCATTTAATTGTTTTTGGGCACCCGAATGGTAATACCAAGTTTCATCGCATATTTGCATATTATTGGTTTTCCAAAGTATATAGCTGAATGCAATAGCATCGGCGAAGTTTTATCCCCGGTGGTGCGTTTTTTTTCGAACGGAATTGTTATGCAATAAAACGACATTACCACCGTACCGCCAGGATCTGTCTATTCTCACACGGAATGAACTACAAAATGACCGAACTATGCGCGATCTCGTTCATTTTTTTTCATCATTCTTTCCTCACCTTCACCGCTACATTGATCATCTCAGCTGTTAACTGTTCCCTTTTCTCAAAATTTTGATTATTTCAGCTTTCGAAATTTTTTCTTATATTTGTAATATCGATTTTCTCGACTCTAATAAATTTTTCCCCCACTAAACTTTCTTCCTGAAAATTTTTTTCAATTTCTTCGATTTTCATTTTTGCTAAATTTTTTTCATTTACTAATATTTATCTAAATTATCAACTGTAAAATCCTATTCTTTGATATTAAAATTTTTAAAAACTTGACATTCTTTCGAAATTTTCTTACGTTAAATTTCTTTAAAAAATGTTTTTCAACCCTTTTAAAAAAAATTGTATTCTGAAAATTTCAGAGCTGAAAAATAATTTAAGAAAAACATATGAGAAAACATATTTCTCCAAAATTTCCAAAAAAAAGTGACTTCAGTGACTTTTTGGAAACAAAAAAGTGACCACAAAAGTGAGTTCATGAATGAAAAAGTGACCGAAAAGTGACCATTTTTTCTTGAATTTTGATGCTTCATGGATCAAAAGAAAAAAAAATTCTCAATCATTCTCAATTTTTACAAATTTTTCTAAACTTCTGGCCAAAAAATGTTCGAGACTTATCAAAAGAATTCTTATCACCAAAATGTAATATCAGGGTTAGGGTAGGCCAAAAAACCAAAAATTTTGATTTTTAAAAAGGTACCCCCACAAAAGTTGTTGGCTGGATAGACTAGAAAAATAAAATAAACGATTACAAAATCGATTTATGAAGTCCGATCGCGCAAGAGCCTTCAATTCTTTAAAAATTGTCAAAAATCCAACATTTTCAGAAATTTTTAAAAATTAAAAAAAAAACATCTAAATTCATCAAAATCAATATTATAGCTTGTTTAGGGCCTATTTAAAGCAAAAAACACAAATTTTTTGAAAAAAATCCATGTTTTATAGTTTTTTTAAATTTCTCACATTTCTTCACCTCTGAAAAAAATTGAAAAAAGCTATAAAACACTGATTTTTTCAAAAAAATGTGCTTTTTGGTCTAGATAGTCACTACAGAAGCTCTAAAATTAATGTTAGTCAATTTTAAATTTTTTCGTAATTTTTGAAATTTTGAATTTTTGGCAATTTTTGAAGAATTGAAGGCTCTTGCGCGATCGGAAGATATGAATCGATTTTGAAATTTAAAATTTTATTTTTCTAGTCTATCCAGCCAACAACTTTTGGGGGGGTAACTTTTCAAAAATCAAAATTTTTGGTTTTTCGGCCCACCCTAATCATGGTGTCCACCGATTTTTCAAAATCAAATTTCGCTACTTTTTCGCGACTTATTTCTGAGGTACATATCTAGTATCTACCTCTCAATTTGACACCCCCCCCTCCTAAAAAAAAATCAGCGAGATCACATTTATTACAGAAAAAATTTCATAAGCGGAAGGAAATACGTTTCTAATTTTAAAAAAAGACAATTTTCCACAAAAATATCTAAAAATGAGTTATTTTATGTTAAAGAAGATGAATACTTACTGCCCGAACGAAGCGAGAAAGAAATTTTTTATGAAAAATCATGTTGGAACGGATAAAATTGTTAGATGTTTAGTGACCATTTACCTAATAAAGTATTTTTAACACAAAATGGAAAGCTGGCATGACATGGGCTAGATATAGATTTCGCGGATTTTGACTCTAAAAATTGAGAAATAAATTCATGAGAAGTCTGAAACAATAGGATATTACCAATATAATGACGTGATTATTGGGTCCGAGCGAAGCAAGGGCGAAATTTATTTTAAAAAACTGCAAAAAAGAGACATTTTTAAATGATTTCTCTTTCTGAATTTCGAAAATTTTTAGAAAAATTGTTCAAAAAGGGGAAATTTCTCAACTTTTTCTGTTTTGTACAAGGCGAAAAAAATTCAAGTAATTTCGGAAAAATTCGCGACTTTTGATGAGTTTTGGGTCAATTTCGCGACTTTTTCGCAACTTTCGCGACCGCTGGACACCCCTGAATATTCAACTTTTTTCAAGGAAAAAAATCGTTTTTTCATTTGTGACCCGTGCAGGGAAAAGGTACCTAAAGTCGGATTTTTCAAAAATGAGTTTTTTGGCTTAAATGATAGGGGAGACTATGCGGAACATTTTAAGACCTGGATGAGCATCCTAAGTCAATTTTTCGGTGAGATAGAGACATTTGAAAATTAGAAAAAATCATGACTTTCAAAAAAAAATGATCGAAAAAACACGTTTAAAGCTGCGTAGAGGTCTGAACTACCTGAAAAAGCGAAAAAAAAATTTGAAAAAATTGCCCATTTTTCATATTTTTGTCCCTAACTCAAAATTATGTTTTCCGACTTTAGGTACCCTGTTCCTGCACGGGTCACATTTTTTAATGATTTTTTCAATTTTTGGTCGGGGAAGGTTACAAACAATGACCAAAAGTCACTAAACGTGACCTTTTTGATGAATAAAGTGACTTTGGTGACTTTTGATGAAAAAAGTGACTTTAGTGACTTTTGATGAAAAAAGTGACTATAGTGACTTTGACGAAAAAAGTGACCACTGACTTTCGATGAAAAAAGTGACTTTAGTGACTTTTGATGAAAAAAGTGACTTTAGTGACTTTTGATGAAAAAAGTGACTTTAGTGACTTTGATGAAAAAAGTGACTTTAGTGGCTTTTGACGAAAAAAGTGACTAGTGACTTTTGATGAAAAAGTGACTAATGACTTTTGATATAAAAGTGACTTTGGTGACTTTTGATGGAAAAAATGACTTTAGTGACTTTTGACGAAAAAAGTGACTAGTGACTTTTGATGAAAAAAGTGACTTTAGTGGCTTTTGACGAAAAAAGTGACTTTAGTGACTTTTGACGAAAAAAAACGACTAGTGACTTTTGATGAAAAAAGTGACCAAAGAAATATGCCTGCATATTAGCTAAAAAAAATGGAATTTTGAGAAAAAAGTTTCAAAAGCTGTAAAAATTGAACTTCTGAGAAAAAATTTCGAGAGCAAAAAAACTTTTGTGAAACGATTTAATTTTGAGAAAAAATTTATAGAATTGAATAATGAAAACTATGTACTTTTGAAAAAAATGCCAGGATGAAAAATTTTTATACCTTTCAAAAAAAATTGGAGGAAAAAATTTCAGTGTTGGTAAAAATTTTATTCTAGATGAAAAAATTTTAGAATTGGAAAATATTTTGAGGAAAAATTTTTTATAGTTGAAAAATATCTGGAGAGAAGGAAATTAAAAATTTAAGCAATTCTAAGGATCGAAAAAAAATTTTTGGTTGAAAAATTGTTGATTTCAGTTTCAAATTTTCAAGTCAAAAGCTAAAAAATAAATCTGTAAGAAAAAGCTTTCGACTAGCTCTTAGCTTTATATTTTTAAAACTTTTGAACTTTCGACTTTCGGTTTGTTGCCTAAATTTGATTGACTTTCAGCTTTTCACCTTTAAACTTTTAGCATTTAGCTAGCTCTTTATCCCTGCTATCTTGGATAAGTAGCGAAGTTGCCATGTGAACGAACGATTAACATTTTGTTGTTCATTCCGTGTGAGAATAGACAGACCCGTATCGTCATATTCGAATGGAAATATAAACGAGGTAAAGAAAAAAAAACCAACCAGAAAAGAAATTAACGTCGAGGTTTAATTGATGTGGAATCGCTTTACATCATAAACGTATTTCATTTCGTTTGATACGCTGCGCTGGTTTGCGGCCATTTCGAGAAATAACGTAAACGATAACTCGACGTGGAAAAAAAACAGCAAAACGTTTCTCTCACTGAGATTCAACATCGGTTGCATTATCGCAGTAGACAGACTTTGTCTGGGAAAGGAATAGGTATATTAGGTACCTACGTTAGGAAATTTTTTGCCAGAGAAATTTCATATTATTTTACTACCGTATACCTACGCCAAAGTGGAAAATTTTTCTCCGGTGTAATGCAACGGATGACGACGGCCAGGCTCAGATTACGATGATGGGAATACGTCGCGTCGTCATCGTCGTCGTTGCCGTTACAAGCAGAATAGAGAATTCCTCGTAATTTCGTTTCGTCTTCGTTAAAACGACCGGAATGAAATTTTCCACCAAGGTGGAAAAAAATTTCCTATTACAGTAATGGCTTTGCATAATCTTTAATTAAGCTATTTATTTAACGTTCCAACGCACGAGGGCAGCAGCGAAAATTTTTTTACGTCCTGCTAAACATTACTCGAATCCCTGGAGAAAAAACATTGTTAGAGATTCTCGGTAGCGTCTTTTCGAAGGCGAGGCGAATGTTTCGAATTTTTTCGCCGTGCTGGGGAAATTTTCTTGTCGGCGAATTTTACCTGTTTTTGAATGGCCTTAATATTCGCGCGACGAGAAATTTTGCCAGAGGGGTTGGAAGGTTATGAAATGTTGTAGGTTGGATGAGTCGAGGGCATCGCGGAGGATGCACGAGTTGAAACGGGGAGGGGAGATGGCTCGACAAGGTCGTTATGTATTTTGTTTTTAAACGAAAATTTTCCAAGAGGGAAATAAGAAATTTATTTACATAGCAACTCCGGTGATATTAAAGAAACTTGAGGAATTAGCTCGAGAGTCGAGCTTTTTATGGTGAAAATAATTTTTTTTTGTGATTTTAGCATTTTTTTAGTTTGGTCGAGTAGGTGAAACTAGCGTATGGTAACTTTGGACGTTCAAAAATCGGACTATTCGCACTATTTCTCATAAGTCTTAATTTAATTGGGACCTTTTAGATTTAAAAAAATATATTTTTTCATATTATTCTCAACAAAAGGCGTTCAGAAATTGTGTGATGATTAGTGTTGACCTGTTGATGCGTTCATAATCTTCAGATTTTACTCTGTTGATTTTTTTTTTTTCATTATAAACAGTCGTCAACAGTCCGATTTTTCAAAAAAAGTATGAAATTTTTTGTCAACATTTCAACGTACTCGGGGAGCTCGTCGAATTGTCAACAATCAACAACAGGGTGATTTACTTGCTTTTGAATTTTTTGATTTTATTAAAATCAAAGAATATATCTTTTTTTTAATTTGTTGAAGAATATAATGAATAATCAACTTGGGTTTCTATTCAAATTAGAATCTTTGATATCTATATTCAGCTCGAAATAGAAATTTTAAAATAAATATGTACACATTGCATTTCATCATCGTTAATAACAGTAATACCTACACATGTGAAAAATTTTACATTTTCACTTACTTGATGTAAAAAAATGAAATAATGAAAAATGTCCTAACAAAAAAGGAAATAAAGTTATACTTGATGAGAAATTTAATCGTTAAAACTTAATTTAGGAACATACGAAGTTAAATTTTCATTGACAATTTCCATGCCGAGCTATTATATACCTAAGGCAAAAATTCTAATTTTCATAATTTAATTAATGAAAAACGAATGAAAGAATCGGGAGTAATTTGAGCCATAAATTCCACGAAAATAAACTTCTAAAATTGCTCTTTTCACATTTTTAAAGTTTCCACTATTAAATTGATTGAACGATCTGTTATCATATCGCTATCAGTGCAATTATAAAACAAATTTGGCTATAATTATAGCCAAATTTGTTTCAACCAGCAATTTTTTGTTCTACTAAAAGGAAAAAAAATTGCTGGTTGATTAAATACAAAAAATTTTTTCACAGACTGGTAGCGGATACTCCCCTGACTCCAAATATGCTATGTTTACTTCCTTGGGCAACGTGAACAATGGGGCCCTTAATGTGTGATTTTTTGCGAAATTTGGTCTGTGAGACAAAAAAAAAACCATCTCAACACATACATGGGTTCATCCGGATCATCCCATACCCATTAAGCCAAAATTTATGGGAAAAGATTGGTACAATAGATTGTGGTGAAGTTTTGAAGTTGAGAGAAAGCATTATTTTCGCCCCCTTTTGTTAAAACTGAATTAGGTACCGAAAAATTTCGGATCTCATTTTGATTGTAAAAAACATTATTTTCAAGTATCAAGTGATGAAAATCTTGATATCGGGGATATTTGTGCAATTGAACTGAAGATTAATAATAAACTTTGCATAATGTTTTGTGTTTATATTTCACCAAATACTAGCTTACAGTTGATTGAAGAATTTTTAGATTATTATATAAAACCACACACTTCAAATGTTAGTGAACATTCAATTATTCTATGTGGAGATTTAAATGTCAATTTTAATAGTCAACTTGGTGAAAATTTTCTAATTACCATTAAAAATAATTATAAATTAATTTTGAATAACGATCCAACACATATAACAACAAAGAATAATTCAACTTTGGATGTTATTTTTACTTATAATGTAAAACATATTCTATCAATGAATTATGTTTCTTATTTTTCTTATCATAACCCTGTAATCAGTATTACTATTGAAAATTAAGCTTAATTATAAAATAAATGAACAACTTTTCAAAAATTTAACAAATAAAAATTGAATGTAAATTGATAAATGCTGATGAGAATGAAAGAATCAAGTAAATCAAATGTAAAAAATTGTTAAAATAAATAAATCAAGTAAAAGCAACTTATCAAAAAAAAACAATAAATTTTGACAAAAAGGATTGAAAAATTTCAAGAGCTGAAAAATTTTGTAAGACTGTTTTGATAATAAATTTTACTCTACCTTCCAAAAATATTTCTCAAAATATTCATTACTTACTTACATTGTAATTAATTTCTTGAATAATTTCTGATCCAATATCCTTGGAAACACACACTTTCAAAAAATAAAAAAAGATTAAGCACCTACATGCTGACATTTTTACAAAATAATTATAAAAATGAGTTGGTATGTGTTGAGAAAAAAGTAAAATATGAGAAAAAAAACTAGAAAATGTATGTTAATAATTATAATGAAATGATGAAAAAAGTTTCTTCATTGACTTTTCAGTAAAAATTCGGGAGTTTCAAATAGTTTAAAAAAAAGGGGTTTGTTTTCAAAAATAGTAAACCATTTATAAAAATGAGAAAAAAATATCAAAAAATTGGGATTTTAAAATGTTCAAAAAATAGAAAAAAATTCAAATGTATTGAAATTTTAATAAAAAATCATGAAATTAAATTGTATTTGAACATATCCATGTTCTAAGGTTTTTACCTTAAGGGAAAAAGTGCGTAAATTTTTTCTTCTCTTAAGGTAATTTTCGACGTCAGAAACGAATTCCTCGTGAAATTTTAGTATAGAAAAATGGTTTTGGTAGCTTTTTTGATGATTGATACATAAAAAACAGGAGTAAAAACTTTGAACGCGTTTTTCTCAGAATTTTGTTTTTTTTGGAATTCAAGAATTTCCCAACTTCAAATGTATCTATCTTGGCGAAAAATCAATCTTAGATGCTCATCATTGTCATCAAGGTCTCAGTATGTTTCTTATGGTCTCCTTTACCATTTTCAGGGATGTCAAGCCGTACCTAAGATAAAATTTTTAACTTTCGGCTTTAGCTTGATTTTTGACAAGGATTTTTAGCTTTAGCTTTTAGCTTTTTGAAACAAAAAAGTAGTGAACAACTTTTACAGTAGAACAAGACTCTAAAGAAACAGCGGGAAAGAATTGTTGGTGGGGGGGGGGTTAAAATTGGTATTGGGTCGTGGTACATCATCGATGGTCATAATGACCCTTAGTTTTCTCTCAAATTTCACTTTTTCGCGAAAAAGGCACAAAAAATGTGATTTTTTCACAGAATTTTGTAAAGAATGAGCTGCAACTTTTTTTCAAAAAGAGATAGAGGTCCACGGTTTGCGGCATTCGATTCGTCGTGAAATTTCCTACAACTCTCACCATGGTCATTATGGCCTTAAAATCCTTACTTTTCTCTCAAATTTCACTTCTTTGCGAAAAAAAAACAAAAAAATGCGATTTTTTCACAAAATTTTGGAAAGAATGAGCTGTAACTTTTTTTAAAAAAAGAAACGGAGGTCTGCGGTTTGCGGCATTGGATTCGCCGTAAAATTTCCTACAAGATTAGTCCAAAAAAAAAATTCAATTTTTTTTGTAATGCTCAGGCTTATTGACCTCGATAAATCAGTTTTTGCCCCCCCTCACCCCCAAAGCAAACTTTGGTCAAAAAACTATTTTTTCCTTTCTTAGTTACATAAAAGCAACCCAAATTTGACAATTAGAACCCAAAAACAAAATTCGTGTTGCCCTGTGTAATTTACCTTTTCATTCCTTCCGAATATCGAAAAACTTCAATAAAGATATTTTTAGATCAGAATAACTAAGCAGGTACGGTATATAAAAAAAATGCAATTTTTGCAAATCGAAAATCTCTAAGCTCCCTGGTTTATTGTCATCTCGATTTAAAACCACAGCAGGTAATAATTGACTCTATAGCTGTGGAAACCAAATCTATAACGTCGTATTACCGGCGCGACCTGTACAAATTAATTTTCACATTATAATTAAAAATACTCTTCCGGTTTGAGAAAAAAAAGGTAAGCAGCTTTAACGAGAAAATGGAATCTTGAAAACCGAACACCATGGAATATCCGTAACGCAATATAATCACTCAATTAGAGTAAGTAATTACGTACCTAATTCATTTTCACAATATCAAATGACAATTTCCTTACACAAAGTTGGAAACGAAGAGAGCAAAAAAAGGAAATCCGACCTCAGTACACAATGTGGTATTTCTACAAGAACGAACTCACCGCGGAAATAATACCAGTAAAATAATCATCGCACTTCGGCTTCGTATTTCGTACATAACATACTCAATAATTGCAAATTTTACTCTCGAATTTCTTTCTCAGAATAAATCGAGCAAATCACATTCGCGATGAGATTGCCATAAAGGCATAACGCACGCAATCACGTTGCATTGATAAAAATCATCCGCTTATCTCGTATTTCGAGCCACAATGGAACGTCCTGGCTGTCTAACGAGGACACATCGTGCTGGAGTTGAATTTTTCATCGACATTCGACGTAACTTGGCCGTACCTTTCAAACCGAACATGCTGATTAATACGAAAGAAATAAATTCACGTCGGTTTACCCTTCCAAACCAACTACCCAAGAATTTAGCTTAATTTATCAGAACACAGCACGTTGCAAAATTTCCGCAAGACGTTTCGCATTCGCATCTTCGACTGACGAAAGTTCTACATACCTGGTTCGCCTGGCCGACCGAAATATCGCGGGGGAGTAAATTGAATCGCTAAATCTTCTCAAATAGTGTTTCATAAATTGCTAAATTCTTCGAATAACGAACGTACTCTGCTGACGTGAACCAATGTATATGTACTTTCCATCTACGAATGACATCGCTAACAAATTTTTATGGTGTTTGTTTCCTCTCGAATACGTAGACTCTCGCGTGAGCGAAATTTCCGATGAAACAACCACCACCACATTTTACTTTCGTAATTTATCACCCGAGAGTTTTTTTTTAATCAAATACGCCGCCTGTGTCGTCAGATACCTTCGTATATACTTTTTTTCCTATATGTGGCATCTAATTGCCTCGTATTTACTGTACGACGACGCCTACGTACCGAAGCCTTTGATCAAAATACCTTTTTAGATTTGAAAATACCTACGAAAATGATACGAGAGTCGATACAAGTGAAAAAAACACACTCGAGAGACGTGGAATTCTCGCGCCAACCCTATTAAAAAGAAAAACGATCGAAAATATTCCGCGCCGGAAAATCAACCCAGGCTAGAAAATTATTAAGGAAAGAATTCTTATTACGACGAAACATTACAAAGCTACGGTGATCCGGATCCGTTTGCTTGTTATTATCGAATTACAGCGTATCGCCGGTGCCAATGCTGGGCCGCAATATAGCCAAAGTTCATTTTTCTTTTTCGCCATTCAAACAAATCAGCGTCAAAGAACATTTTCAATCAAATAATAAAGTCATTACTTTTGATAAATATTTAGCGCGGATCGTGTATGCCCTCGATTCGCTGTCTTTCGTACGTGTTTATAAAGATGGAAAAAGAAGAGAGAGGAATTGGAATAAAACGATAGCGATAGTGTATCAAGGGGAAAATGGTGATTTATCCTTCTCAAGTGTTCGTATGCTTATATTATTTATACTAAGTAAGTAGTTATATTCGATAATTTATTTCTGACTCCTCATCAAGGGTTCTTGTACACTCTGTAAGTACTGCAATGTCTTGTATTCAAATTAGAGCTCTTATAACAGAGACTTTCAATTAAACAATTATTTTACCAAATGCATTAAGACAGATACAAGATACTTTGAAAGTAATGGACTTATTGCAAGAGTTTATTTCATTCGTTAGAAGGTATTAACAAAAATAAATAAAAAAATCCACCTCTTGTGTAACTACGTCATCATCATCGTCGTCGCTGTCGTCTAGATGTATAAAATGAACGAGAAAATCTTCTTAAATTTTCACCCAACAAACAAAATTAGTTTTTAATTGAAATCATTTAGCTCGTTTTTTGTTTACACAACAAGTAACTATGGGCTTTTCCCCTTTCGAAAATCGTTATTCGAATTAAAAAATACCAATTAAATTTCAGTATTTTTCTTCGTTCTACGCGTGAAACGAATAAGAGAGAAAAAAGTATACAAGATGACAGTTGCTCAAGTCTCCCTATTGAAGGCGTTAAAATGAGATCGAAAGTTTTCGAATGTTTTTCACGTTAGGAATAGAAACATTATCAACACATAAATTATTTTTTGGTGAAATTTTATAAGAAAAAATAAACAAACGTAGAAACGATTATTGAGAAAATAAACAACGATAAGTGAACAAACGAATCGATTTAAGAAAAGAGTCGTTCGCGAACGAATATCCGATCGAATTACAAAATTTGATTGAAAAATAATTCCAAAAAAAAAAAAATAGATGGACTATTCCATACTAAAACGGACCAAAAATGAAGTCGGGTCTTCCGATTTCGCTCAAATTTTTTTTACGAGTTTCCCTTGGTGGTCTATTCACAAAACCACGATCATTTTTTTTCTAACCCTCAAGGGGGCGGGGGGCAGGCCTCGAAAATTTTATGCAATTGCGATTTTTAGCAAAACGGCTCAACTTTGAAGGCTCATATCTCGAGATAGGTGGTACTTGGGAGAACACTGTTTGCAGGGTCGGAAAGAGAATTGATAGAAGATTCAAACGCGATAATAACATTTTGAAAAGCTCAAAGTTGAACTTTGGCAGTGAAAGCTCAACTTTCATGACGAAAACAAAGTACGAAAGCTACCATTTAAAAATCTGAAAAAATTACTGTAAGTAGTGCTTTTCACCCTCTCTTCAACCAACGTCAGCGCACGGGGGAGGAAGTCCTCAGATCACAAAAGTAAGTCGATATTCGAATTCTACGCCCTCACATTAGTTGGAATCGATACGTCACACGATATTTTCATTCCTTAACATACTTTTTCCCAAAATTGGGGGGCTAGGGGGACGCTGGAGGGTCAAATCCAAAAAATAAGTAAATATTCGAACTCAGGGCCCTCAAAAACCTATCAAACGATATGCCACACGTTATTTTTCATTTTTTTGAATTTTGACCCCATCAAGGGGGCTGAAGGGGGGTTCAGAGGGGTCGAATCAAAGAACTAAGTACATATTCGAAATCAGCGCCCTCGAATTAGTGGTAATCGATGGGTTACTCCACTTTTTCGATTTTTTTGAATTTTGGTCAAAATTGTGGACCCCTCTACCCCCCCAGGGGTTCAGAGACTCCATCTTGAAAATTTGTTGGTTGAAGAGAAGGTGAAAAGCACTACTTACAGTAATTTTTTCAGATTTTTAAATGGTAGCTTTCGTACTTTGTTTTCGTCATGAAAGTTGAGCTTTCACTGCCAAAGTTCAACTTTGAGCTTTTCAAAATGTTATTATCGCGTTTGAATCTTCTATCAATTCTCTTTCCGACCCTGCAAACAGTGTTCTCCCAAGTACCACCTATCTCGAGATATGAGCCTTCAAAGTTGAGCCGTTTTGCTAAAAATCGCAATTGCATAAAATTTTCGAGGCCTGCCCCCCCCCCCCCCCCCCCCCGCCCCCTTGAGGGTTAGAAAAAAGTGATCGTGGTTTTGTGAATAGACCACCAAGGGGAACTCGTAAAAAAAATTGAGCGAAATCGGAAGACCCGACTTCATTTTTGGTCCGTTTTAGTATGGAATAGCCCAGATGAGAGATTTCAAGTATAGATCATGAACGAATCTGGAATTATTAACGAATCGTTCGCGAACAAACCAACCATTCATTGATAAAGAAGTCTCAAAGAATAAGTAGATGTCAAGTACGTCAATTTCCAGCATTTTTTTCATCTGAAACTGTGTTTTAGAAAAAATCGTTCGCGAACGAGTCTGAAATAAAGAACGAATCGTTCGCGAACGACTCAAAATTTCTTGATACAGGCTTCTAAAATAATAAGCAGATATTCAGTACATCCATCTGGAGTGTCATTTTCATCTGAATCAGTGATTACAGAAAATCGTTCCCGAACGACTTCGAAATAATGAACGAATCGTTCGCGAAAGATTGAATCATTTTTGGATACAGATTATTCAGATAATTTGACGTTGATATCTAGATCAGTTTTGAAGACCACTGCAGTCTAAATTAGTGATCATAAAAGTCGTTCTGTAACGACTTCGAAATAATGAACGAATCGTTCGCGAACGATTGAATCATTTTTGGATACAGATTATTCAGACAGTTTGACGTTGATATTTAGATCAGTTTTGAAGACCACTGCAGTCTGAATCAGTGATCATAAAAGTCGTTCTGGAACGACTTCGAAATAATGAACGAATCGTTCGCGAACGACTAAATTTACACTTAAATGTGTTTTCAAAATAATTTTAAAAAAATCTTTGTCGAGCATCATTCAAGTCTCGAGCATCATTCAAGTCTGTATCAGTGACCAAAAAAGTCGTTCGCGAACGAATCGTTCATGATTCAGAATCATTTGCAATTAACTAAATAATTTTCCAAACAAAAATGTCATGAACAATTGGAAGATATTGAACAGAATAAATGACTTCACACATCATTTTTGCCTGAATCAATGACGATAAAGATGATTCGTGAACGATTCGTTCATTATTTCGGAATCGTTTGTGAACGAATGAATCATTTTTAGATACCGATTTCTCAAAAATTTTGAAGATATGAATAAGATACAGCGAACACAAGTGTCACTCTACCTAAATCAGTGATCATAAAATTGATTCGAGAACAATTCTGAGATTCTAATACATGGAATCATTCGTGAACGATACTAAGATTAGGATAGAATGGTTCGCAAACGACCTTATCATTTGAAGAAAAACATTTCTTGAAAAATCAGCAGAAACTATTCTATCGATTTTGAATGTGCTCATATTATTGTCCAAATCAATCATCGTTCGCGAACGATTCGCATGTTTTGCTTGATTTAGCAATACGAATCGTTCACCAAGTAAAATATTCCAGGCAGATGACTCGCAAAAAACGATATTTTAACCTATTCATTACAATCAGTTCATCAGGATTCTTACTCAAATTCATCGTTCGCGAACGATTCGATAACATTTAATTTTCGACAACTACGATTCGTTGAAAAATTGTATTTCTTTATAAAACAAAACACAAGCAGTCAAGAACTGTTCGCAACGGAAGTCGTTCGCAAACGATTCGTTCATTTCAAAAGACCTTTGAGAACGACTGAATCATTTTCAGAAACTGTAATTTTCAAGCAATGCCCAAGTATCACATCTGTCTCGAGCTTCATTTTCTTCAAGTTAATTATTACAGAAATCGTTCGCGAACAATTCAAGCGATTTGTTCGAATTATTGAAATAATGAATCGTTTACCAAACATAAAATTTCAGGTGAGTTGTCAGCAATAAGTGATATTTTGAGCTGATTATTAGAATATTATAGGAGAACTTTTCATGACAATATAATCGTTCGTCAACGATTTGGACGATTCTTTCAATAAAGAACCGTTTGAGAATCACATTTGTCAACTTTTTTCAGCCAATTGTTAATTAGACGTTTATAAAATCAGTATCTAAATAACTTGAGATTTTTAACCACTGATTCTGAACTGGCGATTCACTAAGATCAAATTTTCAAAGTAATTCGAAAGAATCGCATTTTTCAAGTCTGAATTGTTTGCAAAGAATTTTCGCGAATTATTTCGAATCGTATTCTTCTCGTTGGTTTTCACCTTCGAGTCACCCGTAAATAGAGATTTTCTCCAGCTAGGACGAATGCTCACCGCGAACATTCACTTTGAAAAAATAATCGCGCATTTTTCTCCCCTTTCAATTCTTGATTTCTGTTATCTCCTCGTCTCGGAACAATTTATAGTGGAAACGTTTCCTTCGCTACGAAGAAATTATACCTATTTCGGGTAGCGTTGGCGCTTGCTAGTATAATGAACAGAAATTAAAACACGCTCTCGAAAAATACGCGAGATAGAAAATTTATTACACTCGTTCGCTCACCTCTTTATATATTATGTAAACGAGCAGGCACCGCGGGTATTGTAATGGCGCGTGTCGTCGACGCCGCGTCGCTCGTTTCGCGCGCGAAAATAATTAATAAAGGGTTTATTTTTCAAGCGGATTTCGAAAATAACGAGAGGAGAAGGGTAGGGAATTACGCCTCTTTTTGGTTTGATATTTTACACGTCTCGCAGATTGTGCAGATGAAAGAGAATCGCTGCTGTCTTTCATTTCTTGACAACAACGCAACACCATGCCACGTCTGCGTTTAACGTGTACCTCTCTCCTCTCATCCTCGTTTTCTCAATACACTTTGTTCAAGTAAAAGTTGAAATTTCATCGAAAAAAATGCATAATTTTTTAAACGTGTACACAATGATTAAAGCGAGATCCAGGGGAAGAAGGGACAAGGCTTCACTGAACGATCAATTAAACAGGAGTCGGAGGTCTTGCCTCAAAATAAGTATTTTATTCAACGAATATCGTCGTATTTTGTCACAAAATGAGAAAAGCGAAAGGAAACCCCTCCGTTCGGAATTTTTACAGGAGGACTATTCCATAACTAATTCGAACCAAAAATGAACTCGAAACTTCTGATTTCGCTCAATTTTTTCTACGAGTTCCTCTTGATATTCTATTCACAAAACCACCATTATTTGCCTTCTAACTCTCAAAGAAGCCGGGGATCCCCGGTCTCGTAATTTTTATGCAATTGCGATTTTTTGCCAAATTACCAAACTTTGAAAGCTCATATCTCGTGATAGGATGTACTTGGGGGGGAAAAAAAACTAAAACTGAAATTGAAAAGCTGAAACTGAAACTGAAATGATGAAAACTGGACACAAACTGAAACTGAATAGAATTTCAGTTGAGTTTCAGTTTTTTTTTTAATTTTCTATTTTATTACACAGGTCGACACGATTTTTGTGCCTGGGTTCCGATTGTCAAATTTTTGTTGCTTTCAGGGTTGTGCCGAATCCTGTTCATCTTGATTCGAATCACTTTCCGGAAAATGATTCAATCCGACTCCGAATTGTAACTGTATTTAAAAAATTTGCGATTTGAGTTAATCTAGAAAAATTCTACTTTAAAATTTTCTTTAAAATTTTCCCACCTAGAAATTTTTTCATTGACAATTTTTAATCGTAAAATTTAATCTCTATTTTTTTCGTAACTTAATATTTTTTTCAAAATTTTAAAATTTTTACCAAATCTTGATTTTTTGTTGGCATTTTTCAACTCTTAAAATTTTTTCTCCCAAATTTTTCCAGCTTCGTATTATTTTCTCAAACCTTCTCCTACTTCGCATTTTTTCTGAGAATTTTCATTGTTTTCACTTGAATTCAAAATTATTTTTCCAATTTAAGACGTTTCTCAATTTTTTTCAAATTTGAATTCATTTTCCTCATAAATTTTGCATTTTGTTTTCCACTTTCCCACCCAAAAGAAATCTTCAATATAAATGAATGAATGAATGATATTGATTTATTTTGGATGGGAAAGTGGGAAACGAAATTCAAAATTTATGAGAAAAATTAATTCAAAGTTGAAAAAAATTTAGAAAAGTCTCAGGCTGGGAAAATAATTTTGAATTCAAGTGAAAAAAAAATGAAAATTGTCAAAAAAAGCAAAGTAGGAAAAAGTTTGAAAAAATAATTTGAAATTGGAAAAAATTAGAACAAATAGTCCAGTTTAGAAAAAAGCTTTACCATACCCTAATTGAGGAAGGAGCAATGGCCCCTCTCTCTGCTCTCTCACTACTAAGTCTACCTAATAAAATAATTTTCTCAGCTCTGGGCAATTTCTTTCAACAGGTCACATCATACTCCGGTGCTACAATCCGATTCTAATGTAAATAACTATTCTATTATAAATGGGCTGATAGACCTTGATGTCTGAACCCAGGGAAGGGAAGGAAAAAAAAAAAATCTTAAGAGTTGAAAAATGTCGACAAAAAATTTCTCATCTGGTAGTAGCAGTTAGATTTTTCTGAAAGGCATAGTTTTTAAAATATTTTCGAGCAATTTTTTATTGAAAATTTTCACTACAAAACTTCAACTTGGAACGTGTTTTCCAACAACAAATTTCAAATTCTTACAATGAAATCGTCAATTTTGCATGAAAAAAACCAAAAAAGGTCACTAATAGCTTATTTGAAACATAATTTTATATAAGTAGATTCAGAATTTAGTAAATACTTTTGTGACTAAGCGGTCACTTTTTCTAAAAAAAAAAACAACAAAAAAACACTTCAAATAAATAATAAACTTTTACCAAATGCAAAAGGAAAAAAATAAGAAAAAATTGAAAACCAAAACTAAAAATTGAAACTAAAAAATTTTGAAAACTTGAACTAAACCTGATATTTTGAAAACTGAAAAGTGAAACTGATATCATTTCAGAATCCTATCACTGATTCGAAGACGTAAAATTCGAATGTGTACTCAGTTTTTTCATCCGACCCTCTGAACCCCTATTAGCCTCCTCGATAGGGTCAAAATTCAAAAATTGAAAAAAAAGTGTGACCTGTCGTTTATTAGGTTTTTGAGGGCTCAGAGTTCGAATATTTACATATTTTTTTTGGATTCGATCATGTAAAGCTCCTTAGCCCCCCCCCCCAATTTTTGAGAAAACAGAAAAGCATGTTAGGAAATGAAAACAGCATGTGACATATCGATTCTCACTAATTGGGGGGGGGGGGGCTTAGAATTCGAATATCCTTTTCGGTCCAACCGACTTCTCCGTGCTGTAACCGACCCCCTGACCCTAAAACCTTATTTTTTCACTCATTTGCTTTTAAATACTGACTCATATGAGTAACGAAAACAAGTCCCATTTGATAAACACAAAAGTCCCCTTAAAAACCTAACAAACGACTGGTCACATGTTATTTTTCATTTTTTTGAATTTTATTTGACCCTATCAAGGAGGCTAATAGGGGAGATTCAGAGGGGTCAGATACAAAAATTGAGGACATATTCGAACTCAGCATATTAGAATTAGTATAAATCGACGTGTTACTTTACTTTTTCAATTTTTTTGAATTTTGGTCAAAACTATGGACCCTTGTACCCCCAGGGATGCAGAAATCTCATCTTGAAAATTTGTTGATTGAAAAAAGGGTAAATTGTAATTTTTTCAGATTTTTAAATGGTAACTTTCATATTTTGTGCTATTCATGAAAATTGAGCTTGCACCAGTCAAGTTAAACTTTGAGCTTTTCAAAATGTGATTATTGTTTTTGAATCTTGTATCAATTCTCTTTCAGACCCCACAAACATTTTTCTTTCAAGTACAACCGAACCTATGTCAAGTAGGGTGGGCCGAAAAACCAAAAATTTTGATTTTTGAAAAGTTACCCCCACAAAAGTTGTTGGCTGAATAGACTAAAAAAATAAAATAAAAAATTTCAAAATCGATTCTTATCTTCCGATCGCGCAAGACCCTTCAATTCTTCAAAAATTGCTAAAAAATCAAAATTTTGAAAATTTTGAAAGAATTTAAAATTAACTAAAATTAATTTTAGAGCTTCTGTAGTGACTATCTAGACCAAAAAGCACCTTTTTGGAAAAAATCAGTGTTTATAACTTTTTTCAATTTTTTTCAGAGGTAAAGAAACATGAGAAGTTTAAAAAAACTATAAAACATGGATTTTTTCAAAAAGTTGTGCTTTTTGCTTCAAATAAACCCTAAATAAGCTCTAAAATTGAATTTGATGAATTTTGATTTTTTTTAATTTTTTAAAAATTTCTGAAAATGTTGAATTTTTGACAATTTTTGAAGAATTGAAGGCTCATGCGCGATCGGAAAATATGAATCAATTTTGAAATTTTTAATTTTATTTTTTTAGTCTACCAAACCAATAAATTTTGTGGGGGTAACTTTTCAAAGATCAAAATTTTTGGTTTTTCGGCCCACCCTAATATCAAAGTATGAGCCTTCAAAATTGAGTAATTTGGCAAAAAATCGCAATTGCATAAAATTTACGAGGCCCTCCCCCCGACCCCCTTGTGGGCTAGAACGGTAATGATCGTGGTTTTGTGAATAGACTACCAAAAAGAACTCGTAAAAAAATGTGAGCGAAATCGGAGGACCCCACTTCATTTTTGATTCAAATTTGTATGGAATAGCCAAAGAGTAACTTTTCTCCCACTCGAGTCTAAGAACTTACACCCGTCAGACACCTAGCACCTCCCTAATTGAATTCTATTCAGCGATTTTTGTAATGCTTACGGACTACTCGAAGTTCGCACGTAGGTGCCCGGTTCGATTATACGTCAGTTCCAATCAACATTTTACTCGATTCGTATCTTATTGTAAATTCTGTGTTCAGTATACATCGAGAATGAGGAAGAAAACACCCACGCCACGCCACATTCGCGTCACAGCGAGCCTGATTTTCGTCGTCACGTGAAAAATAGGTAGGTACGTAGACGTATACGCCGAGATGAGCGTCACATTTGGTATATCGTACGTACGTATGTTTATCGACGAGCTCGCGTTGGCTTATTTGAAAACACAAGGTTGCTTTTCAAATCACCGAAGAGAAGCGACAGCCGAGTTTGTTTAAATATACGTAGGCCTAAGGCATCGCTTTTCAAATGAGGAAGACGTCGATTTTACCGGAAAATAATTGACACGTTGAAGGAGTCTCTCGGAAGGATTACTCCACATACCTTATACCTACAGTCTACACCATTATTTTTTTCGTGGGAGTATATCGCATATTCGGAAAAAAAGCAATTATTATCGAGAAAATTCATCATCACGTAGATTTTAATAAAACTGAAAAGGAACGCTCGCCCCGTCACCTTGATCAATTTTTCAAAAAAAAAGTAATAGGTTCGGTACGACGAAAATATTATTTTAATAACTCTCTCGCACAAAGCGTTGGAATAACACCGAGAACTAACCCCGTCTCGTCTTCTCTCTTTCGTAATGTTTTTGACCATTTTTCTCCGCATTGGAAAAAAAAGAGCAGAAAAAAAGTTTTAAGTGATCTTGTATGAAGATAAATATTTTTATCAAAGTTTACTCGAAAATTGCTTTTAGTTTTTGTAAAGTGTGTTTTCAACACTCGTATATTTCGGTAGTCGCGCGGTAAGCACAATATTTCAGAGTAAAAATAATGAAATTTTCGTTTTTTCTGGCTCCCCCGTTCTTCCCCTGGCACTCATCGCTGCTCCGTTCGCGGTACATTTTTTTTCTCGTATTGGTAATACATTTAAACGAAATGTAATGCTGTCGACTACAATGGTGAAGGTCAATGAGCTACGAGTACGTTATTTTCTTATCCTACAGTGGATTATTTCTGCATTTCTGTATTGATAATTTTTTCCACATAATGAAAAAAACTCAACTAGTTTCATTTCAAATTTCATAATTTTTTAAAATAATCAATCAATTATGTGAAGAATAATTGAAATGTAAAACCATGATAATGATAATCAAAATTGAAATGTTTTCGTTCAGTTTCATGAATTTCAACATTTTGAATGAAATTTTAAAAATGATTGTCACCCAGTTTTTAATTATTCTAGAATTTTAATCTATTATTAAAAAGCTTTGCAATGTTTTAATTAATTTTCTTATATTTGTACAATTTTTCAACGAATTTCCAATGACATAACAATTTTTAAACATTTATTGCAAATTTTCGGCTATTTTAAAAAACATTCAAAAAAATATTTCAACGAATTAGAATCCATTTGTATCAATTTCCTGATAAGAACGAAAAGGAGTTTTTTCTGAAGAGGAGGAGAGGCAAAATTTCTCATTTTTTATTTTATTTTATTGACTGGAGGTACGATTTTGTTTTGTTTCTTTCAACTCGAAAGATTTTTTCCAGAAAGAATGAAACAAAAATTTCACCATTTTTGAAATTTTCTGACTCAGACGCAATATGAATTTTGGTTTATTGTGAAAGGAGGTGAAAAAAAAAAACAGTTTACCAAACATCATTTTTTTGACTAAAACTCCGATTTTTTAAAATTAAAAACAAATTTTTAAAAATAACAAACAGAAGTCATCACATTAACTTTATTCAAACCCAATACAATTTCTATGGAAGGGGAGGGAGGAAGAAGAGTAAATAATTTAAAATTTCTGACAAACGAATTTTTATATGATTTTTCCCTCTTATTTCAACACACAAAAGGAAAATTTCCACTGCATGTTATCAATTTCCAAAGAATTTTGGCTCAATAAATCCAATTTCTCCGACTAGAAATACAATTCTTTCACGATTGGAAGAAGGTAGAAAACTTTTCCTTCTGTCCTTCATATGATCTAAAACGGAATGAAAGGATTTTAAAAGTGATTAAAAAATCATCATAATCATGGTTTTCGATTAAAATTTTTAAAAAATGGATGTAGGTACTTACTAGGGTGGGCCGAAAAACCAAAGATTTTGATTTTTGAAAAGTTACCCCCCACAAAAGTTGTTGGCTGGATAGACTAGAAATATAAAATAAAAAATTTCAAAATCGATTTATATCTTCCGATCGCGCAAGAGCCTTCAATTCTTTGGAAATTGTCAAAATTTCAACATTTTCAGAAATTTTTAAAAATGAAAAAAAAATGAAAATTCATCAAAATCAATTTTAGAGCTTATTTAGGGTCTATTTAAAGCAAAAAGCACAACTTTTTCGAAAAAATCCATGTTTTATAGTTTTTTTAATTTTTCATATTTCTTCACCTCAATGGAAAAAATTAAAAAAAGTTATAAAACACTGGTTTTTTCAAAAAAAAAAAAGTGCTTTTTGGTCTAGATAGTCACTACAGAAGCTATGAAATTAATTTTAGTCAATTTAAAATCTTTTCAAACTTACCAAAATTTTGAATTTTTGGCAATTTCTGAAGAATTGAAGGCTCTTGCGCGATCGGAAGATATGAATCGATTTTGAAATTTTTTATTTTATTTTTCTAGTCTATCCAGCCAACAACTTTTGTGGGGGTAACTTTTCAAAAATCAAAATTTTTGGTTTTTCGATCCACCCTAGTAGGTACTCTCTCATTGTTTGAAAATTGTTTTCATAAAATCAGAATGTTTGGTTTTAATTTGTTCGTTTTTTGAAAATTTCCCTAAAATTACAAATGCCCAAGTTGATTTTTTGTAATTTTTTGAACTTCCTAAATTTGTTATTCATCGACAAAAAGGAAAACTTTACTTTTTTAAAAAAAGACCACCATTTTGGAAAAAGAAAACTTTTTGGAAAAAGGAAACCCTTTTAGGAAAAAAGAAACCCTTTTAGGAAAAAAGAAATCCTTTTTGGAAAAAGGAATCCCTTTTTGGAAAATGGAAATTCTTTTTGAAAAAAAGAAATCTTTCTGGAAAAAAGAAAACCATTTTGGAAAACCTTTCTGTAGAAAAGAAAATCTTTTTGAAAAAAGAAAACCTTTTTGTAAAATGGAACACTTTTTTGGAAAATGAAAACCTTTTTTAAAAAAGAAAAAACTTCCAGGAAAAAATAAAACTTTTTTGGAAAATGGTAAACCTTTTTGAGAAATGAAAAACCTTTTTGGAAAAAAGAAAAACTTTTTTAAAAAAGAAGAAAACTTTTAGGAAAAAAAAACTTTTTGAAAAATGGAAAACCTTTTTGAAAAATGAAAATCTTTTTGAAAAATGGTAAAACTTATTGGAAAAAGGAACCGCTTTTTGGAAAAAGGAAGCCCTTTTTTGAAAAATAAAAACTTTTTGGATAATGGAAACCTTTTTGGATAATGGAAAACCTTTTTGAGAAAAAATAAAACTTTTTGGAAAATGAAAAACTTTCTTTGAAAAAAATAAACTTTTTTAAAAAATAGAGAAAACCTCTAAGAAAAAGGAAAACTTTTTTGGAATATGGAAAATCGTTTTGGAAAATGGGAATTCTTTTAGGAAAAAATAAAACCTTTCTGGAAAACCTTTTTGTAGAAAAGAAACCCTTTTTGGAAACAGGAAAACCTTTTTAAAAAGAAACCTTTTTTAAAAAAAGAAACCTTTTTTAAAAAAAGAAAACCTTTTTAAAAGATGGAAAACCTTTTTAAAAGATGGAAAACTTTTTTAAAAATGAATAACTTTTTTAGAAAATGGAAATATTTTTGGAAAAAAAGAGGAACCTCTTTCAAAGAAGAGAAAACTTTCAGGAAAAATTAGAAAATTTTTGGGAAAAAATCCTTCTTAATAAAATTTATGAAAATAGTTTCCTATTTTACGTAGATTTTCTTTAATAAAATGTTATAATTTCTAGTCACTTCGGACTTTCCAGTGAATTATCTCTAGTAATTTCAGATTAGCCCAGAAGGGGAGGAAATCACTTTGAGATGCTTAACATTGAATTCTTGTCTTTTATCACGTAGTTTCGACTTTTTCAAGACCACGAATTTTTACCTGAAATTTTTCAAACAAGCAGTAAAAAATGTGAAAATTTTCATTCTCTATAAAATGATGTGAAAAATGTAGGAATTCAATTTGATGGATTTTTTTCCTCGTTTCATGCGTTAGGTTAATTTTTTTTTTGAATTTTGAAAAAAAATAAAGGAAAACAAAAAATGATTTAGAATTTTTTTATTTTTTTCCCTTTTTATTCAGTCATAACTTTGATGATCGATTTTCTGAAGAGAAGCATAGGTATTTTACCGTTTCAATACTGAATTTTAATTATCATTTCTTCAAGCGTTAAATCCCCCCTCTACACCACCACCACCACAAATAATCATAAAATAATTTCCAAAAGGGTATGGACGGATAAGGGGTGAATTTGGCCCCCGGCGCTTTTGGGCTCATAAATACCTCAAGTCGTGTATATTGACTAGAAATAATTTTTCACGAAATTTTGGACCCCTACCCCCCTCTCTTTCGGAGCTATGGCCATTTTATTGCATCATTTTCAAGAATTTTTAATTTCAACGGAAGTGAAGGAAATTTTCTGTTCTTTGGCACAAAGTTACATCTGGTAGAGGTGTATTCGTGGTAATTTTTTCAACAATTTTGGTGCACTCCTTCACGTTTTTTCGGCCATTTGAAGTTTTCAATCGTAAAAAATACCATATAAGCGAAGAGCGACCACCCTGGAAAAATTCCTAAAAAATACGTTTTTTCATGTAGAATTTTACTATGTATTTGGTTTTGGCGATTTCTTTGAACTAAGGGCTGAAAATCGCGAAAAACCGTACAAAAATGTAATTTTAGCAGATTTTTCGAATTTTGAGCGCTTTATACAGAAAGAAATAACCAAATAAGGAAACCAAGTTCAAATTCGTGTTCAGCAGGTCAAAATACCCCGGTAAACACCCTTTTCGTAATAGTTTTGATTAAAATTTCAAAATTCACCTTCCTCGCTGATTTTTAATGAAAAAAAAGTGAATTTCGAGACTTCGAGTAAAACGATCGTGAAAAACGTATTTTTCGAGGTATTTTGACCTGCTGAACACGAATATGGACTTGGTTTTTTCATTTCGTCATTTTCCCCTAAAACGTCCTCATTTTCAAGTTTGAATCGGGTCTCTCAAGCAAGAAAATTATTATACACAATAATTAATGTCATATTTGTGTTCTACGACCCAAAATTAGTCGGAAACTAAAATCTTTCCATTTCAAATTTTTTGAGTCACATTTCAGCAACAGAAACCGTCCAAGAGGAGTGATGGTGAATTTATTTCCCACGTATCCTCCATGTCTTTGGCATTAAATCGTGCCAATGAGTTACAATATTGCGCGCCCAGATCTCGAACAATAATTTTTTGAAAATTTTCCACAAGAATCAACATAGCAATTCGAGATTGAAAAAAGTTTCACGAAAACAGGAGCAGGGCATCGAAGATGCTTGATTTTTTTCAAATAGTCCTAATTGTCATTTTGCATCACGTTGAAATATACATAAATTAGAGGAAAAGGGTGTGAATGGGGGCTTGGGGATGAAGAAAGAGGTAGTACACATGAGAAAATCACGAAATGAAAAAACTAAATCCATACCTATTCGTGTTCAGCAGGCCAAAATACCCCGAAAAATACGTTTTTCGCGATCGTTTTACTCAAAGTCTCGAAATTCACTTTTTTTTCATTAAAAATCAGTGAGGAAGGTGAATTTTGAAATTTTAATCAAAACTATTACGAAAAGGATGTTTACCGGGGTATTTTGACCTGCTGAACACGAATTTGAACTTGGTTTCCTTATTTGGTTATTTCTTTCTGTATAAAGCGCTCAAAATTCGAAAAATCTGCTAAAATTACAACATTTTTGTACGGGTTTTCGCGATTTTCAGCCCTTAGTTCAAAGAAATCGCCAAAACCAAATACATAGTAAAATTCTACATGAAAAAACGTATTTTTTAGGAATTTTTCCAGGGTGGTCGCTCTTCGCTTATATGGTATTTTTTACGATTGAAAACTTCAAATGGCCGAAAAAACGTGAAGGAGTGCACCAAAATTGTTGAAAAAATTACCACGAATACACCTCTACCAGATGTAACTTTGTGCCAAAGAACAGAAAATTTCCTTCACTTCCGTTGAAATTAAAAATTCTTGAAAATGATGCAATAAAATGGCCATAGCTCCGAAAGAGAGGGGGGTAGGGGTCCAAAATTTCGTGAAAAATTATTTCTAGTCAATATACACGACTTGAGGTATTTATGAGCCCAAAAGCGCCGGGGGCCAAATTCACCCCTTATCCGTCCATACCCTTTGAGTATATTCGTACCCTCTGTGCAGTTTTCCATTTTTTTTTTTTCAATCGTTCCACAAAAAATTATTTAATCTCACTAAACCACTCTCTTCCAATCCTAAAAATATTTTCCCACCATTCTTGAATCTACCCCCCCCCCCTAACAAAGAGGGAAAAATCCGCTATAAATCTATTCGCAGTAAACCCGCCGACGACATCGCGTCGCTATACAAAAAAGGAAGCTATACCAGGCTGGTCGCGCCGAGAAACACTTATATGGAAATGTAATAAAGCCTTATAAACCGGGATAATTTACATCCTCAGCGACGACGACTACTATAGGTACATTATCGGATAATTTCTTGCTTTCTTCTCTCGGCCCGATGGACATTCCGGGCTATCCGAATTCTCCGGAAATTACTCCGACTCGGCGGCATCTCACGTATCCACCAATATAAAGAATACCAATAAATCGTTCCAACTGAATCCTATATCTCGAGTTGCGTTTTCGCGTCCCATTTGCTTACACCGTCCAAGGTCCTCGCCTCCTTTATACGCGCATACAATAAGAAAAATCCATTAACGACGAAATTTAAAGCATATTAAACCGCGTATGAGAAAATAACAATAAAAGCTGATAAGTTTAACAAAGTTATAAATCTCGTCGAGTACGCCCCGAAAACCCAGCAGATCCAACACACATTTATGGTGGTTTTTGATCATCCCGCTCTCCGTACCGGTGTATAATAACGCCTATCCCTATATGCGAAGGAAAAAAACCCACCGTCGAATTTACTCTGTATTTCTTCCTCCTGCGAAACGTACCGCGATAAATTTCGCATCCGAGTAGAGAAAAGTAGAATAATAGTTTAACAAAGAACAATTAGTTCGAAAATCCATTACAAACGAAACTGCCCGGTCTCTCGGATCTCGTACACGGCCGGCCGAGAACCAGGAATGCGTAGTACTTATTAAACGTGGGACCTCGATTTTAGAGATGTTTAATGCGGTACTGAAACGATTTCATCGTACGGTACTTCGCACACCGTCGCCGTTCACGGTGATTTTCCAACAATACTGCTAATGGTCGTACACCGGGCTATTGTTAGGCCTATAAAACTTTAGTATATCTCGCCACCTAGTACATATTACAATCGTACACCCACCTATCCGCGTTATACATTTCCATTAGAAGCCATAGAGGAAAAAATATACGTGAAAGAGATTTTTTTTTGCAAGTGCAGCATACCGCCGACGAGCTGAAAGGTGCAAAGGATGCGGGAAAAACGAAAAAATTCACGATTAACGAAATGCACGTACGAGGGCAGAGGTGCTTTTTTTATTGTTTGGATATTTTCCATCAAATTGCAATTTAAATCGTCCAATAAGGTAATTTGTTCGATAGAATAAAGTGCATTTCAAATAAACGCCACGATGGTCTTTTTTCCTACCCTCTTGGGGTTGTTTTACTATTTTTTATGCATTTTTTTTTTATTCGGCCAATGTGTTTAAATTGGAAGAAGAACGATTGATAAATGAACGTTTTTGAAAGGATAAATTGAAAAATGTTTGTGGATATCGAATCGACCGCATAAAAATACCATTACGTCGAGTAAAGTTACAGATTTCATTATAACCTATTAAATTGCCTAGATTTTTACACTTTTTTTTGGTAAAAAAATATTTTTTCTTGCAACGAAAACAGGTTTGCCTCGCCCTTCTACTATTACTATTTCACTTCGAATGAAAAAAATCCAGAACTCGTAGGAAAAATTATCAAAATTCCGAAGAAACCTTTCCATGAAGAAAAGAACTATTTTTGAGGTGTCTGTCATTGGTTGAAAAAAATGAATTTTTGAAAAGAAAAAAATGAATTTTTAAAAATAAAAAAAAGTTTTAAAAATGACCGATACTCGTAATTGAAATTTTAACTGCCCAAATTTATTTTTCGATTCTTAGGTAGTGAATTGTTATAAATTGCTATTCTTTAGAGAGAGAGAAAAAAATATCGACCTCTGGAAACTGATTTTTACAATCTTCAGTCATTTTAAAATCTCCTCCAGAAAAGTTGGGAATTTTTCCATCACATCTCAAGAAGTTGAACCTGAAGAACTTGGAAAAGGATTCCACCACCTTTCAAAAATAACCAGTGGCGTCGGAAGTTTTTTTAATGAGGGTACAAAGCGAGTATCGACTTAAAATACCAGACGCATTTTCGGCCTTAAATAATTCATAGCATTATAATTTTGTTCATTGGGGTTTTAATGCCCAAAAAATGCATTTTTTTCATGTTTTAATGCTTTGAAAATCACTGTCTGTTGTTATGAGGAGGGGGGGGGGGGGGGTGGTGGTGAAAATGATCTTTTGTAAACCCCCACCCCCCACATTGGGAGGTGTTACAATGTACCCATTGTACCCCACTAAAACTAATATTCATCACGTTTTCCAGGCGATTATGTCATATTTTTGAATCTCAAGCAGATTACAGTTGAAAAAACACACGTTAATAAAATTGCCTAATCAGTTTGCCGTAAATAAACGAACATCGCCTATTTACGGCGAATTCGATAGGCAACTTGAATAACGCTGATCCGGTCTGGTTTTGAAGAGGATCAGCTCATTGGGGTGGGCCAAAAAACCAAAAATTTCGATTTTTGAAAGTTTACCCCCCCCCCTTAAACTAGACAAATGAAATAAAAAATTTCAAAATCGATTTATATCTTCCCGCGCAAAAGCCTTCAATTCTTCAAAAATTGTCAAAAATTCAAAATTTCAAAAATTTCAAAAAAACTTTAAATTAATTTTAGAGTGTCTGTAGCGACTATCTAGACCAAAAAGCACATTTTTAAAAAAAATCAGTGTTTTAAAACTTTTTTCAATTTTTTTCAGAGGTAAAAAAATATAAGAAATTAAAAAAAACTATAAAACATGGATTTTTTTCAAAAAAGTTGTGCTTTTTGTTTTAAATATGCCCTAAATAAGCTCTAAAATTAATTTCGATGAATTATGATTTTTTTAACATTCAAAAAAAATTTCTAAAATTATTGAATTTTTGACATTTTTCGAAGAAGTGAAGACTCTTGCGCGATCGGAAGATACTATGAATCGATTTTGAAATTTTTCATTTCATTTTTCTAATCTATCCAGCCAATAACTTTTGTGGGAGGGGGGGGGGGGGTAATTTTTCAAAAATCAAAATAATTGGTTTTTCGGTCCACCCTACAGTTCATGCCAATTCGGACACTTTTCAAACTCAGGTCTTCAGATTTTGCTCAGAATCTTTTTACAATTGTCTAAACCTAAAAGTAAGAAAACTAGAGTTATTTTGGTTCCAGTCCACTTGGAGCTTTGACATATTTTTTTTATCTCGACGATTTTTCATGAAAGTACCCAATTTTGGTGTTTTGTACCTCAAAACTCGTAATCCGGAGAAATTTGATTTACACAAAGTTGTTCCTCAGCACCTAATGTACATTTTAGTTTCTCACCAAAATCCATTTTGGAGCAACTCCTGCCCCCCCCCCCCAAATTTAGAAACAAAACATGTTTTTGAGAAAACCTCGAAATCACGTTTTCGTCACTTCAAACGAAAAGTTTCGGAGATACGACAAAATTTATAATCACAAAAAGTATTCAGAATTGAATTTCCTTCCCAATGAGCTCCATTACGACCATTTTCAACAACTTTTCCCTACAGAGTGGACCTCTCCCCCTTCCTCGTTTTCACAAAAGTTGGACCCACGAACAAAATTTGCTCCAAAATAAATTCCGATAATAAATGAAATTATGCATTAGATATCGGAAAATAAAAATCGTTCAATTTTTTTTCGTGGGTCCAAATTTTGAGATAAGGGGGAGGGGAAGAGATCCACCCTGTCGGGAAAAAATGGTGAAAATGGTCGCGATAAAGCTCATTGGAAAGGAAATTCAATTCTGAATACTTTTTATGGTTACAAATTTTGCCGTATCTCTGAAACTTTTCGCTTAAAATGAAGAAAACGTGATTTTGAAGTTTTCATAAAACTGTTTTATTTTCAAATTTGGGGAGCAAGAGTGCTCCAAAATGGATTTTGATGAGAAATTAAAATGTACATTGGATGCCGAGAAACAATTTTTGTTTGAAAAATTTTTCATTACGACCCATAGATAAGGCAATACAGGCGTTTGAAATGTTGGGGTGGACCCTGGTGAAAGGGAGAGGGGAAAAAAAGAGCATACGAGCTTAATTTCTTGTTTTAGTGTCCAGAACAAGGATCAATCATAAAATCAATTTTAACAGGAATTTCGCACGGAAGCCTTTATTTGTACGATTGAGACCTGACTAATTACGTATTTTCAAATTTTTCCAGATCACTCAAAAATACAATAAATTCAGGTTGAAATCAAGTTTTTCCACATTTCAAGACAAAAATTTGCCATTATTTCCAGGCGACCTTAAGAACAGGTTCCAATCGAGAAAAAAAATCGCGTTAATAAAATTGCCTAATCAGTTTGCCGTAAATACGCGAATGCGCATTGTGCATTTTTAAGGCGAATTCGATAGGCAACTTAAATAACGCTATATTGGTACCTACTCGGTCATTTTGAAAATTATCGAAAATCACTGGAAAACAGTCAGGATTGCAGCAATGCAGTACTGAAACAGTGAAAAAAATTGCTGGAAAATTAGTGAAAATTTACTAGAAATTTCAGTGAAATCTCTGAAATTCGCTGAAAAATTAGTGGAATTCTTTGAAAAATCAGCGAAAATCCACCAAAAATCAAAGAATTTCGTTGCATTTCTCTGTGCTGAAATTCTGACTAATTATCAGTGACTTTTCACTGATTCAAAATGAAAGAGTATAGCTTTGAATTATACAAGTCTTCTCAAGTCCCTACCTCATCAAATTGACCTCTTAAAGCCAATTTTCCCACAATTCTCAGCCATTCTGAAGCCCTTGGTGTAATTTTCGATTCCCTTCAGTATTTCAAATTTTTTTTAGGAAGCTGAAAATAGAATTTTTCTCTCCGTTCGAATACTTTTAAAAGAAAATTTTACGATTTTGATATTTTTAGGCAGAAATTTCAGCAGACCAGCTTTATAGTGGATAGCTCAATATTTCCCACTTTTCATTCGGATTTCAAACACAAAGCTTTGATTTGTAACTTTTCATCCAATTTTTTCAAAATTTCGCCTCTTATTTCGTTTGAAAAAATCGTTTCCAATCATTTCAACTTTTTCAACTTTATTCCAACATTTAACCTTCTGTATTCGCCATTTTTCCGGTTATTTTTTCTTCGTAACCTTCACATATCGAGGTCAATTGAATCGGCGCGGCGACGGGTATTACGAAATAAAAAAAAGCCAATTTCGCAGCATTTCGTTCTTATCCGTACGTCGCGTCGTCGTCTTCTCCACTCGTTTCTCTTCCGGACGTCGTGGCACTTTAATTTTTACACGAATTTATCGAATCAATTTTGCGGATTTTCTCTCCTCGTTGGATGTTGGTTTTTCTTGTTTTTATTTACCATAAACTTGTTTCAGTCTTCTACTAAAAAGGCACATTACCACGTAACCTTCTTACCGCCTGCCCGCTGCGGCGCATCCGACCAGGCGATTTTTTTCTCAACACAAATGTAAAATCTTCTTTTCATTTCCGCGTCGCGTCTTCGTAATTCTACGTATTATTTCTCTTTGACTTTTTTCTCTCTTTCGGTATATTTCGTCTAGGGGGGTTCCCCCTCTCTTTGCCTTTCTGACTTTCTCATTCTGTAACGTGACTCGACTGCGAAGCACCACGAACAGTACTAATTTGAAAACACTGCTTGGCTGTGTGCTCGAAACTCGTCTTGGCCAAATTCGCCCCGGCGTGGCGAGCTTTCCTTCCAATGGCGGCGACGACACAGCATCTTTGTTAATTGTCTTCGGAAAATTGTTAAATTCGAAAAGATTAGTATATTATGCAACAAGGGAGATGAAGTGATTTTCGACGAATTTTGAGGTTTATTGCCCGAGCGAAGCGAGGGAAATAACTCAAAATCGTCGAAAATCATTTATCTCCCGAGTTGCATACGATATTTTTCATTGTAGAGGGAGTAAAAGTCGAGTTTGAGCACTCGATCGATTCGCGAGAGGGAGTAAAAGTAGACTTTTACTCCCTCTACAATGAAAATTCTATTTTTTCGGCGGTTTTTGTTTCCACCGGCGGTGGTTTAATCAGCCGTATGAAAGGAGGGTGGTGGTATCTTCGCTTGAAAATACTCGTTCCGTTATACGATATAATTTTCACTCGGAGTCGGAAACGTAAAAGATATACACATTACGTAGTCGCTACGCGCGTAGTATTTAAAATTTCACAAACTTACAAACCATAAAAAATTCATTTCAACTGCAAACTTTTTTCTACGAATGATTAAAACAAATATACTGTATTTTTTTTCCAACTCCGGAACTCGAATAAGAAGTTAAGCAAGGATGGAGAACCGGAGGAGGGCGAAAACAGCCAACAACACGCTAACTTTACGGCGGTGAAACTACTCGCTGTCTAACCAACGCCGTTCACCTCCCTGGCTCGGTAGTAAACGGTTATTCGCCGAGTTAAACAACTTGGGCGATATGTTGTTTTTTTTGTATCTTAAAAACGGCCAAAAATTCGTGAAGTGAATATTTTAACGATTCCGAACGGTCGAAGTCGAAGTCAGAATCGTGTGTTGGAAAAGGAGCACGATGGAGGGGGGTGGTGATTCTCGTTTGTATACGAGCTTGGAAAATTGTAATACAATACGGCGGCTAAGAAGGAAAACTTTTCGAAGAGGAGGCGATTTGAGCGGCCGAGTTTTATTTTAGAATTGGATCAGGGTGGAAGATTTAGGGTTTCGGTAAGTTGGTATGATTTGAAATTCGATCTTAGTTTTGTTCGGGTATTAGAAAGTGTTGGCAAATGATTTTCTCAATTTTTATACCAGATGGGGATATAGGAAGGGGAGGACAGCGAATTGGAAAAATTCAAAGAAATTCTATACGAAGACTCAGTGAACTCATTGAAAGTAAATTTTGGAAATTGAGAAGTCTGTTGAAGCTTTTTCGAGGTGTCTACCAAAATTCAAATCAAATTTCGCGATTTTTTCCTCAATCTATGTATCAAGATTTTTCGAAAATTAGCATTTTTTCACCCTCCCAGACCCTGCTAGACCCTTTACACGAGGGTGGGCCGAAAAACCAAAAATTTTGATTTTTGAAAAGTTACCCCACAAATGTTGTTGGCTGGATACACCGGAAAAATAAAATAAAACATTTCAAAATCGATTCATATCTTCCGATCGCTCAAGAGCCTTCAATTCTTTAAAAATTGCCAAAAATTCAAAATTTCAAAAATTCCGAAAAAAAATTTAAAATTGACTAAAATTAATTTTAGAGCTTCTGTAGTGACTATCTAGACCAAAAAGCACAGTTTTTTTTTTTGAAAAAATCAGTGTTTTATAACTTTTTTCAATTCTTTTCAGAGGTGAAGAAATATGAGAAATTTTAAAAAAACTTTAAAACATGGATTTTTTCAAAAAAGTTGTGCTTTTTGCTTTAAATAGGCCCTAAATAAGCTCTAAAATAGATTTTGATGAATTTTGATTTTTTTTTAAATTTTAAAATTTTCTCAAAATGTTGAATTTTTGACAATTTCCGAAGAATTGAAGGATCTTGCGCAATCGAAAGATATGAATCGATTTTGAAATTTTTCATTTCATTTTTCTAGTTTATCCAGCCAACAATTTTTGTGTGGAGGGGGGAAGGTAACTTTTCAAAAAATTTTTTTTTGGTTTTTCGGCCCACCCTACTTTACAAGTTGAAAAAAAAACAAGAAGTCCATTTCTTTCAAAAATAATTTTTTGTTATAATTTTCATCTTTTTTGAACTGAAAAATCAATAATGAATAAAATATTGTTGTCAACATTTTCTACTTATTCGATATTTTCTGTTTTCAAAAATTTCTCAACTATTCACAAATTTTTAGATAAAATTCTTGACTTTTTTAAAACTATTTCTCAACTTACTATGAAAATCTCAAAAAATAGTTGAATAATCAGTAATAGCGTCTATTAGAAACAATATTTTTGGTTCTCAATTTAGGCCAATTTTTGTAAAAATCGCCAAGAAATGGGTTGGATGTCGTCCTAAGCTTTCAAAGTAATCTATTCAGAAAGTTATCGCATTTCAAAAAAGTGAGGGTCTTCCAGAATTGAAAAAAAACTCAGAAAATTCAGAAATTGATTGAAGTAGTTCCAGGACTCTGAAGCCGAAAATTCAGTAAGTTTTCCTATTCAAGAACCATTGAGTCATTTAGATTTCAAAAAAAATACCTAATAACTTCTTTACTGTGAAATTTTACTTTTGGTCATAAGATGCCTTTAAAGCTAATGAGAAACAGAATGAAAAAAAAGTGCAATAAAAAAAATCATCTAAATGTATAAAATTATATTTTCTAATAATGATTAGAATGTGAGGTAAAAATCCACTGCCTCTGCCCATGGTGTTCGAATTGTTCCCAGAAATGTTCAACCCCCTGTGATATAAAAGCCAAACGATTACCTATTAATTTGCGAACCAAAATATGACAATTTGGGAAACTATTACACGAAAATGAATTTTCCACTCTCAAATCTTGCTCAAAAATTATATTTCGAAAATTGTGCTGTTTGTGTATGCCGGATCCTACAATACATTTTTTCATTCACTGAATTTAAGTTATTGAATAAATAATACACATAAACAACTCTCTTAAAAATAATAAAAAATTTTTAAAAAAAACACCCTTTTTATCGAAAAACATCACATTTTCACGATTTAAAAAAAAAACGAAAAATATTCGGAAAAATCTTTTTTTGTACTTTTAAAATTTTCCATTCAAAAAATGGAAAAATTCGTTTTCATTGTAGAGGGAGTAAAAGTCTACTTTTACTCCCTCTCGCGAATCGCTCGAGTGCTCAAACTCAACTTTTACTCCCTCTACAATGAAAAATATCGTATGCAACTCGGGAGATAAATGATTTTCGACGATTTTGAGTTATTTTCCTCGCTTCGCTCGGGCAATAAACCTCAAAATTCGTCGAAAATCACTTTATCTCCCTTGTTGCATAATATACTATTCGAAATGATCTAATCTAGAATGTTTTTACACAAATATATGATTGGAGATAACATTTTATGGTCATCTTTTTTTTATTACTTTCGAAAATTGAACATAAATACGATTTACATGTTATTTTCAAAGGAACAAAGAAGTAAAAAAGAAAAATCGTCGATAAAGTTTTTAATAATAAAAAAAAACAATCTTATCACGGATTGATAAAAAATTTTCACCCCTTCACCATTCAAATCAACCCTTCACCTATCCAATTTTTTGTGAAATCGAATACAAAAAAATTATAGAATGAAAAACTTGAAAAACAATAATACAATTTTTTTTAAATCTAAAACTTGATATCATATTGAAAATCGAATAGGTAATCAAATGATTGATTTTTCCGCTGAAAAGACAATGGTGTTCATATTATTCAATTTTGAACAACTCTAATTAATTATTGACGTTCAATAGCTTTAATTTTCGATTTTTCCTAAATCGATTTTCAAAATTTTATGTTTTCGATCGTTTCAGACATGGATTATTCGTTAAAAGCTTAAAAATAGTTCAATTTATTCAAATAAATTTCATTCGCAGAAAATTCGAACAATTTTTCCTACCTAATCAAACCTGAAACTACAGTAAAAAAAATGATTTCCCAGAAATGAAATCTAGGTATACAGAATTTCCATTCGATCTTACAGTAAAAAGAATAAAAGACTGCAATAATTTTTGAATGGGGAAAAATGAAAACCATTCTAGAAATTCGATCAATACTCAAATCAGGATGACTAGTTTCGATCATCTTTCTCTTGAAAAAATTAAAAATTGTTGGTTTCGAAAATTGAAAAATGTAAAATAAAATTCGATATTCGATTTAGTTGTTGGAAAAACTTGAAAACTGATATCACTCACTTTGAAAATTTAATTAATTTATTATCGATAGATTTTTCTGTCGAAAGATTTGAAAATGTGTAAAAAAATTTAATCAGCTTGAAAAAAAATTAATATGATCGATTTTCGATAGATTCGATCGTCGATTCTTTCAGAACTAAATTTACAGCAGGAAATTCGAACAATCATCCTACATTTAATTTAAAAAAAAAAAAATGGCATTGAGTGAAGAAATGAAATCTCGAATAAAATCTTATTCAACTCTATCCCATATTTTCACTATTTCACGAATACAAAAAACCAGCACAAGGTGTTTAATACACTTGAAAAATAAAAATTCTTGTAATTTTTTGGATTTTTTAGACTATTTTTATGCAATTTTTCTTACTTCAAAGGGTCTGGCCGCATAAAAGAGGAATTTAGCCCCGGCTCTGATTTTCGCTTTAACGTCCCCCCCCCCCCTCTTTTCAAGGATTTTTCATGAAAAAAAGGTGAATTTCGAGACTCCAAGTAAAATGGTCGCGAAAAGGGTATTTATTGGTGTATTTTGACTCCCTAAACACGAAATCGACGTTAGTTTTTTCATTTGGTCATTTATTCCCCTAAAAAACGTACAAAACTTGAAAAATTTGCTAAAATATAAACATTTTTGTACAGTTTTTCGCGATTTTTGGCCTTTGCGATATCGAAATTGCCAAAAGTCGATAAGTGAAATGAATCTACATTAAAAAACACATTTTTGGGATATTATCATAAAATAGTCAAACTTTTCTATCAATGCCCTTTTTACAGATGAAAATTTCAAATGGCAAAAACCTCATGAAGGAGTGCACCAAAATTTATGAAAAAATTATCATAAATACACCTCTACGAGATGTAACTTTGTGCTAAAGAACAGAAAATTTCCTTTACTTCAGTTGAAATTGAAAGTTCTTGAAAATAATGCAATAAAATGGACATAGCATCAAAAGGAAGGGGTGGAGGGGGGGGGGGGGTTAAAAAAATTTCCAGAATTTTTTTACATCAAGAAACACCATGGGGGGGGTTGAATAAAAATTCGGAGCTGTGGCCAAATTCACCTCTTATTCGGCCAGACCATTCGTCCAAAAAACCCTAATTTTTTCATTTGATTGAAAAATTCAAAGTGTTGAAAATTCTTGCTATTTTCTGGTTTTCTCGCTACTACAGCAAAATTCTTGCTATTTTTTTTCCTCGCTAGTACTGACCTTGCTGCATCACCATTCACCAACGCCATTATTTCCACCGTTGACACGCATTTCTGCGTAAAAACCAGCCACCCAACGTCGCACGAGATTAAATCCATATCAACTCGCGCCTCATCATCACGTACACCTAATTTAAATACGACTCGGCGAATTAATCGCTTTCGATGCAAATGTGCATATACATTGACAGCAAAAATACATCGGAGGGAGTGAAAGAGGCAACGAGGGTCGCTTTGATTTTTCCCTTTTGATCCCTGTTCGCGCATATCCGCCTCTCAAACTCACACCGACTACCTACTCAAAAGCGAAGCGTTTTTAATTAAATTTTTCGCACCGAGTCGCCGAACAGGCCTATTTGTTATATGGCAACACATATGGAAATCCGGCATAAAAACACACGTCGCTCCGACTTCGTCATAGCCTACCAAATTTAATGCATTTTCCTCTATTGACGATGCCACCACGCTGCGTCGACACGTCTGCGAGCTTAAAAAATTACCATTATCGTTGCTGCATAGCTCTATGTAGCATGTACCTCGTATCAAGCTTCGTACAATATTCTATCGCCGAAATATGACGTAGAAAAAGCCACCTTACCGTATTCACGTTCTCGTGCGGTAACTCGAATTTCAAATTCGATATTTTAAATAACACGAAGATGACGTGAAGAAGAAGAAAGGGGGAAAAACACGAAAGAAAAAAATGTATACCTGTGTAGGCGACGACACGTTGCGTTCTGGCGTCGTTTTGAGGCTTGAACATACGTACTCGTTTATTTCGAGAGGTGAAAAAAATTCATAATACGAAAAACCGCGAAAGAAAAAAGTTTTACATCAATTTGAAACAAATGTTAATATTAACGTTTCCTTTGCCCGTTTACCAAGCTACGACGACGAGCTTCCCCCTGCTACGTTCTGTCGACGCACCGCGAGTGTTATTTGTTTCACGTTTATACGTAATTGGCTGAAATTACTTCCTGCTGATTTATATTCTACGAGCATTTTCTTACGTTTCATTTCGAAAAGCCAATAACGATTGATAGCGAGAATATAATCCGAATACATTTTAAATTAGTATATACTTATTCGAAGTGTCTACTGGATTTGAAAAATAAAAATTTTGAGTATTTTATGGATTTTTTTTTGCCATTTACATGCTAGGTATTATTTTTCTAGCTTTAAATTTACTCAACAAAGATCCCCTCTCTCATTAGTCCATTTATTTTAGGATTTAACCCCCCCCCCAAAAAAAAAATTGAATCCTGATTTTTTTGCGTTTTACGTTCGTAATGGTCCACTACACAACATACCAAAATGGACACCCCATAACCCACCGCTACCTCCAGGGGAGGGGTAAATATCTGCTGAAAACCGGTTTTTTGTGAATATCTCCTCAAATAAGCCTCAAAATTGAAAAATAGTTATGAGCAATCTTGTTCTACGTGTAATTTCCTATCAGAAGATTTTTTTGTTTTTTCAAAAACACTCACTTCCTTGACCAACAATTAAGGGTAAAAACACGCATTTTTCAACAATTTACAGCATTTTCAGAGTGTCTAATAAACATGACCAGCTCCAAAACAGGACCAAACAGGACCTTCAACAGTACCTTTTGAAAATAGGTACTGATAAATTTTGTAACCCCCCCCCAAAAAAAAAATATCAATAATTGTTAGAAATGAGCGTAAATTTATTTTTAAAATTCAAGAATAAGGAAGGTAGAATACAAACAAAGTTACAAAACCAGGGTGTCTACTGATTTTTGAAAATCAAAATTCGCGACTTTTCGCAACATTTTCTAAACTTTTCAAACCATGCTTCAAATTCGCCCAAAGCCCCCCCCCCCCCCTCCTCCTCCTTTCGTATACTTGTTTTAAAGGAAATTTCAAGCACTTTTTAGTGCCTCCCCCGCAAATACTCTTTTTTTTATAGGAAATTGAAAATTAAATTGATTTTATACCTATAATTACATACGTTTTAAGGAAAATGATTATTCAACACCAATGAAGAGAAGATAAAATTTTCGAAAAAAATCGAAATTTCAAAGACAAATTTTTACGTTATAGAATGAATTGTGTGGAATAGAAAGGGAAAGAGTCCAGCCTATCATTTTGAGAATTATTTGTGTAAACATATCAAAGAGCCCGAGCGAAGCGAGGGCGAAAATTTTTGAAGAAAAAGGCATCTAGAAATTGAAATTTCTGCTTTTTTTATGCTATTTTTTTGACTTCCAAAATACAAGTTAGGTACATATTTTGTAGAGCTCCTCTCCGTCCAAAACATCTACGTACCTACAGAAATTTTTAAAATTCATTTCAAAATTCTCTCCTTTACTTGAGAATTTTAAATTGTTCAGGTTGAAAGGGAAAGAGGTTCATACTATCATTTTGAAAATTAACTGTGAAAAGTTACTGAGCCTGAGAGGAGCGAGGGCGAAAATTTTCTAAGTTTCTAAAGACTAAAGAGAGTCACATGAAGGTGATTGCAGTGGTAATTCCAGACAGAAAAATAAAAATTGAGAGATTTTGAATGAAAAACCTCGAATTCGAATCAATTTTGAAGTATTAGGTAAAAGAAAATATATAGTTTGCCCGAGCGAAGCGAGGGCGGAAATTTTTTATACAAAATTTTAGTTAAAAAATCATCTAAAGGCAATTCTTTAAATAAAAATTTTTGAGCAAAATAAATTAATTTGAGACAAATTCGCGACCTTTGATGAATTTTGGGTCAATTGAGCGACTATTTCGCGACCAGGAGACACCCTGAAAACAGGACATTTCTCTAAAAAAGCCTCAAAACAGGACCAAAACAGGACTAACAGGACCATTCAGCCCAAAACAGGACCAACAGGACCAACAGGACCTGTTAGACACACTGATTTTTTGAAAAAATCTAAACTTTCGTGAATATCTCCTCAAATAAGCCTCAAAATGGAAAAATGGTCATGAACAATCATGTTCTACGTGTAATTTCCTATCAGATAGGTTCGTTTGTCTTAGAAAACACCCACTTCTTTGCCCAAAAATCAAGGGTGGAAAACGTCTATTTTTCCAATATTTACAGTATTTTTGGAAATTATGGAAATACGAAGCTGAAAATATAGTTTTTGAATCCTTACGACGCAAAGAAATATTTCGTATCATCAATAATAAGCAATAAAATCACGTTTAAAGTACTTTTTCTTTTCACAACCTCAATTTTTTAAATGCAATATACAATAGCCTCCCTTATAATTAACGGTAGAGGTTGAAATTCTTGCGGTGACTTTTTTTGGAATAGCCTACCATCATAATATATAAAAAAATTACTCTTCACTGGTATAATTTTGGGTACTTTCAGCTTCGTATTTCCATAATTTCCAAAAATATTGTAAATATTGGAAAAATAGACGTTTTCCACCCTTAATTTGGGTGTTTTCGAAATAAAAACGAACCTGTCTGATAGAAAATTGCACGTAGAATATGATTTTTCGTGACCATTTTTCCATTTTGAGGCTTATTTGAGGAGATATTAACAAAAGTTTCAATTTTTTCAAAAAAAAAAGCTGTAAATTGTTGAAAAATAGGTATTTTTTACTCTTAGGTTTCGGCCAAGAAAGTAAGTGTTTTTGAAAAAACAAAAAAACTTTCTGATAGGAAATTACACGTAGAACAAGATTGTTCATAACCATTTTTCCATTTTGAGGCTTATTTGAGGAGATATTCACAAAAGTTTAGATTTTCTTCAAAAAATGCTGTAAATTGTTGAAAAATAGGTTTTTTTTACCCTTCATTTTTGGTCAAGAAAGTATGTAATTTTTGTCATTTTCGCAAAATCGAGTTGATTTTCACAATATTTGGCTCCAAAAAAATGAAATTTTTAAGCGAATGAAGCGTTCTACGAAAAAAATGATAAGAACCAAAATTGTGGAGAATTAAATGTCCTTTCTCCCCTAGAGTAGTTAAAATTTTTCTAGGAGTCGATGTTTTCGTGGTATTTCCACGTGAATTCAAAAGCTGAGATTCGACTATTTCAATTTCTAACTTCATTCGAGAATACCACAAAAACATAAGACTCGTAGAAAAATTTCGATCACACTAAGCAGAAAGGAAATTTAATTCTCTACAATTTTGGTACCTATAATTTTTTTCGTAGGATGCTTCATCCGCATGGAAATTTCACTATTTTGAAGGCAAGTCTTTAGAACGTGAATTTGATTTTGCATAAATTACATGAGTTCTTCATCAAGTAACGGAAGCCTCTCTCTAATCATATGCCTTTGTGAACTGACTCCTAACGTATGAAAAACAACTCCCATTTTTATAATTGTTGCCATTTTATTTTAAAAAATAATAAATATTGTGATATCTCTAGCTGGATCACCCTGCATGTTCAAAAATAATAATACTTTGGAAATTATCTGCATGGACAGAGACAAAATTTCATACTTTGTACTAAATTGTCGATAAACTTGATTTCTAAATTTTTTTAAAACATTTTAAAATAATTTTCTCAGTTTTTTTTTTTATTTTTAATTATTTTTCTTTAAAACGTGCCCTAATTTTTTTTTGAATAAAATGCATCTTAAACATTTTTACATTACCTTCATTACAATTTAGAGAGACAGTGTTTTCAGTTTTACGAATTTAAAATTTATAATTTTTCATTAGAAGGTCAATGCATTTTAAAAAGATTATAACTTTAACAATTTTACATTATCTTTCAATTTAAGCAAGCAATGTTTCCAACAGTACAAATTTAAACACCAAATTCATAACTTTTTAAAAACTTATTTTTGGCAATACTGAAAAAAATGTTACACAAAAAGAAAAAAATTGTAAAATAAGAAAAAAAAAATGGGAAAAGTACTGATAAAAAATATTGAAAAAAAGGAAACAAATTGAAAAAAAATATATTCAAAACAAGCCATCAGCTGATCGCCGATTGCAACAGGGTTTTAGTTGATTCATTTGTATTTTCATTTTAATCTCGTTCACAGTTCATGAGCTTTTGTGATTTTTATATTTTCGTGTGAAAATAGGGTTGCCTAGAAGCTTTTACCAAAATACAGGGTGTCCGAAAAAAATTACAATAAAAATGCTCAGCAAAAATTCTCTAATCAACTTAAAATCAAATCTCGTATCTGGTACAAATAAATACTGTTCATTCATTGGCTCTTTTAAAATACTGTTAGAGATAGAAAGGTTCGCGACTTCCTCTCTATTCTAAACAGCTGTCCGAGAATAATAACACAAGATTTACTCTAAAAACGCAACCATGTATTATTAAACTTTCATAGAACCAAATTATCTGAATAGACAAATTAACGAATAGACAAATTATCAGAACTACACGAATAAATCGTGTAGGCAAATTATCTCAGCTGGGAATACTCCCGGAACGACATCACATACCTCTCGAACGGAAACATTCGAGACGTAGCTGTTACTCTCACCACGAGGTTCAAGCAACTGCCAACCGTAGCTCGTAGGAATCCACGAGCTCCGTGTTAGGTACCATGTTCTACGTAGCTACATACAGTGCAGCCACTATATGCACAGGAAAGTGTCAGTAAGGCCAAGTCCACCCCTTACAATACTAATCACCGGTTGGCTAAAAGTTGCCGGAAAAAAACGAAGAAAATTCAATTGCAATAGGCAATATGGGTTTTCGCTGCTATTCTACAAACCCCCTAAAAATTAGGATGTGGAAAATATATTTTTAAAAACGAGAAAAAAATAAGTAGGACAAAATGTTGGAAAGTTATTGAAATGCTAAATTTTTCGATCAAGGCTCACAAAATGTCATTATGTCAGACCTGGGTAAAATTTGACAAAAAAAATACTCAAAAACGTTATGTTACGTAACGTTACAGAAAAGCGTTACATTTTTCAAAAATTAACTTCCATCCAGGCCTAAGACACACCTACGTCAAAATTTTAGAAGAAAAAAATTTCAAATACCAAAAAAATAATTTTAGAACGAATTTTAAGAATTTTTACCAATATAATGCACAAAAATTGAAATATGAAAATCATTAAATTTTGGAGGAAAAAATCATTTAACACGAATAAAGAGAGAGTGAATACAAATTTTCAACATAAAATATAGGCACTTTGGAAGAATTTCGTGATGACATTTTTATTCATTAAAAATTCATCAAATTTCCAAACATCGGAAAGAAAAATAATTATTTGGCCCGAGCGAAGCGTCGCACGTGGACAAAAATGTCTGAAAATCGAAATGTCAAACACACACGAAAAAGAGATGAACGTAAATATTTTATCACCCGAAAACAATCAGAAAAAGTTTTAGGTAAGCACGAAATTTGCCAATATTTGCCAATATTTAACAAAGTTGAAGAATTTCGTCTCGCCCAATCATGTCAGCTAAAGTATGTATCTAAAAGTGACGTCTGCTGGCAAAGACGTAGTCAGGATTTCTAAAGAAAAGAGCCAATCATAAAGGCAACTACAGTGGCAATTCTAGACAGAAAAATCAAAATAATCGACATTTCGACTGAAAAAATTGAATATCAAATAAAAGGGCAAGGGCCGAAATTTTTATAAAAAATTCGAGTTCAAGGAATATTTAAAGGAAAATTTTCAATTAAAAAATACAAGACGGAATTTGTTTAAAATGCTTGCTTTTTATGCATAGGAAAGGTATTTCTGTGTTTGTTTTTTTTTTGGAGGGGGGGGGGGGGGTATTTCGAGTAAACGATTTATTCGTCAAGCAGGATTTTCGTTTAAATAAAATCTGTCTATAGCTAGCTCACACTTCAAAAAAAAAATCCAATACTCATTTTTTTCACCATTCAACCCTTCTCCTTTATTTGTGCTGATCAACGAGTTAATCGCATGAGGGTGCATTCTGATACGTGGGTAATGAAAAATGAATCTTTCACACGAGTACCAAGAAATTCAAGGATCAAGGTATCTTCACCCACATATTCGAATAGGCAACGTGCACCACCGACTCGAATTTCCGCCCGAAACAAATCGAATCCTTCAACATTTTTACCCCTTTTTTTTTAAACCTTGAAAACCAATTTATTTCGCGAATCCGTCGCAAAATGCTAGACGAACAATCGAATGAATAAATAATCAAAGACGCGTCTCGTCGTGTTCAAATGCGCATCGTTTCCAATCCTGCGCTCTTCGGGTGTATTTGTTGTGTTCTCCTCACCTTGGCCCCCCTTCCCCGCGCCGAAGCTGCTAAAAATTTATTATTTATTCGCGCCGATCGTCGAAAGCTCTCACATAGTTTTTCATTATACCAGCCATGATAAACTAATCGAGCCGGTGGTTGTTTTTGCTCTTGTGATTTCAGGGTATTAACTACGATTCGCCTCGAGGTGGCGTTTCGGTCGTTACAGAGAAAAGCAACAAATTCAGCTCCAGCAGCTTATTAATAATCAACGCATCCGGAGATGATTCCGGAAAGTATACCTGTAAGCCAGATTTAGCCAATCAGACTTCCGTACATGTTCACGTGCTGCCTGGTAAGTATCTTCCACTTATCTGCCTTGGGGTGCGGATACTTTTGCTCATTTCATCCCCTGGGGGTTGTTGGTGTTGGTGAGAAAATGATTTCTATCAACGAAGAAATTGCCAAACAGTTTGAAGGACTCATATTCCAAACAAAATTGTAAATTAAAAGTTTCAATTGAAACTTTTAATTTAAAAATCTTAAGATTTTTAAAACATTCATTTCAACTTTTTGAAGGATAGTCTTCCCCTTAAAAATAACACGGTAGAAAAAAGTTTACCTTCTTCACATAAAAAATGAAAAGATATCAAGCTGACTCAAATTTTCGAAAATGGAAAAACGGGAAATTTTTCTTCGCAATAATTCATTCATTGTGTTTTTTAAAGGAGGAAATTCGTTGAAAATTGAAAGAAATATCAAACTTTTTCATATCAACTCTTTAAAGAGTTTAAAAAAAAGGAAAGGAAATGACTAAAACGTTAAAATTTTTCTTACCCACGAATAAAAATTTTTATTTTTCATAAAAATACGTGAAAACTGTAAAATTATTTAAATTGTCGTGGAAACCGTTGCAAATGTCATGAAAATTATTAATAATAAAAAAAATGGAATATATTGAAATAATTTCAAAATCGTTGACAATTTGAGCTGGGCTAACGGACCTCGTAATTCACCCCTCCCCATCACAAAAAAATCAAGAAGATTTTTTGGAAAAGTTGTAGATGTATGGAAATCATAATTATTATGAAAATTGTTGAAAAATTATAAGAAATATCAAAGAAGTTGAAAATGGGTAAAATTTTGGTACCTGTTGAAAAATTACTGATGCGAAGAAAGCGAAAAATTTATTAAGATCGCTAGAATTATTACCTATGAAAATTCTTCCAGAACCTTCATTTTAAAAAATGAAAAATGCTGTAAAATTATGTTACAGAAATTATTACCTACATAAATTTTTACAAATGCTACAAAAATCTACGAAAACATAATAAAATGTTGGAAAATTTTCCATACCATACCACTTTTTCTCATAAATGACTCAACTTCAAGGTCCCCAATTTCAGCCCTCTTTCGAGCAAAAGGAACAGAATTTTTTGGGAGGTCTCCCATTAAAAGTAAAATAATACTCACTCTAGAATCCATTTTTTTCCCCATGGATATGTTTGACGAGGGACCCTCACCAACTTTCCAACGCCAATCCGTTAAAGTTCTCGGGGATAGAATTTTTAGCTTAGGAATCTCGTAGCTTGGGGCCAGAGACAGAGCTGCAGCTCTCTCCAGTGGAGAAATGAAAATTTGCTCATTGTCTCTAAAATCATCTTCCAGCTAGATAAATCGAACGACATAAAAGTTTTGACGAAGTTCCACTAGAGGCAAATGACTTCCTCATGATAGTAGGAGAGAGTCCTTATGTTGGGTGGCAAAAAACGAGTATGTCCGTCACCGGATTAAAAAAACAGTTTGTAGGACAATAAAAAATATTTTTTCAAAATAGTAGCACAGACAATCTGTTCCAAACTCATTGATGATACCAATTTTCAAAATTTCAACTGCATACATCATCACGTGAAGAAAATTGAGATGAAAAATTTTTGGAATAGTTGTCCTAAGAAAATTTTGAGAAAAACGTTCCAAATTCAAAAATTCTAAATTCTGATACAAATTTTGAAAAGAAAAAGTTGTTTAAATTAGAGACAATGAACAAATTTTCATTTCACCACTGGAGAGAGCTGCAGCTCTGGCCCCAAACTACGAGATTCCTTAGCAAAAAATTCTATCCCCGAGAACTTTAAATTTTTTTTCAAACTTTGCACGTAGATGGAGGTACGAGGGAGTAAACAACAAGAATAAAACATTTTGTCAGATTCGTAATCTAAAGCCTCAAAAACCTGGATTTCGCTATGCTACACGATATGGTGGGCGAATTTCGACTTCAGCACCCTCCCACACCTCCACTTACCTTCAAGTTTTTTACGACCTTAAAAACCTAAATTTTGATATACAACACGAAATCTTTGATGAATTTCGATTTCAGCACCTTCCATGTATGTACCTCCCTTTTACCTTGAAAATTTTTTTATTGTCGGATTCGTAACCTACGACCTCGAAACCCAAGATTTTGATATACAACACGATATGTTTGATGAATTTCGATTTCAGCACCCCCTCCACCCCCTCCTCACCTTCCTTGAAAAAATTTTTTATTGGCAGATTCGTAATCTACGACCTCGAAAACGTAGATTTTGATATACAACACGATATTTTTGATGAATTTCGATTTCAGCACCCCCCCTCCCCTTTACTTTCAAAAATTTTTTCATCCTTAGATTCGTAATCAACGACCTCAAAAACTGAACCTAGACTAGATTTTATCAACTTTTATCGCTTGACTTTCGACCATTTTGAGGGGCCTCCAGGACCACAGTGGCCCTGCCCAAAAGCTTTTTAAACAAAGGGGGTGAAGGGGAGCGGCACAAACGTCGGGAATAGTAGCACAATCCTTCCATATGTGAATCATCCCCCTCCGTTCAATGGGCAGGGCTAGCATGTCACCAGCCCCGCCCAAAAGTTTTTTTAAAAAAAGAGGGGAAGGGGAGCGGCACAAACGACGAGAATAGCGGCACAAACGTAGCACAATCCTCTCATATGTGAATCACCCCCCCCCCCCCTCCGTTCAATGGGCAGGGCCGGTGACATGGACCTAGAAGGATGGCGATCGCATTTTCTTAGTGCTACGAAGGCTTCTCATACAATTTTGATTAGGTAAAAAACGCAAAAAACAACGTTTTTTTCAAAAGGAGGTGACCTTTGAGCACCTCCTGCTCCTATCCCCTCTCATTGCCTCTCATGGACTCAAAATTTTTTTGTGAAGTCTCTCACTCAAAGTAAACCACCCCACCAAATTTGGTCAATATCCGAGATATGTTTTTTTTTTCGATCTACTCAAATGCATATGGCAAGGGGTGGTGTGGAGAGTAAAAGTTGTGAAATGCATGTTTTGCCTAATTCGATATTTGAAGTGGCAGGGATTGAAAAGGTTTGACAAAAATTAATTTTCAAAATAATTATTTTTGAAATTCGGCTGCCCCTTCAGATGTTGAGTTGGGCAAAACATGCATATCCAATTTTTACTTTCCACACCATCCCTTACCATGTGTACGTCTTAGTTTTCAACTATTTTCAAATTCAAAATTTTTCAATTTTGAATATTTTATTAATTTTTGAATGTTGGCAAGCTAAATTGGCAACACTTCCCGTTTCAGATATTTCCAGCGCAGTATATGTGTTGCCCCTTGAAAATCTGCACAAGTGCACATAGGCAATAGGGTGGGCCGAAAAACCAGAAATTTTGATTTTTGAAAAGTTACCCCCGCAAAAGTTGTTGGCTGGTTAGACTAGAAAAATAAAATAAAAAATTCCAAAATCGATTCATATCTTCCGATCGCGCAAGAGCCTTCAATTCTTCAAAAATTGCCAAAAATCAAAATTTTGAAAATTTTGAAAAAATTTAAAATTGACTAAAATTAATTTTAGAGCTTCTGTAGTGACTATCTAAACCAAAATGCACATTTTTTTGAAAACATTAGAGTTTTAAAACTTTTTTTAATTTTTTTCAGAAGTGAAGAAACATGAGAAATTAAAAAATATATATAAAACATGGATTTTTTCAAAAAAGTTGTGCTTTTTGCTTTAAATAGGCCCTAAATAAGCTCTAAAATTGATTTTGATGAATTTTGATTTTTTTTTTAATATTAAAAATTTCTGAAAATGTTGAATTTTTGACAATATTTCCGAAGAATTGAAGGCTCATGCGCGATCGGAAGATATGAATCGATTTTGAAATGTTTCATTTTATTTATTTAGTCTATCCAGCCAACAACTTTTGTGGGGGTAACTTTTCAAAAATCAAAATTTTTGGTTTCTCGGCCCAGCCTAATAGGCAACTTCCCATGTGGGTCGGCGTCGGACATTTAATGAAGGTCTCTCGTTAGAGCTGGGAGGAGGGGATTTGAAATTTTTCAACATTCTGAACTACTCTTTTCAGTTTTTTTCTAATTTTTTAAAATATTTTATTTTTTTCTCAAAACATATTCAATTCTATAACTTTTTATTAAAATACGTATCAATGCACCCAGTGGCGTAGCCAGGATTTTGTCAAGGGGGGGGGGCGCAAGAACGAGATTTGAGCTTTCAAAATTTTTTGAGAAATTTTAAGTAAATTTTAAAAAAATTTCAAGTTTAGCCCTCTTTCCCTCCCTCGCCACAGAATTTCTTTAAAGGGTATAGCCGGGTTTTTGGTGAAATCGGCCCCCTCTCCGATTTTCGATCTAACCCCCTCAGGTGGTGTACCTTGATGTAAAAAAAATTCAGAAAAATTTTTGACCCCCCAACCCCCTCCCTTTCGGAGTTATGGCCATTTTATTGCATTATTTTCAAGAATTTTTAATTTCAATGGAAGTGAAGGAAATTTTCTGTTCTTTGGCACAAAGTTGCATCTCGTAGAGGTGTATTTACGATAATTTTTTCAAAAATTTTGGTGCACTCCTTCACGTTGTTTCACCTATTTGAAGTTTTCAATCGTAAAAAACGACATATAAACGAAGAGCGACCACTTTTTAAAAATATCCCAAAAACGTGTTTTTCAACGTAGATTCACGTCACGTATTCACTTTTGGCGACTTCGATGCACCAAGGGCCAAAAATCGCGAAAAACCGTACAAAAATGTTATTTTTTTAGCATATTTTTCAAATTTTGAGCGTTTTGTAAGGAGAGAAATGGCTGAACGAAGAAACTAACGTCGGATTCGTATTTATCGGGTCAATATACCCTGATCAACACCCTTTTCGCGGTCGTTTTATTTGAAGACTCGAAATTCGCTATTTTTGTCAGGAAAAATCAGTGAAAAAGGTGAATTTTGAGACTTTACGCAAAACGATCGCGAAAAGGGTGTTTATCGGGGTATTTTGACCCGCTAAACACGAATCCGACGTTAGTTTCTTCATTTGAAGGTTTTTTCTGCATAAAGCACTCAAATAAACTTGAAAAATCTGCTAAAACAACAACATTTCTGCATGGGTTTTCGCGATTTTTGGACCTATAAGTTCAAAGAAGCAGCCAAAACAAAATAATCAGGAAAAATTTTCATTAAAAAATATGAAAATGTGCAATACATTACTAAAGCAAGAAACACAACATTACCCTCCAACCTTTACCTAGTGCCCACTTTGTCAACCGAAACGGAAGCTGCGTATTTGAAAGAAATTATACCATTTGGTTTTGGATCGGCGAATAGCGAAAAACTCCGAAGTTCGGTAATTTATGATTTCCGCTCTCTATATGAGCTTAGGGGCGTCTAGAGGGCCTAAATAAAAAAACTAAGGCCAAATTTAAAATCAGAAACCCAAATTTCATTTTATAACACCACTTCAAGTTATTAGTTTGCTACCCCAAATTGAAATTTTGGCCTAGTATTAGGTATCCAAGTTCAAAATTTACAGTTTCATATTCTTTAATGTAGATTTTTCCTGAGTATTTTGTTTTGGCTGCTTCTTTGAACTTATAGGTCCAAAAATCGCGAAAACCTATGCAGAAATGTTGTTGTTTTAGCAGATTTTTCAAGTTTATTTGAGTGCTTTATACAGAAAAAACCTTCAAATGAAGAAACTAACGTCGGATTCGTGTTTAGCGGGTCAAAATACCCCGATAAACACCCTTTTCGCGATCGTTTTGCGTAAAGTCTCAAAATTCACCTTTTTCACTGATTTTTCCTGACAAAAATAGCGAATTTCGAGTCTTCAAATAAAACGACCGCGAAAAGGGTGTTGATCAGGGTATATTGACCCGATAAATACGAATCCGACGTTAGTTTCTTCGTTCAGCCATTTCTCTCCTTACAAAACGCTCAAAATTTGAAAAATATGCTAAAAAAATAACATTTTTGTACGGTTTTTCGCGATTTTTGGCCCTTGGTGCATCGAAGTCACCAAAAGTGAATACGTGACGTGAATCTACGTTGAAAAACACGTTTTTGGGATATTTTTAAAAAGTGGTCGCTCTTCGTTTATATGTCGTTTTTTACGATTGAAAACTTCAAATAGGTGAAACAACGTGAAGGAGTGCACCAAAATTTTTGAAAAAATTATCGTAAATACACCTCTACGAGATGCAACTTTGTGCCAAAGAACAGAAAATTTCCTTCACTTCCATTGAAATTAAAAATTCTTGAAAATAATGCAATAAAATGGCCATAACTCCGAAAGGGAGGGGGTTGGGGGGTCAAAAATTTTTCTGAATTTTTTTTACATCAAGGTACACCACCTGAGGGGGTTAGATCGAAAATCGGAGAGGGGGCCGATTTCACCAAAAACCCGGCTATACCCTTTGGAATCATTTTCATAAATATTTAGGTAAAAGTTGCAGAAAAATACTTAAATTTTGGAGCAAACAACTTCCATGCCAATTATTTTGACCTTGAAAACCAAAAATAATGGCAAATTTATGCAGTGGCATTGGAAGCTTATATTTCAGAAGGGTACAAAGAGGATATGAAGACTTGGATAACTAGAAGATTTTAGGGGAAGGGGTTAAAAGGGAGCATTGTTTTGCAATATTGCCTCAATTAGTTGACATAAGTATGATTTTGTTCATGCCCGAGCGAAGCGAGGGCGAAGCTTTGAAAAAATTGAATTTGTAATGTTCAAAAAATACGTTTTTTTGCTCAAAATTTAAAAAAAAAGGCCATGGGGGGATCGCCCCAGTCGCCCCCCTCGGCTACGCCACTGAATGCACCTTTTTTTTCAACATTTTCAATACTTTTTCATTTTTTTTCTTCTTTTTAAAAATGTTTTCTTCTTTTCAATGAAAAATTGTGTAAATTTTTTGTTTTGAGCCAAAAAAAAATCGCAGCTACTCTAAAACCGGAAAACTAATATTTAAAAAATTCATTATTTTGGATTTTTCAGATTTTTCACCTCTCCTCCCCCCTCCTTGAATAGACCACCTTCGGCCTTTTCATCCCTGAATTTGAATAATGCGAAGAAATTGAATGAGAGTGGAAAGAGTTGGAATTTTTCCAATTTTTTATCATTGGCTTTCGACTGAAAAATAATTTTCACAACGAATTTCAAAGTTTCAAAAAACACTTCTAAAACTATGGATCGAAATAAAATGACAGAACCAAATGGAACCAGGGAGAAATGCCAATTTTCTCACGTTTTTATATTTTCAAAAATCGATCATTTTCACGGAATGGTCATAAAATTCCAAAAATCATATGAGAATATTTTCTTAGCCATTTTTCCCTCACTTCATCCGGATATGTATGTAGCTACTAGCTAGCTCTTGAATTGGGTCAACTTGGCTGAGTTCTCGGACACTCGGAAAGAGAAAAATTAGCCCGATAACGAGCTAGCACAGCCAACACAAAGCCACCTAGCGAAAGAAACGAGAATAAGAAAACGGTGTCGTTTTATACTCGATAAAACCGGCGGTAATTCGACTTTACGCGATCGAATTTCATTAAAACGTCGTCGACATCATCGTCGGGTCGTCGTCTCCGCGTATTCTTCGTCGATGCGGTACGATCCTGTATTATATAAATGCATTTAGAACGAAACCGGAGCTAGTCATGTCGGGTACACGATGCACACCGGGCGAGACCCGGAGAAAGCTTTTTCTTGATGGCGAAAGCAGGCGAACTCGGTATACGAGAGGAGTATGGCTTTATATATAAAAGAAGCGTAATTAAAGTCACGTTGAAAATGAAGTTCGCATTCGAGACACAATGGTCTAACATTAAAAATAACTCATGGTAATAACGGGCGTTTTTTGTTCCGTTTTCCTTGTTCGCTTTTTCGCTTAAAATTCAGCGACGCCAAAATGAAAATAAACGTAACTCGATTTTCGCCAGATAAGTGTTCATTTGCGATTGTAGTACGTTTGGCTGGATATAATGGACCCCCAAGTTTTCTGCATAAGGCGGCGCGACGTGTTTGTTTTCTATGTATATTTAAGTATATTACGTATAATAGTAGTACATATTTGTAGTTTATATAGGTATACGTGTGTGGTATACCATATCGTAGAGTTACTCGTACGTAGGTACAGTGTATGGTACCGATACCGATGCCAGGCATCTCGTAGGATACGCGATATTCCCTTGTACTCCATTTCCAGGCATGCTCAACTGTAAATTCTCGATTCTCGAGTATTATTATGGTAATGAAGTTTATTACCGTCTGCAACGATTATACGATGTAGTTCGCTGGTCCGCGAACAAATTCGTCAAAGTATAATTAATTTTCAGACTCGTCGGGGAGCTGTGGGCAAAGGATCTGGCAGCGAATGAAAATATATTGAATTCGAAACTCGCCAAGTTTGGGAAGGCGTTCGTCGTTGAATTTTCACTTGTAACTTGCGGGCAATTGTTTTATTGCTGCGATGGTGTACGTAAAATATATAATTTAAGATGACGAACGAAATGTGTTGCGAGCAGGCTGACTGGGGAATCAGTGTGAAATTGTCTTCTGTTCTCGTCCCATCAACGTTAATATTCGATTTCACTTTTTTCAGCAGTTTTGTTCCATTTTTCCATTCGTTTATTTATTTTATAGAATACTGGTCCCGAAAAACTGACCCCGGTGGCCAAATTTCACAAAAAAAATGATCAAAGAGTAATAAAAAATCCACACTTTAGCACGTACTTTTACAATTTAGGGTGGGCCGAAAAAACAAAAATTCTGATTTTTGAAAAGTTACCCGCCACAAAAGTTGTTGGCTGGATAGACTAGAAAAATAAAATAAAAATTTTCAAAATCGATTCATATCTTCCGATCGCGCAAGAGCCTCCAATTCTTAAAAAATTTCCAAAAATTCAAAATTTTGAAAATTTTGAAAAAATTTTAAATTGACTAAAATTAATTTCAGAGCTTCTGTAGTGACTATCTAGACCAAAAAGCACATTTTTGAAAAAATCGGTGTTTTATAACTTCTTTCAATTTTTTCCAGAGGTGAAGAAATATGAGAAATTTAAAAAAATATAAAACATGGATTTTTTTATAAAAGTTGTGATTTTTGCTTTAAATAGGCCCTAAATAAGCTCTAAAATTGATTTTGATGAATTTTATTTTTTTTTTAATTTTTCAAAAATTTCTGAAAATGTTGAAATTTTTGACAATTTCCAAAGAATTGAAGGCTCTTGCGCGATCGGAAGATATGAATCGATTTTGAAATTTTTTATTTCATTTTTCTAGTCTATCCAGCCAACAACTTTTGTGTGGGGGGGGGGGTAACTTTTCAAAAATCAAAATCTTTGGTTTTTCGGCTCACTCTATTTTACATGCATTTTTCTCAAGGTCATACCGTTCGAATGATTCTTTCCGAAACTTGCGATGACTTTGCAAAAACTGGGAAATTATTCAAAACTTCAGATAATTTTCCAAAAAAGGGCGAATTTTTTCCACAGTATGAACGATTTTTCAAAAATTGAGGAATCTCCAAAAACCTGGAGAATTTTCTAGAAAAAAATATTATACTTTACAAACCAGAAAATTTAATGAAAATTCCATAATTTCATGAAAATTGCAAGATTTTTCGAAAAGTGGGCAATTTCTTAAGAAATTATTGTGCTTTAGGTGAGTTGATTCCCAATGAAATATTTATGTGAAAAGATGGGCGAATTGATTCCCATTAATTTTTGGGGTATAAATACGACGTGGTTTTCACTTTTTTTTTTCAAAAATTTCGTTCAACTCCGAATTTTTGGCTCAAAAATTTTTCCAACTTTTTTTTCAAATTTTGACTTCAAATTTTTAAAAATTATTCTCAAGATTAATTTTTTTAAAGTATTTTCAACACCAAAATTTTTTTCAACCGAAAATTTTCTCAAATTTTTCCATGTTTATACTTTTTTGAATTTTTTCTCAAAATTATTTTCAATCTGGATGTTTTTATCAAATTTCTTTCTTAATTTTTTTCTACTTGAAATTTCATTGGTATTTTTGTTTTTCGAACTCCCAAATTTCTTTACAATTTTTTTTCAACTTCAAAATTATTTCCATGGAATTTGAAACCAGATTTTTAGAATTTAAAGTTGGTAGGTACCTAAAGATTTTGAAAAAGTTTTAAATTGGATAAAAATATTGAATAATTGAAAAAAATCTAAGAATGTTGTAGTTGAGAAAAGTTGGAGTTTTGAAATTGCAAAATGCTTCGAGAAAAAAATTCAAGTTGGAACAAATTTCTTTCTTTTGAGAAACAATTGTAAAGTTTAAACAAATAAGTTCAAAGAAATACAAAGATAAAGCAATTCTTAAAAAATTTCAGATTGAAAAAAATTTTAAACAAAATACATATAAGGGATTGAAAAAAGTTGGAAAAATTTGAAGTCAACTTTTGAGCAAAAAATTCTGAATTGAAAAAAATTCCATAAAAAATCTTGGGATTGAAAAAAATTTGAACTTGAAAAAAAAAACATTGAAATTACCTTCTCGTGGTATCTGCTGGGTAAGCTAATATGCTGAAAGGGGTTCAGAATCATCTCGTACAAACCCCAAACAAAAATTGGGAATCAATTCAAACATTTCTGAATTCAGGGAATCAATTCACCAACTCTCAGAAAGTAGATAATTTTCCAGATATTGGCAAATTTTTCAAAACTCGAACAATTGCCTTAAAATTGTACGATTTTTCGAACATTGGACAATTCTCCAAAAACTGAAACATTTTTCAAAACTGCGATAATTTTATAAAAATTGAATATTTTCTAAATATTGAGGGTTTTTTCAGAATTTAGATGTTTCTTAAAATTGCTCAACTTTTTAAAACCAAAACAAATTTGCAAATATTGAAAAATTTTTCAAAACAAATTTTTTAAACCTCAGTTTTACCCAAAAATTGAAAGATATTTCAAAAATTCTCTGAAAAACTTAAATGACATTATGGAAAAAGAACAAAAAAATCTCCATAAATAAATTAGACTTCAAAAAATTGAAAAAAAACTTCCAAAAATTGAATAATATTTCATTTAAAAAAAAAACAAAAGCTGAAATTTCATCCTTTCACCCAACATTTTGGTTTTTAAAGAGTACCTAATTCAATTTTCTTTCAATTTTACTCTTTTCCTTTCGATTCAGCGTCAATTTTCAACTTAATTATTAAAAAAATTTTACCAAACAAATTATTACAATCTTTTTTGTTTATTGAAAAAAGTTATTTTTAGAGTTTTTTACTTGAAGAATTTATTTTAGAATTTTCATATTGAAAAATCATTTTGAACTTTTTTTCTACTTGAGAATAAAAAATTCAAAAATGTTTCTTACAATACCACAAAAAACACAAAACAATTTGGAAACCCCAATTGAAGCTACCAATCGATATCTAAGAAAAATGTTGAAATTAACTACATCAAAAAGCTCAAACACAAAAAGCTACTGGTGCTGATACCATCACAAAACACCATTAAATGATTCGACATAAAATTTGGAATAATTTTTGTAATTGAAAAAAAAATGATTTGGTACTTTTTGAATATGAAAATTACCGATGATTTTTCTTATAGAAAAAGTTCAAAATGAATTCTTTCGAAAAAAAATAAGAAAATGACTTTACAAAAGAACATCATTTTTGGGATTACTGGGACCCTGAAACCAAAAAAAAAAACATTTGAGTGGGAATTGGATCCAAATTGAAAATTTTTTGACGTTATCGATTCATGAGGTTTCAAAATGTATGTTTTTCACCTTCCAAGTACATTTTTGAAATCATTTCATCAGAAAACCTGAAAAGAAATACTTTTTAAAAATTTCTAAACGAATATCAAAGCGAGGAATTACTTTATAAACTTCTAGAATTCATTTGGGGAATAAGTTTTGGACTAAAGCCTCAAACTGTCAACTCCGATTTCTGTTGCGGGGTGGTGGAAGAGGAAACCAAAATGTATGAGGTAACAAACTGTATGTTTTTTCACCACTCGAGTTTGGTTTTGATTCTAATTCTCAAAAAACATGTATTTTGAAATCAAATTCGAATTTTAAAAAAATGGTGTAAAACTATACCCGTTTAAATTAGAATAGTAGCGAGGGGGGGGGGAGAGGGATAAAATTGTATCAAGAACCAGAATTGTTATTACCAATTCATTTCAATGACCTACACACCATTTTAACCATTTTTTAATCAACTTCTGGAAGTTTTGGAGAAGTTTTATTGAAATTACCATTTTTTTAAACCTAGCCAGTAGCCACCTTCCAGTAAATTTTAAAAAAACCTTGTCTCTGCGAATTTTAAAAGACTCCAGAATTCCAAGGACTTTAAAATCATAGCATTAGAAAATGATTATTTTTCAAAAATGAAAAATCAGGTAACGATGTTCACTCTTCTCAATTCTTCTTCGCAGTCACCTTTCACTGTTTCGCCTATTTTTCAATCAATTCTTCAAAAAAAAGTATAAAAATTTTTAAAATTTCAGTAAAAATGAGAATTTTCCTCAAAAATACCATAAAATTGGGACAAGTGTTGACTCACATGGATTTTCTTCAATCACCGCTAAAAATTCAAACCGTTTTCCAGACAAATTTTGAAAAAATATCGTTGCAAACTTTGAACGACTTTCAAGGAATTTACAATTATTCGCCAAATCTGACCAGCAGGCATCGTAACGAAATTTTTGATTTTGAGCAAAAAGTGACCAAAAAATGACCAAAAAGTAGCCAAAAGTAACCAAAAATTCAATTTTTTCGGGAAACATTTTTTTACAGTTGGGGGGGGGTGGATTTTTGTAGTTTCCTGCAAACATTTCAAAGATAAATCAACTAAAAAGACGCGAATAATCTTATTTATTGAATTCCTTCGTCAAAACAACAAACAAACTAGCAAAAATCAATTTTTAAATTTTTTTAAAGAATTTTAAAAAAAGGTAATTTTTACGTGAAAATTTGAATTTTTGCCTGGAAGTGCGAAGAAAAAATGACTTTTGAGGGGAAAAAAATAACCAAGGTGACCTTAATCCGGAAAAGTATCAAATTCCGAGTTCAATTTAACAAAAAAAAAAATCAAAAACTCTCAAACTGCAGAAAACGCACACGAAGAAATTTCCATTTCATTTTTTCTTCTTCGTCTTCTTTCAGCCAAAATTTAGTAACCTTTCGACCATAAAACCGAATTACAAAACACCCCGTTAAACGTCTGTATTCGTAAATTTATCGTACGTAGCTGTACTCCACGTACAAGTAGGTACATATTACAAAATGTACCAGGCAATTCTCGTATTTACCTATCTACGCGTGTAAGTAATTTTAACAACTAAAAACTTTATTGCTTTCGTGTTTGGTAACAAGTTTGCCACACGACGCGACGCACCTTTGTATATGGCACGAATAAGAAATATTTCGCTGTTAAACGAATTTCGGGTATATTATTATTATGCCAAAGGTGTAATCCGTGAATGATAATTTTGCAAGCTTTTGATACGGAAACGAACAATGTACGAATACCATGTTTCACTTTAATCTGCACCGATGTAGGCTTACAGATACTGTGCGTACCGTATATGTACGTAGGTATTCGAGATTCTACACAAATATACGGAAGTTCACGCGCGTACAGAATACGTTCGAGCAGGTAGCATCTTCTCTTCCCATCATTTTCATTTTTTTTACGCGAGAAATTTTCAGAAACAAACTCGTCGACTTTATCACGTTCGAACATTATTACAAATTCCCCTGTAGGTTTTGTCTTCGCACGTCGAACAGGGAAAAATTTTCCAAGGCATGTTGTAAACAACGACTCACTCGTTGTTAACGACGCTTCAGCGATGTACGATGTATTTCCTCAGCCCCCGCTTCGCTCAGACACTTCATTTAAAGGACATTCGCTCAAATATAACTGATATTTTTACGTGCTCGAGGCGTTATTTGTTTACAACCGAGGGAGGGGTTTTGAAAAGCACATATATCGATGATTTTCACCAAAATGCGAAGAAAAAAAACGACTTGTAGTCTGCACACCGAACCGCAAAAAGTGCTCGGGAAGTTGATTTTACTGGGTTTTTTTGCGGGACAAAAAATTTACTAGAAATAATGTAGGTACTGGTTCAGCATTCCCAAAAATAGCAAAAAATTTTTCAACCATGCACATAACATGAGGGTGGGTCAAAAGGGGATATTTTTGGATCTAGGCCCAGGCAAAAAAAATCAAGTAAAATTCGATAGAGTAGTGTCCCCTGATGCTGAACATGCATTTTTTTTCTAATGCACACCTGCGCAATAGCAATTTGGGGCCCCTTGAATGCAATTTTTGGTCATTTTTGACCTTTTTTCACCCTATTTGCGGATCTATATCCTCAAACCTGAGAGGGGGCAAATTTCTTTTGTCATATTCCGTTAGACTGAATGTTTATACGCCCAAAGCCGCAAAAATATTCAAAGTTATTGAATTTTAATGATGAGTAAGTATGAGTATTACTCAAATTTCAACTTTGCGATTTTCGTTTCAAAAGTAGTTGTGCGACATATTAAAATGAGTTAAAATTTCGCGCTGGAACCGAAAATGATGATAATTTTTTTCCATATCCTCTCCCCCGCATCCCTAATTACGTAGGGTGGTCCTTATTTTCAAGTTTGAGAAATTTTGCGTACCCCTCCTCAAAGTTGTTTCTTTTTATGAGAAAATAATTCCCTATTTTTTTATTTTTCATTTTTTTAATATTAACACGTGCCTGCAAGCCCCTCAATATCCCTCATTATTCAAAATATGAAAAAATACCAATTTTTATCAAAAATGTTTAAAAATTTATTTTTTGTGTCCAAACTCCTCCAAGTAATTTATTATTCATGAAAAAGACCCGTAAAAACATTTTAGCCCCCTCCTATGTTGATTAAAGGAGTCTTGAAAGTGGTAAAAAGACAATCTTCAGTATAGTATAGTCGATGTAGCTCCAAAGGGAGGTGGACCCGGGGAAAAATGATTTATAGGCCGTTTTTTTACTGAAAATGGTTTCTAAAACCAATTTTCATGAAAAGGTAAGTAATTAAAATGAGTTTGGCTCAAAAATTTAAAATTTTAGTCATTTCGCTGTATTTTTCAATTTTTTTAAATTTTGTAATTTTTTGGGGGGGGGCTTACAGGCACGTGTTAATATTAACTTTGCGGGCCAAAAATTTCAGGGAATTATTTTCTCATAAAAAGGAACAACTTGGGGGGGGGTGGGGGTACGAGAAAAATCCAAAAAATAAATTGTCATCAAGTACAAATAAGGACCACCCTACTAATTAGCTCCCTTAAATGTTTTTCTCATTTTAGTGGTCCGAATAATTTAAATGGGTTAAAATTTCGCGCCCTTTATACCAAGAACTAGTAGTGTTTCGAAAAACTACTAGTTTTACTACTAAATTTAAAAAAAAAATAGTAGTTTTTTCAAAAAACTACAAGTTTTACCACTTGTCAGCAAATAAAGTATTAGTGTTACCAGTAATGGAAAGAACGAAGAACGCTGTCACATTCTGAATTTTCGGTATCAGAAGTTTATTTGAAAAATGTATTTTACCTTCCCGTCTCCACCCTAACCCGTCATCCCTCAGAGAAAAATGCCATCGAATTTTTATCATACCACGAAAACATCCATTTTTTCCCCTAAAAAGTAGCGAAATTCGAAATTTTTCATATCTCCCTTCTATCTCTACCTCTCCGGCAACAAATGCGAAATTTGCATTCTATGCCCTTAAAAACATAGATTTCGATATTACCTACTTGAAAAAATTTCAAAACTCAAAATTATGCAGGCTTTTTGTCCCTGCCTACCTCAATTCTTCATCTCTAAGAGAAAATTATTGCTAAAATTGTATTCCACGACCATATGAACATAAGGTCAAAAAATATTACTCGGAAAAATCACATAATTCAAATTTTTCAAGGTCTATACCCATCTCTCACTCAAACTATATATTCACTTCAAAGCGAGTAACATTGCCAATCCGTATTCAACGCCCTCGAAAACAGATTATATATTACTTAAAAAAGTTAATCATCCCCCAACCTTTCCTCTTTTTTCCTCAACCCTTCGTCCTTAAGAACAAAAAAATATTGTCAAATTCGTATTCTACGCCCTTGAAAACGTAGATTTCGATAAATATTCCTCGAAAAATTACAAAACTCATTTTTTTCTAGTCTCATCCCTCTTCTTTACCCCCTTTTCAGCCCAATCCCTCATCCCTAAACAAAAAAATGAACGCGTTTTTTGCTTTAAAGCAAAAATCTTAGAACATGGATATGTCAGTAAGATACACCATACTCTCAAATTTAATATAATTCTTCAGGATTTTCATCAACTTATATTCAACATGGGATGTACTTCTTTCAATGCCCTTAAGGTATGGCAGCTTCATTTAGTTACTGTGTTACCGCCATTACACAGGTCTAAAGACACTTTTGATTACCATCAAGGAGAGGGATGCACCATATACTCAGCTTCTAGTGCTGTGCCTCTACCAAACTAGCGCATACCTTCCCAACTACTATCTCTCGGACAATCATTTTCCCGGCAATCTTTCCCAATTTTCTGTCTGACATTCTGTCCAACTTTCCATCTAACATTCCATCTAACGCTCCATCTAACTTCTTTGAGTCTAACATAATGTCATTATGTCTTAATTTAAAAATGTTACTGTCTAACGCTCCATATAATGCTCCATCTAATGTTCCGTCTAACTTCTTCCAGTCTAACATAATGTCATTATGACATAATCTAAAAATGTAACTGTCTAAAACTCCATATAACTCTCCATCTAACTTTCCATCTAACTTTCCGTCTAATAATCCGTCTATTTCCGATCGAATTACCGATCAAATTTCCGATCGAATCGAATTTCCGGTCGAATCGAATTTCCGGTCGAATCGAATTTCTGCTCGAATCAAATTTCCGCTCGAATTGAATTCCCGCTCGAATCGAATTTCTGATTGAATCGAATTTCCGATCGAATCGAATTTCCGATCGAATTGAATTTCTGATCAAATTTCCGATCGAATTTCCATTTGAATTTCCGATTGAATTTCCGATCAAATTTCCAACTCCTTTTGACAGCTTTCCAACTATCTTTCTGATTTCCAACTATCTTTTCAACTCAACTTTTCAATCAACTTTTCGACAGCTTTCCAACCATCTTTCTGATTTCCAACTTTCTTTTCAACCGACTTGTTGACCAACTTTTTGACCGACTTTTCGATTAACTTTTTGACTGAATTTTCAACCAACTCAATTCGAAAATGTTACACAAAAATGTTACGCGAACTACTTAATATAACATATCATCATTTCCTCATCTGAAATAGATTTTTTCCAAGTTTTTCAAGTCTAACATAATGTCATTATGTCTGGACCTAAAAACGTTACGTTACATTACACCTTCAGCATTACGTAGTCTAACATGATATCAACAAATTATTATGTTCAAATATAATATTTAATTTTATTTATGTTTTTTTTAAGTCTAACATAATGTCATTATGTCTTGATCCACTGTGATCATTACACATAACCCGTAACCCGTCCAAGTCTAACATAATATCAGCAAATTATTATGTTCAAATATAATATTTAATTTTATTTATAAGTTTTTTTAAGTCTAACATAATGTCATAATGTCTTGATCCACCGTAACCGTAAGAATTTTCAAGCGTAACCATTTTCAACCGTAAGAATTTTCTAGCGTAAGAATTTTCTAGCGTAACAATTTCAAAATTTTACCCCCCAGGCCTAAAGACATATCCATGTCAAAATATTGTCAAATTCGTATTCTACGCCCCTGAAAACATAGATTTTGACATATTACTCGAAATAATTACAAAATTCCAATTTTTCAAGTTCTCATTCCTCCTTCTTCAGCCCCTTTTCAGCCCAACCCATCATTCCTAAGCAAAAATTATTGTCAAATTCGTATTCTACGCCCTCGAAAACATAGATTTAGGCATATCACTCGAAAAAATGGCGAAATTTAAATTTTTTCATGGTTTTTGCTACTTTTTCTTCATAAATTTTGAATTTTGAGGCTCCAGCCCTCCAAGGAGTGGAATAAAAATTTTCTAAATGTGCACAAAACTTTTATAAAATTATAATAAACAAGAAAATCAAAAAATTTCCTTAATTTAATTAAAATTGAAGGAAAAAATTTCCTACGCTTCATGTTTAAATACTACGTACTTCTAATACAAGAATTTCAACCCAACATGGTGGCGTCCTCCTCTGAATCAAGGTGGAAGAACTAGTTTTTTTCGGCCATTCTACCACTAGTTTTACTACTAGTTTGGCTTTACTTGGTATAAGGGGCTGGAATCAAAAATCACGATTTTTTCCACCCCTCCCCCCTCCCATAATTAGTTATCTTAATTTTTTTTCTTATTTCAGTGGAGCGACCTACTTATTAAAATGGGTTAAAATTTCGCGCTGGATTCTAAAATCACGATAATTTCTTTTCAACCATTCTCACCTCTAATTAGTAGGGTGGGCCGAAAAACCAAAAATTTTGATTTTTAAAAAGTTACCCCCCCCCCCCACAAAAGTTGTTGGCAGGATATAGAAAAATAAAACTGAAAAAGTCAAAATCGATTTATATTTTCCGATCGCGCAAGAGCCTCCAATTCTTCAAAAATTGCAAAAAAACAAAATTTCAAACATTTCTAAAAAATTTAAAATTGACTGAAATTGAACTGGTAATAGAATTAGATATTCTTGCTGGTTGTGGGGCAAAGGGGTGATTTCTCACTTTATGCACAACTTGGCCACTTCCACCTAAGTATATCTGTCGTTTCTATCAACCCAGCACAAAATATGCTTGCGTTGACTGCACGAAATAGACACACGAATATAGAAAGAACGAAGTATATTCGCGTATTAATTAGTCACACAGCCCAACTGAACTTAGGCAAACACATTGGAGTACATTATAAATCGAATTGAGATAAATCACGGATAAATACACACACGGCAGGATTATATTACTGTAAAATTAGATAAATAATGAACGCTCGTACCTATAAACAGGTCCTATTTATAGGCACGAGCTTCTCTGTCTGCGGGGAGGCGGGAATGGCTCGTGAGCTTCCGATTGGCTGGATATTATGTCATTTTAACTCCAGCAACCAATCCAGAGACTGGAAACTGGAGTGCTAGAACCTTCTCCAGGAACATTGCGCAATATTACGAGATATTTACGCAGATGTTCACCCTCATCAACTCACCTGACAGGTGAGATAACGAGGTACGTACAATGGGAAGGTTCGTAGCTCCGAAGTGCCAAAAGTAGCGATAAGACCAAATTAATGGACTTATGCTACGCAGCAACAATCGATCGCGTAAGTAGGTAATAGGTAGCTGCGTATAAATACATAGCTATCCTATTTACCTATGTATAGGCGACGACAATGGTGCAATTTGGTAGGTATTTACCTGCCCAGTTCAAAATTAATTTTAAAGCTTCTGTAGTGACTATCTAGACCAGAAAACACCTTTTTTTTTTTTTAGAAAAAACCAGTGTTTTACATATAACTTTTTTCAATTTTTTTCAGAGGTGAAGAAATATAAGAAATTTAAAAAACTATAAACACGGATTTTTTCAAAAAAGTTGTGTTTTTTGCTTTAAATAGGCCCTAAATAAGCTCTAAAATTGATTTTGATGAATTTGAATTTTTTTTAATTTTTCAAAAATTTCTGAAAATGATGAATTTTTGACAATTTTTGAAGAATTGAAGGCTCATGCGCGATCGGAAAATATGAATCGATTTTGAAATTTTTAATTTTATTTTTCTAGTCTATCCAGCCAACAACTTTTGTGGGAGGGGGGAGTAACTTTTCAAAAATAATTTTTTAGTCTCTTAAATTTTTTTCTCAATTTAGTCTCGAAACCATACTCAATTTTACTCTGGATTAATAGAAAAAAATTAGGCATAGGCTATAAAAATATAATGCTTTAACAGAATGCGAGTCTCTAATGACATAAAACACATTTTAAAAAATTAACAAAAATCCGAAAACTCGTATCTTTACTTTTCCTAAATTTGTTCACCCGGGTGTCCCCAAAAAATTGAGTTTGTGAAAGAAATCACGATACAAAAAAAAGTTTGAAACAAAAGTTGTAAAGGATTGGAAAGCCTCAATTTTTTGTTCCACAATTTTTTTCTTTTGCAGTGAGTACTGAGTAATAATTTCATTAAAAATGATGAATTTCACTTTTCCGAATAAATTATCTCCTAACCACAGCAGAAAAGGAAAAAAAATTGTAGAACAAAAAATGATGATCCGGCCACTAAACAAAAACTTTCTAACATATTATCAAGATCATATTCGAATTATAGGTACGTTACATACTTATCAAGTCGAGTAGAAACGTCAATTTGAATGCATTGTGAAATTTTGACCTATTTTTAATAGGTCACACCGCCAAATGAGAAAAAAATTAAGGGGGCTAACAAGGGGTGGGGGTAGAAGAAATGAAAAAAATTATCGTCATTTCAGAATCCAGCGCGAAAATTTAACCCATTTTAATAGGTCGCACCACTAAAATGAGAAAAAAATTTAAGGGAGCTAATTGGGGATGCGGGGGGGAGAGAGATAGAAAAAATTTATCATCATTTTCGGATCCAGCGCGAAATTTTAACCTATTTTAATATGTCGCACAACTACTTTTGAAACGTAAATCGCAAAGTTGAAATTTGAGTAATACTCATACTTACTCATCATTAAAATTCAATAACTTCGAATATTGCAGGTTTAATTCGATCAAATTTGCGGCTTTGGACATATAAACATTCAGTCTAACGTAATATGATAAAAGAAATTTGCCCCCTCTCAGGTTTGAGGATATATGTAGAGCCACAATAGGGTGAAAAAAGCCAAAAAAGACCAAAAATTGCATTCAAGGGGCCTCAAATTTCTATTTTGCAGGTGTGCATTAGAAAAAAATGCATGTTCAGCATCAGGGGACACTAATCTATCGAACCTCACTTGAATTTTTTTGCCCGGGCCTAGATCCAAAAATATCACCTTTTGACCCATCCTCCTGTTATGGGGCAGGGTTGGAAAAAATTTTTTGCTGCTTTTGGGAATGCTGAACCAGTACCTACATCATGTCTAGTGAATTTTTTGACCCCAAAAAATGGACAAAGGTTGAACACTTTTTGCTGTTCGGTCTGTAGACTATCGAGTTTTATCCAAGTTGGTATTTTTTAATAAGTACTTCGTTGATCGATGGTGTTTCTTTCTCTTTCTCCGTCACCCTCGATTTCCAAGGATCGTCGCTATTATTGGAAATATCCGCGTGAATTAGCCAGCCACTGGTGGCGGCGTGAATTTCACTCGTCTCGAAGGAATCGGTCGTCGTCGGAGCAATTGAGTTGAAAATGATGGTTGGCGAAAGGGGAAGCAGGAAGGTTCGTTTCAACACGATTCGCTCGGTAGCACGGCATGGTACCTCTACCCAGTACCTATATACGCTGTATAACGATTATTCGAAACACTCCGATAATAAATTAGTTTTTTTTTTCATTATCGTCGCCAAACACACTTCACAATTCGTTATGTCATTCGTCGCGTGCCCGGTTCTGCGGTAAATAGAGAAATTTATCGGTGTATGAAGTATACGACGACGGTGGCGAGCTGCGACGTTCGTGGTGCTCGCAGCGTGCTTTTCTTTATGGCCGAAAAGAAGCGGAAACGTAATCTTAATCTTGCGGGAAATTACCCGAGGGAGATGAGGTTGGAAAGAGAATTTGAAAAATTCGTAATTAGAGGATTGGCGCGGTGCGAGCTTTCGTACGTGAAGGCGGAGAGATGATTTTGACGGATAAATAAAGAAATTCGGTCGGTTTTCAAAAACGACTTTTCAATTTACCATTTCTCAACAATCTCGTTTCTGCTGAGTAAGGTGGATGACCTTCGAGAAATTCGTATTTTGAAGGATTTCAAAAATTAATTTTATTCTCACCCTAGAGAAAAAATATGTCCATCGGAGAATCACTTCTTCCCAGAAAAAAATTTAGGTAGTGCCTATGAAGTTTCAAAATTGAAAATATGTTACCTATTTTCATCGCTGAATGGGGTCTCCGTTCACGGAAAATAGGTCTGAAAAAATTAACGCCTTCCCCTCCCAAAGAAAAAAGGTGATTGGAGAAGTTCAAAGTCAAGGTCCATTTCAGACGCCCTGCCCATTCAAGGGTGTGAGGGGGAGGGGAGTGGGGGTAAATCCATTGTACTCAGTTTGTGCTATCATGTGGTGGCATTATTTTCGTTGGTGCTCACCCCCTTTCCCTGAAAATTAATATATGTCGTGGGCGGGGCGTCAGAAATGATGCCCCGCCCATACGCGATGGAGGGGAGAGAGGGGTAGGAGTAGGGCAATACATTGTGTTCAGTTCGTGCTTTCTGTGCTAGCATTATTTTCGTTGGTGCTCACCCCCTTCCTCTTGAAATGAATATAGATCATGGGCGGAGCACCATTTCTGACGCCCCGCCCATTCATGAGAGGGGAATGAAGTGGGGTTAATCGATTGTGCTCGTTTAGTGCTCTTTTGTGCTGACATTATTTTCGTTTGGGCTCCCTTCCTTGTATGGGCGACCCCTCATTAATGCTTTTTGAAAAACCTAAGAATATAAATTTTGATGAACATGGTAACAGCACCAATCGCTTGTGTTACTCACACATAGAGGTTTGTGCAGCTACTCAATTTTGAAAAATATCAAATTTTGGTCCTTCCCCTTTGATTTTTGAGTGATATGCGCTGTATCTGGGTAGACGAGGCATTTGAATTAGATCTTCAAATTGACATTAAAAAATTTACAAAAAAATAAATAAAAAGGGGACAGATAAAGAGAAAACATTTTCAAAATATTGTAATTCTTCAATTATTAAATTTTCAACTTGAGTGAATTTTTAATCCAATAGGATAAGGAAAGGGAAAATTTTCAATAATTCTTCCCCCGCAAAACAGTTCCATAAGAAAACACAGATTCAACTCTTTTCCGTGACAAATTCAGTGCGATTATACAAAATGAGCCAAAAATAATAAAACATGGCAAAGTGAGTTTTCTAAGCAAAACTCACTACTTCTTAATTTTATACCCCCTAAAAACTGTTCAGATAATTCTCACCCTCTCTCCCAATTTTTGATTCACAGTCCGTAATTTATTTTTAGACGTCGAGGTAACTTTTTTTATTTATAAAGCTGAAAATTAAAAGGTGATTATTTTTATTACTATTCATTTACGTCTGTTACATTTATATGGATCAGTGTTACCACTCAATCATTTTTTTTTCAAAAACTTGAATTTTTTATTATTACTTAAATTTTTGAGAATTGAAAATCACATTCGCCATTCCTTTCCTATTTTCATTACTTTTCGGTCAAAATTGTCTAAAATCACTAATTTTTCATAATTTTCACTACTAAATTATTAAATCACCATTTTTTCACCTATGATTCGTCATTTTATCCTCTTTCACTGTTCATTGGACGGACAAGAATCAAATCTTTTACAGAGTTAATTTACAATGAAAAATGATTTTATTTTCCAACTAAGGGAAATAAGAATCAAAAAATCGAAGCACCAATTCGAAATATTGAAAAAAATAGAATCAAAAAACAAACAGAAAAAAAATGCCAAGACAAAACCGAAAAAAGTACAAACTTTTTAATGGGTTACGACTTCAACATGGTAATTCTGGAATTTTTTGAGGTAAAAGTCGTTAAAATTCTCATCGATATTGAAACGTGGTAAAAAGAGACAGGGGGAGGGGTCAAATTTGATTATTTGGCAAGTATAAGGAAGAAGAGAACGCAGAATCGAACAAAAGAAAATGCAAAAGAACAGCTCCCCCCTCTACGTCTCAAAAACATTATTTTTCAATTAGAGAATGCACTTAATAACTTTTTTCGGAGAAATATTTGAAATATTTTGCATTTCGAGTTCATCATTATTTTCTAAAAAATTGGTGGAAAATTTTGACTTTTCAATTTATAAAAGTGAAAAAATTGAATTTAGAAAGAAAGGTGTATCCGGATAAGAGGTGAATTTGCCCCCAGCAGGGGCTTTTGGACTCATAAACATCTCAAGTGGTGTATGTATATTAGGGTGGGCCGAAAAACCAAAAAAAATTATTCTTGAAAAGTTACCCCCACAAGTTGTTGGCTCGAAAGACTAGAAAAATAAAATAAAAAATTTCAAAATCGATTTCTATCTTCCGATTGCAAGAGCCTTCAATTTTTCAAAAATTGCCAAAAATTCAAAATTTTGAAATTTTTGAAAAAAATTAAAATTGGCTAAAATTAATTTTAGAGCTTCTGTAGTGACTATCTAGACCAGAAAGCACCCTTTTTTTTTTTAGAAAAAACCAGTGTTTTACAACTTTTTTCAATTTTTTTCAGAGGTGAAGAAATATAAGAAATTTAAAAAACTATAAACACGGATTTTTTCAAAAAAGTTGTGTTTTTTGCTTTAAATATGCCCTAAATAAGCTCTAAAATTGATTTTGATGAATTTTAATTTTTTTTAATTTTTTAAAAATTTCTGAAAATGATGAATTTTTGACAATTTTTGAAGAATTGAAGGCTCTTGCGCGATCGGAAGATATGAATCGGTTTTGACATGTTTTATTTTATTTTTCTAGTCTATTCAGCCACAACTTTTGTGGGGTAACTTTTCAAACATAGAAATTTTTGGTTTTTCGGCCCACCCTAAGGTATGTAATTATGTATATCGACTAGAAAAAATGTTTCACAAAATTTTGTACTCTAAACTAATTTCCTATTCCTGTTCTGCTGGTCAAAATACCGCGATAAACACTCTTTTCATGATCATTTTAATGAAAGTCTCGATTCATTTTTTTTTTTTAAATAAAAAATCGATGAAAAAAGTAAATTTTGAAAATTTAAGCGAAATTATCACGAAAAGGGTGTTTAACGGGATATTTTGACCTGCTGAACACGAATATGGGATTGGTTTTTTATTAGGCCATTTCTTTCTGTATGAAATACTCAAAACTTGAAAAATCTACTAAAATGATAACATTTTTGCACGGTTTTTTGCAATTTTGGGCCTTTAGTTCAAAGAAATGGCCAAACCCAAATACACAGCAAAATTCTAGATAAAAAAACGTATTTCCTAGTAATTTTTCCAGGGTGGTCGCTCTTCACTAATATGATGTTTTTTACGATTGAAAACTTGAAATAGCCAAAAAAACGCGAAGGAGTGCACGAAAATTGTTGAAAAAAATCATCATAAATACACCTCTACAAGATATAACTTTGTGCCAAAGAATGGAAAATTTCCTTCACTTCCGTTGAAATTAAAGATTCTTGAAAATAATGCAATAAAATGGTCATAACTCCGATAGGGAGAGGGGCAGGGGTCCAAAATTTTCTGAAATTTTTTTCTAGTCAATATACATCACTTGAGGTATTTAGGAGCCCAAAAGCGTCTGTAGCCAAATTCACCTCTTACCCGGGCATTTTCTTTTAAAATTTTAAGGCCTTCAATTATGCTAACATTGGCATTTCTCCAGAAATCTCCCAATTACGTATGTTTAAAAAAAGAGTTTAAACTAATCGCTCTGCTTCGAAACTCGTTTCTCCATCTTTTTTCTTTCCATTACAGATTCAAAAATTGAAAACAATAAGTAAGCGAAAGCTTCTTTCATCAGTTTATTTCTTTTAGTTGATGCACGTCGACTGCCAATGAATAAGATGACAATTTTTCAACGAATTCTCAGATATTCAGCAATAAGGTGGGCCGAAAAACCAAAAATTTTGATTTTTGAAAAGTTACCCCTCACAAAAGTTGTTCGCTGTATATACCAGAAAAATAAAATGAAAAATTTCAAAATCGATTCTTATCTTCCAATCGCGCAAGAGCCTTCAATTCTTCAAAAATTTCCAAAAATTCAAATTTAAAAATTTTTGAAAACATTTAAAATTGACTAAAATTAATTTTAGCGCTTCTGTAGCGACTATCTAGACCAAAAAGAACATTTTTGAAAAAATCGGTGTTTTATAACTTTTTTCAATTTTTTTCAGAGGTGAAGAAAATGGATTTTTTCAAAAAAGTTGTGCTTTTCGCTTCAAATAGGCCCTAAATAAACACTAAAAAATTGATTTTGATAAATTTTGATTTTTTTTTAATTTTTAAAAAATTTTTAAAAATGTTGAATTTTTGACAATTTTTAAAGAATTGAAGGCTGTTGCGCGATCGAAAGATATGAATTGATTTTGAAATTTTTAATTTTATTTTTTTAGTCTATCCAGCCAACAACTTTTGTGGGAAGTAACTTTTCAAAAATCAAAATTTTTGGTTTTTTGCCCCACCCTATTCAGCAATTCGCAGCAATCTTTTTTTGAAAAACGTGAAAATTAAAAGAATGTTTCCAAAAATGTTACAGGCAAATTCCACTTGTATGCATTAAAATCGCGTGGAGAATTTTCCAATTTTTTTCGAATATTGAATCAAACTGCAAAAAATTCGTCAAAGCCAACTCTAAACCTAAAGCCTGATACCACTTTCAATTGACCTCGTAAAATCAATTGTTTTTTTTTACATCTCCCTCCAACTTCCTTAAAATAGCCAAATCTCGGTTGACCTCTTCTTCTCAAACACCATGTACAAATTCTATCCACGTTTCGTGCCTTTTATCCTTGATTATCTCATCTCCGGCATTCATACGGACCCTTTCATTGGGCAAAAAATTCGCCACAATAAAATTTTCATCTCCGGCTCCGATCGAACAATGGTTCTACACTCGAAAACGACCTAAATTTTAAACGAAAATCGTTAGCGAAATTTTAAATTACCCATCTTCGCGCAGATCCCAAACCCATGAAAAATTCCAACCCTCTGCAAAAACAAACCGGCCAATACCACATTGAAAAGACAATTTAATAAATTCTCGCATAAACGCCGTTATCCGAATCTCGAAAAAACAAACCGAAAGCAACGTCGACGACGGCATCGGCACCGATGCGGCAACCGCCTTTATCTCTTCCTCGAGCGAAAATATCTTTCGTCGGGGCGAAATTACCGCATGCACACGGTAACATGGCCGCATAAACCGCATGAGTTATATAGAAATTTTCGGGCCAATTTCCACGTATAAGAAATTAATTTACCATAAAATATTTGTTATAATGCAATGAACTATAAAACAAATCGTTGCACATGTTACTTCGGCTGCGTCGTCGTCCTCCTCGGCATCGTTTTATTATTTCCTGAATCCGTACGTAATTTTCTTTCGGCGCGAGTCGCAGTCGCGTGCTGCGTTATGCGCGTACCCAGTCTCGAAATCCGAGTGAGATTTTTTCCCATTTCCTATTCGAAAATATAGGTGGTCGTAAATAATACGCGAGCCGGTAATTTATACGTCGATGGGACAGCTTATGTAGCCTTTCCACATTGCATAATGGTCTGATTTCAACCTGTATTTGATTTATAGCAGACTTCCAGAGAGCCAGCCGCGAAAAAAAAGTTAAGTATATACTCGGGAAATTTTGCATTACCAGCGTTAAATTATATATACGAGGGTTAATTTCGTTTAAAATTGTCACGTAACGCGTATATAACCCGAGTAAATTGTACCGAAAGGCGTTCCATTAGCGTTGCGAAAATCCTCGACGAAAATCCAACTTTCCCTTTCCTCTCGTCCGTCGTGTTCGGCGTGTCTATTCGAATTACCTACGCATATGAGGAGATCATCGGCGCAAATACGAAATTCTTCGGCTTCCTTTTTTCCCAAGGCCTTTTCCGAAATGGTATCGTGAATTTGAAATTTTACTTTCGAAATCTTCGGGGATTAAAAAAATTTGAAAATTTTTCCTTTCGTCGTTTCGAGCCGCAACAAACGTACTCATTTGTGGTAATTTAAGCGAAAGAAGAAACGAGGGCGAATTTGTTATTCGATATTTTTTTTCCACCACCGACGTAATTTCGTAGCGTGAATTTTAAAAATTTTTGTTCTTTGTGACTCGTTATTCATTTTGTTTTTTTTGTGGGTAAGAAATACATAAAAAACGAGGTGTTTTTTAGTATTTTTTTTTCTTATTCATTTCAGATTTCTTGTTTACTTCTAGATTTTCTCGGTGTGTTTTTTCTTCTTAATTTTTTGTATGTCATTAATGAGAGGAAAAATTCGGAGAATGGATGACTACGGAATTGAGAATAATGATAGCAGTGGCTGTTTTTTCAAGAGAACAAATTTTTTTTTGGTCGTCTCCATTCTTTTTCTTTTTTTTATCATTTGATTTTACATTACTGAACAGCATGTGTCCTTCGGTTTTCTTCTGGAGTCTTCCTGTCTGACTTTGGTTTCTAAATACCGATCGAATTTTTATTTTTGTCTTCCTTTATTCATCTTCAGGCTGGCTTTTCTGGTTCAACAACTTTTATTCCTGAACTTTGGTGTTCTGATCTTTTTTTTAGGAGAACAAATCCGATGTGTCTTTCACTTCTTGTCTCGAATCTGTTTCGTGTATTATATTCTTAATGTTTTATTGTGACCGCTGACGCCATAATTCCGCCAATATTTTTCGTATTTTCAGTTATTTTCTGATTTTTCCATCTTGTTAGTTTTATTTTTATATTTTTTTGGATTTTCTGCCATATTTTCAGAGGGACGATTCTTGTAACGAAGTAAAAATTTCCTCAAATTTTGGAGGTCTTATTCTCTATGGTTCATTTTCCTCTAAAACTTTGAAATTCTTAAAATTTTAGCATCCTAGATCAATTGAAGCCCATGTGTTGGGCCTCCCTTTTTCTTATAAATTCAACATATAGAATAACGAACTAGAATCAAAAAAAAATTGAGAAAATATTGCAAAATTTCCACAAAACTGAAACCAAGACTCAATTTCGACTTTTTAAGGATGAATTTTGGACCCGATAAATCTTCCTGAGAGGTTTAGGGAGGCTTCAAATTAGATAAAAATAGCTAAAATATACTATGTATTTGAGGACACCCTGAATCTTCATCTGGGATAAATTCTCAGGTTCAAAGTTCATCCATAAAAAGTCAAAATTGAGTCTTATTTTCAGATTTCCAAGTAATACTTGGATGAATTTTTCTCCCCATTTTGGCATGCTTATGTTATGTTAAATTCCAGCCCTCACCCCCCCCCCTTCCAAAACAAGAGGAGAGCCCACCGCATGGTCCCTAATTGATGTAGGAAATAAAATTGTGAGAAATCCATTTTTAGAGAAAAATAACTGACAAGGGAGGTATCCCGACTCAAAGTAAAATTTTGAGCCCACACAAAAATAAATCAAAAGTGCGCCATAAAAGAACCACATCCGAAATTTTAGGTGCTGAAGTTCGATCGTTTGGTTTCAAGTCTTAAAATTTGCCTTTTCACTGATTTTTCATGACAAAAATTGCGAATTTCGAGGATTCAAGTAAAGTGATGGCGAAAAGGGTGTTTATCGGGATATTTTGACCCGCTTAACACGAATCCGACATTAGTTTTTCATTGGGCCATTTCTTTCCATATAGAACGCTCAAAATTTGAAAAATCTGCCAAAATAACAACATTTCTGTACGGATTTTTGCAATTTTCGGCGCTTGCGGCATCGAAATCGCCAAAACTGAATACGTGACGTGAATCTTCGTTAAAAACCACGTTTTTGGGATATTTTCAAAAAGTGGTCGCTCTTCGCTTATACGGTGTTTTTTACGATTGAAAACTTCAAATAGCCGAAAAAACGTGAAGGAGTGGACCAAAATTGTTGAAAAAATTATCCTAAATACACCTTTACGAGATGTAACTTTGTGCCAAAGAACAGAAAATTTCCTTCACTTCCGTTGAAATTTAAAATTCTTGAAAATATTGCAATAAAATGGCCATAACTCCGAAAGGGTAGGGGTGGGGGGGAGGGTCAAAATTTTTTCCAGATTTTTTTTACATCAAGGGGTATCATTTGGGGAAGTTAGATCGAAAATCGAAGCCAGGGCCAAATTCATCTCTTACCCGGCTACACCCTTTTGGCGAATTTTTGAAATTTCAAAATTACTTCATCGCCCAGCAAAGTATGAAAATTTGATCTAATCAACGAAAAAAGATGAAATTTGGTATATACCCTACTTTTAACTTGCCGAATCGATTGGAAGTAGTTTCAAGACGTTTCGGAGCCACCAGAATATTTTGGAATTTTTCAGCACTGAAAAAAGCCCATAAAAATGGTCGGTATGAACTTCAGCACCTATAATCGCGGATTATCATATTGGTGAGCTGACCTAATTGATCGATTAAAGCACAATTTTCCGAAATTCGTAACTTCGAGTTCAAATTCACAGTTTTGGGGAGAAAATGTTTCTAGAAAAAATTTAAAAAACGCCAACTGCGCACGCATCGAGGTAAAAAACTGTAAGTTGGAGACTACAACAATTTTCGACCTATCGAATCAATTGGAAGTGGTTTCGAGACGTTTTGGAGCCTCCAGAAAATTTATGTTCATGAACCATTTTTATGAACTTTTCTCCAGCGAGCGCTGGAAATTCCAAAATTTTCTGGTGGCTCCGAAACGTCTTGAAACCGCTTCCAATCGATCTGGGAGGTCAAAAATAGAGTATATACAAAATTTCAAATCTTTTCGCTGAATACATCAAATTTTCGTATTATTTTTGCAGGGCAATGAGGTAATTTTGAAATTTCAAAAATTCGCCAAAAATCGAGGAATGAACTTCTGCATCTGAAATTTTGGATATGGGCTTCTTTTATGATGTACCTTCGATTTATTTTTGTTTGGGTTCAAAATTTTACTTTGAATTAGGATACCTTTCTTGTGAGGGAATAAGCCACCTTCAAAATTCGAAAATTCGATTCAAGGCACATCCTAATAATTTTCAACTTCAATTTTTCTCTGTACGAAGCTCTGTGGCTCTTCTTTCAAGGAAAACTTCATCAGGATCCCAAAAACATGATCGAAGATTTTACATCAACTCATACCACCATACTTTCATTTCTTACCAAAATCAAATTTTAAGCAATCCTAATCCCTCAAATTTGAAAAATTCACAAAAAAAAAGTTACAATAGCTCCTCCTTCAATTTGAACGAAAGGTTTCAAAAATAGGGATGAAATTCTAGCCCCAAAATACCGTTTCTAAATAAATACATCCATCATTTTGTTTTCTTCGTCAATATTTTTCACAAACCACTTCCATAAACTAAATTTCCCAATCGCCTTTTCCATGTATTTTTCGCCATCAACAATCCAATCATCACGCAAATTGTCTGCGTCATTAAAATAACCGCGCATCAAATCCACATTATGGGGTGGATGCAAAACTACATAATATTCGATTATCGCAGGGCGGTAATATAATAAAAATTTATTCCGTATTTATAAATTACCATGTTCCACGTTCACGCTTCGTATCGCACAGTAAACAAGATAACTTGGTTTGGTGTTTGAACGTGCTACGTATAAAAGGCAAATACGCGCGGTTTAAAAACAACACCATTCGACGCGTCGATGCTCGTTTAATGTATTAAATATTCGAAATTTTTATCCGAAATCACCTCGTTGAGAAGGGGGTTTTCCGCAGCCTTTTTGAACGCGCGTATAAATAGTAAATTGCAAAAACATCGGAAAGAAGGCACCCTAATTTGATTTTTTTTTCAAAGGATGTCTCTCCCTTCGTTTTGTACGCGTTGCTTCGACTCGCGGAATGCGTAGTATGGTTTTGGTAAAACGAAGCAGAAGAGAAAGGAGGGATTTTCTCTCTCTAGGACGAAATATTTCAAATATGTAAATGCTCGACGGTGAATCGATTAAAATTCTGAATTTTTACGTCGCATCGTGCCTCGCTGTCCTCGATACGGTTGGTTTTTTTTGGGTTTTTTTGCAAAAACAAATCGACGAGATTATCCGAGATGAGACCGAATTCGGTGAAATGTAGACATTTATGCGTAGAATAGAGAAAAGAGAGAGGAGAGTGTCCCGCTTAACTAGAGATTGACTTAGAATAGAATTTGCAGATCTACATAAATGTGACTCGAATTAGAGAAATGAGCTTCAAAAATCTCTCTTTCTATTTCTCTTCCCAAACGTTCAAGTTCATTATTCGATTTTCAATGATCTTGAAAATTTATTTGAAAAAGATGTTCTAGAGAAAGGAATATTCTTAAAATTCGAAAAAAAATCTTAATTTTTTTTTCTCCAGGATGTTTTGATGAAAAACAAATCTGGTAAATTGGTAATTCAGAAGTGATTCCATGAGACCACTTTTTATACATTGAATAATCAATGTAATAATAATTCAGATTTGTGAACTATTTAGCAAAACCGGTTTTCGATGGTTTCAAATATGTACCAGTCAAAAACTGGTTTCATGGAGTAATTTTCCGTTTTTTCACTAGTAATTCGTGTTCACCAACTCAGATCGAAATACATTTTCAATTCAGAAAAACCGGTTTTTCATTAAGCCTAATATAATTATGGAACTAATTTCATGAACTTTTCTTCATCATTCATTATTTCAAAAAGACAACCGAACTGAAAAAATTCAACAATTCCAATCCGGTAAAACCTGTTTATACCGTGCTAAATTCATTTTGGGAACCAGTTCCATGAACCAGGTTGCCATCGTTCGTGAAAATTCGCATCAGTATAATTGAAAAGTTTCAGAATTCTCAATTCACTGAAATGGTTTTTTTTTCAAAGAAAATTCAACTCGAAAACCGGTTTCATAATCCAGTCCATTCAATAAAACCAGTTCAATACAATACTAGACTGCACTTAAGAACCGGTTTTATACAGTAGTTCTGCACCATTCACCAATTAAAGTCGCAAACGTAAAGTAAGGAGGTATTGCTATTTTTATTCAAGTGAAACCAGTTCTTTAACCTACCAAACATCATTTTAAAACCAGTCTTATGAGTCAAGTCAATAAAACTAATTCACTACAATGCTGATTAATGATCACTCTTTGAAAACCAGTTTTACGAGTCGAGTTGTCATCTTATCAGGTGAAGTTGAATATTTCAGCATTTCTAACTCACAGAAACCAGTTGTATAACACTGTGAATACCACTTAGAAACCGGTTACATGAATCGGTTCAACTCATAACAATTAAATCAGATCTTGTCAGAATTTTCAATTCAGTAAAACCGGTTCTTGAACCTACTAGACAAAACGTGAAAACCGGTTTTCTGAGTCAATTAAGATGAATAATTTCAATGTAAACCTAAATACCCTTTAAGAACCAGTTTCATGAACCACGTTTTCATTATCACTAAATAATACAAGGACGAAATGTTTCAAAATTTTCAATTCAGCGAAACCGGTTTTCCACCATGTAAAATACAACTTGAGAACTGATTTCATGTACTAAATAGTTTGTCATCTGTCATTAATTTAAATCATAATAATGAACCTACATAGAAAGTTTTATTATTTTTTATTTCGGTAAAACTGGTTTCTTAACTAACTAAACACCTACGCGAAAACCAGTTTCATAAGTCAATTATGTAAAGGCAATTCAATACCGGTAAATACCACCGGAGAACTGATTTTATTTGCCAATTTGCTACTTTTCATTATTTCAAAATTACAACATCTGACTCAGACAGTTTCAGTATTTCGAATTCAAAAGAACCGGTTTGTTATCAACCTAGACATAATTTTAAAACCGGTTTCACAAGCCAGAATTTTATCATTGAGTGATTCAAGATCGCAAAGGGTTGATAAAATTACAACTCCATAAATTCAGTGAAACCGGTTTTCTGTAATTTCAAACACCATTAAAAACCGGTTTCGCGCGCAAATTTTTCAAATTACATCATTTTAGGGTCAAGAAAAATAGAGTTGATAAAATTACAACTCTATAAATTCAGTGAAACCGGTTTTCTGTAATTTCAAACACCATTGAAAACCGGTTTCACGGGCAAATTTTTCAAATTACATCATTTCAGGGTCAACAAAAATAGAGTTTGCAAAATTACAACTCCATAAATTCAGTGAAACCGGTTTTCTGTAATTTCAAACACCATTGAAAACCGGTTTCACGAGCAAATTTTTCAAATTACATAATTTTAGGGTCAACAAAAACAGAGTTTGCAAAATTACAACTCCATAAATTCAGTGAAACCGGTTTTCTGTAATTTCAAAAACCATTGAAAACCGGTTTCATGCGTAAATTTTTCAAATTACACCATTTCAGGTGTCAACAAAAATATAACAAAAAATATCAGCATTATTCAGTTTGCTAAGCCGGTTCTTCAACTTTGCAACTACCCTTTTAAAACCTGGTTTTGAACCACGAAAGCACTCTAGAACCGGTTTCAACAGTAAATTTGCGGTTTTCAGTTAGATAAATCGGATTTTTCAAGCCTACTACGTGATCCTGATCACCTAAGAACCAGTTCCACGAGTCATATTTCCTAATTGAGCTCATTTCGAGCCATGAAAAGTCTGACTGAAGAGTTTCCAAATTTTCATAATACAAAACCGGTTTTCTACACAAAAATGACATTTTGAAACCGGTTTCACTAATTTAGTAACCTCCGCAGCGAATTTCAATCACTTTGGGAAAGTTTCCTACACTGTTCATGACCTTTAAACCAGTTCCTACTCTTCCTTGAACTTGGCTTTTTTTTAAATATGAAACACGAAATTCGTTTTGAATTGATCTTCATACTTTCAATTCTGAAAAAAATGTCTTACAGCTCGAAATATCAATGTAGGTGGAAAGCTGCCTCTTCATCTACCTATCTCAAGTACCCATTCAAGTCCCAGCAAACGAAATCGATATACCCAACGCTAAATTCCAATACAAAGTGAATTTCGCGTTAAGGGTAAAAAACGCGCACAGAAATCCCTTAGCTTTTGTCAAATTAACACCAACACAACACAACACGTGTATTTCGACTCGTCTGAATACATCCGAGATGAAAATCATATACACGTTGTAATAAGAGGACAAAGCGAACTACCTAATGCATATTCACAAATACACATTCCTTGGAGAATTACTTCGCTATACGTATAACGAGAAAAACTCGACTATACCCTTCCAATACCCTTCCTAACCGATTGTACCATGCTGCAAAACAACACGGCGCATAAACGCAACACAAACACAGCACAGACGCCTCGGCCCGGCGTGACAAGCCAACACCGGCATCAGCAACACCAACACTCCATCCACCTATTCTAAATTAACTTCTCTCTATAAACCGAACCTTTAATTAAAACGTCTTCGCAAACCAGCACATTTTCGTGATCCGCTAAACAAGCTTAATAAACGTATTGAATGATAAAGCTTTTCCCAACGAGCACATCGTACCATTGTATCCGCCGACTACAAGATCGTTTTTTTGCTGCTTTTTCCAGGCGAAACACCGGCCGCTATGAAAAACGATGCGAAAACAAAAGGAACAGCCGATACTACTTCAAAACCTGAGATCGCAAAAGAAGACAATGAAGCGTCGACGTTAAAACTCTCCATACTACTATTTCTTGTTACCTTCATTAACGCCATACCATAAGCGTTAATGTAAAATTATAATAGACTATTTTTAAAAATAGCCGTTTTTTTTCTGAAAATAATTTTTTCTCGTTTTTTTTTCGTTCTCGTAAATTATTTTTTTTACTAGTTAAATCGCGGTCGTGAAGTATCGAACTTTACGTACCACATTCGGACTGTTTATCAACCGTTTGCGCAATTTTTTTTGAAAAAAAGAAACATTTTTATATCTACGTCCCCGTCCCTTTGATTGTTTCCTATTTCCCTCCAAGTGTTTTTTTTTCTAAATGAAAAATCGTTTGTAAATAATAGTTACGTTATTTATATGTATCATACGACCGTGTACCATAATCACCCATGTAAAATATTTTCGTTTGGAATTCGAACGAAAGGAATTTGAATTTTTTTCTAGTTTTTTTTTTTAAATTTCGTCTTACTTTTGTAACACGTGGGTACTTATCGATTCGTTGAAAACGAAAAATAAGTAGTAAATTGTTAAAATTTACCTGTATAAAAAGTAAACACACGAAACAGGGAGAAAAAACATTAATATTTTTAGGTTTGGTTACCGCATCTCAAAGCGACCTCGACAACAACGCATTTGTAATGTAAATACTCAAAAAAAACCACCGCGAATAGCTTTGTACATAAATGGCGTATTTGCTCGTCTCCGTGAATGTTTTTTTTCCTTCGCCACATCCGCAAATGTACTCGGTAATTTTCTAAACACATATCAAATATTATACCAACGGGTTCCTTCGATCGATTACGTTAGGAAAAAAAATGGCATTCGTCGTCTCTCGAACGATATCGTCGAATATTCATATTTTATATTTGCTCAAAACAACTGGCACTTTTGGATGGAAAATTTCGGTGAAAACTGAAAGTTGGTGGGTAACTTTGCGTAGAAAAAAGGGATCTAGACTCGACGTAATAATTGACACGTTGGGCATTTTTTACAGCTATTGATTCGGCATTAATCCGGGGTATTTTTTGATTTATTATTAAACGGCGATATCTAAATAGTTGCGGGGTATTATCGCCACGTCATCGGATTACTTTTATTTTTGAAAATTTCCAAACGTCAATGTCATGAACCTGAGGGAATGTCCATCCAGTGAATTTCGAAAATACAAATAATCAGCGGGTACCCAATTAAAAAAAATTTAACAATATTGTGTCTACACTGGAAATTGAAGGCAGAACACACGATTCTAAAAAAAAAACATCAAAATATAATTTTTCACCATAGAAATAGGTACCTACCTAGTAAGCACTTGAAAACAAAAAAAATTTTATGACGTTTTTTCAATTAAATTAGTACAAAACTGAATCTCTCTTCGAAAACTGCAAAGATTTTATCGCCATAATTTTCATATAAAAACGTAAATTTTTCACCATCTTTCAAATTTGAGAAGGCTAGTAAGAACCACTGCAAGGGTTCTTTTGAAAAACAACCATAATAAAACAACGAAATTTTACAGGATACCAAAAAAAAAATACTCAAATCATTCGGGAAGTGAAAAAAAAAACGTATTGTATAATATACTGTTGTATTTTCAGAAAATGTGAGGATTCTTTTTTTCAAATTTAAAAAAAATACAGCAAGTTTTCCTCTTAAAATGTTGACCATGGCTGTTTTTTAAAACAAAATCAGCAGAAAGACGAATTATTATTTAAAATGAAAAAAAAAAGTAAGGGATTCGTTTTCCTATAAGCAACCAACATCACAATATTGTTTTTCTCATAAAATTTTCTTTTAAAAACTGTAATAGAAAAGTTGTAATTTTTTACAGTGGTCGTTTTTTAATAGAACTCGTCATTTGAAATAAGTGAGTTCCAAAATTTCAGAATTTTTACAAAATCTTACAATTTAAATGCGATTTATTTCCTTTAATTTCGACATTGGACCTTGAAAATCATTATAAAAATTTATTTAGTTTTCTTTTTAGGAATACTATAATTCGCACGATCATTTTTTTTTCACAACATTCATTTGTAGCCTTTCCAACTTTTAACACAAAAGACGAAAAATCACGAAGAGAAAATGGGTTCATTTTCCTACGTGCTGCCCACTTCGTTCTATGATCAGAATCATGTTCAGATCTAATTTTTTTCGAAAGAGTATTGCCATTGTACTATCCTTTCTTCCGCGTCAATAAAACATCACATTATAGGTATCCAAGTCTTATGAGGTGTAAATATAAACTGACGAGAGATCCTGTACAAAATCGGTAAAATGAAAGGAAAATTAAAATTTTTTCACCTGAATCGAAATGAGAAATTATTGAAAGTCGACGATGATAATGAATTGATCATTTCGAAATCTGAAAATTCTTTCCGTGTATACCAGTCACAATTTGGTTGGATAATTATACTGGAAATTTGAAACCCCAAAAATTTTTTTAAATCAAAATTTCAAAAAAAAAATGAATCATTGGACTTTCTTTTCTTCTTTTGTTGAAAACAATTATAAAAAATTACAAACAGAGCCAAAATAATTTCAAAATAAATAAGAAATATTGAAAAAATTGAACAATTTCCATTCAAATTTTATCGGTGATTTTTGAAGAACAGCAATTCTGAAAATATTGACCCCTCTCTTATTTTATTCCATGAAAATCAAAGAAAAAAAAAAATATATCCAAAGTAAAATGAATATTTCTTCAAAATAGTACTCAAAATAAAACAAACAAATTTCTACGTACGTAATTCAAATCAAAAACATTTAAATAAAATATAACTCACGAACAATAAAAATTCGAAACCAGAATTCTTTTGCAAAAATTAAACCTGAAAATTTTATCATCATTCGACTTTTGAAATTTTATTAAAAATCGTGTTTCTGAAATCAAAGGAAACATTCAATTCAAAATGAAAGTTTTCAATGTCTCTATTAACGGCCAGAACATGGGAGGGGGTGAGGTTCTCACTCATTTTTCCAAATACAGCTTCCTGAACAACTGAGTGAAATTTTTCAAATTTTTTTCAATAAAGGGGCATATTTTTCAAAAACGTATCAACTTACACCAAATTTTTTCAAATAAAATAATTCGTTTTTTCAAAAAAATTGGATGTGGGATGACTCGTCTCTTGTTTCCTAGTCAAAACAAAGTAATAACGTTTGTTTTCAAATTTTTTTTTTGAGTTTTTCAGCTCAATTTTTTGGAATGGTTTGTCTTTGATTTGATCGAGTTCATCTCCCAAAGGCTTGGTCAAAAAACCTTGAAGAATCGAATGCCACAAATCCGAAAACTCCATTTCATTTAATATGCACTCAACTGCCTATGCCTCTATTACAACTTTCGGATAACACTATTACAAATATATCACCATTAGGATGGGCCAAAAAACCAAAAATTTTTATTTTTGAAAAGTAACCCCACAAAAGTTGTTGGCTGGTTAAACTAGAAAAATAAAATTAAAAATTTCAAAATCGATTCATATCTTTCGATCGCGCAAGAGCCTTCAATTCTTCAAAAATTGCCAAAAATCAAAATTTCAAAAATTTCGAAAAAATTAAAAATTGACTAAAATTAATTTTAGAGCTTCTGTAGTGACTACCTAGACCAAAAAGCACATTTTTTTGAAAAAATCGGAGTTTTATAATTTTTTCAATTTTTTTCAGAAGTGAAGAAACATGAGAAATTTAAAAAAACTATAAAACATGGATTTTTTCAAAAAAGTTGTGCTTTTTGCTTTAAATAGACCCTAAATAAGCTCTAAAATTGATTTTGATGAATTTTGATTTTTTTTTTAATATTAAAAATTTCTGAAAATGTTGAATTTTTGACAATATTTCCGAAGAATTGAAGGCTCATGCGCGATCGGAAGATATGAATCGATTTTGAAATGTTTTATTTTATTTTTCTAGTCTATCCAGCCAACAACTTTTGTGGGGGGGGGGCCTTTTCAAAAATCAAAATTTTTGGTTTTTCGGCCCAGCCTAATCACCATGAATAATTTTCACATTTACTTCCCCGGGTTCAATTTTTGTCGTCGCAACTTGATGAATTTTATAATTCAACTTTCTCCAATCAAGTTTGGATAAAAGATTCATAAAATTCGCCCAAAACATAATTTTAAAAAGGGGAGGGGTGGGTAGCTTGCTTTTCTTCATAAGAATGATAAAATTATATTATTTTTTGTCATAGAAAAATTAGAGTCGTTTGAGCAAAAAATTTCCGAAAAATTATTTTTTTCACAAAGAATTATTTTGTCTTACGAGCAGAAAAAATTGTATCTGAATCAGAAAAATCTGAAAAAAAATCAAAATGAAGAAATAAGTTGGAAATTTTTCGAGTTTTCAGCCTCACCCTCACCCACCCTCTCATCCAGATCAAAATTTCTCGTGGATTTTACATTCGGCCAATTTTTTCTTCTACAATATTTCTATACCCCTCTTAGAGAAAAATACGATTTAAATTTTTGGCTCGCACAATGATAACTCAACCACCACACGAATACTAAATTTTACTTTAAACTCGCCACCGCACCAGAACCTTTTTTTCCCTCTCCCCTCTTTCTACAAAAAAGTACGTAAAATTCTCTCCACACATCGCAATGGCACCAACGCCCTTCATTTAAAAATATAAAGGTAGTTACATCATCAAACCCATCAACACCTGCGTTATTTACACTAAGAAAACGCACACACGATGAAGACGAAAAAAAATATCTATACCTCGCTGCTTGAAAAATAAAGTCTCGGTACGTGACTCGATGACCAAAACAGAACGTTTCTACTTTTTCTGACGGTCCGGGTAGCATGGAATTGTAAATTATGCACTTATACTTGGCCACCGAATTTGGCGTCTACGTGTACAGGGTACAATTCGAGATCGAGGCTGGCTTCACCTGTACCTAGATACAAATTGAGACAAATAGTCGAGTTTTTCTTCCCTTTTTTTGGAGGTTACAAGAGTCGAAATAAATAAAAAGAGAAACGTTGCCATCCTATACCTCTGCAGACAGAACACTCGCCATAATACCAGTTTCACCCTTTCCAATGAGAGGCTAAGACCGATCGAATGAATCCGTTTACCATTTTATTTAAATTTACCAAAATTAAATTACACCCGTGCTCGGCACGACGATCAAAACGAACGAGTACAGAAACAAACAAACGATATTTACAGAGAAAAACATTACAGCCTGCCGCCATCGTCGAGAGAAAAATCTTATCGCGTACAAATTCGCTGGAAAAGAAAAGCCTCATACGAAGTGAAATCCTCTCTTAATCGAGTTAATTAAAAATTTGCTTCGCCTTCTGATTAAAGAGAAGCGAATTTTCGTGCAAAGAGTTAAGACGCCAAACAAAATTAATACCAGTCTTAACCTTTTAAAATTACCTACGATGTTACTGTGAGAAATTTTCCGAAGGGTTTTTCCTCCTTTATTTTCCTCCTTTTTATTCGTACCTTTTTCTCATCGTGTAACCATTTTAGTCGACTTTTTTTTATGTTGTTTTTGTTTTTCCAAAAAAAATTGTAAATTAAAAAAAAATGAAAAGAGAAAAAAAGAATACGAAACGTATTGAAGTTTATAAACAAAACGTCAGACTGTGTGTACAAAAATGTTCCCCAGGGGCCGGTTTGTCATTTGGTCTCGTTTTAAATTTAACGTAATTTTATTCTATTACTCTTTTCGTCGTCTCGTACATAATACCGTATTACATATATTATTTACGTACGTAAAGTAAATAATACCGAGAATTTTTCTTTATTATTTATTACATTTTTATTTTCATTTTTTTCTTCACTGTTTTCTCTTACTTTTTTTTTGTTGATATTTTTCCAAGACGAATTTTGTGAGGTTCTCTTATTGTCTAAGTATGTATTTATTTTATTATTTATCTCGATGTTGTCAATGTTTCAACGAATACTTTCGATGTTATTTACTTATACTTACGTTTTAGATACGTCGCGTATAATTTTTTTTCTTTCGTTTTCATTTTTATCGTGATTGGTTTTCTTTTCAAAATTATTTTTTACGTGTTAATTCAGTGGCGGTTGTTCAATTTTTGAGAAAAATTTGGTAATTTTAGAATAGAAATTTAAAAAATCTAATTTATTTCAAAAATAAAATTAGGCAATTGTTTTTCGCGGATGTTGAAAAAATTGCAGTTCGATAAAATCGAAGGAGTGTTCTTTTTTCGATGGCAGAAAAACTAAAAGATCCAACAAACCTACTACATATAAATTCAAGATTTCGAATTCTTGAAACCCTGAATTTCGAAATTGACACTCGAAACAGACCTCGAACTCTTCAGAGTACTTCAAATACCAATTCTGATCAAAATTAATCGTCGACTTCAATCTTCGATACATTTTTCAAGGGAGTTGGTGAGCTTATTCCCTGAATTCAGAAACGTGTGAATTGATTCCTATTTTTTTTCGGAGTAGGTATGTACGAGGTGATTCCGAACCTCTTTCAGCCTATTAGCGTTACCCAAGAGATACAACTTTTCAAATATCTTTAGGTACTAACATTGAAAAGCTGTTTTTAAATTCAATGGAAATAATTTTATAGTTGAAATAAAATGGGAAAAAAAACTTTGAGAGGTCGAAAAAAAACTTTGAGAGGTCGAAAAAAAACTAAAGAAATTTAAAGTAGAAAAATATTAGAAAACAAATTTTAGAGTTGGAAAAAATTCAAGAACAATTTCAAAATTGAAAACAATTTTAATAAAAATGTCAAAAAGTATAAACATGAAAAAAATCTGAGAAAATTTTAGGTTGAAAAAATTCCAGAATTGAAAACACTTGAGAAAAAATTTAAAGAGTTGAAAATAATTCAAAAAAAATAGAAGCCGAATTTTGAAAAAAAAAATCTTGGAAGAAATTTTGAGCCAAAAATTAAGAGTTGAAAGAAATTTTTGAGAAAAAATTCAGAAAAAGTATAAACATTAAAAAATATGAGAAAATAGGTTGAAAAAAATTTTGGAATTGAAAATAGGTACTTGAGAAAAAAATTAAGTTAAACATAATTTAAAAAAATAGAAGCGGAATTTTGAAAAAAAAAGTCATGAAAGAAATTTTGAGCATAAAATTCAGAATTGAAAATAATTTATGAGAAAAAATTTAGAAAAAGTATACTTGAACATGAAAAAATTTGAGAAAATTTTTGGTTAAAAAAAATCTGGAATTCAAAATACTTACTTGAGAAAAAAATGAAGAGTTTAAATAATTCAAAAAAACAAAAGCGGAATTTTGAAAAAAAATCTTGAAAGAAATTTTGAGCCTAAAATTCAGAGTTGAAAGAAATTTTTGAGAAAAAATTCAAAAAAAGTATAAACATGAAAAAATTGAGAAAATTTTTAGTTGAGTAAAAAAAATCTGGAATTGAAAATACTGGAGAAAAAAATTAAGGGTTTAAATAATAGGGTGGGCCGAAAAACCAAAAATTCTAATTTTTGAAAAGTTACCCTCCACAAAAGTTGTTGGCTGGATAGACTAGAAAAATAAAATATAAATTTTCAAAATCGATTCATATCTTCCGATCGCGCAAGAGCCGTCAATTCTTGGAAAATTGTCAAAAATTCAACATTTACAAAAATTTTTAAAAATTAAAAAAAAAATCAAAATTCATTAAAATCAATTTTAGAGCTAATTTAGGGCCTATTTAAAGCAAAAAGCACAACTTTTTTGAAAAAATCCATGTTTTATAGTTTTTTTAAATTTCTCATATTTCTTCATCTCTGAAAAAAATTTTAAAAAGTTATAAAACACTGATTTTTTCAGAAAAAAATGCGATTTTTGGTCTAGATGGTCACTACTGAAGCTCTAAAATTAATTCTTGACAATTTCACATTTTTTCGAAATTTTTGAAATTTTGAATTTTTGGCAATTTTTGAAGCATTGAAGGCTCTTGCGCGATCGGAAGATATGAATCGATTTTGAATTTTTTTATTTTGTTTTTCCAATCTTACCAGTCAACAACTTTTGTGAGGGGTAACTTTTCAAAAATCAAAATTTGTGGTTTTTCGGCCCACCCTATTAAATAATTCAAAAAAACAGGAGCGGAATTTTGAAAAAAAAATCTTGAAAGAAATTTTGAACCCAACAATTCAGAGTTGAAAGTAATTTTTGAGAAAAAATTCAGAAAAAGTATAAACATGAAACAATTTGAAAAAATTCCAGGTTAAAAAAATTCTGGAATTGAAAATACTTGAGAAAAAAATTAAGAATTTAAATAATTCAAAAAAACAGAAGCGGAATTTTAAAAAAATCTTGGAAGAAATTTTGAGCCTTAAATTTTGAGTTGAAAGAAATTTTTGAGAAAAAAAAATTTGGAATTGAAAATAGGAATTTGAGAAAAAAATTAAGTTAAAATAATTCAAAACATAGGAATGAAATTTTGAAAAAATTTTAACCTAAAAATTCAGAGTTGAAGGAAATTTTTGAGAAAAAGTGGGAACCAACTGGTAACTACCCCGAAAAGAATGTAATAAATTCGCTCATCTTCTCGCATGAATATTTCTTTGGGAATCAACTCATCTTACAGCCTTTTTCCAACTAATAATTTCAAAATGTTCACTCATCTCTACTTCCCATCAATAAAATTACAAAAATTATCAACCCTTTGCCCTTACCAACCGCCACTGACCAAGTCAGCAATTAAAAACGCCTCGTAGGTCGAACTGCTACTTCGACGACGTATTCAATATTTGCATTCCAACAAAAAAAATTCCTTCCGCGAACCAACTCGAAAATAATTGTTAAATCAAGCGCAATAAAAATGTAATTTGAATTTTCAAAACCTAGGCAAAAAAATGTGCCGCAATATTAAATCTGTAACGTTCGTCGAAATGAACAAAAAAAAATGTATAAAACTTGAAAAACTCGCTTTGAAATTAACTTTCAACTTTTTTCTGTTCTCTTTTTCTCATTCACCGACGATGTAAATATTTTATTCCGAGTCGTATTGCTAAACAACTTTTTCTATAAAGTATTCAAGATTTTCGCTCAGGAAATGTTTTCCCTCTTTTTCTCGCATCGCCTTACTCATTTTTTTTCTTAGCCTACGTAGATGCGATTTCGATGTCGAATTCACGCCTTACCCTGGATGAGCGTCGACAATGGTCCGAGTTACAATGTATACTTTTTAAATTATATAAAATCATTTTTCCGGGACGAGAAAAAAACCTTCGCGTAGACTCGAAATAAGAGCGTTTTTAATTGCGCCACGACCACGTTTTATTGTTTATCATTCGAATAGATAAAAAAAAAAAAGAAAAAAAAAGAAAAACACATCAAGCGTTATGTAATTTTTACATATACTTCGCGTGTTTGTATAATGTTTGTATAATATAACATTTTTTTTTATTCTTAATAAATGTTGAAAAATATACGACGTATTGTTTTTTGTTTTTGTTGTTTTTTTGTTTACTTTTTTATGTGCCTTAATTCGTCGACATGTCCCCGTATTGCCCTTTGTGGAAAAAATAATTTCATACGAATAACTGAAATTCTAAAAAGCCTGCTTTCATACGTAGGTACACAAAAGTACAATCTCTATCCATCAAAAGAAATGTTTTTAATAAAATCTACTATTCATCTCTGTATATGTATCTATTTTGTAGATGTAAAATTTGAAATATGTACGTCGGTGAAACATCGTCACATACGCATACGTACAACGTAACACAATTTTCGCAATATTGCGGGAAAAAATCAACAGCCTCGAGGGCTTTTATGACGAGGTGGATTTACTCGACGGCTCGATGGAAAAGTATCGAGGTATAATGAATAGGAAAATGAATGGAAAAGTGGGCATGGAGCAAAATATGTAAACATGTTTGAAATTCGACATCATAACGAAAAATTACAAAAATTAGGACATCCATTTTTTAAACCACCCTTAGGTACTTACGCATAAATCTACGACATATTTTCCATGCCTCAATATACCACTGGTTATTTTTTTACATTTTGAATGACACGATATAAAAAGATATTTTCATAATACGTCGTTTCAAATCAATACCTTGCTAATTCGAAAAGATAAATTTTTATGCTTCTATAGAAGGACGTCTGATTTTCTTTTTAATTTTATAAATTTATTGTACTCTCCCAGCAATAGTTATGCCATAATCGCAGAACTTTATCAGAGGCTGGATAGTAAACAAAAAGGAAACAAATTAGGAGGTGATTGGGACTAAAAATAAGACGAAGCGTTGGTAGAATCAATTTTATACGTCATGTCCGTCGAAGAGATTGTCGAAAAAAAGGTTTGATTGAAACAAGAGCTTATACCGTTCGTACTCCTACGTACCTTTTTTTTTTTTGAACTTTCCCATCTCAAAAAATAAAAAGTATACAGAGCATGTAGAAGTTTCACATATTTCCAAACAAACATTAAGGCTTTGAAAAACGATAATTATTACTCATCTTGTTCGGAGTAACAGAAAAATTGGGTGAAATGTGGCAAAATCAAGATCAAAACTGATTGAAATGGAGTGAAACCGGTTCAACGTAGCATGCAGATGGTAAAATGTTGTTAGAATTGTTAAAAATACAGAAAAAATCATTTCAATTGTTCAAAATGCGACGAAACTGTTTCAAAATAGTATAGAATTGTTTAAAGCAGCGTTGTAATATTGTTGAATTGCTTTATAAAGATTTTCAAAATGTCGTAAAATTTGTTAAAATTGAAATATTGTTAAACGGACAACAATTTATCGCCGAAAAATAGCACACGATGCTGACCTCGCAAGGGATCAAGGTCGGAACACGATCTCGTACAACCCGCAAAGCTCGTTAGTCGAACAAAAGATGCGCGTAATTTCAGATGAACGAAACTCAGTACTCTTAACGACAGCCGCAGATGCCATTTTGGATCAAACTAGTTTGAAATATAGCAAAAATTATTGAAGTTTTGTTAATTCCATCAAAAAGGAAAATGTAGCCAAACTGGTTCAAAATAATGCTTAGGAATCAGTTCATGATGGAATGAATGTTGCTTCAATTATTCCAAACGTTATTAGAATATTGTTGAAATGGAACCGGTTCGAAAAAATAAGTTGTTCGAAACAACCTTAAGATGTAAGTATTCAAAATGTTTGTAAAACAGGTTCAAAGAGTGCAAAAATTGTTTAAAATGCAATGAAACTGGTTGAAAATAGAATAAAATTGTTCAAAATATCATTCAAGTTGAAATGTTTCAAGTTGTTCAAAATATTGAAACTGGTTCAAAATGCAGCAAATCATTAAAATTCGTCAACATGAATAATGGAACTGGTTCGAAAAACGCAAAAACGGTTTAAAATGTACTGGAACCAGTTCACAATGGAATAAAAATTGTTCAAATTACTTTCAACGTTATCAAATATTGTTCAAACGGTTCAAAATGCAACGAAACTAGTATAAAATACAAAGGTATATCAATAAGTAAGTTTCCCCTTTCCATAACTTTGGAACCACTGAACGAAAAAAATCGCGCCAACGCTCGTTAGACAGCTACTACCTTCCTTAATACGTGTACAAAAAATCAGCTCGATCGGTTCAGTAGAAGTGTGTTTTTCACGCGGTGAAGATGTCTGCGTCGCTTCCGTCTTGCTCCAAGTTAGAACAGCGCGCGATGATACAGTTTTTTTACCTCGAGAAATGTAGTGCCACAGAAATTCATAGAGGAATGAAAAATAAATATGGTGACTCAGTTATGTCTGTGCAGCAAGTGAGAAAGTGGGTTCGTGAATTTAAAGCTGGTCGGACTGAAATTGAGGACGAACATCGCTCGGGAAGACCCAAAACAGTGACGACGCCGACGAGAGACTTGATCCAGCTGATTGACGGCGAAATTCGATCCAACCGTCAGGTAAAAATGCATAATCTCGTGGAAAAGTCTCTCGTCGGCGTCGTCACTGTTTTGGGTCTTCCCGAGCGATGTTCGTCCTCAATTTCAGTCCGACCAGCTTTAAATTCACGAACCCACTTTCTCACTTGCTGCACAGACATAAATGAGTCACCATATTTATTTTTCATTCCTCTATGAATTTCTGTGGCACTACATTTCTCGAGGTAAAAAAACTGTATCATCGCGCGCTGTTCTAACTTGGAGCAAGACGGAAGCGACGCAGACATCTTCACCGCGTGAAAAACACACTTCTACTGAACCGATCGAGCTGATTTTTTGTACACGTATTAAGGAAGGTAGTAGCTGTCTAACGAGCGTTGGCGCGATTTTTTTCGTTCAGTGGTTCCAAAGTTATGGAAAGGGGAAACTTACTTATTGATATACCTTTGTAGAATAAAATTGTTCAAAACATCATCAAAGTTGAAATGTTTTAAAACGTTCCGAAATAACATAAAAGTTGTTCAAAATGTCATAAAACATGTTAAAATATTGTTAAACTATTCAAAATGTTGGTAGAACTGGTTCAAAATGCAGCAAGTCATTAAAATTTATCAACATAAATAATGGAACTGGTTCGAAAAACGCAAAAACGGTTTAAAATGTACTGGGACCAGTTCACAATGGAATAAAAATTGTTCAAATTACTTTCAACGTTATTAAATATTGATCAAATGGCTCAAAATGCAATGAAAATGGTTTAATTGCATAAATTGTTCAAAACATCATTAAAATTTGTTGAAATCTTTTAAAACGTTTCGAGATAACATAAGAGTTGTTCAAAAGTCATAAAACTTGTCAAAACATTGTTAAATTATTCAAAATATTGGTAGAACTGGTTCAAAATGCAGCATGTCGTTAAATTCCAGCAATATAAATCATAAAACTGGTTCAAAAAACGCTATAATGGTGTAAAATTTACTGGAACCAGTTCAAAATGGAATAAAAATTGTTCAAATTACTTTCAACGTTATTAAATATTGATCAAATGGCTCAAAATGCAATGAAAAAGGTTTAAAATTGCGTAAAATTGTTCAAAACATCATTAAAATTTGTTGAAATGTTTTAAAACGTTTCGAGATTCAGCAAGTCATTAAAATTCATCAACATAAATCATTAAACTGGTTCAAAAAACGCAAAAATGGTTTAAAATGTACTGTAACCAGTTCACAATGAAATAAAAATTGTTCAAATTACTTTCAACGTTATTAAATATTGTTCAAATGGCTCATAATGCAATGAAACTGGTTTAAAATTGCGTAAAATTGTTCAAAACATCATTAAAATTTGTTGAAATCTTTTAAAACGTTTCAAGATAACATAAAAGTTGTTCAAAATGTCATAAAACTGATTAAAGTATTGTTAAATTATTCAAAATGTTGGTAGAACTGGTTCAAAATGCAGTAAATCATTAAAATTTATCAACTTGAATAATGGAACTGGTTCGAAAAACGCAAAAACGGTTTAAAATGTACTGGAACCAATTCACAATGAAATAAAAATTGTTTAAATTACTTTCAACGTTATTAAAAATTGTTCAAATGGTTCAAAATGCAGTAAAACTGGTTCAAAATTAAAAATTGTTCAAAACAGAAAATACTGTTTACAAAATAGAACTATTCTTTAAAAATTTTGACATAACAAGAGAATTATCCAAAACGTTGTAAATGAGAAATAGGTACCTACATATCGCTGGAATTATTTAAAATTTTTGTAAAAGGTTCAAAACGTAGTCAATATTGTTGAAATATATTCAGAAAGATTACATTTTTTGGTGTATTCCTGATCAAATCGATTCAAAATGACAGCTCTTCAAAATACAGGAAAAAAGGGTGGACTATGATTTAAACTGTTCCAAACCACGTTGTTGAAATATTTTCAAAAAATTAAAATAACAAAAATAATTTTTTAAAATTTTATAATGCTTGTTCAGTATTAATAATTTTTCAAAAATGATTGTGAAACTGGTTCAAAAATTATTCAACCCAGTGTTACAATGTTACAGTTATTAAAATATTATTTTTTCATTTAAAAAATACAAAAATCGTTCCAAATGCAATTAAACTGGTACAAAATCTGTAACTACAGCAAAAAAAAACTGTTTACTTAAAATTATGCTAAACTTGTTGAAATATGATTAAAATGTCTAAAAATAGCACAAAAATTTATCAAAATGTTGGAAAATTGTTTGAAAATGTTATCAGTTCAATTACAAATTATTTTTTTCATTTATCGTAAAAACCAGTTCGACATTACAACAAATACAAAAGTAATTTTGGTCAACTTTTTGGTGAATTTTGAAAAATTTTCAATTTAAAAAATGTTTGAGAGAGATGAAAAAATTTGTGGCCGAAATGCTTTCATTTTTTTCACTTTTTTTATGAATTGTTTGTCGTTTTTTATAAACTTTTATGCCATTTTGAACAATTTTCACGAAAATTTAACAATTTGTGATGATATTTTTAAAAAACTACAAAGTTTCATGAAATTGTATACTTGACTGATACATTTTTCATCAGTTTTTACTCGATTTCACAATTTATTAAATAATTGAAATTTCCAACTTGATTATTTCTATTTACTTTTTAGAATTTGAATAATTTTCAAGATATGTATTTCGAAAATGTTTTGCAATGTTTTACAATATTTTTTGATAAATACATATCGTTACCATTGCTTCAGAACAGACTTTATCCGATGAACAAGATGCTACGTAAATTGAAAAATGATTTCGGGAAAATTAGTGACAAAAAAATTCTATAACTCACCCAAGATATTCATTAGAAAAACCTTATTCTGATCTGGTACTTACTGACCTGTAACAAACAAATTGTACAAAAATTACATATGATGAAAATTTTACATAGGTACTATTTGGTAATTTTATCCAGAGAATAATAAATATATGGTTAAATAAAAATAGGCGTATAATTTTTCTATCTTTCGTAATATCAATATTAAGTAGGTACCTAGCTACCTACACACGAAAAAATCAAATCGCGAAAAGTATTCCAACGCACATAGTACCGTACCTCAACTGCAGCATCGGAAGCTCCGGAAACGTCGATAATATCTCATTGATATTCGAAGTATGTTGTCGAATAAAAAAACAATCAATGCTGCAACATTTTTGTCGCACGTATTATGGCGTCCTTTGATACGCAGTACACACAATCATCAAAGACACATCATCAAAGGCTTTATTCGCGTGTATAATTCTGCGAGCATATTTTTTTTCAATGAAAAATTTTTCTTTTGGCACCCTGAAGTCTATACACGTAGGTATATTGTAATTCATCGACAAATATTATCTGTTTGATTATCCCTTCCTACAACTTCTATCCTCAATCCAATTTGCAGCTACCGAAAAAAAAAAAAAAAAAAAAAAAAAAAAGAGAACAGTACCTACATGGATTGGATCAGAAAAGAAAAATTTGTTCAATTTTAAAGAAAGCTACTTTACGACTAAATCAGAATTTATAAGGAAAACGGAAACAAATTAGCTAGAGTGTTTTTTTTTATCTTCGAGGCTTTATCTTTCTTCCTTTGAAAAATTTTCATCATTGTAGTTACCTAAGATCTGTATCAAAAAAATTTTGAACAGAAAGATAGAGAGACAGAAACAAATCATGAGAAATTTTAAAAAACTATAAAACATGAATTTTTTCAAAAAAGTTGTGCTTTTTGCTTTAAATAGACCCTAAATAACCTCTAAAAATAATTTTAATGAATTTTGATTTTTTTTGAAATTTTTTACAGTTTCTGAAAATGTTGAATTTTTGACAATTTTCGAAGAATTGAAGGCTGTTGCGCGATCGGAAGATATGAATCGATTTTGAAATTTTTTATTTTATTTTTCTAGTCTATCCAGCCAACAACTTTTGTGGGGTAACTTTTCAAAAATCAAAATTTTTGGTTTTTTGGCCCACTCTAGAGTACATCTTATACACCAATTTTTGTTTCGATCGGATAATTTTTTGAAGAAAAAAAAATTTGGGTGCTTCCGTTCATTTTTGGACATTGCCATTATCATTTTCGCAGGCATCGAACCGAAATTTTTGGAAAAGAATTGTGACTTTAGTGAATTTTTATCAGGAAAAAAGTGACCAAGTTTTCAATTTTTTCTCAACCATACCCCCTCCCAACACCATTATTTTTTCATAACTGTATTTCTCTCTGGACTGGTTCTAAACAAATCTCTTTTTTTTTTCATTAATAAATCTTCACTTAAAATTAAAGAGTTTTGGAATAAGTTTTAAGTAACTGAAAAAAATAATAAATTTTTTTGACCAATTTTTCGGGAATTTATCGACCTTTTACGCAATGATATTTATAAAGCATTTTCGAGTGATGTACTTACAATCCGAAATCGTGCAGAGGAATAATTTGACATGAATGGTGTCTAACCTAACGATTTTTTTTTTGAATAAATTATTACAGGTTGTTGACTAAATCATATGGATGAAAATTTTGATTTTTTTGTGCTAAAAATTTAAAAATTTCGTACAAGCCATTGCAATTTTCAGTTGCCCCCGTAAATAAAAAACCGATGAGGGAGTAAATATAAATTATTTCGTTAAGATATATTAATCAATGTGTTGAGCCCGAGCAAAGCGAGGGCGAAAATTTTATCGAAAAAAGCCATTCAAAAATTGAAATTGAACACTTTTCCCTTATTGAGATTTTCCAAAATGTGACCAATAATTTCAGATTCTCTTCCATTCCTTCTTTCTCATTTTCAACATCGTGGTCAAAGACATCACAGTATTCCTTTCTCATCACAGCTTATTAAAAAGTACGGTATCAAAAAAAAAGAAAGAAAGGATTTTCAATGAATCCTGTAGAAAAAGAGTATAAATTACTCGTGAGTTTAACGCGAAAATTTTTCAGAAAAATTTATAATTTAATGAATAAAGACAAACATTTAGGTAAATATCATTTTTTCTGTACATTACGATCAGCAAAAAATGATGAATATAAAAATTTGTAAGATACATAATAATTATTTAGCCCGAGCAACCGAGCAAAGCGGGGGCGAAAGAGCATTTCCTGTTAAGATGGTGAAATCGGCCCTTGACCCGATCGGAACAAAAATCTCCTAAAATGTTGGTATTGATGTAAAACCACCCCAAAAAAATTTCAACCCCCTACCCCTACCCCCAACCGAATTATGGGGCCATCAATGCTCGAAATTCAATAATTTCTATCTCCGGAAGGGGTGGTTCAAAAATTTTGAAATTTTCACAGATTATAGACAATATGTAGTAGTATATGTGAAATTTTTTTCAAAAAAATTTTCCCAAATTTTCCAAGGTTTTCCGCGGTTTAAAAATTTCAAAAATTCGTCAAAAAAGGGGGGAGGGGGAGCCCCGAAATTTTTTTCTCTCCAAAATTTTGTGACACCCTTGGGTGAGTAGCGGCCGGGAAATGCGAGTGCCCGCTTGCAAGTAGAAAAATCACATTCAATCGCGTCGCGCCGCGTATTATCATTCCCTTGATTACCCCGGCAATAGAAAATGTTCATTTGAGTGTCTTTCGACATAATCTGCCCAAAATTGTTATTTTGTTGGAAATATCATCTTTAAAACTTCTTATAGAAAGGTGGAAAAACATCGAAAAAATGTGTTTTTTTATGGATTTTATTTTTTTAATCCATGTTGCACTCATTTTCAGGTCTCCAAAAAAATATATGTTGTACCCAAGGGTGTCACAAAATTTTGGAGAGAAAAAAATTTCGGGGCTCCCCCTCCCTCCTTTTTTGACGAATTTTTGAAATTTTTAAACCGCGGAAAACCTTGGAAAATTTGGGAAAATTTTTTTGAAAAAAATTTCACATATACTACTACATATTGTCTATAATCTGTGAAAATTTCAAAATTTTTGAACCACCCCTTCCGGAGATAGAAATTATTGAATTTCGAGCATTGATGGCCCCATAATTCGGTTGGGGGTAGGGGTAGGGGGTTGAAAATTTTTTTGGGATGGTTTTACATCAATACCAACATTTTAGGAGATTTTTGTTCCGATCGGGTCAAGGGCCGATTTCACCATCTTAACAGGAAATGCTCTTTTTTGAAAAATTGATGATAAAAAAAGCAAAAAAAAACACTTTTCGGAATAGGTAGTAGGGTGGGCCGAAAAACCAAAAATTTTGATTTTTAAAAAGTTACCCCACAAAAGTTGTTGGCTGGATAGACTAGAAAAATAAAATAAAAAATTTCAAAATCGATTTATATCTTCTGATCGCGCAAGAGCCTTCAATTCTTTGAAAATTGTCAAAAATTCAACATTTTCAAAAATTTTTAAAAATTAAAAAAAAATCAAAATTCATCAAAATCAATTTTAGAACTTATTTAGGGCCTATTTAAAGCAAAAACACAACTTTTTTGAAAAAATCCATGTTTTATAGTTTTTGTTGCATTTTTAATATTTCTTCACCTCTGAAAAAAATTAAAAAAAGTTATAAAACACTGATTTTTCCAATAAAATGTGCTTTTTTGTCTAGATAGTCACTACAGAAGCTCTAAAATTAATTTTAGTCAATTTTACATTTTTTCGAAATTTTTGAAATTTTTTATTTTTGGCAATTTTTGAAGAATTGAAGGCTCTTGCGCGATCAGAAGATATGAATCGATTTTAAAATTTTCAATTCTATTTTTCTAGTCTATCCAGCCAACAACTTTTGTGGAGGGTAATAACTTTTCAAAAATCAAAATTTTTGGTTTTTCGGCCCACCCTAATAGGTAGGTACTTTCTTTTGGATTTTTGAAAAAAGTGATTTCAGAATGAAAAAAGTGACCAATAGTGACCTTTCGGCAAAAAAGTGACTTTTAGTGACCAACCTTGAAAATAGGGGACAAGTCACTAAAAAAAGTGACTCTGTTTGATGCCTGTATTGGCGATCAGCTCCAAAATAAAGGATCGTAGGTACCTTCGACCCACACAAAACACCTAAAACTACTCACTGGACCAAAATAAATTCTCAAAAGCAAGGTCACAGTTTAACTGGAAACTTGGCAGCAGCATTTACTAAACCATAGATTACCATTCGCCATTTGTACGGCAGCTGGGCGGCTCAAATGCACGGGCACAAAATTCACGAATAATTACACTTTTTCCAAAACCGACTTTTTGCTTTCTGCCTCCTCCATTGCGCCTTAACTCGTATATGGCTATGCAAGCGCAACATGAAAGCTTTTTCGCAATGTGCCGACTTTATTTTCATTTTCTTTTTGGATGCCGGAGCGCGGGCACCACCACACGCCTGTATTATTACTTATATAGAGTGAAGTGTATATAGCATCGAGCACGCGGCGGTATAGTTTGTAATTTATCTACGCTCTGGTCTGAAATACGCCGAGTTGTATTTCATTTTCACTTTTCTTTTTCTTCGTCGTGCCTCTCCACCTCTGCCAATCCTTATTCGTCGCCTCACTCCTGGTCTCGTTCTCTTTTCACTGTGCACCGCGTATACAGAGCAATAGCTTACGAATACTTTGGTAAATTGAACGACTCCGGTACGTAGATACGGAAAGACTCGTCAGAACGAGGCAGGGAGGTGTAAAAGAGCAGAAAAGTTGCCGACTTGAATTGATTTTAATTGCGTACTATGAAAAGCCCGACACGACTGGGCGGTTTATAACGTTTATAATTTTCTAAATGAAACATCACCATACAGAGAGTTCTTTCTGCTATAAACTTTCGTCGGCAATTTCTCTCTCATCTCTTTACATTTTTTTCCAACAATTTCTCTAACAAAGTGCGCAATTCTTGGTCGCGTTAGCGACTTTTATGTGCATGGATGGAGGAGAAATTCTCGACGAATACACGTATAACGATGAATTTTCCATTTTAATATGCGCGTCGACGAGGTGCAATGCAATTTTATCTACCTTCGTCAATCTCTCTAATTTTGTCCTCGTTTTGAGTTTTATTTGATCAACCTGGTGGTGGTGACCGCCTCAGATACGCTATTGCTAAACCCTGCTCGCATCAAGTTCTCCTTAACTCGCTTTGTGTTTATTAGTTTGGTATCGACGAAATTGCAAAAAAACACTATCGACGATGGAAAATTTTCAAACAAGATGAACTTTATAAATATAGAAGTTTATTTCGAGCGATGAATTGGACCGAGGAGGAGGAGGAGGGATCAAAAAAGGTAAGATTATTCGAGTAAGAGAAAACTACCTCGAGCTGAATAAAATAACTAATTAAAATTTTCTTTTATAAGGCCAAAATGAGACATGACTCGATGAAAAGTTATACGAGGTTTGAACTGAGCTAAACCGTCGATCTTTTCAGATCAAATATTTTGTTATTCATTGTACGTAAACATGTAAACAAGAAAATCCCGTTGCCCTATCCTCGACACCTTTCTGTTTTTCCCATAACAGCTCCGATGTGAACATTTAACAAGCTTAGGTGGTGGAAAATTACTTGTTGATTGATTAAATTAATCGCCTGCTTCGATTTTTGTCACTTATTTGTAATCCGATTCGTGTTTATTTTTGAGGAATTGCGTTGAATTTTAACGTACAACAAATTCCCTAAATTTATTCCTCCTTCCTTTCTTTATAAGATACCCCCTCCCCCCAAAAAAGTTTCTTGTACAATTAGAGTGAAAAAGAGAAAAAAAACACGTACATTTGATCAAAATGCTTTAAAATATTGTTTTAATCGATTGAAATTAATGCATAATATTCAAAATACTTGGGATAAGTACTAGGGCGGGCCGAAAAACCAAAAATGTTGATTGGTTTTTGAAAAGTTATCCCCTGCAAAAGTTGTTGGCCGGATAGACTAGAAAAATAAAATAAAAAATTTCAAAATCGATTCATATCTTCCGATCGCGCAAGAGCCTTCAATTTTCCAAAAATTGCTAAAATTGCTAAAATTTTGAAAATTTTGAAAAAATTTAAAATTGATCAAAATTAATTTCAGAGTTTCTTTAGTGACTATATAGACCAAAAAGCATAATTATTTAAAAAAAAAAATCAATGTTTTATAACTGTTTTTAATTTTTCTTCAGAAAAAAATATAAAACATGGATTTTTTCCAAAAAAGTTGTGCTTTTTGCTTTCAATAGTCCCTAAATAAGCTCTAAAATTGATTTGAATGAATTTTTATTTTTTTTTGAAATTTTGTAACATTTCTGAAAATGTTGAATTTTTGGCAATTTCCGAAGAATTGAAGATTTAAATAATTTCCAATTATTTTCTCTTTGCACAGAATTGTTTTATTATTTTTACGAACAGAACAAAAAAAGTCACGAAAATGGAATAAAAATTCAAAAGCCTAATCTAGTAGATACCCTGATTGAATTTTCGGCCCCTGGCATTAGTCATTTCCTTTGAAATAAAATTGTGAAAACAGGGTGTCTACCAATTTTTAAAAATCAAATTTCGCGACTTTTTCGCGACCTTTTTTAAAGGTATCTACATCTAGTATCTACCTCTCAATTTGACCCCCCACCACCAAAAAATCAACGAAATCAAATTTATTATAGAAAAAAGTTTATACACGGAAGAAAATACGTCTTTAATTTTGAAAAAAGGCAAATTTTCACAAAATTTTTCCAAAAGTTGAGTTATTTTATGGTAAAGAAGAGAAGTAGTTACTGCCCGAGCGAAGCGAGGGTGAAAATTTTACGAAAAATCATGTTAGAACGGATAAAGTTGTTAAATGATTATTGAGAAATAAATTCATGGAAAGTCTGAAATATTAGCAGATTTGGGCCGAGCGAAGCGAGGACGAAATTTTTTCGAAGAATCTATTTGAAAAACAGCAAAAAAAGACATATTTCCAAATGGTTTTCTCCTTTAAAACATTCCTTGGAAAATTCCAAAATTCTCCAATTATTTTATATTTTCCTGCCAATGGACACAATATTACCTTTGAAATTCCCAATCGTGATCGCTACTTAAGTCTCCCACAAGAATATATTTTTCCGCTTCAAAATATTCAATTGTCTGAAATAGAAGGGAAGAGGACGAAAAGGTATATAATTTAAGAATGGGTTTTGTTAAAATTTATGAGCCCGAGCGAAGCGAGGGCTAAAATTTTTAGAAAAAATGTTCAAAAAGGTGAAATTTTTTTACTTTTTCTGTTTTGTAAAAAGCAAAAAAATGGAAGTAATTTCGGAAAAATTCGCGACTTTTGATGAATTTTGGGTCAATTTCGCGACTTTTTTGCGACTTTAGCGACCTAAATCTAAATTCGCGACTTTTTCGCGACTTTCGCGACCGGTAGACACCCTGGAAAAAACGGAAAAATTGAAAGATTAGTTCCGAAGTCAGATTGGTAGTGTATTTGGGTTTCATCCCTCCTCCCTCTGAAGAAACACATCGATTACTGGGTTTCTGACGAGTTCTGAGATAGACCAAGTGATTCTACTAATGAGAAAAGTTATGTAGGTTCATGGCCCTGCACTAGCTCAAAAGCCCTGTATTTTTCATTAAGTATGATATTTTTTTAATTTATCACATATAGTGAAAAAATTTAACTTTGAATTTTCTAATCTGTGAGATTTGATCACACGATTTTCAGAGTTAAACGAACAAGGGAACCTTAACAACCCGTTCTCATCGATTTAGCCGAAATTTAACTCGCTGAAAGAGCATATCACTTACACCTCAGAACCAAATTTTTAGCTGCCTAAGTCGATTTTCGGCAAATTTTTGAAATTTGCAGAAATGGCCTGTTGATACTTCATCGTTCATTTTTTTTCAAATGGTAAATCGTGAGGTAAAATTCTAAATATTGATTATACTAAAATCGAACACAAATCAAATGTGATCATTTTCAAGTCGATCTGGAACTTTCGACTCAGAAATGGTTTCAATCGATTTGTGGGGGAGGGGGGAGATACGAGAACTTTCAACGCTTGTTTCTGCAGAAATTCGTGATTTTGGATTTTTTTTTCTAATTATAAGGTAGGTATCCAATCCAACTTATTAGAAAATATACTTCTCAACTCGTCCTTACGGATTCGTAGTTCACCTGCACTATCCGATTCAGGATGTCAAACTTGCAATATGATCAAATTTTCACTTTTCAGCGTTGAAGTTGATTATAGCGCTTTTTGTAGCAATTCCAGTGCGCAGGAGAAAATCACGTTTTTCTGGAGGCTCCAAATCGAGTTGAAAATGATCGCAATGAGTGGGGGGGGGGGATTTATTTTTTAACCAATTTTTAGGATTTCGCCTCATGATTTACCATTTTTATGAAAAATTGAACCATCAACAGGTTGCTTTGCAATTTTCAAAAATTCGCCAAAAATCAAGAAATCAATTTCGGTAGCTGAAAACTTGGTTCTGAGGTGTGGGTGATATGCTCTTTCAGGGAGCCAATGGTGAGAGTGGGTTGTAAAGGTTCCCTTGCGAGTAAACAATTCACGTTTAAAAAAAAAATGCCAAACAAATTCCACTCGTAACTTTTTATTTTTCCACTCTACAAATCGTGAATTTCCCCAAAATTTTGCTCGTGTTTGGCTGGGCCCAAATATTCAGTCTTTTGAAAACAATTGAAGTATAAAGATAGGTATATCGCCGTTTTGTTTTATTGGGCAATTTTTAAAATAGAATAAAATTCATTAAAAAATATAATCTCACGTAAATGTTTTTGCTTCAGGACTCTCTATCTCCTCTGCTTGCGATCCTATTGAAAAAGTTTTCATACAAAAAATGTTGAAAATTGAGTGTAGAACAAAAAATTACTGAGCTATTTTTATCCTAAAATCAACCCCCGGCGAGAAAATGTGAAAAAACGATTTTTTGGAGAGATTAACCCCCTCTAAAAAAGTTACCCTGAGATCTGTACTCTCGACAATTTTCCGAAATAAAAGCTTTGCTGGGCAAAAATGTTTTTTTATGTTCTAATTTTCCTGCACTGTTCACACTTCTGATAACTTATGGAATTTGGATTTCCAGTAATTTTGTCTCTCTTAACTTTGAAAATCCTCCCAATTCGTCTCGTGAAATAATTCGTTCTCAAAAGATATAAAAACAGTGCCAATGTTTGGTTTTTAATTTCTATACGAATCTTGAAAACATCAAGATTATTTAGTTTTTTGCGAGAGTGAATTAAAGGAGGCAATTTTTCGTTAAAAGTTCTGCAAAAATTTTGAAAAATTTCTCACTTGAAATCTTCCATGCTTGAAAAAGTTGAAAATTTTCCAAATAAGATAACCTTCAGAATCCATTATTGCTGCAAATTTGAAAATATTTCGTTGAAAATTGCCAAAAACAAGCGTGAAACGTTGAATAGATTAGGGATCACTGCAGAAGAAGAAAAGAGGTGAGAGGAAAGTTTAAATTTTATCTGCGAATTTCCACATTTTAACAGAAAAAAAAGTCAGTTCATCAAATAGGTGAATATTTCCATTGATTTTTTTTTTTTCATCAATGAAAATAATTGTTTTTTGAATTTTTCAAATATTTTAAAGATATGCTCACAATGCGCGTATCTGTGGATTTTTCACTTTTTTTTCATTGAATCTAATTTTTTTGTATTTGCGAAATTCCCCTTGTATTGTAGTATACTTTAATTTTTTTTAAATTATAAAACAGTAATTCGGTATGATTTTGTTTTTTGCTGTATCGTGCAATTTCATCGAGGAATTTTGACTAAAAATGCGAACCTCGTGATATTTTTTGTTGCTTTCGTGTATCTAATTAAATTCTCATTTCTTTGATTTTTTTTACGCAAGTATTCGTAATTTTTCAAATATCTCTGTATTCTCCCCTTCCTTCAAAACTATGAAAATTTCATTTATATTTTTTCAACTTTACCATTGTTCAATAGATTCGTTCTGCGTTGCTGGTATTTTTTCGGTTTGCAAAATTTTTAGCTTTTTAAGAGTATTTTTCACGAATAATACGCTTCTGAAAATTCGACGGTAGCGAAAAATTATTAAATTCTTTTGGAAGAATTTTTCGCGTAACATCGTCGCGTGCGACGCGAAATAACCTCATCATCTCCCCTTGTAAAAAAACTCAGCATTGTATAAATTCACCCGAATCAAAAACACCGATAAACCTTCCATTCTTTAATTTTCAACAATGCGAATCGTCAAAGTACCGCCTACGTCAGGTGAAAAACTTACTCAGGTATTTCGTGTACACTTTTATGTTATCTGTTTCTATACGCTAGAAGGCCAAACAACCAAAGAATAAAGTGTAAACAGTAACTTTTTTCTTCCCTTCGGCTTCTGCAGCGTGTACGTTCTACGCCGTGAAAGAATTTTCGAATCATTTTATCGTTCGCTTAATCATCTCGGAATACGAAAGTATAAATCGAAATATAAGAGGAATGTTTCATCGACGCAAACTCGCCTTAAAATTGATAACGTTTTTAATTCGGCGAAAGAAAATAAGTGAAAAATGTACGAAAATAAATTCCACTTTAGGCTTTCGAAAGTATCCTGGGTTTGGCTTTTGGGTATGCGATTTTCCCTACCAGTCTTGTCTTTCCAGCGGGTTGAATTTATTTTACGCCTATTTGTGAATAAGCTGCCGGGTTTCTATCTCAAAAATAACGCGGTTTTTGAGAAGTATAACAACGCCATCAACGCGACAAGTGTTTTTAACGTGTATAATGAAACGTGTAGATGGGTAGGTAGGTATTCTAGGTAAGTAGGTATACGTACACGAGAATAAAATTTATTTTCATTTTTTATTTTACACTTCGACAAGCGCTATGGCTAACACGTTCTTTTTCTCTATTACACTCGCTGCAAAAAGAAAATCGTGTTCTCGAGAAAATTTTTTCTCGACGAACCTCGAACTTTTGTTGTACTCTTATAACCACCAACGTATTCTCGTCTCTGCTCTTCGCTTTATCCAGCCTGCGGCATTATACGTGGCGAAAAAACATCTTCGCGTATGCCACCGATGCCGAAATGTCTCCTTTCTATGCCTAAAAATAGCTCAATTTTGAAAGAAAATTAATTATTACGCGCAGAATTGGTCGAATATTTTGTTTTGTTTTTGTTTTTGATCCGATAAGAAAGAGAAAAAATTGAGGGAAATTGATGAAATTTACGCTATGCTGATAAGATGCTTTTGAACGAGATCAAAACGTATCGCATGAAGATAATATTAATAAATTTTCGAAATTCTTTTTACCAATTTTTTTAATAAAAATATTCTCCTTTTGATTTCCGTAATGAATATACTACCGGGATGGAAAAGTTTGAAGTACATAAAATAGCTTGTTTCAATATTTAAACGAAGTTTTAATCACGTTTAAAAACTTTTCGAACTTTTTTTCATCGAGTGTTTGTAGGCTGCGAGGAAAAGTTTTCGGAAAATAAAACAATTGGTAATTACATAGAACACACGTACCATAGGTGGAAATATTTCATATTTGTGGTAGATTTTTTATTTATGAAGAAAACGTATCTTTGCTCGATTCCCCTTTCTACAAAGTGAAAGCCTTTTTTTTCATCTAAAACCCCAACGGTGGTATCTCTGGGGAAAAGTTCTGTGAAATTCGTGTGCAGTTTTTCCAACCGTCCTGCTGATGTCCTGCTGTTTGATTTTGAAAATTAATCAGACACGATGGATTTTTGAGCTTTCATTTTCAGTATCACGTTGTGAATTGAAGGATATTTCCGACACTTCTATGAAACTCGGTAGAAATAAGCTCAAGGAGAAAATTAAGGGAACGTATCTAGAATGAATTGTATGAAAAGGCTCTGGTGTGATTTGGGGGTCATTTGGCCCTTGGTGGAACTTTGACAAAATTTTTATGCCATTCGACTTGCCTATGTAGAAGATGATTTTAGAGCGCAAAAACGAATTTTTACCACACCCCCCGGGGGCGGGGGCCTCAAAATACGTGATTTTCACTCTAAAAATTCTATCTCCGCGAGTTTTCAACCGATTTTTTTCAAATTTGGCATGTAGGCAGAGGTACTTGAGGGGAGTACTCTGAAATTTTTTCAGATTTTTTAGACCACTACAATGACCTTAAATTTGACCTTGAAAATTTAAAATCGCCCTGGGGGCACCGTTTTGGCGTGTGGTATAAAGAAAAAAATATTTTCATGTTTCTCACTCTATTTTACACTACTTAGAATTTTTTTCAATTTTTTTTGAGTGGTGGCCTATGCGTGACGTTCAAAAACCGATAAATCGGTCGTTTTACCTAGTACTTGAGAAATACACTTTGAAAAAAGACAAACATGTTAATCGTAATTTTATAGCTTCAAAAGCTTCTATATGATGTCCAGAGTCTTTGATAAAGTCGCATCGCCCCAGCCCCTATTGCTTTTTGAGGGGGAGGGGGTTATGAAAGAAAAAATTGTTTTGCACCGATTTCGCTCAAATTCACGTAAATGGTTCTGTAGGTGTAAAAGTACTCCCCAAAAATTTTTAGCCTCCCTCGACCTCAGGGGGCTGAGCGATCGTTTCCCAAAGTTGGACATTTTTGGTCAAGATGACAAAAAAATCGAGTTTTTCGACTATAAAACCGCTCCAAAATTCTAATTTTGAAAAACTTGGTATTTTCTGTGCACATTTTGAGGTGACGAATCCGACTAGCCCATCAAATTTTTCATTCGAATGGTTTACACCCCCCTCCTCATCACTGCTCGTTTGAAAGTGTACAGATCGTGGGGTTTTCAGAAAAAAATGACCTCGTAATATTTTTTTTACAAAATTCAGCTCGCGACACATCAGGGGGCAAGTGGAATTGTATCGACCTACTTAAATTTTCAATTAGGTGAATGAAAAATATTCAGATACTAACCTGAAATTTTAGGAAGCAATGGCTAAACCTTTCTCCTAAGTCGCGGGAGCCTAAAATTTTTTGGGAAATATTTCTATGTAATTTTTCAAAAAACTGCTCAGATTTGAGAAATAATGGCTAAGCCCCCTGATGTGTCGGGAGCTGATGTTCGTAAACAAATATTTTTGTACCTTAATAAGTTGACATGTAAAGTTGACCAAAATCGATGCGAAAAAAAAACATTTTTTGAAACGGGCTCCCTCACTCCCCCCCCCTCCAGCAAAAAGAACGAGAAGTAGGTGCGGTGCTTTTTTACCACACACTCGAGACATCATAATTGAACATTTTGAATCAAAAAATTTTCACTTTCTCGCGAAATGTCATTTTTGGGTCACCTATGTAACAAAGTTATTTTTTTTTGAAAAACCCACGATCTGTACACTTTCAAACGGGCAGTTATGAGGAGGGGGGTGTAAACCATTCGAATGAAAAATTTGATGGGCTAGCCGGATTCGTCACCTCAAAATGTGCACAGAAAATACTAAGTTTTTCAAAATTAGAATTTTGAAGCGGTTTTATAGTCGAAAAACTCGATTTTTTTGTCATCTTGACCAAAAATGTCCAACTTTGGGAAACGATCGCTCAGCCCCCTGAGGTCGAGGGAGGCTAAAAATTTTTGGGGAGTACTTTTACACCTACAGAACCATTTACGTGAATTTGAGCGAAATCGGTGCAAAACAATTTTTTCTTTCATAACCCCCTCCCCCTCAAAAAGCAATAGGGGCTGGGGCGATGCGACTTTATCAAAGACTCTGGACATCATATAGAAGCTTTTGAAGCTATAAAATTACGATTAACATGTTTGTCTTTTTTCAAAGTGTATTTCTCAAGTACTAGGTAAAACGACCGATTTATCGGTTTTTGAACGTCACGCATAGGCCACCACTCAAAAAAAATTGAAAAAAATTCTAAGTAGTGTAAAATAGAGTGAGAAACATGAAAATATTTTTTTCTTTATACCACACGCCAAAACGGTGCCCCCAGGGCGATTTTAAATTTTCAAGGTCAAATTTAAGGTCATTGTAGTGGTCTAAAAAATCTGAAAAAATTTCAGAGTACTCCCCTCAAGTACCTCTGCCTACATGTCAAATTTGAAAAAAATCGGTTGAAAACTCGCGGAGATAGAATTTTTAGAGTGAAAATCACGTATTTTGAGGCCCCCGCCCCCGGGGGGTGTGGTAAAAATTCGTTTTTGCGCTCTAAAATCATCTTCTACATAGGCAAGTCGAATGGCATAAAAATTTTGTCAAAGTTCCACCAAGGGCCAAATGACCCCCAAATCACACCAGAGCCTTTCCGTAATTAATTTGAAAATAATGCAATAAAATCGTTAAATTTTCGCGAAACTCATCAAGAATGGTGCAAAAGTCCACGAATATTATTGAAATTGTGAAAAAAGAGTGGATCGGAGAAATCAAAATTTCGTCTAAGTTTTGAAAATAATTCCTGGAGAAATTATGGATTCGATCGACCAGGCACGAAAAAAGTACGAATATTGAATAGATGTAACAAAAATACATATTAAAAAATTACATAAAATACAAATTTTTCAATTAAATTTCAAAAAAGTCAGATTTTTGAAAAAAAATGCAAAAAAGTCAGATTTTTGAAAAAAAATGCAAAAAGAGTCAGATTTTTGAAAAAAAATGCAAAAAAAGTCAGATTTTTGAAAAAAATGCAAAAAGAGTCAGATTTTTGAAAAAAATGCAAAAAAAGTCAGATTTTTGAAAAAAATGCAAAAAAGTCAGATTTTTGAAAAAAATGCAAAAAAGTTAGATTTTGAAAAAAATGCAAAAAGAGTCAAATTTTTGAAAAAAAATGCAAAAAGGTCAGAATTTAAAAAATGACGAAATGAAAAAACCAAATCCATACTCGTGTTCAGCAGGTCAAAATACCCCGAAAAATACGTTTTTCGCGATCGTTTTACTCGAAGTCTCGAAATTCACTTTTTTTTCTCATTAAAAATCAGTGAGAAAGGTGAATTTTGAAATTTTAATCAAAACTATTTCGAAAAGGGTGTTTACCGGGGTATTTTGACCTGCTGAACACGAATTTGAAATTGGTTTCCTTATTTGGTTATTTCTTTCTGTATAAAGCGCTCAAAATTTGAAAAATCTGCTAAAATTACAACATTTCTGTACGGTTTTTCGCGATTTTCGGTCCTTAGTTCATAGAAATCGCCAAAACCAAATACATAGTAAAATTCTACATAAAAAAACGTATTTTTTAGGAATTTTTCCAGGGTGGTCGCTCTTCGCTTATATGGTATTTTTTACGATTGAAAACTTCAAATTACCGAAAAAACGTGAAGGAGTGCACCAAAATTGTTGAAAAAATTATCATGAATACACCTCTACCAGATGTAACTTTGTGCCAAAGAACAGAAAATTTCCTTCACTTCCGTTGAAATTAAAAATTCTTGAAAACGATGCAATAAAATGGCCATAGCTCCGAAAGAGAGGGGTAGGGGTCCAAAATTTTGTGAAAAATTATTTCTAGCCAATATACACGACTTGAGGTGTTTAGGAGCCCAAAAGCGCCGGGGGCCAAATTCACCCCTTATTCGTCCATACCCTTTGGGAGAAAAAACATCAAAAAATGGCAAAAGTTCAATTCAATGGTTTCTTGACTTTCAAATGACTTCTTTTGTCTAAATATCAAAAAAAAAAAAAAAGGTCAATATTTCAACTCGATATGATGACAAGCGTGTTTCAAAAATCGAGTGCCCCTTCAATCTAATAAATATGCTACCAGTTATGAGCCCCATTATGTGTATTTGCCAACCATCGAAATTGTGAAGGCAAATTTGACTTTCTGTTAAATAATTTTGTGAGATAATTCATTTCTTATATCTCTTCGTCGAAAAATCGATTTCAAAATTTTCTTCACTGCGTGTCAAATGCGTCAGCATATCCCAACATTCAAAACCGTATCGATTATTCTGACACATACGAAAACCCTTATCCATGCCACGACCGTAACCGAATCCATCTTGTACGAATCAAGAAACACTTTATTTTCAATTTAGACCGAACCGCAACGTGGAGCTACGAAAAAGATAAAAACGTACAATTCGGGGTATAGGAAAAACGAGAACAAAAAATTCATAAAACAAGGAACAAGTCTATACCTCGTGTATTAGGAGCTCTTTTTTTCTATTTTTTCACCACAACAGCAGCATGAGAGAAGTAAACGGCTCACGCCTAATCCGAAGAAACGCGTTATCCGGCAAAAATACTTTATAGGATGTTTCAAACATTAACTCGCTTCTTACGAGCGCACCGGCAGGAAAAAATATGGTAATAAATGCGTTAAGACGGTATACGCAACGTGCGAGGAAGTCAGATGCAGCGCGAAGGAAAAAGAGAGAGACATATAGAAAAACCAAGACCAGAAGGGCAAGCAGAGGGGAGGGGGAGGGAACCGCTACGCAAAATACGCATTACTCCTAAAAAAATATATATAAGTCAGCATCTCGTGAATATCGGCAACAACCGACCTTGTCAACCCTGGGTGATGAATTGAATAGTAAAATAGGCAGCTACCAGTTTCCACAATTTATCAAACTTTTTCGCTCTTCCACTCTCGTGCTTTCGTCTTCTTCGCCACAATCAGCCGGAGAGCACGACGTGTACGAGAAACCAGCCAGCGAGTCGATCTCTCTCGCTCCGCATAAAAGAAACTATCCGATTGCCTCTCTTTTTTGCTTATACGTTTTATGTCTTTAATATATTTTTCTTTTCAATATTAACCCCTCTCGAGTCGCTGCCCTTGTCGGTTTTCCAACGCTAGAAGATACGTCAATCTTTTCCCAGCTAAGTACGATTTTTTGCCAGGTTTTTTTCTTCTTTATTTCGAAACGATTTTTTTCTTATTTTCGTCCTCCTATTTTTTTTCCGAATTTCGCGCACCTCTTCTGTCGCATTTTTGTGGGACGAAAAAGCTTCGTCGACGCGTAGTTAGGTATTGTTAAATTATTATTGTATTTGTTTGTTATATTATACACTATTACAACGAGCCGTCGGTTTTTTCGCTTTCTTTCTTTCCTCCTCGTTATCGTAAGAATGAATAATCGTCTAACGAAAAGCGAAAAAAAAGCAGCTTAAGATCGTATCTTCGAGTCGGCTGCTTGTCGCTTAAATTACGCATATTTCGCGTCATTTTTCAGTCTAAAAAAGATGGCATGAAAGAGTACCCACGTCGATTGTGAAATAAAGCGAAAAGTTCAAATTATTACATAACCCATCAATTATTTTTCAACAGTCATTCGATAGGGTTGTTGATTTGGTCGTTTGCTTCTCCTCATCTTCATTATGGCAGATTCACATTCCGTACTTCTTTTTTTTGAGAGAGAGAATATCGATTGCGAAGTTTTTCGAAAATGATTGAATGGAATGATGTTTAACATTGGAAAAAAGAAATTCTTTAAAAAAAAATTAAATTGAAGTCATAGTTTTCTCATACCTTATGTTTTGCCTAACTTGAAAGTTGAAGGGTGAAATGAATTCGTGGAATATGGACCATTTCTTACAAAAAATCTAATCAAAAAGCTCATCGAATTCTAATTTTGAAAAAAACTTTCTATCATCATCTAATCCCTGGACCAAAATTGGGCCTCAAAAGAGGAGGTTTAGAATTTTGTGAGACATTTTCGAACCCCGCGTCGATCTTTTTTCTTTTTACAATAGCTCGGCCCCAAGACCACGTAGAAAAAATGTAAAAAAAGGAAAATGTTCGTTTTTTAACTCTCTACAACATTTGTTTGAAATATTTTTTCGAATTTTTCACTGTAGCGGAGCTATTTTTTGGAGAAAATGCAACTTTTTCTACAGGGGGTCCACCCCCTACTTTGAGATGGGGGGTCAGTTGTACATTTTTCTTATTTTACATAGTAATAGGATGTACTAAGCAAAAGAGCCGCTCCTAAAAGTCGATTACCTAACCCGATTTTTGGCAATTATTTGTGTAATGGAAAATTTTCAAAATCGATTTTTTTCTGAAGGCTCTAGCTCCCCTCCATGACGTCTTGGAAAAAAATGATAAATAGAAAAATTGTTTGTTTTTGAATTCTCTACAATTTTTGTTTCGACTTTTTTTTTGTAAGGGCGTAAATTTGAAAGTTATAGTCAAAAAACCAAAGTTTGTACCCCCTCACCCCAAAAGGGAAACAAAATATTCCCTGATTTTTGGGAAAGTCGGATATGTTGAAATATACCCTCTACAAAGCTTATATACAAACTTTCCCGTTCCTGAGAATTATTTTTGGGTCAAAACCTAAAATGACCGTACTATTAGGTCCAAATTTCAGAACTAAATTGATATTTGAATTCAGCATCTCAAAAAATATAACAAAGATCGCAATACCCCCTCCCATCGAAGGGTTTTAAGATCTCTGAATGAAAATTATAGGTAAGTAATCAGTATTCATAAAGTAAGATGTGCTCGTCAGGATGAATAGAAAAAAAAAACATGCTTTGAATTTAGATCAAAAGTGCAAGAGCGATTCACTTTGAGTTCGAAACTCCAGCTATAAAAATTTTAACCCTCTATCCCAAAGTGGGGTGGAGCTAAGAGTTTTCAAGGTAGAATCATGTTTGAAAAATTGTAGTTTTTCACGGATGAACATCAATTAAAAAGATTACGAAAAATAAATAAAGGGAGGTAAAAAGATGCAATTAGTTGATGTCTAAATTCGATGGCAATTTTAGAGTGGCAGCAAATCGTTAGAAAATGCACATTTTGGATTTTTTCAAAAATGAATTTGGTTACGTCGCGTCGTGGCAACCAAATTCGAGCCAACATTCGTATTATTGTGAAAAAATTATTTCGATGCAAAGAATACACCCAGGTACCAAAAATATTGCATTTCTGCAATGCCATCTTCTGATTTAGGAAAAAATATTTCTTAATTGATCAAATTTTACAAATTTTCATGACAAAAATCGATTTTTACTAAAATCGAAAGTTGACAAGCACTGGGATGCAAAATTAAAAATTTTTTGAATCAAAAAAGTTTCCTCGCAATATCATTTGAATGCTGGTTGAGTTTTGATTACCGAGGGAACTCTACTTTTAATTTGAATAAAGCCCCATTCCATCGTGGGAATTGGGGTCCCCAGCAAAAAAAAAAACTCTACTTTGTTTTTTAGAAAATAAAAAACGTAGATTTTTCAACGATGTAGAGCCGAAAAACCAAAAATTTTGATTTTTGAAAAGTTACCCCCACAAAAGTTGTTGGCTGGATAGACTAGAAAAATAAAATGAAAAATTTCAAAATCGATTCATATCTTTCGATCGCGGAAGATCCTTCAATTCTTCGGAAATTGGCAAAAATTCAACATTTTCAGAAATTTTAAAAATCAAACAAAAATCAAAATTCATCAAAATCAATTTTAGAATTTATTTAGGGCCTATTTGAAGCAAAAAGCATAACTTTTTTGAAAAAATCCATGTTTTATAGTTTTTTTAAATTTCTCATATTTCATCACCTCAGAAAAAAATTGAAAAGAGTTATAAAACACTGTTTTTTTTTCAAAAAAATGTGTTTTTTGGTTTAGATAGTCACTACAGAAGTTCTAAAATTAATTTTAGTCAATTTTAAATTTTTTCTACATTTTTGAAATTTTGAATTTTTGGCAATTTTTGAAGAATTGAAGGCTCTTGCGCGATCGGAAAATATGATCGATTTTGAAATTATGAATTTTATTTTTCTAGTCCATCCAGCCAACTTTTGTGAGGGGAACTTTTCAAAAATCAAAATTTTTGGTTTTTCGGCTCACTTTACTAAATCACTAAAGATGGCCACGCTAAAGTGGTATCAGAACAGGCGAGAGCGAATGAGGGCCCGGTGCTATAAAAATTTTCGGGCTCTTTCCCCCGAAAAATGTTTAAAATTGATTTTCCAACCTTTTTCGCCAATTTTTTTTTGTTTTGCCCTTTTTTGCTTAAAATTCCAATTTTAGCAAAACAAAAGAAAGAAATTTTGTTCTTGTTTAGCATATTTTCCCTAAATAAAATGGAAAATAAAAATTTCGGACCCCTTACTAGATCCTTAGAAAATACGGGCCCAGTGCAAATGCACCCTTTGCACACCCTTCACGTCGACCCTGAGTGGTATTGAATTGATCCATTAACCGTTCAGGGAATGATACGTGGAAACTCAAGTTACATATTTTTGGTCCCATTTTCTTTTTTCTACTTTTTAAATTAGTAGTTTATGCATGGAAAACTGCAATTTTTCAAAAATTAGGTACCCTCTTTTGTCGACCTCTAGCTTCACCCAACTTTGAGCTAGAGGTCTGAAAAATTTTATGGTAAACTTGACGTTCGTCACATTTTTTTACAAAATTTTTAAAAAGCAATTTCAAGTTTTTCAAAATGTGTCAATGGAATTTAAAACAATTAACAGTTTTTTGAAATTTTTCACCCCTTACGTTCATGTAAAATTTAACAATTTGGATGAAAAATTTGATAATTTTCAAAAAATGGTTTGGTTAATTAATAATGACACGAAGACGAGCCAATTTAAATTAGGTACCAACTATCTTAAACACTACGAAAACAAAATTAAAAATTCGAACGTAATTTCAATTCTCATTTTCGATTTCCAGAAAATATTCAACAATATTTTGAGCTCGTCAAGTAGAAAAAAAATACACGTAGGTAGATGCCTACGTACCTACCTAAGTACCTACTTGACAAAATTATGAATATTTCAATCATTAACTTACGATGATCCCAAGAATTTCTCCGATGTCCCAAACACGAGAATAGAGACGGTAACTAGCAAAATAACAAATTAGGTATCTAATTCATTCGAAATGGAAAAACAAAAATTTTAAATTCGAGCATAATTTCTTTTCTCATTTGAGTTTTTGAAAACATTTACCAATATTTAACAACACCCAGTTAATACGGATACAAACCATTTTCAAAAACACAAATGAGAAATGAAATTATGTTCGAATTTAAAATTTTTTCGAACGTCAGAAGAAGTCTTAGCATCATTTTAAATAATTAATATATAAAACGAGTAGGTAGCTATAGGTACATAAATAACATTTGAGCGGTCAAATTCACAGTATTTTCGACATTCTCGTAACGAAATAAAGTTTCCTCGATTTCGAATTCTTGCTCCGCATACCGCAAAATTTTCGAAAAATGAAAATTCTCTCTCGTGTTCGGAAAAAACTGAAAAATTATATTTTCAGCGATGATTTCGATCAAAAATATCAGAACATGAGTACCAAACTGATTTTCATATTATATTGCTGCTGCGGAGGATTTTGTTTCCACGAAGACGTCCGGGGGAGATTCAAAAAATTCTGGATATTTTACAACATGTTGAATTTCATTTTTATCGAAGCATCGTGCCTATTTTACTACTCAAATGCACCGATAAATGACTTCTACGATCTGTTACTGCCTACACCCGTTATGTTCGGAATACTGGGTAAATTTGGCATCTACATTTGGATATTTTCAATGAGGGATTTCTTTTCGAAATTATTCGATTTTCTCGATGATAAAAACCATAACTCAGATCAGCCCATACCATCGTCCGATCAGAGGGAAAAATACGCTTCATTTTGTAGCGTATATTTCAAAACATCGCATCAAATTCGGATCATCGTTGTATTATTTTTTATCCTATTGATGGGTCCGATGATATACAATTTTGAACACTTCGTCAATTACGAGGATTACATCGTCATTATTTATCCATTGTACGTTTTTGGAAGAAAAACTCAAGCACTTCGTCTGATCATCAGATTTGTGCAAAATTTCACCATCGTGCCTGACGTTCTTCTTTTTGTGGCGATACCATCATTAATTTTCATAACCACCGCCGACTTATACAGCAGATTCGAGTTATTGAGCCTATTTTTACGAGAAGTTTCGTATTCGACTTTTCTACGTATCGAAGAAGTTTACAATTTGGAAATAGCCATGGACGAGGAACGTATACCGAGCAGTTTGACAAAAATTGATGAATTGAAAATCAAAAAAGCTTTGGCGCAAGATGATTTCGTCACCGAAACAATTCTCGTCATAAAACAACATCGAAAATTGTACTCGTAAGTAAATCAGTACTCAAATTACCAACACGTACCAAAACATAACCATTTTCTACTCTCTCATTCTGAATCAGTGAAAAGTCACTGATAAATCGTCAGAATTGCAGCACAGAAAAAATCAGCGAAATTCACTGATTTTCAGCGAATTTTCGCTGATTTTTCAAAGATTTTCACTGATTTTTCGGAAAAATTTGAAAAAATTGATAATTTTGTGTAATTTTAAATTAGAATTGGCTCAAAAATATACTGTCAAAAGTTGCATCTGGCAACTTGTGAGCCACCCCCGTATGAACACATAAAATTACCAATTTTTTCAAATTTGGAAAAGTTTAACAACCACTGTAAGCTGAATATCGCAATTTTGAGAACAACTGATCTGGTCAAGCTAATAGGAAATTTCACGTAGAACATTTTTCATTTCACCACTTTTCCCTCTCCGATCTTTCCTTTCGGTGCTACAGTCAAAAAACGTATATCCGCAGAGGTTATTGACCTCATACGAGGGTGGCTCACAAGTTGCCGGATGTAACTTTTCACATCATATTTTTTAGCCCATTCTAACTTCAAATTACAAAAAAAATTATCTTTTTTTTTTGAAAAATTTTTTCAAAGTTGGAAAAGTTTAACCATCACTGTACGTCGAATCTCGCAATTTTGAGAACAACTGAACCGGTCAAGATTGTAGGAAATTTCACGCAGAACATTTTTTATTTCACCACTTTTCCCTCTCCGGACACTCCTAGTCGCCGGAGTTCGTAAGTAATGGTATATTCATGTTTAGGGAGTTCAAAATATACAAAATTGACCCAAATAACGCCGACTTTGCCCAACCTTACCACATAGAGAGGCTGAAGTCTCAAAAGACCACCCCTCCTTGTATCCCTGATGGTAAATTTTAAGTGGCTCTCGTTCTCAAAAATGTTATTTTGATCTTGTTGTTCATCATACCAGCTTTCATGCTTCTTTCATAAAAGCCACTTTTCTTGAAAAATTTGCAGTTTACGACTGTTTCTGTTCTGTTCTGTTCTTAAGGGTGGGAGGGGGGAGGGGGATAGATAACCGCATGCCCCACAGTAAAAACAGTTGCGCCCCCAGAATCATATACCTACGTCACCGAAGAAATTATATTATTGCATTTGTTCAAAATAACATCGCTAAAACATCAATTTCATACGATAAAACACCAAAGGTATAATGGGGAGGGACGTACCTTGTGTGTGGGGGGGGGGGGGTCGTACAAAAGTTTTCATAGAATCAATTTTATCTGAAATTTTACGCTCTTCAAAATTGTATAGAACTAATTATTCAAAAAAGGTGACAGGAAACGAGAAAAATGCAAAAAACTGATTTTGGGGGCAGAAATGTGGACCTGGGGGAAAATGCACCGAGCCGATTTTGTCCGGGTTTTTGTATGTTGATTAGAATACCTTCCTGAGTACTTTGGCTCAAAAAATTTTTCCCCTTAATTTATTCCAAGTTTGGATCTTATAATATGAGCTAATTTGAATGGACTATAAGTCGATATCAGTAATTTTGTGTTATGGAGAATTTTGAGTAGGTACATTAGCGTGTCCTTTTTCACAATCCCCCTTTCTTTTACCGTAAGGTATTTTTTTAGGGGATACTACTAAATTCATGCCCAAAACATACAATTTAGTACAATTTTATACCTATCATCACGTTTTCAAATAAATAGTATTTTCCCCATGACCACTTTCCTTCAGGACTCTCTATCTCCTCTGCTAGTGGTCGTACAAAAAAAATGTTTATACAAAAAATATTGGAAATTAACTGTACTACAAAAAAGTACTGAACTATTTTTACCGCAAAGCCAAATCCAAAGGAGATAGAATCGAAAATTCGTTTTTTAGAGGGGCGGAACCCCCATAAAAAAATTAGCACGGGGTCTTGGGGGTGGTAACTCTTAGATGTTACTCAGGGGACCTCTCTCGACAGTTTCCGCAATAAAAGATTTGCTGGCTTCAAATGTTGTTTTTTGTCTAATTTTCCTACACTAAAATGGTAGAAAGCTTTTTTAATTATTTCATGTCGCATTAAGGCCAAAATTTTGCCCATTTCACATACTCGAAAAGTACACAGATTAGGCGTAACGTATTTATAAACACATGTTTTCTACTTTTGTGTTCCAGAATTGTGAAACCATATGTTGAAAAATTGAACTCGCTTGCTGTTGTGGCCAATTTATTAATTTTCTCGGCAACAGTGGTTTGTGCATTTTTCATATCTTCGGTGAGTGAAATTAATGGAGAAACTGGGTTGCATAATCGCTAAAAAAAATTAGTTTAAGTTATTTGTTATATTTCAACAGGTCATCGAAACGAAATCCTTTCATCAATCATTATGGATCCTGATTGCAATCGTATGTGAACAATTATTGATTTATTTGCTCCTCTGTTTCGATGGGGAGATGTTTTATACAATGGTATGTAATAACATAAAAAACACTACATTTTTCGAAAAAAGTAAAATTTTGAAAATCATTTTCAATTTTTTTTTTTTGAAAGACAGAAATAACCAAAAAAAAAAACTCTCGGTATATTTCGATTCTTTTGATTTTGATTTTCTTTGTACGTGATGGCAATTCCACGACTAATAAAATCAACATAATACGAAATCAAAAATTAATTGCATCATTTTAAAGCACTCTTTTTTAAAATAAATGATCCCAAACAATTTCCAAAAATGGTTTTCTCTCGTGTAATCAGTGGCGTAGCCAGGATTTTGTCAAGGGGGGGGGGCAAGAACGAGTTTTTTTGTCAAATTTTCTGTGGTCGTTTTGAAACATATCGAGTATTTTTTTCATGGCATATTTCGTAGTGTACGTATAACTGAGTCTGAGGTAACGGGTGTGTAATGAAAAGACTGTAACAGTAACACAAAGATTTATAGGATTTTTGGAACAAACACTTTATACTGTCTAAATATGAATTAGCCAATTTTTGTAAAATTTCAACTTTTTGATTCTGAGAAATAAATTTATTTGAAAATCAGTGATTTTTCACTGATTTTTATTTAGCTAAAATTACTGAATTTTTTGACGAATTGGAAATTGATTAAGAAATCAGTAAGTTTCAACTAAAATACCAGTGAAAATAACAAAATTTCGATGAAAATTATTTCACTAATCCGAAGAAGGAAAATCTCATCAAATTTGATTGATTCAAATCGAAAGGATGATACTGTGTTCAAAAAATAAAGATAGTGAAATACTGCCCGAGCGAAGCGAGGGCGAATTTTTTTGGAAAAATCATGTTTGAAAAAAAAGGCCATGGGGCCATGGGGGGGGGGCGATCGCCCCCTTCGCCCCCCTTGGCTACGCCACTGCATGTAATATAAAAAAAATGACGAAAATTTGAAAGAAAAAACACAAAAATTAAAGAAATTCCTGCTACTTTTCCCTTCATCTTTCAGTAATAAACAACTAAGCAGCATACGTGTAATTTTTCAAATTCGAAATAAGTAAAATTTTATCTTTCAGAACGATCTGATCGCGATGGAAATTTATAGCAGCCCGTGGTATCACTTGGAACCGAAGGAACGCCGTCTTATCCTCACTTTTCTGGCCATTCTTCAACGTCCGTTTTCGATTTCCGTTGGCGGAGTGTATACGATGAATTTGTCGATGTTTCCAGAAATGACGAATAACATTTACTCTCAAGTACAACTTCTTCGCACCCTTCAGTTTAAGTAAAGTTGCATGGTATTTAACACGCGTTTTCAGTCCAAGTGAGAGATTATGTATTTTGTATATTTTTTTGTTTCAATCAAGTTGAGTATGTCATTAAAAATGTTTAACCCTGGTATTTTTATCTAATGCACTCATTTAGGTACTGGAAGTTTTTTCTACGTTTGTTTTGAAATTATTTAATTAGTTCAAATGATGCACTCGTTTTGATCTCCAAGTCACCGAAATCAGCTCAATAATATTTGTATTTTTCAGTAAGTAAGTAAGTACCTACGTACTAATTAGAAATATTATATCTTATTAGCGATAGAAAACCCGTATTGTACCTATCTAATTAAAGAGAATAAAATTATCATTTAAAAAACAGTTTTTTAAATAATTTATTACCGTCTTCAAAAAATATTTCATTCGAATACCAAATTTTCCAAATTTTCGTAGGTATGTATTACTTACGAAAAAAAAACAAGTCTTCCCTTTCCATAAAAATTAAAGTTAGTGAAGTAGTTTGCATTGAGCGATCGAAATTAAGCGAAAATCGAATAATTTTCGATTGATGGCAACTTCGAAATGAAAGATACCTATACCTACTTATATATTTAATACAATCGAAAACTTTTTCCGGCAAAAAATTACCAAATGAAAAAATCAATCCCATATTCGTGTTCAGCAGGTCGAAATACCCCGATAAACACACATTTCGCGATTGTTATACTTGAAGCCTCGAAATTCACTTTTTTCGCCATGAAAAATTAGTGAAAAAAATGAATTTCGAGGCTTCAAGTAAAACGATCGCGAAAAGGGTGTTTGTCGGGATATTTTGACCTGCTGAACACGAATATGGGATTGGCTTTTTCATTTAGTCATTTCTTTCTGTATAAAACGCTCAAAATTTTAAAAATCTGCTAAAATGACAACATTTCTTTACGGTTTTACGCAATTTTCGGCCCTTAGTTCAAAGAAATGGCCAAAACCAAATACACAGAAAAATTCTACATAAAAAAAACGTATATTTTAGTAATTTTTCCAGGGTGGTCGCACTTCGCTTATGTGGTGCTTTTTACGATTGAAAACTTCAAAAAGCCAAAAAAACGAGAAGGAGTGCACCAAAATTGTTGAAAAAATAATCATAAATATACCTCCACTAGATGTAACTTTGTGCCTAAGAACAAAAAATTTCCTTCATTTTCGTTGAAATTACAAATTCTTGAAAATAATGCAATAAAACGGCCATAACTCCGAACTCCGATAGGAGGGGTGAGGGATCCAAAAAATTTTGAAACATTTTTTCTAGTCAATATACACCATTTGAGGTGTTTAGGAGCTCAAACGCGTCTGAGGCCAAATTCACCCATTATCCGGCCATACCCTTTTGAGTAGCTCATGTAGATCGCAGAATTTTCTGATGAAGTTAAAATGCACCGAAGATTCGAGCTTGTTGGCGCAGAAAAAAACAATCTTGAAATTTTTAGTAAGATATCCAAATTATTAAAAAAACGTTTTTCAAACAGTTCCTTCGGATTCGCGGTTCACGATTGCGCGCCACTTGGGGGCAGGAAGGGGAACCGATTTTGGCATATATTCAGGTATAACCTCATTTTAAAATAAACATTTCATGATTTACTACTTTCATCAACAGGTCATTTTATTTTAATTATTTTCAATCGGAAAATCGACTTTAGAAACTCAAAATTCGAAAATAATTTGAGTTTGAATCCATAACCGCCCTCAAAAATATTTACCAATATTTCCATCAAGTAGGTAATTATGGTAGGTATCAGGTAACTAGGAGTGTATCTTTGAGTATATTTCGGCAATCAATTTTTCAATATTGATTACGTCAGGAAGCTAAAAAAAAATCGAAATGACCAGTAAGTACTTTTGGAGGGATGACTGTGGTTCTACCTGCGTTGAAACACGAACGTAAAATTTTTTTACCCCCCCCCCCCCCCCCCCTCTCTAAAGAATCGTAAGCTCGAACATTTTGAATTTCCAGAAAATATTCAAGAATTTTGGAACTTATCAAGGGGGAAGGAAAATACACGTAGGTAGATGCCTACATATTTGACAAAATTATAAATATTTCAATCATTCATGACGTCAAGAATTTCTCCGATATGACCGAAATATAAGTAGGTAATAAAGACGATAACTAGCCAAACAAATTAGGTACCTAATTCATTCGAAATGGAAAAACTAAAATTTTAAATTCGAGAATAATTTCGTTTCTCATTTGTATTTTTGAAAATATTTACCAATATTTAACATCTCGTCAGTATGGATACAAAATATTTTCCAAAATACAAATGAGAATTTGAGAAACGAAATTATTCTCAAATTTAAAAATTTTGTGTTTCCACTTCGAATGAATTGAGGGTCATTCCACGTCAGTTCGTACGCAAAGTGGTGGGGGCGGAGATTTTTTCATTTTTTTTAATGTGGGTAGACCTCGATGAGAGATGACTAATGCTGCAAACCGCAGCTCTCAAAGTCTTTTTGGAGGGCTGCCACGAGCATTTAAAGTTTTGAGGTAAAGTTGGATATGGTAAATTTGGGGCGTGGATAACTCGAAAACCATGATGGGTTGAAAGTTGAAACTTTTTCTAATGTGTAAGGCCTTTGATGAGCTTTCTGGCGATTTTTTGAAAATCAGTATTGCCACTTTTTTAACGCGAAAAATTAGCTGTAAAAGTTGAAAAATGACATTTCCCTATGATGTCAATCGCCAAAAATTCTGAACAAAATCTGTACAGTACAACTTTACATGCTGATTAATATATTAGAAAATTAAGGTGACGTTATTTCGTATTTTCGAGAAAAAAAATTCCAAAGATTGGAAGAAAATGTAATTTTCTTCCAATGTCAAAATTGTGTAGGTAAATTGATTTTTTTTTGTAAATTTTACACCATTTTTTTTGAGGAAAAGTCGGTGAAAGCATTTTAACTTCATTCAACACCCGTTAATATGTGTGAAAATGCAGAGTTATTAAATGTTAACTTCAAAAATTGGAAAAAAAAACATTTTGATGATAAAATAAATTTTTGGGGCTGAAATAATTTTTGAATTGAGTGACTCTGTCACAAAAAACTCATTAACTCAACTTTAACTCAAATTAGAAAGCTGTTCTTATTGCTTGAACGAGTAATTTTTCATAAAAAATCGGAATATATGCGTTTATACGACGTTTTCAGTGTTTTTGTAACAAATTTTTAGGGGGTACAAATTGGGCGCCCGAAAAAATTCTCTTTGAAAATTGACTTTCCAAAAAAAAAATGTTGTATTTTTGTAAATTCTACATCATATTCGAAGAAAATGTCGGTAAAAGCATTTTAACTCCATTCAACACGTATAATTTCAGCGATTTTCAGCAAAATTCAACTTATGATATATCACGAAAAATCTGAAGAAATTCTTTTCAAAATGAGACAAAAAACAATTAAAGGAGAAATTTTAAAGATTTTTTCAAAAAATGTGAACTTTTGACATTTAAGTTCAACTTTGAGTAACTTCGGTATATTTTCAGAGACCACGTAGTCTGTATAAAAAGGCGTCTTATTTAAGCTGGTCTCTAAAATAGTAGATGGAATTCTATTTTTTTTTCGAAAAGTCAATTTTCAAAGAGAATTTTTTCGGGCGCCCAATTTGTACCCCCTAAAAATTTGTTACAAAAACACTGAAAACGTCGTATAAACGCATATATTCTGATTTTTTATGAAAAATTACTCGTTCAAGCAATAAGAACAGCTTTCTAATTTGAGTTAAAGTTGAGTTAATGAGTTTTTTGTGACAGAGTCACTCAATTCAAAAATTATTTCAGCCCCAAAAATTTGTTTTATCATCAAAATGGTTTTTTTTTCCAACTTTTGAAGTTAACATTTAATAGGTCTGCATTTTCACACATATTAACGGGTGTTGAATGAAGTTAAAATGCTTTCACCGACTTTTCCTCAAAAAAAAATGGTGTAAAATTTACAAAAAAAAATCAATTTACCCACACAATTTTGACATTGGAAAAAAATTACATTTTCTTCCAATCTTTGGAATTTTTTTTCTCAAAAATACGAAATAACATCACCTCAATTTTTTAATATGTTAATCAGCATGTAAAGTTGTACTTTACAGATTTTTTTTTCAGAATTTTTGGCGATTGACATCATAGGGAAATGTCATTTTTCAACTTTTACAGCTAATTTTTCGTGTTAAAAAGAGTGGCAACACTGATTTTCAAAAAATCGTCAAAAAGCTCTTCAAAGGTCTTACACATTAGAAAAAGTTTCAACTTTCAACCCATCATGGTTTTCGAATTATCCATACCCCAAATTTACCATATCCAACTTTACCTCAAAACTTTAAATGCTTGTGGTTGTCCTCCAAAAAGACTTTGAGAGCTGCGGTTTGCAGCATTAGTCATCTCTCATCGAGGTCTACCCACATGAAAAAAATCGCCGACTCCCCTCCCCACCACCACCACCACTTTGCGTACGAACTGACGTGGAATGACCCTTGGGTAATTTTGTTTGGCTGGTTATCTTCTCATTATTATATTTTGGACTTCAGAAGAAGTCTTGGCATCATTTTAAATCAATAAATGAAATATTCTAGGATACCGAACTTATACGTACTATTAAACTTTCAGGTGACTCCAATTAAGTTTAAGGATTTCTACAAAATTTTCCAGTTCGCTGGATAAAAAATCCAATTTTTGTAAAGGCTCCAAATCGACTCACAAATGGTCCCTAACAAGTAACAATTCCGGTAAGGAGGGGGGAGGGGAGGAGGAGAAAGTTGATTTCGATACATCGACCAATATTCAGATATTCATCTTATGATTTACGAATTCATCAAGAGGTAATTTCAGTTATTTGAAAAGCTGATAGACCTCGATGTCTAAACCCAGGGAAGAGAGAAAAAAAAGGGGGAAAAGTTATTTGAAAAAAATCGCCAAAAAAAGAAAAATCAACTTCAGTAGCTCTAAATTTAGTGTTGAGGTGTGGATAAACCCCTCTTTCAGAGAGCCCATATTTCGTCTTAATCAGCAACGACGAATTTCAATGATTTCCTAGCTAGGAAGCTACTTTATTATTCAAAGCTAAAAAAGATTTTTAAAATTCGAATGTTCATTTAACCCTATTCATGAAAATATTTAGGTACCAATATTTCCATCAAATTAGCAGGTATCAGGTAACTAGGAGCAAACCATTAAGTATTTAAAATATTCCGGCAATCAATTTTTCAATGTCGATCACGTAGGAGAAGAGTGAAAAAAATCGAAAATAAGCTTCCTACGCAAAAATAACTAATAATATCCACTTCATTATTCCAAAGTAAAAATAAAATTTAAAATTCGAAAATAATTTCAATCCTCATTTGGGTCTCCAAAAATTTTTCCCAACATCTTGCAGTCGAGTCAAGTTTTCCAAACCAGTTTTACAATAAAGTACCCTTTCGTATTGAAAAGCACATGATTCATAATATTTTCTCACACATTTATTCCCTCACATTTTGAGTCGCTTGGTTGAGCTTTTATCAATAAATAGAAACAAAATTTAAAATTCGAACCTAATTTCGTTTCTCATTTGAGGTTTTGATAATGTTTCCAAATATTCACATCTAACAAGTAAATATGAACACTTAACGACACGATACGAGTATATAAGTAAAATTTCGATAGTCAAATTCGCAGTATTGTCGAAGTTCTCGTTAAGAAGTCCGGTTTTGATATTTTTATTCAAAAATTTCGCGTACAGCGAGTATTTCAAAAAATGAAAATTTTTTCTCGCCTGCGAAAAAAACTGAAAAATTATATTTTCACCGATGACTTCGATCAAAAATACCAAACCACAAGTACCAAAATGGTTTTCATACTATATTGCTGCTGCGGAGGATTTTGTTTCCACGAAGACGTCCGAGGAAGATTCAAAAAATTCTGGATAATTTTCAACCTTTTGAATTCCATTTTCGTCAACGGATCGTGCCTATTTTACTTTGCGAATGCGCCGATAAATAATAATTACTACGCTATGCTATTGCCCGGACCGACTATACTTGGATTATTGTGCAAATGGGGCGTCTACATTTGGGCATATTTTGCTAAAAATTTCTTCTCGAAATTTTTCGATCATCTCGACGATAAAGATTCCCAATCAACGCAATCCGTACCACCGCCTGATCAGAGAGAAAACTATGCCCCATTCTGTAGCGAATATCTGAAGAAATCTCAACTTCGAATCATCGTCGGGGCATGCTGCGTTCTGATTTTGAGTCTAATCATATTCGATTATGAAAAATTCATCAGCTACGACTACTATTTCATGATGCTTTACCCCGTGTACGTTCCTCGGGAAAAAACTTGGGCAGTACGTTCTGTCGTCAGATTCGTGCAACTTGTAACCATTACACCTGAATTGATTATGTTTTGGGCGGTACCATCATCGATTGTCATAATAACCGCAGACATATATAACAGATTCGAGTTAATGAGCCTGTATTTACGAGATGCTTCGTATTCGACTTTTCTACGAATCGACGAAATTTACAGCTTGGAAATAGCCATGGACGAGGAACGTATACCGAGCAGTTTGACCAAGATTGATGAATTGAAAATCAAAAAAGCATTGGCGCAAGATGATTTTGTCACGAAAACCATCCTCGTCATGAAATATCATCGACGATTGTACTCGTAAGTAAATCAGTTAGTCCAGGCAAATAGGAGAAAAAATGCACCAAACTCCCTAAAAATTCAATCCTGATTTTTTTTTCACGTTTTACGTTCGTAATGGTCCACTACACAACATACTAAAATGGACACCCCCATAACCCACCGCTATCCCTAGGGGAGAGGTAAATGTCTGCTGAAAACCGGTTTTTCGTGAATATCTCCTCAAATAAGCCTGAAAATGGAAAAATGGTTATGAACAATCATGTTCTACGTGTAATTTCCTATCAGACAGTTTCGTTTTTTTGGAAAACACCCACTTCTTTGGCCAGAAATTAAGGGTGAAAAACGCCTATTTTTCCAATATTTACAGTATTTTTGGAAATGATGGAAATACGAAGCTGAAAATATCGTTTTTGAATCCTTACGAGGCGACGCAAAGAAATGTTTCGTATCACCAATAATAAGAAATAACATCGCGTTTTGAGTACTTTTTCTTCCCACAACCTCGATTTTTTAACTGCAATATACAATAGCCTCCCTTATAATTAACGGTAGGGGTTGAAATTCTTGCGATGACTTTTTTTGGAATAACCTACCAGCATGTATAAAAAAATTACTCTTTACTGGTATAATTTTGGGTACTTTCAGCATCGTATTTCCATCATTTCCAAAAATACTGTAAATATTGGAAAAATAGGCGTTTTTCACCCTTAATTTTTGGGTGAAGAAGTGGGTGTTTTCGAAAAAAACGAACCTTTCTGATAGGAAATTACACGTAGAACATGATTGTTCATAACCATTTTTCCATTTTTAGGCTTATTTGAGGAGATATCCACAAAAGTTTCGATCTTTTCAAAAAATGCTGTAAATTGTTGAAAAATGGGTGTTTTTTACCCTTAATTTGCCGTCAAGGAAGTGAGTGTTTTAGAAAAAACAAAACAACCTTCTGATAGGAAATTACACGTAGAACAAGAATGTTCATAACTATTTTTCAATTTTGACGCTTATTTGAGGAGATATTAACAAATAACCGGCTTTCAGCAGATATTTACCCCTCCCCTGGGGGTAGCGGAAAGTTACGGGGTGTCCATTTTAGTATGTTGTGTAGTGGACCATTACGAACGTAAAACGTGAAAAAAAATCAGGATTGAATTTTTGGGGGTTAAATCCTAAAATCACTGGACTAAAAGTACCCGAATTCCAGTAACTAAAATGTTTAAAAAAAATGACTACATTTTCGTTATCAATCATTTTTTTACAAAAATTTCTTCTCTTACTTTATGTACTTGAACCAGTCATTTTCAAAACAACGTAACATCCATTTTAGGCGATTTTTATATTATTATCGATTCTGATGGTATGTTGCACTCTTTTATTGATTTCTACCATAACGTAAGCGATTTTGCTTGAAAATGTTTTTTGTTGATCCTGAAAAATTTACTTCTTTGGCGTTACGTTGTTTTGCAAATGACTGGTTCACTTGGATTAAACATTATATACTCGTATTCATCCCCCAAAAATGATTGAGGTTTTTCTAGAATTTACGTAGAACTTCTTTTTTCTTTGTAAAAAAACACTTCAATGAATCTCTATTTAGATGAGACAGGCCAAAAAAATCGCAGCGGCTTGCGTGGAACTTCTCGATTTAAAGTACCCATGAATCGTTTATTCTTATTTAGAGGTAAGGGAGAGGTAATAGAGGCGAATTAGCATCTTGGAGGAGAGGAACATTTTTGGCGAGTAAAGCGTTTATTGCGGAAAATTGTCGGGAGTAGTCTCCTGAATAATAGCTGGTGGGCCGAAAAACCAAAAATTTTGATTGTTGAAAAGTTACTCCCCAAAAAAGTTGTTGGCTGAATAGATTAGAAAAATGAAATAAAAAATTTCAAAATCTAATCATATCTTCCGATCGCGCTAGTGCCTTCCATTCTTCAAAAATTGTCAAAAATTCAACATTTTCAGCAATTTTTTAAAAATTTCAAAAAAAATTAAAATTCATCAAAATCAGTTTTAGAGCTCATTTAGGACATATTTAAAGCAAAAACCACAACTTTTTTGAAAAAATCCAGGTTTTAGAGTTTTTTTTTTAATTTCTCATATTTCTTCACCAATGAAAAAAATTTAAAAAAGTTATAAAACACTGATTTTTTCAAAAAAATGTGCATTTTGGTCTAGATAGCCACTACAGAAGCTCTAAAATTAATTATAGTCTATTTTAAGTTTTTTCAAAACTTTCAAAATTTTGAATTTTTGGTAATTTTTGAAAAATTGAAGGCTCTTGCGCAATCGGAATATATGAATCGATTTTGAAATTTTTTATTTTATTTTTCTAGTCTATCCAGCCAACAACTTCTTTGGGAGTAACTTTCAAAAATCAAAATTTTTGGTTTTTCGGACCACCCTACTGAATAACCTCCAATAGTTACCACCCTCTAGACCTCGAGCTAATTTTTTCAGGGGGCTTAAGCCCTAAAAAACTGTTTTTTCATATCATCTTCCCAGGGTTTGATTTTAGAGTGAAAATAGCTCTGTACTTTTTTGTTCTACACTCAATTTTCAACATTTTTGGTATGAAAATTTTTTTGTACAGCCATTAGCAAAGGAGATAGAGAGTTCTGAAAAAAGGTGTTTTGGGAAATATACTATTATTTTGAAAATGTGATAATAGGTATAAAATCGTACTTTCTGTGTGCCCACCACACTTTACCCATTTGTTTTTATTTTAGCAGCAGCAATATGATTGAGGGGTGAGGTGGGGTGGACACATAGGATGGGGAAGAGAGTCAAGAAGCGATTTTGACCCTCTTCCCCCTCCTATGCGTCCACCTCATCTCACCCCTCAATCTTATTGCTACTGCTAAATAAAAACAAATTGGTAAGGTGGGGTGGGCAGGGGGCACTAGGAAGGGAAAGGGTCAAGTGGTATTAATACCACCAATTTACAAAATACTACTATTTTTATACCTAAAACATACAGTTTAGTAGAATTTTATACCTATTATCACGTTTCCAAATGATAGTACCTATATTTCCCAAAACGCCCTTCTTTCAGCACTCTCTGCCTTCTCTGTAATGGTCGTACAAAAAAATTTTCATACAAAAAATGTTGGAAATTGAGTGTAGAACAAAAAGTATTGAGCTATTTTTACCCTAAAATCAAACCATGGGAAAAAATGTGAAAAAACAGGGTTTTTTGGAGGGTACCCCCTAAGAAAATAAGTTCGAAGTTTCGACAATTTTTCGCAATAAAAGCGTTGCTCGCCAAAAATGTTTTTTTTTTCAATTCACCTCTATTAAGGGGCCAGCAACGAATTACGAACAAAATTGAAATTTTCAGTTCGAAACAAGTCCGAAGCTTTATTCTTGTGATTTAGCCGGATATTTTGTATTTTTTAAGCACCTCATCAGAATTTATTCTGATTGCACATTAATCAGGTATTTTTTTATGATCTGTGTTTCAGGATTGCAAAACTATATCAGGAAAAGATGAACTCTCTTTCTGCTGCAGGCAACATGATGGTTTTCTCGTCAGTAGTGATTTGTGCATTTTTCATCTCTTCGGTGAGTGAAAATAATGGAAAAATTGTCTAATAATTTTTTATGGAAAATAATATCAACTCGACCATTAATTTTTATGTTTGAGCAGGTTATAGAAACGAAATCTTTTGATCAATCATTATGGATTCTTACTGCAAACGTATGTATAATACTGATGACTTGGTTGCTGTTTTGTTTCACTGGAGAAATGTATCACACAATGGTAATACGAGTAGAATGAAAAACTAAAATTCTAAAACCATAGCTTTTTCTGAATTTTGTTTGAAAGTACGCCACCAGGTTCGATAAAAAATTTATATTGGTTCAATCATTTAATGTTTGGTGAACCTTGGTCAATATTTCTTTAATTCATATGAAAGTTAATTTTCGATTGTGTGTAGCTGCGTATCTAAAATTAATTAATACCCGTTCATTATGGCGGTGCAATCGTTAATTGCATATGAAAATCAAAAATTACACCATTTAAACGTTCTTTCAAACAAGTTGCAAAGAGATTCAATTTTTTTTCCAATGCAATACAGAAAAAATGAAAAAAGGGTGTTGAGGAAACACCAAAGTTACAAAAAAAACGATCACCTTCTTTTCTCTCCTGGTAAAAACCGACTTGATCCATAACCAATTTTCTCAAATCAGACATGATATTTTTTTTCAGAACGATCTCATCGCTACGGAAATTTACTTCAGCCCGTGGTATCATTTGGAACCAAAGGAACGACGACTTATCCTCACTTATCTGGCTATTCTTCAACGTCCAATTTCGATTACCAATGAAGGAGTGTTTCCGGTAAATTTGTCGTCGTACCCGGGCACGATGAATAATATTTACTCTCACGTGCAAATACTTCGCACGCTCCAGTCTAAAAGTAAACGTTCGTAATTATCTAGGTCTAGTCTGGGGGGGGGGGTCTAGTTCGTATTATTCTATTTCACGTTGTCAAATGCATTACAATTAGTTTTCATTTCTGCTGGCGAAGTTACAGGGTGGGTAAAGAGTGAACGATAGTACTTCATTTTTGGATATAACCGGATACCATTGAAAAAAAACTTGAGATAAAAATGTCGCCTATTTTGATAATTGAAGGAGCAAATGCTGTTCCTAAAAAAATCACGTAAAATATTTTTTCAACCATGGAATGGATAGTACATTGAAAACTGAACGAATTTTAATCTTATGACTTTTTGCCTTATTTCAAAATTGAAGGGCCTACAAAAAAAATTGTTCAAAAATCGTCTAAAAAAATTAATAAACCAAGGGAATGGATAGTACGTTGAAAACTGAACAAATCTTGTTCCGAAGACTTTTTGCCTAACATGAAAAATGAAGGGGCTACGGGACATTCAAAATAAATGGGGTTTGAAAAAAGTTCTGAGTTTCTCAATTTTGAATGACCCTTAGTCCCTTTATTTTTGAGGTTAGGCAGAAAGTCTCTAGAACAAAATTTGTTCGGGTTTCAACGTGCTATCCATCACCTTGGTTGATTTATTTTTTTAGAATTTTTTTCGAATAATTTTTTTGTAGACCCTTCAATTTTAAAGTTAGGCAAAACATCATAAGATGCAAATTTGTTCAGTTTTCAAAGTACTATCCATTCCCATGGTCAAAAAAGACTTTTACGTGATTTTTTTTAGAAACAACATTTGCCCCTTCAAATTATCAAAATAGGCAACTTGTTCATCATAAGGTTTTTTTCAAATGGTACCAGGTTGTATCCGAAAATGAATATTATCATCTTGCGCACTTACTCGTGTGTAAGTTTCTATTATTTTTATTCTAATTATAATTCGTTCAATTCAAGTGATGCACTTGTTTCAAACTCAGTCATCAAAATCACCTCAGATTATATCTACTGGTATTTTAAAGTATGCACAAATTGTACCTATAGACATTTTGTTATGTCATTAATACAGAATGCATGTTGTAAACATAATGAAAATAAAATCACCGTTGAAGAAACAATGTATTCCTTCAATTTTTTAACGTCTTGGAAAAAAATATCTCAACCAAACATGAAATTTTCGAAATCGACACATTTATACAAAAACGATGCAAAAAATAAGTCTTCCTCTTCCAAGGTAAAGGAAAACGCAATAGGTCTCTATATTATTTTCTTACAATTTGAACGATCAAAATTAAGTGAAAATCGAATAATTTTCAATTGCCAGCTTTGAGGTGGAATTCAGTTATGGATTTGATAATTTCTCAACATTTTTCCATTGTTGGATGTTGTTTGCATAAGGTATGCATTAAAATTACGTATTAAATAGAAAATCAGAGAATTTTTGAAACCCGGTTCCAAAAAAACACCAAATTACCAAAATTCATTAATCATTCAAAGATGAAAAGAAAATTTAAAAATTCGAACATAATTTGAATTTGAATTTTCCATTTCTACAAAAAGCAGGGTGTCCAGCTGTCCACTATATTTCAGAAATGAATTTCCCTGACTTTCCCAGGTTTTCCAGACTAATTTTTCGAAATTTTCCAGACCTTTTAAATATGATATTCGTAAACCAAGGGGGAGGGTAAGGGGTAATTTTTCACGTGATGTACATTACATCCCGAAAGTTTACATAAGAATGATATAAAATGCATGGGATTTACGATTTTTTTTTTTTCAAGATCACCAAAATATTTTTCATGAGATCTTTAGATGCTCCTTTTCGAGCCAAAAAAAAGATTCAAATTCAATTCTGAAAATTTTTTAACCCGCTCAACTCCCCCTCACCACAAAAATTTGAAAATTTAAATTTATTACCTACAGAAAACATTTCAAACAAAAAGGAAAAACCAAGCATTCCAACGCAAAATTAGGATTTGAAAAATGAAACAAATTATGCCAGGGTGTCTACCAAATCAAGAAAATGAAATTTCGAATCAGGCATCCCACACAAAATTTGAAAAAAAAGTAACTTTAGGGACTTCTGATAGTCGAAAAAGTAACCAAAAAAGTTCAAAAAAGTAACCTTTTTTTTTTTATTTCAATTCATTATTTAGCCCAGAAAATGTAAAAAAATTCAAAAAATATTCATTTGTGTACGTAATACATATACCTAGTATTATAAGGAACATCGAAACTATTTATTCTCATAATGAGCATAACCAAAATAAAAAACTAAAAAAAAACTAAAGGGTATAGCCGGATAAGGGGTGGTTTTGGCCCCAACTCTGATTTTTGATCTAATGCTCCCAGATTGTGTACCTTGATGAAAAAAAATTCTGGAAAAAATTTTGGCCCCCAACCCCTACCCTTTCGGAGCTATGGCCGTTTTATTGCGCCATTTTCAAGAATTTTTGATTCCAATGGAAGTGAATGAAATTTTCTGCTCAATGGCACAAAGTTACATCTCGTAAAGGTCTATTCAAGATGATTTTTTCATCAATTTTGGTGCACTCCTTCATGAGGTTTTGGCCATTTGAAATTTTCAACTGTAAAAAAGATCTTAAAAGCGAAGTTCGACTAATTTTTGAAAATATCCTAAAAATGTGTTTTTTGACGTAGATTCACGTCACGTATTCAGTTTTGGCGATTGAGGTGGCGCAAGGGCCGAAAATTGCGAAAAACCGTAAAAAATGTTGTTATTTTAGCAGATTTTTCAAATTTTGAGCGTTCTATATGGAAAGAAATGGCCAAATGAAAAAACTGGAATGATACGTGGAAACTCAAGTTCATCCAACTTTGAGCTGGGGGTCCGAAAAATTCCATGGTAAACTTGACGTTCGTCGCATTTTTTTTACCAAATTTTTAAAAATTCATTTGAAATTTTTCAAAATATGTCAATGAAATTTAAAGCAATGAACAGTTTTTTGAAATTTTTCACTCCTTACGTTCATGTAAAATTTAACAATTTGGATGAAAAATTTGATAATTTTCAAAAAAAAAATGGTTTGATTAATTAATACGTAATAACACGAAGACGAGGCAATTTAAATTACCAACTACGTCGAAAAGTATGGAAACAAAATTAAAAATTCGAACGTAATTTCAATTCTCGTTTTCAATTTCTAGAAAATATTCAACAATATTTTGAGCTCATCAAGTAGAAAGAAAAACACACGTAGGTAGATGCCTACGTACCTACCTAAGTACCTACTTGACAAAATTATGAATATTTCAATCATTAACTTACGATGATCGCAAGAATTTCTCCGATGTCCAAAATACGAGAATAGAGACGGTAACTAGCAAAACAACAAATTAGGTATCTAATTCATTCGAAATGGAAAAACAAAAACTTTAAATTCGAGCATAATTTCTTTTCTCATTTGAGTTTTTGAAAATATTTACAAATATTTAACAACATCCAGTCAATACGGATACAACCCATTTTCAAAAACACAAATGAGAAATGAAATTATGCTCGAATTTAAAATGTTTGTTTTTGCAATTCGAATGAATTGGGTAATTTGTATGGTTTGTTATCTGCTCATTATTACATTTTGAACGTCAGAAGAAGTCTTAGCATCATTTTAAATTAATAATTGAAATATTCGTTGATAGGTACGTAGCAATATAAAACGAGTAGGTAGCTATAGGTATATAAATAGCATCTCCGCCGACTTATACAGCAGATTCGAGTTATTGAGCCTATTTTTACGAGAAGTTTCGTATTCGACTTTTCTACATATCGAAGAAGTTTATAATTTGGAAATAGCCATGGACGAGGAACGTATACCTAGCAGTTTGACAAAAATTGATGAATTGAAAATCAAAAAAGCTTTGGCGCAAGATGATTTCGTCACCAAAACAATTCTCGTCATAAAACAACATCAACAATTGAAGGGCCTGCTGGAAAAAGGGCCCCGTGGAGAAAACATAGTTTTGAGAAAAACGCATTTTAAAATTCATTTTTGCGTAGCTCCGAAAATATAGCACCTAGAGACCTGCGGTTTGCTTTATTTGATAGATCGAACCTTTGACTACACATACAAAGTTTCACCCCCTCCTCAAAAAGTTTTGCCTTCTTCCTATTGGCCGTTCTTTTGACCTCCCGGGAGGCCCTTTTTCCATAAGGTTTTTTTTCAATCTTTTTTTCAATTTTTTTCGAGCTAAAATAAAGTAAAAAAATCATTTTTCAATTTTTTTCGAGCTAAAATGAAGTAAAAAATCATTTTTCAATTTTTTTCGAGCTAAAATGAAGTAAAAAAATCATTTTTCAATTTTTTTCGAGCTAAAATAAAGTAAAAAAATCATTTTTCAATTTTTTTCGAGCTAAAATGAAGTAAAAAATCATTTTTCAATTTTTTTCGAGCTAAAATGAAGTAAAAAAATCATTTTTCAATTTTTTTCGAGCTAAAATGAAGTAAAAAAATCATTGATAAAATAAAATCTCGTAATCAAAAATAATTTATTAATAATGATAAGTTGAGTGTCAACACGTTCTAGCACTCCAGGTACCGCCGTGCGGCCAAGTAATAAAAATTCAGTCGAGGTGCTTGTGAAGAAAATCGTTTAGCGCCATCTAGGGGCGAGATATTGAAATGTTGGGTTTGGTAGGTTGTAGTAGTAGGTTGAGAGAACACATTGACGAAAAATGCGGAAAAGGGTCCTCATCTCGATGAGGCCCTTTTTCCAGCAGGCCCTTCAATTGTACTCGTAAGTATATCAGTACTCAAATTGCCAACACGTACCAAAATATGACCATTTTCTACCTGAATTTGACTAGGTAAATATTAATTTTGAAAAATTATGCTTTGAACGATCAGGTTGACAAAATCGGGCGAATTTTTGAGTACTTTCAAATAATTGGCATGTGACCTATGAAAATGGGGTAAAATCTCGTCAAAAATTCAAATATGTGAACCAAAATTTGCTTTTTGAGAATATTGAGCTATTGATTGAGAAGATTTTTGGGCAGTTTTGAAAAATTATTACGCGACAATATTTTTGTGCTTCTTGTGAAATTTTAACCCATTTTGGTGGGTCGTAACCCATACTTCCGATTTTTTTGGATAATTTAGTTTTGGCGAAAGGGGGCAAAAATTATACCTTCAAAAATTCACAACGACCTATTGTGCAAACCGTTTTCCACAAAATTTGGCTTAATGGATGTGGAATGAATCCAAAATTTCACAAAAAATCGCACATTAGGGGCGCATACACTCAATTATGCAAATGACCCAAGGAAGTTGACATATATTTGGAGCGAGGGGAGTGTCCGCTACCACATTGTAAAATTTTTTTTGGCCCGGTCAAATTTAAAAAAATAAATGGGGAAAAACGGGGGTTTTGGGCTCCAGCTCCCTATTGTGCAAGAGCAAAAATCCAAAATACGCTGTTTCGGGACTATGGGACCCATACACATAAAAAGCCAACTGATTTTTTTGACCCGCAAAAAAGCACGCATTGTGCTCGGTTTGTGCTCTCGTATCCTGGCATTATTTTTTGTGCTCCCCTCCCCCGAAAATGAATATAGGTCAGAGCGCGCGGGCACACAGTGTGCCAAATGCACAAGCTAGGGTGAAATGGCTCGATTACTTCAAATCGCCAATCGGGTTGGAAAAAAGTGCACCGTGGAATAATACCTTGAAGTGTCTACTTTCACTCTGTTTTTTCAGAATTTGCATTTTTTTGAATATTTTCGAAGTACTCACCCTTGAGTGAGGGGGTGAAAAATTGAGATTTCTGAAGTTCGCGGAATAAATGCGATATAGGTGTCGAAATGTCGGTTCTGAGGGGCGCTGATTCCGATTGTGGAACTCGTTTGATTCCAAAACCAAAATTGAGTCGCTTAGGGGGGAAAAGGGGGTCCAAAATTTTGAAAAATACATTATGGGTGTCGAAATATAGGTTTTGGGGGTCGCTGAATCTTATTCCGGCATTCATTTAACCCAAAAACCAAAATTAAGCCCCCTAGGGCGAGAGGGTCTCAAAATTTCGAAAAATACAATATGGTATCAAAATGTAGGGTTTCCAGACCGCTGGATCTTATACCGGCACTATTTTAACCCAGAACCCAAAATCGAGGCCCTCAGGGGGGAGATAAGAGGCCCAAAATTTCAAAAAATACGATTATACGATATCAGTATCAACATGCATGGTTTCAGGAGCGCTGATTCTCATTCCAGTACTCATTTGACCCAAATACCAAAATTGAACCCCCAAGGGGGAGAGAGGAGTCTAAAATTTTGAAAAATACAACATGGGTATCAAAATGTAGGTTTTTGGGAGCTCCGATACATTCCAGTAACTCTTAAAAAAAAAAATAAAAAAAATACTGCCCTCTATAAGGGTAGCACTATCCAAAATTCTGAATATTACAGATGGTATTCAAAATGAAAGCTTTTTATGAGTTAATTTTCATTTAAAAAATAATGTAAAATTTGAATAGCATATATACCAACTATATTTACGTTATAAGAAAACTTCACTGATTTCAAGGTTGAAAAATTCGTCATCCGATTCTTCAGCTTATGTATCATCTTCGCTCTCGTCATCTCCAACGCAAACAAGAATTCTAGCCTCATTCGGTAGTTATTTCAACTTTAAAATCAGTGAAGTTTTCTTGTAACCTAAATATAGTTGGTATATATGCGATTCAAATTTTACATTATTTTTTAAATGAAAATTAACTCATAAAAATCTTTCATTTTGAATACCATCTGTAATATTCAGAATTTTGGATAGTGCTACCCTTATAGAGGGCAAAGTCTTTTCTTTTTTTTTATGAGTTACTGGAATGTATCGGAGCTCCCAAAAACCTACATTTTGATACCCATGTTGTATTTTTCAAAATTTTAGACTCCTCTCCCCCCCTAAGGGGTTCAATTTTGGTTGGGTCAAATGAGTACTGGAATGAGAATCAGCGCCCCTGAAACCATGCATGTTGATACTGATATCGTATGTATAATCGTATTTTTTGAAATTTTGGGCCTCTTATCTTCCCCCTGAGGGCCTCGATTTTGGGTTCTGGGTTAAAATAGTGCCGGGATAAGATCCAGCGGTCTGGAAATCCTACATCTTGATACCATATTGTATTTTTCGAAATTTTGAGACCCTCTCGCCCCTAGGAGGCTCAATTTTGGTTTTTGGGTTAAATGAATGCCGGAATAAGATTCAGCGCCCCCCCAACCTATATTTCGACACCCATATTGTATTTTTCAAAATTTTGGACCCCCTTTTCCCCCCTAAGCGACTCAATTTTGGTCTTGGAATCAAACGAGTTCCAGAATCGGAATCAGCGCCCCTCAGAACCTACATTTCGACACCCATATCGCCTTTATTCCGCGAACTTCAAAAAATCTCAATTTTTCACCCCCTCACTGAAGGGTGAGTATTTCGAAAATACTCAAAAAAATGCAAATTCTGAAAAAACAGCGTGAAAGTAGACACTTCAAGGTATTATTCCACGGTGCACTTTTTTCCAACTCGATTGGCGATTTGGAGTAATCGAGCCATTTCACCCTAGTTTGTGCATTTGGCACACTGTGGGGCGGGACGTCAGAAATAGTGACCCGTCCATTCGACAGTGAGGGGTGGAAGTGGAGGCCAACGATTGTGTTCGGTTTGTGCCCTTTTGCACTGATAATATTTTCGTTAGTGCTCCCTCTCTTCTATGGGTGGAGCATCAGGAATGATGCCCCGCCCATCGAAAATTGAAACGTGAGAGTGGGGTCAACCGATTGTGCTTCGTTTTTGCTCCTTTGTGCTGACATTATTTTCTTTTGTGCTCCCTCCCCTCTGTGGGTGGGGCATCGCAAATTCTTCCTGAAAAAAACTGAAAATTGAATCTCGATAAAAATGATAACAGCGCCAATCGTTTATGCTACTCACAGAGAGGTTTTATCTTCGAGAGCATAAACGAAAATAATGTCAGCACATAAGAGCACAATCGATTGACCCCACTCCCACCCATCAACCTCGTATGGGCGGGGCACCATTTCTGACGCCCCACCCTGACCTATATTCATTTTCCGGAGAAGGGAGTGGGCAAAAACGAAAACAATGCCAGCACATGAGAACACAAACCGAGCACAATCGATTAGGACCATTCTTAACCTTCTCCCTGGTATGGGCGGGACGTCTGAGATGGAGCCAAGAAATGGTTAAAATTATGCATTTGCTACACCTGATCCGCGTACCGCGTACCTACATATTTGCCGAATGTATGAAATAGACAAAATTTTTGCCCAATGCATAAATACAAATTTCAAGCTTTCTACCATTTTTCTTAATTTGCAGGAAAAAATTCAAAATATTTCAACATAATGATCAAACTTGCACATGAATTAAGAATTTTTCATGTATCATGTACCATACATTTTTTTCAATTAAGGTAGTTGAATGTTGCAGGCATCGTAGCGAAATTTTTGAAGATAAAAGTAACTTTTAGTTGAACAAAAAGTGATCAAAAAATGACCAAAAAGTAACCAAAAGTAACCAAAAATGCAATTTTTTCGGGAGGGGGAATTTTTTTACAGTTTTCTGGGGAGGAGGCAATTTTTTGTAGTTTTCTGCAAACATTTCAAAGATAAATCAACTGAAAAGACATGAATAATTTCATTTATTAAATTCCTTCGTCAAAATAACAAACAAACTAGCAAAAATCAATTTTTTCATTTTTTTCTTGAAGAATTTTGAAAAATAGCAATTTCTACGTGAAAATTTGAATTTTTGCCTGGAAGTGCGAAGAATAAGTGACTTTTGAGGGAAAAAAGTACCTAAAGTGACCTTTTAGACGTGAAAAGTAACCAAAAGTGACTGAAGTCGAAAAAAGTGACAAACACCCTAAAAAAGTGATCCGCCATGATGCCTGATTGTTGTTTTTTTTTTGAAATGTAGCTGAAAGTTTGCTCTCGATATGCTGAAGTATCCTGAATTTTTTCCATGGAATAAGATGAATGGTAGAAAGCTTTTCAAATTATTTCATGACGCATTAAGGCCAAAATTTTGCCCATTTCGTATATTCGGAAAGTACACAGATTAGGCGTAGCACGTTTAGGCGTAGCACGTATTTATAAAAACATGTTTTCTACTTTGGTGTTACAGAATTGTGAAACCATATGTCGAAAAATTGAACTCGCTTGCTGTTGTGGCCAATTTATTCATTTTCTCGGCAACAGTGGTTTGTGCATTTTTCATATCTTCGGTGAGTGAAATTAATGGAGAAACTGGGTTGCATAATCGCTAAAAAAAAATTAGTTTAAGTTATTTGTTATATTTCAACAGGTCATCGAAACGAAATCCTTTGATCAATCATTATGGATTCTGATTGCAATCGTATGTGAACAATTATTGATTTATTTGCTCCTCTGTTTCGATGGGGAAATGTTTTATACAATGGTATGTAATAACATGAAAAACACTACATTTTTCGAAAAAGGTGAAATTTTGAAAACTATTTTCAAATTAATTTTTATTGAAAGAGGACAGAAATCACCCAACGAAACTCTCGGTACCTTTCGATTCTTTCGATTTTAATTTACTTTATACGCGATGGCAATTCCACGACTAATAAAATCAACATCATGCGAAATCAAAAATTAATCATGCATCATTTTAAAGCACTCTTTTTTTAGAACAAATTATCCCAAACATTTTCCAAAAATAGGCTTCTCTTGTGTAATATAAAAAAAATGACGAAAATTTGGAAGAAAGAACGCCAAAATTAAAGAAATTCCTGCTACTTTTCCCTTCATCTTTCAGTAATAAACAACTAAGCAGCATACGTGTAATTTTTCAAATTCGAAATAAGTAAAATTTTATCTTTCAGAACGATCTGATCGCGATTGAAATTTATAGCAGCCCGTGGTATCACTTGGAACCAAAGGAACGCCGTCTTATCCTCACTTATCTGGCCATTCTTCAACGTCCGTTTTCGATTTCCGTTGGCGGAGTGTATACGATGAATTTGTCTATGTTTCCGGAAATGATGAATAACATTTACTCTCAAGTACAACTTCTTCGCACCCTTCAGTTTAAGTAAAGTTGCATGGCATTTAACACACGTTTTCAGCCCAAGTGAGAGATTATGTATTTTGTATATTTTTTTGTTTCAATCAAGTTGAGTATGTTATTAAAAATGTTTAACCCTGGTATTTTTATCTAATGCACTTATTTAGGTAGGTACTGTAAGTTTTTTCTATGTTTGTTTCGAAATTATTTAATTACTTCAAATCATGCACTCGTTTTGATCTCCAAGTCACCGAAATCAGCTCAATAATATTTGTATTTTTCAGTAAGTAAGTAAGTACCTACGTACTAATTAGAAATATTACATCTTATTAGCGATAGAAAATACGTATTGTACCTATCTAATTAGAGAGAATAAAATTATCATTTAAAAAACAGTTTTTTTTAATAAGTTATCAATCACCATCTTCAAAAAATATTTCATTCGAATACCAAATTTTCCAAATTTGCGTAGGTATGTATACTTACGAAAAAAACAAGTATTCCCTTTCCATAAAAATTAAGTGAAGTAGTTTGCATTGAGCGATCGAAATTAAGCGAAAATCGAATAATTTTCGATTGATGGCAACTTTGAAACGATAGATACCTACTTGATATATTTAATACAATCAAAAACTTTTTCCGGCAAAAAATTACCAAATAAAAAAACCAATCTCATATTCGTGTTCAGCAGGTCAAAATACCCCGATAAACACACATTTCGCGATCGTTATACTTGAAGCCTCAAAATTCACTTTTTTCGCCATGAAAAATTAGTGAAAAAAGTGAATTTTGAGGCTTCAAGTAGAACGATCGCGAAAAGGATGTTTATCGGGATATTTTGACCTGCTGAACACGAATATGGGATTGGCTTTTTCATTTAGTCATTTATTTCTACATAAAACGCTTAAAATTTGAAAAATCTGCTAAAATGACATTTCTTTACGGTTTTCGCAATTTTCGGCCCTTAGTTCAAAGAAGTGGCCATAACCAAATACACAGAAAAATTCTACATAAAAAAACGTATATGTTAGTAATTTTTCCAGGGTGGTCGCTCTTCGCTTATGTGGTGTTTTTTACGATTGGAAACTTCAAAAAGCCGAAAAAACGAGAAGGAGTGCACCAAAATTGTTGAAAAAATAATAATAAATATACCTCCACTAGATGTAACTTTGTGCCTAAGAACAAAAAATTTCCTTCATTTTCGTTGAAATTAAAAATTCTTGAAAATAATGCAATAAAATGGCCATAACTCCGATAGGAGGGGTGGGGGATCCAAAATTTTGTGAAAATTTTTTTCTAGTCAATATACACCACTTGAGGTGTTTAGGAGCCCAAACGCGTCTGAGGCCAAATTCACCCCTTATCCGGCCATACCCTTTTGAGTAGCTCAAGTTGATCGCAGCATTTTCTGAAGAAGTTAAAATGCACCGAAGATTCGAGCTTGTTGGCGCAGAAAAAAGCAATCTTGAAATTTTTAGTAAGATATCCAAATTATAAAAAATACGTTTTTCAAACAGTTCCTTCGGATTCGCGGTTTACGATTGCGCGCCACTTGGGGTCAGGAAGAGGAATCGAATTTGGCATATATTCAGGTATAACTTCATTTTAAAATAAACATTTCATGATTTACTACTTTCATCAACAGGTCATTTTATTTTAATTATTTTCAATCAAAAAATCGACTTCAGAAACTCAAAATTCTAAAATAATTTGAGTTTGAATCCATAACCGCCCTCAAAAATATTTACCAATATTTCCATCAAGTAGGTAATTATGGTAGGTATCAGGTAACTAGGAGTGTATCATTAAGTATTTAGAATATTTCGGTCATCAATTTTTCAATATTGATTACGTTAGGAAGCTAAAAAAAAAATCGAAATGACCAGTAAGTATTTTTGGAGGGATGACTGTGGTTCTACCTGCGTTGAAACACGAACGTAAAATTTTTTTACCCCCCCCCCCCCCTCTCTAAAGAATCGTAAGCTCGAACATTTTGAATTTCCAGAAAATATTCAAGAATTTTGGAACTTATCAAGGGGGAAGGAAAATACACGTAGGTAGATGCCTACATATTTGACAAAATTATAAATATTTCAATCATTCATGACGTCAAGAATTTCTCCGATATGTCCGAAATATAAGTAGGTAATAAAGACGATAACTAGCCAAACAAATTAGGTACCTAATTCATACGAAATAGAAAAACTAAAATTTTAAATTCGAGAATAATTTCGTTTCTCATTTGTGTTTTTGAAAATATTTACCAATATTTAACATCTCGTCAGTATGGGTACAAAATATTTTCTAAAATACAAATGAGAAACGAAATTATTCTCGAATTTAAAAATTTTGTGTTTCCACTTCGAATGAATTGAGGGTCATTCCACGTCAGTTCGTACGCAAAGTGATAGGAGGGCCGACGATTTTTTTCATTTTTTTCATGTGGGTAGACTTCGACTTTACAGATTTTTTTCAGAATTTTTGGCGATTGACATCATCGGTAAATGTCATTTTTCAACTTTTACAGCTAATTTTTCGTGTTAAAAAAGTGGCAACACTGATTTTCAAAAAATCGTCAAAAAGCCCTTCAAAGGCCCTACACATTAGAAAAAGTTTCAACTTTCAACTCAACATGGTTTTCGAGTTATCCACACCCCAAATTTACCATATCCAACTTTACCTCAAAACTTTAAATGCTTGTGGCTGCCCTCCAAAAAGACTTTGAGACCTGCGGTTTGCAGCATTCGTCACCTCTCATCGAGGTCTACCCACATAAAAAAATGGAAAAAATCGCCGACCCCACCTACCACTTTGAATACGAACTGACGTGAAATGACCCAAAACACTGATTTTTTCAAAAAAAAAGTGCATTTTGGTCTAGATAGTCACTACAGAAGCTCTAATAGTAATTTTAGTTACTTTTAAGTTTTTTCGAAATTTTTGAAATTTTAAATTTTTGGCAATTTTTGAAGAATCGAAGGCTCTTGCTCGATCGGAAGATATGAATCGATTTTGAAATTTTTTATTTCATTTTTCTAGTCCATCCAGCCAACAACTTTTGTGGGGTAACTTTTCAAAAATCAAAAAAAAATTTTTCGGCCCACCCTACTGAATAACCTCCAATAGTTACCACCCTCCAGACCTCGAGTTATTTTTTTTAGGGGGCTTAAGCCCCAAAAAACTGTTTTTTCATATCATCTTTCCAGTGTTTGATTTTAGGGTGAAAATAGGTCAGTGCTTTTTTGTTCTACACTCAGTTTTCAACATTTTTTGTATGGAAATTTTTTGTACCGCCATTAGCAAAGGAGATAGAAAGTCCTGAAAAAAGGTGTTTTGGGAAATTTACTATCATTTTGAAAATGTGATAATAGGTATAAAATCGTAATTTCTATGTGCCCACCACACCTTACCCATTTGTTTTTATTTCAGCAGCAGCAATATGATTGAGGGAGACACATAGGATGGGGAAGAGAGCCAAGAAGCATTTTTGGCCCTCTTCCCCCTCCTATGTGTCCGCCTCATCTCACCCCTCAATCTACCTTCTCTGTAATGGTCGTATAAAAAAATTTTCATACAAAAAATGTTGGAAATTGAGTGTAGAACAAAAAGTATTGAGCTATTTTTACCCTAAAATCAAACCATGGGAAATAATGTGAAAAAACAGGGTTTTTGGAGGGAACCCCCTAAGAAAATAAGTTCGAAGTCTCGACAATTTTTCGCAATAAAAGCTTTGCTCACCAAAAATGTTTTTTTTTTTTTTTTTCAATTCACCTCTATTAAGGGTCAGCAATGAATTACGAAAAAATTTGAAATTTTCAGTTCGAAACAAGTCCGAAGCTTTATTCTTGTGATTTAGCAGACATTTTGTATTTTTTAAGCACCTCATCAGAATTTTTTTTGATTGCACATTATTCAGGTATTTTTTTATGTTCTGTTTTTCAGGATTGCAAAACTATATCAGGAAAAGATGAACTCTCTTTCTGTTGCAACCAACATGATGGTTTTCTCGTTAGCAGTGATTTGTGGATTTTTCATCTCTTCGGTGAGCGAAAATAATGGAAAAATTGTCTAATAATTTTTTATGGAAAATAATATCAACTCGACCATTACTTTTTATGTTTGAACAGGTTACCGAAACGAAATCTTTTGATCAATCATTATGGATTCTTACTGCAACCATATGTATAATACTAATGACTTGGTTGCTGTTTTGTTTCACTGGAGAAATGTATCACACAATGGTAATACAAGCTGCATGAGAAACAATAATGCTATTTCTGAAACTTGTTTGAAAGTGCGCCACCAGGTTTGATAAAATATTTATACTTATTGGTTCAATCATCTAATGTTTGGTGAACCTTAGTCAATATTTCTTTAATTCATATGAAAGTTAATTTTCGATTGTGTGAAGCTGCGTATCTAAAATTAATTAATACCCGTGGATTACGACGCCCACGGTGCAATCGTTAATTGCATATGAAAATCAAAAATTACACCATTTAAACGTTCTTTCAAACAAGTACAATTTTTTTCCAATGCAATACTGAAAAAATGAAAAAAGGGTGTTGAGGAAACACCAAAGTTACAAAAAAAAAAACGATCACCTTCTTTTCTCTCCTGGTAAAAATCGACTTCACCCATAACTATTTTTCTCAAATCAGACATGATATTTTTTTTCAGAACGATCTCATCGCTACGGAAATTTACTTCAGCCCGTGGTATCATTTGGAACCAAAGGAACGACGACTTATCCTCACTTATCTGGCTATTCTTCAACGTCCAATTTCGATTACCAATGGAGGAGTGTTTCCGGTAAATTTGTCGTCATACCCGGACACCGTGAATAATATTTACTCCCACGTACAAATACTTCGCACGCTCCAGTCTAAAAGTAAACGTTCGTAATTAGCTAGGTCTAGTCTGGGAGGGGGAGGGGGAGTGTAGTTCGTATTATTCTATTTCACGTCGTCAAGTGCATTATTACAATTAATTTGCATTTCTGCTGCCGAAGTTACAGGGTGGGTAAAGAGTGAACGATAGTACTTCATTTTTGGATATAACCAGATACCATTGAAAAAAAACTTGAGATAAAAATGTCGCCTATTTTGATAATTGAAGGAGCAAATGCTGTTCCTAAAAAAATCACGTAAAACATTTTTTCAACCATGGAATGGATAGTACTTTGAAAACAGAACGAATTTTATTCTTATGACTTTTTGCCTAATTTCAAAATTGAAAGAGCTACAAAAAAATTATTCAAAAATCTTCTAAAAAAAATAAATAAGCCAAGGGAATGGATAGTACGCTGAAAACTGAACAAATCTTGTTCCGAAAACTTTTTGCCTAACATAAAAAATAAAGGGACTACGGGACATTCAAAATAAATGGGCTTTAAAAAAAGTTCTGAGTTTCTCAATTTTGAATGACCCTTAGTCCCTTTATTTTTTGGGGTTAGGCAGAAAGTCTCTGGAACAAAATTTGTTCGGTTTTCAACGTGCTATCCAACACCTTGGTTGATTTATTTTTTTAGAATTTTTTTCGAATAATTTTTTTTGTAGTCCCTTCAATTTTAAAGTTAGGCAAAAAATCATAAGATGCAAATTTGTTCAGTTTTCAAAGTACTATCCATTCCCATGGTCAAAAAATATTTTTTACGTGATTTTTTTTAGAAACAACATTTGTCCCTTCAAATTATCAAAATAGGCAACTTGTTCATCATAAGGTTTTTTTCCAATGGTATCAGGTTGTATCCGAAAATGAAGATAATCACCTTGCACACTTACTCGTGTGTAAGTTTCTATTATTTTTATTCTAATTCTAATTCGTTCAATTCAAGTGATGCACTTGTTTCAAACTCAGTCATCAAAATCACCTCAGATTATATCTACTGGTATTTTAAAGTATGCACAAATTGTACCTATAGACATTTTGTTATGTCATTAATACAGAATGCATGTTGTAAACATAATGAAAATAAAATCACCGTTGAAGAAACAATGTATTCCTTCAATTTTTTAACGTCTTGGAAAAAAATATCTCAACCAAACATGAAATTTTCGAAATCGACACTTTCATACAAAAACTATGCAAAAAATAAGTCTTCCTCTTCCAAGGCAAATGAAAACGCAATAGGTCTCTATATTATTTTCTAACAATTTGAACGATCAAAATTAAGTGAAAATCGAATAATTTTCAATTGCCAGCTTTGAGGTGGAATTCAGTTATGGATTTGATAATTTCTCAAGATTTTTCCATTGTTGGATGTTGTTTGCATAAGGTATGCATTAAAATTACGTATTAAATAGAAAATCAGAGAATTTTTGAAACCCGGTTCCAAAAAAACACCGAATTACTAAAATTCATTAATCTTTCAATGATAAAAACAAAATTTAAAAATTCGAACATAATTTGAATTTGAATTTTCCATTTCTACAAAAGGCAGGGTGTCCAGCTGTCCACTATATTTCAGAAATGAATTTCCCTGACTTTCCCAGGTTTTCCTGACTAATTTTTCGAAATTTTCCAGACCTTTTAGATATGATATTCGTAAACCAAGGGGGAAGGGAAGAGGTAATTTTTAACGTGATGTACATTACATCCCGAAATTTTACATAAGAATGATATAAAATGCATGGGATCTACGATTTTTTTTTTCAAGATCACCAAAATACTTTTCATGAGATCTTTAGATGCTCCTTTTCGGGCCAAAAAAAAGATTCAAATTCAATTCTGAAAATTTTTTAACCCGCCCAACTCCCTCTCACCACAAAAATTTGAAAATTTAAATTTATTACCTACAGAAAACATTTCAAACAAAAAGGAAAAACCAAGTATTGCAACGCAAAATTAGGTTTTGAAAAATGAAACTCTTCCAGGGTGTCTACCAAATCAAGGGAATGAAAATTCGAATTTTTCCGGGCTGAAAATTCAAAAATTTCTTCATATTCTCCTCAAAAAAAAAAAAAAAAATGAAAAACAGAGAAGAGAAGTTTTTAGTTTGTACCAATAAATGAAAAAGTTAATGAGAAGGTAAAATATAAATCATTTTATAAAAATATAAACTTGTTAAGCCCAAACGGAGCGAGGACGAAAATTTTTGCTAAAAAAAATCTTTAAAAGATAAAAATTCACCACTTTTTCCTTATTCATGTTTTCCAAAACATAGCCAATAATTTCGAATTCTGTTCCATTCCATCTCCTTTTTTTTTCAACATGTGGTCAAGGGCATCGTGGCATTTCTTTCTCATCACAGCGTACTTTCCACGAGAGCACCGTGGGAAATTTGATATGAATTGGGGGTAAGTTTTTATTTTATTTTTTTTGACAATGCTGCACCAACTCCAACTCATTCAAACTTAAGTATATAGTATATAATTAACACTATAAATACATTTTTTTTAAAAAATTATGACTGTACATGTGAAATTTTTGTACAAAATGGCCGCTCAAAGTTTTAAAAACGTCATAATTCAGCGAAAAATTGCTCAAAAATTTTGAAAAACATTTTTCTTGATTTCTCTAACTGTCTAAAATCAATTACAAAAAACACGAAATTTTTAGAATTTTCATTCATCATTACTGACTTTTTGGGGTAGGTTTCGTCGAAATTCGTCTCCAGGCCCAAAACAGTATGCTTACCGTGCCATACCCTTTCAATACCTAATATTTGAGTTTAGTAGGTACCTACTAACTAGATGCCTACGCATCTGAAAAAATTATGAATAATTCAATCATTACCTTACGAATACGATGAAGACAAAAATTTCTATGAGGTCCAAAATATAATAAAGACGATAACTAACCAAGCAAATGAGGTACTCAATTTGTTCGAAATCGAAATGGAGGAACAAAAATTTTAAATTCGAACATAATTTTTTTCTCATTAGAGTTTTTCAAAATATTTAACGATATTCAGTACGTATATTTTCAAAAACACGAATGAGAAAATAAATTATACTCGAATTTTGTAATTTTGTTTTTTCGTTTCAAATAAATTGGGTAACTTGTTTTGTTGGTTATTCACAGGGTGTCGTAACAAAATTTTTAGAGCAAAAAGCTTGAATTAGCTTGACATTTTGGAATGACTTTTTGCATGACTTTTTTGAGAACTACAACTTGGGCAAAACTCTCAGGGAGGGGGGGGGGGTAAAAATGAAAAATTTGCTGACCAGTCATATTAAAACTATGGAAAACAAAAATTCGTGCTTTTTATGTGCTAATTTTTATGACTTTGAAAAAAAAACTATAATAAATTCCTTAATAACCTCTCTCCCCCCTGCAAAAAATTGAAAATATCATTTGAGATCGCCTTCAAATCTTCCAATAAAATTAGAAGAATTTTTTTTTTTTCGTTTCAAAATATTCAATTGTCTGAGATGAAAGAGAAGAGATCATATCATAATTTTTGGAAAGAATTGTATGAAATTACTCAGCCAGAGCAAAGCGAGGGCGAAAATTTTTGAAAAAAGAGCACTCAAAATCTAAAAATTTTTTATTGAAATTCGTGCTTTTTTTCGTGTTATGTTTTGACTTCCAAAAAAAACTATATCTATGGACTCATCTCCATCGAAACATTTTTGAAAATTCCCATCGAGACCGTTACCGAGTTTTTTTATAAATGAGAAAAACAATTTTTTCATTTGAAAATATCAATTGTCTGCGCTGGAAAAGGAAGAAGGTTCATATTATTTTGAAAATAAAATTGTGTAAATTTATTAAGCCCGAGCGAAGCGAGGGCGAAAATTTTTGAAGAATAAGTAAGGCATTTAAAAGCTAAAATTTCTTCACTGTTTTAATCAATGTTTTAATATCGAAAGGGAGGCGAAATCTTTAACCCTTATCTCTTATAAGTATAAATTTTAGATCTTATACCTATGCCCGAACGAAGCGAGGGCTAAGATTAGAAAAATTGGAAATTTTCAAAAAAAAAATAGAGTCCCAAAACGCGAATATCAACTGAAAAATTTATATTTTTTTCACTTAAAAAAAATATATTTATTAAGGGTAAATGGAAGTTTTTTTTTGATTTTTGAAAAAAGCTTGACTTTTTGAGTAAATCAGGGTAAATTAGTCAAAAAGCTTGACTTTTCAGTACCGCATGACTTTTTTGAAAAAATCTTGTCTTATCAGGACCGTTAGACACCCTGATTCAACAACATGCAGTCAGTATGGATACAAAATATTTTCAAAAACACAAATGAGAAATGAAATTATGCAACAGTCCCTTCAGGGGTGGAGAAGTAGATTTTTTCGACATTTGACAAAATTTTATTACCTACCAATGTTCGCCGGGTGAGTAGAAATCCCCCCCCCCCCCCACACACACACACACACACACGCAAAATGTATCGCAAAATGTGCAAAAATTTAGCAAAACCTGGAATTTTCTAATATTTAGATATATTTTTTCACAAATTTTGGTAGGATTGATCATTTTAATTTAATTTTTTTGACCTGTTGGAAAATTGTACTCGTAAAAAAATGAAGTAACACCATTTTAAACACACTAATATATTAAATTTATACATTTAATCGGCATTATCAACAATAGCGAATGTTGCATTTCGAATGTTATTACAAGTAATGAAGTTATTTATTAATTTATTAGAAATCGGCTTCTGCTTGAGCATTTCTGCACAAATTTTCTCCATATTTTTGTAAAAGTTCGCGAAGTTTAATTTCCTGGAACTTTTCTCGGCAATTTAAATTTTTTCAAAATTATGTCATGCCTACATATTATTTTTTCCAAGCTTTTTAAACTCTAAATGAGGAGACTCATGGCATCTTCTTATTTCGAGCTAAAAGAATTTGGAAAAATTATGTAATACTTTTTTATACTTAAGTGATTTTGAAAAAATTTACTTAGAGAAAATTTTAACTTGGAAATTTTTTGAACAAATTAAGGAAATTGGAGATTTATTAAATTTATTTATTTGAATTATAGCTGACTCCAACTTTTCCCTTTTGCAGAGGCCTTCCGACCGGGGGGGTGTGGGGGGGTGTCTCACCCCCCAAGCATTTTCCAGTTGGAAAAGTTGGGTGAAGTTGGCAAAAAGTTGGCAGAAAAGCCCGAGTGATAAAAATTGAGAAAGTTGTGAAATATTGAAATTTGTGAGTTGGGAAAATTGGACAGTTGGGATTAATTTTTTTGATGAAAAATAATAAATAAAATGGTTATTTTGAAAGTTGGAAATCAACAAAATTTTATTTTGTTCCAACTCAAAATTGGTAACTTTCCCAACTCGAAAATGGTAAATTTCCAGACTCAAAATTGGTAATTTTTCCAATTCAAAATTGGTAATTTTCCCTACTCAAAATTGGTAATTTTCCCTACTCAAAATTGGTTATTTTTCCAACTCAAAATTGGTCGTTCTCCCAAGTGATGAGTAAAAATGTCAGTTGGGACGATTGGTATTTATTTTTTAAATGAAAAATGAATAAATAAAATGGTTACATATTTTAAAAGTCGGAAATCAACAAAATTTTCACTTATGAGTTGGGAAAATTAGTCATTTTCCCAACCTTTTCCAACTGAAAATTGATCATTTTCCCAGTGAAGAATTAAACCGTTGTAATAAATGTTTTTTTTAACAAAAAAAATGATTAATTATCTTGCATTTTGAAAATTTTCACTCGTCAACCAAAAATTTTTTATATAGTTGTACTTGAAATTTAAAAGAGATTTTTTCGCATTTTTCTTCAAATTTAGCTATTCCAAATAATTTCATTGTTCTTATTCTCCTTAAAATTATTTTTGATGTTTGAAAATCCAATTTTTCAAAAGCTTCGGCCTCGCTACGCTCGGCCATGATATATTTCTGCTTTAATCATTTCAAAGTAGAAGCAGTCGATTTTTCATTAAAGTTTATTCTTCCAAAACACTATTTTATTGCAAATTCAATTTGAGAATTTATAAAATTTTCGCCCTCGCTTCGCTCGGGCTAAATCAATTTTTTTTCATTTTGAAAAATCTAACTGGAAAGTTTTTAAAAATTATTTCATTTAAACAATTTTTCTAAAACTTGATTTTAGAACCTTTTTAATGAAGTAACTTCACGTTTTGATTTCTAAACATGATTTCAAGTTTTTAATTTTTCTCAAAGTTGATTTTTATTTTTAGAATAGGTATACTTTTAGGTTCAATGGTTCAAGTAAGATATATGTAGTTGAGCAGGGTCTCACCTAAAGAGGCAGAGGGCAAGTAAGTTCTCAGAACGATTTTTTTGAGGACCTCCTTTCAGAAATCATAATCCAAGACTGAAATTACTCCCCAAAATCACGATCCAAATCATAATTCTTCAACCCATCCCTGAAATTACCTCCCAAATAAAAATTTTTCAAAAACTTCGGCCTCGCTGCGCTCGGCCTTACTGTATTTTTTCTTTTCATGATTTTAAAATACTTAATTCAAATCCTACAAAAGTGATTTTTTTCGTATTTTTCCTCAAAATTATTTCAACTACTTTAATTACATTCTATCTTCTTGAAACTCATTTTCGACATTTAAAAATCAAAATTTTCAAAAGCTTTGGCCTCGTTGTGCTCGGCCTTATCATATTTCTTTTGTTAAAGTTGAAGCAGCCAATTTTTCATTTAAGTTTATTAATACAAAATTTTGTTTTATTGCACCTTAAATTTGAGGTTTTCTAAAATTTTCGCCCTCGCTTCGCTCGGGCCAATTTCATTTCTCTTATCAGCTATTCATATTAAAGCTACGTTAAGTACAAAATATTTCTTATTAAATTTTTAATTTTCTTGAAATTTTTCACCCTTGCTTCACTCGAGACAACTAAGACAATTTCAAAGGGGTTTTCATTTACAATGAAATTGGCCAGGGAAAAAATTTGAGATTGTAACATTTTTTTTGTTATTATTATTTTTGAATCTGTTTTTATATGTACCAAAAAAGTGGTAATTTCTATTCCTAAATAAATTTTTTTAATGAATATTGCTTCCGCAATGTGTTGAGAAAAATTAGCACTGGTATAATTTTTTAAGAAATCAATTGGCAAATTTGGAAAAATTAGTTGGCAAATTTAAAAAAATTAGTTGGAAAATTTGAAGTTCTCACCCCCCCAGAGCATATCTCTTCGAAAGGCCTCTGCCCTTTTGAGATTTTTTTGTCATTTTCATCAGTATAAATCTGTAATAAAAAAAAGAGTGCCCCACACGAGACTTATAACTGGTGCCAAACAATTCCGGAGAGCGGAAGGGGGGGGGGGGAGAAAATCGATATTTTGATATAAATGTATAAACCTATTTTCAGATATTCATTTCATGATTTACTTACTACTTTCATCAAGAGGTCATTTTAGTCATTTACAAAAATTCGCCAAAAATAAATAAATTGACCTCGGCAGCACAAAATTTATATTTTTCAGAACATCGAAATGGTTTTGACGGATTCACGTCACTATCAAGCTTCCCACGCAGAAATGTTTAATAACCAAAGAGCTTGGATTACGAGCCTGATAAAACACCCACATTGTTATTCCGAAGTAAAAAATAAATTTAAAATTTAAAAATAATTTCAATTCTCATTTGGGTTTTCGAAAATATTTACCAATATTCCAGCCAACATTTCTCAGTAAAGTCAAGTTTTCCAAACTAGTTCTACAAATTACATAATGAGAAGCAGGCAAACGAATTTTCCACTGCTTCAAAAGTAAAAACAAAATTTAAAATTCGAACCTAATTTCGTTTCTCATTTGAGGTTTTGATAATGTTTCCAAATATCCGCACATAACAAGCAAATATGAGCACATAACGACGCGACACGCGTATATAAGAAAAATTTCGGGGATCAAATTCGCAGTATTGTCGAAGTTCTAGGTAAGAAATCCGGGTTTCATAAATTCAAAAATTTCGCGTACAGTGAGTTTATCAAAAAATGAAAATTTTTTCTCGGCTGCGAAAAAAACTGAAAAATTATATTTTCACCGATGACTTCGATCAAAAATATCAAAACACGAGTACCAAAATGGTTTTCATATTATACTGCTGCTACGGAGGATTCTGTTTCCACGAAGACGTCCGAGGAAGATTCAAAAAATTCTGGATAATTTTCAACATCTTGAATTGCATTTTTGTCAATGGATCGTGCCTATTTTACTTTGCGAATGCGCCGATAAATAATAATTACTACTCTTTGCTATTGCCCGGACCGACTATTTTTGGATTATTGTACAAATGTGGCGTCTACGTTTGGGTATATTTTGCCAAAGATTTTTTCTCGAAATTATTCGATTATCTCGACGATAAAGATTCCCAATCAACGCAATCCGTACCACCGCTTGATCGGAGAGAAAACTTTGCCCCATTCTGTAGCGCATATCTGAAGAAATCGCAACTTCAAATCATCATTGCCGCATGCTGCATTGTGTTTTTGGTTCCGTTGGGATTCGATTTTGAAAAATTCATCAGCTACGACCACTATTTCGTCACTCTTTACCCCATGTACGTTCCTTGGGAGAAAACTTGGGCACTACATTTGGTCGTCAAATTCGTGCAAATTATAACAATCTTGCCTGAGATGATTATGTTTGTGGCGATCGCATCTTCGATTCTCATAATAACCGCCGACATATATAGCAGATTCGAGTTAATGACCCTGTATTTACGGGAGGCTTCGTACTTCACTTTTCTACGTATCGAAGAAGTTTACAATTTGGAACTAGCCATGGACGAGGAACGTATACCGAGCAGTTTGACCAAGATTGATGAATTGAAAATCAAAAAAGCTTTGGCACAAGATGATTTCGTCACTAAAACTATCTTCGTCATGAAACAACATCAAAAATTGTACTCGTAAGTAAATCAGTTCCTACCTGAATTGACAACACACACCAACACATGCTCAATGCTCATGTTTCACAACAAAAAACCCCCTGGAATTTAACCAAAATTGTCCAGATGGTTTACTTTGAAGTTTGACGAACGAGGAACCGTCCATTGAAAATTTTGAGTCTCTCCCTTGAAACGAAAGTAGCACTGCAAATGATTCTCAAATCGGCGTGACTTTTGAAAAAGCGCATTCAGGAATCAAACAGAATTTTTGGAAAAAAATAGTGACCTTAGTGACTTTTCATCATTCGGCCAAAAATGACCACTTTAAGAGTGAAAAACGTTGTAGAAAAATGGTTTTTTGCATTTTTTAAGATGTTTTACCACCTGGAAAATTCTGAAAAAAATGGACGCAGTGCGAAAGTTTTGAATAAAATTTAGAAAAAACTTGAGCTTTGAAATGAAAAATACGTTTTTCTTGCTAATTTATTATACCTTTTTTTTTTTTTTTTTGAAATTTCTCCAAAATTACACAATTAATTTTTTACAATTTTTCACGAACCTCAAAATTACATAACCTCAAAGAATTTTCTTCAATTTTAAGGAAATTGTTACGATTCCAAATTTTGAAAAAATATGAAAACTCAGCAAAAAATACATTTTTTCGGGCAAAGCCCCTTTTTTTCTAAATTTTAATCAAATTTTCGCACCGTGTCCTGTTTTTTCAAATTTTTAGCCAGTTTTGGTCCAAAAAGCGGAAAAATTCTCTAGAAATTTCCATTTCGAACTTTTGATTGTCAGCGCACCAGCTGTGGCGTTAAAACAAGGAAAATATCTTTAGAATTTTCTACAGCGTTTATATTTGATTAATCGATTATTTTTCCCATCGATTAATTGATTGTCGATCATTTTCAAATTGATTTTTCCCAACACTATAGTGGAAACGCTCATGTCAAAAGAAATGCGATGATTGCGTGATCGATTTAATATATATTTTCTTTTAAACCTTGGATTCAACATTTTTAATTTTCCAACTCGAAATTTTTGATTTGCGTTTTACGTTGCCGACGGGGAAGTAACCTTTGAAGCCGGTGAGAGCGAGTACGGGTCTTCCGTTGTATTTGAATTTGAAGAAACGTTATTAAAAATTTTATATCCTTCTTCGACCCTTAGGCGTGCTCAAAAGCCCATAGATTTATTCACTTTTGAAAAATCCCTCTTAGGTTTTTTGGGTAAAAGCAATATGCACTACACTCGACTTCACTTCAATTTTTTACCAAAACTTAACAAACCACAAAAACCCTAATTTTTTCAAGTATCTACCCCCGAAAAAGAGTTGAACGTATACAAGAAAATCCAATAATATTAAAATTTTTTATAATTTTTCACAAAAAGTCGGGGGTCAAATTCATGTAGCGAGTGACTTGAAAATTAAAAAATAAAGGAATGTAGACACCCAGTATATGTAAATTTTTAAACTGACGTGACGATGTATTGCAAAAAAAATAATAATAAAGTTGGTTGAATTTAATAAATAACGTATGTAAGTGGATGTAAGCGATTATTTGTTTGAAAACCGCTGTGCGCAACTTCACTTGCAACTTCGCGCGCGTGTATCTCGCGAACGCTAAGATTTCACGCGTTGACGTGCGAATCAAAAATGTAGGAAATTTTATACAGAACATTTTTTGTCATTATACATTTTATCGCAAGTCCCTTAGTTTTCGAGTTACAGAGCGAAATGTGAAATTTGGACCGACCTGTCAATCAAAATGGCCGCCATTTTGTATTTACAATCAACTTTTTTTTCGGGCATCCATGATTAAAATGTTCCTTAGGATGACCCCTTCAAGAAAACACATGTACCAGAGGATCGGCGGGGGGGTGCAGAGTTTTCTAATTCCATATGCCGGACTATTATGCATTACTTATTAGTCAGGTCTCAATCGTACATCCACGCGCTATTCCTGTTAAAATTGATTTTATGATTGATTCTTGTTCTGGACACTGAAACAAAGAAATTAAGCCCGTATGCCCTTCCCCACTTCCCGCAGGGTCCCCCCCAACGTCAAAACTTTTATATCGTTCGATTTATCTTGGTAGAAGATGATTTTAGAGACAATGAGCAAATAAATTTTCATTTCACCACTGGGAGAGAGCGGCAGCTCTGGCCCAAAACTACGAGATTCCTAAGCTAAAAATTCTATCTCCGAGAACTTTAAATTTTTTTTCAAACTTTGCACGTAGATGGAGGTACGAGGGGGTAAACAACAAGAATAAAACATTTTATTAATTGTCAGATTCGTAATCTACAGCCTCAAAAACCTGGATTTCGATATGCTACACGATATGGTGGGTGAATTTCGACTTCAGCACCCTCCCACACCTCCACTTACCTTTAATTTTTTTACGACCTTAAAAACCTAAATTTTGATATACAACACGAAATCATTGATGAATTTCAATTTCGGCACCTTCCATATACCTCCCTTTTACCTTGAAAATTTTTTTATTGCCGGATTCGTAACCTACGACCTCGAAAACCTAGATTTTGATATACAACACGATATTTTTGATGAATTTCGATTTCAGCACCCCCTCCCCCCTCCCCCCACTTTGAAACTAAATTTTATCGTCATATTCGTAATCTACGACTTCGAAAACGTAGATTTCGATATACAACACGATATTTTTGATGAATTTCGATTTCAACACCCCCCCACCCCTTTACTTTTAAAAATTTTTTCATACTTAGATTCGTAATCAACGACCTCAAAAACTGAACCTGGACTAAATTTTATCAACTTTTATCGCTTGACTTTCGACCATTTTGAGGAGTCTCCAGGACCACAGTGGCCCTGCCCAAAAGTTTTTTTAAACAAAGGGGGTGAAGGGGAGCGGCACAAACGTCGGGAATAGCAGCACAAACCGGTACAAACGTAGCACAATCCTCCCATATGTGAATCAACCCCCTGCGTTCAATGGGCAGGGCTAGCATGTCACCAGCCCTGCCCAAAAGTTTTTTTAAAAAAAGAGGGGGAAGAGGAGCGGCACAAACGACGGGAATAGCGGCACAAACCGGCACAATCCTCTCATATGTGAATCACCCCCCCTCCGTTCAATGGGTAGGGCCGGTGACATGGACCTCAGACTTCTCCGCGCTATGAGGATAAACTAGCTACCACTGAAGGATAAGCGAGCCCACAGTGGTGATTCTTCGCAAGAAACCCCAATGAGTGCGATAAATACAAATGGCCCCGAGTTCCCGCGCCCCTTGAATGGGGCAGGGGTTCTAAGAATCTCCGTTCGCGCTGATCGGTTGAATGTTGCGACAGATTCCTGCAATATTGGCACGTGGAATGTACGTGGCCTGAAGACTGCTGGGAAACTAGCAATAGTCGAAAGGGATGAGAAGATAGGATGGCAACCTGGAGAAAGACATCATTTTGGGAAGGCACCTGGCAGAAGAAGAAGAGGAAGATCTCCGACCAGGTGATCAGGCACCATAAGAGCGCGGACGGGATCGGTGGTTGGTGCTGCGACAGCAGCACAGGACCGGGGCCGGTGGCCGGTGGCGCGAACTCATTGGGGCAGTACGGTCGTTCACGACTGAAACCTCATGATGATGAACTTTTGTGATGGGGGGGGGGAGGGGGAGAGATCCACTCTGTCGGGAAAAGTTGGTGAAAATGGTCATGATAGAGCTCACTGGAAAGGAAATTCAATTCTGAATACTTTTTGTGATTAAAAATTTTATCTTATCTCTGAAACTTTTCACTTAAAATGAAGAAAACGTGATTTTGAAGTTTTCTGAAAATTGTTTCATTTTCAAATTTGGAGGGAATTGCTTCAAAATGGATTTTGATGAGAAATGAAAATGTACATTAGGTGCTGAGAAACAACTTTTGTTTGAAAAATTTTTCAATAGGACCCATAGATAAGGCAGTACGCGCGTTTGAAATGTTGAGGGTTTGGACCCTGGGGAAAGGGAGAGGGGAAAAAAGAGCATACGGGCTTAATTTCTTTGTTTTAGTGTCCAGAACAAGAATCAATCATAAAATCAATTTTAACAGGAATTTCGCGCGGAAGCCTTTTTTTGTACAATTGAGATCAGATTTATATTGCATTTAATAGAATCACTTTTTCTTTTTGTGTGTTTCAGAACTGCAAAACTATATCAGGAAAATATGAACTTTCTTGCTGTCGTAGGCAACACGAGCGTTTTCTCGTCAGCAGTGATTTGTGCATTTTTCATCTCTTCGGTGAGTGAAAATAATGGAACTGTCATGCTATTTTTTACTAAAATTAATATCAACATTATTATATTTTAACAGGTTATCAAAACGAAATCTTTTGATCAATCATTATGGGTTCTTATTGCAGCCGTATGTTTTGTGCTAATATTTTGGTTGCTCTTCTGTTTCACTGGAGAAATGTTTAATACAATGGTAATACAAGCAGCATGAGAAACAATAATGCTATTTCTGAAACTTGTTTGAAAGTGCGCCACCAGTTTCGATAAGAAATGTTTATTGTTTCGATCATTTAGTGTTTCGTGGTATCTTGGTCAGCATTTCTACAATTCTTTGAAAGAATACAGAATACTTGGTGCAATGATTAATAGGTAGCATATTAAAGTCACGAAATCAATCAGGGTTTCAAAAACGTTATGAAAACGAAAACGGAAAACAGAAAAAAACGTTATTTTTTGAACACTTTACAAAAACGAAAAAAACGAAAACAAAATTTTACAAATAACGTTAAACAAAAAAAAAAGAATTTCTTTTCGTTTTTAATTTTTTTTCAACATTTTGGTAGCGAAAAGGTGATTTAAATTGATTTTCAAATCTATAGACCTGGGGTGGGATGATAGGGTATATATTTTTACAATTAAATATTTAGGGTACAAAAAGCTCAAGATTTCGAGATTCCAACTCTCAAAAATTAAGTGAAAAATAGTTAAAAGTCAATTTACAATGCCGAAATCTTAAAAAATTGGATTTTTCAATCATAAAAAAACTGAGATTTCGTAGAGAAAGGAAAGACATAAAAATTAAAAATTGACCTGTCTTTATATTTTTCGTTTCATGGGATAATGACTTGATGAAATAATTGCTGTTCATTTTTTTATTCCAGTTTATGAAAAAATTCTTTAAAAAACACTACATTTTGCCCATTTCTTGCTCTTCTGATAAATTTTTCGATTTTTCATCGTTATATTATTTCATTACCACGTATTCACATTTTTACTTTCAAAAAAAAAATTCAAAAACGAAAAAAAACGTTTTTAAAAAACGAAAACGTTATAATTTTATTAAAAACGAAAACCGAAATTGTAAAACCGAAAACAAAAACGAAAACGAAAACGCAAAAATTTAACGTTTTTGAAACCCTGAAATCAATACTTAGGTACATTATTTTAAAAGTTCTTTCAAACAAGTTATCATGAAAATTTTTCCAAATTCCTTTTTTCTAAAGCAACACAAAAAAATGAAAAAGAGGTGGTAAAAAATAACAAAGCTAAAAAAAAGCGATCGCTTTACTTTCTCTCTTGGCGAAATTCAACTTGACAGCATAACTTATTTTTTTAAATCGGACACGAAATTTTGTTTTTTTAGAACGATCTGATCGCCACGGAAATTTACTTCAGCCCGTGGTATCATTTGGAACCAAAGGATCGACGACTTATCCTAACTTATCTGGCTATTCTTCAACGTCCAATTTCGATTACCGATGGAGGAGTGTTTCCAGTAAATTTGTCGTCATTCCCGGGCACGATGAATAATATTTACTCTCAAGTACAAATACTTCGCACGCTCCAGTCTAAAAGTAAACGTTCGTAATTACCAAAGGCTTAGGTCTGGGAGGGAGGAGGGGGTTTAGTTCGTTTAAATTTATCTCACATCGTCAAATGCATTGGCATTTTTATAATTGGTGTGTTTTTTTTTTTTAATTACGTAACTAATAAGTTAATGTTAAGATTCACGCTAGTTTTGGCTATTGATGAATCATCAAAATAACCATAATAATAAGAAGTATTGAACTTTTCAAATCAGGGCAAAGTGTGTTAAATACCGATCCAAAGACGTAGGTAAGGGAATAAAATTCATACACAGCAAGCAGGGTGTCTACCAATTTTTAAAAATCAAATTTCGCGACTTTTTCGCGACCTTTTTTTAAGGTATCTAGTATCTACCTCTCAATTTGACCCCCTCCCCCCCCCCACACACACACACACCAAAAAATCAACGAGATCAAATTTATTATAGAAAAAAGTTTATACACGGAAGAAAATACGTCTTTAATTTTGAAAAAAGGCAATTTTTCGCAAAAATTTTCCAAAAGTGAGTTATTTTATGATAAAGAAGAGAAGTAGTTACTGCCTGAGCGAAGCGAGGGTGAAAATTTTACGAAAAATCATGTTAGAACGAATAAAATTGTTAAATGAATATTGAGAAATAAATTCATGGAAAGTCTGAAATATTAGCAGATTTGGCCCGGGCGAAGCGAGGGCGAAATTTTTTCGAAGAATTTATTTTAAAAACAGCAAAAAAAGACATATTTCCAAATTGTTTTCTCCTTTAAAACATCCCTTAGAAAATTCCAAAATTCTCCAATTATTTTAGATTTTCCTGACAATGGACACAATACCCTATGTAGACCACCCGTGCCAAAAACGGCACTACAATGCATTTTTCAAAAAAAAAATCCACCTGGTGCCAAAAACGGCACTACAATGCATTTTCGAAAAATCCCATTATAGTATTGTAGTGCCGTTTTTGGCACCAGGTGGTTTTTTTTCGGTGGTCTACGTAGGGTTACCTTTGAAATTCCCAATCGTGATCGCTACTTAGTCTCCTACAAGAACATATTTTTCCGCTTCAAAATATTCAATTGTCTGAAATAGAAGGGAAGAGGACGAAGAGGTATATAATTTAAGAATGGGTTTTTAAAATTTATGAGCCCGAGCGAAGCGAGGGCGAAAATTTTTAGAAAAAATGTTCAAAAAGGTGAAATTTCTTTACTTTTTCTGTTTTGTAAAAGGCGAAAAAAACGGAAGTAATTTCGGAAAAATTCGCGACTTTTGATGAATTTTGGGTTAATTTCGCGACTTTTTCGCGACTTCAGCGACCTAAATCTAAATTCGCGACTTTTTCGCGACTTTCGCGACTTTCGCGACCGGTAGACACCCTGGCAAGGGAGAAGCAAAAATCCCATTTTGGGAGGCTTTGATCCATCGTAGAGGAGAAAGCGACAGGTCTGGGGTGACCGGGTTGTTATATGTTGCTCAGGGCATGACCTTAGACCATTTTCAGCAAAAAAGTCGTTAATATCATTTTTCCTTTTCACCGAGTTCACATACTGAGGATTGCCAAATTTTTACCACTTTTAGGACTCATATAATCCACATAGGAGGGAGCTAAAATGTTATTTAGAGTTTTTTTTTATAAATAAAGAATCACTTGGAGAGGATTGGGCATAAAAATTAAAATTTTAAAACATTTTGTTAAAAATTTGCATTTTTTCATATTTTGGATAAAAAGGGATACAGAAGAGCTAACAGGCACCTGTTGATATTAAGAGATCAAAAACAAGGAACTATTTTCTCATAAAAAGGAAAAAAGTAAAAAATTTGAGGGGGAGTATGCCAAATTGCCCAAACTTGAAAATAAGAACCATCATAGGCTAAATATTTGTTCAAACATATTTAATCTCAACATAAAATTTTCGAATTTGACGCTTTTTACAAAAATAAAAATACAAATTTTTCCCCCAAAAAAATCTCAACGAAAATGTCATTCTTCACTTAAGAAGTCAGATAGTGAATTTTTGAAGCAGATTCAATTTCAAAAAATTTTAATATAAATATATTATTTTTCAATCGACAGCTTCGAAATGATATCAAATTTATCTACTTCAGTCGCAAAATTTTGAAATTTTCCCAAATTATACCTCACTTTGCATTTTCAACCATTTCTGAGGACTTCAACTAGAACTCTCAAGTTCAACTACTCCGCACCTTCTAGTCTATGTACATGTTTGTAACTCACGTCTCCATTCAATTTTTTAATTTTCGATCGAGTTATGTATACTTATCACCCTGAAATTATCATCTTGGGCACTCACTTTTATATACGTTTCTTATATTTTCAATTTAATAATAATTAATTTAATTCATAGTATATTATGCAACTAGGGAGATAAAGTGATTTTCGACGAATTTTGAGGTTTATTGCCCGAGCGAAGCGAGGGAAATAACTCAAAATCGTCGAAAATTGTTTATCTCCCGAGTTGCATACGATATTTTTCATTGTAGAGGGAGTAAAAGGCGAGTTTGAGCACTCGAGCGATTCGCGAGAGGGAGTAAAAAAATAATGCACTTGTTTGGAGTTTTCTATAACCAAAATCACCTCAAAAATATCTATTGGTATTTTCAAATAAGCACAAATTATAGACATTGTATGTACCTTGTCATGTATTATTGAATTAATGTTGTAATCTTAATAATGAAAATAAAATTACCATTGAAAAAACAATGTATTTCATTAAGTTATTTACGTTTTGAAAAAATATCTCAACCAAACACAAAATTTTCAAGATCGACAGATTCACAAAGATTATGAAAAAATAAGTCTTCACCCTCCAGGACAAAATAAAAGGGATTTTTCAATTATAACGAAAAGTAAATTAGTGAACCAGTCTCTATTTCCTTTTCATACAATTCGAACGATCAAAATTGAGTGAAAATGGAACGATTTTCAATTATCAGCTTCGATGTGGTATTCAGTTATGCATTTGAAAATTTCTCAAGATTTTCCATCATTAGATGTTTGCATTATGCATTAAAATTACGTACCTTACTTATCAATTAGAAAACACGCCGAATACCTATTTTTGAAAACCGCTTGCTTTATTGACGAAGTACTCGAACAACGAGCAACAAAATTACTTAATTACCTAAATTCATTATTTATTCAAAGATAAAAACGAAATTTCAAAATTCGAATGTAATTTAAATTTTTATTCAAGTACCCATATTCTCGGAAATATTTACCAATATTTACATCAAGTAAGTAGTTGAGTAAGTGAACTAGGTAACTAAGGAAACATCAGTATAGAAACATAATATTTCGGTTACCAATTCTTTAAAAAGGGATCGAAAAAAAAAACAAAAAGTACGAACCCTCAAAAAATTCTGCAAGAAAGGATTGGCCCCTGTCCTTTACCGACCTGAATGGAAATTCAGTTGGGAAAACAAAAGTTGACGAAAAATGTCTCCTATTTAATAAAATGAGTAATACATATAAAACGGGCCGATATCAACGATAAGAAACTATCCTATTCGATTCGTAAAATAATTTTGAAAAAAAAATTCCAAGGGAAAAATTTGTGAAGTGGAAGGGTGTTGTCTCTTCTATGGTGATAGACAAAGACAATTTTCAGAAAAAATACTAATGAGAGTTTTTATTCGGATCTGTAAATGGCATAGACTAATTCTTTTTTGAAGAATATTTTGGGGATATCAGAAGTTTTTTAAAGTCGATTTTGTGGCGAAAAAATAATATGTACTTTAGAAAAATAATTCATCAAATAAATAGCTGTGAATTTGATCAAGTTTTGTCAAACTTTTGCGAAAAAGACATTTTTTCAACATTGAAAATTCAAAATGAAGGTTACGTTTCCAAATTGCCCTAAGTCCAAAATCTGTATATGAGAAAAGGGACGTAGGTGTACTGAAAAAAAAGTCACACCTGGGTCCCTTTTCTCCACAATATTTCAAAACAACCATAGAAGTGGTTAGGGGGAGATTCAGAGGGGAAAGGTGTATCTTTAATTTTTCAAAATTGAGCTATCGGTCCTTTTTAGCGTCATTTCTATTTTATTGAATCCAACAGAGTTCAAAAATGGTATCACTTTCAAGATTTGAGGGAGAGAAGTCCCTCAAATTAGGAATTTTTCAATTCGAGTTTTCGCATTTTCCCTCAAAAATGTCAAAACTACATTTTTTCCAACTTCGCGACCTTCCAACCAAGACGAAGCAATTAAATCACCCATGATGTCAAAAAGTATCAAAACAAAATTAAAAATTCAAACATAATTCAAATTCTCATTTTCCATTTCTAAAAAATATTCAACAATATTGGAGCTTATCAAAATTATAGAAAACTATACGTAGGTAGATGCCTACGTATGTACTTGACAACATTATGAATATTTCAATCATTACCTTACGATGATGTCAAGAAAACCCCCGATGTCAAACTATAATAAAGACGTTAACTAGCCAAATAATTTAGGCTTCTAATTCATTTGGAATGGAAAAACAAAAATTTAAAATTCGAACACAATTTCTTTCCTCATTAGGGTTTTTCAAAATATTTCCCAATATTTAACAACACCACGTCAATATTGATACAAAATATCTTCCAAAACACAAATGAGAAACGAAATTATACTCGAATTAAAAATTTTTGTTTTTCAATTTCGAATGGATTGGGTAATTTGTTTGACTTGGTTGAACTTACAATACGACCAAATTGTCATCCCAAAATGTATGTAGAAAACATGAAATTTTTCAAAATTAAAATTTAGGGGTGATTTTATACTCGAAAAACTCGTTGTTTTTGGCATTTTAGTCAAAAATGTCCAACTCTGGGAAGCACTGGCTCAGCCCCCTGAGGTCGAGGAGAGCTTAAATTTTTTTGGGGAGTACTTCTACACCTACATAATCCTACACGCGAATTTGAGCGGAATCGGTACAAAACAATTTTCTCCCCCATAAGCCCCTCCCCCTCAAAAAGCAATAGGGGTGAGGGCGGTGCGAATTTATCACAAACTCTGGACATCATATAGAAGCTTTTTCAGCAATAAAATCGCGATTAACATTTTTTTCTTTTTTAACCAATTTTTCGATGCTATTTTTCCTAATTTCATGATTTACTAATTTCATCAATAGGTCATTTCAGTCATTTTCAAAAATTTGCCAAAAAAATAGAAAAATAAACCTCAGCAGCTCAAAACTGCCATTTTTCAGAACATCGAAATGATTTTGGAGAAACTTCCCACGCAGAAATGTCTAATAACTAGAGAACTTAGATTACGAGCCAAAAAATTATCCAATTTCTTATTCCAAAGTAAAAATAAAATTTAAAATTCGAAAATAATTTCACTTGTCATTTGGGGTTTCGGAAGAATTTACCAATATCTCAACAAACTGTTTTCAGTAAAGTCAGGGTTCCAAACCAGTTTTATAAAGTACCTTTTTCTGTTTTGAAAACACTCGATTCACACTACTTTCTCATACATTAATACCCTCACATTTTGAGTCGGTAGGATACATTTTAATCAATAATGAACCATGATGAGCAGGCAAATGAGTTTTCCTCTACTTCGAAAGTAAAAACAAAATTTAAAATTCGAACCTAATTTTGTTTCTCATTTGAGGCTTTGAAAATGTTTCCAAAAGTAAATATGGGCACATAACGACGCGACACGAGTATATAAGTAAAATTTCAGGGATCAAATTCGTAGTATTGTCAAAGTTCTCGTTAAGAAATTCGGTTTTCATAAATTCAAAAATTTCTAGTACAGTGAGTTTTTCAAAAAATGAAAGTTTTTTCTCGCCTTCGAAAAAAACTGAAAAATTATATTTTCACAGACGATTTCGATCAAAAATATCAAAACACGAGTACCAAACTGATTTTCATCTTATATTGCTGCTGCGGAGGATTTTGTTTCCACGAAGACGTCCGAGTGAGATTCAAAATATTCTGGATGATTTTCAACATCTTGAATTTCATTTTCGTAAACGCATCGTGCCTATTTTACTTCGTGAACGCGCCGATAAATAATGACTACTACACTTTGCTAGTGCCCGGGCCGGTTACACTTGGATTATTGTTCAAATGTGGCGTCTACATTTGGGTATATTTCGCCAAAGATTTTTTCTCGAAATTATTCGATTATCTCGACGATAAAGATTCCGAATCAACACAACCCGTACCACCACTTGATCAGAGAGAAATCTATGCTTCATTCTGTAGCGCATATCTGAATAAATCACAACATCAAATCATCATCGCCGCATGCTGCATTGTGTTTTTGGTTCCGTTGGGATTCGATTTTGAAACAGTTATCAGCTATGATCACTATTTCGTCATTCTTTACCCCATGTACGTTACTTGGGAAAAAACTAGGGCGCTACGTTTGGTCGTCAGATTCGTACAAATAATAACAATCTTGCCCGAGATGATTATGTACGTAACGATCCCATCCTCGATTCTCATAATAACCGCCGACCTATACAGCAAATTCGAGTTGATGAGCCTGTATCTGCGAGAGACTTCCTACTCGACTTGTTTACGATTCGACGAAATTTACAATTTGGAAATAGCCATGGACGAAGAACGTATATCGAGCAGTGTGACCAAGATTGATGAATTGAAAATCAAAAAAGCTTTGGCGCAAGATGAACTCGTTACTAAAACGATCCTCGTCATAAAACAACATCGAAAATTGTACTCGTGAGTAAATCAGTTCCCGATTTGACAACGCACACCAACACATGCTCATTTTTCACAACAAAATAAAACATTTCTCGAATTTTAACGAAAATTGGTCAGGTACATTAGGGTGCGCCGAAAACCCAAAAATTTCGATTTTTGAAAAGTTACCCCCACAAAAGTTTTTGGCTGGATAGTCTAGAAAAATGAAATGAAAAATTTCAAAATCGATTTATATCTTCCGATTGCGCAAGAGCCTTCAATTCTTCAAAAATTGCCAAAAATTCAAAATTTTGACAATTTTGAAAACAGAGTATAGCCGGTTAAGTATAGGGTTTTGGCCTTGGAAACCGATTTTGACCGTTCCTATCCTAAAATGCTCCCCTAATCTGGCAATTAAGTTTGACACCATTTTTGGACCCCTAGCTCAAGTATTTTGGAGGGGAAGGGCTAAAATGTGTGTTTTTATTCATAATTTTTTCATTTTTCGCCAAATGCAAATAAAAATTTCGCGTTTTTTTAGATAGCTTCTAGAAGGTTAAGAGAACCCCAAAAAATTTTTTTCGAAATTTTTGGACACTTTCCCCCCCAAGTTATGCCCTTTTTAAAATTTTGAACCCCCCTTTTGGGATGAAGGGTCAAAGGGGCAATGGAATTTTTTTCCTCAAAAGAAGTGTTGTTTACCCATAAGAAAACCATAAAAATTTTGAAAATTTTGAACATGTGGAACATTGTCAAAAAAAATAAAAACTAACTCCCCGCGTAGTGAAATACTCAAAATTCACGTAACTAAATACCTCCAGCACAAGTAATTGGGAAACTAGTTACCAAAATGTCGATCATCACGAAAATATTTCATTTTGAGCACCACAGAACATTGTGAAAAAGGGCCCACACCATTGGCCTCCCTTACCCCTCCCCTTCCCCCGCCACTGTGGTCGTTGTAATAAATAAAGTAATAACCGATATTGGTGCCGTTTTCATATGAATCAGACCCTCTGAAAACGATTTTGCAGTTCAATTCCCATTTGAACCACCACCACAACCCCCTCCCCCCTCCCCTTAATCGTCAAATTGGTATACCCAAGTATACATTACATAGGGCTATTACATGCTAAAACAGACCAAAAGTGAAGTTGGGTCTTCCGATTTCGCTCAGATTTTTTTTATGAGTTCCCCTTGGTGGTCTATTCACGAAACCACAATTTTTTTTCTAACCCTCAAGGGGGCTGGGGGGTGGGCTTCGTAATTTTCATGCAATTGTGATTTTTCGCCAAACTACCCAACTTTGAAAGCTTATATCTTGAAATAGGCTGTACTTTGGGGAAAACCGTTTGCGGGGCCTGAAAGAGAATTGAAAGTAGATTCAAAAGTGATAATCACATTTTGGAAAGCTCAAAGTTTAACTTTGGTGGCGAAAGCTCAACTTTGATGATATGCACAAAATATCAAAGCCACCATTTAAAAATCTGAAAAAATTACAGTGAGTAGCCCTTTTTACCCTTTTTTCAACAGAGAAATTTTCAAGATGGGATCTCCAGACTCCTGGGGGTACAGGGGTCCACAATTTTGACCGAAATTCAAAAAATCGATAAAGTCGAGTAACACATCGATGACTACTAATTCGAAGGCGCTGAGTTCGAATATGTACTCAGTTTTTTCATCCGACTCCTCTGAACCCCCCTATTAGCCCCCTCGATAGGTCTAAAGTTTGAAAAAATGAAAAATAACGTGCGACCAGTCGTTTGTTAGGTTTTTGAGGGCGCTGAGTTCGAATATACCGACTACTTCCCCTCAAATTCGTATTTTTTCATTACGTTAAAGCGCGAGGAATGGGGTCAAAATCAAAAAAACCTTACGCAGTCGCGTAAGGTAACCGACTTTTCGGTTTTCACATACAACGTAATGCAAGTTTATTAGCATCGAAGGATGATTCAACTCGAAAAATTAAGGCCAAATTTGAAATCAACAATCCTTTTTACATAATTTATTCGTGTTTAATCAAAGACAAAAGTGTACCTTTTTCATTAAAATTTCACAAACTTTTTTTTATTCATTTATTCAAATTTCTCAAACTTTAAAGTTCAATATTTCGAAAACGGTTGAATGGATTTCAAATCGGTTTGAAAATCTCAAAATTTAAATCCTTCCTCTACAATTTTTGTAATTTGTGTTTTTTTCTGAAAGTTCGCCGCTTTCGAGTTTAATCAAAGACAAAAGTGTACATCATTCATTCAAATTTCTCAAAGTTCAAAGTTGTGATATGTGTTTCCTTCTGAAAGTTCACAGTTTTCGAGTTTAATCAAAGACAAAATTGTACCTTTTCCATTCAAATTTCTCAAATTTTCACCTTTTTTATTCATTTATTCAAATTTCTCAAACTTCAAAGTTGAATATCTCGAAAACGGCCGAATGGATTTCCGAGATATCTTACTTTGAACTTTGAGAAATTTGAATGAATGATGTACACTTTTGTCTTTGATTAAACTTGAAAGCGGCGAACTTTCAGAAGAAAACACATATCACAAAAATTGTAGAGGAAAGATTGAAATTTTGAGATTTTCAAACCGATTTGAAATCTATTCAGCCGTTCTCGAGATATTGAACTTTGAACTTTGAGAAATTTGAATAAATGAATAAAAAAGGTGAAAATGTGAGAAATTTGAATATAAAAGGTACAATTTTGTCCTCGATTAAACTCGAAAGCTGTGAACTTTCAGAAGAAAACATAAGTATATCACAAAAATTGTAGAGGAAGGATCGAAATTTTGAAATTTTGAATCCGATTGAAAATCCATTCAGTCGTTTTCGAAATATCTAACTTTGAACTTTGAGAAATTTGAATGATTGATGTACTTACACTTTTGTCTTTGATTAATCTCGAAAGCGGCGAACTTTCAGAAGAAAACACATATCACAAAAATTGTAGAGGAAGAATCGAAATTTTGAGATTTTTAAACCGATTTGAAATCCATTCGGCCGTTTTCGAGATATTCAACTTTGAAGTTTGAGAAATTTGAATAAATGAATAAAAAAGGTGAAAATTTGAGAAATTTGAATGGAAAAGGTACAATTTTGTCTCTGATTAAACTCGAAAACTGTGAACTTTCAGAAGGAAACACATATCACAACTTTGAACTTTGAGAAATTTGAATGAATGATGTACACTTTTGTCTTTGATTAAACTCGAAAGCGGTGAACTTTCAGAAAAAAACACAAATTACAAAAATTGTAGAGGAAGGATTTAAATTTTGAGATTTTCAAACCGATTTGAAATCCATTCAACCGTTTTCGAAATATTGAATTTTAAAGTTTGAGAAATTTGAATAAATGAATAAAAAAAAATTTGTGAAATTTTAATGAAAAAGGTACACTTTTGTCTTTGATTAAACACGAAAGCTGTGAACTTTCATAAGGGGACAGATATTACAAAAATCGTAGAGGAAGGATCGAAATTTTGAGCAATTTTTGTGATATGTGTTTTCTTCTGAAAGTTCGCCGCTTTCGAGTTTAATCAAAGACAAAAGTGTACATCATTCATTCAAATTTCTCAAAGTTCAAAGTAAGATATCTCGAAAACGGCTGAATGGATTTTTAATCGGTTTGAAAATCTCAAAATTTCGATCCTTCCTCTACAATTTTTGTGATATGTGTCCTCTTCTGAAAGTTCGCAGCTTTCGAGTTTAATCGAGGACAAAATTGTACCTTTTCCATTCAAATTTCTCATATTTTCACCTTTTTTATTCATTTATTCAAATTTCTCAAACTTCAAAGTTCAATATCTCGAAAATGGTTGAATGGATTTCAAATCGGTTTTAAAATCTGAAAAGTTCAAGATTTCCTCTACAATTTTTGTGATATGTGTCCTCTTCTGAAAGTTCGCAGCTTTCGAGTTTATTCAAGGACAAAGTGTACATTTTTCAGTCAAATTTCTCAAAGTTCAAAGTTAGATATCTCGAAAACGACTGAATGGATTTTAAATCGGTTTGAAAATCTCAAAATTTCGATTCTTCCTCTACAATTTTTGTGATATGTGTTTTCTTCTGAAAGTTCACAGCTTTCGAGTTTAATCGAGGACAAAATTGTACCTTTTCCATTCAAATGTCTCACATTTTCACCGTTTTTATTCATTTATTCAAATTTCTCAAACTTCAAAGGTCAATATCTCGAAAACGGTTGAATGGATTTCAAATCGGTTTGAAAATCTGAAAATTTCAAGCTTTCCTCTACAATTTTTGTGATATGTGTCCTCTTCTGAAAGTTCGCAGCTTTCGAGTTTATTCAAGGACAAAGTGTGCATTTTTCAGTCAAATTTCTCAAAGTTCAAAGTTCAATATCTCGACAACGGCTGAATGGATTTCAAATCGGTTTGAAAATCTCAAAATTTCAATCCTTCCTCTACAATTTTTGTGATATGTGTTTTCTTCTGAAAGTTCACCACTTTCGAGATTACTCAAAGACAAAAGTGTACATAAACGTATATATATATATATATATATATTTTTTGATCATTTCAGATCATTCAATATATATTATTTTAAATCAAAGTTGTTTATTTGATGGTTTGTAAAGTGAAACGACAATTTTTTCAGTCGTGAGAATGAATCATGACTTGAAAAAAATTTCAGTTCCTCGAGGTCCCTTGGGTGTGGTCGAAGCTGTGGGTTTTCAAAGTAGGGTGGTACTTTTTATGCAATTGCAATTTTTTGCCAAATTACCTAACTTTGAAGGCGCATATCTTGAGATCGGTTGTACTTGGGGAAAAACTGTTTGCGAGGTTTGAAAGAGAATTGATGGAATATGTATTCAAAAACAATAATCACAATTTGAAAAGCTCAAATTTGCACTTTGGTGGCGAAAGCTCAACTTTCATGATCAGTACAAAAAATGAAAGCTACCATTTAAAAATCAAAAAAATATAGTAAGAAGCTTTTTTCACCCCTTTTTCAGCCAAAAAATTCTCAAGATGGGATCTCTACACTCCTGGGGGTAAGTACAAAAGTCTATAATTTTGACCAAAATTCAAAAAAAAAAAATCGAAAAAGTAAAGTAACACGTCGATTTATACTAATTCGAAGCTGCTGAGTTCTAAAATGTACTTGATTTTTTCATACAACCCCTCTGAGCCCCCCTCCCCCACCTCTTGATAAAGTCAAAATTCAAAAAAATGAAAAATAACGCGAGACCTGTCGTTTGTTAGGTTTTTGAGGGCACTGAGTTGGAATATTTTTTTATTTTTTTGGATTTGACTCTTTGGTGGTCCCTAGATCCTCCAATTTCGGGAAAAAGTACATTATGTTAAGAAATGAAAATAGCGTGTGGCATATATCGATTCTTACAGTTTTACTTTTCAATCCGATCCCCTTCTCTGTAGTAGGTATCCAATGCCATGTTGATCACTTAAGACTAGGGGAGGGGGTCGATTAGAGCACAGGGAGGGGATCCGATCAAAAAGTAAGTCGATATTCGAATTCTACGCCTTCAAATTAGTAAGAATCTATAAGCCACGCGCTATTTTCATTTCTTAACATACTTTTCCCAAAAATTGGAGGGCTAGGGGGCACTAAAGGGTCAAATCCAAAAAATTAGCAAGTATTTGAACGCAGTGCTTCCAAAAACCTAACAAACGATAGGTCACAAGTTATTTTTAATTTTTTTAAACTTTGACCATATCAATTGGGCTGTGGGGGGGGGGGGGGTCAGAGGAATCGAATGAAAAAACTGAGTACATATTCGAACTCAGCGCTTTCAAATTAGTAGAAACCGATGTGATACTTTACTTTTTCGATTTTTTTTTTAAAATTATGGGTAATTTGGCAAAAAACCACAATTGCAAAAAAATTACGAGGCCCACTCTCCAGCCACTTGAGGGTTTGGAGGGAAATGATCGTGGTTATGTGAATAGGCCATTAAAGGAAACTAGTAAAAAAAAAATGATCGAAATCAGAAGACCAAACTTCATTTTTGGTTCGAGTTGGTATGGAATAGCCTAATGGAAAATCGCTTATATGTATAGTTCATGAGGTACGCAATTTGATACTCTGCGTCGACCTTTATTCTTTTTTGAGGGAACGGGAGAGGGGTCAGCACTGAATTACGTGGAAAAATTGAAATTTTCAATCCGAAAAAAGTCTCAATTTTCATTCTTGTGATTTGGTAGACAATTAGACATCCCTTATTTTTTCAACAATGAAATTTTTCTGAAGGGGGAGCTGTACTTTAATTTTTTTTTAGAATTTCAACGTGTTTTTAATTTCCTTACCCTATCTTCCCTCGCTGTGATGGTGAAACCCTCCCCAGAGCTTCAACCAGTCTACGTGCCTGCATCATGCATTACTTATCGCACATTAACCAAACACTTTTTCTTCTTCTGTATTTTAGGATCGCAAAGCTATATCAGGAAAATATGAACTCGCCTTCTCTCGCAATCAACATGACGAATTTCTCGTCGACAGTGATTGGTGCATTTTTCATCTCTTCGGTGAGCGAAAATAATGGAAAAATTGTCAACCAATGTTTTATTGAATTTAATTTCAATTTGACTACTAATTATTATATTTCACCAGGTTATCGAAACGAAATACTTTGATCAATCATTATGGATTCTTATTGCGTCCGTATGTTCATTATTCATGTTTTGGTTTATCTTCTGTTTCGTTGGAGAAATGTTTGATACAATGGTAATACGAGCAAGATGAAAAACAGTAATGCTATTTCTGAAACTTGTTTGAAAGAACGCCACCAATTTCGATTCGGAATTTATGTTGTTGCGAACTTTTAATATTTCATGGGTATCTCGGTCAATATTTCTTCAATTCTCCGAAAGAGAACAGATTACTTAATCACCCCAAAGGAATAATTATTTTCGGTTCTGCCTAATTATAATCATTTCGGTACTATATTGTTATTTCAGTGTAAAGACTAATAAGTAAGTACATAGTAGGTAAGTATATTAAAACCACGAAGTCAAAAATTACATAATTTAAAAGTTCTTTCAAACAAGTTACCATTAAATTTTTCCAAATTCCATTTTTCTAAATAGCCCAGTCATTTTAGGCCTGAACTTCAAAAAAATTCTTGGAAAGCTGGATTTTACATTATTTGTGTAGAAGGACCACCTAAACAACATTCTAAAATTTGCACCCCGCAAGTATCCGGGAATCCCTGCAAGAGGGTAAAAACCACCCTCAAAACCAGTTTTTCGCGTTTTCCGACGAAATAAAAGGTTTAATCAAAAAATGTCAAAAGTAAAACTTTTTTCTACGTTGAATTTCCTATAGAAATATTATAAAACTTTTTTCAAAATTTCCACTTTTTATCTATTTTGGAGGGGGTTGAAAATTACGAGTTTTCCAAATTCTCAATTTCTTCCATTTTACGAGATTATTCGATCTTTTAGAAGAAAAAATATAAGAATAAAAGTATTTTTACATCGAATTTCAAATAGAAGGCACCCCTCAGTATTTACGAGCGGGGAAATGTGGGGCGAGGAACAGGAGAAGGGGAAAAGAGGATGATTTTCGTGGAAATAATAATGGTGGTAAGGCATATTCAACGATGGTAAGATGAAAATGTGGTATCTACCTGAGATTAAATTTCAGTCAATGAAAAAAAATTTAGTTGAAAGTTGAAATCTTTATTCAGAAAGGAAATTCAATTCTCTACAATTATAGGGCTGGGCTAATGGACCAAGTAGTCCGAACCCATTAAAAGAAAAAGAAAGAAAAAAAAAATTGTCAACAATTTTGGTTTCTATAATTTTTTTTGGAGGGAAGTCTTTAGAAAATGAACTTGATCTCGCAAAAATTACCAGACTTCGTCACAAAACGATGGCGTCTCCCTAATTGTTTATCTATGGGAGTCAACTCATGAGGTACAAAGTATTTTTCGATTTGATTTTTTTAATTGGGAAAATAAAATTTAATTCATATTCACTATTCAGTGATGTCGAATGGTCGATTCGTGTACAATTGACTCCAATCATGTTAAATTTGCCCAATTTCATGCCCAAATTCATAGTTTTAAAGACTGGCGCATCAACTTACACCCCCCTCCCCCCACACGTGCTAGTACTAATTTTTTTTTCATTGACTGAAATTTAATCATATAGGTAGATACCACATTTTCATCTTACCATCGTTAAATATGCCTTACCACCATTGTTATTTCCACGAAAATCATCCTCTTTTCCCCTTACCCTGTTCCTCATCCCACATTTCCCTGCTCGTAAATACTGAGGAGTGCCTTCTATTTGAAATTCGATGTAAAAATAATTTTATTCTTATATTTTTTCTTCTAAAAGATCGAATAATCTCGTAAAATGGAAGAAATTAAGAATTTGGAAAACTCGTAATTTTCAACCCCCTCCAAAATAGATGAAAAGTGGAAATTTTGAAAAAAGTTTCATAACATTTCTATAGGAAATTCAACGTAGAAAAAAGTTTTACTTTTGACATTTTTTGATTAAACCTTTTATTTCGTCGGAAAACGCGAAAAACTGGTTTTGAGGGTGGTTTTTACCCTCTTGCAGGGATTCCCGGATACTTGCGGGGTGCAAATTTTAGTATGTTGTTTAGGTGGTCATTCTACACAAATAATGTAAAATCCAGCTTTCCAAGAATTTTTTTGAGGTTCAGACCTAAAATGACTGTATTATAAAGCAATACAAAAAAAAAAGAAAAACGGAAGGTAAAGAAACAACAAAGCTAAAAAAACAATCATCTTACTCCCTTTAGGAAAAAATCAACTTGACATCATAACTAATTTTCTCAAAAATAATACGGTCTAGCTAAAAAAAAATGGCCTACCTCCAAAAAAAATTAGCAAAAGGGGAAAGTTTCTTATATAAGCAAAGTAAGGATGTATTTTAATATACCCGAACTTCCCCAAAATCGGTGGGTATTTTGTACCCCTTTTGGAGGTTTTCGTGGGCGCTGAAATTGATTTTTATATTAATTTGGCCCCTGGACCAAATTGAGTCCAAAACGAGGGTTCAAAATTCGAATTTTCGAACAACATTTTTTTTCTTTTTGCAATAACTCGTCCCCAAAACCACATACCTAGCAACAAAGTAAAAAAAGCAAAATGTTAGTATTTTAATGCTCTACAACGTTTGTTTGAACCAATTTTTCGAATTTTTCACTGTAGCTGAGCTACTCTTGGGGGAAAGTGCGACTTTTTTTTTTACAGAGAGTCCACCCCTCGCTTTGAAGGGAGGAATCAGTTTGATTATACACTTTCTCATTCTACATAGTAATAGGATGTACTATACAAAACAGACCCGCCGCTCCTGAAAGTCGATTAATCCAATTTTAGAAGTTATTTGTGTTGATGAGAAATTTTCAAAATTGATTTTTTTCTAAAGAACCCAGCTCTCCCCTTCCCCATGACGTCCTAGGGAAAAATTATAAATAATAAAATTGTTCGTTTTTTTCATGCTCTATAATTTTTATTTCAACTTTTTTTTCGTAGGTGCGTAAGTGCGAAAGGTATAGCCGAAAACCCAAAATTTAAACCCCCTCATTTTCTCAAATCAGACATGAATTTTTTTCAGAACGATCTCATCGCTACGGAAATTTACTTCAGCCCATGGTATCATTTGGAACCAAAGGATCGACGGCTTATCCTCACTTATCTGGCTATTCTTCAACGTCCGATTTCGATTACCAATGGCGGAGTGTTTCCGCTAAATTTGTCATCATTTCCGGACACGGTGAATAATATTTACTCTCAAGTACAAATACTTCGCACGCTGCAGTTCAAAAGTAAACGTTCGTAATTATCAACGGCTTTGTCCGCGGATGGGGTGAGGGGCGGGGAGGGAGAAGGGTGAGGGGAGGGGAGGGAGGGAGGGGAATGGGGGAGGGAGGGGTGGATGGGAGGGAGGGAGGGGTGGATGAGGAAGGGATGGGCGGGATCGTGAAGGGGTAGGCCGGGATAGGGGAGATGATGGGCGGGATGGGGAGGGGATGGGAGGGATTCAAGTTCAACGGCTTTGTCTGGTGAGGAGGTGAGGGGGAGAGGGAAGTGGGTAGGCGCGAGAGAAGTTGGTGGGAGGGAGCTGTGGGACAGGGGGTAAGAGGAAATAAGGGGTGGGTGGCGAAAAGGAGAGGGGAAAGTTCAATTCGCTTAATTTTACTTCACGTCGTCAAGTGCATTGGAACTTGTAAAATCGGTACAAGTTTTTTTTATACTTGTAATTAACTAATAAGTTGATACTGAAATGCACACTGGTTTTGACCATTGATGAATCATCAAAATCACCCTATTAATAAGTATTAAAATTTTCAAGTCGGAGCAAGCTGCGTTAAATAACTATCCATAGAATAAGGGGAATAAAATTCATATTAATAAGTTCCTGTTAAAAAAATTTAACCTTCCGACTAAAAATTTAAGTACTTACGAGGCTTAGATATTCAAGTATATTTCATCGTGAAACGAAATTTTCAAATTTTTCGTAATTTAAGAAAACGAAAATAAATTTTTTCCAAAAAAAAATCACAACGAAAATACCATTCTTCAATCAACATAACAAATAGTAAATTTTTGATGCAATTTCGATCGTCAATAAATTTAAATAAGAATCAAATAATTTTCAACTGACAGCTTTGAAATGATGTCTAATCTAGTTTTTCCATACTATATGTTAGGTACTTCGCATTTTCAAAAATTTGAAGGGAAAATTTGACAATTTTAAGGATTGGATGAGCGATGAATAACTTGGACTACGACTCGATGAGCTAATTACGTAAATAATCTAGTTTGTTCAAAAAGGAAAACAAATTTTGAAATTCGAACACGATTTTTAATTTTCGTTTCCGCTGCCTAAAATATCTATCGTGATATCTAAATCGAGTAGGTTATTAGGCCAGTAACTAGGTACGCAGCAATATTTGAAATATTCTCGGACATAATACAATTTTTACCCTCATAAGTACAATTACTCTGCACCTTCTAGTCTAAGTAAACGTTTGTAACTCACGCACGTCCCTATCCAAGTGAAAAATTTCGTATTTTGTGCTGTACAATTTTCGATCGAGGGAATGAGTATATTACTCTGGAATTTTACCATCTTGCGCACTTGCTTATGTGTAATTTTATTTTATTTTTAATATACCTAATAATAACTCATTTAATTCAGGTGATGCACTCGTTTTGATTTATAAATTATCAAAATCACTTCAAAAATATCTATCGATAATTTTCTGAGTATGCACAAAATTATAGACATTGTACCCTGTCAACAATATAAAATGCTTTGGAAAATGCTTGTTGTAATCAAAATTAAAATAAAATCACCATTGAAAAAACTACCTAGCTATTCCATTATTAAGTTATTTATATCTTGAAAAAATATCTCAACTAATTATGAATTTTTTTTTAATCGAAACATGTACAAAAATGAAAAAATGAGACCTCTCTCCAAGGCAAAATGAAATATTCAATTGTTGCAACAAAAATTAAATGATTGAAACAGTCTCTGTTTCATTTTCATATAATTCGAACGATCAATACAGTTGTATATTTGAAAATTAAAAAAAAATTTCCATCATTGGATGTTCGCATCATGCATTAACATTATACGTATCAATAATTATTGGAAAATGTGGATGAATATTTTAAAAAGCCGATTTATTGATGAAGGAATCGAAAAACATTTTGGCTCAATCAGCGACAACGAATTTTAATAATTTCCTTTCCAAGTAGGTAAGTACTTTATTATTCAAAAGTTAAGAACAGAATTTTAAAATTCGAACACAATTTCAATTTTCATTTACTGAAACCTATTCTTGAAAATATTCAGTAATATTCTCAGCAAGTAGGGTAATCAAATTGCAATTAAATTATCCATGACGTCAAAAAGTACGAAAATTTTTTTTAAATTCGAACTCGAACATAACTTCTATCACCATTTTCCACTTTTAAAAAATATTCAGTAATATCTAAGCTTATCAAGGGAGAAGAAAAGTACACGTAAGTAGATGCCTACGTAATTTGATAAAATTATGAATATTTCAATCATTAACTTCGATGATCTCGAGAAATCCTCCGATTTCAAAATATAATAAAGACGATAACTAGCCAAATAATTTAGGCACCAAACTCATTCGAAATGGAAAAACAAAAATTTCAAATTCATGTAATTTCTTTTCTCATTTGGGAGTTTCAAAATATTTCCCAATATTTAACAACATTTCGGTCAGTATAGATACAAAATATTTTCAAAAACAGAAATGAGAAACGAAATTATGCTAGAATTTTAAATTGTTGTTTTTCCATTTCGAATGAATGGGGTAATTTGTTTGACTGGTTATCTTCTCATTATTATATTTTGGACGTCAGAAGACGTCTTGGCATCATTTTAAATCATAAGTACAATACTGAAATATTCTTGGGTGCCGAACTAACGATACGATCGAATTTTCAGTTTACCGCTGAAGGAAAAGGCGAAATTTTGCTGAAGGATCCAGATCGACCCGCAAATGGTCCCAAACAATTCCGGGGAGGGGGCGGGGTCAATTTTGATACATAAACCAATTTTCAGATATTCATCTTCAGAATGTCCACTTCATTTCAGAGCTGATTTTCCCTGACTTTTCCTGATTATCCAGACCAATTTTTCGAATTTTTCAGACCTTCTAAGTATTATACTCATGAACCCGGGGGGGGGGGGGAATTTTTTGCATGATATACTTACATCCCGAAATTTTTCATAAGAATGATATAAAATGCTTGGGGTCTAACAACTTTTTTTTCAAAATCACTAAGTACTTTTTACAAGATTTTTAAATGTTCCTCTTCGGGTCAAACAATTCTGAAAATTTTTCAGGCCACCCAACTCCCCCTCGCCACAAAAATTTGAAAATTTGAATTTATTGCAAAAAAAATTTCAAATAAAAAGAAAAAACTAAGTATTCAAAGCAAAATTATAAAGTTTTGAAAAGTGAAACCAATTATGCCAGGGTATCTACCAAATCAAACGAATGAAAATTTGGATTTCTTCGGCTGAAAATTCGAAAATTTCTTTATATTTTATTGCCAACCCTCTTCCCCCTCCCAAAAATGAAAAACACGTGCCTGAAATTTATAAATTTACTTATACACGTGTTGAGCCCGAGCGAAAGCGAGGACGAAAATTTTTGCAAAAAAAGATCCCCAAAAGATGAAAATTCACCAATTTTCCTTCATTTAGGTTTTTCAAAACATGGCCAATCATTTCGAATTCTGCTCAATTCCCTCCATTTTTTTTATCAACATCGTGGTCAAGAGCATCTCACAGCTCATTAAAAAATAAGTTTCCAAAAAACTTGGATTTTAAATAAATTAGGCAGAAAGCGAGGGAAATTTTTATTAAAAAATCAGATTAAAGATGTAATAATTTGGCCCGAACGGAGCGAGGGAGAAATTTTTTGAAAAATTTAAAATAAAATAAGCAAAGAAACACTTTTTAAAATGAATAAAGTATTATTTTTTTGGATTTTCAGAAAATTCCAGAGAAAATTTCAAAATTCCCTGACTTTTCCCGGTTTTCCAGAAAATAGACACCCTGATCTCATGATTCACGACTTTCATCATGAGGTTGTTTCAGTCAGTTCAAAAAATTAGCCAAAAATAGGAAAATCGAAATATGTCTAATAACTAGAGAACTTAAATTACGATCCAAACAAATAACCCAATTTGTTATTCTAAAGTAAAACTGAAATTTAAAATTCGAGGATAATTTCAGTTGTCATTTGGGTTTTCGAAAACATTTACCAATATCTCAACAAAATGTTTTCATTAAAGTCAGGGTTCCAATGAAGTACCCTTTTCGGTTTTGAAAACACTCGATTCATACGATTTTCTCATACATTTATACCCTCAAATTTCGAATCGACTGACTACATTTTAATCAATAATGAACCATGATGAGCTGGCAAATGAATTTTCCTCCACTTCGAAAGTAAAAACAAAATTTAAAATTCGAACCTAATTTCGTTTCTCATTTGAGGTTTTGATAATGTTTCCAAATATCCGCATCTAACAAGTAAATATAGGCCCATAAAAAAATTTCGGGATCAAATTCGCAGTATTGTCGAAGTTCTCGTTAAGACAGCCGAGCCGGTTTTCATAAATTCAAAAATTTCGCGTACAGTGAGTTTTTCAAAAAATGAAAATTTTTTCTCACTTTCGAAAAAAACTGAAAAATTGTATTTTCACCGATGACTTCGATCAAAAATATCAGAACTCGAGCACCAAGCTAATTTTTATATTATACTGCATCTGTGGTGGTTTTTGTTTCCACTACTGCGTTCGAGGAAAATTTAAAAGATTCTGGATTGTTTTCAACATTCTGAATTTCATTTTCATAAATTCATCGAGCTTATTTTACATCGCGAACGCGCCAATAAATAATGATTACTACGGTTTGTTGTTCCCCGGGATGATTACACTTGCATTATTGTACAAATGTGGCGTTTACATTTGGATATATTTTGCCAACGATTTTTTCTCGAAATTATTCGACCATCTCGACGATAACGATTCCCAATCAACGCAATCTGTACCACCACTTGATAAAAGAGAAAACTGTGCCCCATGCAGCGGATATTTGACGAAATCTCAACTTCGGATCGCCATCATGTGGTGCTGCATTGTATTTTTGTGTACGATGGTGGCCAATTTTGAAAAACTCATCAACTACGACCACTATTTCGTCGTTTTTTACCCCATGTACGTTCCTCTGGAAAAAACTTGGGCACTACGATTGGTCGTCAAATTCGTGCAAATTATAACAATCTTACCTGAAATAATCCTTTTCATGGCGTTGCCGTCGTCGATTCTCTTGATACCTGCCGACATAAATAACAGATTCGAGTCAATGAGTTTGTTTTTACGAGAAGTTTCGTACTCGACTTTTCTACGTATCGACGAAGTTTACAATTTGGAAATAGCCATGGACGAAGAACGTATACCGAGCAGTTTGACCAAGATTGATGAATTGAAAATCAAGAAAGCTTTGGCGCAAGATGATTTCGTTACCAAAACAATCATGGTCGTAAAACAACACCGAAAATTGTACTCGTAAGTACATCAGTTGCCAAATTGATAACACACAGTCACATACCAACACGTGCTCATTTCACACCAAAAAAAAATAAAATCGAATTTCAACGAAAATTGTTCGGGTAATTTACTTTGAGCAAGGAACCTCCTACGAAAAATTAAAATCTCCTCTTAAAAACTTAAGTGGAAGTAGATAGTGCTTCCTTGAATGGTAGATCGTTGAGCTTCTTGCCCTCAGGGAGTTGGATTTTTTCAAAATTTTTACATGAATGTACCTCGGAAATGGAAGTTTAAAAAAATATTTAAAAAAAAAAACACTTTTTCCATCAATTTTTAAGCGACTGAGACTGCATTTACGAAAAAAAAAAAAAAAAAAAAAAACGTAACTCGATTTTCGAATTTGAGGCATAGGTAATTTCAAGCTTTTTTCTAGTCACAAATTGCATTCTCATAATATTGAAATGTTTAAAAAATTTCAGCTATTACTTGAATATGTCACTTCAAAAAAGGGCATACGATATATGCCCCATATTAAGGGCGAAAATTGATCCTCAAACTACAAAGCCTCCTTATTCCAATGGGACCACTCTCACTCTAAGATCTTAAAACTTCGCCCAACTGTAGCAATTTTAAGTCCGAAATCTAGGTACTTGTACCAAAAAAGAATGCAAAAAAAAATTGTTAGAAAATTGCTCGTAACTACAGGGTGTTTCAAAGTTGACCGCGCTCCTTCCAACCAGTGAGTGGGCCACTCATCCTGAGTCGAAGTATGTATGTTTGCCTAACCTTCGAACTGCAGGGGCTGAGTTATGCTCTTAGATTTTTTTTTTTTTTTTGAATTTCGTTTCGCACTTTCTACCGAGCGTTACTCGACAACCAAGATAGATAGAAAGTTGCGCTTTGCGGCAACGGATAGCCCACTTTTTCTAGAATTTTTCTATGCGTTTGATAATTTTTGCTGGTGAACTACATAGGGTGGGTGTACCGCATCAAATATTCGAAAAAAACGTGTAAAAAAGTTGACGATTTTTTCTATTTTTGTAAATAACTAAAAAAGTTGTCCTCTATTGAGTGAATTATTATTAATGTTTCTAGAAGAAAAAACTTTGATCTTTCCAATGGAGCAAACCCTACTCCTCTATTTTGCTCGAATCAAAAGTTATGACCTTGTGATTTTGTGAATAATACAAGAAAAACTTCACTTTTTTGAATTTTCAAATTTCAAAAATTTCTATCTTTACGACTAAATGAGATAGGGAGGTGAGGTTTGCAGCATTGAATTAACCAAGTATAACACTACACAACATAAGAATGATTTACCCCAATTTTTGAAATGAAAATTTTTAATGAAAAATTTTTTGAATTTTTTTTGACAAAATTTTTTTTTAATGAAGAACTTGAAGATATCATTTCGATTTTATGTACTGCAATACTTGGTTAATTGAATGCTGCAAACCCCATATCCCTGTCTCATTTAGTTACCAAAATAGAAATTTTTGAAATTTGAAATATCAAAAAAGTGAGATTTTTCTTATATTTTTCACAAAATCAAACGCTCATAACTTTTGATTCGAGCAAAATAGAGGAGTGGGGTTTGCTCCATTGGAAAGATCAAAGTTTTTTCTTCTAGAAACATTAATAATAATTCACTCAATAGAGGACAACTTTTTTAGTTATTTACAAAAATAGAAAAAATCGTCAACTTTTTACACGTTTTTTTCGAATATTTGATGCGGTACACCCACCCTAGTTCACCAGCAAAAATTATCAAACGCATAGAAAAATTCTAGAAAAAGTGGGCTATCCGTTGCCGCAAAGCGCAACTTTCTATCTATCTTGGTTGTCGAGTAACGCTCGGTAGAAAGTGCGAAACGAAATTCAAAAAAAAAATTTTCAAAGAGCATAACTCAGCCCCTGCAGTTCGAAGGTTAGGCAAACATACATACTTCGACTCAGGATGAGTGGCCCACTCACTGGTTGGAAGAAGCGCGGTCAACTTTGAAACACCCTGTATATGGTAAAAAACAACGAAGCTTGAAAAATAAATAATATCGTTGGACGAATCTAATGATACCTACATTTATTTTTGAATTTTTGTCAATAGACGTAAGATGATAAAAATCATTGGCTTCAAGCAAGATTTCGATTTGTTTAGCGTTTTCGAATTTCTTGGGTGGAGGGGGGGGGGGGATAAATATTACTTGATTTTGTAAAAAAATTCGAGTACTCGTCTCCTTTTGAATAGATCAACAAGAGAATCCGCCTCTGCGTAGATTTCCAGGCATAAAAATCTTATATGTATTTTTCGTTTATTTTCTATCCCCGAATTTTTTTAAATTCTTACAAGAATGTATGAAAATAATAGTTTTGGAGAAAAAAATTTTGTAATAAGTTTATTTTTTATCAAAAAATTCGAAAAATTCAATAAAACTTGGCTAAAACGTGCTTTTCTAATGATTTTCGAGTATCTAAACTTGAAAATCACGATGAAGCAAAAAAGTGTTTTTTTTTTGTGACAAATATCTCTGTTTTTGAATGATTTGGGAAAAAAAGTTATTTACAAAAAATATTTATTTTTTTGTCCTCTGCAACTTTTTGTTTCAAGACTTTAAAAAAAATTTTCGAATCAAAGGAGATTAAAAAAGAAACAGTCGATAATGTTTTTCACTTCAAAAAGGGACATATAACGCATCATTTTCCAACTCGCGTACACATGATTAGCTCTTAGGGTAGAGTGAAGATGGCATGATTCCCTCGTAGTGAAAAGTTAACATTACAAGATATAAAATTTTCACAACCACACCCAGTGACGTACCAATAGGGGGGAGGGGGGAGCTCCCCTCCGAGGAGATTTTTTACTTGTGAGTTGGGAAAATTGAACATTTCAACACATCAGTTGGGAAAATTGGACAGTTGGGATCAATTTTTTAGACTCAAAATTAGTAATTTTCCCAACTCAAAAATGGTTAATTTCCAAACTCAAAATAGGTAATTTTCCCAATCAAAATTGGTAATTTTCCCAAGTAATGAGTAAAAATGTCAGTTGGGACGATTGGACCATTGGTATTTACTTTTTAAAGACCACGTTTAGCTCAAGACTTTTTAAATGAAAAATGAATAAATAAAATTGTTAAGTACCTATTTTAAAAGCAACAAAATTTTCACTTATTAGTTAGGAAAATTAGTCATTTTCCGAACCTTTGGGGTTTGGCCACAAAAATTTAAATTTAAAAAATTTTTGATAAAAATTGGTATTTTTTCATATTTTGAATAATGAGGGACATTGAGGGGCTTACAGGCACGACGGCACGTGTTAATTTCAAAAAAATGAAAAATAAAAAAATAGGGAATTATTTTTTCATAAAAAGGAACAACTTTGAGGGGGGGGGGGGGGGTACGTAAAATTTCCCAAACTTGAAAATAAGGACCACCCTAATACACCTAACCTCATTTTCTCTTTACAAAAAAAAAAACTTTCATTGATTCTCTATTCAGTGAGGCTGGCCAGAATGATTGCAGCGGACTAGCGTGGGATTTATCGATTAGAATCACGTAATTGTACTTATCTTGTATTATTTTTGGGAGCAAAAAAAGGTGGGTCGGCAATGAGTTACGAAAAAAAATTGAAATTTTTAGTTCAAAAAAAAATCTGAATTTTTTATCTTGTGAATTTGATAGACATCCTGTATTTTTTCATCAGTAGAATTTTTTTGGGAGGAGAAGGTGGCTTTAAAATCTTTAGAATTTTAATGTGTTTTCAATTTCCTTACCCCAGGTATATCATATCAGAATTTTTGAAGAAAAAAGTATCTTTCAGGAACTTTTTTGTGCAAATAAATGACCAAAAAGTAACCAAAAGTAACCAAAAATTCAATTTTTTTCGGGGAACTTTTTTTGTAGTTTTCTGAAAACATTTCAAAGATAAATCAACTGAAAAGACATGAATAATTTCATTTATTAAATTCCTTCGTCAAAACAACTAACAAACTAACAAAAATCAGTTTTTTTTCTGGAGAGTTTTGAAAAAAGCAATTTCTACGAGAAAATTTGAATTTTTGCCAGGAAGTGCGAAGAAAAAGTGATTTTTGAGGGGAAAAAAGTTACCAAAGTGACCTTTTAGAAGTGAAAAGTAACCAAAAATGACTGAAGTCGAAAAAAGTGACAAACATCCTAAAAAAGTGATGCACAATGATGCCTGTTCCCCCATTTACCCTTTCCGTGAAGGTGAAACTCTCTCAAGTTGCACCTCCATCATGCATTACTTATTGCACATTAATCGAATCACTTTTCCTTCTTCTGTATTTCAGGATTGCAAAACTATATCAGGAAAAGATGAACTTCCTTGCTCTTGTAGGCAACACAAGCGTTTTCTCGTCAGCAGTGATTTGTGCATTTTTGATATCTTCGGTGAGCGAAAATAATGGAAAAATCGTTCCCTTATTTTTTTACTAAAATTAATATAAATTCGACTATTAATTGTGATATTTTAACAGGTTATCGAAACGAAATCCTTTGATCAATCATTATGGACCCTTATTGCAGTCGAATGCTTAATACTAATGTTCTGGTTGCTCTTCTGTTTCACAGTAGAAATGTTTGATACAATGGTAATATGAGTAATATAAAAAATAGTATTTCGATTCGATTGTGTAGCTATATCTGCTTGTACCTTAGGGTGGGCCGAAAAATCAAAAATTTGGATTTTTGAAAAGTTACTCCCCACAAAAGTTGTTGGCTGGATAGACTAGAAAAATAAAATAAAAAATTTCAAAATCGATTCATATCTTCCGATCGCGCATGAGTCTTCAATTCTTTAAAAATTGTCAAAAATTCAACATTTTCAAAATTTTTTCAAAAATTTAAAAAAAATTAAAATTCATTAAAATCAATTTTAGAGCTTATTTAGGGTCTATTCAAAGCAATAAGCCCCCGCTTTTTTGAAAAAATCCATGTTTTATAGTTTTTTTTAACTTCTCATGTTTCTTCACCTTTGAAAAAAAATTGAAAAAAGTTATAAAACCCGAATTTTTTCAAAAAAATGCGCTTTTTGGTCTAGATAGTCACTACAGAAACTCTAAAATTAATTTTAGCCAATTTTAAATTTTTTCAAAACTTTTGAAATTTTGTTTTTTTGGCAATTTTTGAAGAATTGATGGCTCTTGCGCGATCGGAAGATATGAATCGATTTTGAAATTTTTCATTTCATTTTTCTAGTCTATTCAGTCAACAACTTTTGTGGGGGTAACTTTTCAAAAACCCAAATTTTTAGTTTTTCGGCCCACCCTATTGTACCTATATTATTTGTCCCGGCAGCTCAATGATTAATAACGTGAAAAAATCATGAAGTCAAAAATTACATCATTTAAGTTCTTTCAAACATGAATTTTTCAAAAAAAATTTCTAATGCGAAGGTTGTTAAAGAAACACCTAAGTTGCGAGAAAAAAAACAACGACCACCTTCTTCTCTCCTTCGGCAAAGATCGTATTGAAATGCATATAACTATAATTTTCTCAGATCACACATGATTTTTTTTTTTAGAACGATCTCATCGCTACAGAAGTTTACTTAGGCCCGTGGTACAATTTGGAACCAAAGGATCGACGACTTATCCTCACTTATCTGACTATTCTTCAACGTCCGATTTCGATTACCGTTGGCGGAGTGTTTCCGATAAATTTGTCATCATTTCCGGACACCGTGAATAATATTTACTCCCACGTACAAATACTTCGCACGCTGCAGTTCAAAAGTCAACATTCGTAATTATAAATGCGTTTAATCCGGGAGAGAGGGGTGAGGTAGTTCGCTTGATTTTATTCCTCGTCGTCAAATGCATTTGAACTTGTAAAAACGTGTTTTTTTGTTGTTGTTTTTTTTTTTTCATTTTTAATTAACTAATAAGTTGATGCTAAGAATCACACTACTTTTGACCATTGATGAATCACCAAAATCACTATAATGATAAGTATTACCTATATTTTTAAATCGGAGCCAGATTGTGTTACATACCTACTTATATGTAGACTAAGGAATTCAGGAAATATCATTTTCTGGCAAAATATTTTCAACGAAAACGATTTTTTTTTCAAAAAAAAAATCCCAACAGAAATTTTGTTCTTTAAGCAACAATGACAATGGTAAAGTTTTGAAGCAGTTTCGATCCCAAAAAATTTCGATAAAAATGGATTAATTTTCAACTGACAGCTTCAAAATGATATGTAATCTACCTACTCCAATTACAAAATTTTGAAGTTTTCCCTTACTATAAACTACTTTGTATTTTCAACAATTTGAATGAAAAATTTGACCATTTTTGAAGACAAGTGAAGTAATCATACAGTTCGAACGACGACTTGATGAGCTAATTAGGTAAATAATCTAAAAAGAAAAAATGTATACATCTTTTACTTTTAAAAGTAGAGCATTTTTAAAGTTTCTAAGTGGGTGTTTGGCTAAAACGCGGTGCAAAAAATCTAAAAAGTTCTCAATGTTGATTATCATTCCCCATAAACAAAATAAATGAATTTCAAAATTTTGGTTCATTGAGGTACCAAAATGGGATTTTTTTGACAAAACTAAATATTGGGAGGATGGGGGTGAAACGGAGTGAGATGGGTGGTGGAATATGCATCCTAAGATTTTTTTGGAGTCCTTAATTATGTGTGGTGGTTAGTTTCAAAAAGTAGAACGAATGTTTGCCTTACAGTTTTGGAATTGGAGCAATTTTAAAAGTTTGAGGGTGGGTTTTTGGCTGGAATGCATTGCAAAAAAATCTTGAAAAATTCTCAAAAATTTGTTACCTTTCCCCATTCATACCATATAAATAATTTCAAAATTTTTGGTTGCGTGAATGACGAAATGAGCATTTTTGAATAGAAACCCGCATTTTTTCGTCTGTTCTCCCAACGCTAAAAATCTGAAAAAAATATCATTATATTGTACCAAGGTAGGACTATATTTGTGCCAAAAAGAAAAAATGTATGTCTTTTAGTTTCGAAATTAGAGCGATTTTAAGTTTTCAAGTGGGATTTTGGCTAGAAGGCGGTGCAAAAAAAAATCTGAAAAAATTCTCAAAAGTTGGTCACCACTTCCCGTATACACCACATAAATTTCAGAATTTTTGGTTCATTAGGTTCCGAGATAGGATTTTTTGACGAAAATTCGACATTTTGAGGGGTGGGGGTGAAGGGGAGTGAGGTGGGAGGTTGAAAATACGGCCTAAAATTATTTTTTGGGGTCCCTAACTATGTCTGATGGTCAATTTCAAAAAGTAGCTCTTAGGCCGATTCACCTATCTTAACCGGGGGTAGCCTTTTGAAATTCTGATATAATTTAATTTTTACTCTCAAGTACAACTACTCCGCACCTTCTAGTGTAAGTAAATGTTTGTAAGTCACGTCTATATTCAAATTAAAGTTAAGTACGTATGTAGGTACCTTACCTACTTATTATGTGCATTTTAATTTTCGATATTTGGGCATTCTCATCTTATGCACTTAATACTCATGTGTAAATTTCTCTTATTATTAATTTAATTACCTATAGGAAATTCATTATTTAATTCAAGTGATGTATTTGTTTCGAACTCTATGTCAGCAAAATCACTTCAAAAATATAAATTGGTATTTTGAAGAATGCACAAATCATACTTAGACATTGTAACTTGTCATTAATACAGAATGCATGTTGTAAACTTATAATGAAAATAAAATCAATGTTTAAAAAACAATGTATTTCGTTAAGTTATTTACGTCTTGGAAAAAATATCTCAATTAAATATAAAATTTTCGAAATCGACACCAAAAATTATGAAAAAATACGTAAGTCATCGTCTTCAAAAGCAAATTAAAACGCAGTAGATCTCTATTATTATAATCTTACAATTTAAACGATCAACGATAAGAGAAAATCGAATAATTTTCAATTGTCAGCTTCGAAGTGGCATTCAGTTACAGATTAAAAAATTTCTGAAAATTTTTCTATGGTGTAATGTTTGCACAAAGTCTGCATTACAATTACGTATCAATTTTTGAAAGACGTTTTATTGATGATTCGTAATCTCCGGATGACCTTGTTCTCGACCAGGGATAAAAACTTTTTTTAAATAAATTTTTGTGTGTTGACCTTTTTTGGATTTTTTAAAAAAAAATTGTAGACCTCACATATAAATGACATAACGACGAGGTAATTAAATAACGAACTACGTCAAAAAGTAAAACAAAATTCAAAATTCGAACATAATTTAAATTCTTATTTTCCATTTCTACAATATTTCAATTTTATTTTTCAGCTTATTAAGTAGGAAGAAAAATTTAATTAGGTAGATGCCTGCATATTTACTTGATAAAATAATGAATATTTCAATCATTAACTTACGACGATCCCAATAATTTTTCCAATGTCAATAAAAGACGATAACTAGCCAAAAACATTAGGTTGGTACCTAATTCATTCGAAATGGAAAAACAAAAAATGTTTAATTCGAGCATAATTTCTTTTCTCATCAAGGGTTTTCAAAATATTTCCAAACAGTTGACAACATTCAGTAAGTAAGTATGGATACAAAACATTTTCAAGAACACAAATGAGAAATGAAATTATATTCGAATTCTAAATTTTTGTTTTCCCATTTCGAATGAATTGGGTAATTTGTTTGGCTGCTCATCATCTCATCATTATGTTTCGGACGTCAGAAGAAGCCTTGGCATCACTTTAAATTTAATGAATGAAATATTCTAGGATACCGAACTTACGTACTACCAAACTTTCATCTTACCCAAATTAATTTCAGTGCTTTCTGGAGTTTTTCTAGTGTGCTTGAGAAAGAAGTCAAATTCTTTCGAAGGCTCCAGATCGACTAGCAAATGGCCCCAAACAATTCCGTAGAGGGAGAATCGAATTCGATATAAAACCAATTTTCAGATATTCATCTCATGATTTACTACTTCTTTCATCAATAGATCATTTTGTCATTTTTAAAAATTCGTCAAAAATTGAAAAATCAACTTCAACAGTTAAAAATTTGGTTTTTGAGGTGTGGATGATACCCTCTTTCAGGGTACCGAATTTTGGCGCAATCAACGACCACAAATTTTAATTTCCTTTCTAAGTAGATAAGTACTTACTTTATTATTCGAAGTCAAGAACAGAATTTTAAAATTCGAACATAATTTCAATTTTCATTTACTTAAAGCTATTCTTGAAAATATTCAGCAATATTCTCAGCAAGTAGGGTAATCAAATTCCAATTAAATTATCCATGACGTCAAAAAGTAAGTACGAAAAAATTTTTAAATTCAAACTCGAACATAACTTCTACCATCATTTTCTATTTTTAAAAAATATTCAATAATATCCAATAGGGTGGGCCGAAAAACCAAAAATTTTGATTTTTGAAAAATTACGCTCCACAAAAGTTGTTGGCTGGATAGACTAAAAAAATAAAATGAAAAATTTCAAAATCGATTCATATCTTCCGATCGCGCAAGAGCCTACAATTCTTCAAAAATTGCCAAAAATTCAAAATTTCAAAAATTTCGAAAAAATTTAAAACTGACTAAGATTAATTTTAGAGTTTCTGCAGTGACTATCTAGACCAAAAAGCGCATTTTTTTTTTTTGAAAAAATTAGTGTTTTATAACTTTTTTCAATTTTTTTTCAGAGGTGAAGAAATATGAGAAATTAAAAAAACTATAAGTAAGTAAGTAAAACATGGATTTTCTCAAACAAGTTGTGCTTTTTGCTTTAAATAGGCCCTAAATAAGCTCCAAAATTGATTTTGATGAATTTTGATTTTTTTTAAATTTTTAAAAAATTTCTGAAAATGTTGAATTTTTGACAATTTTTGAAGAATTGAAGGCTCTTGCGCGATCGGAAGATACTCGTATGAATCGATTTTGAAATTTTTTTATTTCATTTTTCTAGTCTATCCAGCCAACAACTTTAGTGGGGGGGGGGGGGTAATTTTCAAAAATCAAAATTTTTGGTTTTTCGGCCCACCCTAATATCTAAGTTTATCAAGGGAGAAGAAAAGTACACGTATGTAGATGCCTACGTAATTTGACAAAATTATGAATATTTCAATCATTAACTTCGATGATGTCGAGAAATCCTCCGACGTCAAACTATAATAAAGACGATAACTAGCCACATAATTTAGGCACCAAATTCATTCGAAATGGAATAACAGAAATTTTAAATTCAAGCGTAATTTCTTTTCTCATTTGGGAATTACAAAATATTTCCCAATATTTTGAAACTCCCAAATGAGAAAAGAAATTACGCTCGAATTTAAAATTTCTGTTTTTCCAATTCGAATGAATTGGGTAATTTGCTGGTTACCTTTTTTTTATTATGTTTCGGACGTCACGAAAAGTCTTTTGACATAGGTACCTAATTTTAAATTAATAACTGAAAAACATGAGACCAAACTTTCAGCTTACCCAGGCAAATTTCAGCGCTTTCTAGAGCTTTTTGGGCACGGTGAAGCAAAATTCAAACTTTTATGGAGGCTGCAAATCGACTCGCAAATGGCCCTAAATAATTTCGAAGGAGGAGGATCAATTTCGATAGATAAAACTAATTTTCAGATATTCATCTTCTGACTTTCACCACTGGTCGTTCAAGTCATTTTCAAAAATTCGCCAAAAATATACAAATCAACTTCAGCAGCGCAAATTTTGATTTTAAGGTGTGGGTGATATACTCTCGAGTGTAGCGAGTGATTTTTTTTTTTTGAGAAATTCATAACATAATGGGCAAAAACCATACATTCAAATATTCATTTTTTCTGCATTACGGTCAACAAAAAACAAAGAATTAAAAAAATCAACTAAGAGATGGAACAATTAGGCCCGAGCGGAGCGAAAGCGAATTTTTTTGAAAAATTGTCAATAAAATAAGCAAAAAAAACTTTTCTATGTAGATAATTCATCCTTCTTACAGTTTCTTAAAAAATTCCAGACAAAATTCCAAAATTCTCTGACATTTTCCTGATTTTTCCGGACGATCAAAGTACCCTGACTTTTCCAGGTTTTCCAGATTACAAGCCAAATAAATCACCATTTTTTGTCATTCCAAAGTAAAAATAAAATACAAAATTCAAAAATTATTTCAATTCTCATTTGGGTTTTTGAAAAAATATAGGTACTCTCATCCCAGCCAACATTTTTCAGTCAAGTCACGTTTTCCAAACCAATTTCACAAATTACCCTCCTGTTTTGTAAACCACACGATTCGAAAAATTTTCTCACACATACCCTGACATTTTGAGTCGCTTAGCTACTGTTTAATGAACAATTATGAGCATGCAAATGAATTTTTCAATTCTTCGAAAGTAAAAACGAAATTTAAAATTCGATCCTAATTTCGTTTCTCGTTTGAGGTTTTGGTAATATTTCCAAATATTCACATTTATGAAGTAATTATAGATGCATAACGATATGATAAAAGTGTATAAATGGAAATTTCGGTGATCAAATTCACAGTATTATCGAAGTTCTCGTTAAGACATCCGGGTTTTTTCAAATTGAAAAATTTTGCATTCACCGAGTTTTTTTAAAAATGAAAATTTTTTCGCACATTGGGAAAAAACTGAAAAATTATATTTTTACCGACGATTTCGATCAAAAATATCAAAACGAGATCACCAAGCTGTTCGTAATATTGTACTGCTGCAGCGGAGGATTTTTTTTCCACAACGACGTCCGAGCACGGTTTCGAAAATTCTGGATCATTTACAACATCTTGGCTTTGATTGTGGTAAACGGTTCGTGCTTATTTTATCTCGCGAATGCGCCGTTACACGACTACTATGCACGCTTGATACCTTCCTTCGGTCCGATCGGATTATGCAGTAAATTTGGAATGGGTTTTTGGCTTTTCTCAAACAGGAAATTTTTTTCGAAACTGTTTGAGTTTCTCGACGATAAATATGACCACTCGACTAACCCTGTACCATCGCCGGACCAGAAGAAAAACTACGCACTATTCTGTAGCAATTATTCCTCAAAATCTTTAATTCAAATCAGCGTAACAATATTTTGGATTGTGTTATTCCTTACGACCATACACAGTTTCGAGAATTTCGCCCACTACGATGATTATTTCGTTATTCTCTATCCAACTTATTTTCCGTTCGAAAAAACCTCAATAATACGAAAGATCGTTCGATTCGTCCAAATTACAACCCTTCTGCCCGAGATGATTCTTGTTGCAACAATTCCGACATTAATTTTCATACCTGCCGCCGAAATCTACAACAAATTCGAGCTTTTGGGAATATTTCTAAGAGATGCATCGTATTCGGTTTTTTTATGCATCGACGAAGTATACAATATGGAAATGGCCATAGATGAAAAACGTATACCGAGCAGTTTGTCCACAATTCATGAATTAAAAATCAGAAAAGCTTCGGCGCTGGATGAATTCGTCAACAAAATGATCCTCGTCGTAAATCAACATCAAAAATTGTACTCGTAAGTTTCATAATTCATTCGTATGATATTTTCAAAACTTCAACGTGAAACATACCTATTCCGAATTTTACTGTCTTTTAGATTTGCAAAACTATGCAGCGAAAATATGAAAGTTTGTTTTTCGTTACTGTATATGGATGTATTTTGTACTGGAGCAGTCTTTGGATTTTTCTTATCTTCTGTAAGTATACGAGTCAAGTCAATTTTTTTTTTTAATTAAGTTTTTTTTATACTGGGCGTGTGTAATTACTAAGACTTTTACGCCCAGTGTAATGAAGGGATTGGGAAGAAGGGGTTATTCAAATTTGATGTTGGAGTTTAAGTTCTTTTATCAAAAGTGGGATTTTGTGTGTTTCTGTTATTGAGTCTGGTATTGTTAGATTGTTTTCAGAGATGTTTAGGTTTTGTCTCAGTTGTTTTAGGTTAAAGCAGTGGAAGAGGAGGTGTTGAGTGGTTATAGGTTCTGAGTTGCAAAAAGGGCAATTGGGTTTGGGAGCTCGAAGGTATAAATGGTTATGGGTAAGTTTTGTGTGTCCGATTCTGAGGCGTGTGATTGTTATTTCATTGAATCGATTGAGGTGTGAAAGTTTTTTCCAAGGGAGGATGGATTTTTTATGAATATGGAGTTTGTTGTTAGTTTTAGTGTTCCATAAATTTTGCCAAGTTGTGAGTTGGGTTTGAGTGAGGGTGTTTTTTATGTCATGGGGATTTAGGAGGTTGAGAGGGGAGGGTAATTCGGCTGATTTTGCGGCTTTATCTATTTCTTCGTTTCCTTCAATGCCTACATGACTGGGTATGTACAGAAATATTATTTTTATGTTGGAGAATTGAATGTCAGAGATTACTTGGTGGATTTTTTGGATGATGTAAGGTCAATTGGGGTAATTGTAAATTTTTCGGAAAATTGAACCGATTTTGTGATACTCTTTTTCGTTTTACTCTGTAAGTAAGAAAGCAAAGTGATTGAAATTTTTACCATGTATCAATGAATGTATGAGGAGTAATATGACGGTTTTTTTTCATCGATTTGATTATTCATTCCGAAATTATGGACTTCGTTTACAATTGTACAAGAATATTTACATTTACCCCACAATGATGGGGTAAATGTAAATGCATACATTGGGCCCCATAAAAAACGTATCACTCGGTTTTTTTTGCATAATTTGGAAAAAATTATACAGATTAAATATTTAAACGCGTAGAAAAACTAAAGTGTAAAAAAAATCAAAAAAAAGATATTTTGTGTTTAAATTTGTGAATCCCTTAAATAACACGTGTTTACAATTACCCCACACCTGAAAAATTTGATGGGTATTTGTAAATGCTACAGAAAATTAATTTCTCAGCTTCAAAAATCATAAGAATTGAATTTCATCATTTTTGAATGTACGTAGAACTAAATTAATGCATCAAACACCAACTTTTTTACTTTTTTCTATTTTTTCTCGAATTTTGAAGATTACGTAAAATGTGTGAAAATCAAAATTTGATATCATGTTTTTTTCATCGCGAAATTTTTCATCACAGCTGCCCCCAAGAACCCGAAGTTTTTTATTATAGTAAGACCAATTATTCAAAGTTTTTATTTTTGGCAACTCCAGCTCGCTAGATGCATTTAAGTATTTACAGCACGACTTGTTTACAATTACCCCAAATGACCTTATAGGTCGGAGAATTAAAAAATCATCTTCGCAGGCATCATAGTGAAATTTGGTGGGGAAAAAAGTAACTTTAGTAACCCAATTTGGGAAAAAAAGTAACCAATGTATTACCAAAAAGTAACCAAAAACTCAATTTTTAATGGTAAAATTTGTAAAAAAAAAAAAAAACATGTACGTACTTAATGCGATTATTATAACTTATAAGCGCTCCCAGAAATTACGTAAGGGAGGGGCTGAGAATTGGAGAAAAATGGGGTGGGGGGGGGTAAAAATTCGTAACAAACTTAAAAATATATTTTTACAGTAGTGCTCGTAAAGTCGGGTTAATTTCAGTGGACAGATGAAAAAATGTAATACAGATAAAAGCGAAGAAAAACTGAAAAATTGCAGGAATTCTCTAAATCTGAATCAGTGAGATGAATATAAATGAAAATCAGTGATTCGCATTGATCGTTTAGTCAAAATTACTGATTTTTTTCTGGTTAATTGAAAATCGACTAAGAAATCAACGACTTTTGACTGCAATATCAATGAAAATTATTTTATTGGTTCAAAAAAGCCGAGTTTTTATAAAACTTGATTGATGTAGATTTAGAAAGTTATATTCTAATGTAAGAAATAAGAAAAATTATTTTTGAAGAGTAATAAAATGCACTTCTCTGAACACTTTTGAGGTAAAATTTCATTTTTTTATTGAGGTTGGATTGAATCTGCTCGACTCCGGGAATGAGGGTGTGTCAAAATTCAGTAAAAAAAAAGCGAGTATCTAGCCTACCTACCCTGTAAATTTATATGAAAATCAGTGATTTTTCATTGAAATATTGATCAAAATTAGTGATTTTTATTTGACAAATTGGAAATTGATTGGAGTTTTGACTGAAATATGGGTGAAAATCTCTAGTTTTTGATAAAAATTATCTCACTATACTTAACCAAGAGAATGAAAATACACCAATTTTGACTGATTCAAATTTAGGGAATGATAGTGTATTCAAGAAACAGAGGTATCAATGTACTGCCCGAGCGGAGCGAGGGCGAAATTTTTTGAAACAAAAAAGTCTCCAAAACTCGACTAAACCGAAACTAACAGACATTTTACGCTTGAAAAAATCAATTTTTAGAGAAAAATTGTGAAAAAAAAGGTAAATTTTTTGAGAAATTTTGGAAAAAAGTAACTTTTAGAGGTAAAAAGTAACCAAAGTAACTTTTGAAGTGGAAATAGTAACCAAAAGTAACTTGTCTCGAAAAAAGTAACCAAGTTACTAAAAAGTAACCACGCTATGATGCCTGTCTTCGTCATAATTTTATATATTTTCGCTGTTTCTGAATAGATCATGGAAACGAAATCGTTTCAAGTGTTACTGATTCTTACTCCAATATTATGCGTAATGGTATTAAATTGGCTTCTTGCATGTTTCGTAGGGGAGATGTGTTACACAATGGTAACTTGAAAATTTTGAAAATTAAAACGAATTGAATACCGAACGCAATATTTTCTTAAGTAATCCAAATTTAATTTTTCAGAACGAACTCATCGCTATGGAAATTTTTTGCAGCCCTTGGTACCATTTAAAGCCAAAAGAACGTAGACTTGTTCTCTTTTTTTTGACCATTCTCCAGATACCAATCTCGATTACCGCTTGCGGAGTGTACCTGGTGAATTTGTCACTGTTTCCGAACACGATGAATGATATTTACTCGAATGTGCAAATACTTCGCACGCTCCAGTCGAATAAAAGTAAACGTAAGTAGCAAACTCGAGCGCTCAAGGATTACGATTTTTTTTTTTTAAAACACAGTTTTACCACTTTTGAGTACCTAGTGCACCTGCTGAGACCCTCGATTACCAATAACCCCTCTTCCCCCTCAATGCGATTTGGGTTTCTATACCACTCTTATTTCTTTTTTTCTCTCTGCAGAAGAATTTTCCAATTTTTACCAAATTCAACTCGCTCACACATAAACGCCTCAAAACCGAACTAAGTACATATTTTTGACCATATGAAACAATTTTTGGTAAAAATTTTCTAGCCAGTGCTGCTAACTGTGCAATTGTGCATTGATTTATGTAATTTTCATAACATTCGGTTGGCAACACTGCTACTAGCTTGTACATAATTTTGACGCAAAATAGATTTCAACGATCCAAATTCAAAATTCCAAGTTGAAATTTTTTTATAAATTTTTTCAAAGCTGTAACCAATTTTAAAAAATTTTCCATCAGTAATTTTTTTTCAATGTATATTTTCTCAAAATTAATGTTGAAGAGTTAAATTTCTTTAAAAATTCAAAGTTGGAGAAAAATTCTAATAAATCTTCAATTGGAAAAATTTCATATCGATAGTTAAAAAAAATTTTGATACTAAAATTTTTCCCAAATAATTCAAATTTTTTTAGAATTTTTCCATTTCTTATTTTGCAAAGTTTTTTCCAACCCCTTATTTTCTAAAAATTTATCCAATTTCAAAGTTTTCCCTCAATTTTTTTCAACTTTGAATTTTTTTTAAATGTTACACTTCGTGTTTTTCAGAATTTCTTCCAACTCAAATTGGGAGAAATTTCAAAAATTATGAAATGGAAAACATTTTTAAATACATGTGAAAATTTAACAAATTTCAAGAAAATTGAAGTCAACACCGTTAAAATGTTTATAATAAATTTAAGAAACTGAAAAAATTTAGAGTGGGGAAAATTTGAACTTGGATCGTCGAAATCCTTTTTGCGTCAAAATGATTCAGGAACTAGTACACGTATAAAAAAATCACCAAAAAATAATTCATATTTATTTTAATGATTAAAAAAGTGGTGTGGGAATTTTTTGAAAAACGTTATCAAAAGTTATTCTATAGGTGACTGGAGAAATTTTTGGCTCGATTTTGAGATATTCGGGTAATTTGGTAAGAATCAAGAAATCATAAAATTTACGATATGCAACTTTTCAACTCCCTCGGTAGAAATATTTGAAACTCAAGATCAATGGTCCACGTCTTCACGAAGATATGGAAACTTGAATGGTCACTTTTTAGGAAGAGAAGTAGAGACCGAGGTTCATAGCAGATGGTATTATCAAAAAGAGCAAAAAATAATTTTTTCAACTGAACCCCTTTGAAATCGCTTTGCTTCATCCCTCTTTGGGCTAAGAGAGCTCAAACATTTTTTTCTAGAGGTCACTCACTCAAAGTGAACTTCCTCGCTAATTTTCATCACAACCAAGTATCTTTTCCCCTCTTTCCTATTAGATACATAACACACATCCATTTCATCCTCAGATTTACTAAATCGCTCTGATATGTATTTTTTAAATTAAATTTTATTATTCAATGAAAAATAATTTATTAGTTTATAACATAAGATTTGTTGATTCATAATTCAATTATGGATTAATTCTTTTTTCTAAATAATTAAATTATATTTAATTTTAAATAAAGAATTCAATTTACCAATTATTTTATTATTGTATTCATTAATTTTTTAAAATTAACTAAAGATTAAATTATTAAATTTATTTCATGAGTTGAATTATTAGTACCTAATGAACCTATTTATAATGAAATTTTTATTGAAATTATATTTTTATTTTAATTATCTAATTTGTTTTTCTTCAACTTATTAAGTATGTAATAATTAAATATTGTCATGATGTCATTAATAGAGAATAGTATTAGGTTTTTTTCGAGTTTTTTTGAATTCCATTATTTTTCAACTTCTAATTCTCTCAAATTTTTCCAAATTTGAATTTTCTCGTTTCATAAATGCCATTATTAAAGAGTTATATTGCAAGTAACGTTGACCTACCTATTTTTCTTTTTAGGTTGGAAATAATTTCAACAAAATTTTAGGTTGAAATTGAAAAAGGATGTTGCAAAAATTCAATTGGTAAAGGTTAATGTTTGAGTTTAATACTGAATATTGAGGAAATTTTTTTGAGTTGAAAAAAGTTTCAAAAAATTTAATTTCGAAAAAAAACGTACTTAATGTTTGCACTAGCTTCTGAATAATTTTGACCCAAATAGGATTTCGAAGATTCAAGTCCAAATTCTATCTAAGTCAGGCACCAAACAGAAATTTTGGAAAAAAAATATTGACTTTTTATCAGGCAAAATGTGAAAAAATTGGCCACTTTTTAATTTTTTTTCTTTAGTTTATCAAGTATGCAATAATTGAACATTGTCGTGATGTCATCATTGCCATCAATAATGAATTAGTATTAGATTTGTTTCCAGATAATTGTATATTGACTGTAAGAATAAAATTTCAATTCAATACACAAATGTTTCTGGTTGATTACCCGTACCTATCCAAGTCTCCGAAAAATAAAAAAGAAGTAAATTTACATATAAAAACAGATCGATACCTATTTTCAACTCCCACTCGAATCGAACCCTATACTAAAACTCACATCACAATCGAAATTTCTCATTGCCTTCGTACAATGGCATCAATTTGGAACAAAATTTAAAAAGGACTCCAAAAAACTGACAAGATAACCCGAACCCTCTGGCAGCCTCCTCAAATAAACCAGAAAGCGGCTTATCAATGAAAAAAAATCTTCCAACCGAAAAAGTCACGGACGCAGAAAAATTAAAACTAGGACCGGCTGACTACGGTGTGGGACTATGCGATACGAAGGAGCCGGATTTAGAAAAACAAAACACGACCGAGCAATTAATAACGGCAAAAGCGAGAATTGTTTTTCTTTTAGCCGTTTCAAATTAACTTCAATTTTAACTGCTATCTTCGTATAACATCTTTTACGTTCCATTAAAAATAAATTACGAGGATGAAAAATCGAGTTCGTTTGAGGTTTTTTTTTGCTGATGCGAACGGCGACGCGACGCGTATAAGTCGAAATGATAAAAGTTACGAAATTACGACGAGCGACCCGACCGACAGACGAGACGGGAATCGCGACTGAGCGGAGGTTTTTAATCGCGAGATGAGATTAACAGACTGGTAAGGAATACTTTCAAGTCTGCGAATGTCTGATTGGTTTTTTGTTTTTTCTTCACAAGTTTTGGTCGCGTAGATGAGATAATAATAAAGTTGAATAGCTTCGAGTCATTTCAATAGCAGAATAATTTTCATTGTTGGAGTTTCGATCTGCGAAGAGTTAAAGGGCAGGGAGGGGTAGATAAAGGTCACCTAAGGCAGACGGCGAAGATGTTATTTCTCGAAATTAATGGAGGATATTTAACTGACGTGATTAAAAATTTGGCAATGAACAATTCGTTCAATTTTTTTCAGTAGGTATTGTAAAATTATCAAGGGATCGAACCAGAAAACCAACAATAAAAAATATCACGAGCGACTCGCAAAAAAAAAAAATCATCTAATGATTAATTTGAACATATCTGACCATCAAATCGTTCACGAATGATTTAATTTTCACGAACGACAAACTACTGCAACCAACTACCTAATTCATTAATTTTTCAACGATGATATTTGAAAGGCTTTCGCAAGTACAAGGTTCGAATAAAGAAATTAAAATCAAAAATTCATGTTTATTTCACGATAATTTCATTCGCTGACCTTCTACCCCTTAATTCAAATAATTCAAGGCGTTCAACAAAATCTTCGAATCGAAATACAAGGCGTTTACAGTTTTTATGGATTCATGCTCAGCTATTTCCACTTCCTTCCCCATCCATCTACTCTTAGGAAAATTGAAATAATCGTGATGTTTTACAGACCTGCTCAAATTCTTCGAAAAAAAATCATCGATACATTAAAAAGTCACGGAGACCAAGAAATTCAAATTTTAATTGATAATTCTAAAAAAATATACCTATTAGAACATTACTAGTATAATTTTTCAAAAATGAGTTTCCTCAACTTTACCAGAAATTTCAAAACATTCCAATTTTATATTCAGGAACGAAAGTACTCTTATATTTAAATAGAGATTAGACCCCTGAAAAAAAACAGGAAAGGGCGAATTTTTTCGTATTTCAGTTCAGAAGGGAAGGCGGAGATCCTCCGAACATTTTAAAATTAGTGATTTTCAGAGAAAAAACTCTCATTTTTCATTGCTTCGTTGTTTAAAAAAAAATAATGATTTTGGAGCAAAAATTCTCTAAATGGCTTTTTCCAGATTTTCCAAAAATGCAGGATTTTTTCAACCAATTTTTCAATTTTTAACGTCATTTTATCAATAAGTTTCAATATTTCAAACTTTTTTTCTAGTTAAAATTTTCCCACATTTTTATTTATCAATTCTAAAAATTTATTTAACTTGGATTTTTTTTTCAAAATTTTTGCAAACTTTGAATTTTCTCAAGTTGTTTTCGAATTCCATTTTTTTGAAACTTCCAATTTTCTCAAATTTTTCCTTAGAATTTTCTCATTTCATAAATGTCAATATTGAAGAGTTATATTGCAGGTAACGTTGACATAAGTACCTATTTTTCTTGTTAGGTTTGAAAAAATGTCAACAAATTTCCAAGTTAAAATTGAATGAGGTCAGAAAAATTCAGATGGTAAAGGTTAATGTTTGAGTTTAATACTGAATTTTGAGGAAATTTCTTTGAGTTGAAAAAATTCCAAAACATTGAATATCGAAAACAAAACGTTCTTGGTAACACAAGTTTGCAACGGGTGAACTTGTGTGTTGTTTACACTAGATTCTGAATAATTTTTACGCAAATGGGATTTCGAAGATCCAAGTTCAAATTTTATCTATGTTCAAATTTTTTCAACACTTAATTATTTCAGTTTCTTCGATTCTTATTTTTTTTATAGCTGTATCCAATTTTACAATTTTTCATCGGTAAAATTCTTTTAAATTCAATTTTTCTTGAAATTTTTTCAAATTTGATTTTTAAAATTTCATTTTATTTTTTTTATACCTATTACTTTTTTTAAAAAAAATTCCAATTATTTATCGAGTTGGAAGAAATTTCATTTCTTTTAAAAATTCGAAGTGGGAAAAAATTTCAACACATTTTCAATTGGAAAAATTTTATATCTAGTTGAAAAAAATTGACAGAAACTTATTAATAATGAGAAATTAAAAAAATAGAAGATATCAAAGCTGGAAAAACGTTTAAATTTAAAAAAATTTCAACTTTGATTTTTTTCAAATTTTTTCCAACTTAAAATTTTTCTTTATTTTTCTCCAATTTTGGATTTTTAAAAAAATTTCCAACTATGTTTTTCAAAATTTCTTCCATCTTAGAAATTTTAAAAAATATGGGGAAAAAATTAAAAATCAAAATTGGGCAAATTTTTAGAAAATTGAAGTTTAAAAAAAATTACATTAAAGAAAAAATTTAAAAAAATTTAGCCTGGAATAAATTTGAACTTGGATTGTGAAAATCCTATTTGCGTAAAAATTATTTAGGAGCCAGTTCGTTTACAATCTAGAACATTTCGAGAACGATTCATTCGAAAATAGTAAATCGATCGCGAACGATTCCTTCAAATTGTTGCGCAAATATTCACGAATGATTAATTTAGAAAGAAAATCAATTCAGAAAAATTCATTCAAAAAGATAAAAATCATATTTTAAAAAATATTCAAGAGTACCTAAGCACAAAGTATTTTGGACAATTTTCGTTTCGAAATAATTTCACATGAGTAATGACTCAAAAAGTGAAAAATGATCGTTTTTATATTTTTCTCTGGATTGACTTGACCGATTTTTTTCAAACTTGGATATTCATGTAGGTATATGTAAGGGCTCATTACAAAAAAAAATCCAGCTCCCCCCTCCACTTTTTCCCCTCCAAAAATTCCACTCAATATTTTGAGGCCCTCCTTACCTATGAAGGACTCGAGGCAAAATTTTCAAAAAATAATTTCTAGGTACCTTATTGATCCTAGAATAACATATAATTTTTTCAAAATTTTGCCTTGGGTGCGCCATGGTCAAAATTGACCAAAACCAGAGTTATCTTTGGCTATATTGGAGAATATTTGAAAAATAACACCTTTTGATCATTAGATACAACAATTCTTTTTTTTTTTCATTTCTACCCCTTGAATTGATACAAACCATTATTACGAGATATTTTCCGCCACAACTTCCAATTTTGAGGCCAGTAGCACCCCCTCCCCCACCACATCATCATTTTGAGATCACAGTAAATCTGTCAATATTGGTATCGTTTTCATATGAATCGAACATTCTGAATGTGAAAATGAGGTTGGATTTTTGATTGGACTGATATCCGCCCCTCAAGAAAATGAGGGGTGAGGCCATTACAGTGTTTTCACTTTTCAAAAAAAAAACTATGTTATCTGGGTAAAAATGATGAGTATTGGGTTTTAGTGCATCAGTTTTAATATAATAGCGAACATAAATATTCATTTTTATTCGAAATAATGTTTTAATATAATATTTTCATCTACTTTGCTTCATTTCATAAAAAATATTTTTTTTACCCAGATAACATAGTTTTTTTTTTTGAAAAGTGAAAACACTGTAATGGCCTCACCCCTCATTTTCTTGAGGGGCGGATATCAGTCCAATCAAAAATCCAACCTCATTTTCACATTCAGAATGTTCGATTCATATGAAAACGATACCAATATTGACAGATTTACTGTGATCTCAAAATGATGATGTGGTGGGGGAGGGGGTGCTACTGGCCTCAAAATTGGAAGTTGTGGCGGAAAATATCTCGTAATAATGGTTTGTATCAATTCAAGGGGTAGAAATGAAAAAAAAAAAAGAATTGTTGTATCTAATGATCAAAAGGTGTTATTTTTCAAATATTCTCCAATATAGCCAAAGATAACTCTGGTTTTGGTCAATTTTGACCATGGCGCACCCAAGGCAAAATTTTGAAAAAATTATATGTTATTCTAGGATCAATAAGGTACCTAGAAATTATTTTTTGAAAATTTTGCCTCGAGTCCTTCATAGGTAAGGAGGGCCTCAAAATATTGAGTCGAATTTTTGGAGGGGAAAAAAGTGGAGGGGGGAGCTGGATTTTTTTTGTAATGAGCCCTTGAATATCCAAGTTTGAAAAAAATCGGTCAAGTCAATCCTGAGAAGAAAATAAAAACTCATTTTTCACTTTTTGAGTCATTACTCAAGAACCACTTGAGTTGGGGGTCTGAAACTCGGGGTAATAATGTATCTCTAGGGTACCTATATACCCTGTAAGTATCATTTCGAGATCGCTCGGGGGCCGATTTACCATTCTTACCCGGCCATGCCCTTTGCTCTAGTTTAAAAAAAATGGGGTGAAAGAAGACGCAACGAAAACAACAAATACTTTACCCAGAAAAACAAAAACCTAATCTGAAAAACCGAACATAAAAAGCCTCATGAATTCGTAAGTTGAATATTTACTTCGTTAAACGTTCGAGTTTTCATATCTGGCCCCCTCTTATCGTATTTTGTTCGGTGAAACGCCAACCACAGGTAAATCGTATTAACAAAACCCGTACAAATTAACGATTTCCCACTCAAACCGACACTTCTTATCAGTATCATTTCCTTCGAGGTAAAAATATGTTTTCCAAAACAGATAAAGAAATGGAAAATAATTCTCGTCGAACGGAAGTGATACCTTCGAAATGGTTTTCTTTCTTCGGTCTCCGCTTCACACCGATTCGATCCGCGTCTCGCGAACTTTCCTCAAACGAGAAAACAAGGCCTACGAGGCATAAAACTGGCGCGGAAAACCCCTCCGAATTTGATACTTTTTGACGCCTCTGCTAAACGCACGATGCAGTAAGTATCAAACGAACGATGAAATATAAATCACTTTTTTTTTCTCGACAAATTGAAAACCGTTTTTCTAAAACATTTAGTGTACGAAATGAAATACGAAGAAGGAAGGAGGGCAAAAAGTTGAAAGTTTACCGCCTCAATAAGAAATTACTTATTCCGTCCGTGTCCGCCTCGCTTCGCCTATCGTCGTTCATTTCTCGTCGTCAAACACAGACCGAGAATAAAATACGCGAAAAGTTCGATATTTGGCTCGGTTGTCGTTTGAACTGCGGATTAAGTGATAAACTTTTCATGAAATGGACATCGGAGGAAGGGGAAAGAAAGTATCTGCCAGGTATAACGTACGAAGACGGACGGATTTCATTTCATATCGAATATTTTATGGCAATGGACACGTTTCGAACAAAATATCGTAAAGGTATTTATAAGCGCCAACGGTTGATTATTTGGACAGAATTGAACTTCAATTGCGATAATGTTACCGAATTAATGAAAATTTTACAAGGTATGAAACGAATCGATTATTTGGGAGGTGGGTAAAAGTACCTGAATTCTTTTTTAAAAAATATTCAGCCAAGAATAATTTTCAAGAACGAAAAAACTCATCATACAACAGCAAGAGAGACAGCCCCCGAAAAAAAAGAAAGTTGTATTTATAAATTTTCGTAACACTTAAATCAGATAGGGATTTCCAAAGCATTAAAACATGAAAAAATGTTTTTTTGGAACACTAAAAATCCAATTTTTTCAAGGTTTCACCCTCGTTTCGCTCGGGCATAAACAAATTGATTGCGATTTTATAATCTATCTGAGACGAAACTGCGAAAGAAGGGTCCCTTTTTACCCCCTCCCCTTTGAAAATCCTTCTAGTATTTCAAATCTTCATACATTTTTGAACCCCCCCAAAAAAAGCTTCCAACGCCACTGAATATGTGCATTTTTAGTCAGTCCCCCTATTCCATTTCGAAAAAGCAAAAAAATTATCTAGCCCAGTCAATTTAGGAGTTGACCCCCCAAAAATGAAATTCTGATTTTTTTTCGCGTTTTACGTTCATAATGGTCTACTACAAAAAATACTAAAATTGACACCCCACAACCCTCCGCTACCCCGAGACTCCCGAGAGGAGGGGTAAACGTCCGCAGAAAACCGGTTTTTCGTGAATATCTCCTCAAATAAGCCTCAAAATTGAAAAATAGTTATGAACAATCTTGTTCTACGTGTAATTTCCTATCAGAAAGTGTTTTTGTTTTTTCAAAAACACTCACTTCCTTGACCAAAAATTAAGGGTAAAACACCTATTTTTCAACAATTTACAGTATTTTTTGAAAAAATCGAAACTTTTGTGAATATCTCCTCAAATAGGCCTCAAAATGGAAAAATGGTTATGAACAATCATGTTCTACGTGAGATTTCCTATTAAACAGGTTCGTTTTTTTTCGAAAACACACTTTCCTTCGCCCAAAAACTAAGGGTAAAAAACGCTTATTTTTCCAATATTTACAGTATTTTTGGAAATGATGGAAATACGAAGTTGAAAGTACCCAAAATTATACCAGGGAAGAGTAATTTTTTTATACATGCTGGTAGGGTACTCCAAGAATCTGTCTAATATGAAATCACACGTAGAACATGATTGTTCATAACCATTTTTCCATTTTGAGGCCTATTTGAGGAGATATTCACAAAAGTTTCGATTTTTTTCAAAAAATGCTGTAAATTGTTGAAAAATAGCTGGTTTTACTCTTAATTTTTGGTCAAGGAAGTGAGTGTTTTTGAAAAAACAAAAAAAACTTTCTGATAGGAAATTACACGTAGAACAAGATTGTTCATAACTATTTTTCAATTTTGAGGCTTATTTGAGGAGATATTCATGAAAAACCGGGTTTTAGCAGACATTTACCCCTCCCCTGGGGGTAGCGGAGGGTTGTGGGGTGTCCATTTTAGTATGTTGTGTAGTGAATCATTGCGAACGTAAAACTTAGGATTTGATTTTTGGGAGGCTTGGTACATTTTTTCTCTTATTTGCCTGGACTAATCCAGCAGGCAGCCCATATTGTCCCCCCCCCCATTTACGAATCTAACGACACCACTTCACAACACAATGGGTCTGTTTATCTTCACACGGAATGAACCACAAAATGTAAATCGTTCGTTCGAATCGCAACTTCGCAACCTGTCCAAGATAGCAGGGATGAAGAGCTAGCTAAATGCTGAAAGTTTAAAGCAAAAAGCTGAAAATCTATCAAATTTAGGCAACAAACCGAAAGTCGAAAGTTCAAAAGTTTTAAAAATAGCAAGGTAAAAGAAAAGCTAGTCGAAAGGTTTTTCTTACAGATTTATTTTTTAGCTTTTGTCTTGAAAATTTGAAACCAAAATCAACAATTTTTCAACCAATTTTTTTTCTATTCTCAAAATAGTTTCAATTCTTAATTTCCTTTTCTCAAATAGTTTCAACTCTAAAAATTTTTCCTCAAAAAATTTTTCAACTCCAAAATTTTTCATCTAGAATACAATTTTTAATAACTTTGAAATCATTTTTTCCTCCAATTTTTCTTCAGGTATAAAAATTTTTCAACTCTGGTATTCTTTCCAAAAATACATACCTACTCGTAGTTTTCATTTTTCAACTTTAGAAATTTTTTCTCAAAATTAAATATTTTTTGCTCTCAAAATTTTTTCTCAGAAGTTCAATTTTTACAGCTTTTGAATTTTTTTCCTCAAAATTCCATTTTTTAGCTCAAATGTTTTTCTCAAAATTATTTTCCAGCTCTAAAATTCTTGGAATAGAAAAATTTGTTAAAAATTTGGGTTGAAAAACATTTTAAGAAATTTAATGTGAGAAAGTTCGAGAGAATGTCAAGTTTTTAAAAATTTTATTTTACAGTTGATATAATTTAGATAAATATTACCTAGTAAAAGAAAAAAAATTTAGCAAAAAATAAAAATCGAAGAAATTGAAAAAAATTTTAAAGCTAAAAAAAAATTTGAGAAAGAAAGTTTAGTGGGGGAAAAAATTTATTGGAGTCGATAGCGAAAAAACGAATGCTTTTTCTAATAAGGGCTCCCACGTCACAAGGTCTTCAGCCTTTACACGAGATAATTCCCGCTATTATTTCGCCAGCCGGTAATGTAATGATAATATTATAAAGACGTAACCAAAGACCGCAGAAACCAAACCTTATAATAGTTGGTAGATTTATGCCTCGAATTTATGTACAATACCGCCACGACTATACAGAAATAGCAACGAAAATCTCGGCAGTCCGCAGATAACTCCACCATTCGCTAAAAAGTTTTAATGGCAGTTCACTGTTTTTTACTCTGTATCAGTATGATGGCGGGGTTTTTTCCATTTAGAATAAATTTAATTTAAGCCAAACTTTAACCGCGTTCCGGGCTCGAGATACCCGCAAGTTGGCGATAAATCGAACGGATTTAAATCTCTAAATCAAAGATATAAAATCGAAACTAATCGTCGGTATCGTTTTAAATCAAATCCTCGCTATTTTGTGCACTGAAAACTTTTCGTAAAACGAATATATCTACGTGAGAGGCAAGGGGTGAAATATTATCGCGAAATGTGCGACCAGGTAATCCGACTTCGACGGAATTGAACGAAATTCTTCCGAGAGATTTGAAAATTTGCGAAGAGTGGTGAGAAGTAGCGGTAACGAGGACATCGCAAGCACTTCCGACGAGTTTTCAGTCGAAAAAGGAGGGGAAGGGAGATTGAAAACGTTGAATTACTCGTATTAATGCTGCGTAAGAGCAGCGAGCTGGATATACGAGAGAAAAACATGCGAAAAGCAGAGATGTGGTAAAGGCAAGGTACATGGGGTAAGGATCAATCCATGTCAACTCGACCAGGTTTTGACCTCAGGTCTTCCGATGTTGCTCACAATTTTTTTACGGGTTCCCCTCGATGGTCTGATGAAGGAATCACTGTCATTTTGATCATAATCCTCCAGGGGAGTGGAGAGTGGTCCTCGTAATTTTCGTAGGATTGTGATTTTTTGCGAAACGGCTCAACTTTGAAGGCTCATATCTCGAGATCAGTTTGGTCCAAGATCAATCTGTTGGCGCGGTTTTGTAGATAAAAGGAGATTCAAAATCAATAATCACACTTTGAAAATTCCAAGTTGAACTTTTGTGATGAAAGTTCAAATTTCATGATAAAAATAAAAGATTATGACTATCATTTTAAAAGTCTGAAAAAAATTACAATGAATAGCCCTTTTTATTATCTTTTCAATCAACAAATTTTCAAAATGGAATCTTCACACCTCAAAAGAGTAAAAGGATTTATTAATTTTGACCAAAATTCAAAAAAATGTAAAAAGTGAAGTAACACATCGATATCTACTGATTCGAAAGCGCTGAGTTTGAATATGAGCTCAGTTTTTTCATTCGATCCCTCTGAGCTCTCTATTAGCCCCCCTCCAATTAGTAGTCAGGTCTCAATCGTACAAAAAAAAGGCTTCCGCGCGAAATTCCTGTAAAAATTGATTTTACGATTGATTCTTTTTTTGGACACTAAAACAAAGAAATTAAGCCCGTATGACCTTTTTTCCCCCTCTACCTTTCCCCAGGGCCCACCCCCAACATTTCAAACGCGTGTATTGCTTTATCTATGGGTCGCAATGAAAAATTTTTTAAGCAAAAGTTGTTCCTCAGCACCTAATGCGCATTTTCATTTCTCATCAAAACTCATATTGGAGCAACTCCTGTCTCCCAAATTTGAAAATAAAACAGTTTTCAGAAAACTTTAAAATCACGTTTTCTTCATTTGAGACGCAGCCAGGGATACCCGACCATATGTCGGAAAAGTAAATTTCGAGAAAAACGCAAATTAAGAAAAAATGACCAAAAATATGGGGAAATTTTTTTTATCAATTTGTATACTATGAACCCTCTACTTTCATATGAGAATAGGTTCAGGTCCCAAAAGTGTCATCTTCTTGGTTAAAAAACGAATTTTGCTGAAGGCCTCTGAGAAATTGAAACCATACCATATGTCGAAATTTTATAAAAATATGTTAAAATTTACAACTTTCATTATTATTGAAACGTAGTAGTGTTCAACAAATATCCGGATATCCAAATACCAAATATCCGGATATCACACGGAAATTGCCGAACAGCTCCGAAAACATCCCGAAAACGGTTGAACTTTTCCGAGAGTTCCCGAATCCTTTCACGAACCCTCACAAAATTTAAAAGTCGATTATCGAAATCGAAAAATCGAAATTGAAGAATCGATTATCGAAATCGAAAAATCGAAATTGAAAAATCGATTATCGAAATCGAAAATTCAATTTTTTCCCCGTTGAAACTCTTCATTTCGATTATCCGGATATTTGTTGAACACTAATTTTCAAAGCATGATTTTCACCGTTTGGTTTGTAAAGTTGTTTGACTTGCACTATGATTTCATTTCTCAATGCACGTAATTTCAAGTTCGTTTTAATGAACTACAGTGGTGTACGATTATTAAGAAAACAAATTTTGTACCAAAAATGTCATTATTTCTTGAAAAAAGATGATTCCCGACATATGGTATGGTTTCGATTTTCAATGCCGGCAACTTCTGGAAGGGGTCAATGACCTAAAGTGATGTAAGAGGACGTAAATAAACCATTTCCGATGAGAAAAGTCGTTTACAGAACATAATTTTTTTTTATTCATTGAAAACAGTTCCAAATTTTGTTTTGCGTTTTTCTCAAAACTTTGATTTTTGAAAATCATTTTTTGGTAAACTTTGAAAAATCATAGAAAATTCATTTCTCAACCTTTTTTAATGCGGTTTGCGCTATTCGGAAGGTACAAGTCTGTACTATTTAAAGAGTCAAAAAAACGAAAAAAAAATTTTCCGACATATGGTCGGGTATCCCTGGCTGCGTCTCATTTTAAGCGAAAAGTTTCTGAGATACGGCAAAATTTGTAACCACAAAAAGTATTCAGGATTGAATTTTCTTTCAAATGAGCTTTATCGCGGCCATTTTCACCAAATTTACCCGACAGGGTGGATCTCTCCCCTCCCCCGAATCTCAAAAGTTGAACCCACGAAAAAAAATTGAACGATTTTTGTTCTTCGATATCTAATGCATAATTTCATTCATTATCGAGAATTCATTTTGGAGTAAATTTTGTTCGTGGGTCCAACTTTTGTAAAAACGAGGAAGGGGGAGAGGTCCACTCTATCGGGAAAAGTTGATAAAAATGATCATGGTAGAGCTCATTGGAAAGGAAATTCAATTCTGAATACTTTTTGTGATTACAAATTTTGTCGTATTTCTGAAACTACTCGTTTAAAATAAAGAAAACGTAATTTTGAGGTTTTCCCAAAAACATTTTTTGTTTTCAAATTTGGGAGGCAGGAGTTGCTCCAAAATGGATTTTGATGAGAAATGAAAATGTACATTAGGTGCTGAGGAACAACTTTTGTTTGAAAATTTTTTCATTACGACTCATAGATAAGGCAATACACACGTTTGAAATGTTGGGGGTGACCCTGGGGAAAGGGGGAAGGGATAAAAAAGGCATATGGGCTTAATTTCTTTGTTTTAGTGTCCAGAACAAGAATCAATCGTAAAATAAATTTTAACAGGAATAGCGCGCGGATGTACAATTGAGACCTGACTATAGGTCAAAATTAAAAAAAATTAAAAATAACGTATCGTGTCGTTTGTTAGGGTTTTAAGGTCACCGAGTTCGAATATTTTTGGATTCAACCTTTCGGCGCCTCCCTAGCTCCCAAATTTTGAGAAAACATTTGCAAGAAATGAAGACAGCGTGTGGCTCATCGATTCTCGCAAATTTGAGGTCACCAAATTCGAATATCGACTTAATTTTTCGATCTGACCCCTCCCTATGCTCTAATCCCACCCCTCGCCCACCTGTCTACCGATTTTTCAAAATTCAAAATATTCAATTGTCTGAAATAGAAGGAAAGAAGGTTTATAATTTGAGAATGGGGTTTGAAAATTTATGAGCCCGAGCGAAGCAAGGGCAAATTTTTTTTAGAAAAAATGTTCAAAAAGGTGACATTACTTCACTTTTTCTGTTTTGTACAAGGCGAAAAAAAATTCAAGTAATTTCGAAAAAAATGTGTAATTTGGAGAAGGAGCTTAAGGAGGGGGTCAAATCGAAAAATTAAGTCGATATTCAAACTTGATGACCTGAAATTAGTGAGAATCGATGTGCTACATGCTATTTCCATCCATTCTCTGTCTAGATATTATGGTGAAATTGCCTCCAAAAAAAAATTGAAAATAGTGCTACGGTATTTTTGAGAGACCAAAATAAAATTTTAGATCTTAAATTTTTTTCTCATCTCGTTTTTATTTCCTTTGCGTCGGAAAATCACGATTTTCGCTTCAGAAATTTTCGTCTATTTCATCGAACGATATTTCTACACGATGAACGATTTCTTCATCATTTTACGAGTAGATCAGTAACAAAGTTAACAAATTTCAAATATTACATTAGGTTCCAAGAAAATTATTCGGTACAGAAATAGAAGTCGCAAAATACTAATTTGTGGCTGGCACAGTGGTAATGAACGTGTTAAACATGACTCATTCCCATTCTGGGAAAATCGTGATATTTTCAAACCTCTTGATTGTTTTTCCATCCAACGAATTTCTCGATCCAAATTCGATGAATTCGCTTTATTTTTAGAGTCATGCCTGTAACTAGTTTCTTGTTTCTTGGGTTATTTGATGGATGAAGAGTTCAGTTGAAGAACGTTAACATTATATTCATTTGATTTGTTCATCATATGCCTTTCGATCGTCGTGTCTTTTAAATTTCGGCGAAATTGAGCTCTACATAGATGATTTTCTTCTCGGTATGTACATATGTATTACTCATTTTGGTTTTGGTTGCGATGTTCCTGCAAAATATTAACGTTGGTGATTTTCTTCTACTCAAACCGAGGGAAACCATGCTGGAATCATATCGACACTTGGTGCATAAACGAAATTAGCATTATTTCAAACAAAATTTTGACATTTCTTGTAAACTGTGAAAAATTTGAGAAAATTGCCAACCACCTACTCACAAAAATCGTGTTAAAATTTGATAATTTTTCTGTAGTTATAGAGCAGATGAAAAAAACATCCAGAATTTTGACAAAAATTGATGAGATAGTTTACTTTGAATGGAAGAACTTCCGTAAACATGTTGAGCCCCCAATCCCAAAGGAAGATGGAGCTAGAGATACTCAAAGTGCCATCATTTTCGAAAAAAACATAGTTGTTTGCTACGTCTGGGTAATTTTACCAGTTGGGAACTTCAGTCATCCCCTAAAAAGGCGTGATTCGAGTTTCTAGACCTATCTGAACTATTTATCTCGAAATTGGATATCAAGTGGTTGAAAAGTTTCAAGATTGCCTAATTTTCACCAAATTCAAATTGCTCTCTCCAAAACCTCAAACTCGAGCCATAATTTTTTTAGTTACCTACAATAATTTTTGAAGAATTTTTTCAAAAAAATTTCACGATGGTGCTGCCAACTGCATTCTGATTTACGAAATTTTCAAGAAATTTTAATCAGCAGTACCAGTACAGAAAAAATGTTTAATTTACGAACTTAACTTTATTTCAACGCCAAATTGTTGACTTACTTGAATTTTATAACAACTGCAGGCATCATTGCAAAATTTTTGAAGAAAAAAGTAACTTTCAGTAATTCTTTTTGAGCAAAAAGTGACCAAAAAGTAACCAAAAATTCAATTTTTTTTGGTGGGCAATTTTTTTACAGTTTTCTGCAAACATTTCAAAGATTAATCAACTGAAAAGACGTGAATAATTTCATTTATTACATTCCTTCGTCAAAACAACATTTTTTTATTGAAAAATTTTGAAAAATATAGCAATTTCTACGTGAAAATTTGAATTTTTGCCGGGAAGTGCGAAGAAAACGCGATTTTTGAGGGGGGAAAAGGTAAACAAAGTGACCTTTTAGACGTGAAAAGTAACCAAAAGTGACTGAAGTCGAAAAAAATGACAAACACCCTAAAAAAAAAGGTGCAACTGTGGGGATCAAAACGCAGTTGGCAACATTGCCAATTGCCATCAATAAATTATTTTGAAAAATATCAAAAATTATTTTAGACCATCGAAAAAAATTGAGGCTTTATTTTGATCACTTTTTTTCAAACTTCCAACAATTAAAGACTTATTGAAGTGAAAACGTCGGAAATGACTTAAATACATTGGGTTTTCCTCTACCACTCCCCAAAATTTTGAGTCGATGCGATCATTTTTAGTATTTTTAGTGATTTTTTTTCTGAGGGAACACAAAAATCGATTTTCAAATTTTGGGTTCCCAAGTTTCGACCACACCAGCTAATTTCGTCCACAATGAGCGGAATCTCATATTCTTGTTTCACAGATAAACAAAATGAGACCAAACGACAACCCTACAGCCAAAACTCGCAGAGAAAATTAGAAAAAACAAATTCGCATTCAAAACAACATATCATACAAAATATAGGTGGTCGAGATTAGGACACCCCAAACAATTCGAACTTTCGTGAATATTTCACTTGGCCTTGTTTTACGGATTTACAGAGGGTGGTGAGCGATTTTTTTTCAAATTCCCCTTGATTTTGCACTCTAGGTTTTCAAACTTCATCTTTTTTCCTGCATAATTATTTTTGAAACTTCAACATTTTTTCAACGCAAATTTTTTCAACTACATTTTAATGATTTCTTCAAAGTTAATTTTCAAACTCTGAATTTTTTTCCTCAAATTTTTTTAACGTAAATTTTTCAAGCTTAAAATTATTTTTACCTCAAAATGTTTCAAACATCTACTTTTTAGTTTTTTCAACGTGAATTTTCAAGTTCTGAATTTTTTTCCTGTAAATTTTTCCCTAAAAAATTCAAAAATTTTCAAACTTCAACACTTCTATTACGTAAATCGGAGCCATCTTCAGGAATATTCTGAAAAATACAATTGAGAATTATTTTTAACAACTACATTGAAAATAATGAAATATTCAATACAAATTAAGGTCTTTACTGTATTTTTCATTATTTTCGATATTTTGGTTAAAAATAATTTTCAATTGTATTTTTCAGAATATTTCTGAAGAAGACCCGATTTACGTTGAAGAAGTATAAAGTGTTCAAGTTCAAGAAATTTTAAAGAAAAAATTTTAGACTTGAAAAATTTACGTTGAAAAAAATTTTAAGTTTAAAAAATTTACAAGAAGAAATTCAGAGTTTGAAAATTTACGTTGAAAAAAGTAGAAGCTTAAAAAATTTTGAGGAAAAATTTCAGACTTCGAAAATTTAGGTTGAAGAAATTTTAGAGGAAAAAAGTTGAAGTTTGAAAATTTAGAGTGCAAAATCAAGCGAACTTCGAAAAAAAACCGCTCACCACCCACTTTAAATCCGTAAAACAGGGCCAGGTGAAAAATTCTGGTACGTACCTTCAATTGTTTTCAAAAACGATGATTTTATTGAAATCTGACGCCATGCACCATCACAATGCACAATTATGCTGTATAATTTATTACAAATATTATTCACAATATCTGATCAAAGAATACGTAAAAAAATTTCACATTGGCGATTTCGTTTTTTTTTAATTTTCTCCCCTAGTTTTGCCTGTAGGGTTGTCATTTAGGTCTCAAATTGTTCATCTGTGGAAAATGGGCATGAAAAAAATTTCCCCGGTAGATTGCGTCCATAGCGGCCGAAATCGGCAGGAGGTCGAAATTAGGAAGCGGTCGAGATTAAGGCACTTTACCCTTATTCAAGTGAGTAGTATGAATTTGGTAAAGATCCAAAAATTATCAAATTCATAATCTGTAATTTTTCAACCGGTAGTATTTCCCAACAGCGACAAAATCATGCTTTTTCAAAAATGACCACTCTCAGGTTCCCTAGCTTCGTGCTCTTTGAGCAGAGGATTTTAAAATTGTTTTTTTTTTTCATACACGACTAATAGTCTACAGTCCAGACCCCGAAAAGTGTTCAATGGGTCTGCCGGAGCCTAAAAACCCCCATTTTTTCAAGTTGGCCGGGAACAAAAATTTTTTGCCATTTTGTAGCACATGCTCCCCCGAGTCCGAATATGTGTTTCATTTCCTTGGGCATGGTCACAATGGTCCCCTAGGGCCCCCAAAGTGCGATTTTTGGTGAAATTTGGCCATTTTTGAAAGTAAAATGATTGTGTAGACGTCATAAAGCTCGTGGAACAAGAAAACCCCACCTTCATGGGGACATGAACTCATTCTGAACCGATTGAGCCTAAATTTTTGGAAAACGGCTGGCACAATGAGCCGCAGGCGAATTTTAAAGATGCGCCCCTCGGCGATTTCTAAAAAAAATAAACAGCTACAAAATTTTTACAAAATGGCTATGCACGCGTGTAACATATCAAAATGGGGTAAAATTTCGCGAAAAAACCGAAAATACCAATGAATTTTGATTTTGACTCCTTCCAAAAATTTTAAGGGGTGAAATTTGGTCAATTTTTGACCGATTTTGAAAAATTGTCGTGTTACCTATCAAAATAGGATAAAATTTCGCGAAAAATCCGAAAATGACAATGAGTTTTGATTTTGACTCCTTCCAAAAATTTTAAGGGGTGAAATTTGGTCAATTTTTGACCGATTTTGAAAAATTGTCGTGTTACCTATCAAAATGGGGTAAAATTTCGCGAAAAATCCGAAAATGACAATGAATTTTGATTTTGACCCCTTCCAAAAATTTTAAGGGGTGAAATTAGGTCAATTTTTGACCGATTTTGAAAAATTGTCGTGTTATCTATCAAAATGGGATAAAATTTCTCGAAAAAACCAAAAATTTTGATAAATTTCGATTTTGACTTTTTTCAAAAGGTTTACAGATAAAATCTATTCAATGTTTGAACAATTGTGAAAAATCATTGTTACTTTTAAAACATTTTGAAATTTTAAAAGAACATAAAAAATATAGTTTTAAAGATAGGTATTTATATATTATTCAATCGGAATCATTTTCATCGTCGTGCGTGCCGTTTTACTCTCTAAATTTTTCTTTCTCATACATCATAAGTGATAATTGCAAAATTACTGAAAAATTGACCAAATTTCACCCCTTAAAATTTTTGGAAGATGTAGAATTACAAATTTATTGGTATTTTTGGTTTTTTCGAAAAATTTTACCCCATTTTGATAGGTAACACAACAATTTTTCAAAATCGGTCAAAAATTGACCAAATTTCACCCCTTAAAATTTTTGGAAGGGGTCAAAATCAAAATTCATTGGCATTTACGGATTTTTCGCGAAATTTTACCCCATTTTGACATGTTACACGCGTGCATAGCCATGTTGTAAAAATTTTGTAGCTGTTTATTTTTTTTAGAAATCGCCGAGGGGCGCATCTTTAAAATTCACCTGCGGCTCATTGTGCCAGCCGTTTTCCAAAAATTTAGGCTCAATCGGTTCAGAATGAGTTCATGTCCCCATGAAGGTGGGGTTTTCTTGTTCCGCGAGCTTTATGACGTCTACACAATCATTTTACTTTCAAAAATGGCCAAATTTCACCAAAAATCGCACTTTGGGGGCCCTAGGGGACCATTGTGACCATGCCCAAGGAAATGAAACACATATTCGGACTCGGGGGAGCATGTGCTATAAAATGGCAAAAAAAATTTTTGTTCCCGGCCAACTTGAAAAAATGGGGGTTTTTAGGCTCCAGCCCCCTATAGTGACCCGGCAAAAATCGAAAATGCTCATTTTTGTGAATACCCCATCCATACCAACAAAAAACCAACTGATTTTTTTGTTCCCCAAAAAAGCATAGCATATTCACTTTCCTGAGCACTTTTCTGCGTCTGGACTGTAGACTATAAATTTTCTGTTCAGATTATTCTTCGTCCTTCACACTACGGTTGATCGAAAAACCAAAAATTTTGATTTTTGAAAAGTTACCCCCCCCCCGCCGCAAAAGTTGTTGGCTGGATAGACTAGAAAAATAAAATAAAAAATTTCAAAATCGATTCGTATCTTCCGATAGCGCAAGAGCCTTCAATTCTTCAAAAATTGCCAAAAATTTCGAAAAAATTTAAAATTGACTAAAATTGATTTCAGAGCTTTTGTAGTGACTATCTACACCAAAAAGCACATTTTTTTGAAAAACCCAGTGTTTTATAACTTTTTTCAATTTTTTTCAGCGGTGAAAAAATATGATAAATTTAAAAAAAAAACTATAAAACACGGATTTTTTCAAAAAAGTTGTGCTTTTTGCTTAAAATATACCCTAAATATTTCGCACCTTTCGACATAATTCTCATCAACACCTTCCACCGGATCTATTACTTTTACAACTAAAAAAATTCAACCATTTCGATTTTTTCAGCAGTAAAATCCCTATCAGCGACGTCATAAATAACCAAACGAGAGTCGAAGTTCGCGAACGATTCTTCCTAGATTAACTATACATCGCGACATTGTGACAGGCAGGTAAAAAAAAAAAAGAACAAAAATATCAAAGCATACGTGACTCCGAGTAGGTAGGTAGGTATCATTATCCATACACGACATACTTTTCAAAACGGCGATAAAAATGAGCCAAAATTCAACCCGAAAGATAAGCTTTTCAAAGTGACGAGAGTACGCGAACCTTGCCATTCATGAAGATAATTCATGTTTTGATAATCGATATTGCTACACGCGAGTCGTCGCATACAATGTTATCACCGCGGGCCATAATTCGACGGAACTCGTCGATCGCGATCGTTCGAATCGAATGAAAAAAATTTCGATTCGATTGATGGAAACTCGTATAAAAATCAAGAAAACCAGAAGGAATCGTTGGTATACAAAACATTAGGGCAATTCCATCGCCTTTGAGGTCCCGATAGGTATATTTATGGGCGATAATGTTGAACGTACAACATTCGTTGCAGCTAAACATATCGAAAAACGATAATTTTTGAAAAAAAAACTACGTCACTGAAGGTCATCGTCAAAATGTGTTGGAAAAATAGCCACAACACAGCGTAGGTAATATCGGCGTATAACCATGTACCTAGCTACGTGGAAATAATACATCTACGAGCTGGTGACAAATGTCAAAATATCTAATTCGGTGGTACGTTTCCGCAGAAAGGTGACCGCCGGTGAAGTGAATTTGTGAACGAAATTGCAATTCGACGCAGACGAAAATATTCGATAAAATTTGGACAAATTTCCGTTCGAATTTTTAGCCTCAACGACAGAATGATCCATTTGATATTCCATTTGTTCAGGTATGTAATTTTCAAAATTTAATCTCAGCTGGTAATTTAGGTTTAGCTTGAATTTGAGTAAAAGTACCCAGGTGATATACTTTTATACGCCGAACCCAAACACTATCGGAGCCGAGTGTTATCTATTAATTAAGCAACAATCTTTCGAATATCAAAGTGGATTTTTATCAAAAGCTGATGCATCAGATTCGTATACGACGGTAAAATTAATCAGATAAAAGTCCAATTCTCTTTACACCTAATTAATTAAAGACCCCGGCAAAAGGAAAAGGTTACCAAGCATTTGGTTTCGTTTCAAGGGTAAATCGACAGCAAATTTAACGCTTTTATAAATTCATAACTTTAATTCGGCCGCCATTCGCGAGTTGAATATCTCAAGCGTATCTGTCGTGTCGACCGATACCTATGTATAAATTCAAAAAATCCTCATTTAGTTAGTGTTAGTGGTGATTGTGATTTTTTTTTTCTCCTTCAAGAAGTATCCTAGATTAATACAGCCATAAGGTAAAAACTTTCGTACTATGTGGAGTTGCTCGCATTTATAGAAAGGTGTAGAATTGAAATGCATTAGGTATTTTTATTGCTAACGAGAGAAAATTGCTGCTGCTGCGGTGTGGTTTTTCGCTTCGACACGTAAACTCCTTATATAAGGTTATTTTTTGTAGCGAATATTAAGACAAATTGAAGCCGTTTATCTGATATGGTAACGTTGTTATTGCTCAAACTGTAGCGTTTCGTGAAATAGTATTCTTTACGATATCGTATATCTTTGACTATATTGGAGAAAGATATAAAATATTACGTTGATAAATGTAACCGTCGTTGGGGAACTACGTGAAAATAACGTTTTCGAGTTGAATTATTACGTTCAATTCATATCTATGTACGATAAATACGGGAAATGGAAACGGAATTTTTCATTCGCGATTTAAGAATGAAAATTTACAGTAAATTGTAATAATAAAGTATTATAAGTAATTGAAATCATCAGTAGGTGCCTAAGAGGGTGTTGATTGAGGAGTCTGACTTTCAAAAAATTGAAAAAAAAATTGAAAAAATTTTGAAATGGTAAATTTTAAATTTTAATCGCTATCGACTGGCTCCCTAATGTAATTTATGTAAATAAACTTCAAAGTGACTCAAATATCTAAAAAAAATTATTGAAATTTTAAATTTTTGAATGTTTGATTTTTTATAAGCCATTAGAATTGTTCCTGTTGACAAGATATAATGCTGAAAAAATTGTTTTTCTCAATTCCAAAATGAGAGATTCTTCAAAATGAATTTCTAAAAATTTAAAAAATTCTACAATTAAGAAATTTTCAATTCTAATCCTGCAATGTTGCCTATCTTGACAGAAAATGGTGTTGGAAAAATTTTGGATCCACAGATAAAATACAGGGCGGCTCAGTTAAGGTGTGAAATATTAAAACCACGTATTCTACTTATCATTTGGAGTAAAAAATGTTATATACATGATGGGTCATAAACGCTTCATCACTGAGTTATTCGCCTTTAAAGGGGGCCCAGATTTCACCCAAAATTGGCAATTTTTGCTCTAGCAGTGAAAATTTTCGGGGGTAGGTGGTGGAAAAAGTGAAAGGAGGTCCATAGAAACGTATGCCAATTTTTTTTTTTGGTTCATAAGTAAGTGTTTTAAAGCAAAAAATGTGGTTCTGTACCAAAAAAATGGTCGAACAAAAACAAGAAATCATTTTTTTGAAATTTTATTCACTTTTAGGGGTAGTACTACTTATTTAACACCTATTAACCCAAATTTCTGTTTTTTTTTTATTTATTGGATGCTGAGTAATCAATTTATCAAATTTCGACCATCCCACAAAATTACAATAAAAATCGAATTTAATGATTTCTCATGATTCCTCATTATTATAAAAAAAATTTCGCCTAAAATTTTTTTCTAAAAAATCAAAAAAATGGAGAGTTTCTCAGCATAATTTATTTTGTGGCAACGCTGTAATTAACTTCCGCGTAAGTAACCCCGACGCTCGTCTCGTTAAACGCAACATTTTACGGGCGTCGCGTCGCGATGCGCAACGTTGTCGAATTTCCAGTTCTTTACTCGGCAATATCTCAGAAAGAAAGCGTTTTGGGTCCATGTTGAATATGACATTTTTTGTTCGTATTGATAAGTAGAATATGAGGTTTCAATATTTCACACCTTAACTGAGCCACCCTGTATATCTAAATGCACTTCAAGGTGACTAAAATTGAAAAAAATTGATAAAAAAGTTTGAAATTTGAATATTTTACTAATGAGTAACCCTTCGCGAAGTCTCTGCTGACAGGAAATCCTGATGGAAAATTTTCAACTCCGATGTTGAAATATTGAAAATTTTTCGTAACTTCAATTATTTGAACCAAATTTCCAAAATATTGAAAAAAAATCAATAAATATTAAAAACCCTTTCAAAAAAGGTAAATTTGAAGTTTGAAAAAATTTAAAATAATTCAAATTCAAAAAAATTCTTCTTCTAATCTCTTTAAATTATTTTGCCAGAAAGACCAACAAAAAATTTCAAACCCAAAAAAATATTAAGAAGTTGAACTTTTCAAAAAAAAATTCTAATTCTAAATTTCAAATTCGTTCATCAATTTTTTTCTGGTTATTTTCAAATCGTAATGACTAATGAGTTCGAAAAATTTCTACGAAATTAATAATTAGAATTTTTCCATGAGCTCAGTTGAAAAAATTTCAGGGCCATATTCTTCCAAAGGAAACTATACTGATAAGTTATCACAACTTTACAAGAAATTATGTCAATTTGGCTATTTATTTCGAATTTTCAACGATTTTTTCATTTTCTTGAAAATTTTAGTTGCTTTGACAACTGACACATCTTCCCCTCTCTTCACAACTTACCACGAAAAGCTGAAAAAATTTGTGCCATAGATGTTTCTCCTCTTTTCTCAACAATTAGGAGATGAAAAAATAATCAAATACCCTTGCGCACTTTAGGCAGTATACCACATTATGTCAATAAATCGACCAAAATTACATAAAAATTCAATGTTCTCGACTTTTTTCTTATTGATTTTCATAAAATTCACGTATATTTCTCTCCCTCCTCATTTTCCAAACCCTAAAATCAGGAAGTGGGAACTTGGAAGAAGGGTGAAAAGTTTCTTAGTTTAAATGTTTTGTAAAGATGGAGGGGGGAGGGGGGTCTCACACAATTATTTGAAGATTTTCCGTTTCAAAACTTTTTTATAAAATGTAAATACTTGCTTTTTATTGTTGACAACTTTGAAATTTTTTTGCAATTTTTTTGTTCAGAAATGAAATAATTTTTTTCTCGACGACTTATAAAAATTTAAAACTATTTTTTTGCAGTTTTTTTCTGTTTTGAATTGAAAAGGCAAAGAAATAATGTTCTCATAATTATGTACTTTTTATTCACTCGTCAAGTTTTTGCAAATTTTCTGTTTTTTTCTGGACTTTTTGCAAATTTTTAGGTGAAATTTCCGACTTTAGTACCACTTTTCGATTTACTATGAAAATTTTGACTTTTCTCGATTGACGATACTTGTATAATTTACACAATAACTATTTATGAATTTTTGAGTAACGAAATATGATTTAAATGTTTACTATTTATTAAACTTTTAAATTAATTTAATGATAACAACAACAACAACAACAATAGCAAAGATAAAAAATTAAAAAATGGTTTTTTTGTAAATTCTAAGTCCAAACATCAAAAAATAGTAATTTTTCCATGTTTACATCCCCCCCCCCCTTCAAAGTATTGCTCGATCATTCATCCAGATATTGGGTTTTTTATTTGTGATCAGTGCGATTATCTAAATTTTATAGCTTTGATCCATGTTCATATTATGTAAATATTGATACGATTTGTATTCTCGGGAACTTTCCAATTTCAACACCTCATCGTAGCAATTCGATAGCAATTATCTAATGTAATGAATTTTTTTCCTAATGAGATTACAAATTAATTGATCCACCTGCATTGAGATTATTTTAAACTAACACATGAATAGTTGAATGACCGCGAACACAAACGTAAATACGTGAGCATTTCGTTAACGATGATTCGGATTTGAAAAGTAAAATTGAGTAAAAGAAAGATAAACGAGCGAAATTTAATATAGTCAAACATTGAAAACATCTTATCTCTACGTTTAAATCGAGTAAGTAATTTACTGGGTAAATCGGTTATAAATTAATTATGTACCCGAGAGCTCGTTAATTCCCGTTTCAATATTTTAAACGGTATCAACGTCAAGTTTACGTTTGTTCGCTGAACCTGTACGAAAATTTCGGCATCGGAATGATAATATCGATTACTGTCAGTGCGATGTTTCTAATGACTGATTTTCTAATTTTTACAACGATTTATGAATAATATTTTGAATACAAAGTGGACTATTTATAGTGGTATCCGAAATTGAAAGTCGTATCAGCATAATCATACAAAAAAAGTAGAGCCTTCGAGCTAGCGGCATTTAATTTATTAGTAGTTTTTTTCTTCAGAATTTTTCCACCCCCCCCCCCCGGCCCCGGGGAGAAAAAGGTGGTTAAAAATCACAAAAATTATTCAAAGTCTTGGAAACAGTTCAACTACTTTTGTTAAAGGCTACAAAATTTGTTAAAATAGCAGCTTAAAAATCAAGAGAATTTATTTAAGTTGCAAATAAAATTGACAAAATTTGTTCAAAATTATCAAAAAATCTATTTAAAAGTTTTAAAACGTTGAAATAATTGTATAAGTGAAATTCATAAATTTTTGTTAAGATTTCAATCGCATAAAATAAATTAATTAAAAAAATTTATGGCCCGTCGGAGAAATTTTTACAACCTTTTGAACATTTTTTCCTGAATTTCTTGGAAATTTTTCCCTACATTTCTTGGAAATTTTTTCCTAAATTTCTTGGAAATCTTTTCCTAAATTTCTTGGAAATCTTTTCCTAAATTTCTTGGAAAATTTTAGGACCGAAAAATCTCAACGATGATTTTCACCTGTTTTTTTTGTAATACTTATAATGATCTGATGATTTTTATGATGTTTTAAGCAGCTTCTGAACATTTAGAAAAAATTTTGAGACGCAGTAACACATTTCATGATATTCTGAATGATTTTAGAACATTTCCAACCGTTTTTGAACTTCTTTGATGATTTTCATCACATTTCATAACATTTGTACGTATATTTTGATAATTTTACATTTTTGACAATTTTCACCATATTTTGTCCATTTATTATTTGGTTTTGTAATTTTTACAATGTTTAAAACCATTTTTGTGATCCTAATCAAATTACGAACCATAATTTCAAAAAGGATAAAAATAAGTCTAAAAAATTATTTGAAAATTTTTTTAATGGCTCTATAGGAATTTTTGAAGCTCCTGAAATCATTTCTTCTGAGGTTATATCAACTCCAATCCCAAAAGTCGACCCTGAGAGGGGACCCTTCCCTCTTTTTTTTTTAAATTTTCCAACACGAATGATTTTCCTCCATTTTCAAAATATATACAATACATCCAAATCAAATACTCAATTTCACTGTATGAATTCTCAGTTCAACCTTCAACCAATCTAAAAAATCACTTTTTTGTAAAAATAAAAACAATGATACAGAATAAATCTCAGGTTTCCTCCTTTCAAAATTTTCTTTCCATCTTGTCCAATTATTCAAAATTCTGAAAAAATTTATCTTTTGTCAACTCCATTTCAATTCTTTGACTTCTTTACTTCATTTTACTTTGTTACTTCGTGCTTTGTTGCATTTTTTCTCTCCACTTCGTACCTATTTTCATACCTAACTTAATTTCTTATTTTGACTTTGTATTATCTTAATTCATTCTTTCTTCTTCAAACTTTTTATCCTCGTCTTCTACTCCTTTACTTCTTTAGGTAAGTACTCCTTTCAACCTTATTTTTAAATCTTCATCTCCTTTATCACTCTTACTTTTTTCACCAACGTACTGCAACGTATTATTCTTAATTCTCTATTAAATTTTTCTTACAAAATCTCGTTTGAATTTTAGTTTCCCTTGCTTTTTATACTTTTGCCAAAAATTTGAAGAATTAAAAATTTTATCGAGTGAAGCATCAAAATTCTAGTTTTTTGACTTCTTACATGAATTCCTGAGATCATTTCAACCTCAAACTCAAGAACTGACTCTCGAGGGTAAGCCTGGGACCAAAATTAAATATGCTTCTTCAAAATTTTCAATTTTTAACCTTCCCTGTCTCACACTCCGGAGAATTTACTTTTAGGTCTGGGGTTGAAATGATCTTAAAAATCAATGCAGAGAGTCAGAAAGACAAACGACAAAGTTTTATGTGGGTACCTCAATTGATCTTAAAGTTGAACAACTTTTAATTTCAGTCTCACCCTATGGCCGAAAGTCTACTTCTCAGTCTCTGATCAAAATAATCTCAAACATGGTTACAGAAAGTCAAAAAACATGGATTTTGATACCTCATTCTGTCATTTGAAGAGCTCTTTTCCAAAGTGGGTTAAGTCTAAAAAAACAAAAATCGAGTTAGATATGCCATCTGATGGTACAGAAAGGAAGCTACAAAACATATGCAACGGCACTTCATACCTATCAAATATTCAGTGTTACCAGCGGTTTTCAGCTCTGCGTTTCTAAAATGATTTCGAAAAAAAGTTCATAATCAACAAAAATTTTTAGTTCTCCAAATATTTTTTTACCTTTTTAAGGTCCCCAACATAGTGGGTATATTATATGATAGCAAAACACAGTTTTAGATAAATTGAAACTGCCAATTACTGATTTTTAAGGACAATTTAGCTTCCAAAGTGGATGAAGTCATCGATTTTTCAACTTTGATGACCCGCTTGCTCCACGAACAATTTTTTCTGACCAATGAGATGAAGGATGGACCTACACTTTCCACATTTTGTCACATCAAACCCACAACAAATTATGGGCATCAAAAATTTATATATATTTTTCTTTTTTTAAAAAAATACTTTTTTACCAAATTTTCAGAGACCTCTCTACTCGACCCCCCCCCCCTCAAAAAAATGAAAAATGAAATTAATTACAAAAAAATTTTCATTGTTAGTTTTTTTAATCAAAAATTACCAATTTTTATAATTTTTATCAAAAATTACCAATTTTTATCAAAAATTACCAATTTTTATCAAAAATTACCAATTTTTTTGTGATTTTTATCAAAAATTACCAATTTTTTTGTGATTTTTATCAAAAATTACCAATTTTTTTGTGATTTTTATCAAAAATTACCAATTTTTTTGTGATTTTTATCAAAAATTACCAATTTTTTTGTGATTTTTACAAAAATATTTCGCGTCTTTGGGGTTTTTTATTTTTCCATTACTTTTTCTTGAAATTCAGTTTTCACTACTTCCACCAATTTCACTATCTGTTAATACTTTCATGAAACAGAATGTATTTTCAATTTTACTGGCTCGATCTCTGGTATTCGATGGTTGACTTTCCTGTTTGGGGTCGAAATAATCTCAAAAATTGATTTAAGAGCTTTAAAACCTCCTTAAAGTAATTTTTCAATTTCTTTTCAACTTACAATTCAATTATTCCCCCTCCCCCCGGAGGAACTTTCGAAAAATATCATTTCTGACTTGGGAAAACTGCAATAAATTGAAAGCCATAAACCCAAAAGCTCAATATATTTGTGTACTTCTGATACGACTTTAAATATGAACATCCCATCTTCACAACCCCCATCTAAACCGAATTTCGATTTGTTCGCAGGATGGATCTCATACTGACAACGTTGATAAGTATTCTCATCATCATCCCTCTGTACTACATATTGAAATCGCACAATAAAAAGCAGAGGATAGCCAAATACATAGATAAGCTGCCGGGCCCGAAAGCGATGCCATTATTTGGCAACGTTCTACAGCTGAAAGTAGCACGAAACAGTAAGTATTTGAATTTTCGCCCGTTTCAACCATACACGTAATTTTTCTGCTTCAAATTTCGGCCAGATAAACGCGAAATATATTCATATGTTTATAATAGAATAAGAAATATTACACGAATCGTTAATCTCGGCCAAATAAATTCCGCTCGCTGTTTCGCGTAGAATTCGAAACAAAAAAGAACGTATTCGAGGATACATCGTAGTATGATACGTTTTATCATTCACGTAAATTATAAATCTGACCTATTTCCAGTCTATATATCCAAACTGCGTATAATTCTCCGTTTTATATACGTAAATAGCCGGCACGCGATGAGATGAAAACCACTCGGCGTGGAAAAACTCGCGTATCGACGCTGTTACCAGCATTAATGGCAATTAATGAAATAGAACCGATATTGCTGCCCGTAAAGAAAATGCAAACATCCTTAACGAAACCTAGGGCCGCCTCCTGTTCCGCCATTAAAATATTAATCAAGTTAATTCGCGAAAATTGCTAATTTCTAAAAACAACCCTTAGAATAAAGAAGAAAAAATATATATAAATTTTATACCAAAGTTAATTAAAGTTGGACGCGTTTTTTCTCTTTTTTTCCTACTTTTTTCGGTTATCGTTATTACGGTTCTGCGCTATCGTACGTTTTACTGCGGGCGCATTTTAATCACAAAAATAAGCTCAACAAGCTGTACCGGTAAGTTTTTTCCTACTTTTATTTTCTCTCGATAACGATTAGGCGTTCTTTTTGTATGAAAAATGCTGCCGCGAAAAACATCCGGCGAATTGGAAAATTTTCCGAGTAAATCTCCGGCGACGACGATCTTGCATTATTTTCGAATGTTCGATTCGTCGGAAGAAATTACTTCCTATTTAGTAGTCCAGTCGTTTTAGGATTTAACCCCCCAAAAATTCAATCCTGATTTTTTTTTCGCGTTTTACGTTCGTAAAAGTCCACTACACAACATACTAAAATGGACACCCCCACAACCCTCCGCTATCCCCAGGGGAGGGGTAAATGTCTGCTGAAAATCGGTTTTTCGTGAATATCTCCTCAAATAAGCCTTAAATTTGAAAAATAGTTATGAACAATCTTGTTCTACGTGTAATTTCCTATCGGAATTTTTTTTGTTTTTTCAAAAACACTCACTTCCTTGACCAAAAATTAAGGATAAAAACACCTATTTTTCAATAATTTACAGCATTTTTTGAAAAAATCGAAATTTTTGCGAATATCTCCTCAAATAAGCCTCAAAATGGAAAAATGATTATAAAAAATTATATTCTACGTGTGATTTTCTATCATACAGGTTCGTTTTTTTTCGAAAACATCCCATTCTTCGCCCAAACATTATAGGAGTGGAAAACTCATATTTTTCCAATATTTACAGTATTTTTGGAAATTATAGAAATACGAAGCTGAAAGTACCAAAAATTATACCAGTGAAGAGTATTTTTTTAAACATGCTGGTAGGGTATTCCAAAAAGTCACCGCAAGAATTTCAACCCCTACCGGTAATTGTAAGGGAGGTTATTGAATAATGCATTTGAAAAATCGAGGTTGTGGAAAGAAAAAGTACTTTAAACGCGATGCTATTGCTTATTATTGGTGATACGAAACATTTCTTTGGGTCGGAAGGATTCAAAAACGATATTTTCAGCTTCGTATTTCCATAATTTCCAAAAATACTGTAAATATTGGAAAAATATGCGTTTTCCACCCTTAATTTTTGAGCAAAGAAGGGGATGTTTTCGAGAAAAAAATGAATCTGTCTGATAGGAAATTACACGTAGAATATAATTGTTCATAACCCTTTTTCCATTTTGAGGTTTACTTGAGGAGATATTCACAAAAGTTTCGATTTTTTCAAAAAATGCTGTAAATTGTTGAAAAATAAGTGTTTTTATCCTTAATTTTTGGTCAAGGAAGTGAGTGTTTTTGGAAAAACAAAAAAATTCCCGATGGGAAATTACACGTAGAACAAGATTGTTCATAACTATTTTTCAAATTTGAGGCTTATTTGAGGAGATATTCACGAAAAACCGGGTTTCAGCAGACTACTCATCTCCTAGGGGTAGCGGAGGGTTATGAGGGTGTCCATTTTAGCAGTGGCGCAACCAGAAATTATAATTGGTGGGGGCTAAAAAGTTGAGGGAAAATGGGAAGGGGGTCAAAATTTAGTGAAAAAAGTGAGCTTGCATAGTCAGGAAATTTTTTTGGGCAATTGATTCATTATTCAGATTTGCGCAAAAAAAATTTAAATACTTCCGGATTTTTGGAACAAACGATCCATATTAAATGTAGTAAAATTCCAACTTTTTGAATCATTGAAATATATTTTGCTGAAAATCAGTGATTTTTCACTGATATTTTAGTCAAAATCACAGTATCTTTTGACGAATTGGAAATTGATTGAGAAATCAGTGAGTTTTTGACTAAAGTATCAGTAAAAATCACTAATTTTCGATGAAAGTTATTCCACGAATCCGAAAAGTGGAAATTCATCAAATTTAACACTGATTTAAACTAGGACAGCGATAGTGTATTCAAGAAATAGAGAAATTAAAATCTACCGAGCGAAGCGAGGGTGAATTTTTTCGGAAAAATCGTGCATGAAAAGCAAAAAAAAACACTTTTCTGACATTTAAAAATTTTCGAAACACTTTTGGGGGAGGCTTTAGCCCGGTAGCCCCCCCTTGGTTGCGCCACTGCATTTTAGTATGTTGTGTAGTGGACCATTACGAACGTAAAACGCAAAAAAATCAAGATTGATTTTTTTTTTTGGGGGGGGGGTGTTGTTACATTTTTTTTCTTATTTGCCTGGACTATAGATGTTCTTTTGCTCTTCGACTTAAGGGAGGGGGGCTGGTTTTAAAATTTTTTAGTTAAATGCACAGCGTAGAAGAGAAATTATTTTCAAGTACATAGTAAAAAAATAGTAAAAAAAAAATTTACCTAAAGAAATTTTAAAAAAATGAAAAATTGGTTTAAATTCATATGTAATTTTCAAAAGTGAGAAACTTGATATACCGGAATAAAAAATGCCCACAGTCATGAAAGATAGAAATATGACACATGCATAAATTTTTTAGCAACGTTTTACAATAATGTAAAAAATCATGTTTTTGCAATTGAGAAAAGGGCAGCAATTAAACATGGAAAAACAGAGATCTCACTTTATGTCCCATTTTCTCAGAAACCAAATTCAGGAACATCCCAACCATGTCTCATCACGAGGGTTTGGAGAAATCCTAACTTTATCCCAAAAAATGGCATTAATTCATTCAAAATCAGAACCGTATTAAGTAAATCAATTCAACATAACAACATAAAAAATTGTCAGTTTTAGAAATTCTTTTGTTAAATTATAAAGAAAACTCTCCTGAACACAATAAAAATAATAAAAAAAAAAACAGTCGGATAGTTTTAAAGAAAATGGGACAAAAACATGAAAAACCAACTTTACGGGAAAGAGCTTTTAAAAGAAAAAATTTCAACTTCCAAAAAAGTTGAGCTTTTTAAGGCTGAAAAACACTTTTTATAATTTTTTTTTCAAATTTTACCATATTTTCTCATATGATGTGCAAATTATAAGTGAATAGATGCAGAAAACATGGAAACTTCATTTTTGGGCAGTCTTCAATTTTGCTGTACTGAATTGAGTCAAAACTCGAACTTCTTCTATCTTTACTAAAAATTAAAAAATGAATGCTCAGAGTTGTGTAGAATTTTGAGCTAAAAGTAAGGCAGTATTTAATAAAATTCAATTTCACCATAGTCGTAACTTTTTTAGGAAGCCGTTTTGTCGAAAAACTTTTTGAAATGATTTATTTTCTGGAATTTCCAATTTTTATTGGTGGTAGGTTGACTTAAATTGAGGTAATTGTCGGTTTTAATATTCATCTGTGTATGGCGAATTACTGTGAGCATTTTTTTTAAATCGATTTTTTCACCTCCACCCTTAAATACCTGCGCCTACGTTTAATCAAAGGTTCGAAAATTGCCTGGTCGTCGTTTTTGTGACTTTTTTCCTCCCGACACCTTCGCTGGCGAAAGAATTTATATTCGGTACACGTTCGTGTTCGGAATGAAAACTAGTTAACTTTAATTAGGCGAGTAGTGCGCTGCGTGTTCTTGTTTAATCAACATCGATAAACATAATAAGTAACTTATATACTTGGAAGTATTATCCACAGGCACTTTTCGAATTCCATATGTTTATAACATATAGAAATATAGTACTACGTTGTATGTAGTACCTAACCTACCCCTAAGTTAGATTGGCATTCGTTCGTATACTGGAGTGAACTTCGTAAAACATATTGTGAGCTATTTTCAACGTGAACTTGTTAACTTACTTGAATTTTCCCCTCTGCAACGTTCCAACAATTGTTTCTATAGTTATTAAAGTATGCAATTTATTATCAGTCGTGCTCGTTGAATTTGTTAATGAAAAGTTGAACTTTTCGAGAACTTAAATAGGTGAAGTATAGTCTTCCTTTGAGAGCATCTCGTGCCGGGTAAAGTAATTTTCCAAAAGGTTTGGCATGCAGTTTACCCATTACCCGTGATAGGGTCTTTATTTTCGACGATTTGGAAACTTATGCGGTGCTATTCGTCAAAGCTGGACGTTTTTAAGCGAAAATCGTTCAATTTACTAATTTTCCAAGCGAAATGTAGGTGGTGTCAATGGCCCTAAATTTCCAAAAAAAAGAGAGTAAAATTTGACAAGAAATTCAAGGCTTGGATGCCAAGTATTCATCAAGTTCTGACTTATGAAAATTGTTTTTCCAAGGTGGCAGGTAGCAAATTGATTCGATACGAGTATTTTAGTCTGATCTACAGGCAGTCCAAATTAAGATGGTTTTCAAGAGACGTGGATTTTTTCTTTACCCCCCCCCCGTTTAGCGAAATCGCAAGGGGCCTAACAAAATTTACAAATCGAAAAACAGGACTTTAGCAGGGCGATTTCCAAAATTTTTTCTGGTCTTTCGTTGAGATATTTTTACCCTTACCAAAAAATTAATTCTCACAAAAATTGAAATAATTCCGATTTTTTTTTCATACCTGCTCAATTTCTTTCGAAAAATTTTATCAATACCATGAAAAATGATCTAAAAATAAACGAAACGAAAAATTTAAAATTGAATTGATAATTTGAAAAAATATTCGAAAAACATGAATTTTAAATGAAAAATGCAGGAATTTTGATCCAAATTTGAGACTTTTTCACAACTTTAAACAAAATTTCAGTACGAGAAATTATCCAAAAATAAACGAGATGAAACAATTTTGAAATCGCATTTATGATTTGAAAAAATATTTGAAAAACATGAATTTCGAATGAAAAATGCAGAAATTCTGATCCAAATTCGAGACTTTTTTACAACTTCTTTTCAATTACCGTATGAAAAATGATCGAAAAATAAACTAGATGAAACAATTTGAAATTGAATTTATGATTTGACAAAAATATTTGAAAACCGTGAATTTCGAATGAAAAATGCAGAAATTCTGATCCAAATTCGTGACATTTTTTATAACTTCTTTTTTCAATTTCAGTATGAAAAATGATCCAAAAATAAACGAGATGAAAAATTTGAAATTGAATTTATAATAAATTTGAAAAAAATATTGAAAAACATGAATTTTAAATGAAAAATGCAGGAATTTTGATCCAAATTTGAGACTTTTTCACAACTTTAAACAAAATTTTAGTACGAGAAATGATCCAAAAATAAACTAGATGAAACAATTTGAAATTGAATTTAGGGTTTGAAAAAAAAATTTCAAAAACATGAATTTCAAATGAAAAATGCAGACATTTCGAACCCAAATTCTAGACTTCTTACAACCTTTTTTTTTTTCAACTTCAGTACCATTTTGTTATCTGCAGGACCTGTTAAGACACATCGAATCGATTCAATGGTTCTCAATCAGTTGTTCATAATTTTATTTTTGCAACTTGCTTCTGTATTTTGAATTTAGTTTCTTTTTTACCACAATGTCTCAAAAAAATACGACAAAAGTAAAAAAAAAAATTGAAACAAAAACTGTGGAGTATGAAAAATAGGGCACTTCTTGTTTTACAATTTTTTACCAACTATTTATAAGTTAAAAATAATTTTTCTTTAAAAAAGTGAAAAATCTATTCACACACGAATAATTTCTCAAGAATATTCGACAGAAAATATTTAAAATTAATAACCGAGCATTGATTTTTGAAGATTTTTTGCAGGAAAATTTTCTTCCACATCTGGTTTTTTGTCCATTTTAGAATAATCAGCCAACAACTGGTTAAGAGCTGCTAAACAGGTTTAAAAAAATATAATATTGGAAAACGATCGATTTTTAATGCTTTATGATTTTCGTTTGAAACTATTTTTCGTGAGGATATTAATTTTTGATCAATTATGATTGGAAACAGAAACTAAGTATTAAACCGGTTTCAAAAAATGTCCACAATTTGCAATATTTACGAACCGAATTAGATGACTCTTATACAACCCGAATTTCTCGAAAAAAAGAAACACATTTTATAAGTATTTGGAACACTTTGTAGAGAAGAAAAAAATTATCAACTCGCTATCTTAATCCAATAAAAAATGACGAGCATTAGTGAGAAATAAATACAACATGCTACAATCTCTCTTGAGAAAAAAGAAGAGCTGAAGAAGCCTCCTCAAATAATATGTAATGAGGTTTTCGACAAAACTCAAATTCTCAAGAAGAAAAAAATGAAAAAGATGAAAAAATCATTAAAAATTGAAGATTATTTTCAAAATTGAGATTTCTTCATTTCAATTTCTTAACTTAGTCTCTTTTGAGATAAAATTTAGTTGAAAAAAATTTAACCTTCCCGAAACATTAGTCAAGGGGTTTTAAACTGGGCTAAAAATGTATTAAAAAATTATTAAAAAAATCGTCGAAATTTAAATAATTTTCAAAATTGGATTTTCCAATTTTACTTTCTTAATTTAGACTCATTTAATAAGAAAAAAAGATTTAAAAAATGCCAATTTTTCAGGTACAATATAAAAATATCGATTCAAATTACACCAAAATTTTCAAAAAATTGAAAATTTCTGATCATAATTAAAATATTTTTTGTATAGAAAATGTCTCAGGAAAAATTTCAGCGTAATTTTCTCCCTAGAAAATTTTAAAAATTTTTCAGTTTTTTAAACAGCCAATTCGAATTGTCATTCCCGCCTTAATTATAATTTTTAAAAATCAACAACAATATTTATTCCACGTTCTTTTCTCCCCAGAGAGATTCCATTCGGTAATACAACTGAAAAATTATAAATTTTTAAGTAATTTTCGCGTCCGAAGCCAAAGCAACAGGCTAACACGTCAATTTATAACTGTGCCTAGCAACGGAAGAGGAAGCGTACTTCGATCAACAAAAGCAAGCCGTTATTGATGAACTGACAAACGTCCTCGCTGAGGGCTTCAAGTTTTCTCATCGAAGACCTCCGAATAAACCGAACTTGAGAAAACGACTTTTGTGACACCAGTGACTCGAGACTCATCAAAACGAACCGTCGATCTCCAGAATTGAAAAAATAAAAGAGGAAACTTGTAAAAACAAAATTCCACGGATCTTCCAAACACAAAGAAGTCGCTAATCGTCGATCGTAAATTTAGCTGGCAAATCTCAACTTAGTCTTACTTCTGCATAAAAATTCGTACATTTTGCTGTGCAGCTCCATCATGACAAGGGACAAGCTTTAAGCTGATAAAAAAAATCATCTAGGAAGAATTAAACTTGGAAAGTATAGAATAATTTTTTCGATTAATTAAAAAGCAAAAATATCAAACACAAAACTACAAAAACACTTTATCTAGGTCGTAAAAACACAAATCTACGACTAAAAAGCAAAGTTACCATTTTCTATGTATAATATTTTATCAATTTTTCTAGCTTTGTAATCTTAGTATTATTTATTTATCTCATAAGCTATTTTTTCTATTTTATAATCTGAACTTAATACTCCTGAAAGAAAAATTCTCTGATTCTCTAAAAATAAATACGATCAATTTTCAAGATATTTCTCTCTTTTCTTTTTTTTTTGAAATTCGAAGCCTTCAGACACCACCTACACTTCATTTAGCTGATTGAATCATCGTAACAATTATTTCTCCACAGAAACCAACAACAAAATGAAAGGTCGAAGGGAGAAAATCAAAGAAAAATTTCCATAAAATACAACTTTCAGAGAAACCCTCCCACACAGAAACAAAACTGCTACAAAATCATTTCAAAATTCCAAGATCCAGACGACTGCTACGAAACATCAAAATAATTCCTCATTCAAATAAGCTCTATCGGTCGACACGTAAAAATGTTCGAAACAAACGTCTCTTTAGAAATACCCTTTAATAAAGATTGAAAACTCGTTTATCCATTCGATTATTTATTCGAGCTTCCCTTTGAAAACCCCGAACCTCGGGGTCATTTCGTTCGACTCTAATTTATTACTCGGTCAAAGCATTCGTCGTTTTTATGGAAATATAGTAAAAGACAGCAGCACATACTTGTTGATAGTACGATAAATATATTTGAAGGAAATATACGAAACGAGTTCGCAACAAAGTTCATCTGTCAACGGGTATTTTTTTCACTTTATTATTCGTGTTTCAGAATTATTCAAAGTTATCGACCAAAGAACCAAACGATTCTATCCGCTGTTTCGTTCCTGGGTCGGACCTGTACCCTTCGTCCACATCCTAAGACCCGAACATGCCGAGGTACGTACAAAAATATTAAAAAAATTAAACGCGTTGATTCGAGATCTCAACTACGTAGAATTGGTTAAATAGATTAAACGTACACTGGAGATGAAGAGCGAGACGGATCGAGAGAAAGAGAATGAGAAACTGGCGAAATTATATTTTGAAAAAGCGCGATAAAGTTTTTCAGAAACGCGTAGAAGTAATGAATGTTATGAAATTATTTTTCTTAATTTTTCACAGGAAATTAAGAAAAGTAGACGTTTACACCAGGGTATTACATTCTATATCGGTGTAAAAAATTCCGGCAGCTTATATAAATTTTCTCTCAACTTTTTAGCGTCCGGATGAGCATTGCGGGGCGAGGGGCAGAATCATAAATAAAATTTCGGATACCTAATAGTATACAGACATTTTAGCTAAAATAAGGCCCTAACCCCAACAAAATTATTAGAAAGGGAAAATTTCAGATATAAGCTCAGTAAGGTATGTATTTTAATATCCCCGAACTTCCCTAAAATTGGTGGATATTTTGCCCCCTGGTGAGGGAGGGTTCAAATTTTGATTTTTCGGCTATAACATTCGAAATGACCCACTTACGAAAACAAAGTTGAATCAAAAATTATAGAGCATAACAAACAATTTTTTCATTTGCAATTTTTCCCTAGGACGTCATGGGAGGGGGGGAGCTGGGGCATTTGGAAAAAAGACAATTTTGAAAATTTCCCAATTACACAAACAATTAATCGACTTTTAGGAGCGGTTCTTCTGCATAGAACATCATATTACTACGTAGAATAAGAAAAATGTATGGCCAACTAATCTCAAAGTGGAAGGAGAGTAGACGCAGTAGCGTAACGAACTATTTTTTCTACGATTTTTTCAACTTTGAAACTGAAATTTGTCAACTTTATAGAGATAAAATCATAAACGTACTTAAAAATGATTTAAGGGAGGGGCTGAGAATTGGAAGATAAAATAGGAGTGGGGGTCAAATTTCAATGAAAAAATTGAGTAACCTGTTATTTTAGTGGCGCTGGCGTAGTCAAGCTATTTTCAGCAGGTTGATAATACATAAACAGATTTGAGCGAAGAAAAATTGGGAAATTTCGGAATTTTTTGGAACAAACAATCAATACACTTCTTAGATTTGAATTAGTAAAATCCACTTGATTGAATCAGTGAAATTAATTTAACTGAGAATCATTAATATTTCACTGATCCTTCAGACAAAATTATTGATTTTTTCTGACAAACGAGAACTGATTAAAAAATTGAGATTTTTGACAGAAAGATCAGTGAAGAATCATTAATTTTCAATGAAAATGATTTCACTGATTCTGAAAGGCAAAATACCATCAAAGACTGATTTAGATTTAGCGAGTTACGTGTTTATTAGGGTGGGCCGAAAAACCAAAAATTTTGATTTTTGAAAAGTTACCACCCACAAAAGTTGTTGGTTGGATAGACTAGAAAAATAAAATAAAAAATTTCAAACTCGATTTATATCTTCCGATCGCGCAAGAGCCTTCAATTCTTTAGAAATTGTCAAAAATTCGACATTTTCAAAGAATTTTAAAAATTAAAAAAAAAATCCATAAAAATCAATTTTAGAGCTTATAGGGTCAATTTAAAGCAAAAAGCACAACTTTTTTGAAAAAATCCATGTTTTATAGTTTTTTTAAATTTCTCATATTTCTTCACCTCTGAAAAAAATTGAAAAAAGTTATAAAACATTGATTTTTTCAAAAAAATGTGCTTTTTGGTCTAGATAGTTACTACAGAGGCTCTAAAATTAATTTTAGTCAATTTTAAATATTTTCGAAATTTTTGAATTTTTGGCAATTTTTGAAGAATTGAAGGCTCTTACGCGATTATTGGAAGATATGAATCGATTTTGAAATTTGAAATTTTATTTTTCTAATCCATCCAGCCAACAACTTCTGTGGAGGGGGGGGGGTAACTTTCAAAAATCAAAATTTTTGGTTTTTCGGTCCACCCTAATGAAAATACTGCTCATGTTTGAAGTGCAAAAAAATGAACTTTTTTCGAATTTTCGTAATAAAATTCTCCTTTTTGGGCCTTAAGAGAGTCCCGAGCTCCTTGAGCCCCCCTTGGATGCGCTTATGGATGAAATTAATTTGAAGTAAAATTTTTCTTTCGTAAAATGGTGTTGCGAAGTGTGCTGTGACGTACCGAAGTCCAAATATTGAAGAGGCAAAATCTAATGATTTCCGGGTCGATTTTTGAAAAATTTTGTAAATCAATTTATTCAAAGACGAAACAGCCTGATTTTTTTAGGATAGATGGCACAAATTTGCAGACCGAACTGAATTTTTTGACCACTTCTCCCTCTCATTAAATTTACTTATTTTCTCAGAGTAATTTCATTGTAGTTGAAAAAACCTATGAAATTGCATATTTGTCCCGAACAAAGCAAGGGTGAAAAATTTTTAGAAAACCTCAAGTTCAAGGTGGAATAAAACAATGTTTTAGATTAATAAACTTGAATAAAAAATTGGTCACTTTTACTTTGAAACTATTGAAGGAGAAATATGATAAGGCCGAGGGCAGCGAGACCAAAGCTTTCAAAAAATTGATTTTTAAACATCGAAAATGAGTTTTAAGGAGAATAAATTTAATAAAATTAGTTGAAATAATTTAGAGGAAAAATACGAAAAAAATCACTTTTGTAGGATTTGGATGAAATACAAAAAGGCCAATGCTGCGAGGCCAACGTTTTTGAAAATTTAAGACTTGGGAGGTGATTTCAGAGTTGGATTGTGATTTCTGAAAAGTGGACGTTTTCCCCAAAAATTTTCATTTTTTTTGGTAAAATTTTGCCAATTTTTATCATTTTGAGACGATTTGGCTAACTTCTCTAATTTGAGACGAATTTGCCAACTTTTTCTACTAGCATTGAGTGTAGGAGTGACCCCTACCCCCATTCACCACATCCCTGGGTGGACCCTCTGTAAAAAAAGACGCAATTTCCCCCAAGCGTAGTTCAGCTACAGTGAAAAATTCGAAATATTGGTTCTAACAAACGTCGTAGAGCATTAAAGACGAAAATTTTCCTTTTTTTCATTTTAAGACGTGCTCTTGGGGACGAGCTATTGCAAAAAGAAAAAAACGGTGTTCAAAAATTCAAATTTTCAACCCTCTCTTTTGCGGCCCAGGGGTCAAATTATTATAAAAATCGAGTTCAGCGTCCACAAAACCTCAGAACTCCGCTTGTTCGACTATTGGTTCGCTAGATTTTACGTAATTTATTAAGTTGATGAAAAATTTTCGAACGCCGTTTTTTTAGCTCCCCCCCCCCATGAGACCCTAGAGGAAAATTGTAAATAAGAAAATTGTTCGTTTTTTTATGCTCTATAATTTTTGATTCAATGTTTCAACTTTTTTTTCGTTAGTGGGGTATTTCGAAAGTTATAGCCAAAAAACAAAAATTTGAACTTCTCACCCCCCCCCCCCCAGGAGGACAAAATATTCACCGATTTCAGGGAAGTTTGGGAATATTAAAAAACATACCCTATTGAACTTAAAAACTCATGTAAATTTCCCTCGCTGCTAATTTTTTTTGGGTCAAAACCTAAAATGTTTGTACAATAAGTGTAGGTTTACCTACCTACATTTTTTTAAAAATAATTTCCATTCGTTTAATTTTAATATTCGTCTTCGGATGGATTAATTTTAATAACGTGTGTAATTAAGAAATCCGACTAGCTAATGAAACGATAATGCCGACGAAGTATTGACCCCGGTGTATCGTTTAATTGTATTTCGAGTAAAGTTATCTCTACACTTATGAGACGAGAGTCGTTAATTCGCAAATGACACCCGCGGAAGCTATTTTTTTTTTATTTAACGAACTTTATCGCGTATCTTTAACGTCGAGATTTTTCCGTACATGCGTGAAAAAAATTCATCAAGGTAAATTAAATGTCACAAACGAGTACAAAAATCAATTTGCTTATCATCGCGGCGCCAAAACCGGGTTCGCGTTACCGTTTAATTATACTAAATTATTATTCAATTTTACAGATAATTATGAGCAGTTCGAAACACATCGAGAAATCTTTAACGTACAAGTTTCTGTATCCGTGGCTTGGGACCGGATTGTTAACGAGCTCTGGTGAGTTTTGATTTGAAATATAACTTGGAATCGCCGAACTCTCGTGCCCGAAATTGCCAACGATAAATAAGCCATTAAGTCTGATTGATGGTGCTATGAACTTTTTAAGAGGATTATACCGTCGTGTCGTCGGTGACACCCCTGTAAAATTTCAAGATTCTCGACAAAAGTGCTCGCCCTTTGTTTGAAAGGTATTACACGCAATCTCGCGATCACCACTCCACAAAAGTTTAAACAGGAGCACCTTTTTATTGCCGATTCTGCAGTACTTTCTAATAACATGTAAACTAATGCATATTGGAAAATATTCAAATGATGTAAGTACCTACTCGATGCAGATGTTATGCAAAGTGCTACCATCAAAAAATACGCCACGAAAGAATAAAATGAATACGTATTTTTTTTTTCTGTTCCGAACAGCCAAGGAAATAATTTTAATTTTTTTTGTATCGTGTTTCAGGCAGCAAATGGCACTCGCATCGTAAAATGATCACGCCGACTTTCCATTTCAAAATATTAGATATATTTTTCGAAGTTATGCAAGAAAAGGTGGATATTCTGGTTGGCAGATTGAAAGAAAGATGCGAAAAACCCGGGTTCGACATTTACCCCTTCATTACCTTGTGTGCTTTGGATATTATCTGCGGTAAGGGTATTGGAATTTTATCTAGAAATGGATTGTAACGCTATCTTAAGGATAGCGAAGGCATGAAACGTGAGATATACAGCAAAATACGTGAAATTGTGCTGTTTTTAGCTGGTTTCGTGTTTTAATGGGAAGTGTAGTTTGATTACGAGTCGATAGATGTCGACGTAGTTTACGATTTTCGATATCGAATATTAACAAATTCGAGCACGAAAACTCATCAATTTCAGTAAAGATACCGAGCTATTTTTTTCTCTCCGCTTAAAATTGTAAAAAACTGTCAGAAGTCGATAAAAATGATGAATTCGGAATTTTGAAAAAATCCGCTCAATATTGAATCCAAGGAGAGAAAAAACTCAAATTACGTATTTATTAGGGTATTTTCCAACCCCTTCCCCCTTCCCCCATTTGTCAGACATCCCAGCCAAAATTTTAAAAAAAATAACTTAAGGAACCTCTGACAGTCAGAAAAGTAAACAAAAAAGTCCAAAAAAGTAATCTTTTTTAAAATTTCAATTCATGATTTCACCTAGAAAATGTAAAAAAGTCATTCGAATTTTTACTTGGGAAGGTTCGTAATACTAAAATGCAATGATATACTTTTTTCAACCCATTTTTTTAAAGAAATTTTTTTTAAACAATTTTTTTTAAAGCAAAAACTGAAAAAAATTGATTTTTTGCTCAAATTTTTGAAAAAAGCAACTTTTTTGAATTAAAAGTAACCAATAGTAACTTTTGAGTACAAAAAGTAACTGATGGTGAATTTCCATGAAAAAAGTAACAAACTTACTTTAAATCTCCAGAATATTACATAATATGATAAAATAACTCAAACTGTGTATTCTTTGTATTTTTTCATGTTTTTCACTTCCTTCTCCCCCCCCCCCCCATCCAAAGTCAATTCAGCCAGCTTTTATTATGAAATCAAAATATACAAAATAATCTTCGCATATGACGGAGAAAAAACTCAAATTTGTGTATTCTTTGTTATCATTCTATTATAGTTTTTACTCCCCCCCCCCAAAAAAAAAACGATTCTGTCAGCCTTCACTATAAAATCAAAATGAACGAAGTACATAAATTGGCATATGATGGAGAAAAAATTGTGAACTTATTCTATATATTTTTTAAAACGTTTTTCACCCCCCCCCCTCCTCAAAAAATTCAATTCAGCCACTTTTATTATAAAATCAAAATGTACAAAACTAATTTGGCATATGATGGAGAAAAAACTCAAATTGCCTATTTTTTTGCCTTCTTGAGAAAAATTTTTCCAATACAGTCCGCTTCACTACGAAGTCAAAGTCATCTAAAAATTGCAAAAGTGGCAAAAAAAACAAAATTTTGTACTTTTCTGTTTCTTGCACTCCCCTCATTAAAAAAATCAATTCAGTTTCATGATGAAATCAAAATTTTGCAGAATATCCAATAAAATAAAAGAGAAAGATCAAATCATTACTTACCTACTTTGAAAATTTTTTAGGCCTCTCTTCCTCATTTTTTTTTTTTAAAATCAGTCAGTCTCAATATTAAATCAAAATCTTCTGAATACTGCTTAAAATAGGAGAAAATAATATTCAAATCGTGTATTTTTGAATTTTTTCGACATCTTCCCCCCCCCAAATCAAAAACTTGTTTTCCAACACAGTTGATCTACATGTAGTTATGAAAATAAAATCTGCTGAATATTATAAAAATAGCACAAAAAAAAAGTCAGATTCACAAATTTTGTATTTTTTAAATGTTTTTCCCCAAGAAAATTAATGTTTACCCTTTCATTATGAAATCAGAAATGTAAACTTCGACGATAATTTTTCTAGAAACAAAAAATGTTATCACTGCAACATTTTGTAATTTAATAAACCTGTTGACCAGTTCAAAATTGATTTTCGACAAAATTGTATAAAACATTAATTATTATTCGAGGCGTGTGAAAATTCCAGACATTTATTCGATTTTCTCTTTGGATTAATTTCAAAGCAATACCGTGCAGAAAAAATTAGGACCTAATGGGAAAAAATATAAGAGTAAAAAAAAAGGTCGAACGTCGATAGGACGTGATTAAGTAAAATTTTTCAGAATTTTTCAGCTCCAGGGAGTAGGGTGGGCCGAAAAACCAAAAATGTTGATTTTTGAAAAGTTACCCCCCAAAGTTGTTGGATGGATAGACTAGAAAAATAAAATGAAAAATTTCAAAATCGATTTATGTCCTCCGATCGCGCAAGAGCCTTCAATTCTTTAGAAATTGTCAAAAATTCAACATTTTCAGAAATTTTTAAAAATAAAAAAAAAATAAAAATTTATCAAAATCAATTTTAGAGCTTATTTAGGGCCTATTTAAAGCAAAAAGCACAACTTTTTTGAAAAAATCCATGTTTTACATATTTTTTAAATTTCTCATATTTCTTCACCTCTGAAAAAAATTGAAAAAAGTTATAAAACACAGATTTTTTCAAAAAAATGTGCTTTTTGGTCTAGATAGTCACTACAGAAGCTCTAAAATTAATTTTAGTCAATTTTAAATTTTGTTCTAAATTTTTGAAATTTTGAATTTTTGGCAATTTTTGAAGAATTGAAGGCTCTTGCGCGATCGGAAGATATGAATCGATTTTGAAATTTTTAATTTTATTTTTCTAGTGTATCCAGGCAACAACTTTCGTGGGGGTAACTCTTCAAAAATCAAAATTCTTGGTTTTTCGGCCCACCATACCAGGGAACCCTCGCGACCACCCCAAAAAACGGATCCGGGTGGGAATCCCTTTCCCCCTCAGCAGAAGCCTGTTTCGAAGGAGCTAAATGATTAAAGATTTTTTAGCGAGTAAAACCTGTAAAAAAATGTGAGACAATAATTATTCCGCATTTTTTTGAAAATTTTCAACTCCCTCTTTCACTTTTTCCCAATTCGGCGAATCTTTCATTAAGAAATTCAGCATACAATTTGATATTTTTTTTGGAACGTAATAAAAGACTCCTTCGTTCAAGTATTTCATTTCGGTAACAGAATTTCAACCAGAAAAAGATAAAGCCATTTTCATCTTTAGTTTTTGAACATTTTCGATTCCAATTTCACGTACTACCGAAAAATTTCATAAAATTATTCAGTTTTTGGATTCCGGTTCAAAGGGAGAGGGCAGTGTATAATTTCGCAAAGAAAATTGCTTGGAGAAATATCAACGTTATTTGAATTATTACTGAAAATTCAGGGTATGGAGGGTGAAAAAGTCGCTACCATTTTGCAATTAAAATTCTCAAGAGAACCTTGACTTCATTCGCCATTTTTTTTTAAATTTCTGAAACTATAAAAAAAATAATGTACCTATGGATTTTCGTTGGAATTTTAAGAACATTTTAGAAATATGTCATCATCAATCAGTCATTTAATCACATATCCCACCAGGGTTTTCTGAGTTCAATCCTATTAAGAAAATTTTTTCCCGAAAAATGGTCCTTTTCAAAAAAAAAAAAAAAAACAATGCGAACAAACTTATGGAATTTTTGTATTTTTTCGGGGGGGGGGGGGGGATTGATGACTATGGATTTGATTGATGAACGATTGTTGAGGGCATTGAGAACAAACCACTGAAATTTTTGTGTTTTTTCTGAGGGGAGGGGGGGGGGGGGATTGATGACCATAGATTTGATTGATAAGCGACTGTTGAGGGATAAATACGTTCTTCGTTTTATCTAAACGTTAAATTCGAATTTCTTACTCACTTATTTTTATAGATTCTTTACTTCTAATAACAAATTTCCATCAATGAGACACTCACCTGAAACAAAAAACAAAACATATTCAATTAGTCGATTGCTACAGCTAATCACCTCTGGAAACACAAATACCTAATTTTTTCTATTCAAGTCGATACACGTGTTTTTAGTTACAGGGAAAGATGGTATTTATTTATTATTTCGGGCAAAAAACATTTTAAAATTTATTACCAACTTTGGGCCACACTTTCGATAATATTTTCGAGTAAAATTTTGACATTTTGCAAGCCTAACGGCGCCTCTGATATTAAACATAGGCTAAATACGTAGGTACATTAACTTTTCTTACATCGTGAAGATGAAAATACAACGAAAAAAAAAAAAGCTTCGCTTATTTTTTCGTCGCAATTTAATAACGAAGGCGCCATTGTCTACAGAGCTCCATACTTGCACGGTATACTCGGTATTGAAAATTTATCGTGCTTCGGGGGTTCATCAATGCCAATCAAAGTCCCAGAGGAGAAACCAAGGTTACAGATTTTTTTACACTTTGATCGAAATTTTGTACTAAACGTAAAAAAAATTATAATTTGATCAATTTCTTCCCCACGTTCGACGTATTCGCAATTTTTTTACATTTTTTGGCCTTTTTCATCTCGTGAATTTTTAAAAACTCGTACAACTGCCAATGCCACGAGCTCGGTAATCTTATTTGTTTTTTTCCCTAATACACCTATTGTTTGAAAATAAAAAATTTTCAGAGTGGTTTCTTTCGTCACCGTCTCCGAAAAAATTCATCTTTATACTCGAAATTGAAAATTTTGAATTTTTTTGTTGTCTCGAACACAAATAATCTCGCGTTGTAATAAACGTGAGAGAAAAATTAATTCAAACTTTTCCATTTTGTCGAGCTTTGGGCCAACATACGTATTTGTTTTGAGAAGCTCGAGAGAGAGAAAAAAATCACTTTGTAAATACGAATTCGTATAGTTTTTCTCGACTACCGAAGAATTTCTATGGGTAATCTGTCAATACTAAACGTTCGAATATTTTAATAATTTTTCATACAATGGAAAATTCCAAAGAATTTGTTTTGGGATTTTCAAAACGAGTTATAAAGTTCAAAAAGCAAAGTTCTCTTAATCGAATATCATCAAAGTACAGAAGTTTTTGAAAACGAGCAATGCAGACGTCTGCCACTTTTAATGAGAGATAAATTCGTACGAATGAAAATGTTAAACAGTTTTTTTTTTAATACAAACACGACTCTAAATTGAAATTTTCTCGTTACCGAGTTAAGTTCGTAAAAAGCTGTGAAATAAGTAACCGCTTTAAAACTCGAAGTACCCAATTTAATCTTTTTCTCAGAAATATATCGAAGTAACGAGATCGTATTTTTAATGCACTTAATTTTAATAATTTCGAATACGGTTCTCGTTCAATTGAAATATTCATACAGTTCTCACTCCTCGAGATATTAATTTTGAAAATGTTTACAGAAACCGCGATGGGTGTTCCAATTGACGCGCAAAAAGATGTCGAATCCGAATACGTGAAAGCAATTTACGAGTAAGTAAAACTTAAACACAAAAGCTCGTCGTATCGAGGAATAAGTTGTTCATAAAGTGAATTACAGCGAGGGGGAAAATTTTAAATTAGTATCCTGAGAATTTGGTATAAATGTTCGCACGTGCTGTAAATGAATAAAAACAAAAGCCAGCTATTACGTTGTTAGAGCGTGGTTTTCACTTTTACTCGACGGCGGGCAAATTTATCACTGCAAATGTCTTCGTGTAAAAGATTTTTCTTCTTATTGTCTTCCTTATTTAGGATTTATTAAAAGGGTTAAAATTAAATTAAACGTAAAAAATATCCTCTAAATGGTGGTATTGTTTGTAACTCAAGTAGTCATTAATTTGCAGCCGACGATGTTGCTGGAATTGTTCTAAGAGTATTTGTAAAGTACAAAGTAAAGTAAGGCAAAGGGCAACGAACAACTCACCTAACTTTTTCCCTTTTTTAATGCATTTAAATTAATGAGTTTAAAATGTGTACGAAAGAAGTGTATGAGGTGTTTGAACTATACCAGGAATAAGGATGTAATGGCCAAGTTGGTGATAAATTTACTCCGGAGTGTTTTATGTCGTTATGTTACTTAAGTACAGCTACCTTTTAAATGCTGTTTCTTTTTCATTTTTTTCCCTTTCGTTTGGTTTTTAAAGAAATGTGAAAGTTTTAATTTTCAAAATAATGACGTACTTTGTTTGTATCGTCGAATGATTTTCCGAGTTTCGTTGCTTTGGAACTTTTTTACAAAGAAGTAATCTTTGAATGTGAAATATTTTCTTTTTTTCTGCCTTGGCGCCATTTCGTTTGATTTTTTCTCTTTTTTTATATTTAATTATTGAAGCATTAACAATTACTTGGAATTTTCCATAAGTCTTGCGTATTAGAGCAAAGATTTTTTAAATTCGTCTGAATCCTTCACCAGTCATCACCTCCATTTTTCTAAACATACAACCACTTCGAAATTTCCGAATTTTATATAAATTTCGAAAAACATATTAAAATGATCATAAATGATTTTTTTTCACGTTAAGGAATAATTGTCGAACAGAAAAACATAAAAAATAATTTTAATAATTGCTAAAAATATAGTTAAACAATTAGGTACACAAACTTTCCCTCAAAAGGAAACCCCTCTGAAATCGATATTTGAAAATAGAGGTACCTAATACCTATCTATTAGTTTGGGCCGAAAACCCAAAAATTTTGATTTTTGGTTGTTGGCTGGATAGACTAGAAAAATAAAAATGAAAATTTCAAAAATCGATTCGTATCTTACGATCGCGCAAGAGCCTTCAATTCTTCGGAAATTGTCAAAAATTCAATATTATCAGGAATTTCAAAAAAATCAAAATTCATTAATAAAATCAATTTTAGAGTTTATATTAGTGACTATCTAGACCAAAAATCACAACTTTTTTTAAAAAATCCACGTTTTATAGTTTTTTCTAATTTCTCATATTTCTTCACCTCTGCAGAAAAATTAAAAAAAGTTATAAAACACGTATTTTTTTTGAAATTTTGAATTTTTGGCAATTTTTGAAGATTTGAAGGCTCTTGCGCGATCGGAAGATATGAATCGATTCGGAAATTTTTTATTTAATTTTTCTAGTCTATCCAGACAACAACTTTTGCAGGCAATAACTTTTCAAAAATCAACATTTTTCGTTTTTCGGCCCACACTACTATCTATATTCTAGTTTTCGAAATTCCTTTAGCAAATATTACACCATCATAAATTTTTTCAATTTTTCTTTGATGTCCCAACAAAAAGAAAGTGAGTTATATTTTTCAATTTCAAAATTGCTATTTCAATAAATTAAAAAGTATTTTTGTACTTGTTCAATATTTTGTCAAAATTAATTGGAAAACTATTAATCTTTTCAACATTTCTCTGGTGGTGCTTTCACAAAAATTCATCAAGATATATTTTCCAAATTTCGAAATTATTGCTAAGCAAACTGTCTGACTTTTGAAAGTATAAAATACTTGATTTAGACATTTTTTGAAGAGGGGGAGGGGGTAATTTTACAATATTTTTTCAAGCATTGGAAAATAAAAATGGAAAATTTCACGAAACCTGGCCAAATGTCATAATGTCAGTAAGAGATCAATTTTTTTTTTAATTTTTATACTCAGATTTTTTCGAGCCTTTTGAATTATTTCAAATATTAAATTGCTTTAAAATCGATGTTAAAATTGAATAAATCGCCATGTACTTAACACAGGGAATATGGAGTTAGCCAAAAAGTTGACTCCTGACTCCGGATTGACTCTTGGAGTCAAGAGAGAAAGTTGACTCCTGACACCACCTTGACTCCGGAGTCACTTTCAGACATTGACTCCTGACACCACCTTGACTCCGGAGTCACTTTCAGACATTGACTCCTAACTCCACCTTGACTCCTGACTCCACCTTGACTCCGGAGTCAATCTGCGACCTTCACTCCCTGACTACGGCTGACTCCGGAGTTAAGCCGGAGTCGGAGTCAATCTAGAGTCAGTTTGACTCCGACTCCGGAGTCCACTCCTATTCCCTGATTAAACAGGATAAAATTTCCAACCCAGTGATAAAAATTATGCTTGAAAATTCATTACAATTTCGCTGATTTTTTTTCAACAAATTTTAAATTTACAAAACTTTTTAAAGACTTTTACAAAAATTTAGGTAGGAACTTGAATGATAGTTTATGTACAACTTTTGGATGTTTTATCAAATTTTACCCTAACCCCAAAAGGTTCCGAGTTTTAAATCGTGAAAGTTTTTTTAAAACAATTATTGATGCCTTTTCTTCAAAATTTAAACATTTTTTCGACTTTTCACATTTTTTACGATATTTTATTAATGTGAAGTATGTTTTTGCAATTCAGCAAATGCTTATTTATGACTTCAAAATTTGAATGAAAATGGAAAACTGAAAGTTAGTGTTTTTTCGTGCTAATCATTTGATAGATTCGTTCGCTGATCCCCCCCCCCCCATTTTTAAAAGATACGAATAAAAATAATTCATAATTCAAGCAATTTAATAAAAACAATTAAGTACCCTTACATTTTTGTGTTTTTTGATTTTTTTACATTTTATTCATAAAAATATACAATTTTGATAATAATTTGACAATTTTTCCAGAATTTTCAACATGTTAAGAAACTTTGTTGTTTTTTTCAATATTTGTAATAATTTTTATTGAAAAAAATATTTTCAACATGAAACCTGGCATGATAAAAGATAAATACCGCCAAAAAAGTTTTTTTTTCAATGCTTCATTTTTTTATAATTTAGCAATTCGAAATTTTCACTAAAAGCAGTGTTACCAATTTCTAAGATTTTAATTTTTCCACATAATTTTTAAATATCGTTTGATATCTACTAAAAATATAATCATTTTGAGATCATTTCATGGTTTTGAAGCTATTTTACATGTACCTACTACAAATTATATAAAAAATAACCCTTTTTACGACAATCATGATAATACACTTTGTTTATGGACAAAAAATAGACCAAATTTCTAATGCCACCGAAAAATTTGAATTTTTGGAAAATTTTGACTTCTCTTCGTAAAAGGGCAGACAAAACGTATCTTGAAACCAAAAAAATTCCAAAATGGAAAAAAATTATTTTGTAAAATAAAAGTGAAGATAAAAGATTTAATTAAAATGTTGGAAAAAATAATTTTAATATGTCAGAAAACTTATTTAAAATGTCAAAAAATTCATTTAAAAATTTTTACTCGACAGGCCTTTCTCATGATGTCTACTGAATCTGAAAAATGAAAATTCTGGTTATATTATTCTGGATTTTTCTCGTCATTTTTCTCGATTTAAATTTGCGCCAAAAAGAACACATTTTTTTATACTACGACTAAATAATTTGAGGAAAGAGGAAAATGTTGAAAACGCTTGCTTTTTGCAGTAAAATCATCAATTTTTTTTTGATATTTTCTGGATTTTTTGCTACTAAGGTGAAATTCTCGACATTCGCTGTGTTTTTTTTTTGTTTTTCTTCCCAGTAGACACATTGTCCTTTTATCATGCCAAGTCAAACATTAAAAATAATTATTAAGATATACACACCTTATTTTTTTAATTCATACTTCTGCTAAATTTTTATGAAAATTTTCTCATCATTTTTCATGAAATTTTAGCAAGAATTCAACTAAAACTGACTCGATTGTTACACATTACTGATCAAATATGAATCTATTTCGTTCCATTAGAACCGAAGTTGATCAATTTTCACGTCGAAAATTTTCAGAATCTCCAAATTTTAATCTCGGATGGACAGAAATTGGATTAATTTTTCATTTCGAAAACTGCCTCTATATTTTGTTATTTTTCACCTCCTTACCCCATCCTTATAAACATTTCTTAAAATTTTATTATAACTTGATTCTATATTACGTTATTTTTAATCACAATTTTTCTACGGGGAGAAGGGGGTCAATCTACGACTTCATTTTTTCATTACAATATATTTCAACAATAAATGGTTATGGTATATACTTCCTTTCAATATAAATTTCGAACCATTTCCATCATCCCCAATTATTTTAAACAAACACAAATAGAGTTTTTCAATTCGAACCGCGACAAAAGAGACCTAGGAAATGAACAAGTAACCATTTCCTTTCGGAAGAAAAATACTACTTTACACCTACACCAACGACACCATCGATACCTTCGTTGACGACTCGTATTTATTTTGCTTTCAGAATCAGCGAATTAACCATCCAACGTACAATCCGTCCTTGGATGTGGCCGGTGGGTATATTCAAGTGGACCGAAATGGGTAAAAAGTATTTCAAGAGTTTGAGAATCCTACACGGATTTTCTCGCAGTGTAAGTATTAATACAATATGGAATATAGCCTTGTTTACCTATACTTTCGGTGCAAATGTCCGGCAAACGGTAACGAAACCGTGTAAATATTTACCAACAAAACGTACACATTGTGTCGAGCCTGCGGTATGGGAATTTGACGACCTTTATTTTTAACATCGTTAAGGCGTTAAATAAAGCGTAAAGTGTTTTTTCGGATGAATACGTTGATCCTACGAACGAGTATACATGTAGTTAGATACGTTCAACGTAACACTAGCTCCTAAGTAATTTTGCTACAAATGGGATTTCGACGATCCAAGTATTAAATTTTATTCCAAGTTCAACATTTTTAGCTCTAAATTTTCTCAATTTCTTAAATTCTAATTTTTTTTCAAAGCTGTGTTCAATTTTAAAATTTTTTCATCAGTAAAATATTTTTAATTCAAAGTTTCTCAAATTTATTGCTATTATTAATTTTTCAGTTCAACTTTTTTCAACTCTTAAATTATTTCAATTCAATTTTTTTCAAAACTGTATCCAATTTTGAAATTTTTTCAATTTTGATTTTTTCAAATTTCTTTTAATTTCAATTTTTTTTTTAATTTCTATCAATTATTGAGCTGAAAAAATGTTTAAAATCATCATAATAAATTTTCGAGTTTGAAAAAATTTTAATAGATAGGTAAATATAAAGTTGAAAAAAATCAAGTTGGAAAAATTTTGGTAAAATTTAAATTTGAAAAAACAGCTGGAAAAATTTTAGTATTCATAATTTTTCGTACTTCGCTTTCTTCTAATTTTTTTCAACTTAGCATTTTTAGAATTTTTTCCAACTTGAAAATTGTTACTTATCAATATAATTTTAAAATTTTTCATCGTTTTTATATAATTAAAAAAAACACACAATGAGCTCTATTTTAAAATTATAATTTTTGAAAAAAGCTTGACCTTTGAGTCAAAAAGCTTGACTCTGTATGACTGACTTGGTCTCTGGATCCAAAATTTGACTTATTTTAACCAGCTTGACTTGGCTTGATCGTTAGACACTCTGCATTTCCGAGCAATTAAGTACCGTCGTTTTCGTCGTTTTTCAATCAAGAATATTTGAAATTATTCGTTTCCGTCGTTTTTTGAAAAACGACAAAAATGACGGATTTACAAAATTGAAAAATACTTACAAGGTAGCTATCCGAGGTCCGACAAGCCAAATTGAAAAAATGTTTACAGGCTTGTAGATCATCACAAGAAACTTCCACAGCCAAAATTTTAGCCCCTAAAGTTGACTTGGGGTGGAGTTATGAGGGTTTGAATTTAGAAAAATCGCCCAATAAGTACACCGAAAGAACTACAAAAATCTAAATTTTTCGCCCCATAGGGCATTTAGGAGAAAAATTTTCTGCGACTACCTCATCTCCAGATGGCCTACGTATACCGCGAGTAGATCGTGGTAGAAAATTCATCTCCTAAATGCCATATGGGGGCGAAATATTTTGATTTTTGTAATGTTTTCGGTGTACCTATTGGGCAATTTTTCTAAATTCAACGCTTCGTAACTCCACCCCAAGTCAACTTTAGGGGCTGAAATTGTGGCTGTGGAAGTTTCTTGTGATGCTGTACAAGCCTGTGAAAAAATCTTCAATTTGGCGTGTCAGACCTCGGGTAGCTCCCTTGTTAGTTGTTTTTTCATCATTTTTGAAGAAACGACTTGAAATAACTATTTTCCAATTTAGAACATTTCAAACGTCCTTTTTCATCGTTTTTAAAGAAACAGCCGAAACAACTTTTTTCAAGAAAATAAGTACTGCCGCAATACTGTTTTTTAAAGAAACGACAAGAAACGACGGATTTACAAAGTTGAAAAATAGTCGCTTTTCATTGTTTTTGAAGAAACCTCCATAAATAAATATGTTTAAATCTAGAACATTTCGAATTGGTCCTTCTTCATCGTTTTTGAAAATTCACAGTCAAAAAAAATTTGAGCTTGAAATTTTTTAAAAATAATTCCTCGTGGTATACCGTGGGTAACGATAATACGCTGGAAAAAAATTGGAATCAATCCATATTTATCCCCCCCTCCCAAAAAAGAAATTAATTCACACATTTCTGAATTCAGGAAATCAACTCACCAACTCACAAATAAAAGAAAAATGTTTGAACTCAAATTGTTTCAAAAATCAAACTATTTGGTCAATTTGATTTAGGGTAGTGCATCATGCCCCAAGTTCCCTTATGCTATGAACTTTCGAAATTGAAAATTTTCACGTCATGCAATATCAATCCCTAAAAATTATGATAATTTTTAAAAAATGATACGATCCATAAAAAATTAATCATACACAAAATTCCAAAATTGAACAAAACTCATTGAAATTCTTAAAATTGTAAAAATTAAAAAATCTAATTTTTGTTGCATAATTATTAGGGTGGGCTGAAAAACCAAAAAATTTTATTTTTGAAAAGTGGCCCTCTCCGCCACAAAAGTTGTTGGCTGGATAGACTAAAAAAATGAAAATGAAAATTTCAAAAATCGATTCATATCTTCCGATCGCGCAAGAGCCTTCAATTCTTCGGAAATTGTCAAAAATTCAACATTTTCAGAGATTTTTAAAAAATTTGAAAAAAAATCAAAATTAATCAAAATCAATTTTAGAGCTTATTTAGGGCCTATTTAAAGCAAAAAAACACAACTTTTTAAAAAAAATCCATGTTTTATAGTTTTTTAAATTTCTTATATTTCTTCACCTCTGAAAAAAATTAAAACAGTTATAAAACACTGATTTTTTCCAAAAAAAAGTGCTTTGTGGTCTAGATAGTCACTACAGAAGCTCTAAAATTAATTTTCGACAATTTTTATTTTTTTCAAAATTTTTGAAAATTTGAATTTTTGGCAGTTTTTGAAGAATTTAAGGCTCTTGCGCGATCGGAAGATATATCAATCGATTTTGAAATTTTTTATTTTATTTTTCTAGTCTATCCAGCCAACAATTTTTGTGAGGAGGGGGGGGGAGGGACTTTTCAAAAATCAAAATTTTTGGGTTTTCGGTTCACCCTATTATACTCCCTGTTTTAGTCCCTGCGGTTAGCTCGGGCATACTGCACTTTTTGAACACGGGTTGAAATGTGGTTTTTATTGTAGTATGACCCAAAAGAAAATTTTCGAGAAGTGGAGACGTCAAAAATTTCCCTTAGGAGCGGAGGGAGGGGGAGTTTTAGGGGGGTTTTACCCCTATTTTTTCACATGAAGGGGTTGGGGTAAATTTGGTGTCATTTTCATATAATTCGACCCCCCTGAACTCGAATCTGCGATTAGTTTTCCGATCTGAAGCGTAGAATTCACACAATCGCATGATTTGTGTCGCGAAAAGAGGCCAATTTTGAGGAAAAAGAGGTAAAATTGCGATTTTTTTCATCTTGAGACGAGTAATGTGGATCAAGTAAGGTTTGAAACCAGTTTTATATACATTTCGAACCTTCTGAATTCGAATTTGTTATTGGTTTCTCGATAGGAAGTGAAATGGATTCTTGATCGTCGCTTTTTGGTAGTGAAAAACAGCCAATTTTTGATAAAATTGACTCGAATTCGCAATTTCCCATCTTCTGAGCCCAATACCTCGAACCAATCCTGATATATCTGTTAATGGATAAGTAATATCAAGAATTTTATCAAGAAAATATTCAAAAATAAATAAAAAATAAATAAAAAAATCTGAAAATCAACAAAATAAAAATTAATTAACAAAATAAATGTAAGCGGTTACAATAAAATAAATATTCCAAAAATAAATTTAAAAAATATAAAAATCAACAAAATAAATATAAAAAAATAAATTAACAAAATAAATGCATAAATTAACAAAATAAATAATATATAAATTTATTTATTTTATTGTACATTTATTTTGTTGATTTTCAGATTTTTTTATTTATTTTTTATTTATTTTTGAATATTTTCTTGATAAAATTCTTGATATTACTTATCCATTAACAGATATATTTTATTGTTTCATTGTTGGCAAAAATTAAAACTGACCACTCGTCGTATTAAACCCGTGCAGATGCATCAAATTTCCCACGGCGCTCTCGTGGAAAGTACGGCGTTCACGGGCCTGTCAGTTTTGGCAAAATTTGGGTGTTTCTCGCTACACTAATTTCACGATTGAGAAAATTCTCTACTTCCAATCGGGAAAGTAATCGAAAAATCGTGTTCAGGAGGTTCGAATTCAGTCTAAAAATAGTTTCATACCGGGATTGGTTCGAGGGATTGGGCTGAGATGATGGGAAATTGCGAATTAGAGTCGATTTTAACAAAAATTAGACATTTTACGCTACACTACTTTCACGATTGAGAGAATTCTCCACTTCCAATCGGGAAACTAATCAAAAAATCGTGTTCAGGAGGTTCGAATTACGTATAAACATGGTTTCATACCAGGATTGGTTCGAGGTATTGGGCTCAGAAGATGGGAAATTGCGAATTCGAGTCAATTTTATCAAAAATTGGCTGTTTTTCACTACCAAAAAGCGACGATCAAGAATCCATTTCACTTCCTATCGAGAAACCAATAACAAATTCGAATTCAGAAGGTTCGAAATGTATATAAAACTGGTTTCAAACCTTACTTGATCCACATTACTCGTCTCAAGATGAAAAAAATCGCAATTTTACCTCTTTTTCCTCAAAATTGGCCTCTTTTCGCGACACAAATCATGCGATTGTGTGAATTCTACGCTTCAGATCGGAAAACTAATCGCAGATTCGAGTTCAGGGGGGTCGAATTATATGAAAATGACACCAAATTTACCCCAACCCCTTCATGTGAAAAAATAGGGGTAAAACCCCCCTAAAACTCCCCCTCCCTCCGCTCCTAAGGGAAATTTTTGACGTCTCCACTTCTCGAAAATTTTCTTTTGGGTCATACTAAAATAAAAACCACATTTCAACCCGTGTTCAAAAAGTGCAGTATACCCCCGTTTTTTCATGCTAACCGCAGGGACTATTTCAGCTCTAAAATTTTTCCAACTTCAAATTTCTCAAAAAAATTTAAACTTAATGTCTTTCAAAATTTCTTGTAATTAAAAGAAATTTTAAAAAGTAATGAAGGTATGAAATCAAAATAATTTTAAAAATCACAGTTGGAAAAATTTTTAAGACAACTCTTGAAAAAAATTTAGGATCAAAAAAATTGAGAAAATTTATTGTTGAAGAAAGTTGTACTTGGATCGTCGAAATCCCATTCCCGGAAAAATTATTTAGGAGCTAGTGTACTTAACCACTGAAAATATTCATCGTCGAGACCATTTTTGAGGTGGTTTCAGTGGACAGGAAAAAAACTGAAACTCTGAAATCCACGTATTCGCATAGCATTGCAGCGAAAGCAGATGTAGCGAGGTTTTAGTAAAATGCTGGTTTACCAGTATTTAAGAATTTTGTATTGTTATTCTAATACTTATGGTTTCACGTCTGCGGTAGTTTAGAATATAAAATCGTCTGGTTTTTAGGTTATTCGAGAGCGTAAAGAATTTCGCAAAAATGGAAGCAACGTTTTGGAATCCGAAAAAGAAGATGATATTGGTAAAGTTACCATACTTTTCACATTGTTTTAACCCTTTTGTTATGGTACAAAAACCGCGTTCTGTATGATATCTGCTACACGACCGAATTCACATTGGCTCGTAATTTTTTCATATTTTTGCGAGAAATTGCAATAATGCAATTTTCGCTCGAATAAATTCTATACTTCGACGATTGGTCGGATCAAATTGAAAAAAAATTGAATTTAAATTACTCAATACGCGAACAAACGATGTTCGAGTAAGTTACGGAGGAGGACTCGTAAATTACGACGATGTTTCGTTTACGTTTCAGGAACGAAGAAACGTTTAGCATTTTTAGATTTATTGCTGCAAGCTTCGGCCGACGGTATGAGCTTGACAGATGAAGAAATAAGAGAAGAAGTGGATACGTTCATGTTCGAAGTAAGTTATTATTGCTTTTTCTCTAAACATGTCAAATGTGATTATCTAATTGTTTCGTTTTCGAACGCCCACCATTTGCGCTGTTTTTAGGGTCACGATACCACTACCGCGTCTATTTGCTGGGTATTATATTTATTAGGATCACATCCGGAGCATCAGGTAATGAATTTCACGTTTCGTATGTATGTACTAGAAGCCCTAGAACCGTGTACGATGAAACGTGCTGGGCTGCGTACCGAGTAGTCGAGCACTTGGAATAGATATTTCATCGTAATACCTAAACTAGACTTGGAGAGTAGAGTTTCTTCGTGATACTCGAGACGTATTTTGCTGGGCGTAAAGTGTAAGATGGGTGTAGTAGTAGATGAGATTTTGTGAGGTCTATGTCTGCCTGGTGCTGATTTTTTTCATCGTTGAGTATTTTCAATTTAATTTTTTTTTTCAGGAAAAAGTTATCGAAGAGCTCGATTCCATATTTGGTGATAGTGACAGGGCTGTTACACTTAGAGATTTAACCGAAATGAAATATTTAGAAAGAGTGATCAAGGAAACGTTAAGATTGTTCCCCAGTGTGCCTTTCATTGGACGTACCCTCAATGAAGATGTCGTAATTGGTGAGTAATTGAGGTTTATTTTAATTGGTGAGGTATTCGGAAAAAAGAACTTGCCATTATATTATTTTATACATGATCAAGTTGGGAATGAAAAATTCCTGCAAGATGAAATGGCAGAAGTTTAAAATTATTCGCAATTCGTCATCAAAACAATATCAAATTTTTGAATGTGTTTTCAACTATTCCAGCCATTTCGAAATAAATTTTCAATTTTTATTCAAGTGGTTAAAATAATAAATAATTTAAACGTAATTTTATCCCACAATGGGGAAAAGTTTACTCTCTCATTTGAAAATCAGTGAAAATGATCTAAAATCACAGGAAAAAAGTCAAAATTTCAGCGCAGTAATAAATCAGTGAAAAAATTCACTAAAAGAAAACAGTGAAAAAAATTGCTGAAAAATTAGTAAAAATTTACTGAAAAGGTAAAATTTCTGAAATTCACTGAAAAATCAGTGAAAATCTGCAGAAAATTGAAGAATTTTGCCGATTTTTCCTGTTCTGCAATTCTGACTATTTATCAGTGACTTTTCACTGATTCAAAATACGAGAATGTACTTTTATTTGTTTCATGAGAAAATAGTTCCCTTGTCACCTTATATCTCCCCTTAGCCCCTTCCACAAAAAAATAATCGATAGGTGGTACCTATATTTAAAAGATTCAAAATGAGCAAATTTGAAAAAAACGTAAGTCATTCATAAATTAGTAAAAATTACTGATACACAATCAGAATTGTAGCACAGAATTCAATGGAATTGATTGAAAATCTATGATTTTTCTCAAAAATTAATTACAGATCCATTAAAATTTTTCAAAAAATTTTATTGATTTTTCCAGTACTACAACTCTAGAAGATATTAGTATTTTTTTTACTAGTTCATAATAACGGAGAATCGTCGGAGAATGTAGGTGAAATTTATTGTTTCAATAGTCGATTCTAAATCCCTTGGCGAAAATTGGTTGGTACTTGGTAGTGTCCTCAGATAAGAAATAAAACGGTTTTAAGATACCTTAAAATTCCAAAAATTTGAAAAAATCAATTAAAACTTTGTGTTACTTAAAGAGTTCAGTCTTTTTTAAAAAAATTGAAATTTCAAGTTTTTCCTTGATTTTTTCAATCTCGAAAACTAGGTAAGTAGTAGGTAGTAGGTAGTAGGTACTAGGTACTCTTCTTCCTTCAGGTTATTTTTAGCGAGAAAATAATTGAGTAGAACCTAATTTAGAATTGGAATTGAAAATTTCTCAAAGAAACTTCAACAATGACTCGAATTTTTAAATTTTTTTAAAAAAGTATGAAAACTGAAACATATCCAACAGAACTTTTTACAGTAATTTCCCAGTGTATCTACCTGTACCTACCCAAGTAACTTTCTATAGGAAATGGCACAGAAAACATTTCAACTTCGACATTTTTTAGATAAAATTGTGGGTGGACGGGGGTGGAAAAGAGAAAATCAGAATTTCATCGTCAAAAGTAATAGGTACAGAATTTCATATTTCTCTTGAAAAAAAGCTGAAAATTTTTTCAAATCGAGTCATTTTTCAATAAGAAACCAAAAAAAACCTAAACCGAACTGTACTTCTTTTGAAGAGGGGGGAGGGAGGATTTTGGAGTTAATCCCTCCAAACGGCTGAAAATAGCTGGTAAATTGTTTTAATAAAATAGCTATTTTTGTTTTATTTTTCAAATGAGATTTTTTGAAAAAAATTTAATTTAAATAAAATATCTCTTAGATTTGGAATTTCATTAATAACGTCATTTCTCAATTTTTTACTGCGTAAACTTTGTTTTTTCTCAATTTTTTGACTCTGGCATTTTTGCTACTAATAAATCTCCCTCTCTTAATTTAAGAAAATGTAAAAAAAATTACATAAAAAATTCTGATTCTAGTCTAAATCTTGCCCCCCCCCAAAAAAAAAACAAAAACTGGTACTTACGGGCACTGGAACTGAAAAATTATTGTAGAAATTACAGGCGTAGCAAATCCAGGGAGAATGAAAAAATTTCTCCTCCCTAAACGACCGAAAATGGTTTGAAAACTAAATTATCATTTTTTACTTTTTTAGCATAATTTTTCAAAAAAAACACCCTCGATTCGCTCGAGCGGTATTTTTACTTTCCCTTGCAAAAATCAACTTCGTATTTTGAGAAATTCTTCACAAAATCCGTCCCTTTTCCAGGTTTTTTTTTTTTGCTTGGTACAAATACAAACCATTTTTTTTTCATTTTTTATCCAAGAAACCTCATTTTCTTTTCCATTTCTCAACATATTTTGATTCCTCCTTAAGGCAATTCTAAAAAATGGGCTAACAAATTTCATGTCGTACCTCCTCCTCCCTAAAATCACTTACTAAATAATAACCTAAAAATTATTAGAAAAATTTTCAGATTTTAGTGAGTGATTTTTCAAAATGATTTGAGTCAACTTGAAATTCACTCAAAACTTCATAGAAGAAAACTAAAAAATTTCAATTCAAAATCAGAGATCTATTTTCAATAGAAATTCTAATGGAGAACTAAAATGGAAATTTTTTTGATTTTTTTAAATTATGAGTCAACTTTAAGTTCTATATACTTCTCATTGGGGGGGGGGGGAGATTGTGCCATTTCTTACGAACATACACACACAGATAATATCAGGGGCGTAACTAGCTGATGGACTGGGTGGGCAAGACCCACCTGGAAAATTATTTGACCCAGATCTGTCCCACCTAACAAAAAAAGAAATTAAAAAAATTCACTGTATTTACCCACTGAAAAAAATCCCTTTTAAACAAGCATTTTTAGTTAGGTACGTAGGAAAAATTTAACACTCCACTCGAGCATTGTCTGTAGGAAAGATTGGCTCTGTTTTGCTTTCATTTTTTTCAAGTTCAATTTTTTTCACTCTGAATTTTTTCTCGACATTTTTCTACGTTTTTTAACATTCAAGAATTTGAATTCTTTATCTATTCAAGTTTTGTATTATTCACTTATTTTTGTCGCCTCCTCCTCCGCACAACTGGATTGAATTTTTTGCCCATCTAAAATTTTTCTGGACTTTATTAGACCCACCTATCAAACTTTTTTTTAAAATTTGGCTACATATTTTTATACTTGAACTTTAATCGAAAGACCATGCGTGGAAAGTGGGAACGGAAAATTGAGAAGCTTCCTTACTAGGGTGGGCCGAAAAACCAAACATTTTGATTTTTGAAAAGTTACCCCCTGCAAAAGTTGTTGGCTGGATAGACTAGAAAAATAAAATAAAAATTGCAATTTTTCAATTTTTCTTCAGAGGTGAAATTTTTAAAAACTAGATCTGTAGTTATAAAAAATGGACTTTTCGAAAAAGTTGTGCTTTCTGCTTTAAATAGTCCCCAAATTAACTCTAAAATTAATTTTAATCAATTTTGATTTTTTTTTGATAATATTGAATTTTTGGCAATTTTTGAAGAATTGAAGGCTCTTGCGCGATCGGAAGATATGAACTGATTTTGAAATTTTAATTTTAATTTTTCTAATCCATCCAGCCAACAACTTTTACCAGGGGTAACTTTTGAAAAATCAAAATTTTTGGTCTTTCGGCCCACCCTATTCCTTACCATGCATAAAACAAGTGTTCTTTAAGCCACAAGCATTAGGGTGGGCCGAAAAACCAAAAATTTTGATTTTTGAAAAGTTACCCCCATAAAAGTTGTTGGTTGGATGAACTAGAAAAAAAAATAAAATAAAAAATTTCAAAATCGATTCATATCTTTCGATCGCGCAAGAGCCTTCAATTCTTCAAAAATTGTCAAAAATTCAACATTTTGAGAAATTTTTAAAATAAAAAAAAAATACAAATTCATCAAAATCAATTTTAGAGCTTATTTAGGGCCTATTTAAATCAAAAAGCACAACTTTTTTGAAAAAATCCATGTTTTATAGTTTTTTAAAATTTCTCATACAGGGAGACCGAAAAGTAGTTCCCAAAAAAAAATGCTTAGCAAAAATTCCCTAATTAACTTATCCAAAAAATTTCAACTCTGGCAGCATCCTTGGTCCATTACTATTCGAACACAGGCCTCTTCAAAAATTCTCAATCATTTTTGAATTTTTTGTGAAGAATAATTTGATTTTCGCTTACAATGCTATAGCTAAACCTAGTCGAACGAAATTTAAAAATTGCGTGGAATAAAATCTAGGAATTTCTGTGGATAGGTGACGAGTTCCTCAAAATCTCGAATTGAACCCTGTTAACCTGAAAACAGTGCGTTCAATTTTGAAATAAGGAGGATTGCATTTCAGCGCTTCACAAATTGGAGTCAGGTGATTTAATTCAGCATTATTGATTTAATGCTCTGGTTTAAGGGAAAAATTGAGCGATATTGAATTTTTTCGGGTTATAAATTATACAGAGATTAGAAGACGATCTATATTAGTAGAATATGACCAAAAAAAATTTACCCCACCAAAAATAATTTTTTACCGAAATTTTAAATTTTTTTGGGGCAGTAATTTTCAGTCACCCTGTATTTCTTCACCTCTGAAAAAAATTGAAAAAAGTTATAAAACACTGATTTTTTCAAAAAAAATGTGCTTTTTGGTCTAGTTCATCACTACAGATGCTCTAAAATTAATTTTAGTCAATTTTAAATTTTTTCGAAATTTTTAAAATTTTTGAAAACTTGAAGGCTCTTGCGCGATCGGAAGGTATGAATCGATTTTAAAAATTTTCATTTTATTTTTCTAGTCTATCCAGCCAACAACTTTAGTGAGGGTAACTTTTCAAAAATCAAAATTTTTGATTTTTCAGCCCACCCTAAAAAGCATACAAAATAACGAAATAACTATAAACTGCTGATCGAACGTTTTCTCCAACTCTCAAAAATATCAATTATAGCGAAAAATTCTGCACAGAGTTACTCAAATGTTATTAGAAAGATCAAGGGTAAATTCTCTCCATCTTCAAAATTCTGGAAAAATTTCAAAATTATCAACTCAGCCAATTTCGTTGATATTCAATATTTCAGAGCCAATGCCACCTATTTTGCTATTATTACATTCGAATCGCTTCGACCTCTCATCTCATCCTATTATTGTTCGAAATATCCTATCCCCAAACCCCTCTACCATTCTTCCACCCCCGTACACTCGCCCAATGGGGCATTTTAGCTTAGAAATCTATTACACAATACACGTGTTATTGATCGTTGACAAATACTACACCGTGTACCTAATATTTGAACAGAAAATTACGTAGTACCCAAAGGAACCCACTTGAATATTCAACTCTACCACATCCACCGATGCGCCGACCAGTTCCCAAATCCGGAGAAATTCAACCCGGATAACTTCTTGCCGGAAAACGTGGCTAAACGTCATCCTTACGCCTACGTCCCATTCAGCGCTGGTCCCAGGAATTGTATCGGTACGTATCGTATAATAATACAGTCTAATATAGCGATGGTAAATTTACGTGATGGGTTTTTGAAAATGCCAAGGTTGCTGAACCCGTGTATCTGTATCGTACAAATACGTACATAAAACCATTTCATTTTGACAAGTACTTTGGCACATTTCACGCGCCACAGAGCCCAGCATCCCTATATACGTGTGTCTCGATATCTCTGTACTCTTCTCAGTTCTCAGTACATACAATATGATCTCGAGAATAATATTATTTTTCACTCTCGTGCACATCGCGAGCTCGTGTATGTACCTTAATCACGATCCAATGAAAACAAAACAGCGGCATCGGTGACTTCGGCGTGTTTAGAATATCGTCTTAATTTGCCGTAAAGCGAGAGGTGGAAACGGAGACCCGAGTATAAAACGCTAATAAACAAAGTACAGTACGTTTAATGCCACAAAGGAAACGAATGAAAAACGGCAGTCAAACTTTATTTGACGTAAAGTGCAATAAGACGCAGACGAGCAAATTACTAAGCGAATTATATCCCTTAGAAAAAGCCATCTCAGCGGAAACTCGAAGCGATGCAGCAGTTTACACGGGTTCACGATGACACAATGATTGCCAAACTGCGATATTTTCCACTATTAACATGCAAATTTCCGACCCATTTTTCAGGTCAAAAGTTCGCGTTAATGGAAGAAAAAACCATGCTGTCCCAAATGCTACGTTACTACAAAGTCGAAGCTAAAGAAAAATTCGAACAGATGAATTTAATGAACGAGCTCGTGCTGCGTCCGGAGAACGGTATCATTTTGACTATTTCGGAACGAAAGAAATAAGTCGTCGGTCGTTCGCAGAACCACGTAAATTTCGAACCGAGCTCACTCTGGACGAGTTACCCAGCGAATTTATTGCCTATACGAATTTAACGAGCTTACATTTACATCCTCCCCCTCTCCTGTCAGCCCCCTTCCTAAATTATTTTCGTCTTTTTTTTTTGGTAACTTTTGCGTTGCATTTTGAGACTATATCGTGTGCATTTTTATTGTATATTTTACGTTATTTTTTTGTTTAATAATTTATAATTTCGAAATTCAATCGTTCGATTGTTAAGAATCACTCGATTCCAAGCTCGGATTTAAGACCAAGGTGTACAGGTGTCACTGATTTTGCGAATATCGTAAAATATTGATCGAGATTTCCAGATTTTAACTTTTCCCGAAAATTTTGACTCAATTTTTCTTAACATAGTTGAAAAGTGTGATTTTTTTCAATCATCTTCTTTACCTCGGGTATTTTGCTGGATACGACACTGCCAAACTGTCACCGAATCTGAACTCATGCTTCAAAAATTCTTAAATCCGGGTCTGGTGGGGGTAAAATGATGGATTCTTGAAAGAGTTTTTTGATGAATTTGATTTCGTTGCTATGTGATTTTTTTAAAAATGAAAATTATATCGTTGAAAAAATATTGTATTTATTGTGTGTGTTCGAGTCTCGATTTCGACCCCCTACATTATATAATTATTAGGGTGGGTCGAAAAACCAAAAATTTTGATTTTTGAAAGTTACCCCCACAAAAGTTGTTAGCTAGAAAAATAAAATAAAAAATTTCAAAATCGATTTATATCTTCCGATCGCGCAAGAGCCTTCAATTCTTCAAAAATTACCAAAAATTCAAAATTTTGAAACTTTTGAAAAAATTTAAAATTGACTAAAATTAATTTTAGAGCTTCTGTAGTGTCTATCTAAACCAAAAAGCAGTTTTTTTTGGAAAAAATCAGTGTTTTATAACTTTTTTCAATTTTTTTCAGAGCGTGAATAAAACATGGACTTTTTCAAAAAAGTTGTGTTTTTTCCTTTAAATAGGTCCTAAATAAGCTCTAAAACTGATTTTGATCAATTTTGATTTTTTTTTAAATTTTTTAAAAATTCGTGAAAATGTTGAATTTTTGACGTGGAAGGGAGGGGGGGGGGGTAACTTTTCAAAAATAAAAATTTTGGGTTTTTCAGTCCACCCTAATAATTATGAAACAAAAATTAGATTTTTTTAATTTTTACAATTTCAAGAATTTCAATGAGTTTTGTTCAATTTTTGAATTTTGTGTATGATTAATGGATCGTATAATTTTTTAAAAATTATCATAATTTTTAGGGATTGATATTGCATGATGCACTACCCTAGACCAAATAGACCAAATAGTTTGATTTTAGAAATAATTTGAGCTCAAACATTTTCCTTTTATTTGGGAGTTGGCGAGTTGATTCCCTGAATTCAGAAATGTGAGAATTAATTTCTTTTTTTGGAGGAGGTGAAGGGGGGGGGGGGGTATAAATATGCATTGATTTCAATTTTTTTCAGCGTATTATCATTACCCAGGGATACCACGAGGAGGTATTTAAATTTTTTTTCAAGCTCAAATTTTTTGACTCTGAATTTTTTGCTCAAAACTGAAATTTTTCAAAACTGTTTTACCTTTACATTACTTTCAAAATAATTATTTCTTTCAACTTTAAAATTGTTTCTTAAAAAATTAAAATTTGTTTCAACTCCAATTTTTTTTCTCAAAACATTTTGCAATTTTATTTCAACAACAAAATTTTTTCCAACCAAAATATTCTTAGATTTTTTCAATTTAATATCTTTTTATGTAATTTAAAACATTCTCAAAATCTTTAGGTACCAACTTTAAATTCTAAGAAGTTGTTTTTAAATTTTACGAAAACAATTTTAGAGCTCAAAAAATTTTGAAAAAAACTTTAAGAGTTCGAAAAAAATATAACAGAATTTAAAGTAGAAAAATTAGAGAAAAAATATTTAGGCTGGATAAAAATCAAGAAAAATTTCAAGATTGAAAACAATTTTGAGGAAAAAATTCAGAAAAAGTGTAAACATGTAATAATCTGAAAAAAATTTAGGGTGAAAAAATTTTTATGTTGGAAATATTTGAGAAAAAACTAGGTTAAAAATAATTTTTAAAAAATTGGAGTCAAAATTCGAAAAAATCGAAAGAAATTCTGAGCCAAAAATTCAAATTTGGAAGAATTTTTTGAGAAAAAGTGGGAATCAAAACTCATAGACACCCCGAAAAAAAAATGAAATCAATTCGTACATACCCCGAAAAAAATGGGAATCAATTCGCATATCTTTTCACATGAATAATTCGTTGGGAATCAACTCACCTGCAGCTTTTTATTTCGCTGAAAAAGTTCCTTTTTGGTGCATACCTCAACCCTACAGATTTTTTTTGCATTTTGCCTCATGGATGGGGTAGCTGGGGTACGATGCGAAATGCCATAGGACAAGATGCAAACACTAAAGACATGATGAAAAATCGTGAATTTTTTGTCAAGTTTATTCAAGTACATTCGAAGTGGATACCACAGATTTGAATAACCGAGCAATTTTTAGAATGAGGAGTTCTAAAACCTCCGTAATCAAGATTTCAGCAGCCTTTAGTTGATTTTCTCGACTTTTTGGCAAATTTTTTACATTTTATCTGAAAATAAAAGCAAAAAAGTGATATTTTCTAAAAAAATATCACAAAAATATCATTTGAAGCATAATTAGTACCGTGCGTGAATTTTTCGAAAAATTCGTATTCAACAACAATGTTTGCATTCTGCTTCATTTTCAATTTGCAACTTGCCCCACCGGGACCATGTTTTTTTAACGCACTGCACTGGAAAGAAAATATGAAGGAAAGTACCAACCAAATGCATCATTAGTAGGAAAAGGGACCACTTGGTCACAAAGTTGATTTCGAGAAAAACGCCAAAATGTGAATTAGGGTCGAAAATATCAATTTTTTTGTTTTTGATGGATTTGTGTTCTATGGTCCTTGTACTTTCACGTAAGATAGTCTGGAACTCGTGAAACACGTTTTAAACATTATAAACACGCCGTTGAGGAATTGGAAAAATGAAATTTTCAAAACAAAAAATTGTATATTTTTTTAATTTTTATTAAATTTCTAACGGTTGGGGCTATTTTGGGAACACTTGGAAGCCTGATACAGCTCCTGAACCGAATTTTTCGAATTCTACAGTAAATTTTCCATGAGATTAAAAAAAACGAATTTCTGCCCCATGAATTCGTTTTTTATTGAACATTTTTATTCAAAAACTATAAACGCTTTTTTCTCAAAACTATGTTTTTCCAACATTAAATTTCAAATCCCTGTAAAACCGTCAATTTTTAATAAAAAAAAAGGTCACTAATAGCTCATTTGAAAGATAATTTTATGTAGATTCAGAAAATGCTAATATCTCGAAAATGACTTTTGCGACCAAGTGGTCCTTTTTCCTAAAAAATTCCGCTATTTAGATAGATAATTGAATGTAGTTTACAAAAAAATTCACCTCAATTTTTTTTTTGAAATTCGAAAACGAAATATTTCACGAAAATTACATTAATAATTTTTTATAGTTCACTTTTGAAATTTGCAACCAAAGTTTCCTAATTAAAATGTCTTACTTTTGAAAAAGTTCACTTGATTTTTCAAACAATAATTAAAATTTCATTCTACTCTACGCTTCGTCCAGAAATTCTGCCCCCTCGACCTCCCCCTACACCAAACTTACCCTCAAATTTCGCAGGAACTTCCAAAGTGAAAAAATATCGTCGATATCTCGCAGTGAAATTTTCAAAAGTTAAATAAGCCCAAAAGCTCTGTATACGTTTTCGAGAGACACCTTATAAAATGGCTCGTTAACAGAGACATTTATCGACGTCGAAACACTTCTTGCAGAACTTAAATAAGTTGCTTATTGAAACATGGCAGCTAAACCTCGAGTACGTAACAATATCAACAAAACAAGCGGCAAATTGTTATTTACTCTAACACGACCCTGCCCCCTCACTCGATCGTCAAAAAAAAGAGGAAATTTCCATCTAAGCTGCCTTCATTGAACTAAGATAGTTTGAAACTCGGTGTGCTACGCGTTGATTTTTTATTCAAAGGTCGAACGTGATGGGTTCAGGATCGACGAATAAGTAAACGTATTATTTTGCACGGGACAACTTTTTATTTGATTATTTGCATAGAAACGGTATCGAATTACGAGTTCATGAAGTTATACCAGGTACACGTTTTACAGCAAGGCAGAATTTATTGTAAGGTTTGAAGCGTCGTGTTGAATGTGTATGGGTTTATACGAGTAGTACAAGTTGACTTGGTCTTGGCGAGTTTGGTCGCATGGTATTCTGTGACAGTTAAGGCGGTGAAATATGAAAAGCCCGAGTTTTTCAGGTAGGTCTGTTTTAACCGGGTCAGAATTTCTGGTACAATTGCCAAGAATGATTTATTTTTTCATTGCGTCGAAGTACTGAGACTTAAGTTGCATAGATATCGAGTACCGATTACAGGATGCAGAATTGCAGATACCTGGTGTGGTCAATTTTACGATAAACTGAGACGAAATTTGATCGGCCTTTGAAGAGGTTTTCACTGCAATGAATTTTTTTTCGATTTATCATTATAATGTAATATCATAGAAATCGTCTGAATTTTATAAACGTATCTTCGCTTCATGAAAATTATCAAACTAAATTCAAATCTTTGTAAAAATTATTCAAACGACAAAAAAATCAACCAAATTAGAACCGTTGAAAAGCTCGTGCAAGATTAAAATAACAATAAAATTATGTAAAATTTCGTAAAACATAGCTGAAGACTCTAAAAATTGAAAAAAAAAAAACAAAAATGATTTAAATACTATCTGAAATGTCTGAAAAATATTGGAAAGTGGAAAAAAAGATTAAAAAGTGGTTAAAATATCACAAAAAATTACCAAAATCTTGGAAATAGCTCCATCAGTCAAAGGACTGTAAAAATATTTTAAATTGGTAGAATAAAAATAAAGAAAATTAAAGTATTTGCCACAAATTCGACAAAATTCATTCAAAATGACCAAAAAATCTACCTATTTAAAAGTTACAAAAAAGTGAAATAATTGAAAAACTGAAATTCATAAGTTTTTGTTAGATCTTGGTGATTTTAAAAATTTTAAGACCAATTTCAGAAATTTTTATGACGTTTTGAAAATTTCAAGACAGTTTGAACAATTTGTATGGTAATATTCTTCATATTTTCTCAATTTTATGATGTTCTGATCATTTTTATGAAAACTCGAGTAGTAATGAGGTCTATAGTGAAAGGAAAAGACGGTAAAACCTAAAATAGAGAAAAGAAATGGTGAATTTTTGAAAAAATTAAATACTTCACGTTATTTTCGAAAAGCTGAAATAGGAGGTAGGTTTTCCACCCTTCTCTTCATACAAGTGGATAGTCTATTGAATAGAAGGGTCGGTTATTTTTGAAGAGAAAACACTCATGCATCTACCAACTTTTTTCTTTTTTCATTCTACTATTTGCCTGATGGTCCAGGAAGGAAAACAATATAGAAAAAATTCAAATAAAAATGTGAATAAATTCATGTCAAAATTCAAGCCAAACCTCAAAAGCCCGCGGAAGTCGTGGAATGATTTGTGAAACTGATTTTCATCACAAATAAAAGTCATCTTGCTCAAAGAAAATTTGCAGGATGATTTTTGGGATGAAAATTCATCCCAATCATCATTCCAAAATTATCCCAGCCTCAAAAGTTCGGAAAAATTGTGGGATGATTTTTAGGATCAGAATTCACCGCAATAATCATCCCAAGATCATCCCAGCCTTAAAAGCTCGAAAAAGTCGTGGAAAGATTTGTGAAAATGATTTGCATCACGAAAAGTCATCCTACTAACGGAAAATTCGTGAGATGATTTTTGTGATGAAAATTTATCTCAAATTTTATCCCAAAATTCATCCAGCTTCAAAAGCTTGATAAAAACGTGTGATGACTTTTAGGAGAAAAATTCATCCCAATAGTCATTTCAGTTTCAGAAGTTCGAAAAATCATGGGATGATTTTTGAGATGAAAATTCACCTCAATCTTCGGCCCAGCCTCAAAAGCTCAATTAATCATGAGATTATTTTGGGAATGAAATTTCAAATTCAGTTCAAGATCATCTCAGCCTAAAATGCTCGGAATAAAATTGTGGGGTGATTTTTGGGATGAAAATTCACCTCAATCTTCATCCCAGCCTCAAAAGCTCAAATAATCATGAAATTATTTTGGGAATGAAATTTCAAATTCAGTTCAAGATCATCTCATCCTAAAATGCTCGGAATAAAATTGTGGGATGATTTTTAGGGCGAAAATTCCTCAATAATCATCCGAGCCTCAAAAGCTCCGAAAAATCATGGACTCATTTTTGGGATGAAAATTCCTCTCAATAATTATCCTAGTCTCAGAAGTTCGGAAAAATCGCGGAGTGATTTTTGGGATGAAAATTCACCTGAAACATCATCCCATCCTCAAAAGCTTAGAAAATTGTGAGATGATTTTGGGGATGAAAATTCAGAAGCTTGGAAAAATTGTGGAGTACAATTGTATCGCGTTTTTTTACACGCGACTTACGTTGCCTAACCTTTCGCTTTTAGGGAAACCTAATGTATTCGCTGAGACGTTATGATGGAACCCCTCTTTTTCGCCCGGGGGAAGGGGGTTGAAAGGTTATGGGTGGCAGCTCAAACGATCTCATTCGCTTTATTTCTTCTGATTGTATGCCTAACCCCTTTTTTAAAAACCATTTCTTTAGAGCCCCCTCCAAGTTTTACCCAATATCTCGAAGGGGACAGCACTAACAAACAGGTTTTCAGCATAAACCGAATAACACCATTTTGAACCCCGTAGCTCAAAGTGGGGGGAGCTCTTGTGTCTCCAGACACCTCACGAATTTTCCTCGCGAAGGGGAGCAGCACTGATGAGGTTTTCAGCACAAACCAACACAAAAAAGATTACTGATTCCTGATACTCTACTCCCTCAATTATAAATCAGTGAAAATTTTCGAAAATCACTGAAAAACAGAATTGCAGCACAGGAGAAAATCGGTGACATTTTTTTTACCGAAAACAAATCAGTGAGAAAAATCACTGGAAAATCAGTGAAAATTCACTGAAAAGTCAGTGAAATTTATGAAATTCGCTGAAAAATCAGTGAAAATCTTTGAAAAATTAGTGACAATTTTTGAAAAATCAGCGAAAATTTACTGAAAATCAGTGAATTTTGCTGATTTTTCCTATGCTGCAATTCTGACTATTTATCAGGGACTTTTCACTAATTCAGAATAAGAGAGTATAAAATGGTTATGGACCGTTTTCCCGAAGCCGAAATCCCGAACGGACATTTTCCCGAATAAGATTTTTCACGAAAAAAATTTTCACGAATCCTTTTTCCCGAATACCGAAATCCCGAATCCTTTGTTTCCCGAATTAAAAAAATTAATGTACTATTAAATAAAGTTTATTTTATTTTTGCTAAAAACTACCGAAATCGTCGATAGTTTTTTTGAACTTCAGTAGTCGAAAACTACCGGGTTTTTTCCAAAAACTACCGGTAGTTTTATTTTGTTGCAATAAATCAAAAAAAAAAAAATAGTAAAAAAGGTGGTAATTTGTAAAAAAAATCAATGAAAATCACGTGCAATGTAGCAGGGGCGCCCATCGACGTGTGGAGGTGTGGCGGCCGCCACACCTCTCCCAATTTTTACTTTGGAATACGTAAAAATATGAACAAAATTTCTATTCAAAATAATATATGCCTAAGTACATATGTATAGCAGAGACGGATCTAATAATAAGCAGAATATGCAGTCGAATTGAGAAGACACCGAATATGTTCCCTCTCACAACCAAAAATTCCATTTTCTTTCTGAAAATCATTAATTTTTCAAATCTTAGCCCTCACATTGCTCGGGTGTATAAAGTTTAAAAAATATATATCAGGAATGGGAGTTGAGGATTTCGCATCTTTTTCAATGCTAAAATATTGATTAAAAAAATGAAAAAATTTCAACTTTTAGATGCATTTTTCTGGAAAAATTTTCGCCCTCGCTTCGCTCGGGCTCAGTAAATTCACACAATTCATCTTCAAGATTATGGTATGAACCTTCTTCCCTTGCAGTCCAGACAATTGAATATTTTTAAGTGAAAAAAATGTATATGTACTTTTTATTTATCATGGCACTTGGTGGATAATCTCAAATAGAATTTTCAAAAATTTTTAATTTTTTTGAAAGGAGAGGAGCGCAATAAAGAAATCTTGTTTATTGGAAATGAAAAAAATAACACGAAAAAAGCACGAATTATGAATAAAAAAATGTTAATTTCTGGATTCTTCTTTCTTCAAAAATTTTCGCCCTCGCTTCGCTCGGGCTCGATAAATTTACACAATTTATTTTCTAATCAAGGGTTTTCGTGGCAATATTCAAAAGAATTTTCAAAAATTTGTCGATTTTTAACAATTTTATTTTTTAAAAAACTAGGATTCGGCAAATTTATTTTTTTTAAATAATAATGGCCGGCAAATTCTCAATTTTTATCCCCCCTCAGGATTTTTGCCCAAATTTGGTCCCTGGTAGGTACTTTATCATTTCTAGTTTTTCTCAAAATTGATTTTCAAATATATATTAATTTGATTTTTTTATTTTGTTCAGTGAAATCATCGTTAAAAATCAAAATATTGCAAATATTCAACTCCCGCAAAAAATCAAGGATTTTGATATCCATATTGCATCATATCAAACTGTTGTTTTTTGAATAAAAATTGAAATTGAAATTTCTGATGACAAATTTATAAAAAGCCAGACCAGGTTGAAAAAAACAAGTCCATAAAAAATTGAAGGGAGGCTTTGACGAAAATTTGGGGCCCTTAATAAGTGTTGCCACACCACTTTTCAAACTCCTGGGCGCGCCTGCAATGTAGTACAAATAAAAGAAAACACATTCAAAAAATCAGTTTTTTTCGAGGTGTCATCAATTTTGACCAACTTTTTGAAAACAAGTTTGATTTACGAAATTTTATGCCATTTTTGAGTGGTTTTACCTCCTGAAAAACTATACTACCGAAAACCTCTGGAGGATAAAAAAAAACTAATGTTATACCACTATGCAATTGACATTCCATAGAAATAATAAAAAAAGTGATTCGTGAAATTCTATATTCGAAATTTTTACATTCGGGAAATTCTTCATTCGGGATTTTTGCATTCGGGAAAAAGGTAATTCGAGAATTGTATTCGGGATTTCGGTATTCGGGAAAACGGATTCGTGAAAATTTTTTTCGTGAAAAATCTTATTCGGGAAAATGTCCGTTCGGGATTTCGGCTTCGGGAAAATGACCGTGAACCGTATAAAATAATTTTTCGATTTTTATCACTTTTGGAGCCAATTTTTACGTCTTTTACATATTTAGACAATTTTTACGATATCTTCGTTTCTAATTTCTACCCATTTCAAAAGAATTTTACGAAAATCAGTCCATCAAATTTTTCATTTTCAATAATGTTTTCCGGACACTTCATCCTTCATGCATCAACCGCCGAAGAACAATTTTTCAAGCCCTATTAATTTTTATATTGTCACTCGATCGTGAAACGTCAGTCGACGAAAAGAAAACAACACAGCTTAGGTACCCAACTCGAACCGAAAATTAAACAGAAAATCAAAGCACACGTGCGTTTAACGAGACATACATTTACAACTAGCCGAGATACCATTAGAGGAGAAATAGTTACACCTTATCTAGTATGGCATTCTGGTAAATGATAATAACGTGAAAAAATCGTCAGTTTTATTTCAATAACACCGTCATGGAAACTGACATTTGTAAACAATTTAAACATACCCTCGATGGTATCTATAAATAAGTAAATTTTATTTATTTAACGTACCCATTCAGCATACTCGATTAGCGTATGGTCGTTATTTACCCATTTTTAAGATATTAATTACCGAATTGCAAATTTTTTTGAGAAACTTGCCAATCTGGACACGAGCTCATTACACGTGGGTAAAATCTATACGCAGATGCATCGAAAAACCATTGAAAATCCCTCTAAATGGTTACGAGAATACGATTTTCACCGTATATGACGGTATAACTCATTAACCGATGAATTCCATTTTAGACAGATTACGTTTGGTGAAAAAAAAAAAAACTGTAATCTCATCAATGATTGATAATGTCACGCAGAATGCGCACGTCCACGTACCACGATGCTTTTATTTTGAAAACATTGACCTCGTTCAAAAATACATTAACTAAGTTAATTTACTATAGAGGATGCGTTTTCTATAGTCTTCATTTGGACGTGTTATTCGAACGTAATAAGGAAGTTTACACACGACGCAGATACGTCGAAGACAAATTTAGATAACAGTTCAATGTCATAATGCATAAAACATCACCGTAAATATAAATTTCAATGCTGTGAAAACTTTTCAATTCTTACATAATTTTTACGAGTAATTATAAACACTCTCAGGGATCTAGAACATTAACAAATCCGCCTTATAATTTACGATGCTATTCATCAGTTCGTAAATAAAATTCCGTTTTTTTTTTACGAGTTCATTCATATTATAAATTTTTCCTCTTTTTTTTTTTTACTAATCGGCGCATTAACTTATTCGATTATTATCGCGAAACCTTTCGGCGCGGAGGCAATTTGAGAAAAAACAAACGTGTTTACAAACGATGCCAGTCTAGTTTTTGTACTTTTATCACTACATATTTAAAAAAAAATATGTTCTTATCATATAATCGAATAAGCATTTCATATCAGCACCTCGTTGCTGTGTAATGATGACGTCCTGATGTCATCAAAACCTCTTTATAATAGGGTACCGCGAATGTGCTCAGGAACATTTTAATGATGGTTATTTTCATCTACCTACGCACTATTTTCCGTTCGCGTTGAACAAAGTAATAGAATATTTTTACGAGATTATTAAAAAAAATAACGTGATATTTGGCGAATTTTTATATAAAGATTCATCTTTCATCTAGTTGACTTTTAGGATTAAGAAAAATACAAGAGCGAGTGCAAATTTTGAAGATCGTGGAGAAAAGGAGCTTGAGATTTTCTTAAAATATTAAAAAATGTGTGAAATTTTAATCTGAAAATAATTTTGAATTTTTAAAGTAACGTTGGGTATCTTGATATATTACATCAAGTGCAGGAAAACAACAAATAGACATTGTATTCGTATAAAAATTGGAGAAAAAATCCAATATTATTGTACTTCTTAATACACTTCAAAGGTTTCTAACCAGCTGCTAAAATTTTGCAGAAGGAATGTCCGAAAAATTAGCCAAGCATGAGTTGATGCCATTTTGCTAGGAAATTTTAAAATCCAGTTCAGTGATTAAATGGTTACTAAGTTTAACCATTTCCAAACAAAAAATTAACCATCATTAAAAAGATAATTTTTAATTTGAGTGTTGAAACAGAATCAGAAATTCTTCAAAAAATTTCGAAATCTACGAAGTTTTTAAAGAAATCATTAAAGAAAGTATTTCTCTAAAACAAATTTTCATCCTTACGTTATAGCAGAATGGAATTTTTTTGGTGATAATTAGTTCTTGATTCACAATTTTTATTCATAATTGATTTTATTGAAAATTTTTTGGAAAATGAATATTTAAGAATGGAGAAAAAATGAGGAACGAGGGATAATAGGAAGAAAATCCACTCCTTTCCCGCCTCAAACACAAAATTATATCTTTGATCGGGTAATCTCGATTTTTGATCTAATGCCCGCAGATTATGTACCTTGATGAAAAAAAAATTCTGGAAAAAATTTTGGTCCCCAACCCCCTTCATTTCGGAGCTATGGCCATTTTATTGCATCATTTTCAAGAATTTTTAATTCCAATGGAAGTGAATGAAATTTTCTGTTCTTTGGCACAAATTTACATCTCGTAAAGGTCTATTCACGATAATTTTTTCATCAATTTTGGTGCACTTCTTCATGAGGTTTTGGCTTTTTAAAATTTTCAACTGTAAAAAAGACCTTAACAACAAAGTTCGACTAAATTTTGAAAATATCCCAAAAAAGTGTTTTTGACGTAGATTCACGTCACGTATTCAGTTTTGGCGATTGAGGTGGCGCAAAGGCCGAAAATTGCGAAAAACCGTAAAAAATGTTGTTATTTTGGCAGATTTTTTCAAAATTTGAGCATTTTATACGGAAAGAAAAAATGAGAAAATTAAAAAACCAATCCCATATTCGTGTTCAGGAGGTCAAAATACCCCGATAAACACTCTTTTCGCGATCATTTTACTTTAAATCTCGAAATTTAGTTTTATTGTCTTGAAAAATCAGTGGAAAAAGTGAATTTCGACATTTAAAGTAAAATGATCGCGAGAAGGGTGTTTATCGGGGTATTTTGACCTGCTTAACACGAATCCGACGTTTGTTTATTCATTTGACCATTTCTTTCCGTATAAAATGCTCAAAATTTGAAAAATCAGCCAAAATAACAATATTTCTGGAAGACCACATTTTTTACGGTTTTTCGCAATTTTCGGCCTTTGCGCCACCTCAATCGCCAAAACTGAATACGTGACGTGAATCTACGTCAAATAACACGTTTTTAGGATATTTTCAAAATTTAGTCGAACTTCGTTGTTATAAGGTCTTTTTCACAGTTGAAAATTTTAAATAGCCAAAACCTCATGAAGAAGTGCACCAAAATTGATGAAAAAATTATCGTGAATAGACCTTTACGAGATGTAAATTTGTGCCAAAGAACAGCAAATTTCATTCACTTCCATTGGAATTAAAAATTCTTGAAAATGATGCAATAAAATGACCATAGCTCCGAAAGGCCCTTCCTTTCGGAGCTATGGTCATTTTATTGCATCATTTTCAAGAATTAGGAAGGGGGTTGGGGCCAAAATTTTTTCCAGATTTTTTTTTTTCATCAAGGTACACAATCTGGGGGCATTAGATCAAAAATCGAGGCTGGGGCCAAAACCACCCCTTATCCGGCTATACCCTTAGCCTAGTGAAAATTTTCAATTTTTTGAGTGCCTAACAAAATTTCAAAATGCTACTTTTTTTCAAAATGAAAAAAATCCTTCCAGAACAACATTTTATCACTCGAAAAATTATAAAATTACATCATACACTTGCTTAGAAAAAGTTGAGTAGGCAAACGAAGTATGATATTATTTTTTTTTGCTCCTCTAATGTTAGTGTCAACTTTGGTTCACCTCAGAAAAACATTTTTTCAAATTTTACCATGAAAGAGTACAACTTTAAAGGAGAAAACTGACTTCTAGATACTCTAATCCTCTTCAATCTAATGGAATATTTTTTCACTCTTAATACGCGCTAAAATTCACTAATTTTGAACTTTGCAGATTGATATTTCATTCTTGATAAAAGTTAAATAACAAATCTTTTGCCGTCGTTTGAAAGATAATTGAAGTACATAGGATCAAGATCCACACCTGAAAATAAAAGTTACAAGCTTTCTCACCGTAAGAAAATCAGAGGCACCCAAAGGGTAGGGGGGCACGAGCCCCCTCCTTAAGCTCGGCAAGGAGATTTTTCATCATAAAAATGACAAAGAAGAGTATGATTCTTAAAAAAAATTTTGCCTGAGCGAAACGAAAGCATTATTTTAGTAACCATTTCTTACATAAACATGCTACTCTTTAAATTTGAATCAGTTGAATTTGCAAAAATTGTCTTTTTTAGTCGGTAAAATAATGATTTTTCGTTGATTTTTCGGTCAAAAATTATTAATTTTGCAGTCGATGTCCCATTTATCAGAAAAAATCAGTAATTTTGACAAAAAAATCATTAAGTATCGTAATTTTTCAATTTTTCTTCGCTCAAATTTATAGGTATACATTATTTCTCCATAGAAAATAGGTACCCGAAACTACAGCCCCACTGAAATAACAGGTTACTTCATTTTTTCATTGAATTTTGACTAAGCTTTTTTTCCCTAAAAATCTGAGCCCCTCCCTTACACAATTTCTGGGTGCGCCTATGAAGAAAAGATTACAAAAACTCACGAAACAACATTTTTCAATTCATCCATTCGCTTTTTAGAGGCAAACCCCATGATATAGGTACGAGTGGTATTGAAATTTTTAATTTCTGAGATTTGCAGGAAAAATTGAAGAAACGCAATTATCCATTTTCAGTTATCCATACTTTTTTGTTTCAAGCATTTTTTTTCATAATTCCATTTTTCAGTCAATTATTGGCAAATAGGGCGTTTACTGGTTTTGAAATTGCCTACCAGCGCCTGTCGTTTTACCGGTTCTACGGCGGTGGTGGGGCAAGACGGGTTCATCTCACTGAGGGAAAACAACACAGAACGTCATCGAACGCTGGCGGTGCGGCAAGACGGGATCCATCTCACTGAGGGAGTGACGTCAGATGACGTCAAAAGTAAACGCCCTATAGTTGAAGACTCCAACTCAAAATGCCGAAAATAAAAATATCTCAATTTAATTTTGAACAAAAAAAAACAATCGGAGATCTAAAGAAAATTCAGCTAATATTGGGAAAAAGTGACTCATTTGGAAAAAAAAAACCTAAATTGTAGGTATGCAAGAGAAAACCAATTTCAGAAAAAAAAACTTACACAGGACAAACCCAAAAAAATCAAACTCATATTGTGAAAACGAATAAAATTTCAAGACCCCCTCCCATCCCCTTCTCGTTCCCTTCTCTTTTCCTCCCCTCCCCTCCCCTCCCCTTCACTTCCCAAAAAAATATTCAGAAAACCCCGACTCATATTCGGAAAAAACAAACCACAATCAGGAAAAAAGCAATAAAATCACCCCTTATTGAAAAAAACAACAAACATTTAAAAAAACCCTCAAAAAAGACTCAATTTTTAGAAAACCCTCAACTATTCAAGAAGTCTAAAAATCTGCTCCATTTACAGGAAAAAAACAAAGAACCCCACCCCTAATGAGAAAAATTAAAATATTTAAAAATATTCAAAACAAAAAAATCCAAACATCCCACTTTCTGACGACGACCCCCTCCCCCCCCCAAAAAAACTACACCATTTTTAGAAGAAAAAAAAACATACATAACAAAGAACCAAGAAAATAAACCCAAAATGTTACATGAATTTTTAAAAAAATTACGAGACATCGCGATTTTCTGACCACCCTATGAATAAAACTGAAATTATGGGCAGCAGTATTGGAAGCGTGGAAATATCTATACCAAAAATAGCAAAATCTTTGCATACATTTTGTTATATTCGTCCATTCGAAAGTTACTGGCGTTTGGGAGAAAGATAAGTATACCTATTCAGTGGAAAGTTCAATCACCCACCTACACGGTTCAGCGATGATGGTCGTTTTCAAACGTATCCTCGTAAGTACCCCTTGAAAGTTTTCAAAATATATTAAATTTGTGGTTTTATCAACTTATGTACTTACTAAAGTTGTTGTTTAATTTTACATCCGAAGACAAAATTTTGAATTTTACCTTTTTCATTCGTAAAATCAATAGGAAAGGACTTAAGAAGGTCAAAAATTACCAGGAAATAGGGAATATTTTCCTCTCTTCAACAACAAAATTGCTTCTTTAGTAGAAAAAATTACGCTGGAGTTCAAAAAATGTACAGAAGTAATTATTTTCAAAAAAATTTGAAATTTTGCTTTTCGAGACGATTTTTATTTTTCCCTTTATCTTTTTCCAAACTTCAAATAATTTTAATCGAAAATTGAAAAATCACTGAAGGTAGTTGAAAACGTAAATCAAAGTTGAACTTCAAAATTATGAAGCAATTTTTTGAGCATCATCTAAAAATATTACACATCTCATAATTTTCCACAAAAAGACACCATGAAAAAGAAATACTTCTCCTGAATCTTCGTTAGGATATTTCTACACTCAAAACTATCATCAACTTTTTAAAGATTAAAGCTGTACAGGAAAATACCTCTTATCCCTCTTACCGGAGTAAGAAATTTTCCAAGAAAGGCACCTTTTTCTTCAAGCCCGTCAAATTTTTCACTCATTCACTCAAACTTCCGTAGGTAATCCAGCACACTTCGTCAATTTACGTCAAAACCTCGATATAAACCTATACGTACATTTCACGGTCGACCGAATCGCTCGTTTAAATAAACGCCACCAGCACATTTATCCCTCACGAAGAAAATCTCTTCAAGCTTATCCGAACACAAGTCACGAGAACCCACGTATATTGCTCTGCTTCTTTATAAAATTGTACTTCGCCTTTCCACAATATGAAGACTTTTAAAAACCTACCTGGCTACGAAAATCCCTTCGATTGGTTTTTTCCCAATCTTTTCTCAGACTGGGTCCGTTTCGGAGCCCAGCAACACCCTAAAAAAAGCCAGCCCTCATAGCGTGACTTGAAAGCTCGTTTCGTTTTCGGTGGCATTTACGTTCGTACGATTTTTACCGACGCGACGATTGCGAGACGATGAAAACAACGCTTTACTAAATTCGAGCCCGGCAGCAACATCTTCTAATAGCAGCGTGTTTCTCGGTAATTTTATACTTTAAGCAACAGTAAGTTCGAGTATCGTTCGAGTTATCGCGTTCGTTTCGCGGTCGTTGTTGCGTGTTTTCACATACGTACCTACGGAAGAAAATTGAACGCGCGCAGCTTTCGAGCTTCGAACGTCGTAAACTTTTATTATTGCCAGGTAACTAGACAATTTCTTCTTCTATTTTTACCCAACGTAGGTGAATACGACTTAGGGTCAGTTCATTTGCATAGTTACCAAATTAATTAACGATTCGAGTTTCTCGAGTGATCTTTTAGCATTTAACGCGGAGATGTGGTAGGTCTAGGAAAATTGCTCGGTTCGCGAATTATCATCTTGTGTTGCGTTTTATCACACTTCACGTAGGAACAGATACAGATCGCGTACGCCGATAAGAACCGGCCAATTCAACCACGTGATTCACGTACGATATGCTAAGTTGCATTCTGTACCCCTCCTCGAACCATCCCAGCAGAAACTCGAACTCTGACTAGATTCTAAATAATTTTGACTCAAATGAGATTTTGACGCTTCAAGTCCAAATTTATTTCAAGTTCAAATTTTTTCAACTCTTAAAATTGTTCAATTCCTTCAATTTTTTTAAACTTTCAATTTTCTCAAAATGTTTCCAATCTTGATTTTAAATTTTTTTTGTTTTTTGTTTATAAATTTGTGCGTTGAAAGAAATTTTGAAAAACATGAATTTGAAAAAAAAATCAAAACTCCAAAGTAGGAAAAACATTTTAAAAAAATTATTGGAAAGAATTTTAGAGCTGAAAGAATTGAAAAAATAGCGAAAAAAATTTCAAAAAATCAAAGTTGAAAAAATTTTAAGATATTTGAATTAAAAAAATGTACAGTACGAAAAAATTTTGTATTAAAATTTTTTCCAACTTCATAAGAATTTTTAAACGTTTTTTTCAACTCTGAAATTGTTTTCAACAAATTTCAAACTTTCTTTCAACTAAGTACCTAAATAATTAATTGGAAAAAGTTTTGAAAAACGACCCCCTAATGTTAAAACCGTCTAAGTGCCACTTTTTGCAAAATTGAGATTTTTATAATTTTGGATTCAGTGAATCAAGCTGCATCGATTAAAATATAAAAAACGTAACTTAAAGTAATTTAAACCCTAAAAAAAAGAGTTTAAAATTTGCAAAGTCCATAAGCGCAATGCAAATTTTGTTACGTTTTTCAGCTCTCCTGTAAAAAACGAAAAATGGCACTTAGACGGTTTTAACATTAGGGGGTCGAAAAGAAATAAAAATATGAAATCTACACAAATTTTAAACAATTGAAGTTGGAAAAACTTTGAGTAAATTTTAAAACTGAATACAGCTTTGAAAACATTTAAGATTGAAGAAATTTAAAAAATGGAGCTGAAGAAATTTGAACTTGGGATGAATTTGGACTTGGATCCTCGAAATCTCATTTGGGTCAGAATTAATTAGGAGATTAGTGAACACGGAGTTTCTATGTACTCTGTAGTCACAACGTTTAAGGAACATGTGAACGAAGAATCGAACATATTTCGATCATTTTTGTTTCACCAAAACACGATGCAAAATGTACCTCTCTCCGTTTTTCCAAATCGCAAATATTTTCAAATTTTTTTCAACTCCAAATTTTCTGCTCAAAAATTTTTACTCGACTTTTCCCCAAATTTTTCCAAACCAGTACTTTTCAAATTTTAATTTTTTTCAACTCCAAATTTTCAGTTTAAAAATTTTCAACTTGACTTTCTTCAAATTTTTTAATACTTTTTTCAAATTATTTTCAACTCAGAATTTTGACATAGATATTTATTAGATCGGGGGGGGGATGACGATTTTATGCAACGTGTGTAACTTGACGATTTTGGATCAAAACATTGTGACATTTTATTAGACTTGAAAAAAACTTTTTAAAAAAACTGAATGATCGATAACATAATTACGTGTTGTTAGAATTTGAAAATTTGACATTTTCATTCCAAAGTGCATTGGTATTTTAAAAATGAAAATTTATACATTAAGCCGTATTTTGAAAAAAAATTCAAGTATAAAAAGAAAACTGGAAAAGTATTTAAGGGAAGGGGTAGGTTTTTGGAGGTGAAAAAATCGATTTTTTAAAGAATACCTACATGGAGTAATCCACCATGCGCAGATAAATATTAAAACCGACAATTACCTCAATTCCAGTCAACCTACCGCACCCATAAAAATTGGAAATTTCAGAAAATAAATTATTTCAAAAGGCTTCCTAAAAAAGTTACAACTATGGTGAAATTAATTTTCGGCAACGATATGAAAAAGTTCTAATTTTGACTTCATTCACACTCAAAAATATATATATTATTAAATTTTATTTAAAAAAATAATAACGGGGCACCATTCAAAAAGTTGGCAAAATTTAATCTAAAAATAATAATATTTTTACCAACTTGATAAAAATATTATTATTTTTAGATTAAATTTTGCCAACTTTTTGAATGGTGCCCCGTTATTATTTTTTAAAATAAAATTTACCAATTTTTTCAACATTTTCTATTATTATTTTTTTGCGTGCAGTACAGCCAAATCGGAGATTATCAAAAAATGAAGTTTCCATGTTTTCTAAATTTATACACTTATGATTTGCACACCGTACAAAAAAATATGATAAAATTTGGAAAAAATGATGAAAATGTGTTTTTCAGTCTTGAAAAGCTCAACTTTTTGAAAATTGAAATATTCCTTTTAAATGCTCTTTTCCTATAAGTTGGTTTTTCATGTTTTTGTTTCATTTTTTTTCAAAACTACCAGACCGATTTTCTTTTCTTTTTTTTAAAGTTTATTTTCCCAAGTCCAAACTTATTTCAAGTTCAATTTTTCATTTCTTCAAAATTCGAAGTTTGTTTTAGGTAGGCCACTTCAACTTTCATCTCAAAATATTTTTCAACGTCAAAATTTTTTCCAACCTGAAATTTTCTCAACTTTTTTCAAATTTATTTTTTTGAACTCACTTTAAAGTTTAAATTCTTCAAAGATGTTTTAAAATTCCAAACTTTTGAAAACAAATTTCAAAGTTGAAAAAAATTTGAGGAAAAATTTTAAGAGTTTGAAAAATAAAACGCTTGAGAAAAATTTCAAGGTTGAAAAAATTTAGAAAAAGAATAAAATTGAAGAAAAAATATGAGAAAATTTTATATCAGAAAATCTGTTAATATTGAACTTTGAAAAAACAATTCAGAGTTGAATAATTTCGAAAAAAATTGAATCATTAAAAAATTTTGAGACAAAAATTGAAGCTGAAAAAAATTGAGAAAATTCATACACAGGAAACATTTAAGACTTGGAAAAAAACATGCTGCCGTGCGAAATCCAATCTGACCTAATACGGTCATTTTAGGTTTTGACCCAAAAATAATTCCCGGAAACGGGAAAGTTCGTATATAAGCTTTGCAGAGGGTGTATTTCAACGTACCCAACTTTCCCTAAAATCGAGGAGTATTTTGTCCCTCTTTTGGGGGGAAGAGTGAGGGGGTTCAAATTTGGTTTTTCGGCTATAACTTTCGAATTTATGCCCTTACGAAAAAAAAGTTGAAACAAAAATTGTAGAGAATTCAAAAACAAAACAATTTTTTTATTTACCATTTTTTCCTAGGACCTCATGGGAGGGAGCTAGGGGCTTCAGAAAAATATCAATTTTGAAAATTTCTCATTACCAGAAGAAATCACCAAAAATCGGGTTAATCGACTTTTAGGAGCGGCTTTTTTGCATAGTACATCCTATTACTATGTAGAATAAGAAAATGAACAACCGATCCCTCATCTCAAAGTGGGGGGTGGACCCCATGTAGAAAAAGTTGCATTTTCCCCCTGGAATATCTCAGCTACAGTGAAAAATTCGAAAAATAGGTTCAAACAAACGTTGTAGAGCGTTAAAAGACGAATATTTTCCTTTTTATACATTTTTTCTACGTGGTCTTGGGGCCGAGCTATTGCAAAAAGAAAAAAGATCAACGCACCGTTCGAAAATTTCTCATAAAATTTTAAACCCCCTCTTTTGGGGCTCAATTTGGGTCCAGGGGTTGGATGATTTAAAAAATCGAGTTTAGCGATCACGAAAACCCCAGAAATCCACTTGTTGGGCTATTGGTTCGCTAGATTTTATACCAGGCCTACACACGTATAATTTATAGAGTTGAAAAATTTCGAACCCCGCGTCGATCTTTTTTCTTTTTACCATAGCTCGGCCCCAAAACCACGTAGAAAAAATGTAAAAAAAGCAAATGTTTGTCTTTTAACGCTCTACAACGTTTGTTTGAACCAATTTTTCGAATTTTTCACTGTAGCTGAGATATTCCAGGGGGAAAATGCAACCTTTTTCTACAGGGGGTCCACCCCTCCACTTTGAGATGAAGTATCGGTGGTTCATTTTTCTTATTCTACACAGTAATAGGATGTACTATGGAAAAGGGCCACTCCTTAAAGTCGATTAACCCAATTTTTGGCAATTTTTAGTGTCAATGGAAAATTTTTAAAATTGATTTTTTTCTGAAGGCTCTAGCTCCTCTCCACGACGTCTTGAGAAAAAATAGTAAATAAAAAAATTGTTTGTTTTTGAATTCTCTACAATTTTTGTTTCAACTTTTTTTTTCGTAAGGGCGTAATTTCAAAAGTTATAGCCGAAAAACCAAAATTTGAACCCTCTCGCCCCTCAAAAGGAATACAAAATATTCCTCGATTTTAGGGAAAGGTTGGTATGTTGAAATACACTCTCTACAAAGCTTATATACGAACTTCCCCGTTTCTGGGAATTTTTTTTGGGCTTTTGGCTTTTTTTATGCTAAATCGTTCGTACTAAACAGCTGATTCAGTCGTTCGTTCACTGCTGTTCCGTAAACGCTGTGAATTTAGACTCTCCTTGACTCTCGTTTAACCGTAATTTCAATTTCGGTACTCCAAAATTACCTAAATTTCTCTTCGAGCTCGCCTGATAACTTAATCCTCATCTCAGTCTATCTGCTTTTTTTCGAAAATCCCTCTTTAGCAGAATTCAAATGACGTAAATCTGGCCCACTTGAAACAACAACAATCGAGCATTTCAAACATACACACCTAAATTACCTACACGACGATTAAATTATCTGCCGGTTGAATCGTTATCGAGAAGTACACCACATGTTGTATTATTTCGAACAGTATTCGATACATATGTACTTATAGCACATCTACACGTACGAGAGGTATTATCAGCTTTTTACAGTAATCACAACGAAAGCTATTCATACATTTAAACGAGTTCGAGTCTCGAATCTGATCTCCTCTCGCTGATCAAGTGTTAAGTTAATATTAATTATTGCTACCTAGTCTGGCCAACGAGTAGAAATTTCAATATCGAGGTATTTATACCCGACAGAGTGTACGTACTCAACTTACAGTTAGTTAAACTTGTACTCAGCAAGGTGCAATACAGCTTTAGTGGTTTTTTTACACCTTCTTCGGGTGAAATCTAAATGTGAGATACGTTTATATATCGTAAATATACCGGTAAGCGAATTATAAATACTCTATATTATTTATATCGTGATAACGCAACGTGATCGTAGCATATCGTTATTTCGCGGCATTATCGTGTACTACAGACGAATTTCATAAACCATCGTAAGTAATTATTATTACATACGTGAAAGAATGATAGGAAGGTGGAAAAGCGAGACAGACGGAGAGGAAGTGGTAATTAACGTACACGAATTTACCCATACTCCTGATATGGAAAAGAAACAAAGAGATCGTTTATACTTTCGAGTAGGTACCTACCTAATTTCAAATTATGAACTTGCTATCTCGTTCGAAAAACCACAAACCTACGATAATTTTGAACTGAATTTTCATCTCCGAGATTAGATTACATATCCACATTTTCGAAAATACCCCTTCTCCCCCTCTTCCCCCTCTCTGCCATCGACCAAATGCCTTTTTGATCCATTTCAAGTATTATGAACCGAATTGCAATTACTATTAGTAGTATCTGACAGAAAAATATTAATTAGGTAAAATGTTATCAGTAAAATAAGAGATATGCCATTGAAAAAAATCGAAAAAAAATCGCTAGAAATAACATAAAAGCGTAGAAATTGGATAAAAATTGTATCCAGGCGAGAAACTATCTTTCTTAGAATCTCTAAACGATTCCACATTCCAAAGTCCTATTCTCTATCTCTGGAACACATCCTCCTTCGCGTTCTAATCGTTTTCTCCCCCATCAGGCGTATATCCCAACCAATGTGCGAACATCTCGCTATCTACCCCTACCTCGAATCTTGGCACTAGTTTTTTTCAATTCTGCAGTTCGGGTCCACTTGTATTTGTTACTCGTTAGAAACGTATCGTTCGTTGGTTTGTTCGTATTGGTCGTATCATTGTTTAAGGTGAGTACATAAATCATAAAACTTCAAATAAATTGTCTGAATTGCATGGAAACTAGTAGTAAAATGTGTGAAATATTAATTCTTTTGAAAAATTTTGGAATTTGCCTGAAAAAGATAATAAATTTGATAATTTTTACAAAAATCATTAAAGTAACGTAGAAAAAATCGTAATAAAATTGAATTAAATACATTGGAAATTGTCAGGTTGTGTTGAAAATGACGTGAAATTTGTGGGAAATTGCAAAAAAAATGTTTTTAAATAAAAAATATGTTTCAAATTTTTGTGACAGTTGTTGAAAATAACCTAAAAATTGATAAAAGCTCTTTCAATTTCCAAAAATAACAAAATTAGTTTAGAATAGAAGACAAAGAATTGTTTTAAAAAATGAGTCAAAGTGTCAGATTTTCAAGAAACTAGTATAAAAAAGACGCAAAAATTGATAAAATATTACAAAACCGGTTTAAAATGAACGAAAAATAATTTTAAAAGAGAAAATTTCCAAATACTTGCGACAGTTGTTGAAAATAGGATGAAAATTTATGAAAATTTCGTCAACGTTTCATAAATTACCGCGAAACTGATTTGAAATGAAAGAAAAATTGGCTAAAACAAAAATTAATTATTAAATTTATACAACAATCGTTGAAAAAAACTTGAAAAATGATACAAATTCTATGAATTTTCAATGGAAGCTTGCAAAATTAGTTGAAAGGGGAAGAAAAATAGTCTAAAATGAAAATAATACTCGTGAAAAATCGTTCAAAATGAAAAAAAATTTTGAAATGGGTTTTTTTGAGAGAGAGAGATGATTGTTTATTTTGACGATCAGCCTGTGGTGATTATTACACGGATTTTGATTGACTCAAATGTAGAGACAGAGAGTAAGTATGTCTTTAAAGGGCCTCAATGCCCTGTTTCCAAAAAAAAAACAGGCTCGGAGTAAATTCACCTTCTCCTCTTTGGCCCTAGCGTTCGTACAAAGTTTCAAACAAACTTTTACGCTATGATCATTTTTTCAACATTTCATGCTAATTTATTCAAACCCTTTTCCTGCAATATTTCAAGATTTGAAGACCTCACGGGAAGAACGGGTTAACTGAAATTTTATAAATTTTGCAGGAAAACGTTTTAAAGATAATGTTGAAGTGGAACTGAATAAAAATGGATTTTCAAGTTTCGTTTTGATTTTATTACTTTCAAAATGTCAATTAGAATCATTTTATATCGGCAAATATTGCTCAAAAGTTTTTTAAAAGCTGCAAAGTCACTCAACACACAATGTTTTTGAACAACATTCTGAGAAGTTACCCCGTTCTTTCCGTGTAAGTGCCTCAAATAACCCGTTCTTTCCGTAAAGTGACACAGTTAACCCGTTCTTTCCGTGTTTTCTTGAAATTAACATATTTTTTCTCTGAAATTAATCAGTTTTTTCCACCTATGAGTTATCTTTTGTTAAAATTATGATTTTTTTTTTCATGTTCACAACAATAAATCAACTATTTAAAAAACAAAAATCAGCTTTTTGCACATTTTTTTCTTTGTTTAGAGGAGTTAACCCGTTCTTTCCGTGTTTTCAATTTCTTGAAAATTCTTTTTTGCTTTTATTGACAAAATTTGAAAAGTTCGACATTTTTCATATAAACCACATAAAAGTACATGGTTTATTGTACACAATGGCACAAAAAAGTCATTTTTGAAAAAACCCTCAATTAACCCGTTCTTCCCGTGAGGTCTTCATTTTTATTCATAATTGTTTCACCTTTTTCCAAATTTTTACGTAACTTTTGAATAATTTTCACCGATTTCTAATAATTTTAAAGACATTTCAAACATTTTTCATGCTTTTTCAAATCGATTGAGCGATATTTATAGAGCGATAAGGAGGGGGAAGGCGTTAATGGGCTATATCAATTGAAAATTCCACGCCGCATTTTCTTTTCAAATCAGATCGAAGGAAACGAGAAACAAACTGTAACTTTAACAAAATACGATCATCAAAGTATAGTCCAGGCAAATAAGAAAAAAAATGTACCAAACCCCCAAAAATTCGATCCTGATTTTTTTTCGCGTTTTACGTTCATAATGGTCCACTACACAACATACTAAAATGGACACCCCCCATACCCCTCCGCTACCCTAAGGAAGGGGTAAATGTCTGCCAAAAACCGAGTTTTCGTGAATATCTCCTCAAATAAGCCTTAAAATTGAGAAATAGTCATGAACAATCTTGTTCTACGCGTAATTTTCTATCAGAAAGCTTTTGGTTTTTTTTCAAAAACACTCACTTTCTTGATCAAAATTAAGGGTAAAAACACCTATTTTTCAACAATTTACAGCATTTTTTGAAAAAATCGAAACTTTTGTGAATATCTTCTCAAATAAGCTTCAAAATGGAAAAATGGTTATGAAAAATCATGTTCTACGTGTAATTTCCTATCACACAGGTTCGTTTTTTTTTTTTCGAAAATACCCAATTTTTTCCCAAAAAGTAAGGGTGAAAAAGTCTATTTTTCCAATATTTACAGTATTTTTGGAAATTATGGAAATACAATTTTGGTAATTTTTTTTCGTTCCAACTTCTTTATTTTTTTTTCAACGTCAATATTTTTATTTATGTATTTCTAACCTTTAAAAATAAGTTATTCGATATCTTCTGGGTCACAGTCTTACAACCCCTTTTGATTTTTCATAAAAAACAATCTCAAAATTGTAATTGGCATGCCAAAAACCCTAATTTTTGACACAAAACATGAAAATTTTCAAAATTTCGAATTTCACCCCTCACCTCTTAACCTCATTGACTGAAATATCGTTTTTGAATCCTTACGACGCAAAGAAATGTTTCGTATCACCAATAATAAGCAATAACATCGCGTTTAAAGTACTTTTTCTTTCCACCACCTCGATTTTTTAAATGCAGTATTCAATAACTTCCCTTATAATTGAAGAGTCTAGTTCCAAAGGTCACATGTTCCAAAATTGAGGAAAATGAGTTAGGCATGGCATTGGATAGTCCATTTCAAGCTGCATCGAATGGTAAAAAAAGTTTTTTCCATACGACTCTCCTTCAGGGTGAAATTGGCCTTCAAAGTCAGCCTTAGAATCTGTAGTCACATGTTCCAATGGAACATGTGACTTTTGAGAATTAGGCGTTGTATTATCGCAGTTTAGGAAGCGTTTATCAATGTAACTGTAGTTGTATTGTGTAAAGACTGCCTAAGACACTTCGTAACAACTGTAAAAGTGATAACATCGATTTTGTAATTTTTGTTTCAAGCCGGTTCATGCTTTTTTAAAAAATTTAGTGGAATATCTTTATGATCTGAGAATAAAAATCAGACTATTATTTTTTTAAAATAAAATACACGTCTGTAATATGTTTACACTATTGAGCTTCCATACGCGATCAAAATACAAATGATTTTCGAAAAAAACAGCAACCTTGGTTTCAAAAGTCGCATAATCTAACAATCTCAACACGTAATGGCGTCCCCCCCCGGGTCCAAAATCAAAAAATTTTCGGGCAACATTTTTGGATCCTCTGATCTATGATTTAAACCACTTTCGAACTATTTTTGATCATAGGATCCATGGGAATCAGTTTTTCGCGTTTTCTGAGAAATGACGTTTTTGGAACATGTGACCTTTGGAACTAGACTCCTCAATTAACGGTAGGGGTTGAAATTCTTGCGTTGACTTTTTTTGGAATACCTAACCAGCATGTATAAAAAAATTACTCTTCACTGGTATAATTTTGGGTACTTTCAACTTCGTATATATCCATCATTTTCAAAAATACTGTAAATATTGAAAAATAGGCGTTTTTCACCCGTAATTTTTGGGCAAAGAAGTGAGTGTTTTCGAAAAAAAATGAACCTCTCTGATAGGAAATTACACGTAGAACATGATTGTTCATAACCATTTTTCCGTTTTGAGGCTTATTTGAGGAGATATTCACGAAAGTTTCGATTATTTCAAAAAATGCTTGAAATTGTTTAAAAAAAAAATAGGTGTTTTTACCCTCAATTTTTAATCAAGGAAGTGAGTGTTTTTGAAAAAAAAAAACCCTTCTGATAGGAAATTACACGTAAGACAAGAGTGTTCATAACTATTTTTCAATTTTGAGGCTTATTTGAGGAGATATTCACGAAACCCCTGTTTTCGGCAGACATTTACCTCTCTCCTGAGGGTAGCGGAAGGTTATCGGGGTGTCCATTTCAGTATGTTAAGTAGTGGACCATTATAAACGTAAAACGCGAAAAAAAATCAGGATTGAATTTTTGGGGGTTAAATCCTAAAATGAGTGGACTAGTACGTAAATTTTGACCCGATTGTAAAATTAATTGAATTTGGAGATCTGAAGGATGGGAGGCGGAGGGATGTAAATCGATGCAACGAATTAAATGCAGATACTCGCGACCTCGTAAAATTCACCAAAATAAGCCCGAAACAAGTCGATATTGAATATAACATCGCGAAACCTCGTCGCTCCTCCCTTCCTCGCCTCACTTCCCTCTGCCCTGATTAGAATTAGTTTTCGGAACCTACCAGACGAAAAATTCAACTACTCTGTACCACAGGTAAAACTATACGAACAAATAATCTCATAATACGTTGAAAATTAAAATCCACCCAGGACCAGGGTACACATTGGCGAATAATTACGATAAACTCGTTACTCGCCATAAAACGACGACGATGTCGTAATAATTAAAAAGGGTCGTTGTCGTTTCGCTAATCTCTCCCTTCCCTCCTCCTCTCAGCCATCCTAACCCGCCATTTAAAATTTTATTACAAGTTCGTCGACGTGAAAATCACGTTTTTAATGAAGCTGCAGCAGGATAAAATTATACTCGTAGAATACAGCGCAGGTATAAGTAATTGGACATTCGATGTGGTCTGGCTCTGGCTGTTTTAGTATACGCTACGTTACGTGTAGTGGAAAAATACCGAAATTAAGCTACATATGTACGCCAGTCGAGGCACCGACGACCAAGATGATCCATTCGACGCAGGAGCGGAGTTAACCACGAAATTTTCGCAGCAGCAGCCTTTGTTCGATACCTTCGGGTTATTTGTCCCTACGTCAAAGGTAAACGTCGCGTCGTTAGAGGAGCAGGGGAATTACGTAATGGTCCCGGATTTCTGCTTTTTCAACGTCTCGTCGTCGATGGAGATGATAAAATTGAATGCGAAAATCCTCCGTCAATAAACGTGTTCGAGTCGAATATGAGAGAGAAAATCGTACATCGTGTACACCGTCGACGATTACATTCAATTTTCGTGTTTATTCGTTCGATGAACCCGGGTTCTCTAAAAGCTGCCCCGATCCCGCAGACGTATTTGCGGAAAGATCATATTCCAAGTTTGACATTTTCTATCGCAGAAATGCTTCGGCTACGGCGGTATTTCCATCGTGCAAATGAATAAATATACGAGATTAGATTACGGTATTCGCGTTCTGGAGATAAACGACAGTGGGAAAGCGAGATGTACAAAGTCCTTTGTTATTTTACCCTCCCCCTGCCATCGACATCATTTAATAACCACTTTTCGAGGTAAAAAAAAAAAAAAAACGCAAATGTAAAGAAATTTCATCAAGCTGAAATAAACAACACCGTTGTCTCATCGCCATCTCGAATAGCTTTCTAAAGCGAATCTTTGTCGTCGATGACAAATCCGCGAGTTGAATAATTTACTTAATGTTTTAAAAAAAGTACCATTTTAGATTTAATAAATTCCACCGAACCGAACATTTTTCGCGACTTAGAATGACGAATAATACCTCGGCGAATATTCCAAACGTGAAATATTAAATATACCCACGTAAAGGTAGAAAAAAAGGTACTCGAGAGCGAGGGTTTTTCGAAGGAAAAGATACAGGAGGTGAGGAAATGAGGAAGAAGATATTCGCTAGCGATATTAAACGTACCGAGAATGTTATGAAAATTTAATCAAACCCCAGACAAAAATCAAACAGCTGCGGGTATGAGAGTATTTCACTTTCCAACAAAAGCTCGCTAAGTGGATCTTATTTTTTTGGTCGCGGTTGCTTGCTTCCGTATTTTATTCGTTTGTCCAGCTCTTCGTAAGCTTTTTATTTTTTGTTTCGAATTACCCCTCCCCAAGATATTTTTAGATCGCATTACACGAAAAACTCGAAGATGAAAATGCTGTGTGATGAAATTGACGAGGAAAATACAGGATGAGTCGGTGATAGTGTTACACGAAGTTTAAATCCCCCACTAAAACCCCCCAAAAACAATAGAAAAGCTTTCTTTGCAGGATTCAATTCTTCAGAGTTTTTTCTGCTGGAAAAGTTTTTTTTTAAATTTTTTCGACCTCGGGAGGGTGAGCTCCATTAATTTGCTAGGTAACCTTAGTAAAAAAAAATAAATTCTCACGCCTAAATCGTGAGATAAACCGACTTTTCTCGTTTTTTTATGCATAAATTTTTAATCAAAATGTTTTAGCTATCAAAGATACCTTGTAATCAATAGGTGGGATTCATTTTGATGTAATGAAAGTCTATTGTCACATAAAATTGATAAAATATTCTATTTTTAATGAATAGTTAGTTTTGTTGAATCATTTTGATGTAATGATATTTTTTTAATCATAGTGATGTATTTTTGAATAGTAGGATGTATTCAAACGAGCAGCTCCAAAAAGAAATTATTCAGTTTCAAAAAATTGAATATTTATAATTTTTTATTATACTCATACGACAAAAAAGAACCAATAAAAATCTAACAAATTTATTAAAATTGGTAACATTATAAAAGTTTCAACAAATTATTTTTTTTTCTTCATTTGTTTTTATTATTTCAGAATGGAGTATCTCTTCATCTTCCATTAAATTCGTTACACCATTCCTGGTTCTTTAATGTAGGTATCAGTTTTGAGCGCTTTTTTTTGTCTTCAAGCCAAGCTATATAGGTGGAGATGGAAAGGGCATAGAGGGGCTCAGGCTTCCAAAATGTTGAATTCCCCCCCCAAATGATGTTCATTTGAATGTTTCATCCAAAAAATTTGTGAATATTCAATTTCCAAGGGATGAATTATCAGTACTTATGTGACAAATTTTTAGTTATTTGTTTTTCAATTCACTAAATTGTTTTTTTAATAAAAAAAATGATTAAATTTCATCAAAAAGTCGACAAATCATGTTGAAAAGTAGTAAATGTTTGCAAAAAAATAAGAAATGTAATGAAAATTGTGAAATCTGTTGATAATTCAAAAAAACATTTAAAAAATTCATAAGATATCGGAAAAATTTATTTTAAAAAAGCAAATTTGCTAACCATTCATTACCATTAATTTGGCTGCTCACAGTGAAAATATATTTAATATTCATTAAAAATTAAATTCATTTGAAATACTATTTTTTAAATTTCACTAAAATTCACTTTGATGGTTTTAAAAAATTTCAATTAATTAAATTAAAAATCAATATAGATGCACCATATATTTCATTTGGTAATTTGTTTTTATTATATTGAAATATTGAATCATCATTCGCTTTGTACCAATTACCAGAATTATGATGTTTTAAATAACAAATGTAATGTCCTCCACTGATATTGTTTTGGTTTCTGAGAATATGACAAACAATTGAATTGATATGATAACGTTTATTGAAACCTAAGGTAACTTGTTGATAAAAAATTTGATTGGAAAATCCAACATTATAAGTTGTTAAATTGTTTCCTTCAAAATCATATGAAATTATATGGACAATTAAAACATTTCCATACTCTTTGATAGTTTTTTTAATTCTCATTTCACCATGTTTGCGGCAAGATGGGCAAAATTCTTCTTTTAATAAAAATTCGTTGTTGAACTGAGTTATTATCAAATTTTGAATATTATGAAGTTTGGAAACATTTTCATGAAATTGTATGGTCAAATATCTTGTATCAATAATTTGTTCAGTTCTAAAATTGCATGTAGAACAAATTCGAATTTCTTCAATTTTAAATGTAACATTTTTTTGAATTATAATTGATTTATCACATATATGATATAAGAATTCCATGGCATCTTGTTCATTTTCTTCTTTATATTGATCACCAACATCATTTCTTAATTTTGAAACTGAATACAAATTATTGGTGTCTTTATTGTTATCATTTTTGAAATAAGTCAAAGTAGAGTCAGTGAAGTTAGAAAAGAAATGATCATTTAAATTGTGGAATAAAATCCAATTACAACGATTATTTAAAAGAGCTTGAGCAATAACTATGGCGTAACATGATTTTTTAGGATATGGATTTTCAAAAGGAAAAATATCATAATGAACATAGTTATTTAAAAAATGATTCAAATTATTTAGATTTTCTGAGTTATTTTTATTACTTTGATTAATATCTTGATGATCATTTTCTTTTGAACATATGTTTTCTACATTATCATTTTTACTGATATTTTGTGTATTTAGTTCATTTACACAAGTGTTTTTCTCAGTTACAGTAATTTTACTATTATTTTGGTTCTCAAATGTACAAATTATTGGTTTATGATAACTGAAGTATGACTCATAATATGAACAATTTAAGCAAAGTGAATTGCTGAATAGTATGTCAAGAATAGTATTTTGATTTGTTGAAAATTTATTTAAAGGTAATAAAAATTTCAAATTTTGATTTGTTAAAAATTTGTAGAATTTATGATTTTGTTTGTTAGAGTAATCAATATTGTAATCTCCCACTACAATAACTTGTGATGATTTTTTAAATGCCATATTTATCATTGAAACAAATTCATGTTCAATTTGTTTAAAAGATGTTCTTGGTGATTTGTAACCTACGCAAATAGCATATTCATTCCAAAGAATACCAACAAAATTAACTGATAATGTTTCATTATTGTATTCATAAAAAATGTTGAAGTCAATTAAATTTTCTTTTTTTACATAAATAGAAATGCCATATGGTTTTCTTATATTTTTACATTTCGCAGAAAATAAAATTTCATAATTTGGAATTAAAAAATCTTCATTTTCAACACTCCATGTTTCTAATAAAAATAAACAGGTTGCAGAAGTGAAGCATTTATCATTCAAAATATCTAGGGAATGTTTATTCAAGGATTGCACATTATGTAGAATAAAAGATGGTGTATTACAATCAATATCTTGTAAAAAAGTCAAATTCCATGTAATATAACATGTATTTAATAATCTTGAAAGTTCAGTTTTTATTTCTTCTTCTTGCAGACTAAGTTTTGGGATACAAAATTCACCATCTATAAATAAACCTTCCAATTTTGTAACTCTACTAAATGCAACATATAGTAAATTTTTTGTCATATTTTTATGAACTTTAACTTTGATACATTCAAAAGTAGCTCCTTGACTTTTGTGAATAGTAAAGCTCTCTCCGCAGCATATGGGAAGTTGTGTTCGATGTATTATGGAATCAGCAGATTTATTTAAACGAAATTCTCTTGTACAAAATTCAATTGGAGTTAGAGTTGAATCAATGTTATTTGACATCATATAATTTTTATATTTCAAACGATTTTTATATCCAATTTTGTTTTTTTCAAATAATAACCAAATTCTAGAAACATTATTAGCATTAGTAGCATAATCAATTTTTTTTAAAATACCTACTGCTCCATTATAAATACCATCACTTGTATCTACATTAATAACAACCATATATTTAATATCAATTGCTAATCTCAGTTCATAATGCAATCCTAAACTAGTTGTTGGTGAAGCAAGTTTTGCTTTATTTAATAATTTTTCGACAAAATTATTTCGACGTTCAGTTTTTTCTATTTTTTGATTATTGGAATTTTTTTCATATGGAAATAAGCGCTCAATTAAATTGTTTGGTACAACATCTTTTGCATTTACTGTTATGCATGATACTGAATTTAATATATTTGTATTGTATTCATTTACTTCTTTATTAAATCTAAATAAAGCAATACAATTATACGGTATTATGGTTTCATTGGTAATTTCTCTAGATCTTAACAAAAGTATATCATCATCACTTAAAGTGTTTTCTGCTAAATGTCGTAAACATTCGGCAAATTTATAATCATCTTTTTGACGCATAATTATATCTAATTTATAAATTGAAAACAAATTCCATAAATAATTTCCACAGAGTATAGAAGATAAATCAGATGATAGAGTTTCAAAAATATATTTATCTCCAACAGGGGGTAGTTGGTTAAAGTCGCCCAAAAATATTAATCGTTTACCTCCGAAAGGTAAATTATTTCTGAAGATTAAGCATAATTGTTGATGAATTTTGTAAAGTGTTTTTACACCAATCATACTAATTTCATCAATTATAATGATTTCTATATCTCTGTAAATTGTGTATAAAGAATTTCGAACATTATCGGATAAAATAAAATCATCACCTTTGTATTGACTCACAGTTAAAACAAAAGCAGAATGGGTAGTCACACCTTCAATATTAAAAGCTGCTTTACCCGTGTAAGCACAAAGCAAAATTTTCAATGTATCTGGATTTGTTTTTGGTATGCTATTACAGTAACGAATTACACTTTGAGTAATTGCTGTAATCAGTTTACTTTTACCAACACCAGCGCATCCCACAACTACTTCATGTAAATCCTGATCGTTACATTTTATATGATGTAAAATTTTTAAACAATATTTTTTTTGTTCTTCATTCAATATTCTCATTAAGTTCAAGTACTCATCATCATTCATCATATAAGGAGTGCTAATCATTTCACTGAAATTTTGAGAGTATTTATGTTTACTTTTTTTCAAATCATGATTTATAACTATATCATTTTCTATAACATCATCATTGAATGTAATTGAATTTGAGGGATCATCATCATTAATGTCATTTTCTTCATTTTGAAAATCATTTTTCATTTCAGCAATAATATTTTCAATATTTTCAGCAGTTGCATTATATATAAATTTTGCTTTATTTTTCAAAATTAAATTGTTTAATTGTTTAAATTTCAATTCTACATTTATATCAATTAATTCAGAAGCCTCATTTCTCCATGGGGTGAATAACATTAACTGTTCTCTAAAAAAATTTGAATCATTTTGTTCTAAATGGAAATTCATAAAACGAATAATTTTAGTTTTTACTCTTTTTTTCACATATCCATCATTGTTATCTAATTTAAAAATTTTAAAATTGTCAGGGGATTTGTCAGTATCAGTTTCTATATCATAATTATCACCATAATCATCATTATTTGTAACATTATGCAAATCTTTTTTGAAATAATTGTAACAACCTACAAATTCAGCCAAACAAATGTTATCCAAAGTAGTTGGTCTATTAATGTAATGGTCAATGGAAGATTTCACAAATATTTCTTTACTTTCTTTAGGTAAATTTTTCAATTGTTGTTTTGGTTTCAACATATTAATTCGTTTATCAGGATAGTTTGTGTTTATGAATTCACAAGATCTCGATGAGTTGCATAATGGCATTCCCAATATGTAATATACAGCTTCTTGTTCACAAAATTCACTTTTGTTTAAAAATTTATTTCCCAATATTCTAAATTGTTCTTTCAAAGTCAGATTTCCATTTTGCATACTTTTTAGAGTATCTCGTAATAATGATGATAACCCTTGTTCATTTTTACTTACATAATTACCCAAATATTGGGCAACTGAGTAGCAATCTGTTACAAATTGTATATCCATATTGGATTTAAACATATGCAAAGATAAACTATTGTAATTGTTTATACAAATTTCATTTAAATCTCTAACAAGATAAACTGTAGGTTTAGTTATTTTATTCCGTATACAATCAATGTATTCATTTTCTGATATATTTAATTCATTTAAAAATTCTTCAAATGTTGGTGTTGGAAATTTTGGATGTTTGACAAATTCAAATAAATATTCTTTGATTTTTGTATATAATTTTATTAAAGTATCATATCGATCTTTGTTATTCACTTTATCTAAATTTAAAGGACAAAGAATATGAGTTTCTTTCATTGGGAAGAAAGGTATACCAAATCTACAAGTTTTGTTTTTTTTATTTTTATAACATGTAAATGTGTGTTTATGGAATTGAAATGTTCTTATTTCATCATTTGTCATGTATTGTGAAGATTTATTGCAAGTAATAAAGGTGTCTATAAATTTTACACATTCGTTTTCAGAATTTACATCTCCTTCTATGAATTTTGGTGATTGATTTAACCAAAGTAAACAATGGCAGTGAGCACTACCTCTTTTTTGAAATTCTACACGAACAAAAAAATCAATAACGTTGTATTTACCAAAAATTCCTTCATATTTTAGTTTACATAAACGAAAATATTCTTTGAATTTATTATCAAAATATTTAGCACAAGTAACTGGATCACTTTTTATTAAAGAATACTTTTCTTCAATTGTTAAATTAGTTGCCTGTTCTTCAGAAATTTGAATTCCATTTTGAATTTGATATAAAATAACCAATAGTTCTGGCCATTTAGTTTCAGCTGATGATACTGTCAAAAATAGAGTTGGAGGTCCTAGTTGTCTAATCATTGCTAATAATTCTTTTGTTTTATCCAACCAAAACATTGATGAACCTCTATCTTTGGCAAATAATCTAAATCCTGAATCAATATCAATCAATTTGTCCATATAATCTTCATTATTTGCATTTTCAGCATTCAAATTATTAATGTTTTGTTTTTTTCTTAAACAAATAGACATACTATCTCTTAGTTTTTGAATTCGTAATTTGGAAGCCATATAAAATAAAGCTGATATATCTTTTGCAAATCTACGATCAAAGCATGTTAAACGATATTTACACCATTGTTGATATGTTAAATTTGTTGGACATATTAATAATTTACCACCATGTAATTTTACAAAACTCATAGGTTCAGCAAATTCATCATCTATTATATTTAAAGGAATTTTATTTTCACCTGGTGCAAAAATTATTGTTTTGTCTTGGATTACGGTTTCTTGAACAGGTATGTTTAAAATTTCATTTTCATCTTCATTTTCAAAATCATTATCATTGAGATTAATTTCAGAAGGCTCAATATTAGAAGGTTTGTCATTGTTTTGATACACTTTGTTTAAAAATCTATTTGTATCAATTTCAACATTAGCATACTTATAAAGTTCAGAATCTTTTAAAAAATTTACAGCATTTATAATACAATCTGGACGTACCGATTCATACAAATAATAATTTGTATTGCTCATTTGTCTCCTCAATTGGATTGGTATAGTTTCAGTTTCAGATGCTAATCTAGGTAAAATATTAACACATTTTTGTACATCAATAGGAACATTTATTGCGCGTCCTTTTAAACGAAATTGCCCTATTAATCCAATTTCTAAAATTTTCATAAATGGAATTCTAGGACAAATAAATCTTTCTTCTAAAGGTGATAAAATTTCTAAAGAAGGATGAATTTCTGGAAAACATAAATCTTCATTTTGTTTGACACATAAAGTAGGAAATTTTCCAAATTTTATAGAGTTCATGCATGAATTACAAATATATCCTACATTTTTATTATCAATTTTTGTAAAACAAACATTATTAATAAATTTTAAAGATAATTTTTTTTGAACAAAATCTTCAATGGTGTAAAATTGTACTGATCTTTTAAACCATAATCTTCCACAGCATGAACAAGTGTAATCAGGACCTTCCTTGATTAAATCAAAATATTTTTTAATTGATGTATCTTGATGTTTTTTAATTTGTTTTTCTTTTTGTGCATTGTAATATAATGAACATTTCTCTTTGTTTAAATCTTGATAATATTTGTATTTCATTAAAGTTTGTAAATTTTTTCTACTTTGTAATCGTTTAAGTTTTAATTTATTTGTATTTTTTAGTCTTTGTATTTCATTCAATCTAACTCTTTTCAAATGTTTTTTGTTCTCCAAAATATTTGAAAGACGCTGTTTTTGACAGAAACTTAATCTTTTACGATGTTTTTTCAAGTTTTCAAAATTACTCAATCGTTTCTTTTGACAAATTATTAATCTTTTCCTATGTTTTTCTAAATTTTTAGGATCATCAAGTCGTTTTTTTTGACAAATTTTCAACGTGTTTCTATGTTTTTCTAAATTTTTAGGATCATCAAGTCGTTTTTTTTGACAAATTTTCAACGTGTTTCTATGTTTTTCTAAATTTTTAGGATCATTAAGTCGTTTTTTTTGACAAATTTTCAACATGTTTCTATGTTTTTCTAAATTTTTAGGATCACAAAGGCGTTTCTCTTGGCAAACTTTCAATCTTTTTCGATGTTCATTCAGTTTTATGGTATCTTGAAGCCGAATTTTTTGACATGAACGCAATCTTTCTCTATGATTTTTGCGATTTTTTTCATCTGTTAATCGTTTTTTCTGACATAATCGAGAACGCATTCTATGGATTTGCAATGAATCATCATTAGATAAACGTTTAATTTGACAAAGTTTATTTTTTTCCAGTTGAGACATTTTTTTATTTTCCAGATCAGCATCTTTGTTTTCTGATAATTGGATTATCAATTCAGTATTAATTCTTTCACGTAAATCACGTGTAATCATTTTTTTATTTTTGGTTGCTAAACGTTTTGCATATTCAGATAATTTTTTTTTACCCATAGTAATCAGAAATAAAATAAGTGCTATAAATTAACAAAACAATTTTTTCAAAGTCAACACTTTATTTCTTTGTCAACACGTTTCTTCAACGTCAACACGTTTCTTCAACGTCAACACGTTTCTTCAACGTCAACACGTTTCTTCAACGTCAACACGTTTCTTCAACGTCAACACGTTTCTTCAACGTCAACACGTTTCTTCAACGTCAACACGTTTCTTCAACGTCAACACGTTTCTTCAACGTCAACACGTTTCTTCAACGTCAACACGTTTCTTCAACGTCAACACGTTTCTTCAACGTCAACACACGTTTCTTCAACGTCAACACGTTTCTTCAACGTCAACACGTTTCTTCAACGTCAACACGTTTCTTCAACGTCAACACGTTTCTTCAACGTCAACACGTTTCTTCAACGTCAACACGTTTCTTCAACGTCAACACGTTTCTTCAACGTCAACACGTTTCTTCAACGTCAACACGTTTCTTCAACGTCAACACGTTTCTTCAAAGTCAACACGTTTCTTCAACGTCAACACGTTTCTTCAACGTCAACACGTTTCTTCAACGTCAACACGTTTCTTCAACGTCAATACGTTATTGGCAGTGTCAACACACTAAAGCAGCAGGATATTCTGAAAAAATGATTCATCAGCATCAAATTTTTATAGAAATATTGAAATCAATATTGAAAAGAGCTTTAGGACCAGGGTTTAAAATAGTTTGAAGAAATTCACTATATTTGAGGATTGTTTATTGTTTTCAGTTTTTGAATTAATTTATAATTAAAATTCTTCATTTTTGGGACAAATTTTTTTCTAACAGTTTAAGAGCCAAAATCTCGTAATAACTCAATTTTTGTTGACGATACCATATGACTAGTGAAATTTCTTTGAATTTGAACAAAAAATACTAAATTGTTCAAATTTTTCTAAATTGACAAATTTTTTGAACTTCCTTATCCTACCATGAAATGTTTAATAATTTAATAAAAATTAATTACTCAAGAATTGGAAAATTTGAAATGTAAAATTTGTCAATGTTTTGCCTAATTTATCAAAATTTTTCTAATTTTTGAATGAAAATCAAAAAACAATTGGGTATTGGTTCCATTCTGTCCCAAAAATAAAAAAATTTTTAAAAACAATTTTTTTGCAAAATGTTTATAATCTTTTTTAAATTCTTTTTTTAAGTCTTTTCCAAGAAAATCAACATTGTACATATCGATAATTTTTTTGAAGTACAAGTATGTACTACATTTATTTCATATGGTATGGAGAATTAAAATATTTTATCCATAACATTTCGCAAATGATACCAATTTTTATTGATCGAGATGCTGATTAAATGAAATCAATTACTTTTTCTATCTTTTGCATCAAAATAATATTATTTAAGAAAAAAAGTATTTTTACAATAAAAATGTTTATAATCGTTTATAATGAGGTGTGTATCAAAACATTTTTAAACCCTGGTTGGAATTTAGATTGAAATAGATAATTATGTACTTACTATGTGCTGCTCTATCTGCCTCCTAAAACCACAAATTTAACAGTATTAAAACTGCAAGTTATGCTGCAAAAAAAAGATAATTATTTTAAACATTGTAAACGAATTCACAACAGACATGGTATGGTCTAGATCCAAAACTGTTCATATCAGAGAATTTTTTTTTTTGTTATTCAAACATAAGCAAAACGAATTGTACAAAAAAATGTTTAAAGTACAAAATTTCACAATGGTTGGAATTGATTGAGGTTTGTACAAAATCACCTTTATGATCTCGGATATGTATGGTTTCGGACTTGTACCATAACATATATAACTTTCAACTTACTTTTGAAATTCTGTTAACTGATATTAGACTAATATCATTGGCATCTTTGGTTCTTTCAAAACTAAATTATGTTGTTTTAGTGTTCTTCAAATTTTCAGCACGTTTTGTTGGTAGTTGTATCTTTGTTGATGGTACCCGTGGTGGACCCAATTCACACAAAATAATGATGAAACTCGCCGCTTATCAATACTGCAGTCTATGTGATCGATAAAGGTACAATTTCCTAAATTCATAAGATAAGTTCAAATTTTTGTATTTTGACAGACCATTTTTCTGGGAAAAATTTAAAACCACGCCAATAGGTAGCTTAGGCTTCAAAGTAAAAAGTCGACGATTTGTAGCAGTGTCAACTTAAATAAAGAAGAAAAGTATTGAAAATTTTTTGAATTCTTCTTCAAAAATTAAACTTTTTTTTTATACTTCTGACCATAACTTTTATGACCAGTAGAATCCCTAATCCAATTCAAATGCTCTTGTAATATCTTTTGAAAATTCACAAAAATCTTGAGGTTTTAAAGAAAGGGTACCAGCGCGCGGCGGTTAAAATAGGCGAATCTGCCCCCGAGCTGAAATTTGAAACTAACCGATGGAAGTTGGTTCTTATGGTCTGAAAACCTTGAGAAAAAATTGTTGGCCCTTAAAACCTCTCCTATCGTCCTATCCTTAGATATGGACCAAAACGTTCTTTTTTTTCAGCCTTTTTATTAGGAACTAGGGGGCTGGCCCCCTGGGCCACTGTGCGGCCCCAAGCCCTAGCTCGCGCCCGCCCTCGCTTCGCTCGGGCTGCTCGCTGCAGTTGAACTTACGATTTTCAAGTCAATAATTTTTCATTGAAATTGGAAACACACGGTAATGAAGTTTTTTTCATTTTTTTCCAAATCATGAAAAATATTTTCATTATTATTTTGTTTTGAAAATCAAAAAAATAAATAGCTCTGTCAGTTTGTCAGGAATACTTTTTTACATAACGAAATGAAGCAATTTTTCTCAATTGCCTCAACTAATGTTCAACTTTACTCGAGAATATCTCGAAAACTACGCCTCCCGGAAAAATCTGATTGCACCTATCCGATAGGAAATTTAATTCTCTACAACTTTTGTCATGGTTATTATGGACGTAGAACCAGGGGTGCCGAGATCCACTTAAGATTTTGAGGAATTACCCCCCCCCCCAGTTTCTCGCGTACCTCTCCCCCATTTTTCTCAAATCCGTGTGTATTGTTTTTGAAAAATCACATTTTTAATTTTCAATTGTATTTTTCAGAATATTCCTAAAAAAGACTCCGATTTACGTACTTACAAGTGTTGAAGTTTGAAAAATTCTGAGGAATGAATTGACAGGAAAAAAATTCAGAACTTGAAAATTTACGTTGAAAAAATTTACAGTTTGAAAAATTTACAGGAAAAATCCAGAGTTTGTAAATTATTGACGTGATAAGAAAATGACTCTCAAAACGAATGTAAACAAACGTCGTAGAATTGCCCATTTTGCTAACCAACAAGTTGTACGTTTTTTGGATAGCGGATTAGAAACAAATTTTAAAAAAAAAATTGTCCATTTTGTATCCTATTAAAATGCCTACCTAACTGGAATTCAGACTTTAAATTTTAGCAGCCAGCGATATTTATTTCAATGCCGGCTAAATTTTACAACCAAACTTTACATCTCCCGAAAATGGGCAAAATTCGCCTTGGATTTTAGTATAATAGGATAGGATAGGTACTTCATCGCCCTGAAAAATATGAAAATCTGATCTAATCAACGAAAAAAGCTGAAATTTGGTATATACCCTATTTTCGACCTATTGAATCGTTTGGAAGTGGTTTTAAGACGTTTCAGAGCCTCTAGGAGATTTTAAAATTTTTCAGCACTGGAGAAAAGCGAATAAAAATTTTCTAAAGGCTGTGATACGCGTATGTTTCAAAACCACTTTAATTCGATTCGGTAGGTCAAAAATAGGATACCAAATTTCAGGGATTTTTTTTCGTTAATTAGATCAAATTTTGATGAAGTAATTTTGAAATTTCAAAACTTTGCCAAAATTTGAGAAAGCAACTTAAACACTTGAAATTTGGGACAAGGAGTCATTTTATAATATACTTTCGACTTATTTTTGTTTCGGCTCAAAATCTTGCTTCGAGTTACCTTCCTGGTTAGTAGGAAAGAACCGAATTTTGCCTGGGGGGGGGGGAAGAGGTAAAAATTGATAATCTCCGAATCGAATGAATTTTTTCGAAATATTTCCACTCAAATAAAATTTTCCAAATTTGTCCTATTTAAACTACAAATTTTCCAAAAATATCCGCTTTTTACTAAATTTTTCAATTTGAACCTAATTTTGCTGAAAATTGAACTCATCTCATTTCATCTCCAGTCACAGACACTTTTGAAACCCAAAACAGAACTCCTGAAATTTCGGATATGTGATTCTTTTATGATATACTTTTGATTTATTTTTGTTTCGGTTCAAAACTTCACTTCGAGCTGGGATATTCCCTTATAAAAAAGAATTCAGTTCTAAAAATTTTGGATTATTGATAGGGAAGAAGCAAAAATTGAAAATTTTCTGATCCTGATGAAAGTTTTTCGGAGTTCTTGCTCAAAATATAATTGTTTCAAAATTTTCTGGCTCGTTTTAGATAATAATTTTTCCAAAAAAGCATTACTTTCCAAAATTTTCCATTTAAATCTGATTTTTCAATTTAAAAAATGCAATTTTGTTATCGAAAAAGCAAGAATTTCCCTCTGTTCCCTGTTCACGTTCATCCCAGCTTTGAGGAGACACATATAATGCTTATTAGTCACACCAAAAGCAAGAATCTGTAGATTTTGAAACAGTTTTTCTCAAAAATTTAATTTTTGGGGGAGGGGTGGGACATGTGGGAATTACTTTTAAAATTGATTGAAAATTATTCAAGAAAAAAGAATGAAAAATTGCTTGAGGAAGGAGGGAAGGGTTTCAAAGCTATCAAATTAATATTTTGGGGAGATTTTTTGGCCTTAAACTTTAACAGTGTTTCAACAAGAATTTTCAGACTTTCGAAATTTTTTCTCAAATTTTTTTTTTCAGTTCAAATGTTTCTCAAATTATTTTCCAGCTCTGAACTTTTTAGAATACATTTTTTTAAAAGGGTATAGCCGGATAAGGGGTGGTTTTGGCCCCAACCCCGATTTTTGATCTAATGCCCCCAGATTGTGTATCTTAATGAAAATAAATTCTGGAAAAAATTTTGGCCCCCCAACCCCCTCCCTTTTGGACTTATTGCCATTTTATTGCATCATTTTCAATAATTTTCAATTCCAATGTAAGTGAATGAAATTTTCTGTTCTTTGACACAAAGTTACATCTCGTAGAGATCTATTCACGATAATTTTTTCATTAATTTTGGTGTACCTGCTCCTTTATGAGGTTTCGGCCATTTGAAATTTTCAACTGTAAAAAAGACCTAACAGCGAAGTTCGACTAATTTTTGAAAATATCCTATAAAACGTGTTTTGTAAAATTTTTAATAAAATTTTTTAATTCAATACTGTTCATTTTCCATCAATTTTTTCCCTTTTCCGATTTTTTTTAAAGATTTCAAACAGCCTTGCTTTTCAAAATTATTTTTTTCCAATTCAATAATTGGAAAAATTTGAGAAAATTTTAATGTAAAAATTTTATGTCATATTAAAAAAATTTAGACGTACGTAATTTGAAACTTGGAATAAATTTGGACTCACATCGTCGAGATCACATAATACCGCATTTGATGTTCGTTCTCATAAAAAAAAAGTTTACACAAGTTTGGCTTGACAAATTGCGGCTCCGCTTTGACCGGTAGTTTAGATAGAGACGTTAGTTTTAGCAAAATCGGGAGCCGATTTTAAAATTCGAAAAAATGTCTTTGTGAATATAATAATACGTACGTTATTAGTACTGCTCAATGCTCGAACACGAATTTCTCAGTCAACAAAATGATCCTGGATGATTTATTTTCTGAAAAAGATAATACATCGACTTGTAGTCAAGTACGAGACGTTAGTTTTAGAAAAATCGGGAGCCGATTTTAAAATTCGAAAAAATGTCTTTGTGAATTTAATAATACGTACGTTATTAGTACGTAATTGATAAATGAGTGAAAAAACGATAACTCAATGATTTCTCCGGAATTTAATTTATCAAGTGTACTTGTATGTTGTACTTACTGTTCAGAGCTGTTCACGAAGAAATTTTGTCTTATTCCGCATGTTAACGATGTATACGTACAAAAAAAGATAACGATTCAACTTGAACAGTAGACGATTTTTGCATTTTCGTAAAAACGGCATAATTATATAAAATAAATGAATAATAGATAACTTTCAATTTTTACAAATTAAATTACCTTTTGAATTTGCTAACCAACAGTTATTATTCTGTATTCCTATTCACCTACCTAGTTGAACACGTTAGTGGCGTATTTCATTTTTTTTTCTTTCTTTTTCATGTTAAATAATTTTAACTTGAGTTTTCAAAGTTAAAAACCTCATTCAAGTTTTTTAAAGTAAACCCAAAGCATTTAAAAATTCAAAAAATACACATATAGCAGCGAATTAAAAAAAAAAAAATTACCTATCTATTTTCCTACTTATTTCGCGATGCTGAGTAAAAAAGTTTCTATAGGTAGCCGAATATTTCTGGACCACGAATCAAACAACTGGCTAAATTTTCCGACATAATTCCAACTCCATGAGTAAAATTAGGGGTTTTGGATTTTAGTATAATTAGATGTCTAAATTATGACCATTTTAACGTAACTTCTCTATAATTTTTTGAAAAAATTTATTGTTACTGAATAAAAAAATAAATAAATACTTAACGAAAAATTATATTTGTTGATCTTCTGGGCTAACCAAAGTCATTTCATGGAAGATTTCCTCGAACTTTTTCAACAAATTCCGTTCTTATCATTAAAAAATCATTTTTCGTTATAGAGGGAGTAAAAGTGCTACTTTTCGTTCCTCTCGCGAATCGCTCGAGGTTCAAACTCGTCTTTTACTCCCTCTATAACAAAAAATATCGTATGCAACTCAGGAGATAAACGATTTTCAACAATTATAAACGATTTTCAACAATTTTGATTTATTTCCCTCTCTTCGCTCGTGAAATAAACCTCAAAATTTGTAGAAAATCACTTTATCTCCCTATTTGCATAATATACTATTTGTTCTCGTTCCCAGAAGTCGAAAATTAATACCTACTTACTTACTTTGTACTAAAATAATGGATTTTCATCCCCAAAAAAATATCCTGCGATTTACCTGTTGTTAATGTATTATTTAAAAATTCGGAATCATTAAACTGTAAAATCAAATCTTCAATTATGAAAGGTGATAGATCAAAAAAAAATTAGACTATATAGTTACAAAGAAAAAATGTATGTAGTTTTTTCCTACTCAAGTTGAAAAGCGTTACAAATAAACACGAATTCAGGAATGTCAAAATATAGGTAGGTACACAATCCGATCAAAACAAATTAAAATAATCATTTTTTATTTGCTGAATATTTTTATTATGCAAATATAATAACAGGGGGTCGCTTGAAGAAGTTCATCTGGAGTGGGTCCTGTTGTTCTACGACTATATAAATTCGAATGACGCCAGCTTTAAATTTTTCGATCAAGTTGATTAGAGAATTTTTGCTATGCATTTTTATTGTAAGTTTTTTCGAAGACCCTGAAGACCTCTTTTTTTCCAACGTTGATGGAAACCATAAGCAATAAATTCATCATCTAATGAAGATCATAATTATCGAGGGGTGTTGTATTTCTACCATCATGTACATTCGAATGGTATTAGACCAGGAATGACGCCAGATTTAAAAATTTTCAACTAAGTTAATGAGAAAATTTTTGCTAGGCATTTTAATTGTAATTTTTTTCGGACACCCTGAAGACCTCTTTTTTTTTCAAAGTTGATGGTAACCGGAAATGATGAATTCGTAACCTGAAGAAGATCATCTCGAATGGATCCTTTTTAATATTATGTACATTCGAATGGTAATAGGCCAGGACTGACGCCAGATTTAAAATTTTTCAATTAAGTTGGTTGAATAATTTTTGCCATGCATTTTCATTAAATTCTTTTGGACACCCTGAAGGCCTTTTTTTGGACAAGAATCGCTTCTAGGCAACGCTATTTTCACATGAAATTCATAAAAAAATCACAAAAATTAATTTTTCTCAAAAACGTTTCAACCGATTTCGATAAAACTTAAAATCTCACAGGTTCAGCAATGCCCCAACAGCGCGACGTTTTCAAATTTTTCTCAAACCTCATAGTTTCGGAGTTTAATCGACCACAAATTTCATACATAAATATATATTTATATATATATATATATATATAAGGACAGGTGAAAATGAACGAATGGTACAGTTGTGTTCCAAATGACCCAAAACGCAAAGAAAACTCACCCCAGACCCCAAGTCTCACCGCGCCAACAAATTTAGTACCTGACTTTTCAAGAAAAGTCGGTAAAACGCGACAATTACCAAGCATATTATTTCACCACTTTGCATAGCGTATGATCTTGATATTTCCACTCATTATTACGAATCCAATTAAAAAAATACCATGTCGAACCACCAATAGGAACAACTTCGGTCGACCTTTTTTCTCTCTCACTTTATAATTTTCCAAGCGATTATAATTTAGGGAAAAAATAAAATTAAAAAATTATCTTACATAAAGTAACAAGTTTGGCTTGCGTTTTTCTTATCTCAACGCTGCAAGAGTTTTTACTTATGTTAGACCGCAGAAAACTTGGCATAACAACGCACGCATTCGATAAAATCAGGGAAATGAAAATTTGCTGCTCTGTGCCGGTGCGGAGAAAACACTGCTGCAATTTCGACACCGCTCGTACGACCTACCTAACGCGTAATTCCATTAATACGGACTAATTAAAGTAACGAAAAATGCATGAGAATTAGATTACGGTTCCAGTTCCACCCCGACAGCTCTGTTATTCATCAACTCTCTATATTTCCACTCGGTATAGTTACACTGGTGCAAATACAACCTCAAATACCATAAAAAAATGCAGTTTTCTGTGTTGCAATGGTCACATAGGAAATGACGACGAAAATACCCAACAAACTAAAACCTCTTTCAAACAAATCAAAATTACTACCTTGATATCGTTTACAATTTTTAAGACCAAGAAGGGAAAAAAATCATAAAATGGTAGCTGTATTGAAAAGGGTGTTATCTAAATAGCCAGTTTTAAGGCGTATCGAAGGGTAGCTGCGAGAGGCCACGGGTGCGAATCCCAGGTGTATTTGTATACATTTCTGTTGGTTTATTGTTAAAACCTAAAAATAGGCGTTCAAAACTACACTTTTTAATTTTATTGTACGTTTCGTTCAGCACGATTACGTAATAAGAACGCGAACAGGGGTTCTCGCAATTATCGATTAGTCGCATCGAACGCGGTGAAGTTTTTTTCCCCCATAATGCGGATAACTTTATCGATATTTAAGTACGTCTATTGTATAAGATTGGACTTGATTAGCCCGATGGATATCTATAGGCTCAGCTAAAGGCACATGCTACGTAAAAAATACATCTTTAAACATTTTTGTCGACAGTTTTGCTTTGTATAGGTAGTAGGTAGATATCTATTCTTAAACAGATAGAAAAATATCTTATTTTTTTCAAATACTTTTTTCATCTTCATGGCATGAGCGCATGTTACTTTAAATTTTATAATTAGAATTATTACAAAAAAGAGCTTTAATTAAGTTTCAGATTATAAGCACAGATTGCGTAAAAGATAAATTATATAGGCGAGATCACCTGCATTTAATAAGCGGGCTAGTAATTTATGGTTTTTTTCTGGCTTTTCTACAACACGTTGTAGATCGGCAATTAAATTAAGAAATCAAATATAAGTTACTCCGACATTTATTATAGTTAGTTCCTTTCTTAATTTTTTTAGCTCTTAATAAATAATACTTGATGGTGAAAAAAAAAGAAAATGGGTATGAGATCACATAACCATTTTTTTATTTTTTATTATTACCCAAATAATTTTTCATTGTTGGGTATATCACCATTCATTTCTTTAAACAAACCGCCATACCCTTTTTCAAGTTTTTCAGCCTATTTTATAGTTTTTTTACTCATTAAAATGAGTATTTTCTTTTCATTTCATATTTTCCAAAGAAATATATTTTACAGAGCTTGATTTTTTATAAAAATTTGTTCTTGAAAAAGATTGAATTAAACCCATAGGTACTAAGTACCTGTTATGATATTTTCAATTTTTCCAAAAATTTTATAATTAATTTCCATTTCCAAGAACCAGTTGAGATGACTGTACCCAGGTGTGTAACAAAATTTCCGAATCTAAATGCAAAACTTTTGCATACATTTTGCAGAATTTCTTTATAATTTTACATTTAACCATTGACGATTTACTTCCGCCTCCCCTTCCCCTGAAAATCCATCCGCTCGTAAAATGAAATACTTTCGATGTTTTCGAGGCTCCTATAGAAATTAAAAATTAAAATTCCATTCTGTTTTTGTACGTTTCTTTCTAAAATTAATAATGTCTCGATGACAAGGGACGAATTGAAAAGATTTTTCAGGGGACAAAATCACTGGAAATGCCTAGAAAGGTGCGGTTATTATTTTGACACCCCCCCCCGTAGTCATGAGATTTTCCTGGTTTATGCAGTTGTACTCTCTCATTTCTAAACCAGTGAAATTTATCAAAAATCACTTAAAAACAGTCAGAATTGCAGCACAGTAATAAATCAGTGAAAATTTTTTCAGTGAAAGAAAGTTAGTGAAAGAAATCACTGGAAATCCATGAAAATTCACTGGAAACACAGTGATATTTATGAAATTTACTGAAAAATCTGTGAAATTCTTTGAATAATAAGTGAAAAATCGCAGATAATCAGTGAAGTTCACTGATTTTTCCTGTGTTGCAATCCTGACTGTTTATCACTGATTTTTCACTGATTTGGAATGAGAGAGTATACTCTCTCAATTATAAATCTGTGAAAATTATCGAAAATCACTGAGAAACAGTCAGAATTGCAGCACAGGAAAAAATCAGTAATTTTTTTTACTGAAAACAAATCAGTGAGAAAAATTACTGGATATTCAGTGAAAATTCACTGAATGAAATTTATGCAATTTGCTGAAAAATCAGTGAATTTCGCTGATTTTTCCTGTGTTGCGATAATGACTGTTTATCACTGATTTTTCACTGATTTGAAATGAGAGAGTATACTCTCTCAATTATAAATCAGTGAAAATTATCGAAAATCACTGAGAAACAGTCAGAATTGCAGCACAGGAAAAAATCAGTAATTTTTTTTATTGAAAACAAATCAGTGAGAAAAATCACTGGAAACTCAGTGAAAATTCTCTGAAAAGTCAATGAAATTTATGCAATTTGCTGAAAAATCAGTGAAAATCCTTGAAAAATCAGTGAATTTCGCTGATTTTTTCTCTGCTGAAATTCTGACTATTTATCAGTAACTTTTCACTGCTTCAGAATGTGAGAGTACATCACACAACATTTATAAAAAATTTTTGCCTCTTCAGCTCAAGTTCAGTGAACCTTTTAAAAGAGTGAAAGAAAATCTCATTTTCAGCGAATTTCATTGATTTTTCAGAAAACTTTAGAGATTTTACTCAGTTTTTTTCAATGAATTTTCACTGATTTATTACAGTACTGTAATTCTGACTGTTTCCCAGTGATTTTCAGTGAATTTTCACTGATTTATTACAGTACTGTAATTCAGACTATTTTCCAGTGATTTTCGATAATTTTCACTTATTATTTATGAGAGAGTAATTTTTTGCCCATTTCTTCTAATTCACTTTACTTAATTTCAATTCAACTTATTTATATTCTCTCATTCCGAATCAGTGAAAAGTCACTGATAAACAGGCAGAATTCCAGCACAGGAAAACACTAATTATTCAAAGAATTTCACAATTTTTCAGTGAATTTCATAAATATCACTGAGTTATCAGTGAATTTTCACCGATTTCCAGTGATTTTCTTTCACTGACTTGCTTTTTTAGTGAAAAAATTTCCACTGATTTATTACCTACTATGCGGCACTTCTGACTGTTTTTCTGTGTTTTTTAATAAATTTCACTGATTCAAAAGTGATAAAGTATACCTACACTCAAAAAATAAAAAATAAATTTTATTAAACGTAATAATAAAAAGGCACCATTCACAAAACTAGTAAAATTTATTCAAAAAATAATAATATTTATCGCAAAATAATAATATTTATCGCAAAATTGACAAACTTTATTTTCTATGCAATAAACTTTACCAAATTTCGTGATAAATTTTATTAATTTTTTTGATAAAAATTGCTAATTTTGCGAATGGTGCCCCGTTATTATTATTTTTGGATAAACTTTATTTTTTTTTGATAAAATTTATTATTTTTGGATAAAATTTATTTTTTTTGAATAAAATTTATAATTTTTTGCAACACTTTCTATTCATTTTTCATTCTCCATTTTTCTCAGTGTACCTGAAATAAAACTTTCATTTTCTTTCATCAAAAAAATTGTTCAAATCAAACCGCAGACTCCAAACCAAGACCGTGGTTGAATCATGATTAAACTATGGAAGATGAAAGTTAGTTAGGTGGGTATTGTTTCCAGTGTCCAAAGTGCCAACTCAACAAAAACAGTGAATCGGCTATTTAATAATTATCCAGGATACCTTGCAGGAAATTTTATTCAAACAAAAATCAGTTACCATGCCGAAGCACGCATTTATTCTTTTGCCTTTCCAGCTAGGTACGTTTCTACTTTATACATTACAATGTTATATGTACTCATAAAATTACAACAAAACCGGCTTCAAATGGGTACCTCTTCATGAAAAATTGATGAATCGAAGTTGTCTGTCTAAATGTAGGTACCTAATACTAGTACATCATGCACATAATGTACATAAAGGTATAATGTCTTAACCTCAAGTTAATCGATGTATCTAGAGACGAATGGGTGCACGAATGTAAAGGTGTATGACATGTACAACGGTTTCATCCTTCGTACGGTACCGTTCGTATCCTGTCTGAAATTATAGTAATTACTGCCATTGATAATAGTTGGCAGTTCAATTATGTAACATTTAAGTAAACAGAAAATCATTTTCAAATGACCAATATCGCGAGCAAATCGAATTCAGCGAATTATTTTCATTTGCTAATGTTTGAATAAGTTGTAGGATTATGCCACGAATGTATAGGTAAGCTGTTGACTTAATACCGGCGTAATACTGTATTCGGACACCGGTAATGAATATACACTGGTTGGCATTTTTTTTTGCGGTCTAAGGGAAAATAGACTAAATAAACATTGGCCCGGTAAACACGACGAGTTTCATAGTTCGTATATAATAACAATAGGTAAGGTACCTATATCTGTGCATATAGGTACTATAAGTAAGGTATACTTATTCGATGTTGTAAATTCAACAACATAACTCCCCTAATACCTATGTACATACACGAAACTCATTATCAAAATCAAGTTCATAACGTAGATCAAATGACGCTCCATAAGGCGGAATCGGTTTGTAAAACGAAAGAAAATACTTTTTCGGTCGGAGATGGCCAAACGGTAGTGTGACTCGACCACAATTCAAGCCTGTCTGTATAGAAAAACCGCCACTGTCACACTTTTCCACATATCTAGACACTAGTTTTTAAAGAAATTGTATACTTGTCATTTGTTGTTTATCTTTTAACCAGTTCTAATACAAGTTGAGACCGCAATGTACATGCAGAGAAATTAACCATGCAAAAAAATTGCACCAAGAATCAAATGCAACGCAACGTGTTAGGTATGCGACCTTTTCCTCGCATGTACAGGCTCGTCACTGATCCTTATACCACCTACTAGACCATGCAATGGAATGGTGTTTGATTTGAATGAAATTCATTGATGAGGAAAAAATGTAAATCCCCGCGATCTAATTTTTTTCTTCTTTGTTTTGTGTATAAAAATATTTAAAATGAAATACCTAATGAATATAAAAGTACATTAGTGAGTACAGTGACGTACCGAAGGCATTTTCCAGGGGGGGGGGGAGAAGAGGTGAAAATCCCAACTCAAATTCTCAAAATTCCCAACTACATATAGCCGATATCAGAATTCCGGAGGGGGGGGGTGTAAAATTCAAATTTGCGAACCAATCCAATTTTTTTCAAACTTTCCCGACTGATTTCTTAAAATTTACATGTAGGTACTGATTTTTCCCCAAGTCGCGAGGTTTTTTGATTTTTTTTACTCGTTTTCATCATTTTTGCGAACTTTTGAAGTTTTTACAACCCATTACTATAAGACCCTTTTTGAGATAAGAAATTTGAATAAATTTTTCATTGGTTAGGTGCTCCAAACAATTTTTTTTAAACCTACAAGCAATGTCATTGTAGTTGAAAAAACATACGAAATAGTTTATTTGCCTTCAACGAAGAAAGGGTGGAGTTTCAAAGAAAAATTATAATTTTACATCAATAAAATTTTGTAATTTCAATGTAAAGAATAGGGAGATGGATTTGGCCCGAGCGAAGCGAGGGCGAAAATTTTAGAAAACCTCAAATTGAATGTGCAATAAAATAATGGTTTGGAAAAATAAACTTTAATGAAAAATCGACTGTTTCTACTTTGAAATGATTAAAGCAGAAATATATCATGGCCGAGCGTAGCGAGGCCGAAGCTTTTGAAAAATTGGATTTTCAAATATCAAAAATAAGTTTTAAGGAGAATAAGAACAATGAAATTAATTGGAATAATTTTGAAGAAAAGTGCGAAAAAAATCTCTTTTAAATTACAAGTACAACAAACTATAAATTTTTTTTGGTTGGAGAGTGAAAATTTTTAAATTGCAAGGTAATTAATATTTTTTTTTTCCAAAAAAGCATTTATAACAACGGTTTAATAATTCTTCGCAGGGAAAATGATCAATTTTCAGTTGGAAAAGGTTGGAAAAAGTAAAAATTTTGTTGATTTCCGACTGTTAAAATAGGTAACCATTTTATTTATTGATTTTTCATTAAAAAAATAAATACTAATCGTCCCAACTGACATTTTTACTCATCACTTGGGAGAACGACCAATTTTGAGTTGAAAAAATAACCAATTCTTAGTTGTGAAAATTACCTATTTTGAACTGGGAAAATTGCCAATTTTGAGTTCGGAAATTTACCATTTTCGAGTTGGGAAAATTACCATTTTCGAGTTGGGAAAATTACCAATTTTGAGTTGGAACAAGTGGAAATTTTGTTGATTTCTAACTTTTGAAATAACTATTTTATTTATTATTTTTCATCAAAAAATTTAATCCCAACTGTCCAATTTTCCCAACTGATGTGTTGAAATGTTCAATTTTCCCAACTCACAAGTAAAAAATTTCCTCAGGGGGGGAAGCTCCCTCCCCTCCCCCCCTATCGGTACGTCACTGAGTGAGTATGTATCTACAATATCTACATTATATTATTAACCTTCTCTCTCATTCTGAATCAGTGAAAAGTCACTGATGAACAGTCAAAATTGCAGCACAGAAAAAATCAGCGATTCTCACTGATTTTCAACAATTTTTATAAATTTTTCCAAGAATTTCACTGATTTTTCAGTAAATTTCATAAATATTTTCAATGAATTTTCACTAATTTCATATGATTTTCTTTCACTGGCTTGCTTTCAGTAAAAATTTTTCCACTGATTTATTACTGTGCTGCAGTTCTTGCTGTTTTTCAGTGATTTTTGATGTATACTTATATATATCACTGATTCAGAAATTATAAAGTATATTAGAGTTTGCAAAATTTGAAAACTAATGAAATAGGTACCTATTCAACTTACTAACCTAACGATACCTAGGCAGTGTTCAATGAAGATAGCGCAGAACTGAAGAAAATTTCTGCAAAAAATAAAATTAACCGTAACATAAATCAGAATATATATTATCTACTTTCTTATTTATAAATCAGTGAAAATTATAAAAAATCACTGAAAAACAGTCAGAATTGCAGCATAGTATAAATCAGTGAAAAATTTTCACTTGGAAAATCAGTGAAAATTCACTGAAATTTCAGTAAAATATCTGAAATTTTCCGAAAAATCAGTGACAATCCGCTGATAATCATAGAATTTCACTGCGTTTCCCTGTGTTGCAATTCTGACTTTTTCAGTGACTTTTCACTGATTCGAAATAAGAGAGTACAAAAAATTCAACATAGATAATTATATCATTAGTTATGGGTATTTATACCTACCAATAGTCTACGGTTCAACCGGCAAAAAGTGCTCTAGAAATCGAAATCAGTGTGCTTTTTTGCGGGACAAAAAAATTAGTTGGCTTTTTATTTGTAGGGGTCCCATAGTCCCGAAAAAGCGTATTTTGAATTTTTGCTCTTGCACAATAGGGGACTGACGCTTAAAAACCTTGTTTTTTCTCATTTTTCAAATTTGGCCGAGGACAAAAAATTTTTCTACAGACTGGTAGCGGACACTCCCCTGACTTCTAATATTCGTCAACTTCCTTGGGCAACGTGCACAATGGGGTGCCAGCGCCCCTACTGTGCGATTTTTTGCGAAATTTGGACATTTTTGGCTTAATAATGGCTTCATAGGCGTCATATGGTCTGGGGAAAAAAAAGACACCTGAACACATGCATGGATTCATTCCACACCCATTAAGCTAAAGTTTATGGAAAACGGTCTGCACAATAGGTCGTGGCGAATTTTTAAAGTTGAGAAAACGCATCATTTTCGCACTCTTTTGTCAAAACTGAATTCGGAAACTGCGGTTGCGACCTATCAAAATGGGTTAAAATTTCACTAACAGCACAAATCGCACCCCTAGTGCAATAACAACACATCTCAAAAAAAATTGATCTTCGTATTTTTTCCTGAAACGTGCTCATCTTTGATCAGTTTTCAATTTACATCAAAAATAAAGAAGTTCATTTTTTTTGAGATGTGTTGTTATTGCACTGGTGGTGCGAAATATGTTAGTGAAAATGTGATTTGAGCATTTTTGAGCAACTTTGAGCCCAAAATTATGTCTATTTTCAAGTATTTTCAAAAAATTGACGTATGATCTATAAAATTGGGGTAGAATTTCACCAAAAAGTTAGAAAGGTTGATTAAAATTTTTTTGAGCAATTTTTGAAAATTTTGAGCACTAGTAAATTCTTGAGTACTTGAGTATTTTTAAATAATTGACGTGAGACCTATAAAAATGGGGTTAAATTTTACGAGCAGCACAAAGATATTACTTGACTAAAATGTAATTCAAACATTTTTGAGCCATTTTGAGCCCAAAATCAGGTCTGATTAATTTTGAGAATTTTGAGCAAAGACCAATTTTTGAGTATTCTCAAATAATTGACACCATAAATTGCTATTATAAAATAGTTTTTTTTCATTATTTGCGATGATTTTAATTTTTAAGGGTACCTAAAACTTTGTGTTTGAGCATATTTTTCAAAATCACCCATCTTCTGGACTATCCATCTCTCTCCAAGTAATCTTACAAAAATACAAAGAATTTCTTACAAGGGAGGTATCCCACCTCAAAGTTAAAATTTGAACCCAAACAAAAATAAATCGAAAGTACATCATGAAAGAATCTCAGATTCAAAGTTTCAGGTGCTGGCGTTCATCCTTGAATTTTGGTGAATTTTTGAAATTTCAAAATTACCTCATCGCCCTGCAAAATATGAAAATGTGATATAATTAACGAAAAAAGCTAAAATTTGGTAAATACCCTACTCTCTCATTCCGAATCAGTGGAAAATCACTGATAAACAGTCAGAATTGCAGCACAGGAAAAATCAGTGAAATTCACTGATTTTCCGTGATCTTTCACTGATATTCAAAGAATTTCACAGATTTTTCAATGAATTTCATAAATATCACTGAGTTTTCAGTGAATTTCCACTGATTTCCAGTGATTTTCTTTTACTGACTAGCTTTCAGTGAAACATTTTTCACTGATTTATTACTGTGCTGCAATTCCGACTGTTTTTCAGTGTTTTTTGATAAATTTCACTGATTCAAAAATGAAAGAGTATTTTTGACTTCCTGAATCGATTGAAAGTGGTTTTAAGACATTTCGAAGCCTCCAAAAAAAATTTGGAATTTTCCAGCGCTGGAGAAAAGTCCATAAAACTGGTTCATATGAACTTCAGCACCTATAATCGTGGATTATCAATATTGGTAACCTATTTGATCGATTAAAGCATCATTTTTCAAAATTCGCAACTTTGAGTTCAAATTCATATTCTTTAGCAGAATATTAAATTTTTTCCATAGGAAAATTGTCGGTCAAAAAATATGAATTTAAACTTAAAGTTGTGAATTTCGAAAAATTCTGCTTTAATCGATCAAATAGGACAACAATATTGGTAATCCGCGATTATGGGTGCTGAAGTTCATACGGACCACTTTTATGAACTTTTCTTCAGCGCTGGAAAATTCTAAAATTTTCTGGAGGTTCCGAAAATTCTCGAAACTGCTTTCAATTGATTTGGGAGGTCAAAAATAGGGTAAGTAAATACCGAATTTTAGTTTTTTTCTTTGATTATATCAAATTTTTATATTTTGCAGGGCGATGAGGTAAATTTGAAATTTCAGATATTCGCCCAAATTCGAAAAATGAACTTCAGCACCTGAAATTTTGGATATGTGAGCCTGGATATAGAAACCACCCTTAGGTGTAAAAAATTGTTTTCTGAGTTGACACTGATTTTGGGTGTTTCAGAAGGTATAGGGGTTCTTTCATGATGAACTTTTGATTAAATTTTAGCCCAAGTTGGGATACCTCCCTTCTTAGACAAAAGTTGTAGGAAATTGAGCGTAGAATAGAAAAGTACTGAGCTACTTTTGCTGTAAAATCAAACCCTAAGGGGTTATTAGGGAAAACCATTTTTGGGGTGGGTGAAACCTCCAAAAAAATTTAGCGAGGATTCTAGAGGTGTGGACTGTTTAGAGGTTAGTCAGGAGACCACCCTGGACAGTTTTTCGCCATTAAAGCTCGGCTAGCTAAAAATATTTTTTCCTAAAAATTGCACTAATTCACCTAAATACATTAGTTCTAAAAATTGACGAAATTTGGTTTAAAATATCAATGAAAATCGTTGGAATACCTCAAATGTAAATGTACAATAAAAACCATGCAAATTTACCATCCGAATTTAAATCGCAGGTAAAATTTCCCATTCCCATAATTCCTTCGAGCAATATTAAAAATTACTGTTTTATGTATTTGAAAAAAAATCCACTGCAGAACAGTGCACGTTTTAGAAACCAACAAAGTGCACCTGAAAGGTTAACAAATTATGAGCTGTTGTTAATCGTATAAAAATCCGTTAGAATACAGTAATACATTCAAGCTGATCATATTGTTCGCCAGCAAAAGCATAAGTAGTTCTAACATAAACGAGCTTCTGTGGAAGTTACATGGCAAATGTACCTATAGCAGAAGTAGTAGATAGCTAGATACCTACACCAATGTTTTATACGTGCGTTAGAAAATGAAAATCGAAAGAAATCTATATCTACCATGGTAAATTCCAGTTATTACACACGCATGGTAAGTATGGTATCAGTATTTGAGTACACGGAGCTAAAGGCAAATATCCTTATTGTTATACAAAGTCTATGTACAGGTAGTATAGGTAGTAGGTAAACCAGAGACTTATAATTTGGGATGAGGCATACCTTGGTATAAATATTACATAAAAATAATCCGCTATGAGGCTATAGGTAAGATATATGTCTTGATCGTGTATCATTATCGACGTGTGTATCGGTAGGTCTAGGCATATTCAACTGCCAGAAACCCATTCATCTTAAATGTAAGTATAATTCTCGCCATTGGCTCATTAGATAATACCTATACTGAACAGTTTGGAAATTCATTCATAAACCTTTAAGTCATATACGCACTCAATCTACACCACGCCGATCGCCGATGACCCTACTCGACCAAGGGGAAAAACTCGCTTCTTATCAGTAATGCGGATAATTTCGTGACGTTTTTAAAATTATAAACAATCGGGTCCGCGTACCTAGACCTACCTATACCTACTATAATGTATAAGTATAGATATCGTATGCAATAGATACGTTATCCTCGGGAGGAATTCTGTGCCGATGGTAAATAAATTTACGCAATTGGGATCATGTGATATCTACACAGTTAGCTAATTTTGTTTATTTTGCGCGACAGAATATATTAGGAGAGAGACGAGTAAATACAAACATTCCAATCGTTTTGAAACTTAAATTAGTAAAACGTTGTTAGGTTAATACCAACACGCAGTTTAATGCTTAAACATGTTTTCTACCCTAGCGTACACTTTTTAATGCTCATTACACGATAAAATATTAAAAGTAACATAATTCAGGCGGATAAAATTATAGGTTCGTACAGTAGCAGGTGAATGGGCTGCGGTTCGCTATCTGTTATTCGCCGCTGTGTATTTTTCTACTGTATCGCTCGGCGCTGGCCGTTCGACAACAAAATTATCGTTACTAAACATCGCCCTGCTGTCGTTCGCCCTATACAAATAACACAATTTTCGAATTAAATAAACGTTAAAAGCTCACGCTATACGAGGTTTTCATTTTTCCGCTCCCCCCCCCGAACTTCGATGGCCCCGGAGTGTTTTTCCAAGTATAGGATAAAAAGAGTAATTACGGTTTAAAAACTTGAAAAGCTTATAAAAACGTTAATGAAAAAAAGTGTTTAATTTTCCAAACAGTCGCAACCGAGTAAACTTTATTTCGTTTGTTTTGTTTAAAAAAAATTGTGTAAAGATACCTTTAACGCGGGTTCAGTTTCCTCGACTAAATAGCCATTTACGGGTTTATATTTTTTTTCAACTGGCTCGACAAAGTTGCGTGGGTATTTTTTTAAATATTTTTTTTCCTACTTAACTTTTTTAAATCCTTTTTGAATTTCTTTTTAGGTTCCTACCTATGCCGCATGTCGTAATTTACAGATAGGTAAAATTTTCAGCATAATTATTTACATGGCACTTTTGCAATTCATTTTTGATCTAGCTACCGGTACCTAATTAAGTATGTTAGGTGACAGTGACGTACCGAAGGCATTTTCCAGGGGGGGGGGGGGAGAAGAGGTGAAAATCCCAACTCAAATTCTCAAAATTCCCAACTACATATAGCCGATATCAGAATTCCGGAGGGGGGAGTGTAAAATTCAAATTTGCGAACCAATCCAATTTTTTTCAAACTTTCCCGACTGATTTCTTAAAATTTACATGTAGATAGGTACTGATTTTTCCCCAAGTCGCGAAGTTTTTTGATTTTTTTTACTCGTTTTCGTCATTTTTGCGAACTTTTGAAGTTTTTACAACCCATTACCATAAGACCCTTTTTGAGATAAGAAATCTGAATAAATTTTTCATTGGTTAGGTGCTCCAAACAATTTTTTTTAAACCTACAAGCAATGTCATTGTAGTTGAAAAAACATACGAAATAGTTTATTTGCCTTCAGCGAAGAAAGGGTGGAGTTTTGAAGAAAAATTATAATTTTACATCAATAAAATTTTGTAATTTCAATGTAAAGAATAGGGAGATGGATTTGGCCCGAGCGAAGCGAGGGCGAAAATTTTAGAAAACCTCAAATTGAATGTGCAATAAAATAATGTTTTGGAAAAATAAACTTTAATGAAAAATCGACTGTTTCTACTTTGAAATGATTAAAGCAGAAATATATCATGGCCGAGCGTAGCGAGGCCGAAGCTTTTGAAAAATTGGATTTTCAAATATCAAAAATAAGTTTTAAGGAGAATAAGAACAATGAAATTAATTGGAATAATTTTAAAGAAAAAAGCGAAAAAATCTCTTTTAAATTACAAGTACAACTATAAAATTTTTTTGGTTGACGAGTGAAAATTTTCAAATTGCAAGGTAATTAATAATTTTTTTCCCAAAAAAGCATTTATTACAACGGTTTAATAATTATTCGCTGGGAAAATGATAAATTTTCAGTTGGAAAAGGTTGGGAAAATGACTAATTTTCCCAACTAAAAAGTAAAAATTTTGTTGATTTCCGACTGTTAAAATAGGTAACCATTTTATTTATTCATTTTTCATTAAAAAAATAAATACTAATCGTCCCAACTGACATTTTTACTCGTCACTTGGGAGAACGACCAATTTTGAGTTGGAAAAATAACCATTTTTGAGTTGTAAAAATTACCAATTTTGAATTGTGAAAATTACCAATTTTGAGTTGGAAAATTTACCATTTTCGAGTTGGGAAAATTACCATTTTCGAGTTGGGAAAATTACCATTTTCGAGTTGGGAAAATTACCATTTTCGAGTTGGGAAAATTACCAATTTTGAGTTGGAACAAGTGAAAATTTTGTTGATTTCCAACTTTTGAAATAACTATTTTATTTATTATTTTTCATCAAAAAAATTAATCCCAACTGTCCAATTTTCCCAACTGGTGTGTTGAAATGTTCAATTTTCCCAACTCACAAGTAAAAAATTTCCTCAGGGGGGGGGGAAGCTCCCCCCCCTCCCCCGCTATCGGTACGTCACTGTTAGGTGATTTCTTTCACTTACGATGAAATTGAAAATCCAAATGAATTTTGAGGTTGACGAATCAAATGAATTACCCACTCAAATAATGACTGAAAAAAAAACTGCAGGAAGAGTTCTTTTGGGTATTCTCTGGGCTTTGGCAATCTTTTAATCACCGACGAGGCGATGATCATTGATAGTTTGATTTTCAAATTTCAAAGTGCTTGATTTCTATGAGCGGGGGGGGGGATCAACATGGTATTAATTTTTAATGTTTTTGTATACTGAAAAAGAGACGAGAATTCTACACCTTGTCATTATAAATTGGAAAAAAATATGAATTAAAAATCGTGATACTCTCTCATTTCGAATCAGTGAAAAATCACTGATAAACAGTCAGAATTGCAGCACAGGAAAAATCAGTAAAATTCACTGATTTTCAGTGATTTTTCACTGATTATTCAAAAAATTTCACAGATTTTTCAGTGAATTTCATAAATATCACTGAATTTTCAGTGAATTTTCACTGATTTCCAGTGATTTTCTTTCACTGATTTGTCTTCAGTGAAAAAATTTTCACTGATTTTCTCCTGTGCTGCAATTCTGACTGTTTCTCAGTGATTTTCGGTAATTTTCACTGATTTATAATTGAGAGAGTACACGATGCACCACCCCAGATCAAATAGTCTGCCAAACTTATTCAAATTAGCCTAATCATCTAATTTTTGAAACTAATTAAAGTTCAAACATCTTTTTGACGCATACCTCACCTCTACAGAATTTTTTGAATTTTTTGAATTTTTTTGAATCTTGTTCCATCTATAGGGCATACTGCAAATAGTAAAAGACATGATGAAAAATCATAAATTTTTTTGTCCAATATATTTAAGTATCTATCTACATTCAAAGTGCACGCCACAATTGAAATAAAAGTGTAATTTTTTCGAAAGAATAGTTTTAAAACCTCGCTAGGTAATGACAATTTTAGCTACCTTAGTTGATTTTCTGATTTTTTAAGCAAATTTTTGATATTTTATCTGAAAATTAAAGCAAAAATGTGATATTCTGGAATTGGAAGAATATTAATTGAAGTAATGTTAGTACCTACTTTCTCATTCGGAATCAGTGAAAAGTCACTGATAAACAGTCAGAATTGCAGCGCATAAAAAAACAGCTAAATTCACTGATTTTCAACAAATTTTTGCTGATTTTTCTGCTAATTTCAGAAATTTTACCAACTTTTTGGTGAATTTCACTGATTATCCAGTGAATTGTCACTGATTTTCCAGTGATTTTTCTCACTGATTTGTTTTGATTGAAAATTTTTCACTGATTTTCTCCATTTTTTTGAAGCACTATACCGGAGAGAAATAATGAGAGAAAATGCAAAACAAAAACACCAATCGATAGCTATACTTAGATGTAGGTACTGCACATAAAAATTGGTTTCCATTTTTTTTTTCAAATTTTGAAGAAATAATATGACACAAAAACGGTAAGGTATACCTAATTAGGAAATTTTACAGCCAGAACAGAAAATCATATTTTTTTAAATAACTTATAGGCAAACAATCCAAGAGGTCTGTTACTGCATACAGTTTCGTCCTGCAAAGTAATCAACCCACCAATCACGCAGAAAAATTTCTCCTACCAACATCACAGAAGACAATAGGCCGATTTGCATCCTGCCTCTACTTGCATCCCGCCACAGGTTCCCTTACTCCAACCTAATTCATACTGGCTGAGCTGTGTGAGCAGAAGAAACAACAAAATAAGTGCATTAGTGCAATCAGAAATAGAAAAACAAATTTCGTTTTTGCACTAGACTAAAGATTACCCCTCCAAAATTATAAGTAGGAATTTATTTGTTTTTCTGAGAAAAAAATCCATCTCAAGTCTCTTCCCCTAGTACTTAGAATTTATTATTAAAAAAAAGTCAAAATTTGGAAACACAAAAGTCAAAAATATTAAAAATAACTTTTCAGAGTTATCATTTTTAAATACTTGGATACTTGAAAATGGTTCAGAAACATATCCTCCCCCCCCCCAATCCTCCGTTCAATGAGAAACAGAATAGGTAGTCCAAAATAATTTTTGCCTATAACTTTCAACTTCATTAGCCAAATTTAGATCCCTGTGGTGTCTAACAGATTTTTTCTTTCAAAAATCACTACTTTTTACAACATTTTTAGAAAACTTCTCTCGGGTTCGTAAAACTGAGTCAAATTTAATTCTGAAATTCTCCCTCTCCCTCGCAAAAACTAGAAAACTCAAATTTATTACAGAAAAATTTTTATTCAAAGAAAAAGGATAGGTAACTCAATTCTGAAGCAAAATACTTGAAGAAAAATAAAACTAATTAGGTACCGTATGTTAGGGTGTCCACAAAACATTTTCCTCGTCATTTCAGTTAGGTATCAGAGAGAGTACCATACCTAAGTAATTTGTCGTGACTGTCTTTTTTTCATTTTTTATTTTTTAACTGAAGAAGCCAAATTTTTCATTAGGTACCATAAGTAGCGTAGGTATTGCAATCAATTTTTTTCAATTTTCAAAGGATTTTATTTATGTTTTTTTTTTCTTTGAGACCCCAAAATAACATGTACATTTACTGCAAAAGGACAAAAAAATATTGACTTTTTTCCACAGAAACAAACAACTTCGAGAGAGGTAGGGTAGGTGAGACATCAGTAACTTTTGAAAACCGAAATTAAATAATTTTCCAATTGACCCTCCGTTACTTAGGCCTACTTATGATACGTGTCTTTTCTTCAAAAATACCTAGATTATCTACTTGGATGAAAATTGAAAAGATCGCAACATTTTCGGAATATTTTCTTCTCAAATTGGTTTTACTCGTATAAATAATTCATTTAGTTTGCATTCTTTTGAACTGATTTGAACAGATATTCAAATTAATTTGGCAGATGCCAACCTAACCTAATCATTTATTTATCTAAAAACATAATTTCTGTATAAAAATGATAATTTCCTAGCAGTTTTCGCCTCGTAAACCCCCCAAAAATTCTAACAATATGCAGGTACCTATTTAACTTTTTCTGTCAAACAATAATTATATATCGAACACGTATACTGAGCACAACTTACACTGTGAAATGTGAAAAATTTACCTATTTTAATACAGATAGTCTGTATAAGCAGATAAACCTTCAGTATACACATGTAGACGATTAAGTGTATGAAGCTTATACAAGAAGCCGCTCACATCTTGGTAACCGGTTCGCAGCCAATTCACTGAAAGTGACAAAATGAATTTACATTTTGCTTAATGAATGCAAACGCCAACGATACACTATGCATTAACAAGTATTTACACGTGCTATGTGTTATGGCCGGACCTATAGTGAATAAACGACTCCGCCCATTTTATTTTTATTAATCTGTAATAACTCGCTGCACACCTTCTCTTTATAACACTATGAAGAACGAAGAAGTGCATTTAAAAACTGAAGCTCCGCCTAATATCACCCTTCTGTGCAAATGTGAATTGTGTATGCGTTAACTACCATTATGCATTTTTTTTCCTCATTCACCATTCTCATCAGTCGTTCGTGTGTTCTTAATTCCGTCTGGCTAAAGAGGCTTTGAAGAAGGTTTAATTCGCTTCGAAAGCGTTCAAATTCCAAGAATTACGAAGCTCCAAGTTTTAATTAATTTTTTTTACTTAATTAACATTTTGGAGAAAAATTTTATAATTTTTTTTATAAGAATGGGAGGTTTATTTTTTAGGGACCATATAGGAAGTTGGCAAAGAACAAGCAATATTTTGGGTAATACTTGAAAACAATAAAATTGTCGTTGGTCTTCATAAAAAATGAATTTTCATTACAAAATATAGCACAATATTTTTCCTGCCTACAAAAGAAAGGATTCAAATTTCTAATCCATATTTCAAGTTTGATTTTGAGTTTTTGAAAAGTGGGAGGGCTAAGGAGAGGATGAATGGAAAGGAGAAAGCAGAGAAGAGAAGAGGGTAAGTAAATAACGTATCAGAATTTTTTTATTAGGTATTAAGTTTAGATATATGTACCTACCTCAATGCTTGAAATAAAGCATAAACTCATAAGAACGAACTGGAACCAATATTCAAGGCAGAGAGGGAATAAAAATTGAAAATTGATAACTCCGATGTTATTTTCTTCGATTTAAAATGCAAATTTTTCCAAATTTCCCGATCATCAAAATTTCTGACTTCAATAATTTTTTGGATTGAATCGAAATCCAATTTGTCCATTTTCTGATGGTATAGGACATTATGTCCTTTTTATCATATTTCGGTCAAAATGACAAAAAAATGATCAAAATATAATAAAAATTTCATGGGAGCTCACCGACGACTGCAGAACGGGAAATTGGGACCCTCGAGCTTTTGAAATTTTTCAATGGCATTTACTCAAGTACCTACCTACGTATTAAAAAAAATTTAAAAAAAGGCAATTTTTACTACTCAAAATAATTTTTCTGAAGTTCCAAAAATAGCCTATTTTACTTTTTCAGGTATCCAATATTATTCTACAAATATTTATTTTTGCTCCACCCCCACCTCTGACGATTGAACTGATGGTAGAAAAATTACGTAGGTAATAATTTCACTTTCTGATTGTCCCTTGGCTTCTCTATCTACATACAAACATTTTCACTCAGTTTCAATAATTTTTTCTAAGTATTTCAACAAATTTATTTATTTATTTTTTCACAGGAAACCACTTACTTGTGACTTTTCTTCTACTCCCTTGGATGTCTGTCCAAGTGATTGTTGTCTAGGTATAGGACAAATCATTGTGAAATTATACTCTTCAGAATTCTCTTTTGCAACCTCAAAAGGCAAACCTCATGGACGTTTAAATACATTATATTTTCTTGTGTAAATTATAATGAATTGATTTGCAATGTTGAAAATAGCTGAAAATTGAGTGAAAATTTCATTGTAATGTTCTGGAATAGCATTACCTAATGTTGTTAAAATATTACAAGAAAATTTAAAATTGCACAATTAAAATTTTGTAAAAAAATCATGAAAATTATGCACTTAGGTATTTTAAAAATTAATTGAAATATATTCACTTCGGTACTTCAAAAAAAATTAATTAAATTTTCAAGTAAAATTAAATTTTTAACAATTTTTGGATTGGATTTTGAACGATTTTTCGATTATTTTTACGATATCTTTTAACACACCATATTTTACGTACTTATGGTACTTATTCTAAAAATTCCGCAGAGAGGTAACTGGTTTGACTAGGTAGGTAATTTGTCTTACAAAGGCCAAAATTTTCCGATAAGTAAGGAAGTAAATTCCTATAAACATGGGTATAAAATTTTCACCTTATTCAACGCCAATCATATGTACAAAGTTGCCAACACTTATTGATATTTCGTACCTACCCATTCGTATTTCTTCTACGATATGTACCTACTTACTCAAATTTCAATTTGCTTACTTATTAGCTCATCGTATTAAGCATTTATTAAGGAAATATGCTAAAAAGACAATTTGTTTCAACTTTCTTTTGTTATTTTCAATTTCTACGATTTAGATGCGGGTTTAATAACTATTCCATACCATTCACAAACTGACCCGCATACAAGATGAAAAAAATAGTCTACAATGTAAACCAATATGCGGGAATATACCTTTACTTCCAGGTATCTACATAAGAACCACACCAAGACTGACCATGTACAAATAAACATCTTGAGATTAGCAAGTGCCATTATGATTTTCACACCGAACAAATTTCGTAATTTTACGAAATTTGTCGAATATTTTTTCAAGGTGTAATTTTACTGGGGATAATGATCTGTTCAAGTTCAACGTTATCGCATCACTCTTTTATTAGGAATAATAAATTTAGGTAGGTATACATCTTTCGGTGTAAGGTATAATTTTAACGACAATACAAAAATTCTTTAAAAGTGTTACCACGCACGTCATCACGAACATTGGCAAAGTAAGTATATAGATAAGCATGTAGATATACATACAAACGACTGCGACAAAACCGTATGCATAGCGAAATATTATCTATTATTAATTTACCTACGTTCTCGTGAGAAAAAAAAATTATCTACCTATAAAGAAAACAATTCCTCCAAAAACAAAAAAAAATGCTGAGATTTTTTCAAAAAATACACATTTACCATTTTCGTTTATATCTTTTTAATTTCTTCATTTTACCTATGAATTCAAGTAGGTACCTAAGCACATGGCATGAATAAGAATATCTAGTAAAGTATGTATACGTACAGTAGAGATGCGGTAGCTGAGCATTAATAAATACTTACAAGGGAGGTATCCCAATTCAAAGTTAAATTTTGAGCCCAAACAAAAATAAATCGAAAATACATCATAAATAAACCCCATATCCAAACTTTCAGATGCTTCGAATTTTGGTGAATTTTTGAAATTTCAAAATTACCTCATCACTTTGCAAAATATGAAAATTCGATCTAACCAACGAAAAAAGCGGAAATTTGGTATATACCCTATTTTCGTTCTGCAGAATCAATTGAAAGCAGTTTCGAGACGTTTCGGAGCCTCCAGAAAATTTTGGATTTTTCCAGCGCTAAAGAAAAGTCCATAAAAATAGTCCATACTTATGAACTTCAGCACATATAATCGTGGAGTACCTTTATTGGTGACTTATTTGATCAATTAAAACATAATTTTCCAAAATTCGTAACTTTGAGTTCAAATCCACAATTTTTGGACAGAAAATTATCCTGAAAAAAAGTAAAAAATACGCCCATATCGCACGCATCGAGGTAAAAAGCTGATGAAAGTTGGCACTCCTGCCCAAAAATATGGATTTAAAACTCAAAGTAATGAATTTCGGAAAATTGTGCTTTAATCGACCAAATAGGTCACCAATCCCGCGATTACCTTGAAGTTCATATGGACCAATTTTACTTATGGGCTTTTTTCCAGCGCTAGAAAATTCTAGAATTTTTTGGAAGTTCCGAAACGTCGGAGGTTTGGGGGTCTGGACCCCCCCTTGAATTCAAGAATTTTTGTGAAAAATGCCTTTTTTAGACATTAAAAAAATTCAATTTTATCAAAGCTTCGCCCTCGCTTCGCTCGGGCGTTAACAAAATCATTAAAAAATATTTTTTTTGGAAATTGAATATCCGATTTTTTCGAAGCTTCGCCCTCGCTACGCTCGGGCGTGAATTAAATCACTATTATAATATGAACTATTTAAGCTTAAAGTGCGAAAAAAAGACTCTTTTTTACCCCTCCCCCTTCCCCCACCTTTCGTTTTTCAAGTCTATATAATTATTCTACAGCCACCCAAAAAAAGCTTCCGGCGCCACTGCTTCAGATCCCTCCCTTCAGACCTATCTGGCTACGCCACTGCTGGTGGTCGAAATTAGGAACCCAAAATTTCAAAATGGTTACAGGTCTTTTTCCCGAATCGAGATTCCCGAACGGACATTTTCCCGAATGGATTATTTCACGAATATTTTTTTCACGAATACTTTTTCCCGAATGCAATTTTCCCGAATAGAAATCACGAATGGCCGATTTCACGAATGGTCGATTCCCCGAATGGTTGATTTTTCGAAAGTGCTTACATTGAAATGAAACCTTTCAATTTTATCATGTTGAAAACTTACGGAATTTTAATATCAGTTACTTAGAATGAGTTCTCGTTCAACCCTCGAAATGGCGCGTACGCGAATAGTTCACCGCCACGAGTAGCAGCCGGGAAGTGCGAGTGCCCGCTCGCAAGTAAAAAAATCAGATTAAAAATTTCACATATTTATACTACTATATAATGTCTATAATCTGTGAAAATTTCAAAATTTCTGAACCACCCCTTTCGGAGATAGAAATTATTGAATTTCGAGCATTAATGGCCCCATAATTCGGTTGTGGGTGGGGGTAGGGGGTCGAAAATTTTTTTGGGGTAGTTTTACATCAATACCAACATTTTGGGAGATTTTTGTCCCGATCGGTTCAAGGGCCGATTTCACCATCTTAACAGGAAATGCTCTTTAAGTAGTTTTGTAAATAAATCTTGAAAAAATTTCCAATGTTGATGACTGAACAGAAAGGCAAAAAAGATTTTTTAAAAATATTGTAACATATTCGTTTTCTAATAGCATTCGGGAAAATAGCATTCGGGAAAAAATAGCATTCGGAAAAATAGCATTCGAGAAAGAATAGCATTCGGGAAAAAGTATTCGTGAAAAATATATTCGTGAAATAATCCATTCGGGAAAATGTCCGTTTGGGAATCTCGATTCGGGAAAACGGGCGGTTACCTTTCAAAATCGATTTTTGAGTTCCCGCAGAAAAAAAATCACAAAAAATACAAAAAATGATTGTATCGGCTCAAAGTTTTAGGGAGTGGTAGTGGAAGGATCAAGGTATTTTTAAGCCATTTTCGACGTTTCTACCTCAAAAAGTCTTCGATTGGTGGAAGTTTGAAAAAAAGTAGTCGAAATATGGCAACCTTACCCTTATACCATATTCCTGCTTTTTTCGTTGATTAGATCAAATTTTCATATTTTGCAGGGCGATGAGGCGAGTAATTTTGAAATCTCAAAAATTCGCCGAAATGAACTTCAACCAGTGGCGTCTGAAGCTTTTGTTGGGGGGGGGGGGGGGTGCAAAGTGAATACAAAGACTTGAAATAATAGCAAGATTTTCGGAGGAGGGGGCAAAAAGGAGCCTTTTTTGCAGTTTCGATTCAAATAATTCATACCTATAATTGTGATTTTGTTTATGCCCGAGCGAAGCGAAGGCAAAGCTTTGAGAAAATAGAGTTTTTAATGCTCAAAAAAACATTTTCATCTTCTAATGCTTCGAAAATCCCTCTCTAATGTAATTTATTTGGGGGGGGGAGCAAATGATATTCTGCACCCCTGCCATAATTGGGGGGGGGGGGGGTGTAATGCACCCCTTGTACCCCACCTTACAACGCCACTGACTTCAACAGTTGAAATTTTGGATATGGGGTTCTTTTATGATTTACTTTCGATTTATTTTTGCTTAGGCTCAATATTTTACTTCGAGTCGGGATACTTCCCATTTTAGGTAGGTCTATTTTGAGTGAAAAATTCCACAATACAATGCAAAAATGACCAAAAATGCAGTGATGGAAAACTGAAATGATATTAGTTCTAGTTCCAGTTCCAGTTCCAGTTCCAAATACCAGTTCTAAAATTTCAGTTTTTTAAATTTTGAAGGACAAAAAAATGTAAAATTTTCTGCTAAATTTGAACTTTGTTGTTTTTCTTTTTCTGATTTAAAGTACAAATTTTCCCTGTTCAAGGCTTCAAGCTCAAAACAAAAGAATTCTAGAAAAAAAGTCATTGTCATTAGTAGTATTTTTCAAAAATGTTGTGACTAACCCCTGAATTTTTCAACAAAAAATGTGAATACCTAATGTATGAGAGGACGTCTTTAATTGGATGAAATTTTAAAGTTTACAGCACAATATTCTTCTTTATTCACTTTTTGACGTAAATTTTCAAGGTTTGGGGGTTTTTAGTAAAAAATTTCTTAATGAATGTGGTTTGGTAAATTTCAACATTAAAATTTTGACTTTATTTTGATTTTTTCAAGTCATATTTTAAACAATAAAATTGCAACTGCTGGAACTGGTATAAAACTGAAATTCATTTTAGTTTTAGTTCCAGTTTTTAGATTTCAGTTCTCATCATTTCAGTTCTAGTTCCAGTTCCAGTTCCAGTTTTCCATCACTGCAAAAATGATCAAAAACCAGCATCAGCTGGATAACTTGACTTTTTAGATATTTTATCATTTGACAATTTGTTATTGTTTTAATTGTTCCAATAGATTTGAAAATTTTACCAGCAATGCGACGTTTAAATATACGGGCACGTTAAACCATCGCATAAAAACCACAAGGTCTGGTTAATTTATAACTCGCTTACATATCAACACGAACAATAATCAAATTAAGTGCCTATTGCCTCGAGATATTCTTCACCATCAGCATCGAGATTCATTCATAAAGAGCTGATTTAAAATTTAACTTGCCTCCGTTGCTGGTTGCAACGAATTCAGAATTTAAAATCAGTTTCGTTTTACTTCGTGCCACACAGAAGTGGCATATTTTACTTATTTTTCGACCATCGATCCCACAGAATAATCTTTATAAACGAATCTGTCGCAGAGTTGAATGAAAACACCCGAATGTCCAATCAATGGTACATGAGAATTCTCTGCAAAATTTTATACACAAACATCGTGTCGTATCGGCACATCTCACCGGCGCGATTATAATTCCAGGTCGTTTTTTTTGTCATCTTCGATTGTCTGCGAGGTGGAATTCGAAAAATCAAAACACTGGTCGTCGTATGTCCATGTCGTACGGTCCGCGTCGTATAACAAGTGACACAAGACCAGAGACCAGACCTGTTTCCAATGTTATACTAAAATGCTAACGTCGTTTCCATGACTGGTCACTTCACGGACAAGAGCCGCTTTTTTTTCCTATTCTACTTCTTTACCTACTTAGGCGCAATGTTATGTGACTACAATATACGCGTCGAGGTACGTTCAAGCGAGATCTGTCATGATCAGGATGCTGCGACTACGTTAAGCGCCCTAGGTGGCGCCAACCCCGTTGGTTATAGAATCTAATAGGATTCCTGTTTCCCCTCCACTGCTGCAGCGTCTTGGCCGCGGTACTGGCAACTTCTCCTTATTATAAAACAAAAGACAATAATAATTGTTTTTGCGGAGGGAATTTTTTTGTGCGGCGTTCCTGTCTCAGTCTGCGGTACCCATTCGTCGCATCCGTCAACCGTTCTAAATTATCTCCGAGACGAGAACGGAGCATGAATTTTTTTTACTTTCGGTCGCCGCTGCGCTGACGCCACAGTCACCGAATCTGATCCTATTTCCTTTCGCAACGAAATTCCCTCTTATGGTGAAATTAATAATACTATTTTATTAGATAAGGATGTGTTCTGCAAAATTCCTTCGACAATGAAATATACCGAAGACTTAAAATGGGTGTATCTTCGCGGAATTGAATGCTACGATTTGCATTTCATTTGAAATCTTATAGGCTTCTTATTTCTCAAAATTGTTATTTTCGATCCGATGTTTTAAAATATAGATACACATTGGGTTTTATATTACATCCGAGTATCATCTAATGTGTAATCAACCAAAATCGTATAATTGGTTACTCGGCTATATACATCCGAACGTACCATCCTCGATTAAAATATTACTCAATATATGTGTACGCAGCTACGCATGTATATCCATTCGGCAATAACCTAAAAATATACGAATATCCCTTATCATAATGTTATTTATCAGATTATTTTTCCTCGACGACCTTGCGAGTAACAAGTTACATCCTCTATTATAAAATGAGAGAAACTTCCTGATATAATTTTGTGACACGAGTTCGTTTTATCTTTGCATCAAAAAATATGTATAATGCATATACCAATAGTTATTTATAAGTACCTGTAGCCTGTACTCATTTAAATTTTGTAATAATTTCAGGCCACGAAACCATGTGCATTGGGATGGATTGAAAACAAATCGAAGGTCTTCGATTTTGATTTTTAAAATTCTAAAACGTAGTTCCATGTTTCTGGGGGAGGGGAGGGGTGGAGGTCCACTCTCTCATTCATAAATCAGTGAAAATGACCGAAAATCACTAAGAAACAGTTGGGATTGCAGCACAGAAGAAAATCAGTGAAAAAATTTTCAATAAAAACAAATCAGTGAGAAAAATCACTGTAAAATCAGTGAAAATTCACTGAAAAGTTGGTGAAATTTATGAAATTAGCAGAAAAATCAGTGAATTTTGCTGATTTTTCCTGTGCTGCAATTCTGACCGTTTATCAGTGACTTTTCACTGATCCAGAATGAGACATGTAATAATCAAAGTTCAAAACACGTACCTACTCTCTCATTCCGAATTCATGAAAAGTCACTGATAAACAGTCAGAATCGCAGCACAGAAAAATTTCGCTGATTTTTCACTGATTATTAAAAGAATTTTACAGCTTTTTCAGTAAATTTCATAAATATCACTGAATTTTCAAAGAATTTTCACTGATTTTCAGTGAATTTTCACTGATTTTCAGTGATTTTCTTTTACTGACTTGCTTTCAGTGAAAACATTTTCACTGATTTATCACTGTGCTGCAATTCTGACTGTTTTTCAACGATTTTCGATATTTTTCATTGATTTATAATTCAGGGAGAACAAAAGATTAAACGAAGAGGAGGGGGGCAAAAACACTGAGAACCACTTTTCCCCTGTTCAAAAAGTATGTTGTTCTACCATAATTGTTTGAAACCACTATTTACTCATTTACTCTATGGGGGTTCGGGGCAAGGCGGGAGAAAGAAGTTGAAAAAGTGGCGATATTAGGAGGGCTGAAAAAAATTATAAAATTTGTAATGTACTCTATCTCTCTCATTCTTAATCGGTGAAAAGTCACTAATTAACAGTCAGAATTGCAGCACAGGAAAAAATTAGCAAAATTTACTTATTTTCAGCTAATTTTTGCTGATTTTTCAAAAAATGTCACTCATTTTTCTGCTAATTTCATAAAGTTTACTTAGGTACTATTTCAGTGAATTTTTATTGATTTTCCAGTGATTTTTCTCACTGATTTGTTTTCATTAAAATTTTTTTTACTGATTTTCTTCTGTGCTGCAATTCCGACTGTTTCTCAGTGATTTTCGATAATTTTCACTGATTTATAAGTGAGAGAGTAATCAACGCCAAAAAGTTGATAGATTCAAATTATCTTCAAAAAAAATTGGCAGCTTTTTCAAAAAATTGACAAACTTTGAGTAAATTTTTACGTAAAAATGAAAAATTTCTGCAGAGATTGAAAACTCTTTAAAAACTGAACCATTGAAGCGCTACAAAAGTTAGATTTCCCCACTTTTTGGTAGCTAAGTGAGTAGTTGTAGCTACTTTTTTCAGAGTGCATTAGCTAAACTTATACCTATTTATGTAGATGTAGTACAATCTGCAAATTTGACAAAATTGTTCAAATAGATGAATGGAAAAAAAAATATTTAAATTACGAGCTTTTGATTTGAGAAAATTTTTCAAAAATTTAGAAATGTCCACTTTTTTCTGCTAAATTTGCAAATTTAGAAATTTTTGCTGGATTAAATACAGGGGAGGAACGTTGAAAATTTCAGTTAGATTTTTTCAGGTTCTTTTCCAAATTTTTGCACTGTAGCTCGTTTTTGCTCTTGCTGACTCTGATAAGATATTCAAATAATGCATCATAGATAAACAAAATAACTGATAGGTAGGTATCAAGACTTTGATTTCTTCCAAAAAATTGGATGGAGACATTCGCATCTTCATGAGGTCGGAATTTTTCAGATCAAAGAAATGAAAATGATATATAAAATTATGATGTAGAATTGTAGATAAATTTCATACTTTTCTTGTTCCTGAGCATCATTTGCAAAAAAAAAGTGCAAAAATCATCCATGAAAAAAATTTAATAGGTATGGTATATTATTGTTATGAATGTGTGAGAGAATGAAAATCAAAAATTTCTGACTTGGATGGAATTTTGTTTAAATTATCTAAAAAAAAAGATTTTTGTAAATATCTCAATATACAAACTTTACTATTTCAGTTTGAAGTGTGATATTTTATCATGCGGAAATGCCCTGTTTCTTGAATCATTGGATTCAGCTCTCTATGGGCCTTCTATCATCAGAATAAGGTATATCTATAAAATACAACTGGGAAGCCATTTGATTAAAAAAAAAATGGAACTTTTTCATATACAATCGCAATACAACTCTCAAAATCTGAATCAGACAAATATGGTGAAATTCTGCCTTTTTGAATCGGCGAAATAAATTTTTTTACCGATATTTCTATCAAAAATCACTGAATTCTCAGTCAATTCCCAATTTGTTAGAAATTTTTTGACCGAAAGATCAATAAAAAAATGACTAATTTTCAATTAAATTTATTTCTCTCATTCGAAAATTCTGGATTTCACCAAATTGAACTGATTCAGATTTAGAAAGAACATATAACTATAAGTACCAAAGAGTCGAAAAATATTATTAAAATTGGGGGGAAATGTAACATCACGGGTAAGTATGTTTCCACCCTCATGAGCGAACCACACATCATCGTCTCAGCATTAAACCTTTTCTTCATTCAACTCCAGGACTCAATCCATTTGGTATACCCAATCAGGGTCAAATTACAAACTTCAGCAATCAACAGACCGATTTATCCGAAGAAAAAAATATACCCATTTATCAATCTTATAAAAATGTAAAACGAAATAAACCGTCTAGAAGTCAGTACCTTCTCGCGAATAAATTACAAACAAACAGATATTTCTTTCGAACGTTTTTTTCTCTCTCTTGGCCATCGCCATCGAGTTTTATTTCTATCGTAAGACGCGCGTTATTCAATCATTGGCGACAAGTTTGAAAAAAAAAATGCGGGAAAAGTATAAAAAACTCGCACTACATATACTCGTACATCTATGGTTTTCGTGATATCTGACCCATTCCGAGAAAGACGTCTTGCTTGATGAATTCGACTTGGACTTCGAGTTTCTGAAAAATCATTCTTTCTTAAACTCGTTTTGTAATTAATAGATTTCACGATGCGTATTCGCCAAGACAAAAACGAAATACCAATTCTACGTTCTTTGCAAAAAACTATACCGCCGGTTTGTCACAATAATGCTGATGTGATTCCAATTCCGAACGGTACAGTTCTAAATCATAGTGCGGGTTTTTTCTTCAACGTCAAATTTTTCAATTCGAAGAGTTTTTTTTACGAACGAAGTGATCTTGCACGATTTTATAGGTTTTGTTTTTTGAGAGTACCGTATGAAATATTTTTATGAAGAATTTTTTGTACCTTTACTTCGCTTGTAATACCATTTCAGATTCAAATCCATAAATAGACTACACAAAATAAGTTTTTCATTCCTACCAACTGACATCATAGATATTTATTTTTTATCGTTTTCATCATATTAAGTATGAACAAATATTTCAAGCGATGTACAATTGTCCTCATGTACAGAATTACATAGGTACTTAGGACTTGATAGACTCTCTTAAGATGTTTTCAATCACGAAGGACGAACTCCCAAATCTTCATAAAATAAATGCATCCATTTAAAATTTTAGAAAAATAAATGTCACGAGGCTATGGTACTCATCCTAATCCATTCTTCAAAAAGAGATTCCAAGTAAATTTTAAAATTTTATTGCCATTGAAAAATTTTGTCAAATGATACATGAACGACAGTTTGAATAATTTTAATGTCATCATTTACACCATTTTTAGAATAATTTGAACTGAATAGGTGTAGTCTTCGGAATATTTTGAACAACCAATCTGCGTCTCTGTATCTACTCAAAGAGAATTATGCAATTTTGAAATACTCTGAATCAAATATAGAATTTGACCAAATAAGAGAATGCAGGAAATATACAGATCTCTCCTCTCTTCTGTATCCAAGAGAAAATTGTTTTTCGAGTCAGTAATTTAGTAAACAAAACCAATTACATTTTATTTGATACTTGAAAAATTTATAAATTTCGATTTTTAAGCAAAAAATCAAAGAAAAATGGAACTTTTAATCTTAGAAAAATGTCATAATTGGGGTTAGAATTTTTAAGCAATGAAAAATACAAGATAAGCCCTTAAAACAATGCAGTTAGAAATTAGAATGCACCGAAAAATACTAAAAAACTATAGGTACCATATACCATGATGGGTATCAAAATAAAGGTCTTTTCAAACAGAGTACCAATAGGTAAAACTGGTATTAAATGATAGCTGGAATTAAACCTAAGCAAGAAAAAGTAAAACAAAGTTTTTTTTAATCGAAAAGTAGGTATTAAAAAGTTCGGAAAAAATGTTGCCAACTTTGATTTTTTTTACTCAAAAAACACAAAATTTCGTATTTTTTATGCTTTTATTCAAAAAAAAAACACTCTAACGACTCAAAAACCACGATTTAAGTAAAGTTTTTATTACTTTTTGGGCAAAAATAAACATTTTCTAAGCATTTATGACCAAAAAAAGCAACAAAAAAGACAAAAAAATTTACCATTACACTCAGAATGACTTGATTCATAAGAAAACCAGAAGACCCGAATTCCAAAGCGGGCTTAGTCCATGCAAGTGTATATGAGAAAAGGGACTTAGGTGTAATCTATTTTTCAGCACATTTAAGTCCTTTTTCTCATATACTGTTGTATGGACTAAGCCCGTTTTGGAATGTGAATCTTCCATTGTATGTTGTATAGGGTACAGCAGATTCAAAAAAGAATTTTGCTTGGAAATCCAAACCCTAGTCACCATATTAAATCAGTATTATTTTATTAATAGCAAACTTTCAATTTTTAGCATCCTTCCCTCAAAAATCCCAATTAGGATTCGTTTCCAAATCACCCTCACCCCTCAAAACATGTGAAACAATTTTCACGCAGTTTGAATAATTTTCTTTTATTGACTATCTTTTGAAAAATACGTATTACATTTTCCATAAGCGCACCCAGAGGGGGCTCAGTGGGCTCGACCCACCCCCCGGCTCGGCAAGGGGATTTTCATCATAAAAATGTCAAACAAGAGTATGATTTTTTTTAAATTTCGCCCTCGATTCGCTCGGGCAGTAGGTACTTGAGTAACTATTTCTTAAATAAATCTCTGAATTTGAATTATCTAGTTGAATTTGCAGAAATTCTGCCTTTTTCAATCAGTGAAATAATTTTCATTGAAAATTAGTGATTTTTCAGTCAAAAATTACTATGAAGTACTTTCTCAGTTAAAATGCTCCATTTTTCAGAAAAATCAGTAATTTTGACTAAAAAAAATCAGAAAATCTCGTAATTTTTCAATTTTTTCTCACTCAAATCTGTAGGTATGTCTATGTATTACCTGCCTACTGAAAATACCCTAACTTTTCCAGCCCCACTGAAAAAACAGGTTACTTCATTTTTTCATTTAATTTTGACCCCCTCCCCCATTCTTTCTCGAAATCTGAGCCTCTCCCTTACACAATTTCTGGGTACGCTTATGACATTTTCCATGGAAATTTTCATCTATGTATTTACCTACGTAGAAACATTTTCTATGCAAATTTGACTGATTTTCGATAATACATAAGGTAAAGTATTTTAAACAATTTTCGAAGCAGTCAGGTAAAAATGGAAAATTTTTCAACCTTACAAATAATTTTCAGTGCCTTTTTACACCAATTCTTTGTTTTTAACAAATCGCTATCAAACACTTTTACACACTTAAAATCATTTTCATTATTTGAAATGATTTTCATGCTTTTTCACCGACTTTTTGTGTCGTTTGGCTTGGCAATTATTTTAAAAAGCTCGATATTTCTGCAGTGAAGAATTGAAGTTATAAGAGGAGATGAAACAGGGTAGTTAACTGCTCTTGAATTTTAGACACTTTTTAAAAAATTTATTCACCATTTTCAATGACTTTGTCGACTCTCTTAATATTGGGGAAAGAACATGTGGGAAGGCTTTTTCTCAACATCATCTACTTATGCCAAGACTGAATTACGGTAATTTAAATTTTCAGGGTACCATACTATGTTACATGCATATTTCATCGACCAAACATCAGTAACATCACCATCTATTTTTCTCTTTAAAAAATCATACCTAAGTAGAACGTATTCGCAGAGGTAGATTTATGCATTATGGGCAATTACGTAGTGGCGTCAATGTTTGGGGACATAGGCACCGGATATTTCAGCAGCAAGAGGTCTACTGCCAGGCGCGCCCGCAGGATTTTCTGATGAGGTAGCAAGAGAAAGTGTCCCAGACGGTGCTCCTTGATGTAAAAAAATTTTAACCCCTCAACCCCCTCTCTTTCGGAGTTATGGCCATTTTATTGTATTATTTTCAAGAATTTTTAATTCCAACAGAAGTGAATGAAATTTCCTGTTCTTTGGCACAAAGTTACATCTCATAGAGGTGTATTTACAATATTTTTTTCATCAATTTTGGTGCACTCCTTCATGAGGTTTTGGCAATTTAAAATTTTCAACTGTAAAAAAGAGCTTAACAGTAAAGTTTGACTAATTTTTGAAAATATCCTAAAAACGTATTTTTTAACGTAGATTCACGTCAGTATTCAGTTTTGGCGATTTCGGTGGCGCAAGGGCCAAAAATCGCGAAAAAACAAAAAATTTTACCAAAAAAATAATATTTTAGTAAATTTTCTAGGATATAGCAGTTCTTTGCTTATATGGCGTTTTTTCACGTTTAAAAACTTCAGATGGCCAAAAAAAAACCGAAAGACCACACCAGAATGATGAAAAATTTTTTATAAATCCACTTCCATGACATATTTCTGTTGAACTTGGAAATTCTTGAAAATAATGCTGTAAAATGGCCATAATTTGAAATAGGGGAGTAAGGGTCAATTTTTTTCCAGAATTTTTTATATTGAGAATTTGAGAGTCCCTCAATATAAAAAACTCTGGAAAAACCTCTCAAAAGGTGTTTTGTGGGGTTAGAATAAAAATCGGGACCAGGGCTAATTTCATTTAATTTTCAACCGAAGTGAAGGAAATTTGCTGTTCTTTGGCACAATGTTACATCTTGTAGAGGGGTTTTGGCTGTTTCTTTGAACAAAAGGCCGAAAATTACAAAAATCCTTCCAGAAATGTAGTTATTTTGGATGATATTTCAAATTTTGAGCATTTTATACAGAAAGAAATGACCAAACTGAATTTCGAAGATTTAATCCTGAATACTAACTATCCTAACCTACATCCCCAATAGGTACTGTACCAATTTTTTAAAAAATACGGAAATTTTATGAGGTAGCGACCGCTACCTCCGCTACTCTCTGCGGGCGCGCCTGTCTACTGCGGAAAGAAAAATTCTAAAAATCCGAAAAAGTATAACATTTTGTGAACAAGTTCAAAAGTACGAAAGAAATACGAAATCTGGCTTAAATTTGAAAAAAAAAACTAAATTTTCTCACTTTGTCTCTTTGGCATAATTGGGGAATTTCAACTTTTGATTGTCGTTTTTTGCAAAAATTTTCGCCCTCGTTTTGCTCGGGTTTAATATACCTATATAATATCTATCTACCTTCTGACATATCTCAACGTGATGGAGCAATCGAAAAATGTGCAGGACTTGCGTGAAATTGATCGATTTAGAGCACATGAATTTGATTCGGCAGGGAGAAGGAAAAGAAATGAAATTCCAGAAAAATTTTCAATTCTCAGCCCGAAAAAAAAATCTGAAAATATTACGAATTTTCATTATAATGAATTAGTATAGACATTCTGAGCAGTGAATCTTGTTTTAAAAACACATAGAAACATGATAGATAGATAAAATATCTGTTTTCAAAAAGGCAAGAAATTTTTAGGCAGTTAAGTCGAAACTATTCCAAATAGGTATTTCGAAAAAACACGAATCTAATTGGTAACGGCGCTGCAGTGTTGATCTAAAAATATGTTATTCATGCTTTGATAAATCAAGAAAAATTGATTCATAAACGGCAGACAGAACCAATTGAAATAAATTAAGAATTGATAAAGTACGATCGAATAGATAAGTGAGCTAAATATAACCCATCTTTTAATTAACAATCCATTGACGTATTTAATTAAAAAAATTAATCTGGCGAAAAGTTGCGCAAAGCGAAGCCAAAAAAACACGTATGGTAAGCGTATAAATTATTACGAATCACTGTCATCTAAAATAGGCACCTATCCATCCACTTTACGATAAAAATGAAATTTGATTACTCTGGTAGGTAGGTACATCTTGAAAAAAATTAGATCAATCCCCATAAGCACTTATACCGTTTCAATAAAATACCTCGACAAATCTATACTCGTCTTTTCGATACACTAATACACCGAAAAGAAGAAAGGAATAAAGAAAGATCGAAGAAAGAGAGAGAGAGAGAGAGAGAAAAAAAACCGTAAAAACCTATATCATATCAAAATTCCGCACCCTAAACCTAAAATTGAAAACCCTCACAGCGAATAGTATTCGTTTACAAATCCCAATGCCGTTTAAAAATATACTCGTACGAATGTACGTAGATAGCGAGACTTTTTAAGACAATCCTATACTCATCGTACCGCATACGAAGAAATGATCAATAAATACGAGGAAAGAGAAAAAGAGGTGGCGTATAGTGTGGTGGACGAGAATATAAAGGATGTCTGATGTAATGGGAAAAGCGTCAAGACGCTGGCTTCGCATGAGTGATCACTGCATCGTGCGAAATGCGAGCAAAGCAAAAGCGAAGCAACGCGCTAAGGGGTATTTTTCTTCCTCCCTCAAAACGTGTGAGCGCGAGTGCTGCGTAATAAGCGCCAACTCTATATACAGTTCCGTCACGCACAACGTTAAACTAACTTAACAAATGATAAGGCCTGAACGTGTCACTTTTCGAAAAAATACCACTTCGCTGTGCAATTCTCCCAGTCCCAATTCCGAGCCCAGCGCAGGGCACGAATTTGCCAAAAATAAACGCCACGCCGTATTTTTTCTTCGGCTTTCCAATTTTATACGTAGTGTATCCCGTAGCAGAGCAAACAACAACCGAAGTAAATTAACCGAACTTTATATAAACGATTGATTGCGCCAGTATAAATGCCCCATTTTTACAAGCTCCGCTTACGTTTCATACTAACGAATTTCATTTCCATGATTCGTCAGCAAAAAATATCTATCGTATCGCTTGTGAATTTTTAGAATAAATACCAACGTATCCTAATTCTGAAAATATGAAGTTTTGTGAAAAAGGTTTTCCTCGATGATCTCGATAGAAGTACAAACGAACAGATTAATAGCCTAATTATTCTCAGCATCAAAATGGAAAAAGTAGGAACCTATTTATATCAGCAAAAATCTTAATTTCACTTAAATTGGTAAAGCTGGACTTTACCCTATCTCTGAATCCAAAACCCATCACTCATCTTTTGTAGGTATTCTAAAATAAAAGGTATGAGGAGCAAAAGTCAGGGGTCAACATTTTTCTGATGAAAACCCTCATTCGTTTTTAAATTTTTGTGCTGGAACAGTTTTTTTAAGAAAAGCCAATAATAGAAAAAGGAATTTCACTCCTTCTCAATTCATATTTGAGGAGTGAAAATTTGATTCAAAAGGGTGCGATGTTGTCTGTTCACCAAATTTACAATCAAAAAACCTAGGTAATAATTTTTTTTCAAATTTTGAAAAATAATACAGATTTTCCTTAGAAAATACTTAGTTGACTGATTATTTTGAACAAATTCAGTTAAAATTTAAAAAAAAAATGATGGGAAATAATAGGTACTTTTAAAAAACTACTACCACGCCATCTTTTTTTCGAAAAAAAATTTCTATGAGTGCGAACTTAAGTTTTGTAATTTTTAATTCCGGATTTTAAAAAAAATTCCTTCATTGAAAAAATATAGATATTTAAATAGACGGTGGGAGGGGGGCTCAAGCCCCCAAAATGTTGAATTAGCCCCCTCTCTCAAATCCTTTTCGTATGTATGTTTCACTCAAAAAAATATTGGCAAATATATAATTTTCAAGGATACGTAAACTATCAATATGTGGCGAATTCCCTATTTTTTTCAAGTTACTAAAATGGTCTTTTTGACGAAGAAAATAATTATTAGGTGCTTACTAGTAATCAATAAAAAACGATGCACAATTATCGATTGTTGAAACAGAAATTTTTTCAAAAATTCTATAAATCTTGTTTTACCATGTAGCAAAAAAATACGAAATTTCGTGAAAAAAAAACTTCGAAAATCACGAAATTTTTACACCAAAGAAATGGAATTTTTTCAAACAACAAGCTATTAAAAAACGATTTATTTTTTTCCTGAAAATCATCAATTTTTCAAATTTTAGCCCTTGCTTCGCTTGGGCATATGAAAATAAATACACTCAAATAAATAAAAAATAAATTTTATTAAACGTAATAATAAAAAGGCGCCATTCTGGTACAAAACTAGTAAAATTTATTCAAAAAATAATAATGTTTATCGCAAAATAATAATATTTATCGCAAAATTGACAAACTTTATTTTCTATGCAATAAACTTTACCAAATTTCGTGATAAATTTTATTATTTTTTTTGATAAAAATTGCTTATTTTGCGAATGGTGCCCCGTTATTATTATTTTTGGATAAACTTTTTTTTTTTTTGATAAACATTATTATTTTTGGATAAAATTTATTTATTTTTGGATAAAATTTATTTTTTTTGAATAAAATTTATAATTTTTTGCAACACTTTCTATTCATTTTTCATTCTCCATTTTTCTCAGTGTATATATTTAAAAACGAAAGGTTGAAGATTTCGCCTCCATTTTAATACTAAAATTTGATTTAAGGGAAGAAATGAATAAATTTAGCTTTTGCATTCCTTTTTCTTCAAAAATTTTCGCCTTCGCTTCCCTCGGGCTCGATAACTTTAATTTTATACAATTCATCCTCAAAATGATGGTATAAACCCTATTTTTTTCCATTGATTCTTTCATATTGAAAAAAGGTTGAGTAAAAATCTCGTAATGATAAAGATAGAAAAATGTTTGAGAGGGTCGAAAATTAACATTTTTTAAAACTGGGACTCAAGCTCCCCTCCCCCCTCCTAAAAAAAAGTTACGGTCCATCTTCGCCTATGGATAATAATTTTTAGTATCTCAAGATTATGGAGGAGTAAAAAAGAAGCAGAAAAATAAAAATTTTATTAGGTACTCGTAGTTATTAAATTATTCATGAGATATCTAATACTTATCAAATCCAACATCTACGTGATCGTTTCAAAATTCGGGTTCAAAAATCCATTCACGGCAACCTATGTACTTCCTAAAAAAAATCGTAATATTTAATTACCTACAATTTAATCTTATGTTCAACGTTGATTTGTTTTTTTTTTTTTGAAGAAAGAGGGGATATCAAAAATTGGTTTTTAAATTGACATTGATTTTGGGCCTTTCAGAAGGAGTAAAATCAAGGAAGGACCTCAACTCAGAAACCAATTTTGACTCCTAAAGGTGGTTTCTATATTCAGGCTTCATATTATATGAATCGCAGACTTTTTATCACTCTTTACAATTCAGAGATTTTTTAATGAAATATAAAATTTTGAAATTTTTTTGCCAAAATAATGCAATATTTTGTGGAAATTTCTTATTGACTTTTCATTTAAGTAGATATCCGATTATATAAAAAAATTTCAATTGACCTTTTCAAAATCCTTTCAAAATTTTAATTTCAAAATATTTTCTGTCAAAATGTACCATTTTAGCAATATCTTTATTTTTTTTCAAAGTTGATATTTTATTGAAAAGTAAGTTTAATCATGAAAAAAATGAAAAAAATCAATGAAATTTACGAAAAGTTGGACAAATTTACATGAAAAATTAATTAATAGGGTACTCTACTCATTTCGAGTTGCACAAGCTGGAAATTGATGGGGCAAGAATTACGTTTTTAATTTTTTCTTATTATTATAGGTACAGGGGTAAAATGATGAAAGAATGGAAGAACATTTTAGTAGGTATGTAAAAAGAAGCAAATAAAACTATTGAAAAGTTTTAATTGCCAATATAATTCTGATATATGTAGGTAGGTACCTACTACCTACCTAATTATCGACTATAAAAACGAAGTGCAAGACTTTGATTATGTTTTTGCAAGGTTTTTCTGAGACTACTAAATGAAATTTTATGAAATTTGGAAATGTTATGTAAAAAAGCATTGCTGACAGGCAGACGGAACCTTTTTTTCGATTTTCTAAAAAAAAAAAAAATAGAATTTAAATATTTTTCAGAATTCTGAAAAAAATGAAAAAACGGCTCTGTCAGCCTGTCAAAGACCTTTTTTACGTAACATACCAGGTAGGTCTAAATTTTCAACAAATTTTATTCAGCAGTCTCAGAGAAACCTTGCAAAAATCATAATTAGATTTCGCATTTCTTCAAATTTCTAGAATCAAAATTATATGTATTCGCAATTTAAACTTTTCAATAGTTTTATTCTCTTCATTCTACATAGGTACTAAGATCATATTCGTTCATCGTTTCATTATTTTACCTCTTTACAACAATAATAAAAAAAACACAAATTAAAAACGTAATTTTTGCCTGTCAATTTCCTGCTAATGCAACCCGAAATGAGTAGAGCATCCTCTTAATAATATTCTCAGCAAAATCAGTGAAAATTCACTGAAAATCAATGATCAATTTTTTTTTACTGATTCAGAATTCAGAATGAAAGAGTTGAAAATTCTTTACGTTATTTATGCATATCTTTACTATGAAATTTTCTTTAAAAAATTGAAAATCTACGATTTTTAGAAAATTTCCTCAATCAGAAAAAACTGACTTCATTTTTCTTCAAAGGCACCAACATCAAAAAAACATGAATGCTGGATGAAGTTTTCTTGTAGAAAATTCAACATGAAAAATTTCCCCTTTCGGACTTTTCATTTCAGCAAAAATTACAAAAAAATTGTGTTTACGGATTGGGAGGAACAAAGTAGGGGGGGGGCTTCATTGGAAGACCAACTGGGAAATTTCAACTTCGGAATGTAACTTGATTTTTTTCAAAGTAATCTTAACACAAATTGAAATTCACCGCTTCTCAAATTTTTTCTCAATTCAAATACGGAATGGCGTCTATAAATATGTACTTTTGCTCTTCAAACAAATACTTATCTGCTTGTAAAACATTAGATATACCTAATCCTCACTGCCATTGCGACAAAATGCAGTTCATAACTTGATTAGACCGATTTAAGGCGATTACTCTAATCGAATAATCTACTCGTATGTACCTTGGCGTATTACTTCAACCCCCTTATTCTCGTGCTGCGTCTCTCCTTACCTAATATTTTTACACACCTCGTAGAAAATTTACTAGTACCGCGCCGCTATCCGTAGGTACATAAACAAATGTCAACCCGAAACACGAATACAAAAGACGGTGTACTTTTTCCACTAAGGAAAAAAGAGAAGGCCTACGTTGTACGTTTCCTCTGATGAAAAAAAAATCTCGCTCGTTAATTATTTTTTTTTCGTCGTATAATAAAAAAGAACGTAAAACAGGAGGGATTACCTGTTAATATTAAAAGAGGGTAATTGGCGGAAATTTCAAAAAGCTTGATTCCTTCGTATACAAAAGATCCTTTTAAAATCGGCGACCGAAAGGTTTCTATATATAAAAAGGATAGTCTGTCTTAGAGATCTAATTAAATTCAATTTTTATTCGTCGCGCAATTCAATTGGAATAATTCGTCGACGTAGGTAATTATCTTGGCAGAACTACTCTCCGCATGGCCGGATCGTTGCTATATATCTGCACTGTTTTGCCGCATCTCTCTTCGTGTCGCGTCCTCGCGTCGCGTTCAAAATTCATAGCTCGCTGTTTCCATTTTTATTTCGTCCGAACGAACGCGCGCGGTAGGTATAAAGTAAGTATACCTATATACTCGTAAAAAGGTACTATAAATATAAACTTATAGGTATACAATCGCACGCCGGTTGTTTTATCAGCGTCAAAAATCGTACTATATTTCCTAGTTGCCATTTTTATTCCTCTTTTTAACACGTAGGGGTGTGTTATGCTAAACGATTTCTTATCACGCCAACTTCAATTTACAAAGCTTATTCCGTACAGCAGAAGCTTTTCCAAACTTCATTAGGGGTTCTTAAAATTAACGCATGCGGAAAATCCACCGCGTTTGGGTCGTATCGTTGCCCACATAGGCTTCTATATACAGAATAACTTTAAAACAACTCTCGAGCCAAATGCGAAATAATAAGGAATGCAAGATGCTATGCGAAATATTTCATTAAAGCTCGCGCATTCGAGCCCGATAAAAGAAAACTATTTTCCACAACGGTTGCCAGAACTCAGTACAGTGAGTAGTCTCTGGAAATCGTTGCAATTTGGTGTTTCTGCTTTTTCTCTCACGATGAGTTACAAATTGAAAACAATTTCGGTCTGATCTTCGCGAACATGATTATTTTATTTTCATTATTCTGTAATTTGTATGTTAGAAACATCATTCTTTCAATTATTAATGTTTTACAACACCTACCCGAGACTAAAATACAAATTTTTTGTTGAAAAAATAATACTACACCGAGTATTTTGATATAATATTTTCCTTGTCTTTAGACATTTTTAAGGTGAACTTTGAACTAAACCGAACCTCTTTGGTTTCTCGACATGTCTGCTATTTTAATATTGATTTCAATACTTATTCTTGAATGACCGCAGCGTGAACTTCGCGAACATCAGGTGAATAACATAATAGGTACATTAGAACCAGTTTACTAGCGCGACACGACGCGACGTTCGGAGGGTAGCTGTGAAATATTGCCCATTTATAGATAAATTACAAAAATACGAAAGGGTGGCTCATTTTAGGCTGGTATGATTTTTTTAAATGAAATATCATCAATATGCATTTTGGTTTCGTTATCTCTCAACTCATCTGTAAGTTAAAAATCCCCCATATTGTTTTTAAAATTTGGAAAAATATATTATATATCCACGAGGAAACCATGGCAACTCGTTGACACCGAATGAACCGAAATTTGATCAATTGGAAGAGTAGGTCATTCAAACCTCAAAATCAAATTTTAAGCTGCCTGAGTTGATTAAGCAGCGCATTCCAAAGTAATTTCAGTATACTGGAGAAAAGCCTATTCTTGCTGAAGGATCTAGATTTTAATTCGGAGGTTGATTTAAGTAGATATAATGACCGATTTTTAAATTTTCATCCCATGAACAACTACACAGGTCGACATAAAAAATGCTGTTTGAAGTTTAATGTGTGACTTTTATAGTGTGTTTCGCAGTTTCGCGCTGGTCACGAGAAAAATAGTGAACAAATTTTATCACTTCCATCACCCAAGGATTTTACACAATTTGAATTTTTTGTTGAACATTTTTTTTTACACTTTTTGATAACTTTTGACACTTAAAGTCAATTTTCTGAGCAAAGAAATGGTTCAATGAAATAAATAAACAAAACATAATTTATAGAGCGTAAAATTTCCTTTCTGTGGATTCCAATTAATTTGTTCTTAGGAGGCTTAGCTTTTGAGATATTTCAGTCCAAAGTTTAAATTCAACTTCTTTTTTCTTATGGACAATGTCTTGAAAAGTAAGCCTCTTTAAGAAAAATCTAGTTCGACTTTGCAGAAAGGAAATTTTATTCACTATAATTCATGTACTATTCGTTTTTTTAGAACGTTACTTTTTTTTGCTCAAAAAACCTATTCCAATAGTCGAAAGTTGTTTCAAAAAATGTAAAATAAATTCTCATGCAACAAAAAATTCAAATTATAAAAATTCCCAATGGGATGAGTGAAACTGAAATCATATTCGAACTCACCACTAAAAAAGTAGGTCAGCATCACCATTCTGAATCAGTTACGCAGAAAAAAATTGTTGATTTGCCGGCCAATAATGAAAAATGTTCGAAAACGTGGCTCATTACAAAAAAATTGATTTTCTGGGGAAATCAAGCTCCCTCAAAAAAATATAAGTAGAAACTGAATTGTAAAGCGTAAAATTTCCTTTCTGTACAGTCCAATTAGGTTTTTTTTCTAGAAGGCTTAGGCCCGAATTTTAAATCATACCTTAAAAATTAAGGCAACCTTAATGATTTTAAGGAACCGTTTTTTGCTTTTTGATTGGTTGAAAATGCGATAAGGAACATTTAAGGCTACCTTAACTTTTAAAGAATGATTTGAAGACCCGAATTCCAAAGCGGGCTTAGTCCATGCAAGTGTATATGAGAAAAGGTACTTAGGTGTAATCTATTTTTCAGTACATTTAAGTCCTTTTTCTCATATACTGTTGTATGGACTAAGCCCGTTTTGGAATGCGGATCTTCATTTAAAATTCGGGCTTTAGTTTTTGAAATATCTATTTTCAATAAGAAAAAAATAAGCTGAACTTTTAACTTTTAACTAAAATATCTCGAAAGTTAAGCCTCTTAAGAAAAAACTAATTGAAGATGTGCTTTCCAAAGGGGCGTAAGTAAATATAATAGAAATTTTTTTCTGAAAATGAAAAATACGTTTGTAACTGTATGCCTTTGAAGCATTTTTTCTGCTACCAAACTAAATGTATTGTACATTTGTACAGTGGTATTCCAAAAATGTGGCGAAAGTCTCGATCTCCAAAAATTTGATCTTTACGAGCTACTCGTATAACTCTTCAAAATTGACTATCTAAGTAATTTTTTTCAAAAATTAACTTAGGCCACTTTGAAAAGCACATCTTCAATTTAACTGTACGAACAGGAAATTTTACACTCTACAATTTATGTTCCATTTATTTTTTTCGTTGAATCCTTACTTTGCTCAGAAAATTGACTTTAAGTGTCCAAAGCCATCAAAAAGTGTGAAAAAAATGTTCAACAAAAAAAATTCACACTGTGAAAAATTTTTGGGTGATAGAATTTTTTCACTACTTTTTTCGTGATTAGCCTGAAAAATACTATAAAAATCGCCTACTAAACTTCAAACTGAATTTCAAAAGCTTAAAAATGTTGACCTGTGCTATTTCTATGAAATAGACCATTTTGAATATTTTCATTTGTCAAAAATCGAAAAATCAACTTCGAAGGCTCAATATTGGTTCTGAGGTAATGTGGGTGTCGTGCTCTTTTAGTGGACCGAATTTCACCTCAATAAACACGATCGATTGTCGGGGTTTCCCGGTTAGAGCTTTGAAGAAGACAAAAAAATGTGATGACTAAAAATTACCTACCAAGAGAGTGATTTTTTTCTTTCACAAAAAAAAACCTAACGAATAAAATTTGATCTTTTTTATATTAAAAATTCTCAAGAGACCTTGAGTAAGTACATCCTGAAATACATCAAGATTAAAAATTTTACATAATTTTTCAATGGTACCTATTGAAAGAAATTCTGAAAAAATATGTTTTATGGATCCGCATCGGGAGGGAGGGGCGTTACAATTTTCAGAAAAAAATACAGCATTTTTTTTAAAAGTTGTTTCCCCAACATTTCAATACAAATTAATTAAGATACAATTTTTCGGACTGTCTATAAGGTTTCATAAAATTTAAAGGTAAGTATAAATACATAATTTCTTTCGTTGAAATTTTGAAACAAAAACACAATTTGACCGTAGAAAATGGGAAAGATCGCCTCTTTCTTTGATGGTGAAAAGCGTTTTCAAGGTATTCTGAAAACGACCTAGTGTTGATTTCTCCAAAGAATTTCACTGGTAAAGTAATTACCTATAAATTAATGTTCAATTTCAAAAACTATATTCCATTAAGGTGGAAAATTCTCTCAAAAATTATTATTTAGATATTCAGGATTTCTTCATTCAAAAACTTGTTTTGCATTTTCCATCATTTTATTCAATTTTTCTAAATTGTCTTTCAAAATCTAATAGATATTAAAGTAAAAAAAAATCATTAAATTATTCCTGTTTTTGTTGAATTTTCAACAAAAAATCCCAAAAGTCTGGAAGTGTCATAAATTTGCAGTAACAGAAGTCCAACGTACTTATTCATGAATTAAAAATTGTTTTTTGGAAGATAAAGTCAACAATAATAATTTTTTTCCACATTTCATGTAAAATTTCCATTTTTACAAAGTGAAAAAACTTTTTTGCCATTTTCGAGATACCTAATTGCAATTGCATTAGATTCATTCAAAATTCAAAAACTGTATTTTTTTCGGCGGTAAACAAATGATGTACATAAATCCATCATTTCATAGGTAAGTATCTATTTGGCGAACACTTGAACTTTTTCTCTATAAATTCCTTGACAATTCTCTAATCTCGATCTCATATAGCATTGTCAAAGTTTAGTACCCCATTCTTGAAAAAATCACCTTTCAAAAGTAGACATTTGCTGTATACGTTGGTGTAATGTTTTCCTCAGATATTGTTTTTTTTTCATTATTTTTTTAATGTAATGCGGCGTTTTGGTTACACGTTTTTTGTTCATTCCTTACCTAAAGTAACGATTCGGGTCACGCACAGACACACCGCAAAAAAAGTATTATACAGGTACACTCATCTCATACCATACCACTTTTAGTATCCCCCATCGTATTCTGTTGGCTTTTTAGCGGCGGATAAAAAATTCATAAAAGTTTGTTCACAACGATTCATAAATGAATTAACTGGGTAGGTAAAAAATAAGTGTAATTAAAAGTTATATTCGCGTTGGTTACCTCGCGCACTCGTATTTACGGCGAATCATTATAGTAATTCAATCACAGCTGGGCAAAGCGTGAAGTATTTCATCTTTTGCAGGCGATCCAAAGGCTCGACATCGGAGAAGGAAATTTAACCGTTGCAATCGCGTGGTTTGAAATTTTCCGAATCGATACTTGATACCTACTTATTTAACTCCTCACAGGGAAAATATTTTTCCATCGAGAATTTTATTCGGATGATGAGAAATTGAAAACTTGCACTTGAAGCTCAAATACGAGATAAATGTGTATAATTTAACATTCGCGGTGGAACGGATGAAAAAAGACGATCAATTATTTTAAATGTCAAAGTGCAAGGAGATACTTTAAATGTACTTCATATTTAAATAACTTTCGAGTAACCTACTCAACGAGAAACGTTTATCTTTTGTATTAATATTCGAGCTTGTGAAAAAAAAAGTCTCTTAAAATGAATTAAAATAGAAGTGTTTTCGAATATTATGACGGTAGCGCAAGATCCGCGAAAGCATAAGTTTATTTCAAATTCGTTATGTAAATTTTATAATGGTAGACAGTGAAACGTAGATACCGAAAAAAAGGAATATTGATGCTTAATTTTATTTATGTATTTTTTACCTTTTTTATTTAAATAAAAGGATTTCGAACTTGATTCTTAGACATGGATTTTTTTTTAGCAAAATGAGAGGGGAGAGTCCATTTGTATTATTTTAGGTGAAAAATAAAGTTACTCGCTTAGTCTAAATCAGTAAAATTCGAGTCAAATTCTGTGCCTCCCTATTTCATCCAGTAAAATAAATTTCACCGATGTGTCAGACTAAACTCAATGATTTCTCAATCACTTCCCAAATTTGACAAAAAATCAATAGGTAATTTTGGACCGAAAAATCAGTGAAAAATCACTGATTTACCTACAGTGAAATTTATTTCAACGAATGAGATAGGCAAAATTTGGCCCGAATTTGACTGATTCAAATTCAGAGAATGAGTATCTGACCTTATTGAATTTTCATCAAAATTGTCAAAATTTTTCAAGTCAAATATTAATTTTTTTGTTTTTAATATGGGTGATTATGTTTTAGAGCTTAGAGGTCTATCCGAAACTTTCAACTCAAAAAAAGGTCAAAGAAAAAAGACTACGTGTCAGGCATAAAATAATATCTAGGTAAGTAATCAGAATCGATGAGTTTTTGGGAAAACTTCTGAATTTAATGCTTATCAAAATTCTTGTTTTTTAGACCTTAAAATTTGGTTCTAACAAAATTACTTCATTGCAAAAGGTAAGTCATTGATTTAACGAAATCTTCAAACTCGAATTAATCCAATTTTTTTGTACAGAACACAAAATAGTGATAGTGGGATTAAATAATTCTGGTAAAACGACTATACCTAATAATTCCTGATGAACGAGATTGTCATTGCAGGGGTAGTGGCCCGAATCCATATGTTTCGGGTTCAGGGTTTGCAGTTCGAGGATCATAATAATCGGGTTTGGGTTCAGGGTTCAGGTTCCGGGTTCAGAGTTTCATGTTCCGGATTCTGTTCCGGATCAGGTTCGAGCCAGGAATCGGGGTTTCTGGGTTCGGTTCAAGTTCATTTTTTTATAACTTGAAATGAAAAAATTGATTTTTGAATCAAAATTTTTGATTTGTACCCAAAAAAGAATTATTACTTTGTACTCTTTTTTCATTTTTGATTTTTTTTTGTTTTTTTTACTACTCTCTCAATTGTAAATCAGTGAAAATTATCGAAAATCACTGAGAAACAGTCAAAATTGCAGCACAGGAGAAAATCAGTGATTTTTTTTACTGAAAACAAATCAGTGAGAAAAATTCTTGAAGAATCAGTGAAAATTCCCTGAAAAGTCAGTGAAATTTATGAAATTTGCTGAAAAATCAGTGAAAATCTCCGAAAAATCAGCGAAAATTCACTGAAAATCAGTGAATTCTGCTGATTTTTCCTGTGCTGCAATTCTGACTATTCATCAGTGACTTTTCACTGATTCAGAATGAGAGAGTAGTTTCAAGGTTTTGAATTGTCAAATTCGAATTAAATATTTAGAAAGATAGGAATTTCACTCTCTTTTTTGTTTATGTTTTCCATTTTTTCAGGTTCCGATTCTGGTTCGGTTCGGGTTCGGGTTCCAGTTTTTCAGGTTCCGGTTTTGGTTCGGTTCGGGGTTTTACCAAAAGTATCGGGTTCTTTCGGGTTCCGGCTTCTGGGTTCGATTCAGGCCACCACCCCTGGATTGTCCATACATCACCAACAATCCGATGATTTATCAAAATTCAATGACGTGAGGAAACATTCAAGAATTCATCTCCCCAACCTAAAACGAGGTTTCACGAGAAAAAGGATCTAGATATCTTTTGAAAAAAAATTAAACAAAATATTTTGTTTGAATTTCAACTTTTTCAATTTTTTCTTCATTTTTTGTCATCATATGTAAAACTTCAGGATGAAAAAAAAATGCCATCATTTCACACATTCCTCTTTTGGGAGTTGGCGAGTTGATTCCGTGAATTTAGAAATGTGTGAATTGATTCTCATTTTTTTCCGGGGTATGCGCGAGTTGATTCCAAACTTCCATCAGCCTTTTAGCGTTAGGTCAGAAGATACCCTGAGGAGGAATTTTCATTATTTTTTTCAAGTTGAAATTTTTTCAATCTCTAGCTCTACTAAGATTTTTTTATCAATTTTTTGACTCGAAATTTTTTGCTCAAAAGTTGACTTAATCCCTTATATTTTCTTCAAACATTTTTTCAACCCAGAATTTTCTCAGAATTGTCTTACCTTTCCATTTTTTCAGGATTATTTGTTTCAACTTTAAATTGTTTCTCAAACAGTTGACATTAGTTACAACTTTCAATTTTTTTTCTCAAAACATTTTGCAATTTCAACACCAAAATTTTTTCCATTATCCATTGATTTTTTTCAGTTTCATTTTCCCCCTTTTTTTTAATTCAATATTTATCCAATTTAAAAATTTTTAAAAATTTGTAGCGTTCTATAGGAAAAGGTACAACATTGCCGCAAATGTCAAAATTGAGTTATTGCCATATTCTGAAACTAGATAAAATTACCTTTCGAATGAGCTATTAGCGAGCCTTTTTCGTGAAAAATTCGCGGAGTTATGACGTTTTGAAAAGTGAAGTTGAAAAAACATAGTTTCGAGAAAAACGCGTTTAAAGTTTTTGAACGATTTTTTTCGTGAAAAAACGTATTTATGGTCGAAAAATGTTAATTTTTTTTTAAACTGGTAGGAAATTTTGTGTAGAATCCGAAAAAGTGGGTTTCAGAACCCTACGAGGCCACCAGTGTTGCCAAAACAGCGATAAAAATGACCTAAGTGAACACAAATATGAAAAAATTTACACTTTATTCAACTCACTCCACCACTTCAACGGTCATTTTACACTACTTAAAAGTTGTTTCACGTGTTGTGGGGTATCTCATATGAAAGTAGAAGGATGAAAGTACCAAAATCCATCAAAAACAAAAAATCGATATTTTTGACCCTAATTCACATTTTTGCGTTTTTCTCGAAATCAACTTTGCGGCAATGTAAATGTTGTACCTTTTCCTATAGAACGCCACATTTTTAATTTGAAAAAAAAACGCTGAGAGTTCGAAAAAAAATACAAAGAAATTTAAAGTAGAAAAAATTTGAAAAAAAATTCAAGAAAAATTTCAAAATTGAAATCAATTTGTAGAAAAAATTCAGAAAGGTGTACCTAAACATGAAAAAAGCTGAAAAAATTTAATTTGGTGTTGAAAATCCTCGAGAAAAAAATTAAAAGTTGAAAATAATTCAAAAAAATTTAAGTAAGTCGAAATTTGGAAAAAAAATAGAAAAAATTTTAAGCCAGAAATTCGGAGTTGAATAAAGAAACTTTTCAAAAAAAGTGGGAATCAACTCGCACATACCTCGAAAAAAATGGGAATCGATATCTTTTCACATAAATATTTTATCGGGAATCGACTTACCTACAACCCCTTTTTTAACCCCCCTCCCCCACACCAGTTCTACTCCTTATATCATTTGCCAATTTAAGGATCACTAAACATGGCAAAAGAGATAACCTAATTACGATACGATCTGGTGAGAAAAAAACAAACCTATACGTATATTTCGTCATAACTCATAATTGAAATAATTTTTACGAGAGTATAAATCGTAGGACAGATATCAATCGACAGGTCAATTTATCAATTATAAATTCAATCACAACGTTAGTCGTAGGATTTCATCAGATACGTATCGTAGATCTATCCGAAGTCCATTTCTTTTGCTCCGGTATCACCGTGTCGAAGATTAATAAAATCTCATCGATCGATATACAATGATTCGTGAAACACCCAATGGAAATCGATACGTTCGAATTAGATCTACCATACCTATCGGTCATAAACTATGATCGGTGATCGGAACACACGCACACTGGACTAGCATCGGTTCATAAAAAGAAAAAAAAAAGGTGAATAAAAATCGAACACCGCGAAGCTTGAAAAGTACTCGTAAAAACCTGTTGGTACGTATAAACATAAACAAGTTGAGGCGAGGGACTGGATCATAAAGCTTGGCGGACGTCCATCGTCGTCCATATTTAAAGAGGCAGAGAAAAATGAATGAAAGCGGGCGAACTCGACGCGCGATTATTGATAAATCAGCATCATCGCGAGGCAAATACAAATGTTAACTTATCAAAAAAAAAAAACTGTGGTAAAAACAAAGTACACATCGGTGAAAAAAAAATAGAGCTCGGTAATGAACTGACATTAATGTGTAGTTAGGGTGTGTACGAATGGTAGACATACGTAAAAATTACAGCAGAAATCACGACGATCGTGAAATGAAAGGAGAGCGAGACGGGCATGGGCATGGGCATCAGCAGCAACTACGAAGCGAGATTAGCGAGTACGTATGAGCTACGTACAGCTACGGAGACAGAGTACACTGCAGTACGCTAATAAATGTGGACGGCTCGCTCGGCAACAGGATGTGCCGTAAAATGAGCGCCCATCTGTCTGCCAATTTTAATTCGTTTAAATTGAAGTGGGCACATACAATGAACTGTTACGACCACACACGTACGCAGATGGGGCCCCAACCGAACCAAAAGACCTGTCATTTAATAATTCATCTGGATGATGGGAAAAGACTACGACGTGTTTTTTATTAACCGTGATTACAATTAGGCTGTGTCAGTCAAGTATTGTGACTTCCATTATTTGACTTATGTGGTACTCTGATTCGACCCTCTACCACCCCACCTACACTGTACCCAATTTACGACGATGGCCAATCGTAGCCAGCGTAGATGCGACCGTAATGTACTTCCTAATTGTAGCGTGTGAGTTATGTCGTTTTTTTTTCAAAATTAACCTCTTCCTGTACCTTCTTTTTTTTTAATCATTACCGCGCGCATGGAAAATATACACGGACTCGCCAGAGAGTTAATTTTTTCCATATCGCGATGGGAAACGACTCGCGAGTCGAAATACAGCGATATTCGAGAAGCTGTACCGTTTTCCTCGCGCGGCGACTATTTTCATCATTTAATAAGATCATGGCGCTGGCGACATGTTTTGTTGAAATGCTTCCGAAACAGTGCTTTACTATACACTTTTCCCATTTCCATACTTGCCAAGAGTGTTTTCGACAGCTCGACACGTTAAAATCAAGGGGGATTCGTTTCGTCTCTCTATAAACAAGCAGGCAGAAAAAATGAAAAATTTTCTCGATATTGTGTACGCGGAGTCGTGTATAAAACCCTAAAGCGCGCGCGGTTATGGAACGATGAATTTTTTCATTATCCTTTTCCTTTTTCGGGTAGACGAAAAGAAAAATTCTTTTTTGATATATTTCGAGGCTTGTGTAGAAGAAAAGCCGTGCTTTAAAAGTCGAGTGTTTCCGTTGCTGAGAAAAGAAAAAAAAGAACGAAATTCTTTCCACTTAATATAAAATATCAAGTGTAAAGAAAGTTTTTTTTTTACATTAAAAACGTTTCTTCTAGTGAGAGTATAAAGATACATGTCTTTAAAATTTCGAATTCCCAATTGCCTATCATTATTTTTGATGAATTTATGACGGTGGTTTGCTGTGGGGTCTCGGTTGAAAGGAGGGAGGGAGGAGGACTGAAACATGTCATAATAGGTATTCGAATTGGGAAAATTAGTTAGGCATCCTAGTATTGTGTTTAACTCAAATCCAAATTTTGTAAATTTTCAAGTCTACCATGTTGAAAGTCACAAATTCGAAGTGATTATTAATTAAATTCTATTCGTTCTGTGATGAAGAGCAGTATTTTGTCAGAATCGAAAATTGGGGGGCACAAAAGAAGCCGTGTGTTGGACAACTTTATTTGCTTTTTCGAAATGGAAAAGAGGGAGGGGAGGGGGAGTGAGGACCGACTTTTTTCAACTGCTAAAAATGGGGAGGGGGTAAAAAGGGAGCCTTCTTTTGCCCTTTCGTCTCAGATAGATCATAGAATCGTAATTTTGTTCATGCCCGAGCGAAGCTTTGAAAAAATTGGCGAAGCTTTGAAAAAATTTTTTTATTTTTAATGCTTTGAAAATCCTATCTGATGTAAGTGTAATGTAAATTTATAAATACTACATAAGTTTTGGGGGGCCAAGCGGGGGCTAGAATTTTTCTCGAAGTTGCCCCCCCCCTTGACGACGCCTCTGGTATTTTGCATGAAAAATTCACATTTTTCCAACATGTCTTAATTCAAGGTGTATATTCAGCCTAAGAAACAAAAAATGGTCAATTTTTCACAAGAAAATTTTTTCAGACATTTTTTGCCAAATTTTTTCAAATCAATTTTTGGAATTTTAAATTTGTAATTCTACTTCAATTCTTTGAAATCCTAGTCGTAGCCGAATTAAATTAAAATTTGGTAAATTACGATCTAATTTTTATTTCATTTCTGATAAAAATAAAATTCATCAACATTTTTCTCATAGACGGAGATGGACTGTAACTGGGTTGGGGGGGCGTTTGAGTCCCAGTTTTAAAAAATGTTCATTTTTGACCCTTTCAAAAATTTTGTTATCCTTATCATTACGAGATTTTTACTCAACCTTTTCCAATTTGAAGAATCAATGGAAGGAATGAGGGTCCATACCATCATTTTGAGGGTGAATTGTGTAAAATTAAAGTTATCGAGCCCGAGCGAAGCGAGAGCGAAAATTTTTGAAGAAAAACGAATCCAAAAGCTAAAATCTTCAACTTTTCATTCTTAAATAGGTAGGTATACCTATGTTTATATTCATAAGCTCGAGCGAACCGAGGGCTAAAATTTGAAAAATTGATGATTTTCAGAAAGAAAGTAATTCGTTTTTTAATTGTTTGTTGTTTGAAAAAATTCCATTTCTTTGGTGTGGAAATTTCTCGATGTTCAAAGTTTTTTTTTTTACGAAATTTCGTATTTATTTGTTACATTGGTAAAACAAAATTTACAGAATTTTTGAAAAAATTTAAGCACCTAATTATTTTCTTCATCAAAAAGACCATTTTAGTAACTTGAAAAAAACAGGAAATTCGTCACATATTCATAGTTTCCCCCTTGAAAATTAGGTGTTCGCGAATTTTTTTGACTAATTTAACATTTGGGGAGCTTGAGCCTTCCATGCTCCCTATCTCCGTCTATGATTTTTCCCTCGTATTATCATTTTACCATTTCGATTCAGTTAAATTTTTGTATTTATTTATAAATAACGAATAAGTGTACTTAAAGACCAATGAATCCTTGTTAAATGGATTTTCAAAAAAAATATTATCAAAATATTTCAGCTCCAATCGGATAGCTGCCATCTGAGAGATAATGGTACCCTCTACTCCAGTAGCGCAGGAAAGTAAGTATAGGGTACAAGAAGTAAATTGTACCTTGTACCCCTCCTCAAAATCATCAGCTGGAGTACAAAGTAACATCAAATGAACCCTCTCTCCTTAAATTTCATCAGATAGGTATTCCCAAAGCATTAAAACGTAAAATGTTTTATTTTGGGCATTAAAAACCCAACTTTTGCAAAGCTTTGCCCTCGTTTCGCTCGGGCATGAACAAAATCACATTTTTATGAACTATAAGCACCTATTGAGGCGATAGTGAGAAAAATGGGTTCCATTTACTAACCCCTTCCTCCAAAATCTTTCTGGTACATATTCCAAGTTTCCAATTTCCATATCCACGCTGTACCCCCCTCCCCCTCAAAAAAAGCTTCCGACGCCACTGCTCCCCTTTTTTTCTAAATAATATTTTGTTATTTATATTGTAGATAGATAAACAAAACTTCAAATTAGTGAAAAAAAGAAGAAAAAAATTTTTTTAATCTATAGTTTACAGACAAATTTTTTTAGGTGTTTTCTCGTTCTAGCTTTAGGTATGTACTTGTATTTTTTTAATAATAAAATAACCCCTCCCCTCCGCCACCCTTCGACATATTTGCTTCGGTAAGTAACCGAATGGGTTTAATAACATGAATTAAAAGTGTCTCTTAAAGTCAATACATACCTAAGTAAAAATCATAACTCAATTCGATTTTAACTCTTCGACCCCCCCCCTCCCGTCACGTTTTCTGGCATTTAGTGGAGTTTATTTCGAAAAAAAATAATTTGAAACGAATTTCATAAACATATTTTCATCCCATCAGCTGTATGAATCTATAACACATACTTAATTATATTTTCCTTCACTGAAATAATTAAAAATATACTTAGGTAACAAAGCAAAAATGGCGATCCTCCAAACTTTTGTAAAATTTATTCATTTCTTTTTTCTTTTGCAACAAATTTTTAAAAAGCTGAAGCAGATTTCAATTGAATACGTGAGCTTAATTTGCATATTTTTTTCATAAACCACCCTTTGAAAGTGAAGTAAGAATTTTTCATTTTTTTTTTGCATTTTAGGGAGATAAATGATAATTTTTTATCTGTGTAGGTATATCTATACAGCTCACAGTAAAAAAAAATTATGTTCGAAAAAATTTCAAAGTAAATGTATACCTACACAACAACATTTTTATAATTCATCTATACCTACTTACAGGTACAGTCCAATATCGAGTGAGATTTTCAACTGAATTTCTTTTTTTACAAAAATGTGAAATGAAATCCAAACAAATTAGTATTTTTTAAAAATTGAAATTGAGATATTTTAGGAACCGCTACAAAAGGTGAAGAATGAGGGAGGGGAGTAAGATTATCATATTTACTTAAATTGAAATTTCCTCAAAAAAATTATTTCATGAATTTTTCCAACATTTTTTCTATTAAGCCTGAGAGTGCACACTAGAACAAAAATTGCACATATTAATTTCTAGGTCCACCTAAAAATACGAGTAAGGGTAAGGTGCCCCATTATCGCCCACTTTTTTTGAAGTCTCACCATTTCAAAAGTTTAAGGGCTGGAAATGTCATTGATGGCTTAATGGATACCTACATCCTTCTCCTACAATTTTGGAAAGCTCCGTGGTCATCCGAAAAAATTTAGTATTTTTTAGGAATTTTTTTCTGAGACATGTCAAAATGCGAGGTCGAAATTTTGGGTTCCTAATATCGACCACCGACTGATTTTGTCCGGTATGAACGAAATCTGCTGGAAAACATTTTTTTCGTGTTCCTCTTTCACAGATGAACAATTTGAGATCAAAATGACAACCCTACGACCAAAATTCGAGAAAATTGAAAAAAAACAAAATCGCTTAAAAACAACAAATTACACAAGATTTATAGGTGGTCGATAATGGGGCACACCATAAAAATGAACTTTGAGTGATTTTTTTCTAACTTAAAGTTGTAATTATTAAAATGTGATAATTACATCAGAAACTTTGAACTTTTTCAATTACAAAAATATTAGAAACATTTAATTCAATAATTTCAAGAAAGAATTACAAGGCGTGCAAGCAATTGCTAAAAAAAGTTTTTGGCCTTCCGAATTCTTCTTTTCTATTTTTCTCCGCGAGTTTTGGCTTTCAGGATGTCGGAGCGGTCTTATTTTTTCGGATTTTCGATGAAGAATATGAAAAAAAATTTTCGGCTCGCTATCGCCCATAGTGCCGAAGATAGACGAGGTGGTCGACATTGGGCACTAGGCGATAATGGGGCACCTTACCCTTAGGTAGGTAAAAGACGAAACGTAGTTGCCAAAATTTTTCAAAAACGATTTTCCCTCACTTTTTCTAGTTTTCCAGGCCAATTTTTCAAGTATTCAGACCTCTTTCCACAAAATACTCTGGCAGAAATGAAACTGCACTTCTGTTTTAATATAAATCCCATCCTAAGAAATAGAGGGTATTTTTTTTTTTTTTAATATTCAAAATTTTTTCTGAGATGCAGGAAAGAGGATACATACGCAATTATTCTGAATCGATTTTTTTTTTTACCTCACTCACATCTTGAATGAAAAATACTTACTTACCTACATTGATTGAGCCCTAGAGAAACGAGGATGAAAATTTTCAGGAAAAGGCGTTACCTAGGTATTATCTTTTTTCAACATCTCATGATTCTGAAAGAGAGAAAAGTGGGCCTCAATTTCTGCCCCACACATGTCTGGAGAATTTGTGATTTTCAAAAATAGAATTCCATTACTCTGAGTAAAAATTTGCAAATTTTCTGACTTCCAGATTCACAGAATCCTCGGAATTTTCCAGATTTTCAAAAAATCGACAACTATAATTATGAAAATAATGATTTCATTTTTATTAAAAATTTTCGAGAATTTTTTTGAAATGTCAATGAAAATGATTTTTTGTGATCATGTATTGTAATATTTCCTTTAAAAAAACAAAAATTTGCATTTCGTTTTAATTCTCCGTAATATCAACTTTTATGAATGAATTTGAATCAAAAAAATTTTGAACCAAAATTTAGGAATATTGAGACTTTTGCAGCCATAACAAAATCTTTCAACGAATATGAAAATTTATAATTTTTTTTATCAAGTTTATTCGATTCTTCTGGGTCACCATCATGAGATATTAGGTATTACTTTTAGATTTTTAAATAAGAAGGAACAAACGACCCACTTCAGAAAATACCAGGTAGGTACTTAAACATATTCATACATTAATTTTTTTAATTTTAAAATTTTTTTAAAATTAAAAAATTGCCAACAATATTATTTTGATATTTTCCTTGCCCGGCAATACTCTCGAAATATTCGGCCACATTTGAACATTTCTCTCATTCTTACGTCAATTTCACCATTCACGAATCATCGTACTGAAAAATCAACGAATCGTCATTCGCATCGCTTACATAACCTCTTACACAATACATACATCTCCTATGAAAGTAAATCTGGCGAAAAACCTGCCAAATTTTGCGCGACTCGATTGCTATTCTAATCCACGTATTGCCCCCATTTCAAAGGTCTACGGTCTACGCGCTTAAGCCCATACATAGGTAGCGGGAACCTAATAAAGGTGTGGCAAAAAGTGAAAAATGTGGCGCCGCGCCGTATTTGGCGAATATATCAACAACACGGCAGCAGCAGCCATTTCCAATACTAATCGCAGACACAGATACACAGGGCAGGATAAAAAGTAATACTCATTCGTACATAGCCGCCGATCAAACCAACAGATGTTCTTCGACAATGGATAAACGTTTTAAATTCGAATACAAAATGCGATATAACTGAACGAGGGATGTTACCAAGGGCTTTGTATTTTTTCGACTATTCTTTCAATTGTAATCCAATAGTAAAGATACAGAATAAACCGCGCGTATACTCATGTTCTATCCATATCAACGAATAATAGACTCACCGGGGTTAATAGTAAATAGAAAGTTGGAAAAAAATAAGATGGGATGCTTAATCTCGCAGAAGCTTCCATTGACTCGCGAGATTTCGTCGTCTCTTATCAAATGAGTGAGTATTTTTTTTCATTTCGTTTCCAAGATGATGTTTCTCAATTCGCAGATTTCCTGTGAATTCGCTCGCCTAGCGATCGGCACCGATAGAGACCATCGCGTGTATTTTTTTCCCCCTCCTCGTGTGCTCTTCGATGGCTTTTTATCTTGTGTGATGATTCAGTGCAACGAAATACTTTTCTGTGCTGTGTAGGTATTCTTTTGTCAAGATGATACGATATATCGAAATGTAGTCTATTAGAAAAATTATTTCAACTTGTGCACTCCGTCGAATTTATTAAATATGTGCTGACTTTGGAATCGCTGCTGCTGATGCGAGTGTAAGTATAGGTATAGTAAGTTATATAGAAATGAGCAATAGGTATATAGCTAAAGTATAAAAGGTCACATTCTTGAACTACGTAATACACGCAGGCCACCCGCGGAATATTTTCAAAAGGTTGCGAATAAAATTAGTGTCATTGTTTGAAACGAATATTTTAAAATTATCGCATGAATGTGCAATGAGACAGATCGATCGGCAAATGGCTGCTTGGTAGGCATGTTTTTTAGAATCAAGTTTACTCAGCGCGTACAGTTCTAAGTATTGTTTGTTAAAATGAATTCCATATCTTTAACGTGTATAGATATAAAGTCAAAAGCATAAAAATTTTCCCCTCTCAGCGACCATAAATAAGTTGGAAAAAATTCGCCTATGAAGAAAATTCAATAAAATCATTTGCCAGAAAATCCATCATTTTTGTTATACGAAATTGGAAAAAAAGCCAGATCGAGCAAATGTACGAGTCTACGTATAAAACTAAACACGTATGGAGCTTTTCTACACACGAAAACATAAAAAATCGCAATTGCCTCGGTGTTTTTTTTTCTAAGGGACGACAAAACTATTATAAAATGAATGAAATATCCACCTCAAACGGTCCGGCATGAGCAGGCAGGCAGCGTGATAGCAATATTTTCTTGACCGCATTGTATTTTCGCGATACTAACGCCATGTTAGAAGTCACTATTTGAACGTTGGAAATATATTAAACTCGGGGGTTGCCAAACTGCGCCGGCTGTAATGGAGGTTGCTTCGAAACCCACCCGTAGACAAATTAATCTTCGTGTTTTAGTCAGAGTTCAAAATACCGGTGTAAAATTGGCGTAACGAAATTAAGCGATAATTTCGCCGCGTGGAATGCGGCCAAAGTTTCGGCTTTCTGGGTGAATTTTTCTTACCCCTAGTTTCTCGCTTGATTCGCCGGTATTTTTCAATTTAACCGTCACCGTAAAAAGGCTGCCATTGGAGCTGCTGTAAAGGCTCGGCTCAAAAGTTCTACGCTAAAGTCAACTTTCCTTTTACATTTTTTTTTCTTCCTTCTCTCTTATTCTTTTAACTCGAACAATTTAAAAAGATATTGCGTATACTCAACATGATTTATTTCGTTAATAAATAGTCCGCATTGGATTCTTGACAAAGACGCTCATTTTTGGTACCTAATATCGTTGGTCGGTTGTCGCAAAGTTTTTTTAGGTTGTTACAGCGACTACGTTGTAGCCTAGATCGGGTATTTTGGGCTTTTCCGAGTTCTATTCGGGTCGTATACGCGGAATAAGCGACATTTCTGCAATTTGCAACGTTTAGACTTACTATATGGATGTTATCGCACGTACCTATTTGTGGAATCCAAAATTAGAAGGGTAATTGTGTTACTTTTTTCAGAAAAAATGTACTTTTCATCCTGATGAAATTTAAAGTATAAAAATAAAGGTAGATATCAATTGTTTGAAATTTTTAAATGATCTCAAAGGTCTTTTTCCAAAGCAATGTGAGAATTACTCGTATAAACTTTTACTTTTTAGGACAAAGTTATATAAAAGTCTCATGAGTTTAGGAGTGAGTGCTCCTTTTTCTGCCTTGTCCTTACTGGCTAATCCTGACAAGAGAGTCTACACAGTACTAAGTGTTTTTATACAGGAGGTAACCTTGTTCACCAACCGCAATATACGTTTCTAAATTATTCTGTGTTAATTGCATGGGCTGATAGACCTAGTAGTCTGAACCCACCAAAAAGGGGGAAAAAAAAAAAAAGATCATCTCGATAGAAATTCGGAAAGGGTTATTGACCTTTTCGAATGTCTACATAGATACTCCCAAAAAGTTTTATACTTATAATTTTTAAAAATTAAAATTAAAATAAAAACAGAATTTGTTAAAATTCAAGTTTTTTTTAAAAATTTTGATCCTGACATAATTTTTAGAAAAAAATGAAAGCTAGTTTTCGTTTATATGTTAAGGACAAAAATTATAGTCTTATTAGTTGGTATTTCAGGGAGTGAGGGAGAGGAGGTGAAGAGGAGGGAGAGAGGGATTTAAAGTTGAAAATGAAAAATTTTGAGAACAATACAGAATTTTGCACGATTTTTTCATTCCAATGCAATTTTCCTCACTTTTCCGCAACAGATTTCAAAATTTATCAAATTTTATTTTTGCAAGCTTTCAACTCATTGGACAGGAACGAAGCAATGTTGTTGATGCTATATGAGAAGAGCGAAAAATTGGAAATTTTTTATCCGAGATTTTTTAAAAAAATTTTGGAACTTAAAACAAAAATTTCTCCTAAAAAAATCATCCTATAATTTTCTTGAGTCGAATTTGTTCAAAAAAATTTCTAGAAAAGTAAACTAATTGAGGGAATGGATAGCACGTTGAAGATTTTTTGTTCGTAAGACCTAATGTTAAACCCTTTTAAAAGCAATTTTTTTCAAATTGATGTTTTTAGTGTTTCAAAATCAGGGAATCGATGCTAGGCAAAAAGTCTTCAGAACAAAAGTTTTGAGTTTTCAACATACTTACTATCCATTTCCTTGATTAGTTCATTTTTTAAGAATTTTTTTGAACAATTTTTTTGTAGCATCTTCAATTTTAAATTTAGGCAAAAAATCATAAAGTGAAATTGTTTTCAGTTTTCAAAAGACTATCCATTCCTATGGTTGAAAAAATTTTAACGTGATTTTTTTAGAAACAGGATTTGCTCCTTCAATTTTCAAGATCAGCAACATGTTAATCTGAGGGTTTTTTAGCGGTACCCGCCTACCAGCATGTACTCGGTTATATTCAAAAAGAGACGTACCTATGGCAGACGATTCATGGGACACCCTATTATCGCCCCACTAATGTTAAACCCTTTTAAAAGCAATTTTTTTCAAATTGAGGTTTTTAGAGTTTCAAAATCAGGGAATCGAGCTGCACCGATTTTTAAAAAAAGTAAAAAAATTGATTTAAACCCCAATGCAGTGGATTTAAAAATTTGCTAAGTCCATGCAAATTTTGTTACGTTTTTTAGCTCTCCTGTAAAATAATAAATTTGACACTTAGCATTAATAGGTCGATTTGTGACACCGCGCAAAGAAAGGATATGGTGACCAAAAATCGTTTTTTTTTAATTTTTTGTAGGAAAAAGCCCCATAAAAAAATATAAAAATTCAGACTAACAAAACTCTTTGAAAATTAATTACAAAATTTTGAATCAACATTATACAAATCGAAATTCAGAGTTTTACTTCTGTTTTACTGGAGCTGCTTTTGGTTTTTCTAAAAAAACATCCTCAAAATCGTATTTGGCATGCCAAAAAACCTTATTTTTGACACCAAACATGAAAAACTTCAAAACTATGAATTTTGCCTCCCCCCCCCAACCCCTCTGACTGACAAATCGGTTTTGAATCTCTACGACATGACACAAAGAAATGTTTCTTTATCACCAATAATAATCGATTATATATTAACATCATTTAAGTGCTTTTTATTTCCATAACCTCAATTTTATAAATGTAATATTCAGTAGGAAATCTCCCTCGTCCCTCATAATTAACCTTAGGAGCTAAAATTTTTATGGTGACTTTTTTGGAAATGTCCTACTAGCTCGTAAAAAATTACTCTTTACAGGTATAATTTTGGGTACCTTCAGCTTCGTAATTTCGATTATTTCAAAAAATACTGTAAATATTGGAAGAATAGGTGTTTTTACCCTTGATTTTTGGGCAAAGAAGGGGGGGGGGTTGAAAAAACTAACCTTTTTTGATAGGAAATTACACGTAGAACAAGATTGTTCATAACCATTTTTTAATTTTGAGGCTTATTTGAGAAGATATTCAGGAAAACCCGGTTTTCAGCAGACATTTACCCTCCCTTGGGGGTTACGGAGGGTTCTTGGGGTGTCCATTTTGATAAGCTGTTTAGTGGACCATTAAAAACGTAAAACACGAAAAAAAATCAGGATTGAATCTGGGGGGGGGGGATCCTAAAATGACTGGACTATAAATATAATTCCTAATTTCAATAAATATGGGACTTCCGAGCAAATAGGAAGAACCGAAATTGTTTTTATAAGGGGTAATAGGGCTACGAATAGAAAATTTAAAAACTCATCAAAGAATTTTTCAGATTTTTCCCACTTGACAACAAAACAGTCGCCATCTACAGCCGCCAAAACGGAACTAAAATTAAACTGGAATCAAAAGTTTACTTGGCTGCGTTCTTATGCCAGATTTTTGATTTTCAAAAATTAATTAAAAATCGTGTAATGATCGTGGAGGTTTAATTCAAGATTCCACGTAAGTATCTACTTTTTGAAAACAATAATTTTTTTCTTCCTCACTTAATTTCCCAACTATGTACTTGCAAAAAAAAATCACATAAGGGTGAAAAAAATGTACCTATATTTACCCTCGAAAAGTGAAATTCTAAAATTATTATCTATTCAAAATAACATCAACCTTATAATCAAATCAGTTTTTGAAAATCGCCTATCTGCTATACGAACGAACGAGTTTAATCCTATTTTCTTTTTCACGTAGGCCTGTAGCAGCGCCATCTAGGAACTGCCAACCGCAAATTTCCTTCATCTGTTCCGACTTAAAATGCAAAAATTTCAAATTTTTTCATTTAATATGTCAATTTTCAAGCACAAACGTTAGGTACAATTCTGTCGTTGAGAGAAAGGAGAAGATGCTTTCCTCAATTCTATTTCAGCCTGATGTCGCGTTGAAAATTCAAGAGAAGGAGTGACACTTCATTTTTATGGATAACTAATAAAAATTATCCAAAGGAGGAAATTAAACTCTCTGATACCTATTTTAATTAATAATCGTGAAATGTCGAGGCGCATCTTACACATTGCCAGCCATTTTGATGAAAATTTAGGGAAAAAAATTTCAAGGAGATTCTAATCAAAATTATAAGAAGACAACAACAAATCCACATTGGAATGATTCGTTTCGTGATATACATAAAACATAATTGATTACTGATGCTCATTGTAATTTTCCACCGGCATAAGGAAAACGATTCGCAAACGAACCTCATTTTCACGTGTCGATAAAACAATTACCTGACTAGCGTTTGAAAAAAACGAGTCGCGAGTAAATCGCAATTACACGTAAATCTAATACCCGCACACAACGCGGAGAATTCTTCGAAATAGGAAAAAAATTAACCCGATAGCCTACGTATAGCGTGTAATACTTCCGATATTAGTTATTATCAGGCGGTTATTTAATTATCATTTGACAAGATGAAATGTCATTATGAAATGTTATCGAACTCTTGAAAATGGCGTCCGACCGGCGCCAAATCCAATAAATTATCGTATAAACAATATACTCGTACAGTCATACGCAGCAGACACACAAACCACCGAATCAAACCCTTTGCAGAAAAACTCGTTCGTAATGTTGGCTTTTATATAAAAATAATACGTTTGTACCTACAAAAAAAAAAAGAAAAAAAGAAAAGAAAGTTACACGTTTCGAGTATACCTAGTACCTACATAAGTTTACACGTTGTAAAATTTATAGGTTATAGCTCGCAGTTATGCGTCGAATTATGTCTTCGAAATACGATCGTACATTACATACGTGTATCGATATTGTGATAAATTTAATATACATTTCGCGTTTGATGCTTTAGCCAAGTCTCATTTCATGGTTGGACTGAGTAATAAGAGTACACGCGACTAGCAAGTTTTCCTCCTCGTCTTTTTAAAATGTATACAGCGATGTATGCTAGGTCTAGGTATCTATGTACTAAGGTATGTAATCGTCAATTGTACAGTTGTACATAAGCGTGCCTTATACCTCAAGTAATTCGCCAACTTGCTATAGGTATAGGTACTATGTATGTACTATGTTTAACCAGCAAACTCGAGAATTTAAAAGTTCAACTAGTATCTTTCGATTTTTCTATAAGTATTTATTATACGTACGTAAATACCGCAATTATACACATATCTCTATTACTTAAGTTGAACAAAACCAACACTTACCTTGTTCGCATTGCCAATCTCAGTTTGTAATCATTACTTACAGATAACTGATCACCAGATGTCTAAATTCATTAAATTGATCAATCAATTTCACTAGTGAATGTGTATGACTGTATGAGTAGGTAAATGACCAACATTCTGAAACAAAATGAAAACAAGTTTTGTTGATATAATTCTATCCATCTATCGAGAATTTTTTTGCACGTGTATTTCTATCGACCGACCTCAGTTTTTAATTATGCACGTCAAAAAAAATTGAGCCAAATATTATGGGCTAATCTACCTACCTACAAACCGATAGGTAGGTATATATTTTAAGTGAATTTTCACTAATTTTTTTAGTTGAAATATCACTGATGTTTTCCGTGATTTTTCTCAGTGATTTCTCCCAAAGCTGAAATTCTTATTACCTACTCTCTCATTTCTGAATCAGTGAAATTCATCAAAAATCACTGAAAAAAAAGGCAGAATTGCAGCACAGTAATAAATCAGTGAAATTTTTCCACTAAAAGCAAGTCAGTGAAAGAAAATCACTGGAAATCAGTGAAAATTCATTGAAAATCAGTGGTTTCACTGATTTTTCTTGTGCAGCAATTCTGACTGTTTATCAGTGATTTTTCACTAATTCGAAATGAGAGAGTAGGTATGTAAGAGATTTTAATTGATTCGTGAATTAGAAATGTAGAATGTAGTTACTTTTATTTAATAAGTAGAACCACTCGCAATCAATTTTACCAATTACCAAAGAAAATTTTTTCATGAAGAATTTAATTCAGCGGTGTCGGAAGCTTTTTTTGGAAGGTTACAATATGGATATGGAGACTTAACATACCAAAAGGATTTTAGGGGAAGAGAGGTAAATAAAAGCTTTCTCTTATACTGTCGTCATAAATAGTTCATAAATTATTGCGATTTTGTTTAGGTATGTCCAGAAAATACTGTACATTTTTCCAAGTTTTAATGCTTTGAAAATCCTATCTGGAGTAATGATGGAGGGGGGGGGTACAATTGATACTTTGCACTCCGATTGTCGATTGGGGGGAGGAGGGTACAATGTAGGTACCTACTTCTTGTATCTACATAAATACTTTCCGGCACCACGAATTCGATCACAAATGATAGTAGAATTGCAGCATTGAAAAAATCAAAGAAATAAATACAGATTTTCACATGAATTTACTCCGATTTTTCAATTAATATTAATTCATTTCAGTGATTTTCAGTGATTTTTTTTTACTAATTAATCAAATTTTTTTCATTGAGTTCCTTTTAGTAAAAATTATAACACGGTTATGATCCATGCAAAATTCTAAAACCGAAGATTTGAGACTCAAGTCTGACAAAATATGCTTAAGAAAGGTACAGAAATATTAAATTTGAGGGCCACCACATTTCCATTTATTGCTAACAAGGGAGGTACCCCAACTCACAGTAAAATTTTGAGCCCAAACAAAAAAAATTTCAAAATTACTTCCTCGCCCTACAAAATATGAAAATTGGATCTAATCAATGAAAAAAGCTGAAATTAGGTATATACCCTATTTCTAACCTCCCGAATCGATTGGAAGCGGTTTCGAGACGTTTTGAAGCCACCAGAAAATTTTGGAATTTTCCAGCGCTTGAGAAGAGCCCATAAAAATGGTTCATATGAACTTTAACCCCTATAATCCCAGATCAGCCATAATTGGTGACCTATTTGATCGATTAAAGCACAATTTTCCAAAAACCGTAGCTTTGAGTTAAAAATTCGGGATATTCAAAATTTCAGCTTTTTTCGTTAATTAGATCAAATTTTCATATTTTGCAGAGCAATGAGGTATAATTTTGAAATTCCAAAATTTTTTCAAAATTCGAGAAGTGAACTTCAGCACTTGAAATTTTGGATATGGGGTCTTATTTTGTGTACTTTCGATTATTTTTTTGTTTGGGCTCAAAATTTTACTTTGAGTTGAGATACCTCCCTCGCTTGTAAGCAATTTTAAAAATTAGAAAAGAAAAAAGGCAAAAATACCGATAATTACCTATCTAAAATTTTGGTAAAAATTAATTTCTAAAAGATATATATGCAGGATGAATCATGATAAAAAATTTTGTTCAAAAAGGAAAAACTACTTTCACTGATTTTTCCCTGACTTTGTGTTTCAGTGATTTTTAGAGATTTAATTTGGTACACAGTCGCAAAAAAAAAGACAAATCCATCTGAAGAAATTGAAAATCTCTCCTTGAGTATTCAAATTGAACCATTTTTTGAGCTTTTCTCATAAAATAGTTATTTTTTCTATTTTTGGTATTATGCTACTGATGTGGACATTTTGAATTTTTCTCTCCCTTTTCTAAAAGCTTGTTTCTCATTTCACTTCCAGTCCTCGAAAAAAATTCAAAAATAAATTCGATTTATTTTGATAAACATCATGGCATTAGCTGAATGATGTTAAATTATTCATTAAAATCAGATCCGGTAGGACCGAACGCGAGGGAAAGGAAGTGGATCCCCCATAATCACAAAATTGCACTTTTGTAAAGAAAATTGAGTTCAAGCCGGAAAATTTTAGGAAATGATTAGCTCTTTAAGTAGAAAATTTTCAGTTTGAATCAGCACAATTTGACAAAAATTGTATTTCGAGTCGAAAAAACTAGAAAAACTTCGAACGAATCGACTTCCCTATAATAATGCAACTTTGGTTCGTCCCTGGTAATAACCCCCGTTCCTTCAGTTTTCCTACATGAATATGACAACATTTCCGAGGATTCGACTAACTTTCGAAAATTGAACAAAATGTTGAGGATTAGGCAATAATCTTATTTTGAGAAAAATGATGATTTTTGGCAATTGGAATATTTGTCAATTTTTCGTTAGGTAGGTAATGAGGTATGGGTATTTAAGCACAATTTTTTCGTCAATTCTTCATTTTCTTTCTTTTCATAATTTTTTACAAAAACTTTTCAAAGCAAAACACGTTATATTTTGATAAAATCACTTAAAGGTAAAACTTGAAACCGTATTTTTCATCAGAGTGAAAAAAATATTATTCATTTCATCGCATCCAGTGACGTACCGATAGGGGGGGGGAGCTTCCCCCCCTGAGGAAATTTTTTACTTGTGAGTTGGGAAAATTGAACATTTCAACGCATCAGTTGGGAAAATTGGACAGTTGGGATTAATTTTTTTGATGAAAAATAATAAATAAAATAGTTATTTCAAAAGTTAGAAATCAACAAAATTTTCACTTGTTCCAACTCAAAATAGGTAATTTTCCCAACTCGATAATGGTAATTTTCCCAACTCGAAAATGGTAAATTTCCCAACTCAAAATTGGTAATTTTTCCAACTCAAAATTGGTCGTTCTCCCAAGTGATGAGTAAAAATGTCAGTTGGGACGATTAGTATTTATTTTTTTAATGAAAAATGAATAAATAAAATGGTTACCTATTTTAACAGTCGGAAATCAACAAAATTTTTACTTTTTAGTTGGGAAAATTAGTCATTTTCCCAACCTTTTCCAACTGAAAATTGATCATTTTCTCAGCGAAGAATTATTAAACCGTTGTAATAAATGCTTTTTTGAAGAAAAAAAATTATTAATTACCTTGCAATTTAAAAATTTTCACTCGTCAACCAAAATAATTTTATAGTTGTACTTGTAATTTAAAAGAGATTTTTTCGCACTTTTCTTCAAAATTATTTCAATTAATTTCATTGTTCTTATTCTCCTTAAAACTTATTTTTGATATTTGAAAATCCAATTTTTCAAAAGCTTCGGCCTCGCTACGCTCGGCCATGATATATTTCTGCTTTAATCATTTCAAAGTAGAAACAGTCGATTTTTCATTAAAGTTTATTTTTCCAAAACATTATTTTATTGCACATTCAATTTGAGGTTTTCTAAAATTTTCGCCCTCGCTTCGCTCGGGCCAAATCCATCTCCCTATTCTTTACATTGAAATTACAAAATTTTATTGATGTAAAATTATAATTTTTCTTCGAAACTCCAATAAACTATTTCGTATGTTTTTTCAACTACAATGACATTGCTTGTAGGTTTAAAAAAAAAATTGTTTGGTGCACCTAACCAATGAAAAATTTATTCAGATTTCTTATCTCAAAAAGGGTCTTATAGTAATGGGTTGTAAAAACTTCAAAAGTTCGCAAAAATGATGAAAACGAGTGAAAAAAATCAAAAAACCTCGTGACTTGGGGAAAAATCAGTACCTACATGTAAATTTTAAGAAATCAGTCGGGAAAGTTTGAAAAAAATTGGATTGGTTTGCAAGTTTGAATTTTTTATTTTACACCCCCCCCCCCCCTCCGGAATTCTGATATCGGCTATATGTAGTTGGGAATTTTGAGAATTTGAGTTGGGATTTTCACCTCTTCTCCCCCCCCCCCCCCCTGGAAAATGCCTTCGGTACGTCACTGATCGCATCATTTCTATTTGTACAAAAGTTTGAAAAGTTTAAAAAGGATTATTCGAAATTTTTAAATTTTCTTTTAATATTTTTATAACATACCTACCCCCTCTACACTCATTCAAAATTTACTCAAACCGCCTCACCTCCACCCTCACACCGCGTGACAAATGTCACGGACCGGTTTTTCCTGCGTGTTGCGGCGGCAGGAATGAGTGATCGATCAGCTGGAATCAACTCAATGTTATTAAACACCTCTCTCATGGTCTGCCGTTCATCTCTGCTGTTGAGCGTGTTGCCTACTTTTTTTATTTTAAGGGGCAACCTTTCCCTCGACTCGTCTGTCGAGTTCCACGAGTGGAATACTATGAATTTTTTTTCTCTTCATATCGAGAGGGTGGATAAATTGTCATATACGAACTAGTACTCTCTCATTTCTGAATTAGTGAAATTTATCAAAAATCACTGAAAAACAGTCAGAATTGCAGCACAGTAATGAATTAGTGAAAATTTATTCACTGAAAGCAAGTCAATGAAAGAAAATTACTGGAAATCGGTGAAAATTCACTGAAAACTCAGTGATATTTATGAAATTCACTGAAAAATCTGTGAAATTCTTTGAATAATCAGTGAAAAATCGCTGAAAATCAGTGAATTTCACTGATTTTTCCTGTGCTGCAATTCTGACTGTTTATCAGTGATTTTTCACTGATTCGAAATGAGAGAGTAGAACGTGAACATACATAGTATCTAATGGGTGGAAATTTTATCCCCTCCACTTTTTTTCAATACGATAAAAATATCGATAAATAGAGAAAAACATATTTTTCCTCAGATGTTTACCCCTTAAAATAGGGAAATAGGCAATACGTCCAGCAAAGTTGGTGAAAGGTTGAACAGATTAGTTCTGAAGCAGAAGGGTTCCTCATCCAAGCACGGCTATTGCATATACAAATTCGTTTAAAATATCTCCCTATTTCCAAGTTCTAAACAGGGAAAAAAACATTTGTCGTGATATGTGTGAAGAATTTGAAAAATTAATTAATTTACACATAGGTAGGCAGTGTAGGCACTTCTTTACACTCATCTCCTTCATCAGTCATCACTTACATAAAAAAGTCGATTACACATTAAACGATAATTTTTCATTTCTGTGACATCAGTGGGTATTATTAATGATGTGAATAATTCGTATTGCGGTTTTCTAACAGAGAACGCGGAATTATCGCGTTGCAAGTTCAACAAACAATTATGTACTTTTCCACACAACAGAGGACTGCAAATCTATACGCGCATGAAAAGTTCGAAAAAAATTATGTAAGGTTTGTGGTAACAAAATATCTTAAGCGGATATCGAGAAAATTTACGTTTAAAGTGCGCTAGCATTTAAAAAAAGAAAACTCGTAAAAACGTTCATACATCAACGAAGCGAAAATTTTCCCCTTTAAATGAAAATAGCTTACGCATTGGCGCATACGTAAATTGAATTATAAAATATCTCTAGTGTAACGTAATGTCGTCCTCGGGAGGAAAAAAAAAAGGATTCGGTAATTCACAGACGATAAGAAATGGCGCCCCGGTGGCGCCGTATTTTGGACAGAGACGCTGAAAAAGTTGAAAGAGACGCTTTGTTTTAGCGGCTGCGAGGAACTGCGCTATATTGCCCATAAAATCAACGCTCTTTTCCCCCGGTTCCACTTTGTCGTCTAATTTTACACTAAATCTGACACTTAGAGAAGGCGCCAGTTAATGTTTGCTTATTATATGTACGTACGTAATGTAGTAACATTTTTAACTACTGTGAGACTGGTATGATGGTGGCACATGGTACGGGGTACTTTTTATTTGTATCATTTTATTCGTCCTTATATTGCGTGAACCAGTTGTCGGGCCTAAGATGTAAACGAATAGGCGGTGATGATGGCTAATTTAGGGAACTGTCTCCAACTCTCCATACTTTTACAGTAGTTAACAGAAGGTAGGCTCATAGGCTGCTTTCGAGGAATACATCGGTGTTTCGTTGGTGAGATTTAAAGAACTTTTATTTATTTTAATTCAATCAAAGGCATAAAATAGGGCAGAAGGGCCCAGGGGTGCGGTGATCCCCTGAGTCAACGACGAGTACTCCTTCCCTCTCAATTTTTCAAGTACTCACTCCCTCCCTCCCCCTCATCATTTTGAAAGGGATTGTGTAAATTCATCGAGCCCGAGCGAAGCTAGGGCGAAAGTTTTAGAAAAAGAAAGCATACAAAAGCTGAAATTTCTTCATTTTTTAAAGGAGATGAAGTCCTCAGCCCTTATCTTTAAAAAAACTACAAGTTTCATATGTCCCCCCCCCTTATACCAAGAACTAGTAGTTTTACTAGTAAAAAAAACTACTAGTTAAATTACTAGTTTTTTCGGCAAATAGTTTTACTAATAAAGCCAAACTAGTAGTAAAACTAGTAGTTGCTTGCCAAAAAAACTAGGTTGAAGTTATGGTACTTAAAGTAGTACCTATTTTAAACATGAAGTAGGCATTTTTTTTCAATTTTAATTGAATTGAGGAAATTTTTTTATTTTCTTGTTTATTATAATTTAAAAATTTTTGGGCACATTTGGTGAATTTTCATTCCACTCCTGGGGGGGGGGGGGGCTGGAGCCTCAACATACAAAATTTAAGAAAAAAGGGTAAGTAGCAAAAACCTAGAAAAATTGCAATTTTGCAATTTTTTCGAGTGATATGCCGAAATCTATTCGAGGGCATAGAATACGAATTTGACAATATTTTTTGCTAAGGGATTAAGGGTTGAGGTGAAAAAGAGGTAAAGGAAGGGGTGAGACTAGAAAAAAATTGTGATTTTTCCGAGTAATATTTTATAACCTTATGTTTTTGTGGTTATGGAATACAAATTTAGCAACCATTTTCTCTTATAGATCGAGATGAAGAATTAAGGTAGGCAGGGAGAAGAAGCCTGCAAAATTTTAAGTTTTGAAATTTTTTCGAGTCGAAATCTATGTTTTCAAGGGCGTACAATACGAATTTATCATTTTTTTTTCTTTTCGGAATGAAGGCTTGCCGGAGAGGTAGGGATAGAAGGGAGATTTGAAAAATTTTGAATTTCGCTAGGTACTTTTCAGAGAAAAAATGTATCGAAATTGATGTTTTCGAGGGTGGTAAGATATAAATTCGATAATATTTTTCTCTGAGAGATGACGGGTTAGGGTGGAGAGGGAAGGTAAAATATATTAGTTCAGAATGTGGCAGCGTTCTCCGTTTCTTCCATCACTGGTAACACTAATACTTTATTTGCTGACAAGTGGTAAAACTTGTAGATTTTCGAAAAAAACTGGTAATTTTTGAAAAAACTGCTACTTAGTTGATTAAAAAAACTACTAGTTTTTTTAAATTTAGTAGTAAAACTAGTAGTTTTCCAAAAAACTACTAGTTTCAGAACTAGTTTCTCGAAAAACTACTGGTTTTACTACTAGTTGTTTGAAAAAACTACTAGTTCTTGGTATAAGGGCCGAGCGAAGCGAGGGCTAAGGTTAAAAAATTGATGATTTTCAGGAAGAAAATGATTCGTTTTTTAATAGTTTGTTTTTTAAAAAATTCCATCACTTCGGAGTAAAAATTTCGAGATTTTTTCTTATTTTGTGCTTTTTCAGTTTTTCGTGCCAGTTTGCAGTTCAATTTTCCGACTATCTGAGAAATTTTCACAAAAAGTCGACAAATTTTGTTGTAAATCAGCACATTTTCCTCGTAAATTTGCCAAATTGACCAGAAATTTAAAATCTTTCAATGAATGAGGATTGACCAATGGGGGGCAGTCGGTCTAATTTGGGGAGTTCTTTTTTCAATGACATTTTTTTAAATTAAATTTTTATTTTTAGCAATTTAATAAGGCCCCCCAAAATTTTCAACGACGAATTGCTCGTCAAGAATACACCCTCACCGCACCCCTGGAAAGACTGAGGAATGAAGAATAATAGAAGAGACCAGACCATAATCATGATGTCTGCTGGATTTGGAAAATGATAATTCTTGTTATTTTCTGGTATTTTTTTGCCATGTTCATACCATAAAATTATAAGAATTGATGAGAAAAATTAAAGCATTCAACGTGCATAAAAAATCCTCAAAATCAACTGACAAGATATTAGCAAGATCTCTGAACGAATACTGCAGAACCTTTTCCTGAGCTTTGAAAAAACATACCTATGATTTGAACACACATCCTCCTCCCTATTCTCCAACACTATTTTAAATAAAAAATGTTAATTGCTTTTTAACTGTCCTCTCCTTCTTAAAAGGTACCTACATAGATAGGTATTCCAATTTTTCAATGAATTTGGTCCAAACGAAATGAAGACAAAAATTTCAGAAAATACAAATTTTGAACACAATACCTACAGAAATTTTGGATGAATTTTGTGAAATTGTAATCTATATAAAATCATCAAAATTCTAAACGTTGGAACGAAAAATAATTTGGCCAGAGCAAAGTGAGGGAAAAAATGTTTGAAGATCGAAATACCAAATGCACACAAAAAAAGGACTGAGCTAGAATATTTTACCTACCTATTCCCCAAAGTTGAAAGTTGATACCTATTCCTGCCCAAAAATGTGGATTTGAGCTCAAAGTTACGATTGTGATTTAATCGATCAAATAAGCCTCCAATATGAGAATTCGCGATTATAGGTGCTGAAGTTCATATGAACCATTTTCATGGATTTTTTCCAGCACTGGAAAATTCCAAAATTTTTTGTAGACTCCAAAACGTCTTGAAACCGCTTCCAATCAATTCGGCAGGTCGAAAATAGAGTATTATACCAAATTTTAGGGTTTTTTTGTTGAATAGATCAAATTTTCATAGTATTTTACTGGGCAATGAGATACCAATTTTGAAATTTCACAAATTCGCCAAAATTCGATAAATGAACTTTAGTACCTGAAATTTTGGATGTGGTGTTCTTTTATTTGTTTGAGCTCAAAATTTTAATTTGAGCTGGGATACCTTCCTGAGTTCCTGGTGAGGTGAAATTCTGGTTGTTGTCTAGTTTTTCTTGTTTTTCTTGCCAGGAGACAAAATGATAACAGAAAAGAACGAAATCTATCGAAAAAATATGTAGATGGTATTAAAAAAACGAAAACTTCGAGAAAATTAAAAGTTTTGATTTGGAATGGGAAAATTGATGGTGAAATTTCCGATTTATTGATTAAAATGTCTTCAAAAGAATCTTCAATCTTGAATGGGAAATATTTTAGAAATTCTTTAGTTTATTGACATAAAAAGTTTTCCTCAAAACTCGAAAAAGTGCACCAACTCTAATTTCATCCGTAACAGAAATTACTTCGGAAAAACTGTTCCTTTCATCAGTCGCAATTGCATCGCCATCTATCGCAAATAATACAAATCTCCAACTGAAGCTCCCACAGCACACGCGTAAGATCGGTGGTTATCGATAAAAGGCTATAATTACGCGAACGCAGAGCTATCCCTTTGAAAAAAAGAGGGATGTAAAAAATAAAGTGTAACCGCGAATAACATCCACGAAACGCTAACAACTTTCAATTACCAGATCGTATGGTTATAATAGACATACGAATTAAAAATTGTACATATCTTTAGACCATTTCCGGGCCTTGGGCTACAGAAATATAGGAACACTAATGAAAATTCAGCGGCTAGGCGCAAAATTTCAATCGACTGAATGATTTCCGTATTCGAAACACGAAATTCTCTTTCATCCTTTGTGCGCCGAAAAACAAAAAAATCTAAATTATTTGAATGATTTAACCTGTACGCGGGCCTACATAATTTTAATGTCTATACGATTCGCTGCTGGGCAACTGGAATCATCTGCGGTAGCGACGGGGTACAATAACATTTCAGATTTACAAGTATGTAAATGCGTTAAGAAATGAACGTTTACCAACGTGTGTGTGGGACGCTCATAACACTATAATGTGAGGTGGTCCAGCCTCATATATTCTATCATCAGGAAACATTCATCTTGTTGAGGAGCTAGCCCACTATTAGCATCTTCTATATCATAATACAATCGGAATTGCATTATGTCACGACGCTTCTTTTTCAACGTTCATAAATTTTACTACTTCCAATGTACGTACCTAAGTTTACGTACCTCTACCTGCGTATTCGTATGTATGTACTACCGAAGTTGAATTTTTTTTCTGCCTTAGTGCTTATAACTGCTTACCTATATATTTACTCAAATTATTTATTCGGTCCAGAGATATGTTTATCTATTATGCTATCTTATCGCGCTTCAAAGTTTAGAATTTATTTAGCAAGTGAAAAGTACTGGTTGTGGTTATTCGGTAACTTGTTCGAGAACGTGTTTTATTTAACATTTCTCCGTTAAGAAAATTATTCCTGGTACCCCTCCTCCCCCTTATTCCAGGTTTCCAGAGAATGCGACTTGTTTCTTCTTATTATGAATGAGAGGATTCATTCACAAATAAATACTCAAAACGTGCATCACAACAATGGACTGGCAAATTCGAATTGTTCAAAACCAATAAAAAATTAAATAACCTGGCATGAGAAAGTTCAAGATTAGGTATGGAAGATTATTTTTCTTTTGACAAAAGATGTGAGCTTGATTTGAAACTTTTCAGCCACAAATAAAGGAGAAAAAGGCTTCTAAGTATACCTACATGATTTTGTAGCTGTGATTTTCCTATCCATGATCAAAATATCTACCTATACTATGAACTTGAAATGAAAACTCTTCCTTATTTGTCAATTGTTTTGTTACTCGCATTTGCGAAGGTGTCAAAAGTGTAAATGCTCTCTCATTCTGAATCAGTGAAAAGTCACTGATAAACAGTCAGAATTCCAGTACAGTAGAACCCGGATTATCCGACCTCGAATTATCCGACATCTCGATTATCCGATCAAAAAATATCAACCGACACTACTGCATTATCCGACACCCAAATGTCGGTTAATAATTTATTATCCGACATGTCCTAAATTTAGCTCCAAATATATAGGAAAATGTGTTGTAAACGTTGTGCAGCATTGAGAATTGACACAAATGAGATAACTCAGTTAGAGGTACGTAGTGGTTAGTACTCTCTCATTTCGAATCAGTGAAAAATCACTGATAAACAGTCAGAATTGCAGCACAGGAAAAATCAGTGAAATTCACTGATTTTCAGTGATTTTTCACTGATTATTCAAAGAATTTCACAGATTTTTCAGTGAATTTCATAAATATCACTGAATTTTCAATGATTTCCAGTGATTTTCTTTCACTGATTTGTCTTCAGTGAAAAAATTTCACCGATTTTCTCCTGTGCTGCAATTCTGACTCTGACTGTTTCTCAGTGATTTTCGGTAATTTTCACTGATTTATAATTGAGAGAGTACATAGTTCTACCTAAAAGTATGTTTTATTTGCAAATTTCGACGTGATCACTTTTGTTTGCTTTGAACTTGTTAATTTTAGTTTTATACTAGTTTTTTTCCAATATACATAAATGGGTATCAAATTCTTTTTTTGATATCAAAAACTCATTTATCCTGTGTTTTGATCGGAAAAACTCTACTTTTCGATTATCCGACATTTCAGGTTATCCGACACCTCCTCCGCCCCGATTATGTCGGATAATCCGGGTTCTACTGTACAAGAAAAATCAGTTAAAATCACTGATTTTCAGAGATTTTCCACTGATTTTTCAAAGAATTCCATTGATTTTTCAGTGAATTTCATAAATATGTATTACTGAGTTTTCAGTGAATTTTCACTGATTAACGGTGATTTTCTTTCACTGAAATTTGTTTCACTGTTTTATTACTGTGCTGCAATTCTGACTGTTTTTCAGTTATTTTTGATGAATTTCACTAATTCAAGAGTGGGGAAAGAATGTATCCATAAGCGCAACTAAAAATTATTGGGGGGGGGGTGAGAATTAGAGAGAAAATGGCGGGCAGTCAAGATTGAATGAAAAAATTGAGTAATATGTTATTTCAATGGGGTACGTAGTCGGGGTATTTTCCATAAGCGCACCCAAGGGGGGGCTCAGGGGGCTCGAGCCCCTCCCTTAAGCTCGAAAAGGAGATTTTTTTTAATATAAAAATGTCGAAAAAGAGTATGATTTTTTTTTTTAAATTTCGCCCTCGCTTCGCTCGGACAATATTTTACAAACTATCTCATAATAACATATTACTCTTTAAATTTGAATCGGTTGAATTTGCAGAAATTTTGTCTTTTTTATTCAGTGAAAAAATTTTCATTGAAAATTAATGACTTTTCACTGATTTTTCGGTCAAAAATCACTAATTTCTCAGGCAATTCCCTATTTTCAGAAAAAATCAGTAATTTTGATTTTAAAAACCAGAAAATCTCGTCATTTTTCAAATTTTTTTTTCGCTCAAATCTCTGTAAGTATCTATTTTTTTGCGTGATGAAAATGCTCTAACCACTTCCAGGCACACTGAAATAAAATAGGTTACTTCATTTTTCATTGAATTTTAACCTCTCCATTTTTTCTCGAAATCTGAGCCCCTCCCTTACATAATTTCTGGGTGCGCTTATGGTATTTTCATTTTTAGTGAAATTCTGCCTTTTTGAATCAGTTAAAATAAATTTTAATTTTATTAACAAATCAGTTCTTTTTTATGATCTTTCAGTCACAATTACTGTTTTATTCTGATAATTTGGTAATTGACTGAGAAATCAATGAGTTATGATTGAACGATCAGTAAAAAATCACCGATTTTCACTGAAATTTGCTTCACTGATTCGAAAAAGCAGAATTTCATCAAATTTGACCGATTTAGAGAGTAAAAAGGTAATCTGTTCATTAAAAAAAATACGTGTAGATTAATTATCATGCTTGAAAAGCAAAAAATTGCACTTCTTTTTGACATTTCTATGATGAAAAATCTCATTGGTGAGTTTAAGGAGGGGGCTCGAGTCCATCGAGCACTCCCTAGGAGGCTAGGGTTCGCTTAGGCTACGTATGTATCAGATTTTCCTTACGAATTTTACCAAAAAAAAAAATCATCTTTATCCCAACAAAAAGTTTTTTTTTCAAGGGCAACCTTCACAAAAATATTTCATTCAAAATTCTAATTTATGATGCCCCTTCCTAATTTAATCCATCCATTGTCTTCTACTATCCTTGATTTCATCATTTTTTGTGAGAGAAAAAAGGAAGCTGGAAAATTCAAAGTTTTGATTATTTATGTCCCAACTTACATTTGAAACGAGTAAAACGAAGAAAAAAACTTCAGATATTCTGGATTAAAATAAATTAACTAGGTACTCTTTAAACTAGTTAGGTAGGTAGCCCTTTTGTTCCCAAAAAATTTGCCGAATAAAATTTTAAATTTTTCATCGCATTGGTCAGGCCTGGAAGACTCACTCCAGAATTACGACCCGAATAATTCCTGCTTCAAAAATTAAAATCTTGCACGGGAAAATTACAAAAAAATAGGTTTAAATCAAAATCACCCTTCCTATGTATGAGTTTTAACGTATGTAGGTAATTTTTTTAATGGTAAAAAACCACCCGATTTTAAAAAAGAAACAAGTGAAGCGGAAAATTTTCAACTTTTTCTTCCTGAATTTTTTAAAAATTAATTATTTTTTTGAAAATTCTCACGATTATGTGGTCGTTGTTCAGATTCACCCATCCCACAAATGCCAATGACTGAAAATTTAGAATTTTCACATTTTCATCGATCTGAATTCGCTCTCAAATAGAATTTCAGGGGGTTTTCAAGTTTCAACAACGTTCAAAAAATGATAAATTATTTGAAGAATGAGCGAAGTTTTCAAAATTTGTTGATGATATTTAGAAAAGAAATTACATTCATTGTGAAAAAAATCTACATCATCACAATCATTGATCGTCGATTTACAGCGTCGAAATCAAAATAAGGGTGAACATTTTTCATCCGCTGCTTCTGAAAAACGTTCAGGGTGTATAGCGAAATGAAAAAATTTTATATTCAATTTCTACACCAGAATTGCATTTTTTCAAAAAAATTTACTAAAACACTGAATGACTTTGACATCTTATTTATGGTGTAAAATTTTATAAACAAAATGAATACTTTTTTCTTTTATCTATTCAACATTCCAGGGTACCTAAAAATTGCAAAATTGAAAATATTGTCTCAGTACTTCATTTTCTCCAAATAAATTTAACTGTCGATCGACCGCTCCACCCCCTCTCCCCGCCACTTCTTCTATATCCATACTACCCTAAACTTTTTTTTAAAGGGAGGAAGCAAAGGAGGAGCAAAAATTCAAACTTCAACTATTCCAAAATTATACTTTCTTGGCTAAAGTGTAATTTTTTGATTATTTTTCTTCAACCATAATTTTTTTACAGTGTTACCTATTTATATTAAGTATGAAGAATATTTCATGAAAACCGAGCAAAACCAGGGCGAAAATTCCAACTTTTAGTTATATAAAAAACCATAAGCGAGAACGAAAAAAATATAGATTTTTTGAAAAATTGGATTTTCAATGATTGAAAAAGAGAAGCGAATGAGAGATTGGTTCCTAACCGGTTTGCGGTTTTTTGGGATTAAAATGTCTCAAGAGTACCTCTATCTATATTCATAAAATATCTGATCAATTATCATGGAAATCTGCTTATTTTACTTGATTTCACGTTCTCCAAATATTTGTACTAAAGCAACAAAACTAACAAAAGTTACATCACAACAGGTACATACTTCATTACTTCGGAATCAGGTGCAAAAACACCTAGCCTATACCTTAATTTAAAGTAATTGCGCCTAAATCTATCAAAATCAGGTAGAAAATGGGAGAAATCAGGAACCCATTATCAATCGACCCATATTTTCTTCTACACAAATTTTATTCATCCCTACCTCTTTCAACCCGGACAATTCGCACAAACAAAACGCCCGAATTAAATTATCCGCAATTTGCCAACTCTCCCTTTCGCTGGCGCTGTTCATCTTAGGGATATTCGAAGATATCGTATAAATAACCCCGGCGCGGCTCATTCGTACACAGATAACGCCACTAAAGATTATCCCGTCAACATATAAACACAATTCGAGAAACCTTTTCATTGTTACGATGAACCGTCTCGTTTTAAAAATTCTTATACAACTTAAATTTACGCGATAAAAATGTCGACGTTTACCGCCAGTAGCGACGATTGCACAAAAGAAACTGATACGCAACGGTCATTGTCGAGAAGAAAACATCAAATTTAGTTTGTCGAGTGTTTTCAGTTCACTCTAAAAGGTTTGCATTACACGCTTGGAAAATTCCGAAAGATGCCGACTTTCTACTTTACTGGCGACAATAAATATATAAATGTCGGACTTAGATTTGTCTGTCTGTGATAAATCATGACTCGAATGAAAAATAAGCCAGCTCGGTTATGAAATTCGACTCATTTTTCGGCCCAGTTTTATGTTTTCTTCTAACCAGCATCTCGCTTCAATAAAAATAAACCCATTTTCATATGGAAAATTTTCGTCGGAAATTTTATCGAATTGATTCGACGATTCCCGAATTTTTTTTCGAAATTCGACGTATAGAATTAATCTAAATGTTTTGGAAATCCGAGTATCGTATTTGAAATTTTAATTTAGGTACGTTAGACAACTTTCAGAAAAACCTTTCGTAAGTCACAAACAGGAGTGCACCTCCAACCCCTTAACCTCAGCAAGGAGATTTTTTTATCATAAAAATGTCAAAGAAGAGTATGATTTTTTAAAAAATTTCGTCTTCGCTTCGCTCGGGCATTATTTTAGTGACAACGTCTTAATAGTCCAGTAGAATTAGACAAAAAAAGGGCGTCATAAGGAAAGACTCGGCCGCCAACCGATTTTTGGCTCTAATGGTCTATTTTCATGTCCTGAACATGAATCTGAGGTATCCGGTCCCGTCCAGTGTGCTTGTTTCCCCCGAATTGTGGATCTTTGCCCCCTAAATCAGGTTTTTGGCCCATAACTGCCAAAACATTGACGCTAGAGCAAAAAGAAGGTCCATGAAACGTATTCTACGTCAAATTTCCTATCAGATAACTTTTGAATGGTATTCACAATCCCAAGCGGGCTGGAGCTATAATTGATCGAAGGGAGGGGTTTCCTCCAAAAATCTGATTTTTGGCTTATACCTGCTGAAATGATAAGAACCAAAACTGTAGAGAATAAAATTTCCTATCTGGTAAAAGCGGCTAGATTTTTTTGGGACACATATTTTTCAAGATATTTTCGAGTAAAGTTGAACTTGAGTAGGGGCAATGAAGAAAAAAATGGAAAATAAATCAATTTTTGGCTACCAAAAGTTACTAATGTTCAACTTTACACAAAAATATCTTGAAAACTATGTGTGCCAAAAAATTAAAATCATTTCTACCAGACAGGAAATTTTATTCTCTGCAATTTTGGTTCTTATCATTTTCATCGTAGGATGCATAGTTTACTCAGAAATGTCACTTTTGGGTAGGCAAGGTACAAAAAAATGAGATTTATTCACAGAATTTAGAAAAGTTTAAGGTGTAATATTTTTCTAAATGAGATAGATGTCCGCGGTTTGTTCTATTCGATTCGTCGTAAAATTTTCTATGAAATTAGGCCAAAAAAATTTTGAAATTTTTTTCTCAAGCTCGTGAAAATTGTTCTCGAAAAACTTTTTTTTCGACATTCGACCCTCCTCCCCCCCCACAAACACACTCTCCTAGTAAACTTTGAAAGCCACGAATAAGTATGCTGGTGTATTTCGATTCTTAGAATCAGAATTTGGGCATTAGAACTGGACAAAACATTTTTTTGTCGACTAATGTTATGAATGAAATTGAAGATGTGCTTTCCAAAGTGGCCTTAAGTCAAAACAATAAAAAAAATTTTCAGGAAACGAAAAATACGTTTGTACTGTATGCCTTTGAAGCATTTTTTCTGCTACCAAACTAAATGTATTGTACAATGGTATACCAAAAATGTGGCCAAAAATTTGATCTTTAAGAGCTATGATCCTTCAAAATTGACAAAGTAACTTTTTTCAAAAATGTACTTAGGCCACTTTGGAAAGCACATCTTCAACTGGAAACCCCCTTTTTTTGCTCAATTGTAGCTTCAGCCCCCTTGGGTTTGTGCCTATCATTCATTAGTCATTTGATTGAAAATTTGATGTAGATCAAGTTTTGCAGACCTCATTTCTGCACTAGAATCAATACTTCAGCAGATATAAGCCAAAAATCAGATTTTTGGAGAAAACCCCTCTCTTTGATCAATTATAGCTCCAGTCCCTTTGGGTTTTTGACGTAGAATACGTTTTATAGACCTCAATATTTTGGCAGTGCATATGGGCCAAAAACCTGATTTGGGGCAAAGATCCACAATTTGGGGGCGACGCTTTCACCAGATGGAACCAGACCCCTCAGATTCATGTTCAGGACATGAAAATGGAGCATTAGAGCCAAAAATCGGTTGGCCGTCGAATATTTCCCTATGAAATGTTAATTCTATACCACACTTTAAATTTGAATCAGTTGAATTTGCAAAAATTTTGTCTTTTTTATTCAGTAAAATAATTTTCATTGCAAATGAGTGATTTTTCACTGATTTTTTGGTTAAAAATTACTAATTTCTCAGTCAATGTCCTATTTATCAGAAAAAATCAGTAATTTTGACGAAAAAAATTAATAAATCTCGTCATTTTTCAATTTTGCTTCGCTCAAATCTGTAGGTATATATTATTTGTCTACTGAAAATACCGCAACTACTCCAGCCCCACTGAAATAACAGGTTACTTCATTTTTTTCATTGAATTTTGATCCCCCCTATTTTTCTCAAAAACTGAGCCCCTCCTTACACAATTTCTGGATGCGCCTAAGGTCACAAATAAAAAATGTCTATAAAGTAATGACAGCTGAGGAAAAAATAGTTCGGACAAATTGCAATTTTTTTCGTGCGATGGAATTTTTTCAAAAACAGTTTCCATTCGTTCGAGGCTGGAAAAAATAAACCGTATAAATCAATAAGTAAATAGAAAGGGTGAAATGTGTAAAAACACCCGCACTCGGCCCATATACCTAAAGACGCCAATAAATTCGCGTATACTCCGAGTGAAAAAGTCCCGCTAAAACCAACATATATAAAAATAACCTTTTTCAAACGCAGTCATTCCTCTTAATAAAGCAATCCATACAATTGAGTTGAAAGGAAACACGCGAAAACATACGATAAATCAATTGCTGGCTGCGCAACGTTGTATAGTTTACAATTTGTCACCGAGTAATAGAAACAGTAACGAGACTGTAGATCCCTGCCGCGCGTACTCTGCGAGGGATGCAATTTACACCCCATCTAACTTTTGAATAATAAATCTTTTTGTCGATGATACGGAAAGACCACAGTCTCGGCAGATCGCTGCTTTTGTTGCCAGCGACGGGGGCCGGAGGGCAGGGACGATGGAAATTGCGACCAGTATAAGGGGTGAATTCGGCTCCCAACGTGAGATAGTTATTAAAAAACATCTAGATATATTTGATGTGTTAATACCGATGATAATTGCTGGTATAGAACCGTGATACCGATAGTGATAAGTAAACGATGCGATGGTCGAAGGGAAGGCAGCAGGGTGGCAGGGAACTCGTCTATTCCATATGTTGACGAACTAGCATACTCGCCTATACCGGTAAATCTAATAAATTAGTTCGAATTAAAGGTCTATCTGCGCGTACTCGATGGACTTACTCGTAGACATGGACATGTACATGGTCGCGAGTCAGATCGCGTTTCCAAGTACTTGTCGCAAATTAGCCTACTTCATGTGCTTATTGTTACGCATCCACGGTGAATATTTCACGTCACGTGTCGCGGTTTTGAGGTTAGAAGATTAGAGTGGCATATCCTAAACTTCCTTTGCCATATGTTGTCCTCACATTCATAGAGGAGTACCTAGGTACACTCCGATGCTAATGAAATGGTAACGAAGGTCGAATTAACTTATTTTACCGAGGTATAAAAAATAATACCTGACGGATATTATTTTATTATTTTTTTTCAGCATTTCGTGACCATTGTTCGTCGACTATTATTTCATATATAAATTACAGTAATTCTGTTACCTTTTGGCTTTGTTCCGTTGTGTGACGCTGTTAATGTTGCTAACGCAGCGAATATGTCGACGACGCGTCTTCGACGTACATCGAAATAATAACCAGTTACGGAAAATAAACTAGTTCGTTGATGCATACATAGGTAGGAACTGAAAAGAATAAGACAAATTCAAATAAGATGTGAATTTTTTTCGGTATAAATTTTTTGGTAATTCTTTGTGTACCTAATTTTTGATGACATGGAAATGAAATCAGACCATAGAATGCACGCGAAATCCAACATAAAAAGTCGTTGAGGAATTTGAAAATAAAATATTATTTTATTACTCTTGCTCGGTGTACACTACTGTGATTGTATCTAAAATTGAACAAAAATGTCAAAAGTTACTGTTTTTTAATGAATATTATGAGGTGGAAAATTTACCAGGGAAGTTTTGAATTTCCACTATAACCTTACTTCGAGTTTGTAGCCGAGTTATATACCTATTTTAGCTTTGTAGTAAGTATGGTATTATTACATCGTACGCGTGAAAATATTCCCTCCCAATGACCTTCATCAGATTAATTATAAATAATTTTTTAGGTATTGGGCCGAGAAAATATTACCTACTATATCTACTGCTAGCTGTGAAATACATAAGCAGTTGTCAAGTTAAGTATACATACAAAAAATTTTGATGTTTTATGAAGAATATATGTGGCGGCCCATAGTAAAAGGGACCTTACTCTCTCATTTCGAATCAGTGAAAAATCACTGATAAACAGTCAGAATTACAGCACAGGAAAAATCAGTGAAATTCATTGATTTTCAGTGATTTTTCACTGATGATTCAAAGAATTTCACAGATTTTGCAGTGAATTTCATAAATATCACTGAGTTTTCAGTGAATTTTCACTGATTTCCAGTGATTTTCTTCTTCAAAATTCGAATGGAAGTGGTGGTATAGCCATTTTAAGTGACTGAAGTCGAAAAAAAATCAAGTGAAAAAGGGACCTCGGGGGTTTTTGCTAAAAAATTTCTAGTTTTATTTCATTTTTTTGGAAAAAATTCATCAGAAATGATTCAAAATTGGTCCACGTAAAAAATACGAAAAAAAAGAACGGTAAACTTTATACCGCTCTCCTGCAAAAAGTCGTTTTTGTACGTAAGGTCTCTTTTACTACGCGTCGCCACATATACCTTTTTCATTTTAATTGAAACACAATTTTCCATTATTACTCAAAATTATTAGTAGGTAGGCTCACCCTACTCGTAATTTTTTTAATCCAAAAAAACTGAAAGTTGGAAAAAATTTTCCAAGAATTACTTACTGAGAACCGAGAAAATGGATTTACCAATTTGTAGAGGCTTACTCTATGGTAGAAGTAAACGACGAAGAAGTGTGTCCTAAAAATTCTACGACACCCCCCCCCCCTTTAAACCAGTTTTTAGACAGAACGAGAAACAATATTTTTTATTGTATTAATGTTCATAAAAATGTAAATTTGTTTTATTTTGTTACATAATACAGAAGTAGACGATGAAGTCATCAACAGCAAAGAAATTTATTTTTGTGAATATTTTGTTCATAAACATTTGAATACAAATTCAATAAAAACGAGAATGTGACCAAATTTTATGCTCAAGATGTTTCTATTCGTTCGAATTTCATTCGTTTTAGGAGGTACCTAGATTTCATCCTCCTCGTAAGTGTACTCAAGGGGAGATAATAAGATCAAATTTACCTCTGCATTTTGAAAATTTGGAAAAAATTTATTCATCCAGAACACTACAATTCTACGTTTCTACCATATACCCAGGTATACCTACCGGAAAGTGGTGTATAAGGGGTGCGGATCTGAAATTTGTTTACCCTCAACCTTTAAATTGAAGAGTCTTTTTCCAAAACGCATTAACGAGAAAAAAGTGTTTTCGAGATAAACGAAAAAAACTTTTCCATTCAACAAATCATGCGCATTCGGTTTGAAACCTTTTTAACATAGTAGTTGGGACGACCCTCGATACACTAGGTGACATTGCGAAGTTTCAGACATTGTTACCTATCCACAATGGACTGAGAAAAAACAGCACTAATGCGTTTTGGAAAACAAATTGGGATTCTGATGCGTTTTGGAAAACAAATTCGGACTTAATGCGTTTTGGAAAACTCATTATTGAGATGAAAATGCATCATTACGCCAAAAAAACAGAAAATAAGATTTTATAACTTCGTAACTAATCATTTATTATTAAAATCACAATCTTTGATGGGATCCCTTCACCCCCGGGGGGGATACAGGGGTCCACAATTTTGCCCACAATTGAAAAAAAATGATGAAACGTATCGATTTCTACTGATTCGAAGGCGCTGAGTTCGAATATGTAATCGGTTTTTTCAACCAACCCCTCTAAATCCTCTTATTGGCCCCCTTGATGAGGTCAAAATTCAAAAAAATGAAAAATAACGTGTGACCTGTCGTTCATGAGGTTTTTGAGGTCGCTGAGTTCGAGTATTTGCTTATTTTTTGAATATGACCCTTCGGTGCCCTTCTAGCTCCCCAATTTTGGGAACGGGGGCTGAGAAATGAAAATCAGTGAAAATCAATATGCCACACGCAATTTTCATTTTTCAGCCCCCTTTTTCCCAAAATTGGGGAGCTAGAAGGGCATCGAAGGGTCAAATTCAAAAAATAAGCAAATATTCGAACTTAGCACCCTCAAAAACCTCATAAACGACACGTCATATGACATTTTTCGAAGATATAAAGCTGCGCCGTGTCGATAATGCGTTTTGGAAAACAGATGTTGAATTTAGGGTTTCGCTTTATGCTGGATAACACAAAGTTCAAGTAGGTATTCAGGTAGGTAAGTGCTACATGTTGTGTAGTATGTTCTCCTGAACAATTTGGCTCAAAAAAACGATTTTCGAAAAAATGGTCGATAATGCGTTTTGGAAAACGACTCCTCAATTACATTAGATAGGGATTTTTAAAGCATGAAAACATGCCTTTTTTGAACATTAGACACCCAATTTTTTCAAAGTTTCGTCTTCGCTTCGCTTGGGCAAGAATAAAATCACAATTTTTATGAACTGTTTAGGGCGACAGTACGAAAGAAGGCTCTTTTTAACCCCAACCCCCCTCCTCAATTCTCGTATTCCAAGTCTCCATACCCACTTTTTACTCTCCCCAAAAAAAGGTTTCGACGTCACTGGGTAATGGGTATGCACTTAAGTATGTACCACAGTCCTTTCAGCTCAATTTTAATCGACCTTTTTTCTCGTTTGATCGAAATCATTCAGTTTTTCAAGTTTTCAAGTCCCCCCCCCCCCAGATAGATGCCCAAATTCTTAATTGATTCATTGCATTTGTAAGAGTTCATAAAAAAAAAAAAAATGAAAGAACAATATGATGAAAATTTACCAAAAATCAGAGGGGAGGAATCCATACATTTTCTTCCTCCTTCAATCCTAGAGAGCTCTAGTCGTCTCAAGGATGATGTACCTACTGGTTACAGATTTGGACCAAAATTAATAATTTGGTGGAGAGAAAGAACTGTCGAACTCGTTTGATCATAATATATACCTAAACACAACATTTTCATAAAACCGCAATTTTTAGGAAGGGTAAATATGTACCTACTTATGTAAAGGGTAAAATATCTTCCAAAATCGTTTCATTTGACGTCGTTTTTTTAGGTTTTTAATAAATTTTTGGAAATTTAACTCAATATAAGCAGGCAAGCATGTGTTACATCTGAAACAAATTCATAATTTTTTTAAATAAATTTTTCCACGTCTTGGGCATATGAATCCTTTTTTCAAGGAAGAATCCAATTAAAAATTTTCTGGAGCTGCACAAGTTAGAAAGTATTGAATTTGATTATTCAAGGAATTTCCCCTATTCATGACTACCGATATTTTCTTCAGAGCAGTGCAGTAGCAACTTAACATTATGACGAGGAAGTGGGATAAAGAAATGAAATTTCATGTCTATTATTATTGCGGAATCAAGATTTCAAGAAGATGATTAGTTGTACAAAAATTAATTTGGGAGAACAGAAATAGGTACTTACATATTTCATCCTATTTATGGGAATTTTATATGCTGTATTTTCAACATGGATATGTTTTTTCCGCTGGGGGTAATTCCAAAATCCCGCGAGACTAAAATTCGCGAATTCCAAAGTAACTTAATATCAGAAAGTCAGAAATAGGCAAAAAAAAATTCAAGACCTAAAAGTCACAAAACATTTTCTAACTTTTTCACGATTTTAAAAGTCCAATAAAATTCCAGAAAGTCTCTAAACACCTGAAATAAAATTGCTAGGCAAAAAAGTAATGGATAAGGGTCAGAAATACCAATCATACCGTTTCCTCTACCAATGTTGACAGAAAAAAACATATTCATGTTAACAACATTTCCTTTCAGATGAAACTTTACTTCATTTTTTTCTTAATTTTACAGTACCTTCGTCATTACTCTAAAATATGAAAAAAAGAGAATGCGATTTTTTTGGAAAGTAATAATTTGAATTGAGAAAAAAATAGCTAAGATTAGAAAAAATTACTTGATACCTATTTCAAAATTACCTAATCATTCATATGTGAATAGCCGTTCAATTTTATAAATTTTCAAATTTCAGACTTGTCTACAAGTACTAGGTGTTTTTATTTTTGAAAATCAGTTCCCAGTTGATTTCATGATTTTTCTTGACTTCCAAACTACGTTCCACAAATTACGACTTTTCATTTTTCACGATCTGTTGGACGTCTTGAAAATGCTGTAAACATATGTAACTGTCAAAACATGATTTCCTTCTTTTCTTGCTGTCATGAAATTCCTACAAAAAATTCATTTTTTCAGATTTTCTTTTTAAAATTCTTCTAAAACATAATTATGGAAATCTATTTATATAACCAAACATCAGCAAATTTCTAGATGTTCAATTAAACAATAAAGAGTTTTAACAAATTGTACCCATTCAAAAGTTTCTTCAGAGATTTTTGGGTTAATAACTTGACAAAAAAATAAAAGTTTGAAAGTAATTAAATCATCAAAAAAAATCGTAAGCAAAGTAGGTAAATACCTATTATTTCGATGAGACAATTTTTAAAATCTTCTATTTTTCGCATAATATTGCACACCTTGCTTAAAATCAGAAACCTGATTTAGTTATGACCGAATTCCGCAGGTAGTAGACCCATACGAGTAGGGTCGAAATTGAGTTATTCGTGATCGGGAGGAGGGGGGGGACTTTTTATATATTAATACATCGAATTAAACTCTTTGAATCTTAAATGGTAGAAAAATGTTTAAAAAGACAAATTTTGAAAATCGCAATTAAAAATTTATAATTTTGAAAAAAACGAGCTTAAAGTGTTTAAACAGAAAAGGTGCAATTTTGTTCAAAAATGTTTTTTTTCCTCGAAATTTTTCAACTTTTTAAGCTTTAATGTGTTTAAATTGATATATTAGCATCACTCAGTAGTAAAATTTTTCACACTGGACCACAGTGTGTTGCAGAATCATGACCTCCGCCAGGTGTATCTAAATGTTCAACCTTCCAATTGAATGTTGGACATTGCTTACTTTCCTATTTTCATGGGCAAAAATTGTAGAAAAAAATTCAATATTTCCAGATTTACCTTATTGATATTTTTTTCTCCGACTTGGTTGCGGAGAAAATGAAATTACCACCCGGCGGATATTTGGGTATCTCTAGGGAACTATAAGGTATCTCTATCTATGCCCTACTGGTTCGTTCACAATAATTTGCCTACCCTTCTGATTTAAGGGGCAAACAAATTAATAATAACTGTGACCTTGGATTTTTTAACCCGCCGACTCCACACTTTAAAAAATGGCATTTGCCAATTAATTTTCTAGCGCTGGACCAAAGTTTGATACGGCATTATTATTTCTAGGGGTGTACATAAATGTTCAACCTTTCATTTCCCTTGATGGGCGAATTGCCTACTTTCTTATTTGAAGGGGCAAAATTTTTAGAAAAAAAAATTATTTTTCGTGTTTATTGATAATTTTTTTTCACTGAATGAAAAGTGGAGGGGATAAATTCGTCACCCGACAGATACTTGTGTATCTATGCCCTACTGGTTCGTGCACAACACTTTGCCTATCCTTTGGATTTAAGGGGCAAAAAAATTAAAATTCGTACCGGTCGAGATTTTTTCAGAAACGTTTGCCCCTTCAAATGAAAAAGTAGGCAATTTGTTGAATCGCGGAACCGAACGGTGGGCCAAGCGCGGATGGGTACTAGGAGGCGTTACCACCCAATCACTCGTTCCTGCCAACGTAACGCACGAAAAAAACCGGCCCGTGACATTTGTCACATGTGTGGAGTCGGCGGGAGAAATGGCTGCCCCTTAAAATAGAAAAGTAGGTTATTTGCTTAGCAGCGTTATGGAACAGCAGGGCATACGCTGGCAAGTGCGAAAAAGCATTACCACCTGATCACAGGTTCCTGCCGAAGCAATGCAGGGTAAAACCAATATATACCCAGGTTTTAAAAAATTTCAAATATGCTTTTGAACTCTTAAATGAACAGTCTGGAGGCCAAAATTTTCATAGGTTGTAGTTGGATCAGAATCAAACCAAAACTCATTTTTGATTTTTTCAGAAACTTTTCTGAGATTGCATACCTAGTTTTTTCAGAAATTTTTTGATTGACTAAATAGGTCTATTATCTGTGAAACCCCAAATCACGACTAAAGCTAAAAATTGCCTACTACAATCATAAAATAAATACTTATTTATTACATAGAATTAGAAAATGAATCCTTTACTGAAATAAAATTTCGATGAATTCTAAACATTTATAAAAAGGAAGGGAACAGCACCAAGTACCTACAATAAGATTTCTCAAATTTCAGCTGATACTTCCTACATCTAGACGCGACACAAATTAGCTGAAATTTCAGACGACTTTTACAGTCTTATACCTACTTCTTACGTGTAGATTGTGGTCAAAAAGGAACACCTAAATTTACGGACCTTTTCTCGCATTGGCTTTTTTTTTCAAGAACATCTCTTCTGTACAAGTTATAAAACAGCGACAACGAGAATAACATTTCATATGCAAAGCATTCATCCGAGATGATTTCTCCACACGTGAGGCTATCGCCCGTCAAACAATATGATTAATTATCCCAAAATCGGCCGAAACTTTTCAAAGTGAATTTTCACAAGTACCCAGCCGAGTGTGACGGTAGAATTTTTTTTACAGATTTAGGTAGAAATAATTCGACGATCGATCATGTACCGCGATCGTAATACGGTTCAAAAATGATTTCCATCCGTTGGTGGTCCTATCGATTATTCGATTAAATCGATAACACGAAAAATTCACGCTTCCCATTAACCTAATCAAGGAGACAAAACATTGTTTTATACGGTAATTAGATAAGCTTTTGTTACGCGGCGTCAAGTCTACAAGTATTTTAGGAGCTGTCGAAAAAAACAAATCGAAAAGGTAAAGGTTAATTTTGTACGATAGAAAAAAAACAACACCAAACCTAAACGCTTGTAAAACAGCTCCCGAATCCGGTTAAAAAGCCATTATCGATAATTTTATACATCTTCAGCACCGGTTAAGAAGAGTAGCATAATATAAAAGTGAATAGGAGAAGAGTTAGATTGACGGTGGAGGAGAGCAGGGTGGAAAAACGTGAAACGAAATTTCTGTCACTTTGTCGAAGCCGTATCGATAGCGAACATCATCGTTTCTAAAACGAGGCACGACTACAGACGACTTCTTCAACTTTGCAAGAGGAGCTGGCGGCTTCCAAGCTCTTCGTTTCATTGTTTTTAGTTGACATTATTTTAATGAAATTAGCCGAGCAGAAAAAAAAGTAGTCTGTCGGCGATACAAATGCTCCGTAAACTCAGACTATTGAGTTTAAAGGAGGCATCGCGCAGAATTATCGTGGCCTAAGATCTTCGTCTGTGACTGTATATGTTAGCGGGTGGCCTGCTGTTAGTGTCCCGCTTCATTTGCGGTGGCCTGGCCCCACAACCTTTTTCCCTTCGCTGGCGCCATTACTATCCTTTATCTCGATACGTATCAACTGGTTGTTGATACGTGTTATATATTATGCTTCCACATTTCTTTACTATTTCTCTTCCTTTTTGCTCGCTTGCTCGCTTGTGTTTTTTTCATCCTATCATCATTGAAGATACCGCTTTTATGATTTCTTTAAAGGTTTATCGCGTAATAAGTCGCAGCTTTTACCGTACGTATAGCGCAATTGCTAAACGCTTTATCGGTGAAATGGCATCGGTATCGGTATATTCAACATGCGCGTTTTTTTCTTCCGATACCTACTTTTTTTTACGAGTGGAATTGTTACGTGGTGCTCGATCGAAGCGCCATGAGAATTTTTCAAATCAGGCCTGCGTAGGTACTGGGTCGTTTTTCTATTTTATTTTAATCTTACGTAGGTATAGGTACCGATGAATTACGAAAAATATGCTCGACTGCCTTATTGTTGCGACCAAGTAAGCAACCAAGTGAGAAATATTGTTTCCTTTTTGAAAATTCCACGCTTATGAGTTTTCAACCAAGTGATGTTAAAATTTTAGAAATTTTTTTATAACCTTGATACACGGCTGTTTTCTTCCTTACTCAAACATAAACATCCTCTCGGCTGAATTCTGTTCACTGACGCCCACGTTATTTAATTAACCTACTTATAATGTACTATTTTCCCCTAGACCGCGTCTATGAATTAACAGCACAGAAACATTTTAAGATAATAAAAGTGCGCTGATGTAAGTATATAATTCCCACCATAAAATTTCGCGTCTTGAAATTAATTTACATAATAAATTACAATGCGTAGGTAATCGATTCGTAAGCGGTAATTATCACCATTATCGCACGAATGCAAATCGCCACCAAAACAAACAAACAAAAATTTATATTTTTTTGACATGCGAACTGCATGTTAGATGTATGACTTTTTAAGATGCTTCAGACCATGGTCGGTGTTTTTGTTGGTTTGTTCGGTAAGTTAAATAATACCTATGTTTATTTTAGAGAAAAACAATGTAAGTAAGAAACCCTCGTTTCTTGGAGCCAACATCAGAAGCAAGGTAGGAACGGATTTTCACCTGTATCTCTATAGATTAAAAGGGTGCGATAGGAAATCGGCGAGGCATAATACAACAACGGTAAGATGAAACCGAAATCAATCAAACAGGTAGTCGATACTTAGTTATCAGTCACAGTTTCATTGTCTGCCTTATTTTGAGAGGAAGGGTGCAAATATTTAATCATATTTTGCAAATTCAACTTGGGACATGAAACCAAGGAAAAATCGTGGGATGACATGTGAAAATGATTTTCATGGCGAAAGACATTTTACTCCCAGAAAAATCGTGGGATTATTTTCTAAATGAAAATTCATCCCAATCATCCCGGCCTCAAAAGCTCAGAAAAGTCGAGAGATGATTTGTGAAAATGATTTTCAATTTTCATCACGGAAGTCATCTCACTCCCAAAAAATCGTGGCATAATTTTTGGGATGAAAAATCATCTCATCAATCATCTCAGTCTCAAAAGCTCGGAAAAATCTTGAGGACGATTTTTAGGATGAAAATTCATTCCAAAATGCATCCCAATTATCATCCTAGCGACAAAAGCTCGGAAGATCGTGGGATCACAAAAGGTTATGGAAAATCGTGGTGTGATTTTCGGGATGAAAATTCATCTCAGTATTCGTACCAATAATTATTCAAGTTGCAAATGCTCGGAAAATCGTGAGATGGTTTTTGGGACGAAAATTCATTTCCATAGGTAATTATCTCAGGCACAAAAGCTCGGAAAATCGTGGGATGGTTTTTGAGATTAAAATTCATCTCAATGGTTATCCCAGTTTCAAAAGGTCTAAAAACAGTGGAATGATTTTAGAGATGAAAATTCTACATATTTTTAAACAAAATTTGATGAATATGCAGCGTAGAATGCGTTTTCATGGAGTTGTTTTTGAAGTCAAACGAAAGTCCAACAAATGGCTTTAAAATTTTATATTTTCAATCTCGGATTTTTATTCATTTTAAAACTGGAAACTAACCCTTAGAAATTTTTCCACCAGAGAAGTTTGTGTCTCTCCCCCCCCCCCAAAAAAAAACAACGAATGATAAGTATCAATAATACCTATCATATTATAGATTTCTTGACAAAAGAAATACAATTGTATGAAAAGTGATTTTAAAAAGGCTGTCATTCAAACTTTTTTTATGGACCAAAATCCAAAAAAATTCTCATGAGGTGTACTTACTCTTGAAGAACGTACTACAATTCAAAATGTTTCTACCCCATTGAGTGAAGTATCAAAATTTTCGTTTTCCGAAGTTTTAAAAAAAACAAGAGTATCTCCCCCCCCCCTTCTACGTAAGATTGAACAAAATTGGAAAATTTTCCAAAATTTCAAGTTGGCATCAATGCAGATGTTTCCTGATCTCCTAAATCCGTTTTTGAAGTTTTTTTTCATAAAATGGCAAATTAGTTTTAAATAGCTTGACCAAACAGGACGACGTTCAATACTGATATCCTAAATGTAGTACCTACATACTTTCTTATGGTATCAGAATTTCTGGAAGGCGGTCAAGTGCAATTCTTCAGTCTTCTTTTTTGAGGAGGTTTTATTTTTTTCACCCATGATTTTTAAAGCAGTTTTTCAACTTTTCTTTCAGAGGTACGCCGTAATAATTATACCGTTTTCCTTTTTCACCAAACTGACAAAATTTGCATTACGAATAGGAAAAAATTTTGCTAAAGTCAAAACATTTTCAAAAATGTTCAAAGTGATGACTTTCATTATTTAAAAATCTTAATTAGAAAAAAAAACATTTTGAGTAAAAAAAATTAGAATGGATTCTATCAAATTTGTTAGAAATTTTCAAGGTATAGTCTTATCAATAACTTAATCTGAGTTCGTCTATGGCGAAACAATGGTCAATTCTCAAATTGACCATAGGTATATAAATTTTAGCAAGGGTTCACTAATTTTTTTAAGTCCTCTGTTCCTACACCAAGTGGGTAACAAAATTTCCGAATTGAAATGCACTTCCTACTCTTGATCTTCTTCAGAATTTTTGGAAGATCATCAGCTAGATATTTTCTATAGGTACCTATGGTAAGTACTTCATCTCCATTCAACTTTATGAAAATTTTTAATATTCTCGATATTTTGCATACCTGCTCATGCAAATTCTTTAACATTTCATCAATACCATAAAGAATGGACAAAAATAAATGAGACCTAAAATTCCGAATTGAATTTTTTGGCCAATTTTTTTCATATTTTTCGGCGGTCAATTGGATGAACGCGAATAGAAGGGTTTTTAAGTCGAATGCTGGATTTTTTTCAACTCTTTTTGTATTTTCAACACTTTTTTGTCACTGAACTTTTCAAGTACTTACTTACTTGAATTGCAGAACCTCTTATCTACACACTTTTCAAAAAAAAACTCCTAGTAAATTTGAATAGGTGTCTCCATTTTGGCTCATTGCACCCATAAAAAATTATATTGACAAAAAAATATCGTCGCAGATAGTACCTACCTGTTAAGATCTAAACCTGAATATTTTTTTGAAATTTTCATCTTCAACTCCAAGTGCACAGTTGAACTCGCAACACGCTAGTGTTCAAAGTCACCCCAGTTTATGGTATTCTATTAAAATAATATTTTTAATTTCTTATTTCAACCGTCATCTTTTCCTCCTTTTCTCTGAAATTAAACCTTTCTCTTCAGTAACTTTTGCAGAACAACTATTTCTCTTAAAAATTAATATTCGAATTGGAAAAACAGTAACATGCTCATACATAGTTGACAAATAAACTTAGGCAATAATGGTTTTTTTTTTTTAGGCAAGTGGAGAAAAACATGCTGAATGGGGAAGAAGGTCGAATGTCGTCAGGAGAAATGAAACTTTCGTGGCGATAAATTTTTACATCTCCTTTTCTCTCCATCCATGAAGATTTTTTTAAAGTGATACCTAATTTAAATAATTGGACAATCGTTTTGACAATGTTCAAAACATTGAGTTACCTATTCAAAGATGTCCAGTTTTCACAATTTTCAACATTTTTTTTCAGTTGTTATATTTTTTTAACCGACAAACTAGCTTTAAAATGTCAATTCCTTCCCCGAGATTTTTCAATGTAAAAAGACTTTCTTCAGACAAGTTCATCAAACACCCTCTCCCGATCTCAGATGTTTATGGCTCAATCTGGGGGAAAAAATCACACTATAGGTATCATTTTTTCTGAATAATTTTTTCACGAGAAACACGCCAGTTGAAAAAGTAATCACCCAAAAGCCCCCCCCCCCCCAAAAAAAAAAATATTTCGCACCCTTCAGCTATTTTTTTCAAGTTTTTTATGTTTAAAAATAAATCGTACGAAGAAGTGTATAGGTAGTGAATTTTTTTGAATACATGCCCAAAAAGTACATTCCAAGGACTACTTAACGGTGTATTCGTTTTCATCATCAAAGCTTTTGAAAGTTGAGATATTGACGTGAAAATTTTTCGATTGAATTGCCTAATGTGAACCCCTATGTTATAATTGGAATTTTTGGACAGTGATAAGGAAGAAACCTGTCAGTTTTGTGGTGGAAAGTTTAAAATGTGACACGCGAGAAGAAGAGTAGATTCGTCGTTCAAAATGTTACGGATGGTGCCACTTGGATTACGATACCACCATTGAGGATTACTCCGATGACCGTCGATATATCTGTTCTTATTGCCTGAACGTTTAATTTTTCGTAAAAATGCAAATATACGTGTTTATACGATGATTCGATATTTTAAAAATAATTTTTCAGGGGGTCCACATTAGGCGCCCAAAAAAATTGTACCCCAAAAATTGACCTCTTGAAAAAAAATTCGCTAAAAATCGGGGTTTCAATATTTTGGACTGTGCTTCTGTAGTTCGTACAGAAGTAGTCAAGGCTTCAACCTACACCCTGAACTCATTTTTGGGGGTCCGGGGCATTGTGGGGCCATTTTATAGCTCCAAATCAAAAAGGGGCCACATTCGGCTACCTTGCCTTAATTTTCTATTAATAAATACACCCACTTACCTATTCATCTATTCAATTTTTAATCCAAAGTTGATCGTCACTATTCACAATGTAAGAAAATAAATTTTACAATCTCATTCAAACCGTAATAAAATCCTCAATAAATAATTAAATACCTCCGTTTTTATATACTATTGGTACAGCAGACTACAACCAATCAGGTTTTCTTTTCGCCGGTCTTATTTTATGAATGGCTCATTCTTTGATCCTAATTCTAATTTCCGCTTTAATTACCGATTCGTTGTTAACTCCTGAGTAGTCGCTACCGGTTTCAAAAATACAAAACCTAATTAGTTAAAACTGTTACCGGGTTCACTAACAGCAGGGCAAAATGCAGGGCTGCAATTTGATATGCGAGCAGCTTAAAACCCCCATAACGGAAGTGCGGAATAATAATAAAACAGGTAGACGATTGGTTTCAACGTTCAAGACGATATGGCTGACCTATGAAGGGATTCCGCTCTTTCTATACGGTATACACGAACAAGAACAAGACTCGGCATGGCGTGAAAATTTCACAGGGGGGAAGAAAATCATTGCGGGTACCACCAGTGTTGCAAACATGTTAAATTCGAAAAAAACCAACGCCTTGCATCTCGAGCGAGGAACATTTTTCACGTATCAATATACTCGTATTTTTCGAGTCGGTTTAATAAATTCTCCGCCGGCACGCTGTTGTACGGTAGCTCGTCTGGTGTACTCGGAGAATAAGCCAACACCGACCACCTATACGTAGAATGTAAATTAGATCCGAGATAATATTTATAATGTTAAAAATTAATAGTACGACATAGCATTAAACAGCGTTTATTTTTCATGCCACCGAAATATTCGTATTATTTTCATCGTTTACAAAATAATAATTCAAAAACGCACGTTCGCTATATTCCATCTTTCAGCACCGAAAAAACAACCTCCAAAAGTCGTATCTAGATGTAACGATAACACCGGTATCTTAATTTAAGAAGACAGTCTGGTGCAGATAAAAGAATTTCATAAAAGATCTTTTTTTTTCTGGTAGGTATGTACAAACAGTGGGAGTCTTTAAAAAATGAAGAATGCCGGCTGAAACTCCGTACAAGATATGGACTTTTTCGAATACTTACGAACTATACGTATTTGTGGAGAAAACCCCACAAAATGAATAGAAAAGTCGAAGAAGCTCTTTCTTTACCAGGTAGTTTTATAATTATAGCGTTACACAATTAATTTTTATTCTTATCTCTTAATCGCACCACCCTTAAAGATGAATCAGGCGAAGTATCCATTATAGACTGTTCGTAAACCAAACAGGGACAGAGTGTCCGATGGTAGGTATGAATGCATGTTAATCCGCAAATTTCAGATGTACGTCAAGCTCCCTTCCTCCAACCTCCCCCCCAGAGCTCATTTGGTTGTTTTAATTAAATGACATTGAAATCGAAATTAGAAAGAAAATACCAAGAATTTTGATACTTTGATCAATAGTGCCCAAAAATTTCGATTTTAGCCTTTCTCCCTACCTCAGCTTCAGGGAATCGTGGTTTAGGTTCGAGGTCAAAAAAATTTCAAAGTGGATTCGGGGGAGGGGAGGGGCCGAAAAACATACTCACATTTTGACAATTCACTCAGTCAGTTTCACTTACTTACGATGTCAAATCATATTAATTTGTAGGATTCTTTGGAACTAAAAATCAGACATGGTAGTACTCACTTTTACAGCTCATTTTGACATAAAGCGAGATTTTCTGCAATAATTCTGGTCGTTATGTAAATTTATAGAAAAAATTGATTATCACCATTAAGGGAGGGGATAGGGGTGGATAGTGTTGAATGATCTATTTCTACTTTTTTTGGCAAGAAAAAAAAGTTTGAGTCATATTTTATCTAAAATAGATTTATACACTCGGGATTACCAAAATTCCAGGTAAATTTGAAACAAAAATTAGCCAATTCCAAAAATAATGATAAGTGAGGAGGCTTGCTACCCCTCCGATTTCCCTATCTTTAGGATACCTATGCTTACTGAAGTTTCTGTTGCTCACGCTGATTTTTGAATTCTGGGGAATTTTTGAAAAAGAAAAAAAAAATCATTTTCCAGGGAAAATAATATATGTTTGAAACAGTAGCGTAGCCAAGAGGGGAGGGGGTACATCGGGTCCGGAAGGCCCACCCCATGAGGTAAAGAAATTACGTGAAAAAAATGTCATCTTGGAGCATTAAAAGTTAAATTTTCTCAAAGATTCGTCCTCGCTTCGCTCGGCCATGAACAAAATCACAGTTTATATCAACTATTTGAGGTGATTATGTAAAAAAAAAAAAAGGCTCCTGGTATTCCAAAACTTCATACTCACTTTGCACCCTCCCAAAAAAGCCTCCGGCGCCACTGCTTGGATTAGTTCGATATTATTTTTGGTTTTTAAGGTCAAAATAATTAGTATGGAAGTTGTTGGTTCCAAAATTAATTTTTAATCAAAGTCTATTTCCTAAATATCCTATCTACAAATCGCGTAAGACTTTATAATATCTGTGAGAATTTTAATATTTACGAAAATGATTCAAATTTTGAATTTAGTAGTGTTGAGCAAAATCGATTATTTGAAAATAATCGACAATCGATTAATCGATGGAAAAAATAATCGACCCTTCGATTAATCGATGAAAAAATAATCGATTAATCGATTATAATCGCAGTGGAAAATTCGAACGATTTTTCCTTTATTTTAGCGCCAGCGCTGCCACAAAAATTTCAAAAATTCCTTAAAATGGCTAAAATCCTCTTGGTCAAAAATCCTTGACCTTTTTTCTACAATTCTGAAAAAAAAAATGAAATAAAAACGTAAAAATTGAACTAAGTATTTTTATTTTAAATCACACGTTTCTCAGAGATCCTTACAAATTTTGAGCACCATTTGGGATTGAATAGGGGCATAACTTGAATTTTAGAAATTTTTAGCGAATTTTTTCGTTTTTTGGGTCAAAATTGAACAAACATAAAATAATCGAATATGCGATTATTTTTGCTGTATAATCGATTAATAATCGCCCAATACTAGAATTCAGTGTTTCTTATAGTAAAAGGGAATTTAGCAAGGGGAGAGGGTTAAACTCAAAATTTCTCAAAAATTATGAAAGTTCGGACCCCCCCTCCTCCATGAGAAATTTCTGGCTACGCCACTGGTCTAAAATGAAGGAAGTAGATTTTCATTATCAACTACTCCCCTTTGGGTCGAGACTAGGACACTAGTCCAGACCATTTTTTTCAACATGAAAAAAAAAACGTGTCTACTGGATCTCAAAAATGGTAACTCTTGCTATTTTCTGGATTTTTCTTGTCATTTTCGTGCAATTTTTCTTGTTCGAATTTACCCAAAAAATCCCATTTTCATCCTTGTATTAAAAAGAAAAAAGGAAAATGTTGAAAATTCTTGTTTTTTGGAGTAAAATCATTCAAATTCTTGCTATTTTCTGATTTTTCATTCTTGCCAGTAGACACTATAAAAATGCACTGTAGGTACCTACATGTTTTTTTTTTTCAAAAATTGGAAAAAGCGTAGTGAAAAATCGACGGTGATGATTTTTACTGGTTTAGGTAAATATTTACCTAATATTTTATATGGTTCCTGGACATTACCCCGAATCCGTTTCCCCGAATAGAAATACCCCCGAATGACCCTTTACCCGAATAACTATTTACCCGAATACGTTTTTCCCGAATTCAATTTTCCCGAATTCAATTTTCCCGAATGCATTAATGCCCGAATTAATCCGAAAAAATATTTATTAAATTGGAAGTAAAAAAAAATTATGAACTACAAAGAAATGTTATGTGATATATGTAGTTCGAAGATAATCGAGTTCAGTTTCCTGATTTACAAAATCGTTGGAGGTAGCAACAATTCCGGATATCCGCCTTTGAAGTTCCACCCTAGGGTGGTCCAATTTTGGAAATGTCAAGTTGCCCCCCCCTCTAAATTTTTTCCCAGCTGTGGTGTCATTCAATTCCTTATACTCTGGCGAAGAATTTTTGTCATGGTCGTGACCTCGTTTTCACAATTTTTCTGAAGAGGAGAGGGGGTGGGAGTAAATTTTTTCATTTCAGTTTTTAAATTTTCAAAAACTTCCAAAATTTTAAGAATTCTTTGCAAAAATCAGAGATAGGTATCTAACGAAATTTAATTTCCCCAAATAAATGTGAACAACCTCCAGTAGACAACTGATTTTTGTGTTTTGGGTGCTTCCCTCGCTCATATTGGGCCCCCTTATACGTCCACACGGGTAGCTATCGGGTCATTCGATTCCTTACACTTCACTGTACAATATTTTGCCATTGCCTTGACTCGTTTTTCCCCTATAAAGAAAGTTATGTGGCATATTGTGTGATGAAAGGTTAAATTCGGGAAATTAATATTCAGGGAAAAAATTATTCGGGGCATTAATTTTAGTATTCGGGGAAAAATGTATTCGGGGTATTGGATTCGGGAATATAGTATTCGGGGATAAAGGATTCGGGGAAACAGTTATCCGGGGAAATGTCCATTCGGGATGTTTATATTTCGGGTAATCGAATTCGGGTAAATGTCCTAGAATCATTTTATATTATCATCATTTCAGAAATTATGTTTCATTTTTTTTTCAATTTTTCATTGAAAATTGAAAACATGAAAAAATCGATATTTTTTAGTGCGTCAATGGTATTTTTATGAAAAGTCATAATAATATTTTTAAAATGGTTTAATTTCAAGGTTCAAGTCGGGAGTGAAATTTTTACCACGTAGTTTCAAGAGGTACGACTTTCTTGCTACCCTCTCCTGTAATCGAATTTCATATTTTCTACATTCTAAGAACTTTTCTGGAACCATCAGCAAAATTTTACTTTTCCCTACACATAAAATAATGCACTTCCCTGGAGAATTTCCTTTGTAAGTAGTAAGTACCTACCTAGGGAAATACCTATTCATTTTAGATTTACGAGTTGACATGCGGTAAGTATTTCAAAATGAAGAGAACTTGAGTTTTGAAGAATTACGACGGCGTATCGTCTCGATCAAACGCGAACAGAAAGATTCAAAGTATTAAAATAAGTAATAAAAAAGGTCACCGCAACACAAATCGGTACGTGATCTATATTTTTATTTTGTTCCTTTTCGCGTTTATCCGTATTCGATCTCACGCTCAAGACGCACCTCGTATTCAACAAGCCCAATAGTTCCAAAAATGACCCTCGAACAAACACACATAAACTGTGGACCCAGACTCAGACACAAACAAGGCATAAAAATAATTTCAATAAAAAATATTTTTTTAAATTAAAAGTCCGGCCATGATTTATAAAGCAAAAACTCATCCACCGAATAGCTATCAATTTTACAATAAGAAATAAGCTTTTATAGCCTGTCTTCTTTTATCCACAGCCGTGTAGGCTATACGAGTATACGAATTTACGAATACGAATACATACGCAGCAGCATCGAAATAACCCAAGCCAGCGACGGTTTTATCTATAAGGAAAATCTAAAACAAGGAAAAGGATATAAATTGGGTTTATATAAAGGCTTCTCACTTTAAACGCGCGGCTCCTGCGGTCCTCTCGTTTATATAAAGTGGCTAAATGATGGTCAACCGACGGTGATGATTGGGAGAGCTGTGTGACGCTGCGGCTGTGGACTTTCTACAATGTCTAACCGACCCATTAAAAGCGTACCGTTCGTAACCGCTGTGTATGCCATTTGTATCGGCTCGTTAATTTCGGCGCTATTTTGCAACAGTCTTTTTCTTTCGCCCCCCTTTTTGTCTACGTCCGAACGGTATAATTGTCGAATAAAGTAGATAACTCGCTATGCAGCGAAAAAGATCTGTTGTGCGTTGATTTTTCCTCAACTTTTTCTCAGCCTTTCTCAGCCAGTCACGTGGCGTGAAAAATGAGTAAATTTTAACGTCTGTACGAGCTCGGCCGTGGCGATGGTCAAGTACCACGTAGTCTTGAACGTGGAGGACAATTAAACTCTAGTGTCTTTTTAATACCTATACAAAGACCGAACAGGTCATCGCTCCTGGTATTGTGGTTCCATGGGGAGGCGTATAGAATAGGTACGTTCGTTGGTTTTGTCGTTACAAATACTTACCACGTCGATTTGTATTATTAAATGTTATTATTGCTGTTTTTACGGTCAACTTTTTGTATAATAGTGTCGTTTTGATACGTGATGCGTGTCAATTACTACCTACGGGTACCTACACCTTATACATGAGGAATTTTTTTGAAAGAGCGGAAATTTTCTCATGGTGTTAGGTATTTTTAAAAATATTTATCAATAATTTGACACGAAATGTATTTTTGTTATTTTCTTGCAAATTTAAGCAAAGTTCATCCGCAGAATGAAGATGACTGGAGAGTGAGTAAAAAACAGCAGATATGGACACCGGGGCATAATGGATATTACTTGAATGAAGTAAACAAACGGTCTATCGGCTAATTTTCTAAAAAAACGGAATAATTTTCTAAAAATGGGACAATTTTCCAAAAACCTGAATAATTTTTTGAAAAGCTTAACAATTTCTTAAAAAATTGGACAATTTTCCAAAACCCTGAATAATTTTCTAAAAAGCTTAACAATTTCTTAACAAATTGTAAAATTTGTCAAAAGTTGGACAATTTTCTGAAAAACAATAAAATTTTCCGAAAAATCGAAGAATTTCCTGAAAAACATGAATAATTTTCTAAAAAATTGAAAACTGCATATTTTTAAACTTGGAAGAACTACCTATTTCAAAAAAAAAAGTTGTGTTGAATTTTTCCCATATTCATACTATTTTGTATGTAGGTATGCTTACTGACAGCGAAAAAATATTTTAAAAAACAAAAAAAGTATCGTGATCAAGTAAATGACACACAAAAAAGGCACGTGCCTTCTTTGGCCATCTAAGCGCACCCAGGGGGCTCAGGGAGCTCAGGGAGCTCGAGCCCCCTCCCCCCTCCCAGCTTGGATAGGAGATTTTTTTATTGCCAAAATGTAAACAAAAGGGAATTTTTTGCTCTTGAAACATGATTTTTCAATAAAATTTCGCCCTCGCTTCACTCGAGCAGTATTTTGATCTTTCTATTTAAAAAATTGATGTTTTTTCACTGATCTTTTGGTCAAAAATCCCTAATTTCTCAACCAATTATTTTGACAGAAAAATCAGTGAAAAATAACTGAAATTATGTAATTTTTTAATTTTACTTGGCTCAAATCTATTTATGAATTATCAACTTACTGAAAATACCCTGACCAGGCCAGCGTCACTGAAATAACAAGTTACTGAATTTTTTCATTGAAATTTCCCCTCTATTTTCCCCCGAATTCTGAGCCTCTTCCTTAAATAATTTCTGGGTGCGCTTATGTTGGCCATTATTCCATTCATTCGTATTTATAACTGGACATTTTCCATTTTGAATAGGTACTAATGTTTTTTCAACGTTTTTGAAATTTTTTATATTAATCGAGAAGGACGCAATTTTGGAATTTTTTTGTAAAATCTTTTTCAACAGTCAACAGACACAGAGTATACCTTTTAAACCAACATATAATCACGTCTTAATTTTGCACAACTTTAAACTAAAATTAAACATGTATTGCACCCACTCTCACGAAAAAGTAACAAAAGAATAGAATTGTACGGAATTGAAAAATAATCATGCTACATAGGTACTCGTACCTAGTACCTACGGTATCTAAAAGCTAATTTTATCTTCTCTCGGAAAATTATTATCAAAACTTTCTAAAATTGAACCTTTCTCGAGTTATGCAGAGCAAAAAATAAAACTGTTCATAAGACAACGTCTAATCATCCGGGATGGAGAATTTATGGCCATCACAACGATAAAATCTGTATTGAAATTCTTTTTAAAAAGTTTTAATGATCTTAATATCCATTTATGTGCTTATTAGTTTCAACTGCTGTAAAATGATACGATAAGAGAAAAATTAAATGACATTTTGTGTGTCAGCACTCAACAAGTTTCGTGAAAAATTCGTTTACTCATATTTGCTTTAATACATAAAACCGTTCCAAGCGCTTGTCATGCAAGGTAAGAGAAAAGTATAGTACTATTTCAGTAATTAGTCCTTTTCATAACTGTGATGGATAGCGTTGGATGCATCTTCAATTATTGTGAAATGACTCAACTAATCAAGAAACCAATAATTTTAGAAAAAGAAAACAAAGAAACACCTATTTTTTCAGAAGAGACTTATCAAACTTCAGACTTTTTAAACTTTAATTTATAGTTTCATTTTTTTCCAAAAAAAGTGAAAAATGAATATGAAATTTTTAGAAAAAGAAACAATTTTTAGAACCCCCCTCCCTTCCCAAAAAATAGGAAAAAACTAAAACAATTTCTGGAAAAAAATAGAAAAATCAACCATTTTTTTAGGAAAAAAAAACAAATCATACGCATTGTAAATACTCATTAAACGTACCTACTTTATTGCATTTTTTATCAAGAAAAAAACAAGAAAAATAATTTTCAGAAAAAATACGAATACGTTTCAAAAAATTCTTAAAAAACAAGCTGTTTTGATAATAATAAAAAAAACTTCTTCCCCAAAAAACAGGTTACATGCAGAAAAAAATAACCATTTTCTAGGAGAAAAAAGTTGAAAATGATTTTTTCAAAACAATTTCAAAAAATAATTCTATCAACCAACAGCAAAAATCAAAAATATCAAACCATTTTCAAAAAAAACGTATGTGTTCTTTTTTGTTGTATTTTTGAAAGAAAATCAAAAAACTTATGAACAATAAGATAAGGTAGATCGAAAAAACATAGGTACTTGGGTACCTTAGATTTTGATTTTAGATTAAATTCATACGGGTGAGTCGTTTTCAGCTGAAAACTCAATATAAAATTTTTTTTCAGTCCTCAAGCTTAGCCAGGGAAAATCGAGTAGGGTCATTTTCATAAAAAATGGCGAGTTATTCATGGAGAAACTTTAAATATAGTACGGTGACGCAGAAAAAAAGAAAGGGGACTAAAAAGGTGCAATTTAAGTATCTACACCTTTCTGAACCATTGACGGCTCAATTCAATACCACTTTTGAGGTAAAGTTGCAGGTCGTTATACAGGGTGGCTCGGTTAAGGTGTGAAATATTGAAACCTCATATTCTACATATCAATACGAACAAAAAATGTCATATTCAACATGGGCCCAAAACGCTTTCTTTCTGAGATATTGCCGAGTAAAGAACTGGAAATTCGGCAACGTTGCGCATCGCGACGCCCGTGAAATGTTGCGTTTAACGAGACGAGCGTCGGGGTTACTTACGCGGAAGTTAATTACAGCGTTGCCACAAAATAAATTATGCTGAGATACCCTCCATTTTTTTGATTTTTTAGAAAAAAATTTTAGGCGAAATTTTTTTTATAATAATGAGGAATCATGAAAAATCATTAAATTCGATTTTTATTGTAATTTTGTGGGATGGTCGAAATTTGATAAATTGATTACTCAGCATCCAATAAATAAAAAAAACAGAAACTTGGGTTAATAGGTGTTAAATAAGTAGTACTACCCCTAAAAGTGAATAAAATTTCAATAAAATGATTTTTTGTTTTTGTTCGACCATTTTTCTGGTACAGAAACACATTTTTTACTTTAAAACACCTACTTATGAACCAAAAAAAAAAAATTGGTATACGTTTCTATGGACCTCCTTTCACTTTTTCCACCACCTACCCCCCGAAAATTTTCACTGCTAAAGCAAAAATTGCCAATTTTGAGTGAAATCTGGGCCCCCTTTAAAGGCGAATAACTCAGTAATGAAGCGTTTATGGCCCATCATGTATATCACATTTTTTACTCCAAATGATGAGTAGAATACGTGGTTTTAATATTTCACACCTTAACTGAGCCACCCTGTAGTATTGAGATTTTTGATTTTCTGAAAAACAAAATAAGGTTCTCTTGGTATCTAAACAAAACTCCAATCAATATTCAAGCATTAATAAATTAATATTAAAAAAATAGAACAAAAAGTGGAAAATTTTGCATTCCAGTGTTGCCAATTTCTACTTTCCAAGGGTAAAAATCAATTTTTGCAATAAAAAAATTAGAAATTTGATCAATAAATAATTAAAAATGGTTTTGGATTGCCAGAATCGGAAGCTCCAAGCTCGTATGCTTATTTCACTGAAAATTAATTGTCCTGCCTCACAAGTAAGCCTAGCTATATCAGTTTTTCCAAAAAATTCAAACTAAGCAAAATTAATGAAAATTGGTTTACGCAGCTTCAGTGCTGAAGTTTTAATTGGTCTCTTTCCCATCCCCCTCTATCTTAAAAAATAGTAAACAAGCAATAAAATCAGAATAGATGGTTGAAATTTTCAAAACACTATTTTCAACCAAATATAATTAAGATTACACTTCTATATGTGGACACTTGCGACATCTCAATAAAATCCCCACAATAGAACTTTAAAAAGCCACATTTCAAAACCATAAGTCACAACAGCCATATTTCACTACCCTTCTAAAAAAATTTCACCGCACCCTTTGAAATTGAAAACTCACCGCCATCAAGCCGCCGAAAAACATGTCATACTTCGCGGAAAATTAAAAAACACTGTAAACCCGTCGGGTTGCATCCGCATCGGCCGCACTGGCACGAGCGACCGTACCACCAGGCAGTTTATTTATTTGCCACGAGAACGATAATCGACGTCGAAATTATCTCTATCCCTCGCCTCATCCCTTGAAACAATTTAATAGCGCGCGAGATGACATAAAAAATATACCCAACAAAAGCGAGTCGTCTGTCCGTATGATGCATTATGATACAAATTTCCATATCCGAGTTATAATAACTCTTGCGTAAAGAAACGGCGTAGGACACGTGTCACACGACACGAAAGCGACCACCGATCAAATAAGTAACTTCTTTTTTCTTTTTTTTCCTCTATGCCGATAGCCTTTCGCAGGAAAAGGAAATTCTTTTTCAGGAAATAAGCCACTTTGTTCTCGCGCTTCCGATTTGTTTTAACCGAGCAAGAAAAATCGACAGTACGCTTAAAAAGTATATCTATCGGGACTCTGTCGAATGGTGTTTCCTTTTATTTTTCTTCTCTTTTTTATTCCTTTTCAAAGTATATCTATCTTTTTCCTCCCTCTTAGCCTATATAGTAATAACATTAGTATAAGAGAAATTGTTAGGTTATTTTATTCCACTTCGTTAAATCGTATTATCTATTCTGGTGAATTTTTATCGCGGTATGAATTAATTTCGCAGTTTTGATTTTTCTTCCCTCTTCCGAATGGAATATTTTCTTACATCGATAGGGATTTTTTTTTCTTTCCCATCTCGAGTTGCCAACTCGTCGCCGTTTTTCCTCAATTTGGTAATGTTTCTGGGGCAGAAAAAAAACCATATGCTTTTTTTTCCTTATCTAGTTATATCTTCGTAACAGAGAGGCTGTGAGAACTGATCATAAGGTTAAAACAACGTGTAATTTAATTTGCACTTGGTTAATGGATAGCGGATGTTCGACGAGTCAGACACTTTGTAAAACAAGGTGCACTGCGTTTGTCCGTAGATACTTCCGCAAAATGAAATGATCAGTGGTACTCTAAAAGGAAGTGTAAATACTTATTTTAAAATGGACGAGATTTCAGAAACACGAGCAACTACGTAAATTAACTATACCTACGAGTAGGTATAATATTAAAAAAGCAAACAAGTTGAAAATTAAACCATGGCTTTGAAACGTACTCAGCCAAGAAAACTGACGGGCCACAACGGAAAAATTTCATTTTGAAAAAAGCTGTTCGTGTTGTAGGTTCATTTTCTCAGCAACCTCCGCTAAGTAAAAATTTAGATACTTAGTCGAATTACGAACCGTAGTCACGTACGATGAGAAGCAACGAGCAGGGATGCGTTGATTTGAACGATTCTTTACGAAATATAGGTACTTTACTGAAAGTATACCCAATATTCTTTTACTTTTTTGTTTACTTTTTACAAGTTCGTTGGAGGATTGTTAGCGAATTCTGTTGGGTTGCAATTGAAAGTATGTGTGGGAAATTTTCCTCGTAAATGAATAAAAATTTTCTAGGATAACAATTCACAATTTTTTTTTTTGAAATAAGCTTTTACATATGTCGCGGAATAAGTCTTGTTTTCTAAAGTATGTGAATGGACCTATAGCCAACTAAATCAATTACATGTCTCTGAAGATGAAGAATCAAAAAAAAAATTAATACCAACAAAAAATTTTCATCTTTCATTACAATTTTTCTTTTAAAAAAGTGTACAAGAAATGGATACTAAAAATTTCTATCACTAGAGAATTAAAATTAATACTTGGAAATAAAATCATAATATTAATTTTTGCAATGAATTGAAGAAAATCATTGGAAAAGAGTGTGCCATGACCGGATACGGGGTGAATTTGGGCCTAGGCGCTTTTGTGCTTCTATAAACACCTCAAGTGGTGTATATTGACTATAGAAATAATGTTTCACAAAATTTTGGACCCCTACACCCTTCCCATTCGAAGTTATGGCCATTTTATTGCATTATTTTCATGAATTTTCAATTTCAACCGAAGTGAAGGAAATTTTTTGTTCTTTGGCACATAGTTACATGTCGTAGAGGTGTATTTATGATCATTTTTTCAACAATTTTGGTGCACTCCTTCACGTCTTTTCGGCTATTTGAAGTTTTCAACCCAAAAAACACCATAAGCGAAGATCGATCACCCTGGAAAAATTAATAAAAAAATACATTTTTCATGTAGAATTTTGCTGTGAATTTTATTTCGGCCATTTCTTTGATTTCTTTGAACTAAGAGCCGAGCATCCCGAATAGGTATCCACTATCCGTACAGAAATGTTGTCATTTTAACAGATTTTTAAAATTTTGAGCGTTTTATGCAGAAAGAAATTACCAAATGAAAAAACCAATCCCATATTTGTGTTCAGCAGGTAAAAATACCCAGATAAACACCCTTTATCAGAGGCGTCATCAAGGGGGGCCTTCAAGGGGGGGCAGGCTCCCCGAAAAAAGTTCTGGCTCCTGCTTACACCCCCAAAAAAAGTCATGTTGTATTTATAAATTTACATTTCACTTACATCAGATAGGGATTTTCAAAGCATTAAAACATGAAAAAAGGTATTTTTAGAGCATTAAAAATCCAATTTTTTCAATTACAATTTTATGATCTATCTATCTGAGACAAAAGTGCGGAAAATGCTCCCTTTTTACCCCCTCCCTGTGAAAAGTCAGTCCCCCTTTTCCACTCCGAAAAATTAAAAAAGTTGTCCAACACACGGCCCCTTTTGTGCCCCCAATTTTCGATTCTGACGACGCCACTGCCCTTTATGCGATAATTTTTTCATGGTGAAAAAAGTGAATTTCGAGTCAATATACATCATTCGAGGTGTTTAAGAGCCCAAAACCGCCTAAGGCCAAATGCACCCATTATCCGGCCATGCCCTAAAAAATAGGAAATCTTAAACAATTTTCAGAAAAAAAACGAAAGTTATTATTGAAAAGTCAAAAACTTTAAGAACAATAGATACCAAAAATCTCTAATTCTAAATGAGTCAAATTTGGTGAAAATCTGCTGTTTTGACTCAGTGAAATACTTTTTGTTGAAAATCAGTGCTTTTTCTGTCAAAAATTTTAATTTTTTCCCCATAAATTAGTAAATTAGATAGCTGAGGTATCAATGAAAATTCATTGACTTTCCATGAAAATTAATTTCACTAGGTAATCTAAAAAACCACTAAATTTTATTAAATTTGACTGATTCAGATTTAGATAGTCGATACGTTTTGAAATGAAAATTAATTATAGTTTAGGCGAATGATCCTCATTTGGTGGGGGAGGGGGGCAATTTCTACCCTGCGAGCCCAGCGAAGCTTTTATCGCGGAAAATTGTCGAGAGTGGTCTTCTAAGTAACCCCTAAAAGTTACCTCCTCCAGACCCCTTGCTAATTTTTTATGGAGATTTCACTTCACCCCCTCTCTTCCAATGTTTTTTTTTCTATCTCTTTTGGATTTGATTTTGCGGTAAAAATAGCTCAATACTTTTTTGTTCTACATTCAATTTCCAACATTTTTTGTATGAAAAAATTTTTTGTACGACCATTAGCAGAGAATATAAAGAATCCAGAAGGAAGGGGTTTTGGGAAATATATGTACTATTATTTGAAAACGTGATATGGTATAAAATCGTACTAAACTGTACGTTTTTAACATGAAATTAATATGTAGTATTATGTAGGTAAATACTACTTGACCCCCCCTTTCCTCACCCCACCCCACCTTACCCGTTTGTTTTTATTTACCAGTAGCAATATGATTGAGGGGTGAGGTAGGGTGGACACATAGGAGGGGGAAGAGGGTCAAAAATACTTCCGGAAATTTCCAGCACTAAAAAAAAACTACAATCAAAAATGACCGTGATTTGTATTTCGAAAAAGTATTTTACTTTGTAATTATTTAAGAGTACTTCGACCGATTTGAGAGGTCGAAAATAGAATAAGTATCCACCAACTTTCAGCTTTCTACTTTAGTGCGTAAGCTGTAGGCGTATTTTTCAATTTTTTCAGAAAAAATTCTTCCAAAAATATGAGTTTTGGAAAATTGTACTTCAATCGATCAAATACTTATCAAATAAGTTACCAATATGAGTGAGTAATCTAAGTTTTTAGGAGCTAAAGTTCATATGGACCATTTTTATGGGTATCTTTTTTCCCGAGCTGGAAATTTCCAAAAAAAAATTGGAGACTCCAAAACGTCTTGAAACCGCTTCCAATCGATTCAGGAGTAAGGAAATAAGATACCTACATACCAAATTTCAGGTTTTTTTCGTTGATTATAGATCAAATTTTCATTTTTTCAGGGCAATGTGGTAATTTTGAAAGTTCAAAAATTCGCCAAAATTCGAGAAATGAACTTTGGAGCCAAAAAATTTTGGATATAGGATTCTTTTACGAAGTGCTTTCGATTTATTTTTGTTTCTGTCTAAAATTTTACTATGGGTTAGGTTACCTTCCTAGACAAAGAGCCAAGAAGATAATTCCCGAATGTAATAATTTTTGCTACTCGAAGCAAACTGATACCTCTACTTATTCGCAAAACCCAATCCAAGGATAAAGATAATACTTGAGCAACATGCAGAACAAGATTTAATAACACAGAATTTTTTTCGCTACACCTGTCAGTTGTATTGTATTTGCAACTTTGTTCTGCATTTATAATTCGTTTGGTATGGGATTACGTACCTACATTTAGAGCAAATCACTCGAGTAAATCACACGGTTAGTTGACATTATAGCCGACGACGGTCCGACGGTCGAGGCGACGGCCACAGAAACGGGCTTATTTCCCCGTTAATATGTTACGTCGCGATGCGTACAAGGCATGAAATAAATAACGTGTCGGCTGCCGTCTTCCGCGATTCAATTTCGCACACATACAAATTTACCTACGATCAAGTTGTAATTATCGATCTAATTATTATAAAAGAGGCTACGCTGTAGCCGCTATTAACGATACCATGCATTTATTACATTCTCTGTACCGTCCATTTTATACCAATGACGTCCTCCGCTTGTAATCGTTAGTTGACTATTATTTGTCACCGTTGTATCGCATAGGTACCTACTACCTACAGTACGCAGCTACACACATCCGTCTGTCAAAGTCTGTCACGAACGGTATTCTGTCCAAGTTGTGGAAAATTACAATCTTACGAAGTTTCGTATCAGTGACAAAAAGCTTTCGCTTCGTTATTATAATTCATCGAGTGTGACTTCTGCCATATAAGATTGTACCTATGGTATATTATACTCCCTTTGTCCTACGCTTAGATATAATTTTAGGTTTCAAATTTATTACGAGTCGCGATTCGGCTTACCATAGCATCGCGAGTCGTATATTAAAATAAATCGTGTCGTACGTCGAATAATCACGAATACGTAGTTATTTTTTTTAATTGTGTTATTACCTACGCCGAAATACTAATTGATGTTTTTTTTCCTCTTCCTTCCTATGAACACACTAAAGTACCTGAGTACCAGACCTGTGCAATGTGCATACCACTTATCTAATCCATGAAATAATGACATGTCAAACGTTGAGAACAGATTTAGAATTTTTGGAGAAGTAAAAAACAGGGTTTCCATCTTTCTGGAAAATCTGGAAAAGTCAGGAAAAATGTCAGGGAATTTAGAAATTTTCTCTGGAATTTTTTAAAAATCTAAAAGAAGGATAAATCATCTAGAAAACAGGTTCTTTGCTTATTTTACCTACTATAATTTTTTTTGAAACACCCTCGCTCCGCTCGGACCAAATTGTTACCTATATCTCTAGACTGATTTTTTATTTTTTTATTCGTCATTTTCTGTTAATTGTGTAAAAAATAATATTCAAAAATGTAAGTATGTCTTTGTCTCACCAATGAATTTTTCAAAAAAAATTCTCTCGCCAAGTTGGGGATAATTTACACAGTTCTTTCTTTCCACAAAATTCATTGATTTTTTTTTAGGAAACTTACCTACTTTTAAATAAGCAGCGATGAGAAAGGAATGCCATGATACGCTTGACCACGAGATTGAAAAAAAAAAGGAAGGGAATGGAAAATAATTCGAAATTATTAGTCACGTTTTGGAAAACTTCAATGAGAGAAAACCGATAAATTTTCAGGGGTGCGAACAGAAATTATTTTTGTTTCTGGTTATTGGTTAAGAATCACAATTTGGTGGGAAAATATACGGTTATGGTTCTTTTTGGATCATCAAATTCGTACCTAATAATTGGTTATAGTTTTTTCTGTTTTATCATTGGTTTTGGTTTTGGTTATGGTTATTGGTTTTTTGTCATTTTTTATGTACACCACTGTAATGTTCAGTTTTTTGTTTTTTGCTTTTTAAAAAATTGAAACAAGTCGAAAAAACGCTTGTACGTACTAAAAATATAACAGTAGGTACCTATCTAGACACCAACTGACAAAAAAAATGAAAATCTGAAATAAATCCTAGTCCAAATTTATTCCAAGCTCAACTTTTTAAATTTCAACTCTAATTTTTTTAAAGCTATATCCAATTTAAAAAATTTTCCAATCAGTGAAATTGTTTAAAAAGTAGGTAATAAAAACAAGAAATCAAAAAAATATGAAAAATTGAAGTTTGAAAAATTTTGAGAAAATTGAAATCAAGTTGGAAAAACTTCTGAAAAAGGTGAAATTGAGAATAATTTTTCTTTAATAATTTTCAGTAGAAAGATTTTACGATTTTAAAGTTGAAGAAACTTGAAGAAATTTTTTAGAAAAATCAAAAAATTTGAAAAATTGAAATTAACCAATAATTGAAGCGAATTATTAGGTATTGGTTTTTGGTTACTGATCCGAAAACTATTTTCGAAGCGTTATGGACCAATTAAGGGTAAAGTGCCCTAACTTCGACCGCTTCCTAATTTCGACCACCGGCCGATTTCGGCAGCTATGGACGCAATCTACACGAAACAATTTTTTCATGTTCCTTTTTCATAGATGAACAATTTGAGACCAAAATCACAACCATCTAAGCAAAATTAGCGGAGAAAATTGAAAAAAACGAAATCGTATAGGTGAATTTTTTTTTACGTATTCTTTGATCTCAAATTATAAATAGTTTTAAAAATAAATTCTACCAAATAATTGTGAATTGTGATGGAGCATGGTGCCAGATTTCGATAAAATCATCGTTTTTGAAAACAAATGGAGATACGCAACAAAAATTTTCACCGAAGTTCAAATTCTTTGGGCTGTAGGGTTGTCGTTTTGCTCTCATTTTGTTTAGGTATCTGTGAAAGAAGAATATGAAAAAATTCTTTTCGGGTAGATTCCGCTTTATGCGGGTGAAATCAGCTGGTGGTCGAAATTAGGAACCCAAGATTTCAAAATCGATTTTTGAGTTTCCTCAGAAACAAAATCGCAAAAAATACAAAAAATAATTGTATCGGCTCAAAGTTTTAGGGAGTGGTAGATGAAGGATCAAGGTATTTTTAAGTCATTTTCGACGTTTCTACCTCAAAAAGTCTTCGATTGGTGGAAGTTTGAAAAAATGGCAACCTTACCCTTATGGTTCTTTTTCAAACAATTCATTTTTGGTTATTGGTTTTGGTTCGTAAAATACTTGGTTATTTATTGGTTGTTGGTTTCTGTTCACACCCCTGTAAATTTTCAATTTTTGAAGGCCTTTTTTCGCAAAAATTGGTATATTTCAATAAAATAAACGATATTTTACCCCCTCATCGATTTTTTATTTAGGTACTGGGGAAAGCCGAAAAGATTGCAGGGGCTTGCTTGGAATTTATAAAATTGGAGGTAGGTACCTTTTTTTTGTGAGGGAATGGGGAGAGCGCAATGAATCGTGAAGAAATTTTTCAACTTTTAGCCCGGAAAAATCCAAATTTTCATTTGCATGAATTGGTAGATACCCTGACATAATTTGTTTCATTTTTCAAAACTTTGTAGTTTTGCTTCAAAATATAGTTTTTTATTTTTATTTGAAATTTTTTCTTCAATAAATTCAAGTTCTTAAGTTTTTGTATGGGAAGGGGGAGGGGGACAAAAATTTTTAGAAATAAATTTGAATCGTTTTTGTGGCCGAAAAAGGAGCATCTAAAAATCTCGTAAAAAGGTTTTGAAAAAAAATTGTTAGAAATCATGCATTTCAAATCATTCTTCTACCCAATTTCGAAGGAAAACTTTAAAACGTTGATCTGGAAAACCAAGAAAAGTCAGGGAAAATCATTTCGGAAATATTGTGGACATCATGAAAAAGTAGGTTCAACAGCTCAAGATGTCGTAATTGCAAAATCCGAGCAATAAAAAAAATCCCTCGATTTTTTTCAATCTAGGCCACATACCATTAATCGAAATCAAATTAATTCTCTAATAACCGCAGCAGCTCGCACTAACATGGAATCACCACATCATCCAAAACTGCTCCGCAACCCTCCGCCATCCTTTGTGCCGTGCATTCGACTGCATTAAACGCGACGCTACCACCGATACCATACATAATCAAAATAACAAACACGACCCGACAAAACAAGCTGATTTCATCAGTATGCAAATTTGTACAATTGTCAATACCAGAGCTGTCGTGCATTTTAAATAGTGGCAAATAGGTACTAGCAAAACTGCAAAAGAGAGAGAAAGAGAGCAAGACAACGCAAGGATTTCTTAAAAGGACGGGGGATCTAATTGCATCGGTTAAAGTGTATCCTTTACAAAGAAGGGTCGTAGTCGCTTTATCTGCGGTGGTGTGATTCAAGGGGGTGAAAGTTAGCCGCTGTGACGACCGAAAACGGCAGGCCTTTAAAAGCGTCCTGCGTCCAAGTCGCTCGAGCTGTAGTCAGCGCCGCAGCAATTTGGAAAAGTCAGCATAGTACATCACGTCGCACCAGCACGTGTTATCTGAAACGAACTCCGGAAGAAAGACATTTCCGTTTTATTTTCATCGACGTGCTTTTCGATTCGCGGCATGCTGGTCCATTACTTGACGAATTTTATACGAATGCGAAACTGTTGTCTCTTGGCTGTGGCGTAATAACGATGCGGCTTCGAAATGCTCGATTTTGGATTCGGATATAAAATGTTACGCGATACACGTTTCCTGATGATGGTGCGGTATTGGATTTTATACTTGAGGGGTTCGATGGGTGAACGGATTTAAGGTTTGTTAACGTAAATGATTAGGGATTTTTTTTGAAAAATAATTTAGCAAGGAACGTAGACGCTGGAATTTGAACATGGACGACAAATATCATTTGTAATTGTAATAAATGTTTAAGGTCAGGTACGTACGCACTCAAATCGAAGCATTACAGCAAGATATGACCTCAGAAAGGATACCATAAGTCGAAAAATTAAATTTTTCATCAATATCGAGAAACCAAGTTTGGGTTATGTCATGATCAATTTCAATTAAGATGGATAAGTTTCAGGACTAACGGTGAGGATGATTAATCAAAAATTTGGGAAATCAAAAAAAGAGCTCAAAATCAGACAGTCGTGAATTTTGAATCAATAATTATCTACTTATTAACTTTCATTCGCGATTTTGTTCGGAAATATTAAATTTTATGACTAATTTGATGATTTTTAGTGGGGAAAACATGAATTTACACTTTTCGGCCTCCCGGTGTGATTATTGAAAAAACTCAAAAAGGGCATTTTCATATAATTTCCAAAAATCGTCGTTTTTTGTCGTTTCATTAAGAAACGACACTTCTTCGGACTTTTGAGGTGATTTTTGGGAAAATCAAAAAATGACATTTTTACAAGTTTTCCAAAAATCCTAGTTTTTTGTCATTTCTTATCGTTTCTTGTCGCTTCTACAAGAAACGACAATTTTTCGGAATCCCGATGTGATTATTGAAAAAACTCAAAAAGGGCATTTTCATATAATTTCCAAAAATCGTAGTTTTTTGTCGTTTCTTACACTTTTTTGGCCTTTTGAGATGATTTTTGGAAAAATCAAAAAATGATATTTTCACAAGTTTTCCAAAAAATGTTGTTTCTTGTCGAGTCTTCAAGAAACGACACTTTTTCGGGATTTTAAGGTGATTTTTGAGAAAATCGCAAAATAACATTTTCACAAGTTTTCCAAGAATTTACGTTTTTTGTCGTCTCTTCAAGAAACGGGACTTTTTCGGCCTTCTGAAGTGATTTTTGGGTATATACAATAATGACATTTTCACAAGTTTTCCAAATATTGTCGTTTTTGATCGTTTTTTGTCGTTTCTTCAAGAAACGACACTTTTTGGGCCTCCAAAGGTGATTTTTGAAAAAATCCAAAAATGACATTTCCAAAAATTTCCCTAAAATCGTCGTTTTCAATCGTTTCTTGTCGTTTCTTCAAGAAACGACACTTTTTGGGCCTCCGGAGGTGATATTCGAAAAAATCCAAAATTGAGATTTTTCAAAATTTCCCTAAAATTGCAGTTTTTTGTCGTTTCTTGTCATTTCTTCAAGAAACGACACTTTTTGGGCCTCCAGATGTGATTTTTGAAAAAATCCAAAAATGACATATCCAAAAAATTTTCTAAAATTGCAGTTTTTTGCGGTTTTTTGTCGTTTCTTCAAGAAACGACACTTTTTGAGACTCTGGAGGTGATTTTTGAAAAAATCTAAAATTGTGATTTTCCAAAATTCTCCTAAAATTGCAGATTTTTGTCGTTTCTTGTCGTTTCTCCAAGAAACGACACTTTTTGGGCCTCCAAAGGTGATTTTTGAAAAAATACAAAAATATCATTTCCAAAAATTTTCCTAAAATCGTTGTTTTCAATCGTATCTTGTCGTTTCTCTTTTTGGGGCTCCAAAGGTCATTTTTAAAAAAATCCAAAAATGAGATTTCCCAAAATTCCCCTAAAATTGCAGTTTTTAGTCGTTTCTAGTCGTTTTTTCATGTAACGACACTTTTTGGGCCTCCAGATGTGATTTTTGAAAAAATCCAAAAATGACATTTCCAAAAAATTTTCATAAATTGCAGTTTTTTTCGGTTTTTTGTCGTTTCTTCAAGAAACGACACTTTTTGGGCCTCCGGAGGTGATTTTTGAAAAAATCCAAAATTGAGATTTTTCAAAATTTCTCTAAAATTGCAGTTTTTTGTCGTTTCTTGTCGTTTCTTCAAGAAACGACACTTTTTGGGCTTCCGGAGGTGATTTTTGAAAAAATCCAAAATTGACAATTCCAAAAATTTCCCTAAAATCGTCGTTTTCAATCGTTTCTTGTCGTTTCTTCAAGAAACGACACTTTTTGAGCCTCCAGAGGTGATTTTTGAAAAAATCCAAAATTGTGATTTTTCAAAATTCCCCTAAAATTGCAGATTTTTGTCGTTTCCTGTCGTTTCTTCAAGAAACGACACTTTTTGGGCCTCCAGATGTGATTTTTGAAAAAATCCAAAATTGTGATTTTTCAAAATTTCTCCTAAAATCGCAGATTTTTTTCGTTTCTTGTCGTTTCTTCAAGAAACGACACTTTTTGGGCCTCCTGAGGTGATTTTTGAAAAAATCCAAAAATGACATTTTCAAAAAATTTTCTAAAATTGCAGTTTTTTCGGTTTTTTGTCGTTTCTTCAAGAAACGACACTTTTTGAACCTCCGGAGGTGATTTTTGAAAAAATCCAAAATTGTGATTTTTCAAAATTACCCTAAAATCGCAGATTTTTGTCGTTTCTTGTCGTTTCTTCAAGAAACGACACTTTTTGGGCCTCCGGAGGTGATTTTTGAAAAAATCCAAAATTGACATTTCCAAAAATTTTCCTAAAATCGTCGTTTTCAATCGTTTCTTGTCGTTTCTTCAAAAAACGACACTTTTTGGGCCTCCGGAGGTGATTTTTGAAAAAATCCAAAATTGTGATTTTCAAAAATTTCCCTAAAATTGCAGTTTTTTTGTCGTTTCTTGTCGTTTCTTCAAGAAACGACACTTTTTGGGCCTCCGGAGGTGATTTTTGAAAAAATCCAAAATTGACATTTCCAAAAATTTCCCTAAAATCGTCGTTTTCAATCGTTTCTTGTCGTTTCTTCAAGAAACGACACTTTTTGAACCTCCGGAGGTGATTTTTGAAAAAATCCAAAATTGTGATTTTTCAAAATTACCCTAAAATCGCAGATTTTTGTCGTTTCTTGTCGTTTCTTCAAGAAACGACACTTTTTGGGCCTCCGGAGGTGATTTTTGAAAAAATCCAAAATTGACATTTCCAAAAATTTTCCTAAAATCGTTTTTTGTCGTTTTTTGTCGTTTCTTCAAGAAACGACACTTTTTGGGCCTCCGAAGGTGATTTTTGAAAAAATCCAAAATTGAGATTTTTCAAAATTTCCCTAAAATCGCAGTTTTTTGTCGTTTCTTGTCGTTTCTTCAAGAAACGACACTTTTTGGTCCTCCAAAGGTGATTTTTGAAAAAATCCAAAAATGACATTTCCCAAAATTCTCCGAAAATCACAGTTTTTTGTCGTTTTTTGTCGTTTTGTCAAGAAACGACACTTTTTGGGCCTCCGGAGGTGATTTTTGAAAAAATCCAAAATTGTGATTTTTCAAAATTTCTCCTAAAATCGCAGATTTTTTTCGTTTCTTGTCGTTTCTTCAAGAAACGACACTTTTTGGGCCTCCGGAGGTGATTTTTGAAAAAATCCAAAATTGAAATTTTCAAAAACTCTCCTAAAATCACAGTTTTTTGTCGTTTTTTGTCGTTTCTTCAAGAAACGACACTTTTTGGGCCTCCGGAGGTGATTTTTGAAAAAATCCAAAATTGAGATTTTCAAAAATTCTCCTAAAATCGAATTTTTTGTCGTTTCTTGTCGTTTCTTCAAGAAACGACACTTTTTGGGCCTCCGGAGGTGATTTTTGAAAAAATCCAAAAATGAGATTTTCAAAAGTTTTCCTAAAATCGTCGTTTTTTGTCGTTTCTTGTCGTTTCTTCAAGAAACGACACTTTTTGGGCCTCCGGAGTAGATTTTTGAAAAATCCAAAAAATGCATTTTTCAAAATTTTCCTAAAATCGTCGTTTTTTGTCGTTTTCTTGTCGTTTCTTCAAGAAACGACACTTTTTGGGCCTCCGGAGGTGATTTTTGAAAAATCCAAAATTGACATTTTCAAAAATTTCCCTAAAATCGTCGTTTTTAGTCGTTTCTTGTCGTTTCTTCAAGAAACGACACTTTTTTGGCCTCCGGAGGTGATTTTTGAAAAAATCCAAAATTGACATTTTTCAAAATTTCTCTAAAATCGCAGTTTTTTGTCGTTTTTTGTCGTTTCTTCAAGAAACGACACTTTTTGGGCCTCCGGAGGTGATTTTTTAAAAAATCCAAAATTGACATTTTAAAAAATTTTCCTAAAATCGTCGTTTTCAATCGTTTCTTGTCGTTTCTTCAAGAAACGACACTTTTTTGGCCTCCGGAGGTGATTTTTGAAAAAATCCAAAATTGTGATTTTTCAAAATTACCCTAAAATCGCCGATTTTTGTCGTTTCTTGTCGTTTCTACAAGAAACGACACTTTTTGGGCCTCCGAAGTAGATTTTTGAAAAAATCCAAAATTGACATTTTCAAAAAATTTTCTAAAATTGCAGTTTTTTCGGTTTTTTGTCGTTTCTTCAAGAAACGACACTTTTTGGGCCTCCGGAGGTGATTTTTGAAAAAATCCAAAATTGTGATTTTTCAAAATTTCTCCTAAAATCGCAGATTTTTGTCGTTTCTTGTCGTTTCTTCAAGAAACGACACTTTTTGGGCCTCCGGAGGTGATTTTTGAAAAAATCCAAAAATGACATTTCCAAAAAATTTTCTAAAATTGCAGTTTTTTGCGGTTTCTTGTCGTTTCTTCAAGAAACGACACTTTTTGGGCCTCCGGAGGTGATTTTTGAAAAAATCCAAAATTGAGATTTTTCAAAATTTCTCTAAAATCGCAGTTTTTTGTCGTTTCTTGTCGTTTCTTCAAGAAACGACACTTTTTGGGCCTCCGAAGTAGATTTTTGAAAAATTCTAAAATTGAGGTTTTCAAAAGTTTATGTAAAATTGTCGATTTTTGTCGTTTCTTGTCGTTTCTTCAAGAAACGACACTTTTTGGGCCTCCGGAGGTGATTTTTGAAAAAATCCAAAATTGACATTTCCAAAAATTTCCCTAAAATCGTCGTTTTCAATCGTTTCTTGTCGTTTCTACAAGAAACGACACTTTTTGGGCCTCCGAAGTAGATTTTTGAAAAATTCTAAAATTGAGGTTTTCAAAAGTTTATGTAAAATTGTCGTTTTTTGGTCGTTTCTTGTCGTTTCTTCAAGAAACGACACTTTTTGGGCCTCCGGAGGTGATTTTTGAAAAAATCCAAAATTGTGATTTTTCAAAATTTCTCCTAAAATCGCAGATTTTTGTCGTTTCTTGTCGTTTCTTCAAGAAACGACACTTTTTGGGCCTCCGGAGGTGATTTTTGAAAAAATCCAAAATTGTGATTTTTCAAAATTTCCCCTAAAATCGCAGATTTTTGTCGTTTCTTGTCGTTTCTTCAAGAAACGACACTTTTTGGGCCTCCGGAGGTGATTTTTGAAAAAATCCAAAATTGAGATTTTTCAAAATTTCCCTAAAATCGCAGTTTTTTGTCGTTTCTTGTCGTTTCTTCAAGAAACGACACTTTTTGAACCTCCGGAGGTGATTTTTGAAAAAATCCAAAATTGTGATTTTTCAAAATTTCTCCTAAAATCGCAGATTTTTGTCGTTTCTTGTCGTTTCTTCAAGAAACGACACTTTTTGGGCCTCCGGAGGTGATTTTTGAAAAAATCCAAAATTGTGATTTTTCAAAATTACCCTAAAATCGCAGATTTTTGTCGTTTCTTGTCGTTTCTTCAAGAAACGACACTTTTTGGGCCTCCGGAGGTGATTTTTGAAAAAATCCAAAATTGTGATTTTTCAAAATTTCCCTAAAATCGCAGTTTTTTGTCGTTTCTTGTCGTTTCTTCAAGAAACGACACTTTTTGGGCCTCCGGAGGTGATTTTTGAAAAAATCCAAAATTGTGATTTTTCAAAATTTCTCCTAAAATCGCAGATTTTTGTCGTTTCTTGTCGTTTCTTCAAGAAACGACACTTTTTGGGCCTCCAGATGTGATTTTTGAAAAAATCCAAAATTGACATTTCCAAAAATTTCCCTAAAATCGTCGTTTTCAATCGTTTCTTGTCGTTTCTTCAAGAAACGACACTTTTTGAACCTCCGGAGGTGATTTTTGAAAAAATCCAAAATTGTGATTTTTCAAAATTACCCTAAAATCGCAGTTTTTTGTCGTTTCTTGTCGTTTCTTCAAGAATCGACCCTTTTCTGGCCTCCGGAGGTGATATTCAAAAGAATCCAAAATTGTGATTTTTCAAAATTCCCCTAAAATCGCAGATTTTTGTCGTTTCTTACTTTTTGGGCGTCCGGAGGTGATTTTTGAAAAAATCCAAAATTGACATTTCCAAAAATTTTCCTAAAATCGTCGTTTTCAATCGTTTCTTGTCGTTTCTTCAAGAAACGACACTTTTTGAACCTCCGGAGGTGATTTTTGAAAAAATCCAAAATTGTGATTTTTCAAAATTCCCCTAAAATCGCAGATTTTTGTCGTTTCTTGTCGTTTCTTCAAGAAACGACACTTTTTGGGCCTCCAGATGTGATTTTTGAAAAAATCCAAAAATGACATATCCAAAAAATTTTTTACTAAATTGCAGTTCTTTGCGGTTTTTTGTCGTTTCTTCAAAAAACGACACTTTTTGAGCCTCCGGAGGTGATTTTTGAAAAAATCTAAAATTGTGATTTTCCAAAATTCTCCTAAAATCGCAGATTTTTGTCGTGTCTTGTCGTTTCTCCAAGAAACGACACTTTTTGTGCCTCCAAAGGTGATTTTTGAAAAAATACAAAAATATCATTTCCAAAAATTTTCCTAAAATCGTTGTTTTCAATCGTATCTTGTCGCTTCTCTTTTTGGGGCTCCAAAGGTCATTTTTGAAAAAATCCAAAAATGAGATTTCCCAAAATTTCCCTAAAATTGCAGTTTTTAGTCGTTTCTAGTCGTTTTTTCAAGAAACGACCCTTTTTGGGCCTCCGGAGGTGATATTCGAAAAAATCCAAAATTGTGATTTTTCAAAATTCCCCTAAAATCGCAGATTTTCGTCGTTTCTTGTCGTTTCTTCAAGAAACGACACTTTTTGGGCCTCCGAAGTAGATTTTTGAAAAATTCTAAAAATGAGGTTTTCAAAAGTTTATGTAAAATCGTCGTTTTCAATCGTTTCTTGTCGTTTCTTCATGAATCGAAACTTTTTGAGCCTCCGGAGGTAATTTTTGAAAAAATCCAAAATTGTAATTTTCCAATATTCCCCTAAAATCGCAGATTTTTGTCGTTTCTTGTCGTTTCTTCAAGAAACGACACTTTTTAGGCCTCCCGGAGGTGATTTTTGAAAAAATCCAAAATTTCCTTAAAATCTTATTTTTTTGTAGTGTCTTGTCCTTTCTTTAATAAACGACGCTTTTTGGGCCTCCGGAGGTGATTTTTGAAAAAATCCAAAATTGACATTTCCAAAAATTTCCCTAAAATCGGTAACGACAATTTTTGGAAAACTTGTGAAAATGTCATTTTTTGATTTTCGCAAAAATCACCTCAAAAAGCCGAATAAGTGTCGTTTCTTGACGAAACGACAAAAAATGAAAAAAAAACGACGATTTTTGGAAATATACACCTCTTACCTACTTTATAAGGCTTCATAATCGAAAAACAGGAATTTTGGAGGACTTCCCCCTCCCTTCCCCCAAATATTCAAACATTAGCTCCTTCATCTAGAGTGGGGCATTTGTCCCATTAATTTAATTCAAAAAATCCTTGTTTCAAGCAAGTATCTATTGCCTCTATTTCAGGAAATTCCCAGGGCAAATTTTGTTTATAAAATCAATTTACGCGTACATGCCAGATATCAATCAATGAGGCATGAGGCCGAAGAAGATACTGTGCTATAAGCAGAAAATATAACATCGAATTTCACAGAAATTTTAAAAACATCCGTTATTTCGTAAAAATAATGATTTTCAAACTATGAATTTTTCCAGCGAGCAAGTAATACGTACAAACTAAAAGTAGAATCGACTGATTTTATTATGGACGAAATTCAGACGACGTAAATCGTAAAAGTCTAAAATCGATTGAGGCAGGGCCTATTTTAGAGCGCAACTCTGCATATTTTGTGCTGCTCCAAAAAAATTCACAGTTCCAGTTTTTTGGAATCCCCCCCCCCCTCAAATTACACCAGATAGAATTTTCAAAGCATTAGAACATGAAAAATGGCTTTTTTGGCCATTAAACCCCTAAATTTTTCAAAGCGTCGCCCTCGCTTCACTCGGGCATGAACAAAGGCTTTTTTTTCTCCCTCCCCCGGAAATTTTTCTGATATTCCAAATCTTTGTACTCACGTTGTACCCTCCCAAAAAAAAGTTTCCGACACCACTGCTCTCATTGCGCACCAAATAAAGAAAAAACATTGGTCCTCATGCAACAAAAAATTTGGGACAAAGAATTGGGTAAATGTGTTTATATGCGCAGTTCCAAATTTTCCTTCAATAGGTCCTGGACCGAGAAATCGATTATCGCCATCCCTGCATAATAATAAAATAACCACGGAGTTGGCGATCTTTACAGTAAAAGTAAACAAAACAATGTAAAAATGGTTCAACTTCATGGGAGAGGGGGCGTCAAATTTCGTTCATCGATTTCAATTTATTTCGATTTTTCACAATCTGTATGTTTTAGAATTGAATGCTAAACCTGTTAATGTAATGTTACAATGTTAGTATGTATTACCAATAAGTATGCTCGTTGATTTTTTCGCGCTAATTTTGCAGCTTGCCCGAATACACCTCTCCCCCTCCCCATTTAAACCACAATTTTCTGCTGTTCTCCTCGATTTCGTTGATTTTTTGTGGGGAAAAGAAGGAGCTACAGAAGTTTCAATTTTTTTTTCAAAAATCTTCATTTCAACATTTCATCTGTGATGAAGAAGCCAGCAAATCTAATGAAACTTGAGCAAAAATTTTAAATCATCTACACTTTAACACTGTAAAAAATTACATATACTTTATTTTAAAATTTCTACTGTAAAATGAAAAATACAAATCAGACCTTGGGCAATTACAAAATAAAGGTTGAAAAAATAAAATTTCAGGGACCTCAATTCAAAAATTAAATACATATTATGTGTGGATTTTAAAATTGAGAAATTTTCTGATTAAAATATTCCCTGACTTTGGAGAGATAATCTTAAAATTTTTAGACTTTTGCAAATTTTCCTGCCAACTTTCTCGAATTTTATTGATTTTTCAAAGAATGAGAATTTAGTCGGAAAATTTGAAAAAATAATCAAGTTTTTTTTAAAAAAATTGGAAAATTTTGCTTTTGATTCGAAAAAATTGAGAAAATTTTTACTTAAGATACCATACATGAAATGTAAATGAGGGGCTTAGTTCCAAAACTCACTTTTGCCAAAAAAAATCGATGTCATTTTTTTTGCAGATTTCGATTCAGTATGAAAAACTGAACCAGAATCCGCAAAAAAAACGACATCGATTTTTTTTGGCAAAAGTGAGTTTTGGAACTAAGCCCCTCAAATGTTTCCATATTATTCAACCCTCGCATACCAACTTTTGTTTTTTTCTCAAATTCGCTATCGCACCAAATATGGTAGGTAAACAGAAACGATTTTTAGATCTGATTACAGCCAAAATAGCTAAATAGCCAGTAAGCCAGTTACCCTTTACCAATATAATGGTCACAAGACAAATATCCAAAAAGGATCGGAATGCGTTTTTAATTAGCTAAAAACGTACGTACAAACCTAACATAGAAAACTCGTTTAGTAGATACGCTATTTCGGAAAAATGTCGCGACGTAATTTTTCCCTCCATGAATTATAGCTACCTCAGCGACCGAAAGCTAATATTTGTCAGCTACTACACCGAAATTATACCAAGAATGCGACCAACAAAGAAACCGCCCTGCGACCAGCGGCGTTAAAAGGGATGTACTTGATTTCATGGTTGTTTCTTATATTGAAACATCTGATTTATAATGCTTGTTATTCGGGTAAAAATTCGTTCCGGTCTCATCCCTGTCACGAATTTCCAATTTGTATATGTTTTGGTCGGGCGCGAACGCTATTTTTTCCCAACCCATCGTACTCCGAAGCGCAATAACTGACGTTTTCCGCGTGTAAAGAATATTTACATGCTTGAAATAACCATTTCGTCGCTGTTTACGTAAACGTGGAAAATATTCCGCCGTCCTTTATATATATTTACGCTTTCAAAAGCTTTTTCCAACATTAAAAAGATCATTCGTTTGTCGCGCAGTTTACTTTTAATCTTATCATCTTTTCAAACGCGTAGTAAAAAAAATATATAACGGGTTAGTTACGTAGATATTTTTCCGCAGCAGTATTTCTGACGCGAGATGGGATACTGGTAACAAACGCTATCGAAAAGTTCCCCTTTTTCAAAAGAATTATTTTCATTTCGACGAATTTGTAGGTAGGTATCTTATAAACGAATACGTATCTCAGGTGCGTAGATTTGGTTTTCTTTTCACAGTCGTCGAGGTGATGGAAAAAGTAACGAGTTTTTCCTCGTAGCTCGCAACGAATCTACCGTATACGATGTTAGGAAAAAATCTACACAGCGAAACCGTAAAATACATCTTACCTATTCGTATTTAACGCGAAAAAACCAATGATAATCCTAGAAGAGAAACCTGTTCAACCCATTAGGCGTGGTTTATTACCACCTAAGAAGTTGCTAATTCTTTAGAATAAAACAATTCGACCAAGACGATTATTTTCTCCTACCTGGTAAATAGTTTTCTTTGTATTCGCGTGTCTGTCGCTCGACAACATTTTTGAAGTTTCTTTTATTAAATGTAATTTTTTTCACGCAAAATAGGCCTATTTATGTATGCAAACCTGTGTACACGCGCTGGTTTTATCTCATTCATAGCGTCTGTTTTACGATAGCGACCAATTAACGCTTTTTGTTTGGATGTTTTCCTCCTGCATATGGTGATTACACCTACACATACGTGGAGATAATCTATTTCCCGTAATTTGGAAAAAAATTCCCTTCGTTATTTTCATACGAATACGTTTGGGTATATTATGACTCGCCAGATACAAGGACGCCTTTGTGACACTCCTTTTTTATGTAATTCGACGAAATAATTATTTGTGCCAATTTCGGGTCGAGAATTTCTCTTCGAAAATAGGTAGGCTATCAATAACATCACGCGGACAAATACGTTTCAGGAATTGCACAACCGAAAAAAAAACATCATGTAACCTTGATTCTGTTTTATAAAAAGACACAGGTACCTAAAAATGAAAGAAAAGAAAATCACATCAAACAACTTTTACAACTTTTTCCTTTATCTTTTGCGGTAATGAAATATAAATGACCATACAGCAAAAATAATAACTATATGTTCAAAAAGACTTCATATACGTATGAGAATGTCAGCATGCATGATATAGGCTAATGACACATAGGTACGTAGTGGCGCTTCCTTTCCTTCGGGTAGGTAATTTAGTGAGGGTTCATGCCGAAGAAACGCCCCTTATTATTTCATTTATTATTGACGAAATCGTGACAAATTTTCGGCAATGTAAGACCATCGGCGTCATTATAAAGTCACCATAAGTAGTAGTGTTTTTTTACATGTGAACGCGAAACGATATAATGACACTTTTTAACAGTTTTTCTTTAGTCTTTCGTCTTTCAGCCGTGCCAACAAGCTTTAATGAACTGATAACGTGTCGATTAGGAATTCGTAAATTTTTAAAATCACGACTGGCTGCTGGGGTTTCGAATGAAAAGCCCGATCGTAGGGGTTCTGTTTTTGTCGACTTGAATGTAAAATGTACTTTCGTAAGCTGATTTAAAAATTAGATCAGGGCAGGGACGTAACTGTATGGCGAAAATTGAGCACTGAAATTGTGGAAAATGGAACAGAGTGGAATCATTTTCTTCTCCGATTTGTTAGGAAAATATCTAAATTGGAATTTTTTTTTTTGTATATCAGTTTTTTTGAAGGGATGTTCAAGGGTGAGCCATCTTTTTTGAGGGTTTGAGAAAAAATTTTTTTACGATTTTTAATGCAGTTTTTAATTTTCCGGGAATGTCCTCACTCCTCCAACGAAAAAACATAGTCAAGATAAGTATATATTCAAAAAATTTTAGGAAAGTTCAATATGAATATCTATTATCTACCCTCAGATCAAAGTAAAAGCAAATTATTAAAAAAAATTAATTAATAATTTTTAAAAATTTTGACCCTTGTTATAATTTTTGAGATAATTGGAAAATATTTATCAAAAATATTTTTTTTTAAATAGGTACGTTGATACCAGATACCTTTTCAAACACGAATTTGTAAATGTTAGGATCATCACCCCCTCCCCCCTCCCCCTGGTCAAAAGACGGGATCATAAGGGCAAATAATTTTGTTAATTACTGCGAATTGGAAAATTAGGTACAAAAATAAATCGTAAAAATTCATCCAAAATTAATATATACCTACGAACTAAGCTTGTTCCATTAACGTCATTTGCTTTTTATGACGTTTCTAAATTGACAAGCACCTCTGTGAAAGCCTGTAGGTATATTTATGAAAAGAGATACCTACAGGGGAATGACCTTCACACGTTACGCCTTGCTTTTTCACATCGAAATGTCTACAAGGAAATATACTATTCTGAAAAATAAAATCGAAAATTGTATAATTATCTATTCAATTTTTTTTACAATTTTTTCATTCATGAAACAGTGAAAATTACTGATACGAGGGGAGGGAGTAGAAAACCAAAATAAACTCTGTTATTTCGGTTCAGGCTTCCGAGAGTATTCTCTCATTTGAAATCAGTGAAATTTCACTGAAAGTCAGTAGAATTTCACTGATTTAAAAAGTCAGAATTGCAGCACAGGGAAATCAGTGAAAACCACTGATTTATTTCGGTGAAATTCCACTGAAATTAATTTCAAAGAAATTTCACTGGTTGAACCAGTGAAATTCAATTTCACGATTTTTCGTGGATTTGCCTATAGGGCCTACACATGCAATTATTTTATGAAATTAGATGATTGTTTATTCACATTGAAAGAAAATCACTAAGTACCTACACGCATTTCGATATTCCGATCGTAATTTTTAGTTATACGCACCTGATAATTTTATAATCACTATGCACTTCAGGATATAGTTTTTCATTGATAACACGCGAAAATGAGCAATTGGTCATCTATTATTAAAAATAACATTCCCTCTGACCCTTCCAACACTTTGAGACACAATTTTCAATCAAAAACAACGAAAGTTGTCATTCATTATTGAACACAAGCCCCGCAACATTTCGTGGCACTGTTATCAATTAAAAATACGCGAAAGATGTCACCGGGAACTAAACACAAGCCCTTCGACACTCCATGATACTGTTTTTGAATAATGAAACGCAAAAATTGTCAAATATCATCCATTACTAACATATAAACACGCACGAACTTTGAAAATGCTCGACCGCCAGTTACAAATGATAACAAAACAAAACAAGTAATTTCACTGATTTCCCAGTGATATAGTTTGATATCACTGTTTGAATCAAAGAATATTCACTGATTCTCCAGTGATTCATGTTCACTGGTTGAATCAGCGAATTTTTCACAGAAACAAATCAGTGAAAATTCACTGATTCCATCAGTCAATCTACTTTTTACTGAAAATCAGTGAAGTACCACTGTTTTTCAGTGAAATTTCACTGAGGTATCTGAAATTTTGTTTTTTCTGATTCAATCAGTGAAAATTTCGCTGATTTTCAATGAGAGAGTAATAGATTTTAAGGTAATTTTGACTTTATTTCTGAATTTTACATACTCCCCCATTTTTGAATCAGTGAAATTTATCAAAAAACGTTGAAAAACAGTCAGAATTGCAGCACAGTAATAAATCAGTGAAAGTTTGTTTACTGAAAGCTAGTCAGTGAAAGAAAATCACTGGAAAATTAGTGGAAATTCACTGAAAACTCGGTGATATTTATGAAATTTACTGAAAAATCTGTAAAATTCTTTGAATAATCAGTGAAAAATCACTGAATATCAGTGAATCTCACAGATTTTTTCTGTGCTGCAATTCTGACAGTTTATCAGTGACTTTTCACTGATTCGGAATGAGAGAGTATTTTGCCTCGATTTTGGTTTTGGTTTTCCAATTTGATTGACGTCAAAAACAGAACTGAGCCAGAGATTGAGAAATGAATTAGAAATCATACCTAATTAATGTCAAAATAATTAACGCAGCTTTTTATTTTCATTTGTGGTGTCTACAGTTTTTGGCTTTTTTTTCCATCTCAGACCCAGTTTTGGCTTTGATTTGAATCAGAAACCGAAATCGAACCTAAAACAGTAACTGAAAAAAAAAGTCAAAATGACACCAATATTTTGCTACATTTGAAGAAGATTAGCGAGAAAAATCATCTCCGAAGAATTTGTCGAAAATCAATGGCGAAGCTGGAATGAACTATTGGGGAGGGTTAACATTCAATAGGTAAGTAAGTACTTATAATAAATCCAGCAAGCATACAGAAAAAACAAAAAATTACTGCTTGAACGAAGTGAAGTCAAAATTTTTTCAAAAAGTATCGAGATGAAAAAATACTCGTGGAAACGGTTTTCAAACTATTTAAGGATAAACCTCATTTTCGGCCATCAATGAGGTTTTTTTACACTTCAACTCATACTACAAGTACATAGGTAGCTACCTAACGACCTTTCACCGATTCAAAATTAAGGAGGACAGGAAAAAAAGATCAATACCATACTTATCTCTCTCATCCAAAATCAATAAAAATCATCTATGCTGATTTAGAGTAAGAGTTGTAGTGCAGATCTGCAGGCAAAATCAGCGAATCCCTTTAAAAAAAAATTAACAAAAATGATTTTCATTTCAACGAAAATTGTCATTGATTTCTCCTTGTGCTACAACAGTAGTCAACAATTTTTGTTAAATCGTAAATGAAAAAGAGTATTTCCCTGATCTGATGAAAATTTCACACAGCTTTCGTATTTTGAATCAGTAAAAATTCTTTTACTTGATGTTAAAGTTGTAGCACAAAAGAAATTAGCAAAATTCATCATTTTCATTAATTTTTTTACAGTAAGTACATCACTAATGATTTTTTATTAATTTTTTCCCAGATTTCTCTGTAAGGTCCGTGCTGCACGAACATTTTTCTATGGCCTTGTAATCTACTATCTGATTTATAAATCAGTGAAAATTATCGAAAATCACTGAGAAACAGTCAGAATTGCAGCACAGGAGAAAATCAGTGAAACATTTTTCAGTGAAAACAAATCAGTGAGAAAAATCACTGAAAAATCAGTGAAAATTCACTTGAAAAATCGGTGAAAATTCACTAAAAAGTCAGTAAAATTTATGAGATTAGAAGAAAAATCAGTGAAAGTCTTTGAAAAATCAGTAAAAATCAGCGAAAATTTGCTGAAAATGTGAATTTTGCTGATTTTTTCCTTTGCTGCAATTCAAAAATGACAAACAAGACTAACCGTGACAAAATTACAATTTGAGATAGCTCAAAATTTTGGAGATGAAATTTTGGGAGAAAAATATGTGTTATAAATATTTAATCTCCATTGATATTGTTTTCAAGACTTTTTCCCCCAGTTAGATATGTAAAATGTGAAAAATGTAATAAACTTGACTTTTTTTCGAAAGTCAATAACGAAATCTACAAGAAATAAATAAGTAGGTAAAGGAACAAGGTACCTATTTAATTGAAAAAATCTTGCGATATTTCTTAATTAGAAATTTTTTTCCAAACTTAATCCTCAAAAATCCTCGTAATTCTCCAATAAAGCTTACATTTACCTATGATAAATATAAATGTTATTTTAATTTCAGTAGGTAGGTATGATCAAGCCAAGTTATACTAAATATTTAATTGAAGTAATTTCAAAAATATAAATCAATTAATCGAGGTAAATGTTTAGGTACCTATCTATTTAAATATAGGTACCTAATATATCTCACTCAAATTTAAAATTTTCATTTGTATCAGCCCAGAATAGACCTCCCAAACGTTAAAACGGTACGTAATATGTATTATACACCTACGCAGAAATCTGCAAGAAATTTCTTTTCATTCTTCCATCCACAGAGAGTAGAAACTCCATCAGACCACAAAAATACCACTTGCATCTTCTCCTAGGCAATTCTTGATAACAAGGTTCAATATGAAATCCATAGCTATACCTACCTAGCAATGCAAACCTCTAATAAAAAATCTAAAGCATTGAAAAACTTTTAAATTGATGAAACCTTTCACTTCAAAGTTAATGTTAATTGTACACCACTAACAAGTATGTATACTTTAGTATACTCTGTAGCTGTACTGAGTCTGGGTATAGTAAATTACCTATTTAATATAGGAGGGTTAAACTAAACGTAAATAATAAGCTTCGCAATGGCATAACATCGAATAAGGAGAAGAAAAAAATCACCGAAAAATCTTCTATTCAACGATAAGTAATTATTACACAATTATATCGGTAATTTTACCACACACATACCCACATAAACTCGTAGACCACCAGAAATTCGAATAAAATTCGTGCAACACTTTTTAACCCAGCCACGGTACGTGGAAAATCGACGTGTACGTACCGAAAAGTCGTGACTTACGCAGGTGATTTTAATGCCTCACTCTCGTATTACTTATTGCGGTTGCTTTTATCTCTCTCATTACTGATATCAACTCGGAGTGAAATTTTTTCCTCAACGCCAACCTCATTTTTTTTTTGACATCGAGATTTTTTAAAACAGGACGTACTCGTAATATCTTCATATATCACTGCAGGTATAACCCGTTAATTTAACTTCTCGTTTCGTATGGTGAACTTCGCATATCATGGTATGATACATCGAGGGACATTGTATCCCCTTTAGCAAGTATTTCACATACATACATGCTGGAAAAAAAGAACCATCGTGAGAAAAACAATCAAATACGGAACTCGTTAGGTATTCGCATACGTATACGGCGGAGGGGGTTTGAAAAATGGCAAAAAAATCGCGGAAAACGCCATAATTATTCATACTGTGCAGTGGCTGTTAAAATTCGCATATAAGTTCACTTGAAAAAGGCGGAGCACAAAGGTAGTCCTTAATGAGGCGAAGGATGGCGGATAAATATGCAAAACAAAGGGCGTTGCAGTACCGTAAGATTAACTCATTTGTCTGCAATGTTTTTTTCTAACCCAACTCCGAGCAGAGGAGCAGATCCCTCTCGTTCAAAAGAATACGGAAAATTCAAATTTCTTTTTTATTCCGCCCAGTCATTATTCAGATTATTTCTCATTTATTATTATATTACCGGCGATGGAAGCTTTAAAATCATTAATTTCGTCGTACTCGTCGTTGCTGTGTATGAGCAATACCCTTCGAATAAAGCCCTTTAAATTAATCATTTTTCCAGAGCTTTTCAGGTATAAGAGGCCAACAGGGTATGTGAAAATTTATCAAAAATACAATGCCTACTTCAAAATTAGGCCAGGGATTCCCATAGAGCGGGGGAAAGCTTTAAAATCGTTGAAATGTTTTGGGGGTTTTGTAGCAAAGTTTTAATGAAGAAACGTTTAAGAAGTCACATAATTGCCGAAAACAATAACAACAGTGGATAAAGTTCCGTATAAATTATGGCACATATATTCGAAAATTACATTTAAAAAGTTTTAAAAACGAGGAAAAAATTTCAAATTTCTTTTTGAACTTCGATAAAATAATTTTGGCTTAAGAAAAAAATATTACCTGCCGAAATTACCAAAAAATATAAAATCAATAATATTGTATGAAATTCAAAATGTTTTTTGAAATTTGCTCGGAATGTAAGAAAAATTGTTCAAAATCTTCCATCGAACTTCATAAAATAAAAATCAATAAAATAATTAATAAAATTTTTCAAAATGGCACCAAATTGGTCAAAATATTGTAAAACATTTTTTAATTTTGAACAAAGTGGCGATTTTTATAAAATTATCGAAAAAGTAGGTACTTACGAATTGATCAAGCAAGAATAAAATTGGTAAAAATGTCTGAAAAGTTTTTGGAAATGGTCACTTAATAGAATAGAAATGCTTAAAATTTAAAAAAAAATCATCTAAGTATTTTCAATTTAAAAATGTGAAATTTCAACGAAAATGTAGCTATAAATTTTTCCAAAAACTAGGCAGGTAGGTACCGTATAATGTGGGGCTACTTCGAACGTTTTTGCAAATTTTTGCCTACAATTTCTCTCCTACCATTTTTTGCAATAAATTTTCAAAAATATGGTTGATACAAATCTATTGCTCGTCCCTTCCTTTACCTTCTCCCTTTACCAATTGTTTTTCATTCATATGTCGAGGTGTATCTTATCGAAAAAGAGAGTGTTCAAAGTAGCCCCAGGATATGGGGCTACTTTGAACACTGCCTCTTATAATAGGCTGACGGTTTTCGAACCTGAGGTTATCTGAAAAAGCATATCTTAATTAGAGTAAATCCAAAATTTCAAAAAAAAAAGGCCCATATTTATTTGGCTTATGGCCTCAATGAGCAATAAATTGAAAAAAATGAGGGAAAACACGTTTTTTAAAAAATTGTCAACATTTTGGCCATTAGAAAGCTTAAAACATGAAAATTGTCGATTTGAAACAGAAAAAAAACATATTTTTTGAATTATTACAACAGTTTATCAAAATTTTGACCGTTGAAAAATTTAAAACATTGGTAAAAACTGTAAAATTGTGACAAGAAAAACAAATTTTTTCGAATTACTTATTAGAAATTAGAACCGTTCAAAGCAGTCTCATTAAAAAAACGTCTTTAGTAGGGATACCACTTCAAGAAAACTTGAAAACTTCAAGTATTTTGATAGAGGACTGTCTGACTATTATTCAAAAATATTTCCCGATTTTTAAAATCAAAGTTCATTGAGCTTAAAAGTTGAGCTTTTTTTAAACATTATTTTTCAAAACATACTGCTTCGTTGAAATTTGTGATGGGGAAAAAATCCCCACTAGGCGGTGCTAAAATCGAAAAAAAAAACGTCCGTTCAAAGTAGCCTCGGTCGTTCAAAGTAACTCCACATTACGGTAGCCTAAATAAGTCTAACTACTATATTCAAAGAAAAAGGATTAAATTTCTATGAAAATGGGTATACTTATAAATTAATTAAAGAAGAGATCCTAAATCAGGGTGTCTGATGGCCAGTGTTGCCATTTTAGCATAATTATGCCAGATTTGGCATAATTTTTTTCTTTGATGTTTTTGGCTTCTTGGCAAAGTTGCTCTACTTTTGGAAAATTATGCGAAGTATTGAATAATTTCCCAGTTTTTGCAAAGTCATCGAAAGTTATGGAAAAAACATTCAAAATCTAGTACAAAATCTATGAGAATTTAAATATAGTCATGTTGTGAAAAAAAACCCTCAAGTTACCTTTTCGATGAAAAGTCATTTGCTTAATTTTTATTTCAAAAATTCGCCAAAATTTGAAAGATGAATTTCAGCATCTAAAATTTTTCATGTGGGGTTCTTTTATGATATACCAGCTATTTTCGATTTATTTTGGTTTGGGCTCAACATTTTACTCAAGAGTTGGAATATCTAAGATTTCTGGAGCTGAAGTTCATTTCTTGATTTTTGGATAATTTTTGAAATTTCAAAATTACCACATCGCCCTGCAGAAGATAATTTTTTGATCTAAAAATTTGGTAGATATACATGCCCTATTTTTGGCCTCTCAGATCGATTGGGAGCAATTTCAAGACATTTTGGAGCCTCCAGAAAATTTTAGAATTTTCCAGCACTGGAGAAAAGCCCCTAAAAATGATCCATGAATTTGAGCACTTTCACACATTTTGAAGTAGGTACCTACCTAATCAAATTTGAAACTACTGTCGATTTCTTGATAAAACTTTTTTGGACATATATGTGAGCCTGGATATAGAAACCACCCTTAGGTGTAAAAAATTGATTTCCGAGTTGACACTGATTTTAGGCGTTTCAGAAGGTATAGAATCAAAGGAGAACCTCCACTCAAAAACCAATTTTTTACACCTAAGAGTGGTTTCTATATCCAAGCTCACATATATTATTTTCGATTTTGTTGGAGGGCCCAAAGTTTTTGCACACCCTACTCAGTCAGAAGGTCCAGTCACGCCTATGCTTTTTCATTAAGTACTTTTTTTATGACATTTTTCTGTTCTTCTTGTAAGACCATAAAGAACAATTCCCTTCGGTGAAATAAAAGAGAAAATTATTGAATATTCTTTGAATTTTTTCATGACTTTTATGACCCAAAGACATCTTGTAAATTATATTTTTTGTCACATTTCACATCATTTTGGTACAATTTTGAAATTTTTCAAAATATTTTGAAGATATTATAAGAATTGGTCACTTCGAAAACCCTACAAATCCGGAGTTGTGAGGTTTTTCACTTTTTCAATGATTCTGATGCTATGAGCTATGCTTTATCTGATGGCGATGGAACCATAAAAATAGGTACCTACCTAGCTCGGAAGTCGCCTATTTATGACTAAAAATATTTGAATCATTTCAAAAAACCCATAACAACAGGAGTTGAAGGGGTTTCGAAAGAGTATTTTCACCCAAAATCCCAAAAATTTAATTAAGGCTTATTTTAGAAAGGTACTTTTTTTTTAAAAAAAAAATCACTTTTTCCCGTTTTATAAAATTTAATGAAAATTTAAAACAATAATTTTTTTTAATTTTACATTGTATTCGGTTAATAAATTGATTTTTTGCAGCATTAAATCATTTTGGGTTTCAGAATGCATCAATTTACTTACTTTTACATATATAAATATATACGATTTTTTTGGGGATCAAACAAAGTCATTTCGAAAACCCCACAACTCCACCAACTTTGCCATAGAATAAAATGACTGTTTATGGCATTGAATTTTTGGAAATTGTCCAGGCGTGTTTAGCATGATACCTATACTATACAAATTGACTGAAAAGGTTGACATTTTCCCCTAACCCTTTGCTGCATAGGTGGTCATATACAACCACAGCTTGCCCAAATTTGAAAAAAATTGAAAAAATTCAAAATATTTCCAAAACTTTACTTTAAACATTTTATGAACATCCCAATACATTAAATTTCATGATTCATTCGCATACTTTGGTAAATATTTATAATAGCTAAAAAAAATTCCCCAAAATTTGAAAATTTTTGGAAAATTTTGATGGGAAATTCATACAGTAGAGGGCTAAGTATAAAATGCACAGACAGTTTTTTTCGTTTTCTAAGAAATTGGTGTCATGAAATTGTGGGGATTTCGAAATGACCGATTCATTAAAGTAATTTCAGCAATTTTTCGAACATATCATGAACGTACTTTCAAATAATTTTGAAAACTTTTGGACTCATCAATGACCAAGTCGCGTTTCAATCAAAGGTTATTAGGTAAATACTTATTGAAAAATTATCTCAATAAATCATAATTTGTTCAGAAAAATGTATACGATATAAAAAAATATTTCATCTTCAGATAGGTACTTCAATAAAATATCAGGTTTTTTTTGCCAAAATCTTATTCAGACTCCCAACCCAGAAACATCATTTCCATTCAACTTCAATTCGTCGAATCGATCGTAAAAATTCCATCATCTCTTTACGAATAGAACACGCCATTAATTTTTCATATTCATATGAACTAGGTACTCATCCTCTAAATCGAGAACATTTATAATGTATCTTAAAAAAGAAAAAGTTGAATGCATCTACCTGCTGATACCCCAGAGAGACGTCGTTCTGGTGCAATGTACTCAAAAGTCCAAACCACATCGGGTCTTCGAATCGCGTAATAATAAATTTAAAATGTAAATGCGAAAATTTTACGCAAACTGGTAATGTTGCCAGGTAAATGGTACACATTTGGCGAAATTCCAACACCACAGCAACGAAATTTGTACGTTCGTCGACACCAGCACTTTCTGATAACCTTTTTTCATTAACCCATCGCGTTGTGTAGCGCCAAAAGCGAACGTGTTTTTGCAAAATATACTAAAAGTAAATTTTTAAACTCGGTAATTTGGACGCTCGTATTTCACACTTTACGTAGGTAGCTAGGCGAGGTACGCAACGAGTACGTATAGAACGACGTATAGTACGCGCGTAAAATAAATAACAGCGAATAAAACGCCGCCGAGACCCCTCGAATAAAAATCTTTATTTATTAGTAAGAAAAGCTCGCCTGAAAGCTATTTATTTTAACATGACGGAAATAAGTTCCGAAAAGCGTACATTTGCTATAATAGCAGCGAGGCAAGAACGGAAATAAAATCGGCAAGAGGGGGATAAATTTTGGTGTCGGAAAGTTTTATAGTCGGTGATAAGAAATAGTACCAAGGGTGGTAACACTGACGCGAAATTCGCGACGCCGACGACGCCATATTGACGCCTCCGCCGTGTTCCCCGTTTCCTTTCCGCAATAATTTATTATTTCTCCCTTTTTTTTGAGCATATTTCAACTTCATCCTTCTTCTTGCACCGATGCTTTCTTCTATTTTTCCCCCTTCTCTTTCTCATACATGTAAGTATATAGGATTCCCGTTTTTAAAACTTTCATCCCTTATAAAGGCATTCCTCAGTTGTTTTTCATTTATATTATGCCGCATATATATGATACGATGCTGTGCAGTGTGTACGCATATATCTATATATATTACGTGGTTTGACGGTATTTGCCAAATTATGAAATTCTTCTCACTTTCAACCTTTTCCATCTTCATGACGCTGTGGTTTATTAAATTTCAAAAGCATCTACACATACATGTGTAGCTGTAGATTCTCATAGGTACGCATGCAGGATGCCTTTTACCTCTTTTTATTCTAATATCGTACTCTTATGCAATCTTTTCATCTTTTAATGGGTTTTTCAATTTATGAAATTCTATTTCGAAATATTTCAACGACGTTGGATAAATTTAAATGATATTTTTGGTATTTGATTTGAACAAAAATTAACTAAAGTTGGAAAAATTGAAGGGACAAGAAATTACAAATTTTTGACTGAAATCGGGGTTTTCCCGAGACTCGAGTGAAATTTTTCTCGATTAAAAATGCAAATGTATCATTATTTGAAGAAGGGGTGAGCTTTACACCCTTCATTTGTTCGAGATCTTCTTTAAATCTACACTCAAAAAAATAAAAAATAAATTTTATTAAACGTAATAATAAAAAGGCACCATTCACAAAACTAGTAAAATTTATTCAAAAAATAATAATATTTATTGCAAAATAATAATATTTATCGCAAAATTGACGAAACTTTATTTTCTATGCAATAAACTTTACCAAATTTCGTGATAAATTTTATTATTTTTTTTGATATTTGCGAATGATGCCCCGTTATTATTTTTTTTGGATAAAATTTATTTTTTTTTTGGATAAAATTTATTTTTTTTGAATAAAATTTATAATTTTTTGCAACACTTTCTATTCATTTTTCATTCTCCATTTTTCTCAGTGTAAAATATTAAGAATAAACAAAAAAATAATAATAAAGTTTTTTTTAAAAATTTTCATTACGACGTTGATACTACTCGTTTAGGTAGTTTAAAAATAAGTATAAAATGCTTTAAAAAAAGGTACCCCAATTAAAAGTAAAATTTTGAGCTGAAACAAAAATAAATCGAAAGTACATTATAAAAGAACCCAATATTCAAAATTTCAGATGCTACAGTTTATTTCTCGAATTTTGGCGAATTTTTGAAATTTTAAAACTACCATCTCATCGCCCTGCAAAATATGAACATTTAATCTAATCAATGAAAAAAGCTGAAATTTGGCACATACTTAGATAACCTATTTTAGAACCCCAAAATCGATCGGAAGCGATTTCAAGACGTTTCAGAGTCTAAAGAAAATTTAGGAATTTTCTAGCTCTGAAGAAAACTTTATTAAAATGGTCCATATGGAGTTGAGCACCTATACCATTTTTATAGGCTTTTCTCCTATGCTGGAAAATTCCATAATTTTCTGGACATTCCAAAACGTTTCGAAACCGCTTTCAATGGATTTGGGAGGTCGAAAATAAGGTAGATAATTAAGTACATACCAAGTTTTTAAATTTTTATCGTTAATTAGAACAAATGAAATTTCAAAAATTTTCCAAAATCCGAGAAATTAATTTTAGCATTTGAAATTTTGGATACGAGGTTTTTTATGATGTAAGTATACTTTGGGGTTATTTTTGTTTTGGCTAAAAATTTTACTTCCAGTTGGGTTATAGGAAAGTATTCCAGCGAAACACAATGGTCAGTAATGGAAGAGAAAACAGAGGAGCCCAGAAGCCAAAAAAAATTTCAGAAGGGACGATTCCGTTACACAGAGAAATACTGAATGAAAATAAATAACAATGAATTGAACGAGCTATTTACCTAAAAAAAATAATTAGGCTATAATATTTCATGATTTTAGGAAACGAAATTCGAAATTGAGCATAATATACGTTTGTCCATTGATTTCCAGGCAAGAATGTTACGTAGCGTAGGTATAATTCACTCCCTCCCTCTCTTTTCTCGTTGCTCCATCTTTTAGTGTCTGTTTACGTATATGTACCTCTTTTTGCTTTTTTTCAAATAGAGAACATTATTCTGAAACTTTTTTAAAATCATATTGTAATTGGTTTTTTAAAAATGTGTACCTTGTGCAATAAGTTTTGTAGATGCTATGATTTGAAGTAATATGATGGGTAAATAGAATTTTTCGTCAAATATGGAAACTTTCAATTCCGAATTTGAAATTCAGGGTAATAATAGGTACTAGAATATCACTAACCTATCTAAAGAAGCACAAAGAAAATGGGAAATAATTATGGTTCTTATCAGTATAAGTAAGTACTTACCTATCAAGAAAAATTTAAAAAATACAAAAATAGTAATTTTTCATTTTTCGTGAAAATCGAGTTTTTTGGGCAAACACATGACTAATTTTATTCATTTATTTTTAAAAAATTTATAATGGATATTTTTAGAAATAGTACATATATTTTCCAAATTTTTTAGAACTATTTTACAAAACATTTTTCAGGTTTTTTCGCAAATTTTTTCTCAATTTCTATACCTACCTGCTTATGATTAGACACAAATTTTTTCAGAAACTTTTTACGATTTTTTTGATCATTTGAAAATCTTTTTACCCACAAATTTGTTAATAAATTTTAAACAGTTTTTTCATAACTTTGTTTTACAATTTTTTCAAAATTTTTTCACGCGTTTTTTAAAATAATTTTTTCGTATTTAAAAAAAATCAATCAAAATGAGGGGTTTAAAATCACATCTAAAAGGTTCAAAATCTTTTCTTTATTCTTGAAATACCATTCAATAATTTTTTTTGACTGTGCCCAGAATTTTCCAAAAAAAAAGTATTCTCGACTCATTCTAGTAGTCACAGGTCACCGATATTATTTCAACTCCATCCATCTCCCTATCAAGTCAAAAAACGCTTTCTGTTCCACTGTAAAATCCTACCTGGCATTGTTGAAGGTACCAAAAAAAAGTAAAAACGCACAACTTTAAAACTGAATTTTCCTAATTGTAAAGACAAATTTCTCCAACATCTTTTGCTCAAAAACTGAAATAATCGTTTTTGCATATTAAAATTCAATTTTATACAATTTTTCTATTTAAAAGAGCCGACTCTTTTATAAATTTTTCAGCTGTAAGTAACCCAATTTTTTCATCTTAAATATATATATGAAGACCTCACGGGAAGAACGGGTTAATTGAGGGTTTTTTCAAAAATGACTTTTTTGTGCCATTGTGTACAATAAACCATGTACTTTTATGTGGTTTATATAAAAAATGTCGAACTTTTCAAATTTTGTCAATAAAAGCAAAAAAGAATTTTCAAGAAATTAAAAACACGGAAAGAACGGGTTAACTACTCTAAACAAAGAAAAAAATGTGCAAAAAGCTGATTTTTGTTTTTTAAATAGTTGATTTATTGTTGTGAACATGAAAAAAAAAATCATAATTTAACAAAAGATAACTCATAGGTGGAAAAAACTGATTAATCTGAGAGAAAAAATATGTTAATTTCAAGAAAACACGGAAAGAACGGGTTAACTGTGTCACTTTACGGAAAGAACGGGTTAAATGAGGCACTTACACGGAAAGAACGGGTTAACTTCTCAGAATGTTGTTCAAACACATTGTGTGTTGAGTGACTTTGAAGCTTTTAAAAAACTTTTGCGCAATATTTGCCGATATAAAATGATTCTAATTGGCATTTTGAAAGTAATAAAATCAAACCGAAACTTGAAAATCCATTTTTATTCAGTTCCACTTCAACATTATCTTTAAAACGTTCTCCTGCAAAATTTATAAAATTTCAGTTAACCCGTTCTTCCCGTGAGGTCTTCATATGTATTTGCCAAAGAAAAGGAGAGAGATTCACAATGACATTTCTATTCATCTCTACCCAGAGGTGCACCCAAGGGGGAGGGGGGCTGAGGGGGCTCGAGCCCCCCTTAAGTTCAGCAAGGAAATTTTTTATCATAAAAATGTCAAAGAAGAGTGTGATTTTAAAAAAAAAATCGTCCTTGCTTTGCTCGGGGAATATTTTAGTATAACTATTTCTTAAATAAACATAAATCTACCACTCTTTGAATTTTAATCAGTTGAATTCGCAAAACTTCTGTCTTTTTTAATCAGTAAAATAATTTTCAGTGAAAATTAGCTATTTTTCACTGATTTTTAGGTCAAAAATGACTAATTTCTCAATCAATGTCCCATGTATCAGAAAAAATCAGTAATTTCGGCTAAAAAAAATCATCAAATCTCGTAATTTTTCAATTTTTCTTCGCTCAAATCCGTAGTTACATATTATTTGCCTAGGTACTGAAAATACCCCAACTACTACAGTCCCACTGAAATAACAGGTTACTTAATTTTTTCATTGAATTTTACCCCCCCCCCCCCCCCCCGAGCCCCTCCCATTTTTCTCAAAATCTCAGCCTCTCCATTACACAATTTCTGGGTGCGCCTATGTCTCTACCTCTAAGCTAATTTTTCAAATTTCATTTTCCCGATAAACTTAATTTTTCTTGCCTTTTCACCTGGGGTAATTTCTCAAATTGCACATGGATCAATCCCTGAAAAAAACAGGTCAAGCCAAATTTTTAGGAAAGTAGAAAAAAAATCATAGATTGAAATAGCAGTGTTAGGAACTTCATCAGCAAAGTGAGTTGGTCAAAAATGGACTTACTTTTTTAAGGAGCTCATTCCTATTCTTGAAATTTCAACTCAAGTGATGATACTGAAATTCGTAAATTTTTTTACATTTTATTTTTCAACAGATACCTCCCCCCTCTGCCATCTTCTCAATATATGAATCCATCATGATGAACCTGACCTCGATCCCTCTTTTTCATACAGTCATTCATCTATACAGACAATCGTTTCAAATTTCACAGATCAAAAAAAACACCACGCCACCTAGAATTTTTCAAATTTTAAACACTAATGGAAAATACATATCTAATAAACAAAAAACTTCAGCAAAAAAAAGGCAAACGGAAATGTACTTCATAAAGGTATGTATTACACTCACATACATAGGTGCACCCATCACATCCAAAAAATTCGTATTACACCGACGTTTTACAATGAATACATGTTTTTTCGAGTGGGAGTAGTTGGAATTTTCGATAGTAAATTAAACGCCGAAGAGTTATTTCCATTTGTCTTACCTAAGGCTAGGAAGAAAATAGTAGTGCGGTAATGCTTATTTGATTTCTTGGAAGAGTTCCATCTTATTTGGAATTGACTTTGAGATCAAAAGTATACTTCTACAGGTAACAATGTAAAAACTTACGGGTATCGTGGAAACCTTAACCTTGATCCTGCTGCCTTTCACCCTTTACCCTTACCCTTTACTCAGAAAAAAAAACGCAACTATACCAACCAATAAACCACTCTTGCATAAAGACCATAATTCTTCTACACAATTGCCAACTACGTAGGTATTAATTATTAATTAAACGTTGACCGAAACAATCACGATACATTGAAGGGAAATGGCCCACCTCGAAGCATAATTAGAACCTTTTAAATACACCCGAGAATGAAAACTAGGTCACGATAAAAAGCTGCGAGAATACCTGTATCTATATTTCCAATACCTATATAAAGTCAAGTGGTATAATATACGTGCTAAAAAAGGAATAATAATTAATCGAGTTTAATTTGCAAAAAAAAAATCACAGGTAATTTTTCACCGGCGTTAATGAAGCTCAGGTAAGTATACCTTTAATACCTATAAACGTGTGCACGTCCACGGTCTACGTACGTAAAGAGATAGACACACATCTGCGCGGACGACACCAATTAATCACGAAAATGCGTACGACCGGAGATTTTCGTTAAATACTCGTTAAAGTAGAAGTGTACAACACTAAATAGGATAGCGAGAGGCGCCCAGCATCCGCCTACAGTTCACAGGCGGCGCTTGTGTCGGCTTCGCATCAAAGAAGGCATCTGTAAACAGTTGTTAAAGACAAGCATTCGCCGCTAGCTCTGTAGGCTAAGGCTTGTTATTCAGATTTTGAAATGCGACTCATTCGTTTCGTTTCGGAAGACCAGTGAATTATAAGAAATGAACGCGCCACGCAATCGGGTAAAGGGGTTAAAACCAGTTTGCTCTTGTGTTCTTTTCCGAAAAATTCATTATCGAGTTTATTTCAATAAGAACATCTCTTCAATCCGTCTTACAGAAATAATAATAACCGGTAATTTGTCATTAATTTCGTTTTCCATTCTTAACGATGTAGGTTTTCGTTTGTTTTTTTTGGCGATAACCTCTGTTTGCGCAATCGCCGCCGCAGATTTATTGGAAATTATTCGCTTTTCTGTATTATAACTATTTGAACGTCAATGTTGCCCTATTACGAGTATGCCTCCTTTGCTTCTTTTTCAAGTAGTTATTATCAATCGATGGGGGAAAACAGATAGCTATAAAATTAATTGGAAACGCTTTTCGGGATAATCGTCCGTATGTATAGAAATTTGCTGACGGTTGAGGTACCTAAGTCTTGGGAGAATAAATTAGCACCGGGTGCGGTACATTTTCAATAAAAGTACTCGCGTATAGAGGGATTCCCGAAATTCTAATGTGAGCATCGATGTAGAGTCTCAACTCTTCCATACGATAGCAGGGCAGGGGCATCTCCGGAGGGTTTTTTCTTGGTATCGAAAAATTTTCTTAACGAGTTGCAACATTCTCACCATTTCACCCCCGAACCTCGAACTAGGTACACTTCATTTACCAACATTGTCGACAATTCTTTATCACAATCAATCCACCGCCATGAAAGCTGACAAGTATTACCACTTTTTTCTTTTTTTTATCGCCAGAGTGTAATAAATCCCTTGGCATTTGCTAATCCTAATTGCTTCTTTACATTGATTATGGAACGGTTGCGGAAAATGGCTTGGAAATTTGTATCTACACTTTGTGGCCCGTATTTATCACACACAGACACGCGGAAGGGTTACATAATAAAAAGGGAACCCAACAGATATCCCGCAGCGAATGTGCTTCTTGTAGACACATACGTGTAGCATGGCTAAAAAGCGAATCCCAAATCTATTCGGCAGAATTCTTATCTCTATTCAGTACTGTGTAGTCTATTAAGGTCAAGACGGTCTTCCGCCTATGAATCTCTATTGTGTCTTATTCACTACGCGCAGGGTATATAGTATCTTAACCGTCTCGGGGATTTTTTTGAAAATATTGCCGCACCGCAAAGTAATTACCTAGAACGATATCCTCTTTCAACGGTTACGCTAAACAAAGACGCTAACACGAATTTAGCAGACGGTAAAAATTACGTTGTCCTGTTTGTCGCTCATTGCTGCTGTATACCGCGAAAGAACGCAGACAATGTCTTTCCATAAAACCAGCAGCGCTGCGTTTTCATTTTATGCTCAATTCCACATCTTTTGTTTTTCCGCCCCTTCCCTTCGTCCTTGTCCTAGCCTTTGAACCGTCCCGTCCTGCCCTGTGTTCTAGCGTCTACGTTCGATACGTGTGTAGGTATTTGTAAAACCATGCATGTACAAGAGGTTTCCATTTCAACTCGAATGTGTATAGGTAGTGTGTAGAGTGTACCTATTAAGTACTGTGCGATAAAGGTTCCGATGCGGCCGACGGTCCGCCAAAAAGCGCCAGGTCGAGTGGACAGACAGTCTAGCAGACGCGGGTACAGGTTAAAAGCGATCAAAATCCTTGAAACGAATGGAAAGAAGGAGATTTAGATTCATACGAAATGAAGCAGTTGTGAGAATTTTATTTTTCATTAGAATAATAGTGTTGAAGGGATTTTAGAAGAGAGAGAAGAAGAAAAAGATGAAAAAAATTATTGACAATGGGACCAAAAATGTATTTAAAATACCGGACATAATTTTGAAAATTAAAAAACTGATGATCACCAATTACTCTTGAATCGGTGGATATAGCCTCACAAGGGAAGTATCCAAACTCGAAGTAAAATTTTGAGCCCAAACAAAAATAAATCGAAAGTAGGTACTTACATCATGAGAAAACCTCATATCTAAAATTTCAAATTCTGAAATTCATTTCTCGAATTTTGGCGAATTTTTGAAATTTAAAAATTACCTCATCAGTCATCACCCTGCAAAAATGAAAAAATATGATCTAATCAACAAAAAGGCTGAAAGGGTACCCCCGGTTAAGATAGGTAAATCGGTTTAAGAGCTACTTTTTGAAACTAACTATCAGACATTATTAAGGACTCCAAAAAAAAATTTTGGGGTGCATTTTCCACCTCCCACCTCACTCCGTTTCACCCCCTCCCCCCCCCCAACAAAAATATATTTTTTTCTTCAAAAAATCACATTTCGGAACCTAATGAACCAAAAATTTTGAAATGTGGTATACTCGGGAAGTGGTAACCAACTTTTGAGAATTTTTTCAGATTTTTTTGCACGCATTCTAGCCAAAACGCTCTAATTTCAAAACTAAAAGACATGTATCGTACATTTTTTTCTTTTTGGTACAAATATGGTCCTACCTTGCTACAATATAATGCAAAATTTTTCAGATTTTTTGGTGTAGGGCAGGAGAATAACAGGCGAAAAAATTCTATTTTTTATTCAAAAATACCCATTGCGTCATTCATGCAGCCAAAAATTTTGAAATTCAAGTATATGGTATGAACGGGGAGAAGTAACAAACTTTTGAGAATTTTTTCAAATTTTTTTCAATGCATTCTAGCCAAAAACCCACCCTCAATCTTTCAAAAAATTTTTGTTTTTCGGCAAATACATGTAAAAATGTTACGTTTTTTTAGTTATATTTTAAATATTTAGAGGAACCGTAGAGATTTTTTTTCAAAAATTTTGGGTAATTTTTTACTGAGTTATGCCTCTTTGAAAATTTTGTGAACCCTTTTTTTTAATGGAGGTTTAAAGGGGCAATGGCATTTTTCCCCCTCAAAATAAATGTCATTTATCCATAAGTACACCACAAAAATTTTGAAAATGTTTAAGTGGTGAAAGTTCGTCAAAAAAAATAAAACTGAAGTCCCAAGCAGTAAAAAACGTATATTTTTTATTTTTCGCCCATTTTACGCGTACTTTAGTAGCAAAAAAAATGTTCTTCACCAAAAATGAAATTCACGATAATATCGCCCATTAAAATCGATATAAAATCGTATTCGAGGGACCCGAACTTTCGGAATCCCATTTCATCCCCCTCACCCCTCCCCCTCCACATATTGAGTTGATATAAGGTCGGCAATATGGATGTCGATTTCGCGTAAGTCGAACCTTCTCAGTACGAAAATGAAATCAAATATGTAATCAGAGCCTTCAAATGTCTCGTACGATGAAATTTTCTGGAGGCTCCAAAGCGTCTCGAAACCGCTTCCGATCGATAAGTTCATAATTACCGGACCACTTTTATGGGCTTTTCTCCGGTGCTGGAAAGTTCCAATTCGAAACCGGTTTCAATCGTTTCAGGAGCTAGAAAATGGAGCATATACCAAATTTTATTTTTTTTCATTGATTATATATCAGATTTTTATTTCTGCAGGGCGATGGGGTGATTTTGAAATTCCAAAAATTTACCAAAATTCGTGAAATGAACTTTGGCACTTGAAATTTTGGATTTTGGGTTCTTTTGTGATGTGCTTTCGATTTATTTTTGTTTCGGTCCAAAATTTCACTGCCGAAGGTGGGATACTTCTCTTGTCAGGAGTTTTAACTTTTTAGACATTTAAACAGTTCGAAATATAAAAACCAATCCACGTGCATTTTGTCAACGTCCCATCAAAACATTTTCTCGGATTGTATTTATCGTTTGCATCAAGCTCAAGCATCTCAGAAATTTTAGAGTCTGGTACACCCCCCCCCCAGTTTTAGTGTTTGAGAAATCGACCAAAATTTATTTTGAAGTTGGTACCGAAAAAATAAATGTAAAAAACCCTGGATGTTCACTTTTTAAAAATTATTTTTCCTTGTTTTCCTAAGCTTTTCAAATCGTTCACCAAGATGTCTAAAAAAATTTTCAAATCAAAAAGTAGGACTTTCATTACAATTTTTGTAATGATTTTCTTCCTTACAATAATTATAAAAACAAAAATGAAAACAAACAAACAAACAAACAAACAAAATGAAAGAAAATAATAGCTAAAAAATTATACCTAACCAGGTAAGCGTCCGAGGAGGTGACCAATAATTTTTCTAGGAAAAGTAAAAAAAATCATATTTTTTTAATTCTCCAGCCACGAATTTTTCGCTTCAATTCTTCAAAATCCCTTCAAACAAATCAATCAATCAATGCTTTCATACCAAGGGTGCAATCAAGGGGACTACCAAGCTAAAGCCCCCCTCCCCACCTCAAAAAAATGTTTGGATGGTTTTTAAGGGTCAATGAAGACCGAAATTGATTAAAAGGCATAATTCCACAATTTTCAATACCTACGTATCCGGTATTGATGTCCATTTTCACAATCTTCGTGCAAAATTCTTGAATTCCTTATCTCCTACTGTGGACACCCGACAGCCTCCCCCCCCCCCACCGAAGATTAAAATCTAATCAGGTGTATGGCTGCGTTTAAGTTTTCATTAAGTAATTTCACCAGTATTTTCTTCCCATTTCTTGCAAACCATACCTCAAAGCTCATGTACGTAATACATAGGTACGTCGAGTACCTCGAACGCGAAAAAAAAAAGTCCAAGCTAAAGAAAAAAAACCATCTTAGATGACACCGCAGACCATAATTAATCGGACGGGATGATTCGAGTCTTCATTTTCACCGCAGACCAGGGACACGCGACGCAAAAGCCGGCAGCAGCCGCCAGGTGCAAGTTTTTTCGCGGAAGTTTCGTCGTACAAAACCAATTAATTTTTATGCCTTTTGCCAGCCGAAACAACCCCTCGTTTAACGATCACGTACGACAAAGTGATTGAATATGCTCAACACGGTATACGCGCAGGTGCCTCTTATGCTACATGGTGAATTTAATGTAGACCGTAGCTGACCGCAACTCTGCTAATAAAATCCGTTATAAACGCTCGCAGATTGTTAGCCTACCGAAAGTTTCGCATCAGAAATGAAAAAGGGTACTTTGCCGAAGAAATTCAAGATTTATAGAAAATTCCTCAATAACCGCTGGCAGTCTGCTTTTCCATTATTCGACGAGTATTTTCATGTTGGTTTTCATTCGAGCACAATAAAGAAGACCTGAATAAGTAGCTTTTCAAGGCAATTTTATCTCAGAAAAAGGAGTGGAAAGGATCGCAGTGCGAACCCTCCCAGGCATTTGTATAGGTTTAGTTAACTCGCAGACGTTATGCACCTCGCGGTCTGAGAACACAACTTAAGGAGTTTTAATTCTCATCAACAGTTCATTAAACCGGTTCTCGTAAACATTCGTTCAAATTAGTGTTAATTTCTCGATAAATTATTTCGCGTCACCATTTTCGACCACCTATTTACCTCGCTGGTTTGGGAACGATATGCTTATCAGCGAGCTCTTCGATGATGCCATAAAAACACCGGGGAGCTTCTCGTAAAAAGTATATCTTATAAGAGCCGGTTCGGCTTAAATTTACCAAATATTAGAACCATTAAATCTGAAACGAAAATTAAACTAAAAATAAAAGTAATTAATACGTTTACCACGAAAATTACTTATTTATCTCGACTAAAGTTTTTTTACGATCTGGCATAAAAACCGCTGTTCACGGCGTCGAAATGAAACTGCCGCCGCACTGGTTTGAAGAAAAAAAATGAAGAAGTGTTGTATGTCTTACGTCGCTTACACGAACCGACCAAAAATTAAGACGTGTAGGTAAGTATTTTCGGGGTCAGTTAAACATCATTAAGTAAGTACGAATTCTTCTCATCTCTATAAACTGTTTCAAAAATTCATAAGTATAAATAGCTTCTTATCTGAATTTCTCGATCTACTTCAGACCACTTAAATGCAGTTTACGTCCACCACCGAATAATCGAGTCGCTATTAAACACAGCGATGTTATTATTATTTCAGTCAAACGTGTCGTTTCGAGATAAACACCACAAATCGCGCCAACAGCGATTATTATCGGTGTACTTTTTGGCGTGGTTTAAATTAAACGTACTTACGTCTTGGTTACGACTTCGTATGAACTAAATAGGTAGACTCTTGATTATCACCATGTGTAATGTATGTAACTATACGAGTGAAATTAGTAAAGCGCATAAGACGGTTTTTTTGTTCATACATGCATTGCATATACCATAAATAAAATAAACACGTAGTTAACTATAATAGGCGCCTATACCTATAAATAAAAAAGTAGACAAATGTATTGTGGTCAACTTTATGGTTTCAAATTTTTGTAATATTTTGAGGATAGCACCTTTCATTGCAGAAAAAAGTATACCTAGGTAGGTACTATATTTGATTGATTTCTATGATTTCGACAATTATGTGAATGCACACATACCTACATAGATGTGGAATTTTCAACCAAAAAAAAAAGTAACATTAGGAACCTACTTTCCCAAAAAATTAACTTTAGGAACCTACCATACCAAAAAAAAGTATCTAACAAGTGACCAAAATTTTCAAAGTTTATTCATAATATTGACCACAAATCTCAACTTCCTCCTCAATTTTTCAACTTCTTTACTACTTTAGTACCTACCTATCTACAAAATTCTAAAAAGCAAAATTTGTACTTTTTTATTTTTTGAACCTTTTTTTCCCCCTTCCCCTTTACAAATGTAAAATAAGTGGAAAGTGGACTTTTCACGCGACAAATTCGATATCTATCTACTGCCATTTGAACTAAGTCTTTATTCGAATAATTTGAACCACACAAAACTGTCAAATTCAAAGTATCGTATCGCAACTGATTCATCTTTGGCGAAAAAAACTACATACATACTCTCTCATTTATAAATTAGTGAAAATTATCGAAAATCACTGGAAAACAGAATTGCAGCACAGTAATAAATCAGTGAAAAAAATTACTGGAAAATCAGCGAAAATCCGCTGAAAATCAAAGAATTTTGTGATTTTTCCTGTGCTATAATTCTGACTATTTATCAGTCAGTGGCGTAGCCAGAAATTTCTGATGGAGGGGGCCCAAAATTTCATAATTTTTGAGATATTTTGAGTCCCCCCCCCTCCACTAAATTTCATTTTACTATGAAAACACTAAATTCAAACTTGATCGTGTTCTCATGCGATTTGCATAGCATGTTTAATGAAAAAAACAGATGAAAATGTTATTTTGGAACAAACAACTGTTATACTTACTAATTATTTTTACCTTAGAAACCCCCCAAAAAAAAAACTTAACAAATCCAAGCAGTGGTGTCAGAAGCTTTTTTTGGGAGGGTGCAAAGTGGGTAAGAAGACTTGGAATATCAGAAGGGAGCCATTTTTTGCATAATTGATTCAAATAGTTGATATGATTATGATTTAGTTCATGCCCGAGCGAAGCGATGGCAAAGTTCTGAGAAAATTTGATTTTTAATGCCCCAAGAAGGCATTTTTTTCACGTAAGTTCCTGACACCAAAGGGGGGGGGGTCGAAACCTTCTTGTCCCTGTGCTGCAATTTTGACTATTTATCAGTGACTTTTCACTAATTCAAAATGAGAGAGTAAGTACCTATAATTTTTTTTTTATTTTTTAAAGCTACATATAAACCATGAATGTAGAATTTTTTTCATAAATACATACAAAGAAAGACATACAATAATGGTCGTTTTCAGAGACGGATCAAAGTTATACTGTTTGGAGAGGTAGAGCTCCACATTGGCACCCCAAAAAAAGGTATAATAGGTTCCTTCCGCAGCGTGAGTTTGTGAGGAACACCCAGGGATCGTGTGTTTTCGAAATCCAAGATGTCTAACAAAATTTATTAAACAGAAAACTTGACTTAGCTTGACCTTTTTGCATACTTTTTAAATTTTTTTATGAGCGACCTCCCCCCCCCCTAAAAAAATTCAAATAAATTTAATTTAAAAAAATTGCAATGAGCTCCTACATTAAAATTTTTACGAACTTGTATCGTAAACTGTATCTTAAAGTGTTTTTAACAACACTTCCGCAGTGCATCGATCACGAAAAAACAAAATTTTGAAATTTAACAAAAAAAAATCAAAAAACAATTCGACTTTTGATGGAATTTTTCAAAACATAGAACTATTTCTGTAATAGGTACCTAGAAGAACACTGCCCGAGCGAAAAACTTCATGAGAAATTCATTTTAGGAAAGCAAAAATGGCATGTTTTACTTTTGAACGTCAAAATATTTGAAAAAATATTTGATTTTTGAGTCAAAGAGCTTGTCGTTGCACAACTAGCTTGGCATTGCTTGACCTCTTTGTCAAACCCGGGGGAAAATATTGGATCCAATTGGATCTGATTGGATCCGAAAAATGGTGCGATCAAATCGGATCCAAGTGGATATAAGTAGATACCTACAAACAAATCCAAATTAATCCAATTAAAGACATTTTTCTCTTTAAATTGAAAAAATTTGGATCCAATTGGATCTAATTGGATCTAAAAAAAATGTTATCCAATTAGATCCAAAAAGATCCGATTAGATCCAAAAAGATCCAATTGGATCCAAATTTTTTCAATTTAAAAGGAAAAATGTCTTTAATTGGATTAATTTGGATTAATTTGGATTTGTTTGTATCTACTTATATCCACTTGGATCCGATTTGATCGCGCCATTTTTCGGATACAATCAGATCCAATTGGATCCAATTTTTTTCCCGGGAAAGCTTAACTTAGCTTGAATTATTGACCAGCTTGACGTAGTTTAACCGTTAGACAACCTAAAATTTGAATAAAAAAATTTCATTTGAAAATAAGTATTTACACGTATTCGAGCAAAGCGAGGGCGAAATTTGTTTTTAAAAAGCTCTTAAGTCGAAAGTGTTTTATTCTTTTATTAAAAAAAGAATCACTTGTCAAGATTGAAAAATTAGGTAGGTATTGAAAAAGAAAAGAAAAAATTTCCGAATTATAGATCAAAGAAGACTAAAATTTTGGCGGATTTATTTTAGAAAAATGTTCAAGAGTCAAAAATCACCTTGAGATTTGAGATTTGATTAAAATTATGTTCTCAATTTTCAAAGAATACCCGAAACATTAGGTACCTATTCATCATTAATAATTTTTATATTATTTTGAACAAATTTTGTATAAAAATTTCCATTATTGATCAATAACTCCTATCGTCATCCTCATGGCAGGGACGGTTCGAAGGGGGGTGTGGGGGGGTGTTACACCCCCCCCCAGGCGTTTTTCCAGTCGGAAATAATCGGAAAATTCTGAGTTCAGTCGGAAATTTGAAACTTGTCACTAAAAATCAAGATTTTTGAATTTTCCGACTAAGACCATCATTTTGCCGACTCGGGACCAGTATCAGAAGTGTTGTTTCTTCGTGGACAAAACCTAATTTCTCAAACAACGGGTACTTCGCGATTCATTAGGACTAACACTAATGCGTCTTGGTCTGGCCTACCCTCATATCTCCTTACCCACGCTGTGTAGTCCAGTTCGGAGAAGGCCGAAGTGTATCCCTTGAAAATATACCATTACTCTCCCTTTTGTTATCTGGTTTCTATTCACTCCTCGAATGTTCTACTTCAGGGTGTCTACCAGTCGCGAAAGTCGCGAAAGTCGCGAAAAAGTCGCAAAATTTACCCAAAATTCATCAAAGTCGCGAATTTTTCCGAAATTACTTCAATTTATTTTCGTCTTTTACAAAACAGAAAAAGTAAAGAAATTTCACTTTTTTGAACATTTTTTCTAAAAATTTTCGCCCTCGCTTCGCTCGGGCTCATAAATTTTAAACACCTGTTCTTAAATTAAAAACCTTCTTCCCTTCTTTTTCAGACAATTGAATATTTTGAAACGGAAAAATAATATCTATGTTCTTGTGGGAGACTGAGTATAGTGATCACGATTGAGAATTTCAAAGGGAATATTGTGTCTATTCTCAAATTTTTTTTTAAAAATGGAGAATTTTGGAATTTTCTAAGGGATGTTTTAAAAATTCAGAAGGAGAAATCATTTGGAAATAGTCTCTTTTTTGCTGTTTTTTGAACAAAATTTTTCGAAAAAATTTCGCCCACGCTTCGCTTGGGCCAAATAATTACATCATTATATTGGTAATCTGCTAATATTTCAGACTTCCCATGAATTTATTTCTCAGTTTTAGAGTCAAAATCCGCGAAATCTATATCAGCCCATGTTATGCGAGCTTTCCATTGTGTTAAAAATACCTTATCAGGTAAATGCTCAATAATCATCCAACAATTTTATCCGTTCTAACATGATTTTTCGTAAAAATTTTCACCCTCGCTTCGCTCGGGCAGTAACTATTTCTCTTCTTTACCATAAAATAACTCACTTTTAGAAAATTTTTGTGAAAAATTGTCTTTTTTTAAAATTAAAGACATAGGTATTATCTTCCGTGTATAACATTTTTTCTGTAATAAATTTTTGATTTGATTTTTTTTGAGGGGGGAGGGGTGTCAAATTGAGAGGTAGATACTAGATACCTAGAAAAAGGCCGCGAAAAAGTCGCGAAATTTGATTTTGAAAAATCGGTAAACACCCTGTAGTTTTTTCTCCAATATTCTACTATAGATCTTATATTTTACTTTTATTATATTATTTTGTATGCAATTCGGTATTCTATATCCTGTGGTGCAGTAAGTTAGTAAGGTGGGATGAAAAACCAAAATTATTGATTTTCGAAAACATACCTCCCCACAAAAGTTGTTGGCTGTGGAGAATGGAAAAATAAAACATTAAAATTCAAAATCTATTCATATCTGCCGATCGCGCGTGAGCCTTCAATTTTCCGGAAATTGCCAAAAATCCAAAGTTTCGAACATTTCGAAAATATTTAAAATTTAATTCAAAATTGATTGAAATCAATTTCAGAGTTTATTTAGTGACTATTTAGACCAAAAAGCATACTCTTTTTTTTGTTGAGAAAATCGATGTTTTTTATTACTTTTTTCAATCTTCATAGGTGAAGAAACAGGAGAAATATAAAAAAGCTATGAAACATGGATTTTTTCAAAACAGATAATGTGTGTTTTGGTGAACAAGCTCTGAAATTGATTTGAAAAAATTTATTTTTTTGCATTTTCTAATTTTTTGAGAATATTGCATTTTTGGAAATTTTAAAAAAATTGAAGGCTCATGCGCGATCAGAAGATATTAATCGGTTTTGAATTTTTTTCTTTCATTTTTCTAGTCTCCCCAGCCAAAAACTTTTGCGGGGGTATGTTTTCGAAAATCAAAAATTCTGGGGTTTCGGCCCAAACCAGTAGTTAGTCGGAAAATTTTATTTTCTCACCCCCCCAAAAAATTATGCTGAAACCGTCCCTGCCTCATGGTGCCACCCTTCCAGAGACAAAACAACTCGTATTTTCTCAAAAAGTCGGCAAATTTTATTGCAAACCGGCTTGATAAAGCACGAATCAAGAAAAACCATAAAAATACAAAAAAATCACGAAATTTTTACTCCATAGTACCGTAATGGAGTTTTTTAAACAACAAACTTTTAAAAAACTAATTATGTTTTTCCTGATGAAAATCAATTTTTCAACTCCTAGCCCTCGTTTCATTGGGTCGTACGAAGCTTGAAATATGTATAAAAAAAGGGGGTAGAGAATTTCGTATCCTTTTCAATACTAAAATATTGATTGGAAGAATGAAGAAATTCCAGCTTTTGGATGCCTTTTTCTTCACAAATTTTCACACTCGCATCCCGCAGGTTCAATGAATTTACACAATTCATTCCGAAAATGATGGTATGAACCCTCTTCCCTTTCATCCCAGACAATTGAATAGGTACCTATTTTGAAGGGGAAAAATTTGTTCTTCTCATTTATCAAGGAACTTAATGGTAATTTTAAATAGAATTTTCAAAATTTTTCAATTTTTTTAGAAGAGGAGAAGGTCATTATGGAATAGTTTTTTTGAAGGTCAAAAAAGTAACACGAAAAAAGCACGAATTTTTAGTTTTTAATTTCAGTATACGACTGGTCCGCAAATTTCTCTTTTTCGAAAAATATAATGAGTCAGCAAATTTTCCCTTTTTTAAGAATTATAATCGACAATTTCTCCTTTTTTAAATTTTTAATAGGTAATATTATTTGGAAAAAGTTTCACTTCCATTCTCTCCCCTTGAGATTTTTGTCCAAGTTTCGTCGCTGCACCCTTCTATTCGCTTTAAATCATTTGACTTACGATGGCTCAGGTTGCAAAGATTGGAATACTTACCATACAAATGCAACCAATCGAATTGAACTTGAAGTCGAAGGTGTACCTAAATAGTCAGCATTTCCCTTCGATAGTCAATGCCAGCCCATCTCCTGGTTATCCCTGATTACTGAAAATTAACACACAAAAGAGTAGGTATATTTGCGTACTTGACGAACGAAACAAAAAATCGCGCAGCCTCAGTAAGTATATTAAAATCGAAGCAAATTTTATAGTTAGGGCTGGAACAAACGAGGACCACCAACGGTACTGGACAATACAAAAAGATATTGAGAATAACAAGATGAGAATTGCGAGTAAGACCACCGGCTTAGTAATGCAACAAGTCGTGATCAGAAAATGGCGGCGTTACATATAACGTTCGTTATTACCAGAGTCTACAATTTATACATTATCAACAACGAGAGAAGATAAATGTTCGAAGCGAAGAATTATCACAGTTGCAAAGTATTCGTTGCTTTTGATACATAGTGCGCTGTGGTGTGCCCGCGCGCTTATAGTACATATCCCAAGGTAGGTATATCCAGGCCATACAAGACATACTTTTGCACTATATGAACGCGTACCAAGCATCTTCAAGTGTCGTTCGGTTACATATTTCCTTCTATAATTGGTAAAAAAAAACCTATGTATACGTCGTGTTACATACGACCAAACGATACGGTACGAATTCACTTTGAAAATCAACTATACCTACGTATAGGTAAAGGTATGAAAGTACCCAGTACCTATATTCACATCATACACTCACACACAAGAGGAAAATGGAAACTCGAAGGAATGAAGACGCGTACACAACCAGCAGAAAAATACGCCGCCATGACGCGTGTATGGTAGATTTTTACGACGACACACAATGCGAAGAAAAATTTTCATTCAAACGCATCCATCGTCTCTTGAAGTTTTTTTTTTGCTACGCTGCGAGCAAGGGCGTTGCGTTTCGTTTACAATGAAAACATCTCGCAGCGTTATAACACGAGTACGTGCTCCATTACTAGTTTTACGATATTGGCGCTATCAACATTCAAGAGGGTTCGGTTCAATTTTCGCGTAGCAAAAATGTTACTTTGAAACTATGGAGAAAAATGCTGAGAATGATTCTTTTCAATGTTGCTACCGCTTTTCCAATATTTTATGCAGACTCGATTGTTCGACGAAAGGTCGCGTCGGTTGAACTTGATGCTTTAACGCTGCAGAACAGTCAACGAACGACGGAGATGTTGGCTCATTAACGCATGACGTGCTCCACTTGAAAATCCTGCCTTACTGGGAAATTCTTTTAAATTTACTTTCAACCGAGTACGATGTATTGGAATTGTACGTACGAGAGTAATTTAAATTGCATTCGTGTACGAGCTTTTGAAAAATTAAACTTTTCTTGCTGGGTACGCTTTTCTCTTAAACTACCACTCGTCACTTTTTTACTGGTGGGGGAAAAAACTGTCGGATACGAGGGAAAAATTATCAATTCAGTTGACTTCTGGTGTTTTGGTAAAAGAATCAGAAATTTTCCATCATCAATCCATTAAATTAATCAGATTAGATAAGTCATATCACATCTATCAAGGAAACCTTTGTATAACCAGTCTTCGCTGATTGCACCGAAATTTGGCCTATTAAAGTAGCATGCCACCGACACCTCAAATTAAATTTTGAGCTGTTCGAGCTCATTATAGCTTCTTATGGAGCAATTTCAGCGCACTACTCTCTCATTCTGAATTAGTGAAAACTGAAATGTCACTGAAAAATAGTCAAAATTGCAGCACAGGAAAAATCAGCAAAATTCACTGATTTTCAGCAAATTTTCGCTAATTTTTCAAAAATTTTCACTGATATTTCAGCAAATTTTGAAAATTTTACTGTCTTTTTAGTGAATTTTCACTGCTTTTCTAGTGATTTTTCTCACTGGTTTGTTTTCGGTAAAAAAATGTTCACTGATTTTTTTCTGTACTGCAATTCTGACTGTTTCTCTGTGATTTTCGATAATTTTCACTGATTTATAATTGAGAGAGTAGAAAAATTATACTTCGACTAAAAGCTCTAGATCGACTCAAAAAGGGTCGTAATCGGTTCACGGTACCTATCACATCAATTTTAAACATACCTACTCTCTTAATTTGAATTAGTCAAAAATGCCAAAATTGACTGATGAAATAGAGAAAATCAAGTCACGGATAAATCAGTCAAATTCCACTGATTCCCCTGTTAATCAGTGACATTTTACTGCCAATCAGTGGAAAATTACCGATTCAAATAGTGAATTTTGATTATTGAATCAGTAAAAATTAATTGACTGATTTCAATCAGTGAATTTTTATTATTGAATCAGTAAATTTTTTCACTGATTCCTACAGTGACTCAATTTTGTCGATTTAAATCAGTCAATGTTGACTGATTCAAATTAAGAGAGTACCTACCAATTTTCAGATTTTCACTTAAATTCGTCAAAAATCGAAAAATCGACTTTGGCAGCTCAAAATTTGGTTCAGAGGTTTGGGTGAAATCACATACTCTTTCAGTGAGTTGAAATTTCGGCTTCATCGACGAATGTGGGCTATAAAGATTCCCTTTTAAGTAAAATATACCAATACAAGTTGTATACTGGCATAATAACTAATAGGTACTTTTACAGGGGTTGAAAATCGATCCGAACCAAGCCAAAAAGCAGTAGATAAAACTCGGAAAAATCTCATTGTCAAAATCAGTATCAAACACATCTCTAAGAACAAAAATCTAGATATAGGTACTACCAAAACCAAAACAGGACATTTTTCAAACATTTCACGATTTCTTTTTAAGGGGGAGGGTAAAAATGTTCTTTTTAAAAAATCAATGAAGACATTTTCAAATAAAGTAGGTAGATAACTACACAATTCTGAAAACGGAGGACTATAAAATGTGAGACTTTAGTATGACTGAATTCCCATTTTCGCATAACTTAATTTTGAAATGAAAAAAGATTTAAAGAGAAGGCAAAATCTTTCATGTCAATCTTCGCAGATTTTCTCAACAGTTTGAAATAGGTTTGCGCGATGAAGAATCGAAACATAACGTGATTTTTTGAAAGAATTTTAAAACATCTCTTAAGTAACCTTATTACAGAAATTACGTAAATGAAATTGAGATAAATTTTCATCCCAAAAATTATCCTACGATTTTTTCCAGTTTTTGAGGTTGGGATGATTATTGGAACGAATTTTCTTCTAATAAATCATCCTACGATTTTTTCGAGATTTTCAGGCTGGGATGAATTTTGAGATGAAATTTCACCCCAAAAATTATCTCACGATTTTTCCGAGTTTTTGACCCTGGGATGAAATTGGGACGAAGTTTCATCCCAAAAATCAGACCACGATTTTCTTAGTTTTCGAGTTAGAGATGGCGTTGGGAAGAATTTTCAATTCAAAAATCATCCATCTCACGATTTTTCCAAGTTTTTGAGGCTGGATGAATTTTGCGATGAATTTTCATGCCAAAAATCGTCTCACGATTTTTCTGAGCTTTTGAGGCGGGGATGTATTTTAGGATGAATTTTCATCCCACGACTTTTCCCACTTTCTGAGGAGGCTGGAGTGATTATTGGAATGAATTTACTTCTGATAAATCATCCCACGATTTTTCTGAGCTTTGGAGGCTTGGATGATTTTGATCGAAAAAATAGAGAGAAAAAACAGGTCATTTTGAGATTTTTGATAAAAAAATCGAGACAAAACAGGACAACAGGCTGCACAAACAAAATGCAGTACAAAATCATGATTTGCAAAATTCACAAGACTTGCAAGACTTATAGATCCCTTGAACACTATTATTTTCAGAAACCCCCAATACCAATATCAATACCTAATGAAAAAAAAATTGTGTTAGTATTAGTTTTGAGTTGAAAATTTATTCTTTTAATTTAATAATTTAAGTCTGTACCGAGCTGTTTTGTAAGTAATTAGGTACAGGTACCTATTTTTGAGTTGACAAAACAATTTTTTCTCTTATTGATCGTATTCAAATAGGGAATTTTACCAAGAATCCGAAAATGTTTGGTTGAAGATGGTACCTACCTATCATGTGCCGAAATATCTCACCCTCCAAAAAGTGGAAATTTAATTTCTTTCTTTAAAAATTGAGGATAGTCTCACGTGCTCAAATTCTTCTCTTCCAAAAATGCGGAGATTTAATTTTTTATTTTTAAATTTCCAAATTTTGCGATTGGGGCCTATTTTGTGGCACTTGGGAGTAAGATACGCGACGAAAATCGAAAACAGAAATCAATACATAATGTCTAATTTTCGAGATTTGTGACCATTTTTGGAACTCTCGGAGGTGTAATGCAGCCCTTGGATTAACTAATGTATTTCAAAATCCTAATTAAATTTTCCATCAAAATTTCAAAAACCACATCAATACCAACAAAATTTAAACTTGGAAACCAATTAAATACGAAACCAATAACGATACAAAAATTGAATCGGTTTTTGACTCTTGGCCTTATACACACATCTAACTCTATAGGTAATCTAATGACGTCAATCTTCATACTGTGCACCAAAACCAAAACCACATCGCCATCGTTAACGTCTTCATCATCATCTAATTCCATAATACAACACAAGAATTCGCGAAGGAATGATTACTAATAAATCAACAAACCCTATCGATAACACTTTCAGAACAGAAGCAACCACAAAATCCAAGTTCAAGTTCAAAGACCTCTGAACACATAGACAATGCGTATACTGGATATCGGTCATTGAAACATATGACACCTCGGTACAGGTAATAATACATCTAGTGTAGATAACCGTAGCCTAAAAGCCGTTAAAGTACGTACAATTTAGAATTATTAAAAACCATCGAACGATGAGCTTCGAAATGTCTAAGACATAATAGAAAATAATAAGTCGTTGGAAAACCACACAACCCATATGGTAAATGAGGTGTATCAAAGAATACTTCGACTTCTGGTACAGTTGTATAATAACTATAATTTTTTTTCGCCCTGTTATTTCAAGAACAGAGGAAAAAACGTACCAACGGTTGGTACCTACCTACTCTTGTAAACATGGTAAAACAATGTTCGATATAGGAGGAATACGAGGCTAGAATTTTCAGAATACCTACCAAAAAAAAAAGGGTCAAAAAGAGTTGATCTATCGTTGCAATTGTATATCTACCTACATCTTATAGCCATCTGTTTAACATGGCGATTCACAGATTTAAATACACTCGTACGAAGCAGGAACAATTTAATACATATGTTTTCACGCTGCAATGACTTAAATGTGTTAAACGAATGAAAACTCTGGTATCGTATCGCGATTTTGTTTCAGTATACTTAATAATTGGTCGCAGCTTTTCTTCCACGACTATAACTGGTAGCTTGCTCCGGCGCTCGGAATCTTCCTAACTGTTTATACCGTAACCAATGTCTCGTTTTAGTGTAACTTACATTTCATTAAAAAGGTGCCCAAAGCTATACTCGTTTCGTTACGTCATATTATAACATCAAATTTTATTCAATGTCTGTAACTAATTATTTGCTCATTAAAAATATCTAAGCGGTAGGTACGTCTATGAAAGGTTTACCAAGTTGCCTTTTTTAAGAGTATCTATACCTAGCGTACCGCCTTGGTATGAAAATTTACTGTATACGTGCTTTCTACATCTAAATACCTAGGTACGTACGGTGAGGTATACTAAGTACCCAAGTTCGAAATATGAAAGCTTTGATAATTAATCGGTATCCGTATTCGGTTCGTGTGCGTTAGGACGCAGAAAAACGTGTACAATGAGAACTCAGCATTGCACAGTGACGTTGTTAAAACATCCTTCGAGCAAAAATTATGGTAATTTCGAGAAAAATATTAGTCTGTCTTTCTACCGTATTTAGTATCACGTTCTAGGTTCTATTGCTGCTTTCCTCTCCTTAATAGAAAACGTCGCGTGGTTCCGATTTCCGATGGTTCGCACACTGCTATGCTTTTAGCTTTTCAGTGGGTTGATGTGATTCTCAATCAAGTTACTCGAGTATAATTCTGAGACTGATGTAAAACTGAAGACATTCAAAGATTTATTAAAAGGACTTGAAAACAGTCGTTCTTCAAATTGTGTTTTCCCATAATTTTGCATGATTGAGTAACAACTAACAAACCTCATTCAAATACCTACCGTATTCGCACAAGTTGATGGCTAGAAAAGACTAATGAGCTAACAAGAATTGGAGTAGATAATGGGGCATGTAAAATACAGTATAATATGGGTATCTGGAATGACATGAAATACTTTCCATTAATACGTACATACATATCTAAGAATAATATCTACTATAGGTAACTTACCTTCGCATATCGCAATGACACCAACAGCAACAATCTGAAATCTGGAACTGTTGAAATGAAAAACTGAAAACTAGCAAAAATCTAAACCCAAATTTGTCACCAGACTTTAACTGAAAAAAAAAAAACGACAATTACTTCAGTATAGATATTAGATAGGTACCTACTCTCTCATTCTGAATCAGTGAAAAGTCACTGATAAATTTATAAATATTCAGAATTGCAGCACAAGAAAAATCAGAAAAATTCACTGATTTTCAGCTAATTTTCGCTAATTTTTCAAAGATTTTCACAGATTTTTCAGCAAATTTTAAAAATTGCACTGACTTTCAGTGAATTTTCACTGATTTGTTTTCAGTAAAAAAATTCACTGATTTTCTCCTGTGCTGTAATTCTGACTGTTTCTCAATGATTTTCGATAATTTTCATTGATTTATAATTGAGAGTATTGATGAATGATAAAATATGCGATAAGTACTTAAGGGTAAGGTTGCCATATTTCGACCACTTTTTTCAAACTTCCACCAATCGAAGACTTTTTGAGGTAGAAACGTCGAAAATGGCTTAAAAAATACCTTGATCTTTCCTCTACCACTCCCTAAAATTTTGAGTCGATACAATCATTTTTTGTATTTTTTGCGATTTTTTTTCTGAGGGAACTCAAAAATCGATTTTGAAATTTTGGGTTCCTAATTTCGACCACCAGCTGATTTTACCCGCATAGAGCGGAATCTACCCGAAAAGAATTTTTTCATATTCTTCTTTCACAGATAAACAAAATGAGACCAAAACGACAACCCTACAGCCAAAACTCGCGGAGAAAATCAGAAAAAACAAAATCGCATTCAAAAAACAGATTACATAAGATAGCATAGCTGGTCGAGATTAGGGCACCCCAAAGAATTTGAACTTCGGTGAAAATTTTTGTTGCGTACCTCCAGTTGTTTTCAAAAACAATGATTTTATCGAAATCTGACACCATGCCCCATCACAATTCACAATTATTTGGTATCATTTATTTTTAAAAAAAAATCATAATTTGAAATCAAAGAATACGTTAAAAAAATTTTTCACCTATGCGATTTCGTTTTTTTCAATTTTCTCCGCTAATTTTGCCTGTAGGGTTGTGATTTTAGTCTCAAATTGTTCATCTATGAAAAAGGAACACGAAAAAAAATTTTTCGTGTAGATTGCGTCCATAGCGGCCGAAATCGGCCGGTGGTCGAAATTAGGAAGCGGTCGAAGTTAGGGCACTTTACCCTTACCTATTTAACAACCACAAGCGCATCCAGAAATTATTTAAGGGGGCTGAGAATTCGAGAAAAAATAAGGGATAGGGAGGTGAAATATTGATGAAAAAATTGAGTAACTTGTTATTTCAGTGGTGCTGGTGTAGTCGGGACATTCTCAGTAAGTAGACTGATAATACATATCATAAACAGATTTGTGCAAAGAAAAATTGAAAAATTGCGGAATTTTAGTGGTTTTTCATTCATCTTTCAGTTGAAAATAATAAATATTGATTTTTTCTGACAAATTGGGAATCGAATGAGAAATTAATGATTTTTGAATAAAAAATCATTAATTTTCACAATAGAACAATTAAAATAGGTACTGCCCGAGCGAAGCGAGGACGAAATTTTTTTCGAAAAATCGTATTTGAAAAGCAAAAAAATGCACTTTCTTCACATTTTTGGTAATAAAAAATCTCCTTTTCGAGCTTAAGGGGGTGGAGGGCTCGAACCCCCTGAGTCCTCCTTGGGTGCGTTTATGTTACCAACTGACGTGAATAACAATGTTTCAAGTTTGGATTTATTATTTTGAATGTAAAAGTTTCCCCGGCAAGATTTTAATAGCTAGGTACAAACTATTTTTGCATCTGAAACACTTTTCAGTAATTAGTGCGATTGGAAATCATTTTTCATTTTTTCATTAAGAATTTTTGACTTTAATAATTTTTATTTCAGATTATTATAATGGGTTGATGGCGGTACGAAGTTGAAATTATTGACGGAGTGATGCTGATATGAGCTTGATTTTTTTAAAAATACAACGAAATGATCACAACCATAGTCAAAAATTACAACAAAAAAAAAATGTCTTCGGAAAAAAATTGCGAGAAAAACGATGATGATATTAGTCTATAGTCTACCTCCTTCCACTAGAAGAAATTTTCCTCATAAAATTTTTCTGGGTTTAAAACTACCTCGGTACCTACGTCTCAATCTGAATTTAAAAAGAAACAGCCACAGTAAATATTTTTGTAAGAAAAATTGCACTATTTTTCAAAATTTTATCAAGTAAGTTTTCTGAAAACAGAACAAAAATTTTGGTGAACAATCAGTGGTATCAACACTCATTGAAGGAACTGAATCAATTTTTCACTCCACGAATATGACATGAGTGAGTATATGTGTAGGGTGATTAATTGAATCCCAGACACAAATGCGAAGAAATCTTTTTTTCCCTCGCGCCGCATTTACTTACTCACTTTGATAAAAATCACCGGAAAATGATTTTTTCGTATTGTGTCTGGCGTTCAATTAATCATAGGTATGTATAAAAAAAAAAAAAAAAAGACGGGCCGAAAGAAAACATATCCTGGATTGACATGAAAATTGGCGAAGTAGTCCTGTAAAGTCATAAAGTTTTTGAGAAATGTAACTTAATAACTACCTACACATTTTTCTTAGAATTGAAAAATTTATACATACATAATACTTCTTGAAAATTTTTCGAGTGACACTTCATTTTTCTAAATTAGATTTTTTTAAAGTGAGTACCTAACGACTTATTTAGATCGAAAATTTATAAATTTATCAGTTTTTTTATACAAGGTTTTGTTTGCGCGATAAAACTTAAAAACTGTTTGAAATAGGTAACAGAAAAAAAAACCTGCAAATTTCAACTCCCATATAGGAGTATGAAAGCGGTATCAAATCGAGTTAACTTTTGATGCTGTTACAGAACTCCTAAGTAAAGTTTTCAAGGATTATGGTCGAAAAACCCTAATTTTTTTCGAAAATGGGCACTCTTTAAGGACACCTAGCTCCGATCCGTATGAGCAAGGGAGCTCAAAAATTTTTGGGGAGATCGCCTACTCAAACTAGACTACCTCCCCAATTTTCTTCCAAATCCAGAATATGTTTTTTTTTCTGTTCATCCTAATGTGTATGATACGTTGCCCTCCTATCACCTGTAAAATTTGATTTTTTGACCACAATTATTTTTTAAATTCGCCCTTCAAATTTTAATAACTAGGTACCTAGATTATTCTATTTATTACCATATGAAAAGCTGAAAAACAAGATAAATAATACCTAGCGATTAAGAGAGATAGATGTTCGTAGACGCAGATGAGACCGATGGTGCAGCTACCCCCTTCTCATACCCCTTGGTCACCAAAAAAATTGAATTGTCCTTCAAATGACTGAAAAAACATTTTTAAAAGCAGCTTCTTCATCTCTTGAACATGTTTTTTTGAAAAAAATTTGTCTTCGCTTCGCTCTAGCACATTCAAGACAATTTTCAGAAAAATCGTCTCAAATTTTAAGTAAGTAATTTTCTTCCTCGTTTTTGAAGGGAGATTTGTCACTTTTAATGATATATAGTTGTAATTTGTCATGTACCTATACTGGAAAATGGTGATCAAAAATGAAAAAAGGTAATTTTTTGTTTTAACAAAATTAAAACTTTCCTACCTATCTTTCAGGTGCGTAAGTACTACATACATAGGTATATAAGATATACATATGTTGGAATCAAATTTTGACGCAAATTGAAACAGTTTATAATCGTTATTTTTTTCAAATCATAAATTTTTTTGAGAATATAAAAAACAAGTTTGGAAATTTCTCCAACTTTTGTTTTGTTTTTTCTGTTTAAGAAAAATTTTATTATTTGTGAAAAAAAATGTTTAGAAAAAAACGACCTAAAAAAATATGAGAAACGGTTCATCTGTTGATTTTTCAAAAACGAAAACAAAAAAAAAATTCAAAATCATCAGAAAACGAAAATTCTGAAAACCTAAAAATCTCGTTTTTGTAATGCTGAGGTAAGGCAATAATTTTTCAAACAAATCTTCGTCTTATTAAATTCGTTACAGGTAAAAATATTTAGGTAGGTAGGTAGGTATTATTTTAAAAGGTCCTTCTCTCTTCAAAATCCAAAAATGTCCCCCTTCTATGATTTATTCTGTCTATACGCTACCAGATATGAGACTAGTAAAAGGAAACGAAATTGTGAAATTCAAATTTGAATTATTTTTCGTAAGTAGGTATATCTAGGTCTACCTACTTATTTAGGCATCTGTTATAAAATAAATAACATTTCGATAGAATTTTTACGAGTAAAAGGAATTGGCAGAAAAAATTTTCTTAGCCATAAAACATTTCTCCAACTGACAAAAGATGCCTACTAACTTATAAACCTCCAATTTAATTACATCCGCAATGAATTAAACAATAAAAGAAGTATAAAATTATTAATTGGGTATTTCAAACCTGAAGAACCGAACTGAAAAAATGAGATGATTTCATTTGGACACAAAAATCATTCTCAAAAATACACACATCAAAGTACCTACCTGCCATTGATATTCCAACTTCACACATTTTTTTCACTCTATCCATTCTCGCATTTAAAACGGTGTAATCGTGGACGCAATCCGCAATGAGATTTCTTTAATGTTTCACCGCTGTTTTATGACGAGCTGCTTTGTAGTTACCTATATCTACCTATGCTAATAAAATATTCAGTTAGTGAAACGGTAATATTTTACATTTTTCTTCATCCAAATAGTGCTTAATGTTTCACTCGGTGAATGTTAATTTTACGTCGTGTTACATTTAAGATTCGTTCCCAATTTATAGATTACAGAGTATCTTTGTACGAGAACCGCACTTTTACCTAGAAATTGTTATAATAAGTTTACAAAGTACTGCGACTAATTTCAAATTGCCAATGTGTTTAGGATACCAATGAGCAGTTCAAAATGGTCAAGGTGGTTTCTGATTAATGTGAAATTTCTCCATTTATATCACGGTGATTTATATAAATAACATTGTAGGCATCTAATCTGTTTAATTTGGCTGGCCAAAGTGTACAGTCAATTTGTATAAGTTTCTTCCATGAGACTTATTAATGCGGTATAATAAAATACTACCACCTTGGATAAATTAGGTAAGTGAATAAATAACTGGTAAGAGGAACAAGTACATATGTAGGTATATTGTACCTATTTATATACCTTGTTGTTACATTGAATAAATACACGTAGGCGAAATGAATTCTCTCATAGACTTAGGTACTTATTCAATGAAAAAAAATTTCGCAATGGAAATAATTATTTTGACTACTTACTCGAGTATTATTTTTTTCCAACTAGGTAAATGACATATGACTACTATATCCTTCGTTCAAAACTGAGATGGTCAAGACTGAGTTTTGTTGATTTTACTTGATACGAATAGTAAATAAGTTGTTCGAGTCATTTTCAAGAATTATAAAAAGTAAATGGACAGCTAAGTGCATATTTTCGTCTAAAAAAATATAATAGGTAATCGTGTTTTTTTTATGAGTATGTGGAAATGGGAATACCTCACAAATATGGATGTATGATATTATTTTGAAATAACATTCCAACGAATCGATGAAAAAATTCTTGATTATGATTTGAAATCATACCTATATATTTATTTCTTGAAACTAATCAATATGGTGTTAGTATTCTTTAAACGATAGATTTTTCAAATAATTTTGTCAGAATGTGGAACATAATGAAACTGGATCAAACTATGGATATAATTCAGAAAGAAAAAAAAAACTTGGGCAAATTGTTGAAAAATGACTTGTGAAAATTATTAAAACCATTATTAATTTCCATATTGAAAAAAGAAGTTAGGTAAGTATAAGTACTGCTATGAATCTGAGCTCTCATTTTTTTTTTAGCTGGGTATAGGAATTTTCCTCTTTTTTTCCAGAAAAGCAAAGGTATCGATTTTGAAACTGCTCAAACGATATTTTTTTACAGCCACTTCGATTGTTTCAGATATTTTTTCATCGTTGCGTTGTTTTCGAAACAAAACCTTACGATGACACACGGTTGATTCATATTTTACAAAAATAACATACTTTGATTAGAATCGTAGTTTTTTCCTGCATTTGGTACGGTGCCAAATGCTATATACAAGTTTTGGGCGCATCTTGCAAACCTGTACGCCGCCAAATTACGAAATTATTACCCGTAACAAAATGTGACATTTGTACTAAATAGCGCCTTCATGTCGCTTTTTATGCGAACACATGCGATAAAATTTACGCTTCAGTGTGGCTGTTCTTGATGTCATAATATTATCATCAAACGTCACGTTTATGGATTACATATTTCGAAAGGTAAACGCTTTAATTCATCCGCGAACTTTTAATGTTAACACGCCAGGTATATTTTCGAGTCGTATTGACAGTAGATAGAGGGATTTTCATAGAATTGAGCTGCGGTCTTACTCGTATTATAATTCGCTTCGCTCATTTGTCAATTCTACAGTTCTATTTTCAATGACGACATGAAACAAAAGAAGTTTCGAAACTTTTTAATGCTTTGTCAGCTAAATTAATAGGCGAATCGAAAATTACAGAAGATTCTTTATTAAAAAATTAACTTCTCGTCGCTTTTACCGCGGATTTGATGCGAGCCGGAGTCAATAGTGAGGAGGAGAGTAGCGGTGCTTGAAAAAATGTCCACGTTCTTCGTGACTTGCCATTTTCACGCTAACTTGGTTGCATAATACTTTAATACTAAGGAGCTACGATGCATGAATGAAATTTACTCGGCGAATTCTGGATCCTATGTAATTATTTTTTTTTCGGAATGAGATTTTTGCAGAAGGTATGCCTCTCGACACGAAGTAAGGTTACAGAAATGATAATAGGTATCCTCCGAGGTCTGTAAAAGAAATTGCAGAAAACTTAATAAAATTGCGTTTTAAATTGAAAAATTGAGATGAAATTTGACAAAAGAGTGTAGTCGAGTAAGAGGTAAATTTGGCCCCTAATATTTGATCTACTCCCACCCCTAGATGATGTTCCTAGATGGGAAAAAATCCTGAAATTTTTTTAACCTCCTACCCCTTTCTCTCGGAATTATATGGCAATTGTTTGCATTATTTTCAAGAATTTTCAATTTCAACAGAAGTAAAGGAAATCTGCTGTTCTTTGGCATAAAGTTCAATCATTTTTCGTCAACTTTGGTGCGCTCCTTCACGTTTTTTTGACCATTTGAAGTTTTTATTTTAAAACTTTAAAAACGCCATGTGATATGAGTAAAGAGTGACCATCCCGGAAAAATTACTACGAAATCCGTCTTTTTCATGTCCCTATGTACCGGTGGTTTTGGCCACATTTTTGAACCGAGGGCCGAAAACTGCAAAAAACCGTATGTCGGCAATGTTATTTGATCAGATTTTTCAAATTTTGAACGTTTTATACGAAATAAAATGACCAAGTAAAGAAACTAACGTCAGATTTGTGTTTAGCCGGTCAAATACCCCGAAAAACGCCCTTTTCGCGATTGTTCTACTTCAATTCTCAAAATTCACTTTTTTCACTGATTTTTCACGGCAAAAAAAGTAAATTTCGAGACTTCAAGTAAAACGATTGCGATAAGAGTGTTTTCGGGGTATATTGACCCACTGAATACGAATCCGATGTTCGTTTTTTGTTTTTTCATTTCGTCATTTCTTTCCGCAGAAAACGCACGAAATTTGAAAAATCTGCTAAAATAAGAACATTTCTGTAGGTATACTTTCTCATTTTGAATCCGTGAAAAGTCACTGATAAATAGTCAGAATTATATCATGAAGAAATCAGCAAAATTCGTAGATTTTCAACGAATTTTTTTTGCTGATTTTTTTTTAATTTCACTGATTTTTCAGCGAATTTTTGAGATTTTACTCACTTTTCAGTGAATTTTCACTGATTTTCTAGAAATTTTTTCACAGTTTGCTATCAGTGAATATGTTTTACTGATTTAATACTGTGATACAATTTTGACTGTTTTCCAGTGATTTTTGATGATTTTCAGTTTTCACTGATTGATAAATGAGAGAATACAGTTTTCGCGATTTTCAGCCCTTGCGGCATCAGAATCATCAAAAGTGAATAGGCACGTGAGGTAAATCCACTCTCTCATTCTGAATCAGTGAAAATTCACTGATAAACAGTCAGAATTGCAGCACAGGAATAAATCAGTGAAATTCACAGCAAATTTTCACTGATTTTTCTGCTAATTTCATAAATTTATTTCACTGACAATTCAGTAAATTTTCATTGATTTTCCAGTGATTTTTTTCACTGATTTGTTTTTATTGAAAAAATTTTCACTGATTCTCTCCTGTGCTGCAATTCTGACTGTTTCTGCAGGAGTGATTTTCAATAATTTTCACTGATTTATAAATGAAAGAGTACTCTCCCATTTTGAATCAGTGAAAAGTCACTGATAAATAGTCAGAATTGCAGCACAAGAAAAGTCAGTGAAATTCTTTGATTTTCAGCGGATTTTTGCTGATTTTTCAAAAAATTCCACTGATTTTTCAGCAAATTTAAGAAATTTTACTGCGTTTTTGTGAATTTTCACTGATTTTCCAGCAATTTTATTCACTGCTTGCTTTTAGCAAAATTTTTCACTGCTTCATCACTGTGCTGGAATTCTGACTGTTTTCCAGTAATTTTCAATAATTTACACTGATTTAAAATTATAAATGACAGAGTTCTCTTTCTTTAAAATTGAAAATTCTTGCAAAAATAATGCAAAAATGGACGTAATTCCGAAAGGAAAGGGGTCGTGGGTAAATATTTTTCCACAATTTTTCACATCAAGAGTCTCCATGGGGTGGGGGTGGGTTCAGATTGAAAATTGGCCAAATTCACTTCTTACCCAGCTATACTCTTTGAATTATAAATCAGTGAAAAGTATCGAAAATCACTGAGAAATAGTCAGAATTGCAGCACAGGAGAAAATCAGTGAATTTTTTTACTGAAAACAACTCGAGAAAAATCACTGGAAAATCAGTGAATATTCACTACAAAATCAGTAAAATTTATAATATTTGCTGAAAATCAGCGAACTTTGCTGATTTTTACTGTGCTGCAATTCTGACTATTTATCAGTGACTTTTCACTGATTCAGAATGAGAGAGTACCGTTTAAATATAGGTACCTACTAATTTCATGGTTGATGAAATTGATCGAGATTTTTAAAAAAATTTGAGGTTTTTGGGTGGACAATTATGGCATTTTCATACCCTTTTTCTCCTCTTCAATAATTAACATATTTATCTATCGTCTGCACCTCTTCACATTGAAAGATTTCAGAAATGTGATGTGGAATGAGAAAATGAGTTTAAGGGCAGAAATCACTTTTCTGGGAAATTAGATTTAAAGTTTAACTTCGTACTTTTTGGTGAGAATTTTTTTACATTTTTTCGTGTAACACTAGTTCAAAAAAGGTGCGATCGATGAAACGCCATTGGAAGAGCATTTTTTCCTGGTGAGATGGTGAAATCGGTCCTTGAACCGATCGAGACAAAAATCGCCCGAAATATTGGTATACCTATTGATATGTAAAAGCGCCCCAAAAATATTTCAACTCCCTACCCCCACCCCGTCCTTTTTACGAGGCCATATATGCTCGAAATTCAATAAGGGGGTCTGAATTCTCTGAAACCATTCTCAATCGTTTTCTAATGACCAAAAGTACCCAAAACCACCATTAACTCAAAAACGAGTTTTCTGCCCTTAACCTCATTTTCTTATTCCACATCACATATTTGCAACGTAAGCAAGCTGACAATCATGAAAAATTGTAATTCAACCATTGCACCGAGACAAATAATGTATTATCCTCGCCAAAACCTTCGATCAAATGGTAGCAAATCTGCCGATAAATACAGGTATTTTTCAACAATAGATGCCGGCGTGCCTCACGCCCCATAAAATAAGTACAAGAAAGGTATAAAATCATGGCCCATTTTGGTTCGCTTCTCAAGTACGTGATGATGTTTGAAAAGCGTGTACGTGGCAAGTGTTTTACCATCGACGGCGTACGGTGTTGGAATTATATGCTGATTACCGATGAACGAATGACATTCGCGATTTATTAAGACGCCAGATAAGTAGATTTTATGGGAGCGTAAATTACAGCAGCAGCTTGTCTCACCCAGTACAATGTTCTTTCAAAAGGATGGCGAAGGGGAACGGGCGAATCTTCAACGAGCGTTGCAAACGATCATAAACATATAGAGTTTGATTATTAAAAGATCATTAATTAACTGTTGTAATACGAACTCGACACTAATCACAAATATGGACCGGGTAGAAAAGGTGCCGTGCCGGTCGTCGAAGATTATGAAGATATGGGTGCGGGACGGGATGCGGTGCGAGACGAGGTATCGTGTTGGGGTGCCTGGATGGGCGGGGCACACTGACAGGCCTCACCTTCCTGATATATAACTGTTGGTTTTACCTGTCATCCGAGGCCCTTACACTATTATTAAGCGTCACCATGCAGACCATGCTTAAACATCGGCAGCCGGTTGTTCGGTGCCTGCCTGAGTTCATCTTGGGGCCATATAGACCACCCAGCCGACTATCAACATTGATCGGCGAATAGGGTTTCTCATTCCGTTTATCTGGACGAGATGAAAATTTTCATGAGTATCAAAAATCATAAATTTATGTCGACCAATCGTATAGTTTAAATTAATGTTCAAGGACCGTCCGAAAGGTTAATTACTTCTGCATAGTGGATGCTGTCCGCGGCGTAAGTGAAAATTCTCTATAAATTAGTCGCGTTATAGTTTACACGTGCGACGGTGGACGTGTTTCATCGAGCGTGCGTTCCTCACCTCGCGCCAAAAGATGGAAAATTCGTTGAGTCATGTTCCTGAATACCGATGGATGGTTAACCAGATAGGTGGTACGTAGTTATACAGATAAGAAACGGTGATTTTTCATTATATCTCATTTCTCAACTGATTAGTGTGGAATTGAGGATACCTATCTGGTTTGCAAAAGTGCAGGTATTTGTGATGAAGTTTTTATGATTTTATCAACGTTTATAGGTAGTCGAGCCACCGGAAAATATTATGTTTAATTTGGAGATCTGTTTTTAATTACCTCTTCGGATGGTATTTTGAGGGAGGGGTGCAGTGGCGTCGACAGAATGGAAAATTGGGGGGCACAAAAGGGGCCATGTGTTGGACAATTTTTCTGCTTTTTCGAAGTGCAAAAGGGGGACTGACTTTTTTCACCTGCTAAAAATGGGGAGGTGGTAAAAAGGGAGCATTCTTCCGCACTTTCGTCTCAATTAAATTAAAGAAGTGTTATTTTGTTTGTGCCCGAGCGAAGCGAGGGCGAAATTTTGAAAAAAATGGATTTTAATTGCCTTAAAAAGACGTTTTTTCATGTTTTAATGCTTTGAAAATCCCTATTTGATGTAACTGTAACGTAAATTTATAAACACAACATGAATTGGGGGGGCCAAGCGGGGGCCAGAACTTTTTCCGGGGGGCCTGGCCCCCCGGGCCCCCCCTTGACGACGCCTCTGGAGGGGTGTGCGTAGAGGAAGAGAAATGGCCGATGAAATCATAGAATCATCGAAAACATTCTCTTATGATTGGTATCTAAACGTATCTTTAATTAAGTTGTGTAATTCAAACGATATTTTTTGATTGTAATATTCGAATGAATTTATAGGTGTACAGTTGAGGAGAGGATGGGAAATGGATGAATGGATTTATTCTTAGTAGAATTTAAATGGGTTTTCACGAGAATTCGTAATGCCAGATCTCAATCTCAAAATTTCAAAATCAGAACACACAATGGCGTCGGAAGCTTTTTATTAGAGGGTTCAAAGTGGGTATGTAAACTTGGAATATCAGAAAGATTTTTTAGGGGATGGAAAGGGAGCCTTTTTCTCTCTACTCTCTCATTCTGAATCAGTGAGAAGTCAACAGTCAGAATTGTAGCACAGGAAAAATCAGCGAAATTCACTGAGTTTTCAGTTAATTTTCACTGATTTTTCACCAAATTTTATGAATTTCACTGATTTGTCAGAGAATTTTCACTGATTTTCCAGTGATTTTTGTCGCTGATTTATTTTCAGTGAAAATTTTTTCACTGATTTTCTCCTGTGCTGCAATTCTGACTGTTTCTCAGTGATTTTCGATAATTTTCACTGGTTTATAAATGAGAGAGTATTGTCTTAAATTGTTTATAAATGTGAGCCTGGATATAGAAATCACCCTTAGGTGTAAAAAATTGATTTCTGAGTTGACACTGATTTTGGGCGTTTCAGAAGGTATAGAATCAAAGGAGAACCTCCACTCAAAAACCAATTTTTTACACCTAAGGGCGGTTTCTATATCCAGGCTCACATATAGGAAATTAGATATTATAATTTTTTCATTCCCAAGCGAAGCAAGGGTGAAGCTTTGAAAAAATTGTATTTTTAATGCCCAAAAAAGCATTTTCTCCAAGGTTTTAATGTTTTGAAAATCCCTATCTGATGTACCTTATGGGGCACCCCTTGCAACCTACTTTCCGACGCCACTGGAAACACATTTTCCATGAAGAAAATTTTATTACCTGTCTCAAACGTAGCTATTAAAAGGCCGAAGGCGTGAGAGGGGGGACTTTCCACAGAAAACATCGAAAAAATATGAACAACCCTGGTACCTATGCCATACTTCAAAAATTACGATTCTGCCACACGGTGGTGAAATTCACCACACTCAATTTTTTGTGCCCTGGCAAGCCTCACAGCACTGAAACTTACCTCATAGGCTTAGATAAAATTTACAGACACTTTTTTATTATTTGAAAATTTACATCAATAATGCCAATTGCCAAATCAGTGTTGCCTGATTTTTTTGTGTGTATCGAGAATTTAATTTTTTCAATTCCTTAAAAATCTGAAAAAAATGTATTTTTAACAAATTAAAAAAGGAATAAAACTACATTTGAATTCAGATGTCAAGCACACATTCGTACCTACTTGCGCATCCACATTTTGGCTCTGTGCAGAACCATTAATTCCATTTATACTTACCTGTATCAGCTATAAAAATCAGCGAGGTGATTTTCACCACTGTGTGCATTTTTTATTTTTTAAAAATCAAAATTTCGAAAATTCTGAAAAAAATAGTAAAATTTGCTGATAAATGTTGAGCACATGCGCATTCTTAGCGTATTGGTATGTATAGTTGGTTGCGCTCCGGCGTTGGAAAAACTCACTTATGCATAAGGAGGGTTGCGCGGGTTGTGAAAACCGGCGTGGTGATTTTCACCACGCACCGTGTGGCATAACAGGGTAAAACAAGATTTGAAGAATCAAAAAATTCATAGGTATAGTTTTTTTCTTTCATTAGGTAAGTACAATCTCAATTCGTTAAACATTTTAACAATGTTTCGTTTGCTTTATTTTGTCCATTTTCTAAGGTAACTTATTGCCATCAAAAATTCATCAGAATAGGTATGTAATCCACGTTGATGGTGGTCACTCAGAGAAGGGGTCAGAAGGAAAAAATACGAGATTTTAAAAAGCATACATTATTTCGTAGAAATACAAGTAGGTACCTAAAAAAAATACCACATACCAGGACAAAAAAGAACGAAAAAAATTGTGAAATAGATGTTGAGAAGTTGAAATTTCATAATTTTTCAACATTTGAACAGAATATACCTAATCATTCTAAAGAACATTTCCAACTTCGCAACTTCAGGTGTTTTGGCATTGATGAAAATATTTAAGAATATTCTCTACATTTCAATCCATCGCCATAAGGAAGCTAATGACTTCATCACACATCACACCTCACTCCAAGTACCTACTTCTCAATAGGTACGGTACCCATTAATGATTCAAAAACTTCTTCATACGTCAAGATAAAAATTACTTTTTTCTAAAGTAGATACCTATAGGTTCATTTATCGTGCAGAACTGGTTGCCTAATAGCAGAATTCTAGGTACCTGTAATAAAAAATTTTAATTTTCAAAATAGAAAATAGGGTTAATGATAGATTAAAAATCGAGCATAGAAACAGTTCCATCTAAAAAATAGAACTGACTTCTTTGCACGATTTTGTTTTAACTTTCTTATTCAACTTAAATAACATTTTCAAGACTTTTTTTCAGTTTAATATTTTTGTGGAGAAAAAACAAAAAATAATAATGAGGTTTGCGGATGCTAGATCATTTTTAAGGGTTTTGAAATATGTACCTACAGATTTTGATGTACCCACATATGAACCCAAGAACAAATCACATTCATTCTGATGGGGAGGGGGGAGAAAATGAAAAATTTTCAACTCGGGTGGAAATTTTGTCAACTTTTTTCCTGTACTCATAATGCAGTTTTTCCGTATTATTTAGATTTCTGAATCAAAATACAACATTTACACAAAATATTTCAAAAACAAGTCATTAGAAATATGCCCACCTCCGCCCCTTTGGTCTAGCCCACTATAGAAGAACCCTTATAAACAATCTCCCAAACGATTTTGATTATAAGTTGTCCAAAGTGATTTCCTTCGACTAAAATACCCCTCCCCCCCACCCACAAAAATTTTAGCTACCAGTGGTCCCAATTTTCAGGAACGAACAGAAATTGGAATCTATAGATGACAAAAAAATCAACGATTTTTGACTGCAATGGAATTTTTTATATTTTTATGACTCAAAATACTGATAATTTTTCCCAAAAAGTGATTATGTACTTTTGGAAAATTTTCAATATAAAAATTCCACCAAATTTGAAAAATATCTACTGTCAAGATGTCAATTGAGAAAAATGTTTTTTTTTGAATAACTTGTCAATTATAAACAAAATTTTGAAAATTTTTTCCAATTTTTAAAAAATTTGGCCTTATTTTGAGAAATATTACCAATTTGTGGAAATTCTATTGGTATACTTACCTATTCGGGGAAGTCTTACTCCTACAAATTATTTCAATTCTCCGCATATAAATACCTATACCTATAACCATTTTTTGGGGAAAAGGGAAAAGTGTCAGTGCTTCCCAATTCTTTTTAGTTTCCTCATATCATTCCTCCCAATTGTAGATAACAATTCCCTGTAAAGATGACAAAATTTTTTTGAAGCAAACGTTGAAATTCTTCGTAAAATTGTTGATTTTTCAAAAGTATTTGTACTTAGACTTACCAAAAAATTGGAGAAGTGCCAGTGAGTGCTTCGGTTTCTTTTCAGTTTACTCACAGTATTATTTTCACAATTTTTTTGTCGATTTTTCAGTGTTGACAATTTTTAAAATTCTTCGTGAAAATTATAATTTAATAAAAAAAAATTGGAGAAGTTTTCCCTATCATCAATATTGAATGAATTAAAAGTAAGGACCACAAAAGATTTTACACTAAATAGGCATAATATGTAGGTAAGTACATATCTACCTTATTAAAGTTCTGTATTGACAAAAGTTTTGAAGTTTTGATCGCGGCTTCAACAATCACAAAATTTCCTAGCCGCAGACAAAACCATTTCTATTCAAATTCAGGTACATCGTACATCCAAGAAGAAATATGATGAAAGCCCTATGCCCACACACATCTCTATGAAATTAGTTTTGGCTTTCCCCTCGGCATCTATCCTTCTTCCTTCTATCATTTCAATCTCAGCGCGTGTGTGGGTCAAATTTATAACAAACGATGATTTCCAGCTATATAATTCGTGCTACCTCAGTATTTCATACTTTCATATCATGTTCTCCATCTCACAGCACGCACAAGCTCCGCCATCGCCACTCAGCTAGCACATTGTTTACATCAATTTAAAACTTCAATTTTGGCCTCATCCATTGAACGAATTAACATCGTCTACCCCGGCTGCATCTCGTACAAACCCTTTAATTGAATTTAATCAAAACGCCAAGCAGAAACTAGTTTCCTACCGCGGTCTAGCAGTCTATTAAACTCGGTTGATAATTTTTTTTCATTTTTTAATAATCTACTAAATTAGAAAGACGAAAAAAACTGGCGCAATCAGCGCGTGTGCGGTCAAACGAGAAAATAACTCCTAATTTCATTGTGGATGTATTTGATTAAGAAATCAACGAATGATGAGAAACCCTGGAATAAACGCGTACCGAGTACCAGCGCCTCCGCAATCGCTGGCTTATTTATCTCGGTAATGATGATAGTAATTATCTTTTCTTCTTCTTCATCTCTTCGGGTTTTTTTATTTATTTTTTATAAACGCACGTAGTTGATCAAACAAACCATAAAATACATTTTGATTACAATTTTTAACACTCTAATGTTACTTTATACAGGTAATACTTTTACAATGTGATGAAGTTGTGTTTCGCTGCTAAGTACTTACCTATATACTTATATATCTAGATAGATGGTACGATTTGCTGGTATATTGCAATGTATCTGTCTGATACTCGGAGGTATTTACTTTTTCACTTCCTTAACGCCATTTCTTTGGTGAGAATTTGCTTGAAACTTGTTTTACCGCAATGGATATTGATCGAGGATGTCCTCTTGACATTTAGTTTGGTAATCATCTTGATGGGAAACTTATTGGTATTTAAATGAGGCTCCAGTAGACTCGAATGTTGATATTGGGAAACGTGGGAATGATGACAGAGTGTATCTCAGCTACCTACTTATGAGATAATTTTTCATAGCATTTCAACTCCATGTACTTGCAATGTGTGGTATTTACTCATCACTATTCAGTCACCTAGTATATCATAGACGTAGCATCTTATAATGTCAACAAGCTTCGCGTGATACAGACCAACAAATGAAAGCTTGGTTTGTGGCCGCCATCTTAGATGAATATCTTAACGTCAGTTCATTCGTCAAAATTCTTCCGAATGCGAACGTAGGTATAGGTATATCTACATCAGACAGACAGGTGTATTTGGATTCGATGGCTCATATGATAGGTGCTGTCAGCAAGAACAACGTTGCATATCAATTAAGTAGGCTCGAACATGGTGGAAAAAAATGTCGAAAATGTACTGGTGCGATTGTCTTTTGAGATAAGGCTGCCTCGTGGAGTATTTTTTGCATCCAATTTCCTTATATCCTTTCGCAGGATTACCAACTGTCGTGGTAGAAAAAAAAACATAGGTACCTTTTGCTAATCATAAAAAGGCGATCATCTGTTGAGAAATAAATTGGCATTCGGCATTCGCCAAATGGGACGGGCTTATCAGTTGAAACATTTGTCAAAACCTTTTTCATAGGTATCGGAAATTGCTGCTGTGGTAATAAGTTGAACAAACTTGCCTGAAAACGTGCACGAGCTAATCGCTAAAATCAATCCGGTTGACGACTGCTTCATTATTTATGTAATCAATTAATTAAGACAAATTATAATGAAACGTTGCATACATTTGAGCCAATCGACTGCAGCACGTACAGCTGTAGAAATAATCTATGCAAAACTCGTTATAGGTACCTGCGTTCGTATTGGTACAGATGAGAAAAAAAATATTCATCTCACCTTATAACCACACCACTCGATCAATATATTATTTGTTTTAGAAAAATCTACAAATACGTAGGGGAAAAAAAACTAAAACCAAACACGTATATAAAAAAGTGTCTTGTTATAGAGTGATTACAAAACGATACGAACGGAAGGGGAAAAAACACGCGGTATCCGTTTCGGATGAGTTAACCTATGAAGATTACACCTCTCATTAGGAGATATAACTGGTACTAATAACATAACTGAGACGGCATCAATTCCATCAGACCGCAAGTAGATAACTAGGTATTCGCCGTCATCACGAGATGAAAAAGACGCCCATTTTCTATACCAAACAAACAAATAAACTTGAAAACGAGCTCGTAGACGTACCAGACCTCCCAGAAGCATCGAAAAAATAACTCCAACTCCAGTTGCCTGTTTTCGACAAAACTGCATCTTCGAAGATGATCGAAATAGTTAAGTTATTTACATAAATATGAAGATATAGCGCGTCGGAAATCATAAATAACATTATTAATCTGCGGCGTTACGCAATTTTTCAAGCTCGTTTGGTTTACCTATTTAGAAAATTTTACTCGCCATTTAGGCCTACCCATTTTGAATCGTGCCGAGAAAATTTCTCGGTTCATTGGACACCGTTACGAATTTGAGATCTGTACGGTATGTAATGGGAAATAAGTAAGTCTGAGGAATTGGTAGGAACGTTGAGAGATCCATCCGCCGTGCCTGATCATGGGTTAGACTTTGAAGACGCTTTCATTTATCAAGCCGAAACCGATACGAATACCTTGTGGGGACTGGGCAGGATTAATTGGCGTCTTCGTATTTACACGGCGTGATTTTCTATTCCACGGGGTAAGCATCGAGACTTCAACTAAATTAGACATCAACGAATATGTAAAGATGGACAGGTATTTGTTTACGATTTAGATATTGCCGGATTGCCCCATAACGATACCTACTGATTCGGAGATTCCAACTCGTTTGTACAATGTATGTACGAGTGGTCTGTTTTTGTTAATGTTCGTTTTGAAATGGTCAGTCAGTGACCAGAGTATTTGAAGAATTGCTTTTCTAGTTTGGAATGATCATTCAGTGATCGAAATGTAGCCAAAATATACCTGCCTACCTGCCCAAGTATGGTGTATAACTGTGTACTTGTTTACCTACTTACATGAAAAATTATCGAACCGAGTTGGAAAGAATCTGAATATTTTATTTTCGGTCTCAAAAGTACTCAAACTTCAATTCTGGGTCCTTGTTTCACTGTACCAATCGATGAAAAATTAGAAACCATACCTAACCTACAAATTGTTTTATTATCAAATAAATGGAGAGTCGGGGGATCAGCATACTAATGTAGATGCAATGAGAGATCTGTTTTTGATTCTATTCGACCTTGCTTGGGATATTCATCACATATTCTCCAGGATGTTTAAATTTGAATTTTTTGATTAATACCATAAGGTCTACTTTCTCATTTTAATGAAAATTCACTAAGAAATGGAATTACAGCATAAAAAACTCGTGGAAATTCAATAACTTTAGTATGTTTTTCATTGATTTTTCAAAGAATTTTACTGATTTTTCAGTGATCACAAAATTTACTGACTGTACCTAGGTACCAAGGTGTTATCACACACAGGTTTGAAAATGATTTTCGTACTTTTTTTTGATTAATGATACATTTTTCTTGATGAGAATGGGGCAGGAGAAGGAGGAGGGTGCAATTGACCACGGGAATTTTTTTTATAGAAATATTTGTAATTTTTTAAAATGAAAAATATCTACGTCCATTTTTGATTTTACGTAAATATTCTACAATAAAATTAAATTTGGAAGGAGAGATCACCATAATCAAGAAATTATAAATTGACAAAAAATGTTGATAATAAAATTTTAATTCGACTTATTTCAGGAGATTGAGACTCGTTTAATTCCAAAAATTTGCATTTTTTAAACCAAATTCCATGTAACAAAAATTTCTCTTCAAAAATATTGTTGAAAATTAAAATTTTTCAAATTCAAATGTTTACGTAAAATGTTCCCAATTTTATTAGGTCTGAATCAGGAAACATAAAATTGAATTTGAAAATATTGCGGATTAAATACGAGTTTGTTCAATGTAGGTATGAAGAATTTCATTTTCCATTCAAAATTTCTCCTCTTTTCTCTTCTCTACATACGCCAGGTGTTAAGTATCGTTATCACACACAGGTTTGAAAAATACTTTCTCCAATTTCTTAGGAAATGGATCGTGGGAGGGGGGGAGATATTCAGTTCAAAAACGAATTTTCTCAAACCTTTTCCATAAATACAAATCTCATATAAATAGGCTACAGTTTGGTTTTTTTTCTGTTTTTTCTAAAGAAAATTCGTAAGACCTAAAATTTAAAACCACCTCTATAAATTATCACTTTAAAAAAATTGCATAAGTGCTGTTTAGGATTTCATTTTTACACTTTTCTAGTAAAACTCCAGAAAAAAAAATTAAAATATTTATCGGGTTCAGAAACGTTTTCTCTGAAGGGGGGAGGCTACATAGAATATTACTATAGGGTTTTTAAATCAAATCGCGAATGAACGTGTGGCCTAATAATGAAAAAGAAGGAGCTGAAAATGGATAATATCTTTAGAAAATGCACTTGAAAAAAGACAAATCAAAAGTACCATTTTTGAAAAGAGAAAAACTGAATATTTTACTCAAGTATCTAAGTATCTACCTACTTGAATACAATTTTTGTAAATCTTTTATTTGAAAAAAGTCGCATCTTTCCCAAATTTTTCAATTCGAATAACCTAAAGATGATTTTTTTTTTAAGTATAAATGTGAAGTTGCGATTTTTGAGAAAACTAATTGTCTCCTCTATCTCCCCTCCCCCTCCCCGTTTAATTTGGGTGTAAATTCGAAATATTTTTATCAAAATTTCAAGTGTAGAAATTATTAAACCCATAATGGTCAAATTTTATAGCAACTCATAAAACATGGATGTAGGTATTTCTAATTGTCTATCTCCCAGTTCGAAAATTCAACGAAATACTTACTTGAAACAAATTTTTCTCAGTGATTGCTTACAATTTCCAATGATAATTTTTGAGTCGAATTTTATCAAAAGTATAATTTTTCTTTTCCAATTTTGATACCTAAGTACCTACGGCGAGAAAATCTTTTGGTCTCGGAACGAAAATTAGCAAAAAGACAGCTCAAGGTGAAATTCGTCGTGACCCTCGCGATCCACACCACATATAGATATCTTTTTTCTCTCAAGCCATGGTAAGAGTATTTGATATGACTAACTGATGCACTTTCAAACTTTCTGTAATCTAAAATTTCAATTTAAAACAAAGTAAACCTACGAAAGTATTCCGTGATTGAAACAAAAATTCACTTTTCTGTAGTCTAGGGGTAGTGCCCCCCTCCCCCCCAAAAAAAGCATCAAGGCTGAACTGAATAGGAGGTAGAGGAGACAGCTTGTTCCCCTTACCGGTAAAATCGCCTTTTCAGTCATGAAAATTAAATTTTGGGTTGGAACATTTTCGAAAGTGAAGACTTTTTTTTGTAGGTTTTCATTTTGAATTTGATAATTAAATTGGAAAAATCGTATTTTGACGCAGAAAAGTCAGAAATTTTAAATTTTTTGTCCTCTCAATATTCAATATCATTTCGTTTAGATTATTAATCGAGAAAATTAAATTTTAGGTGAAAAATTTGAGAAACAGTGACTTTTTGAAAAGAAAATTCAGAAAAATGTGCATTTTTGTTCGAAAAATCAGGAAAATTTGCACTTTGAAACAGAAAAATTATGGGAGAAAATTTCATCTGTCAAATTATGCAGCCTCTTCAATTTCAAATATAGGTTAGCACTTTTTCTCAATAATGTCTGATCTATCTCCTGAATAGTATTCATTTGCCAAATCTGAAACTTTGGGCCCTTGATATAAGAACCTAGTAGCCTAGTACCTACCTATGCGATTCACATTACTAAATACATATTTCGTTGTTATTTTTAAAAAAAACTAGTATTGTGATATCACCTTGATATGAAAGACGTCTGTTTATAAAAAATAAACCTAGGTAGGTATTCACTCAATTTCCACGTATCCGGCCAAATGTCAAAACAAAAAACCTGCATTGACCACATCGACAGTCTTCTCATTATACCTTGAAAAATCTCATTGATTGATTTCATTTTGATTGATTCGAATTTCCGCAAATAGGAAATAGTCGAAATTTGATCGTAACCTTTAGGAGAATTTTTCAAAAAAAATCGCAATTTTTCGGAAGCCCTTCATTGACGTTAATACAATAGCAGAGAACGATTGACGTCCATGATAGGTACGAATTAAAAGGAAAAAAACTTTGTTTACAAAACCCCATCTAACCTCAGCATTAAACCAATTCTAACATCTGCTCGTCTGATAACAACCGCCTTAAAATATTTGTTTTCCCCGGATTTTAATTTCAGGTTTCGCAATGCAAGGTGCTTTCGTTTTAAAAAATAAACATCCGCTCTTTTCCTTCGTTCGATAACAATTTTACGTACTCGGAATAACACTCGAGATAGCGTAATATGTTATTAAAAAGAGATGAAACAGGTCTTCGGCGAAATTTCCACGTTATGAAAAACTTGGTGATGGTTGGTCTTCGTGTGCCTCGGGTTTTTTGATCACATTAACTCACCCGGGTAGGAAATTATGTCGGGTCAGTGATGGCTCGGGCTCGCGGCCTCCAGAGTGATGAAGTGTAGCGTGAGGTTATAGCCCAGAGGTGATTAGTGACTTAATTTTCAATGCTGATAAAACCACCATTACATATGCGTTTAATCTGGATATTATAATTTTTTTTCATGGCACATTGTATGTTATTAGATGGTATTTGGGGATCATTTTCGTTAATGTATTCTTACCTAGATGATAATCGTGTAAGCAGTTGATGAAAAATTATCGAAATGTCGAATGGGTTGCCTAATTGACGCCTGGATATATCATTTTGAAAAAATGATATTTCAAGGAGGTAGACGTAGAATTACCTACTTGCTTTTGGATTTAGCTGCAGAGGTAGAATTCTGATAATCTAATTTTAATCTCGATAGGTACACAAGTTCATTGCGATCTTCGATTTATCTAGTTGCTCTATTCCAGATCATAATTTAATATTACAATTCTAGATCTCTTGGTAAACTCGAGATTACACGTATTTTTTAATTTACACGTCTGAGGGTATTAATTTATTCAGCTCAGATTCGTCTCCGGCGAGCTGAAAAAAATTGCCAATCGCCACCATCGTGTATAATGTTAACCAGATCATTAATCAAAAATAATTAACCCTCGACGAGTTCGCAGCATTCGAGAAGGTGATGGTGATGAAACGTGTATGAAAAAAAATGGTAGTTCGTGCCTCATCCCTAGACCTCATACCTTCGCAGATAGGTAAAATATCCTATCCTCGAGCTGGAATGACGCGCCTACCTCAATTTATACAACGTGATGAAGGTTCACATTCTGTTGTTAGTTTTTAAAGCGTTGGCCAACCCCGTAATTACAAAACAATTTTCCAATCTAAAAAACACACACAAATTCAACCTGCCCGAACTGTTAAAGTGTTGGTTTCATACGTGGACTCTTTCAATATTTTTAAAGATGTAATTAAGATTTGATACTGTTAGTTTAACCTCCAGCCTCTGGCCATTAATACGCAGGTGAATTGTTATATTCGGTTTATTACGAGCACATGTCCTGGCCTGTGGGCGTAGTGGGCATTTTTTTCTTCTGTTTCTTTACGAGATATACGAATGTCCGAATTATCGAACGTGAACAGAATTCTTAAAATCAAATAGTTTCCAAGTTTAGGAAATTAATTTCTTCGATTTTATACAATCGTGTGCGTTTATCTTTTCTCACGATATAAGTTGTCTCGATTGTTTTCAACCAACTACGTACAGCCTACGAACTTATGAATGCTGATGCGATGAAAGGCGTAATAGAATTCATTAATGAATGCATCAGAGCTTAATCTCATGTAATAAAGTGTATGCTGGGTTTACTTCTTTTTTTTCCATCCTGTACTAATGGTTTAATCGGTAGGGTAATTGGTTATAATGGGTAATTATTGGATAACGATATTACCTTGTTTCTAATCTGGAGAAAAAATCGAAAAACAAAGTGTTTAAATAAGGATTACCTAAGAATTTTTCTTGTATTTAAAGAAAAAGGAAACGTGTGCCTTTGAAGTAAGTATGTAGATCTCCAATATTCAATAATTGCGGAGCTGAGAATCAAAACGATCACTTTTGCTACCATAAGTAATTTTGAGAAAAACGCAAAAAACTGTTTTAGTAAAGTTACCGACCATCGAGTGTGCTAAAATCGTCGTAAAGTAGGGCCTTAGCAAAGGTGTACCCGGGGGGGTCAGGGGGTCTGGACACCCCCCCCCCCCTTGGCGTCAGAAACTTACATGAAAAAGTGCCTTTTTGGAGCATGAAAAATCAAATTTTCTCAAAACTTCGCCCTCGCTTCACTCGGGCATGAAAGAAATTGCTAATTCTATAAACTGTTTGAATCAACTATGCAAAAAATAGTTCCCTTTTGATATTCCAAGTCTCTATACCCACTTTGCACCCTCCCCAAAAAAGCTTCTGACGCCAATTCTTGGATTTATTAGGTATTTGTATTGGCTTTTAAGGCCAAAATAATTAGTACCTATGTAAGTTGTTTGTTCCAAGATTACATTTTCATCAGTTTTTTTTCCTTAAATGTGCTATGCAAATCGTATGAAAATTTAATAAAGTTTGAATTTTGTGTTTTTATAGTAAAAGGAAATTTGATTGGGGGGGGGAGGTGAACTTACAATTTCTCAAAAATCATGAAATTTCGGACCCCCTCCTTGAGAAATTTCTGGCTACGCCACTGGGCCTTAGCGAAATAGTATTTTCAATGTAGAATGTCATTTTCAATAAATAAAAATATATTCGATGTGATGATATCATTACACGAAATGAATCACATCAGAACCCCTCCCTTTGCTCAAATGTATGTAAGTAATTTCAGCCTCCTTTGACAGGAAATTTGGCGTAGATAAAGTTTTATAGGCTCCAATTTTTGTACTAGGATGAATAATTGAGCAGATATAAGCCAAAAATCATATTTTTGGAGAAAATTCCCCATTTTTGATCAACCATAGTTCCAGTCCCCTTGGGTTTGTTAATACCAAAAAATTGTCGTGGAATAAGTTTTAGAGACCACATTTTTGCTCTAGCTCCAATATTCGACTGTAGGTGAGTTAATTCTCAATGAATCTTGTGAAAAGATATACGAATTGATTCCCATTTTTTTCGTGATATATACGAATTATTTTCAATTTTTTTTCAGGATCTTACGTACGACTTGATTATCAATTTTTCTAAAAAATTTCTTTCAACTCCGGATTTTTGGCGCAAAATTTTTTCCGAATTTTTTTCAAATTTAACTCCACTTTTTTTGAATTGTTTGCCATTTTGAATTTGTGTTTCAACTATTTTCAACACCGAAATTTTTCTCAAAGTAAAATTTTCTCGAATTTTTTCATGTAGGTACTTTTTTGAATTGTATCTCAGAATTGTTTTCAATCTTGAAATTTTTCTCAAATTTCTGTGTACTAGGTACAAATTAATTTCTATGTATTTTTTTCCGAACTCCCAACGTTTTTTTCCAATTTTTTCAACTCTAAAATTATTTCCATGGAATTTGAAAACAGCTTTTTAGAATTTAAAGTTGAAAAATCTAATTTTTCAATACATATTTTGACAGATTTGAGTCAAAAACTGATTTGGTGGCAGAGATTCACAATTTCGGGGGATGCCGAGTCCGAATAATGAACCAGCATCTACACCAAATTTCACCAATTTTAGCTTGACTTCTCAGTAGGTACGCTTTACATGATGTGAATTATGCTAGACTAATAAAGGTAGTTCATATTTCACTTGAATGTTTGAAAAAAAATGACGTAAAATTTATGGATTTTGTTGCACTTTTTCATGAAAAAAAATTTTTTTTGGGCAAAAAATTAAGATAGTCAGAATATGCGCTCGTATTTATTGAAGTATGGGTCCACTGTACGTATTTCAGCTGTCGTTTTTTGCGTACACGAGAATATGCGCGCAAGCAAAAAGATTATGCGCGCATTATGCCATCACTAGTTTTAACTCCAACATGCATTTTTTTTACAGCTATCAAAAATTTTGTACAATTAGATTAGTAGAGATTGATGAAATAAACTTTTTTTTTCTCTTGACATTTTTGCTCTAAATCAATTGCCTTCGAATTAGGAACCAATTTTAAAATGCATTTCAAAACTAATGCATTTCGAAACTGGTTCATAACTCGAAGACGATTGGTTTTGATCAAAAATGTCAAGAGACAGAAAATGTTTCTTTTTTCAACCTTTTCAATCTCTATCTATTGGTTATACGAAATTTGTTTGTAGATCGCAAATGTGAGTTTTGATTCCAAACCATGATTTCAACTGCGATTTTCTGCCCGAAGAGAGCGGGTTTGGAAAAAATTAAAAATATCAGGTTATAGAGCGTATAAAACTTCTTCAGAATCCGTCATAAAAACGGGAAAAAAATTGTGGCAAAAGTGAGTTTTGATTCTCAGCTCCTCAATTGATGGAAGATATCCTCACGATCATTGGTTGCCAATTCCAATAGCAATGCCTTCATTCTAACCATTTTTAGTCGACAGATACCATTAAAGTTGCCTATGGCCAATTCGAAGGAGTTCATGCCAATGAGACAAATTCACCAAATGCTTGAAAACATCTCTCATCTCTCATCTCATCTCATTTCATCCAAAAAATGACATAGGAAAATAGTATTACATTATATTTAATCGCTCGTAGTTAGGGCATAATATCCCATTTACCATATCACCTCGGTATGTGTACAAATACCTGCCCACGAACAGGATGTGAACGAAGACCACATTCATCTCAAGTTTGATCGACGATAAATACTTACCCTGGTACGTTTCATCGCGCATTACCAAACGCATAATTAAAAAATACTCTAGACGAGAGATGAGAGAGGAATTTTCACGAGTTGAATGAAAAGCAGAGGGGGTAAATAGCTAATAAACGTGTTAACAAGGTACCATTTTAATACATGTATAAATTATGATTATCAACGGAAATGTTAAAAAGGGCGTTAGTGAATAACTATACACGAATACTGGTCAGGCGCCAAGATACCTGCTCGGTAACTGAGATCCACCGTAATAAGAACAGCCTCGGGCAAGGGCCCACTGTGTAAGACCACAGGTAATCAACTACGCTATGATAAATATTCGTCGAACGTAATAGTAATTGGTTTACCTATTCGTGAATGAATCTTTTTTATGAATGGTTGTCATAAAAAAAATGAATGAATACGAAACCTGGACGCTGGAAACTGTTTCAGTTCGGTCGGTTCATTAATAGTTCGAGGAAATTCTTGCTTGTCTGAGACTTATTGGTAGGTATAGTAGAGTGTGCTTCGGTTTGAAATGTGTAAAATTCTAATCAGAAAATCAAAATATCGAGATCGAAAATAGCTGGACTATGTCAAAGAAAAATTGAAAAGCCCACGATGACCAGCTCAATTCACTTGATGAATCGAAAAAAAGTCATTAATTTTTTATGTGGATAAATATCTATTTATACATTATTTCATTTTTCAAGAATTAAAAAGTACGTATGATTAGAAATTGTCATCAAAAAATGTCTATGCTCATGAAATCCTTCTTCTTTTTTTTTACTCTTACAGGATACACGAAAGGTAAGAAAAAAATTAATGCGATTTTATTTGCGGCATAAATACCTACTTCGACCTTTCCAGAGTTTCACTTTCAATTTTTAATCAAATATCAAATAAATGTAGCTCCCTCGTCAGCTAATAAAAAATCATGATAAAAATTAACTTTTTTTAAAAAAATGGTTTCTTTTTCAATATATCTTTGTAGTCCCTTCAATCTAAAAAAATAAAACTGCTACCTTCCTTCCATATAAAAAAAATTGAAAAAATAAATTTTTCTTCGTACCTACGCCCCTTCAAAATGAGTTTCATTATTACTCGACATCTCCTCCCCCCTCCCGTATCCTTCTTCAAGTTGAGTTTTGGTAATTTCAATTTTCTCCTGAATTCTTGCCCACACTGAATTTTGTTAGTTTCAAATTTCTTTTGTACCTCCTGCCTGACTGAAAATTATCACCTACAAATTTCTTCTGTTCCCTCCTTTAGACTCAGTTTTCGTAAATTATCTTGTATCTCCTTTCAGACTCAATTTTCGTTCTCTTGTACCAACTATCGAACTAAATTTTGTCAATTTCAAATTTCATCAGTATCCCCCTTCAGACTGAATTCGTGTGATTTATATTTTACTATTCTCCCCTACAAGCTGAATTTTCGAGATTTATAGTGATTACAATTTCCCTCGTAATTCTTTCTAGACTGAATAATGATTTTAAATTTCTCCTGTACTCCCCTTCAGGCTGAATTTTGCCTATTTCAAATTTCTTCTGTATCCCTTTCTTGGCTGAATTTTGGTAATTTAAAATTTATCCTGTACAATTTTTGTAAATTGCACTGAACATTCCTCCACGCATTTTTTTTTGCAACCCCTCATGTAACCTATTCCAACCTGAATTTCATTTATTTTTAATTTCTCCTGTCCCCTTCAGGATAAATTTCGGAAATGTGAATTTTTTTTCTTATCTGCTTCCAGGCTGAATTTTTGAAAATCCCATTGTGCCCCCTACATGCTAAATTTTGTTAAAATAAAATTTCTCACGCGCACTTACTCCCCTTTGAGCTGATTTTTTCAATTTAAAGCCCCATGTGAACCCCTCTCCTGGATGAATTTTGATGATTTCAAATTTCTTCTGTACCCCTTCCTAACTGAATTTTGGCTATTTCAAATTTTTTCTTTACACTGTCTTCCAGGGCCGATTTTTGTATATTTCGTTATATCCTCCAGGCTTCACTTTTGGCAAATCTCCGAACCGAATTTTGTTAACTTAAAATTCCACCTGTACCTAATCTCACGACGATGAATTTTGGTCATTCCAATTTTCTCCTGTGGCCCCCTCCTGGCTAAATTATGCCTTCTAAAACTGTTTCTTCCGGACTGATTTTTGTTTTCCTGTACCCTTTCCAGTGATTATTTTGTTAATTTCTGAATCCTTATGTCCCCCCCCCCTCCCAGGCTAAAAGTTCATTTCTCATTCCTCATGTGCTTGAATTTCCTCAATTTAAAATTTGTCCTATATCCCCTCCCCTCGCAATTCTGAAAATCAGTATTTTAAAATATTTTTTCCTTAACCCCTTTCTGAGTTGAATTTTGATCATGTATAAATTTCTCCTGTACTCTCCATGACTGATTTTTGGTAAATTCTTCTGCACTCCGCACCCCTTTACAGGTCAAATTTTGTTAATTTCTAATTTATTTAATAGAATTTTACAAGCTGAATTTACATGATTTTAATTTTTTTTCTACATATATTCTCTTTTAGGCTGAATTTTGTTGAATTTTCTTTTCTCAGTTTTCTCTCCCTTCGAGCTAAATGTAGGTGATTCCAAATTTTTCGTATACACCCTCCAATCAGAATTTTTGTGATTTAAAATTTGATCTGTTCTCCCCTCAGCTCAATTTTTGTAAATTCCACTTTTCGTCCTGGCTGAATACTTACTGGTAATTTTTAATTTTTACTTTACCCCATCCCCTTTTCTTCAAGCTGAATTTTTTTCAAATTTTTCCTATACCCCTATTCGGGCTAAATTTTGGTGATTTCAAATTTATTCTGTATTCTTCAATTGATGAAATCGTACTTTAATCGGAAAACTCAGACAAAATTTATTTCAGTCGTAAATTCACTCAATTTTTCTTCTTTTTTATGTAATTCAGCTGCGGCTCATCCCTGGATGACTTTAGTTTGAAAAATGAAATTTTGTATTTCGAGTCGGAAAAATGTAAAAAATGTAATTTAGAATTGGGAAAATCGAAAAAATTCTACTTTTGTTGGAAATAAGATTAACTTTTAGCCACCTCCTCAAAATATCAACTTCGCTTCTTTCTCAATATCAAACATTTAGGTACCTGCGATTCAATAATTCTTTTTGAGAAGTTAGTTTTCTGATCAAAATTTTCAAAACTTAGATTTCTAGGTCAAAAAATGTAAATTCCAGAAAACAAGGACATCGAATAAAAATAGACATCCACTTCGAACAATGTTTGATTTTTTCATGCGGGAAAGAAAAAGAGCTTTGAAATTTTCCTCGAATACCTACATACCTGGTTCACTAGTTGATATTCTTCTCACTGCCTGCAGCAAAAATCTGCTCATTCTACATTGAAACACAAACAGCGAACAATCCGCTAGAGCAACGACGACGCCGACGCGACGATTTTATATCCCAACGGTAGCAAATCTGCATGTCCGTATGTAAATGCTGATGAAACAATAAGGTAGCGATGTTTCATATTACCGTTAACAAGTTGTAACTTCGGAAAGTTTATAGAAATGAAGTGAAAAACGATAATGCAGATCTATTTAGAAGCGAAGTACGGTAGCAGTAGCTGAAACAGACTATCAATGAAAACAACTCAGGAGTACTTTATGGCTTCACGGCTTTATGTCTCGTGTGATGATTTACTTGCGTGGCTCGTTTACGAGTACTCGAGAATTTATTCCACTTCTTTTCCTATATATATTTATACTCATGCAATAAAATTTATATTGTGCATTACAAATCTATTTACAGTGATGTATAGCTAAGGAAAAGTTTTATTGTTTACCATAGTTTTGACGGTGTATCTATGTAGAATGAAGAAAATACGTTCTCGAGTTGAATTATTTTCGATAGGTAACTCGTAGACACCTATATGTTTTCAAGGATGTGAAAAATATGACGAGTCATTAGCTGAATAATGAACGTGAACGAGATTTTTATATCCAGTCTACATTTATGTACTTACATATTCGTGTCAATCGAGTTGGTAATTTAATTATAGGCTTTAATATACATGTCTGTGTGAGTAGGTAAACTAGATATACTTGGATTTACGTACAAATACATGTTCGTCGAATAAGTATTACCTGGCTGTATCATTAAGCGTATTTATCTCACTTTGGAGCTTACCACACCGTTCGTAGGTACCTTTTAAAACGTTCAACAGACTCGTGTACAAATTAGACCTATCTTCGAAAAGTATCGAAGAAAATTATCAACACGTCAACAAACCACTCAGAAATATTACCTCCATTACACAGCTACCAGAATGACTTCATCCTACAATCAGCTCCTCTTTATACAATTTACACGCTAGATAACCATCGAATACGAGTATATGGAATACAAGTATTTAATTTGAATGCTGCAACAAAAATGGGTAGTCCGGTATGATTATCTGGATGTTGAAATCGTCTTGTAATTTCCCATTCCCATCGATACAGCGACGAGGGAACTAATAAAAACACGTCTTTACGTGACATTAAAACCGTGAAAATATAGTATAATTTTTTAAAAAATACAAAAAAGAACATCAAATTTTTTGTCGGTAAATGCTATCTGCCTATTAAGCCAATGACAGTTTAAGTCGGATAGAGAACATTGGGACCAATAATGAATCTGTGTTCGGCAATAGATACGATCGTGTTTCGGTTAGGACCGCGTCGGTAATGAAGATAAACGGTGTTCGATAAAGATGTTAAACAAATAGAACGTCAGCTAAGAATTTAGCCAGTCACAAAATTTTGTCTGCTTAACCAAAACACGATAGTTTGAATTGGTTTTTATCGATGATAATAAATCATTGTACACATATGATTTTTAGACGCCCGGAGTATCTACAAGTTACGATGTTTCGAAATACGTCAACATGGGATAAGCATGTAATGTATGGTTAGTTCCTCGTGTAGATGTCTGTATAGGGTGTCTGGCGAGTAGTTTGACCGCCTGACAAATAAAAAATTTGAATATAACCGGATATCGCTAAAAAAAAAAGTGTTAGATGAATATGTTGCCTATATTTAAAGTTGAAGGGGCAAATAGGCTTTCAAATAAGATGGACTTGAAAACATAATCATGGGAATAGGTCGTACTATGGATAAAATTTATACGAAAAACAAAACAAAATCAATCAAGGAAGTGAATAAATTACTTATTTTAAACATTTTTTCAATGATTTTGATGATTTTTTGTCTAGCATCAAAATTGAAGGGGCGTGCATATCATTCAAAATTGAAAAACTGGGAATTTTTTGAAACACATTTATTTTGAATGATCTGTAAGTACATTCTTCAATTTTTATATTAGACAAAAATCTTTTTATTTTAAATCGTATTTTCTTTTCATCGATGTTTCTTTTGTAGGTACCTATCCTTTCAATTTTCAAACTGAGTGAAAAATCACAACAAGAAAAATTTGTTCATTTTTTTTCGAAGTATGGTCCATTTCCGTGATTTAAGAAAAAATATGTTTTTAAGCTAATTTTACTTAAACAGTTTTTTTAGTGGTACCGAGCTATACCCACTATCCAGTTGTATCCAATTTTTTTTTGTTTGGCTGGATTGGATACTTGAATGCGTAGAATAGTGCATTTAACCTGTTCTGATAGTCGCAATGGTCGCATACTCTGCGCCTAATGGATTAGTGTTTTTTTAAAAGACATTATTTAATTTTTTCTGCAAAACTCGAGAAAGATTTGATTTTAAAAATGATAAAATCATTGACGTCCAAACGAGAGGAGGAGCCTTCCCCTAGTTGTTTACTCTCACAATCATAAATCAGTGAAAATTATCGAAAATCGTTGAGAAACAGTCAGAATTGCAGCACAGGAGAAAATCAGTGAATTTTTTTTACTGAAAACAAATCAGTGAGAAAAATCGCTGGAAAATCAGTGAAAATTCACTGAAAAGTTAGTAAAATTTATGAAATTTGCTGAAAAATCAGAGAAAATCTTTGATAAATCAGCGAAAATTCGCGGAAAAAGTGAATTTTGCTGATTTTTCCTGTGCTGCAATTCCGACTATTTATCAGAGATTTTTCACTGATTCAAAATGAGAGAGAGAAAGCTTATGAATTGGAAATTTTCAAGCAACATTTGATAAAACCAACAACTAGTCCACTAGCTTTTAAAATTCTTAATGGATACCATAAGTAGAAAACATTGTTTTCATTTTCGCCGAAAATCAACCTTACTGGGTAAATGCTTTAAAAAGTATACATTTACTATTACTACACATTTTTTTTTTACATTTTCATGAATGTGAGCCTGGATTTAGAAACTACCCTTAAGGGTCAAAAATTGGTTTTTGAGTTGACACTGATTTTGAGCCTTTCAGAAGGAGTAGAATCAAGGGAGAATCTCGACTCAAAAACTAATTTTTGACCCCTATGGGTGGTTTCTAATTTCTATATCCAAGCTCAGATATACCTAAATTTTTGGAAACTTTCTTCAAAAACCATGTAATTTCTGGACTTCCATCGCACAAACCTCACTTTTTACCATTTTTTTTACACATTATTCAGATTCTTTACAAGAAAATTGGGAAAAATTTTGTTGCAAAAAATTTCATGCTCTCCCCTTTTACCAAATTTCCGTGTAGATTCTATACTAAAAAAAAAAAAAATGGTTATGGTTGGCGATTTTAGTTGTTTGAGGTGAGACGTTCAGTTGGAAATTTTTGCTGAACATCACCCCACAACCCCATCAGTTCTTCACTGGATAGAATTGAATTTTGAAAAATATGATTATTATTTTTTGATTTATTCCCCTCTCTCTAATTATTTGTGAAGTCATTTAAGTGATTTGTAACATCAAATTTCCATTAATATAATTTGTCTGAATTGTTTCAAATATTTGCCAATTTTAATGAATTCGTTTGTTTTGCAAATTTTCCAAAAACTTCAAAATTTTTCCGATTTTTTGAAAAATCTTTAGTTGTTTGAAAATTTATTTAATCTTTCGGAATAAATTAGATTCACATAAAAAATCACGATATGAAAAAAAGTTAGATTCATCGAAAATCGATCATTTCTTGTTCTACAATTTTTTTTCTATATTGCAGTAGATAGGAAATAATTCTCTTGGGAGAAAGGAATTTTTCTTTAAAAAATTGTTAACTTTCCGAATTTTTTGAAAATTTTCCGAATTTTTGACCAATTTTAGATGAAGAATGAATCCATTCCTCCCAAACGTTATTGCATGTTCGTAGTAAACCTAAAAAATTAATGAAAACCTAATCAACCTAAAAAATTTATCAGAATTGTGGCAGTAACGTCAAAACCGAAGGAAAATTGCAGGTTACTTTTTTAACCTGGATCACCATAACCCCAAAAATTGTTGATGATAAGTCAATTTTTTGCTCTGTACCAAAGTGTAATGACTAATGCCATTGAGGTACCCAGGGAATGTACATGAATGTTCAACCATGTTCAACCCTTTATTTCCTTTGTTAGGTATATTGCCTATCTTCTTATTCAGAGGGGAAAAATTTTGAGAAAAAATATGTTTTTTCTCTAGTCATTGATATTTTTGTTGTACTGAAAAAAAAAACGAAGGGGATAAAATTTCCACTCGTCAAATTGTACCTATTCCGTTCATATCCTGCTGGTTCGTGTATTACAATTTGTCCACTCTTTCAATATACGGAGCAAAATTTTTTCGAATATTTATCTCCTGGAATTCACGAGATAAAAATATTGCTCCTTAAAAATGAGAAAGTAGGCAACACGAGCAACAGTAGAGATCAACGGCAGGACATGAGCGTGGTGGCGACGGCGAATTAAAACGAAATTCAGTTTTTCTTTTTTCGCTGGTTCTGTTATGATTGTTTTTTGACCTAGGAACACCTACCTTCTTACCTATAGCATTGTTTCGATTTGAAAAAACTTATTATAAAAAATAAAACCAAACCCGACACAAGCACCAATCAAATCAGCAATCTATCCATCTCTGAAAAATGAAAACCAACGAACCAAACATTTTATGATTGAATATTCCAACTCCCACGCATTTTCCTCATTCAATACCCAAACTTTCTTCACTGCTGCACCGCAAGTAGGTAAACCAAATACAAATCGAATAATAAAACGACAGATAGTAAATAAATTTTACATTCCAGAATCGATATTCGAATACATAAAGTAAGGCGCGATGTTCTATCCATCGCTGTCAAACAATTTATGATTGAACGAGTTCAAATGTTGACAGTGGCGCCTATACACGATCGAGAAATCCAAGACTCGGACTCCCCGCGGATAATCTTAGGCGGTCGTAAGATCTCACTATACACAAGGGTAGCTGTCCGACTATTAACTGATCATGCTTAATAACTATAAAATTATAGCGTTAAAATCACATCAGACGGAGCATAAGAATTTTTAATTTATTGCAACAATGCATTTTACACGCTAAACGTGGGAAGAGTTGCATTTTGCAGTACCTAGATAAGTAAGTACTTCGCCTAAGTACACAATTTAGCGTGTTGAAGTTTGCGTTATTTCGAGTACCGTAAATATATATTTGTTTGTATGTACTTCAGTATTAGAAAAAAATTCTCAGCCATCAAGTTATCGTTGGTGTTATAATAAAGTCATTTTTTTTTCATTCGCCTTGATAAACGTTTTAATTTGGCAAATTGAGGGAATTATGCTGAGACTAAGTAAATTACACAGGTATAATATAATTCCTATGTACTTAGTTGTGTACTTATTATAATCGTCTGACATCATAAAAATGCTCAGTTTCACTCAGTGTCTGGGTATAATACTGTGAATGGTTTTACAATTTTTTGGAAATTTAAATTAAAAAGGAATGCAGTATGGTACCTAAGGAAATCGTATCTAGATTTTAAAAAGACTTGATAAAAATTTCACCCGTTTCTTCTGCACAATTGATCTTAAAATTTGAGTTAGGTATAAAAATTTTGATTTTTTTTTAAATTCAAAAATGGCATTGATTGGTATCTTTATAAATATTTTCACCCAATAAAACCATTGAAACTTTCTTTTCACCTTTACACAATATTTTTGAGGTCTACTCATGAAACATGCCTTTGAAAGTGGGATTTGTAAGAAAATATGCTCCAAGAACCCATAACCAAAATTTTAGCTCTCCAAGGCTCTAAGTTGATTTCTCAATTTTTGGAAAGATTTTGAAAACTTGAAAATACTTGATGATTTTTAGTGAAAATGCGATAAGTATTAATATAAGAAATTAATTCTGCATTGTATTGATGAAAGTAAGATTCCTGCCTACCTTAAATTCTCCAATTCTAATTCTTTTATTTCGAGACAGTTTTGAACTCCAGCGTAACTTTTATTCTCTTCAATATTTTAAAATTTCTCCAAAAGGGTCCATATGAACTTGGGTAGCTCAAAATCGAGTTGTCATTTTTTTTTGAGTGGTGAGCGGTTCAAAAAAAATTCACTTTTAATGAAATATTCAGACACACCACCTATGTAAAGTGTGTTTTTTGACCAGACTTTTCAATTTGAGATTTTCTTTCAAATTGGTCAAAAAACCTCTGAAATGTCTTCTAAAAATCTAGCCAAAAATGGATTTTTTCATTTTTCATTAACCTAAAATTAACTCAAAGGGGACGAAAATTTGATTTTTAGCTGTCTTAGTTAATTTGAGCGCTTTTTGGAAAAATTCCAAAATTGGTAAAAAAAATCGCGCTGGAAGTTCCAGAATAGCTGGAAATGGTAAAATTTCGATTTGGGAGGTCAAAATTAAACATGAACTAGGTAAGTGGTATATTTTCATCAATTTTACCGCAGAATTAATTTTTTCAAAAATATTACATTTTCGATGAGAAACTTGATTTTTCAATTTTCAAAAAGTCGCCAAAAATGAAGAATGCATCTTGGGCAATTGAATTTTCAGCTGAAAGATTATGGAATAAGTTCTTCTAAAAATATCACTGGTTCAAATCGAGAGCGGACATCTGAAAGTGGTTCTTTGGTTCAAAAAAATTACCTATATTTTCATGACTTTTTTCTGTAAAATAATAAAAATACCTAATGATCATAAAATCATTTTTGAAGAAATGTTCATTGACCATATACCTACTTATTGACATTTTTACCCCAAAAAAAGTCATTAATGGAGATTTTCCATTTTTTTTTTAAAATTTTAGAAAAAACATCTAGCGATCTAGGTACATCAATAGATTGATACCAATATAAACAAAATTTGATGTCACCTTTTCACTTTTTCAGTCTTTAAGTTTTTCCAGGTACGGTTAGATGTTTCGGAAAATTCGGCAGGGATAACCTGTCTTTTTCAAGTCTTAACGTAACTTCCAAACTTCCTCCTTAATCAAATTTTCGAAAAAAATGAAAAAATTCAACGATTAGGTAGGTATTTTTTATCAAAATTTTATTCATTTTCTCACAACTGAAAAGGGGCGTTCTTGAGGAAATTTTTGGAATTTTTCCGAAAAAGTAAAATTAACTTTCAAACGATACTTAGTTACTTTTTGATTTTATGCAATTTTATCAATTATTGCGATGACGTTAGACATCGACATCACACATAAGAAAATACTACGAATTTTTTTTAAAAAATCATATAGTTTGAAAACTAATTTTATCCTGGGTTTAAAAAGTCACAGGTAGGTATCTAATGAAAAATTTTCAAAATTGAACATGAAATCCTAGAATTGAAAAAAATTATCTTCGTAGGTAGTGGTAAAACCCCTAATGTTTCTTCAATAGATTGAAAAAAATAGAAAAACATTTACTTACTAATGCGTCGGAATTATTTCAATATGTTTAAGCATTTTTTTGGCATAATTTATTAATGTAAACAACTTATTAATTTGATCGTTGCACGAATCACGATGTGCTTTGATTAAGACAAAATATATCTAGGTAGGTAATAATTACACGAGCTAGAAGTGTTTATTCGATGATGGAAAAAATTTTAATTTAAATGGTATATCAATATTTATAAATTATTTAATTGACGAGTATAATTAATTATAATAAGCCTATCAACACCATACTCTATCAAATTAAAACCCTCGCCTGACAAAAAATAACTTCGATTAGCGAAAAAAGATAGAAAAATAGATAGGTAAATAGATAAAACTAACCTGTACTTAATTTTGATGATGCTGATGAGGTCAAATCGACCACCCGAAATCTGTGATTTAATTATTTAGATAACGTAAGAATTAAGTAAATACATTGTAAATAAATATAGGTATCAATTTTATTACTTGCTTTCACTTTTATTCCTGTATCTCAGCTAATTGCAGGTTTTACTACGGCGACTCAGTAGTTGAGTTTTTCTTTCTTTTTTTTATGTAGGTTGTCGTTCTTTTGAGTTGTTTCAATCTACCTACCTAACCTTATTAATGACTACGTAATGATTAATAAGAGAGTAAGTAAATGAGATACCGCGTTCAAAAATTAGATAGGTAGGTATCATTTTCGGCCAATTAATTAACTCTACAATGATCTCGCAGTCACATATCGAATACATGCTCGGGGCCATGATCTAAGTAGGTATCGGTGAATTTTTTGCATCGCGAAATACACCTTCATTTGTAGTAATTTGAGATATCATAGAATTCTTTCCAGTTTCTCATTAACATTGCCTCTATGCACCCCAAGACGTATCCATGAGATAATTCATGGGTTAAATTTGAAGGCAAACACTACCGTACCTGATTTTTAACCCATCACCTCTTAAATTTTCATATGTGCGCCACCGACAATAAAGCTCAGCCAATTTATAGCTACCAATTTCCCAGTCCGCCATAAATAACTCGACCGTACTTATTTGAAGATTTAATCATCTTTTATTTTAAATTAAAAACTATAATGGTGTTATCAGTTCGTATGTAAATAGTTAAAACTCCGTCGAACCGATTCGATTCGAACGTTGATGGCAGCGAGTACCTATAACGATTCTGTAATGGTATTCCGTATCGAACAGACCTCCTATGGCGTGCACAAACCGCGCGGTTTTCCTTCGTAGGCGAATCGGTAGTGCTAACAAACGAAAACTGATTCTAAAAACAAAGTTAAAACAAATGAAGGAGAAAATATTCGCAGCTGGGTGCATTTATACCTATATTTTAATCCGACACCACGGCACCGTCTATATTCCTATACCTGAAACGCCTTTTCCGCGCACATAAATACGTCATTTTCGAGAAAATTATTCCCATCCGATGTCATCCCGCGCCACCGAGAAAAAAAAGGGTTGTCCGTTTTAATTTTTTAATTAAACATTGTTCACGGGCTCGGTATTATTCGACTTGAATTTATTACCGATGCAAGAATGTTGCATTTCGTGAGAGGTGGTCTGGGTTCGTCGACGTACTTTTTTATTTGATTAGGCTACCTGCGATATGCATCGATGCTAACGGCTTACCCGGTAAAGATCCATTGTTTGTAATTTCAAAATTAATAAAAAAAAAAACTCGCGTACCGGCGTACCACAGAATGAACTATCTTATCATTTTATTGCTCTAATAAAGCTACTAACAACTACACATACACACGTAACAGAGCTAGAAATGGTTTTTAAAAAATCTGATTGTGAATTAAAGCGTAACAAAGTCGCATTCAACGATTAAATACTTGTCAGTACAAAATAAACGTAAATTTAAATCAAACAAAAAAAAATCACTTAGGCTATTGGTAAAACGAATTTTCTTAATATTAAATTTTACACTATAAAAACACAAACACGCACACGAACGAAAAAAATTAAAAAATAAATGAGAATGTGTAAAAATGGCAAGAAATTGGAGATACGAACGGAATGTATGAGTTGAATTATTGAGAGCAAGCCATTACCTAAGAATAAAAAATTATTCCATGAGTCTGTTTCATAAAAAAAAGAGAAAAAAAATCAGTAACAAATTCGTTAATTGAAAACATACAAAGTAAATTGTTTTAAAAAATCACAATTTCCTGTTTTTAGTTACGAAAAGGTTTGTTTCAAATTCGAGTATAAATGATGGCTCGAAAAATTCCCACGAGATTACACTACAAAAATGAGATGGAAAAAAAACCTTATCGTATAATACTGGAATAATCGACCTAGACTAAGTAGACGTAGTTAAAAACCACGACGATGTTAGTAATAAAAAATCTTAACAATTAAAAATAAACATTCAAAAAATCAACACGTAAAGCCAAAACCAAAAAAAAAGTAATTAAAAAGGAATGTATCATCTACGTATAGTAAAAAAATTGCACCAAAATGAGTTTTGCATTTAAAATCGTGATTAAAATAACGCTAATAAATTAAAATACAAAAAAATAGAGGGTTTCTTATCACTAATTAAGCGTATGAGTACGGTTCATGTTTATATAATCAAACTACCGTCGCTTAGTCTTTAAAAAAATACATATCAAAAATATTCAAATCACAGGGCAGTAGATTCTATAGGTGCAGAGCATCTACGATCGTTGAGGGACGAAGTAGATGAATTCAACGTTGAGATATTGGACGACTCGCAAATTGGTTTCAATGAAGGAAGTGACGTCATCGAGCAAACGTCTGGAGTAGTTGGCTCGGAAGTTTCAGCTCGCCCTAAAAGGCAAATTGGAGTTATTAATCGACTTATTTGATAAATTAATTGCATATGACGATACAAGGACAGATTGAATTTTTCAACGCCATCAAGAAAATGAAGGGAGAGGGACAGAACTGCTCCCCCTCAAAAAAGTGAAAATTTCAATTTTGGTGGAAAAAATTTAGGTAAAATTTTCAAAAAAGATTGCCTTCCTTGAAAAATTGTTATTTTGAGTCGAAAAAATAAATTTCTGATTTTCGACCCCCTCCCCCCCCATCCCTCCCTCCCTCCCTCCCAAAAAACTTTAGTTCTTCCCTGATCGAATTTTTAATAATAATCGACCGCCAGAAGATAATTCTTCGACATTTTGTTAATTCAGTTTGATGAATGTTCACTTTATTTTTATTTTTTTTTTAACAATAAAATCATCTTCAATTTGGTCCAACTTTTGAAAAAAAATCCAAAAATCCAAAAATGATTTTTTGTCATTTTAAATTCTTTCTCTCTTCCCAATTAAAGTCCATTTTGTTTATTCCCTGATCGTATTTTCAATTATTTTCGAAAGTTAAACGATAATTTTTTCGAAATATTTTCAATTCAATGTGATAAAGGTGCATATTGTTTTACAATCCACAAATAAATTAAATAAAATTAACAATAAAATCATCTTCTGTTTAATCCAACTTTCGAACTTTTTTTTTAAACTTCAGAAATTCGATCTATCATATGAAAAATAATTTTTCTACTTTCAAAATACCATACCAGAATAATGTAGAATATCATATTCCAAATCCTGAGGAGGCGAAGCACCTACTGATAAATGCATTGCCAATCCTTCCAACCAAACTTCCATAATTTCAAACGGTGGTCTGCAATGAACAGAAAATTTGATAAAAATTTCCACACATATTTTTTTTCTAATTTAAAAAATCAAACCACCTCTTATCCGGATTCAAGTCGCAGCACAAAAAAGCAATTTGACAAAAAGCTTCTGGACAATTGGTGCAAAATTTCTCCCTGAAGACGACTTGATTCAAACCGAAATCCGACGATCTCGGAAGATAATCCGGATCTGCTTGTACGCGTCCGATAATCTGTACGAGTAAAAAAAAAATCGTTAAAACTGCGACGACGGATTGATAGGCGTAACGAGTGTTTCATTACCTCGCACAAGACAATGCCGAACGAGAAAATATCGACTTTTTCGTCGTACTTATTTCCTTTCATCATTTCCGGCGCCATCCAGTACGGATTTCCGACAACGGTGTAACGTTTTTTACGTTCATGCCTTCGCGAACTCGTCCCATTCCGAGGTATGGTTTTCGAGCAGTACTTATTATTTGGTATGTTCTTCACACAATGTAATCCGGATACGCGTGAGCTCGTCTGCCCTCCGACACCTTGAGATATAATACGAGATAGTCCGAAATCAGCTACTACGACAGTTTTATCCTGCAAAAAAAAAATTAAATATTAGAATTTCAGCGTTTCAGTTGGTATCTAGTGACACAGGAGTGAAAAAAATATCATATCTCGTGAAATTTACTTCGAAGCGAATATTTAAAAAGAGGGAGTATAGTAAATTTCCGTCGTATAATGTACCATTAATGCAATGAATCGATAAAAAATTCACATTGTCAAAATCACTCTAAAAATACGTTACTGTTAATAAAAAAATAAAATACAGAACTCGTATCGTTTAAATTTTAATTAAGCACGCGATCTCGACTTTACGTAGCTGAATTAATGCGAAAAAAATTAAGAGATATCGATACGAAATGAACCGTCGAAAAAAAAACAAAAGAAAAAAAAGTTGGCGCTATAAAATTTTTAGAATGAGAATTACTCTATCATTTCGATAATAATGGCAATCCACATAAAATAGTAACCGCTGAAACGAAACGAAATTATTAATCGAAGTAATCGATAAATCACGTTTAGAATGGCTATATTTAGATAACATCTCACCTCTCTGACTAGACAATTATGAGAATTTAGATCTCGGTGAATGATGTTCATAGAATGCAGATACGTCATCCCGGAGGCAATATCTTTGGCAAAATTTACTCTTTGGTGCCAGGGTAATGATTCATTCAAATCATGTATCAATTCTTTCAGCGTACCACCTGATATGAATTCGGTAACCAAATGCAATTTTTTCTCCTTATAAAGTACTCCGATAAATTTCAGTACGTTTGGATGATGCAAGCTACGTAATACAGCAACCTATTTGAAAATAAACAAAATATTCGAAGTTGGAAATATTTCTCGTTTTTGAGTCATTAAGAAAAATTGTGTTTACTTCTTTCAGAAAATTTTTCTGAGCTTCTTCATCCACCCTGTATAATTCCTTCAGCACCATTACTTCGGCTGTCTCCCGGTGGGTTACTTTGTAAACTCGTCCAAAAAATCCTTGACCGAGGAGTTCACCTTTAACCAAATCTGAAGCGCGAAATATCCTCTGGCTTTTAGTCTGTTCGACTCGGAATGATTTCGTTCTCGATAAATCACAATTATTCGCTGTATTAACAGGGGATCTGCAATCAAAACAAAATAACGATTAATCTCATTGTTCAACTAAATATATAAAAATATATCGATAATATGAATCGGCTGTTAAATCTTCTTCAGATTTTCTAATGAGATCTCTTTGTTGGATTCATATGAATAGAGAATGTGATCTTTGTATTATTTACACAATTTACTTGTTTCAAATCGAAATAGAAATGAAAATGATATTTTCCATTCTTTTTGCAATAATAATAGGGCTATTAGCCAAAAAATATTTCCAGGAACACGAATTTTAGATAAAAATGAATCTATACTTCTGTCCCTTTGTTTCAGACAAAAAAACTCGAAGAAGTTCTTCATTAAAGGTAGACAGAAAACTTTTTTTCTCAAAATTGGAAGGATTTAGAGTTTCTGGGGGTTGTCTGCATTTCAATTCAACACAAAAAAATTACCCCCCCCCCAATTTTAAAAATTTTAAAAATTGATATCTGTGAGCTATTTTGAAATTTAACTTCGAAAAAATCCCACATCCACCTCTGCTTCTGTATTCACCATCACGACGGCGGGCTCATTCGGAGCTTAAAAACCATTCTGGCTCACGACTTCGAACATCATCAATAAAGACCTCATTCATCATAAATCATCCGTCAATAGCACTTCGAACGACCTTGATCAAGACCACCAAGACCATGTTAGATTTTGAAATCACGCTGTGCTCTGGATAAATAAAACATTCATACTGACTTGTTAAATCTCGATAAAATTTTCCCAATGATGGCAAAATAGCTGAAAATTTTACAAGACATATATAATTTTAAAATTCAACACGTTAATTCGAAACCATTTACCGAGAACTAACTGGTGAAAAAAAAATCAAACCAGATGCAACCTATCAACCTTCATGCTTTAAGTGTGACTAATATTTTAGCACGCGAATCGACAGGAGGAGGAAAATTTCGTACGAACCTATGTAATTTTCCGAAACTTAATTCATCGTGATAGGGAACTGAAGCGCGACGTCACAGTATTATTGTGTGTATAAACTCTAGTCGAGTGTGCGTAGGTAAATAATCTCATTTGGTACGAATTGAAAAGTTTTTCCATTGTATCAAATGAGAAATTGCAAATTTTCAAATTCAAATTTCTTTACATTCAACACAGCGATAATACTGAAAAAATAAAATGAAGAGGATGATTCTTCACCAAAATATATATATGAGTCTGGATACAGAAAACATCCTTAGGGGTAAAAATTGGGTTTTGAATTGACACTGATTTTGGGTCTTTCAGAAGGAGTAAAATCAAGGGGAACCTCAACTCAAAAACAAATTTATGACATCCAAGGGTGGTTTCTAGTCTACATCCAGACACACATGTTTCAAAATTATCGCTGTGTTGAATGAAAAGAAATTTGAACTTGAAAATTCGCAATTTCCCATTTGATACAATGGATAAACATTTTCGGTTCGTACCAAATGAGATTGTTTACTTACGCACTCAGTACATAGTTTTCACGCACACTCTGACACGCTTCAGTTCTCCATACAATTGCTTCTTCGTAAATATCCGGCCGGCGGATGGCTAATTGTAAAAAAATATCGTGTAAAACAAAGCGACACGCGGTCTTTCATCGACAACGCGAGTAAATTACGCGCAAAAATGCGAATTATGCGACAACGAGAACGATAATTTTTTACAGATAGTGCACGATGCAAGACCCATTTGACACGTTTCATTTATCAGCATTCATTTCAGTAAAATAATAGAGTAAACAACGTACTCGTACGGTCGAACTGACCGTTACGTAATATCGATAATTTCTGAGAAAAATTAAAATGAACTGACCCTTCTGAGATCCTTGACATTGAGGAGGATCTTTTCTGAGCACAAGCGGATCCTTTATTACGTCTTAATTGTCTAGAATTTCGACCAGATGATCCGCTAATGTATCCTTCGTCTTTACGTTTATACAGACGTTCTTTATCCTTGATACCGCCGATGTGAGATTGCGTCAGAAGAACCGCCGGAACAGCTAGCAAATCTAGAGGATTCCTACTCGCCGAATCTGGGTCGTGTTCTATCGTCAACTGAAGCAAAAAAAAGAAGTTAGATTACTCGAGAAAATTATTTTTATTTTTGGTTCGAAGAAAAATTACCTGTAAAACGTTATTCGAATTCCGCATCAAGTTCTCGATATTTTCAATAGGCTGGTCTTTTACTGGCGTGCCATTAACTTCCAGAATTTTATCACCGATATGTAACGACATGATTTCATTGCTCAAATCCAGCCTGTAACCGAACCTCGAGTTATAAGTTTGTACCAATATGGAACGTACATCGAAGCGAGAATATACATCTTATCGATATTTTTAACAAGAAAATTCAGATAAGCGTGCAAATAGGTAATGATAATATGTACAATTTGCATCCCCCCCCCTCTTATATACAGATATGGTACCAAGATAAGAAAATTTTTACATTCATTCATAATTGCATGCATTCAACATTTTGCTATTGAAACAATTAAGCGATAAATAATTATTTACAATGGCTAGATCGATTATAAAGATGTCTGTAATTCAAAAAATTCAAGATTGGCTCATCAATGACGAATAATGCTAGAAAAAAGATTTTCAGAATATTTCCAAAAATTGCAGAACATATTAAGGACAGATCATGACAGGAAAAAAATAATTGGGATGTAAGAAAAAAGAGTATTAAGGATATGGTTGGCATTTGATAATTCATTGATATTTATACAAATCAACGAGAATATATAAAACAGGGTAAAACCAAGAAAACATATCGATGAAAGCAGCGATAGAAGCAGCAATTCTTGATTATCGCATCAAAATTTCCAATATTGGTATTAGATCATACATTGATGGTGAGCCATAGTTTTAAAATGTCCTCATTTGCGATACGTAATAACAATAACGTGCTCGAATTAGAAGAAAAACACGATAAATTACCACAAAAAATACACATAACAGCATCTATAATGAATCATACGATTCGTATACTTAAAACAAGCGAAATAGAGACAGGAAGGGGGAAACTGATACAAGTAAATAAAACAAATCTTCGTAATACATGTTTCAGAACGATATTTCGGTTAAATAAACATGCAATTTTTCACGACCTTAGAAAAAATTACGCAAGCAGACTGAATTTTATACAAAAGCAACACATAACAAGCTACTTGGAATGATTTTTCATTGATCGTACCTATATCGAGAAATAATGCAACACACTTTAAAAACGGCTTTAATGAATGACGCTGCGAACTGCATCACCTTATCCACTAAATTGCGAAACAATCTGAAATATCGGCTTGATTAGAATATTAGCCCTTACGAGTCTTACAAAGACACGAGGAAACATTAAAAAATACAAAAATGTATCTCACTAATAGGAACAAGTACGAATGTTCAATATACAGGAAAATGGAACCTTGATCAATTATTATTTACGATTTGCAACCTGTTATAATATTTGGTACACTTACTCGGGAAAAGACGACGTCGCGTAGTAAATCGATGGTTGGCGTGAATTCTCTATGCTTAATTTAACTCCTCGGGTTACTTCGGTTGTTGAAGGAATTTCTACCAGACGAATCGAATGAGGTTTTCGTATAAACGGATGGTCCATGAAACTTTTACTCAACGGCTGCATCTGACGTTTGTAGCATAAACCACTGTAAAAATGAGAAATTAAATTATAACACTGGAATAAAAGTTGATTTGGTGCATGATCTACAGAAACACTACGACTAAGAGCACGTTTTGAATAACAGTTTGCTAAATGTGGATTTCGTGGAAATAACTCGATGTTTATTTGCTCGAACATGATATTGTTCAATTGCAGATTTCTATGACTTTGCCCTAAGAGTAAATAAAAACAAATGAGTAGCATTACCAATATAATTTTGATCTTTCGATTAACGCGTAAGAATCGCCATCCCCAATGAATGCGTAACACGAAGAACAACGAAAACATTCCGGATGAAATTTATGTTCACCAGCTACCATAACGGGACCAGTGATCACCTGAAATGGAAGAATAAGTATGAGATTAGGGCTGGATACATGTAAAATTTATGAAAATTGTGTACATTATACCTGTGCACAGTCTTGACAACATTCACCATACTTCGCCCAAAAATCGTTTTTGCAGAATAACAGTCCATCTTTTTCAAAGTACCAGTTAGATAGCGAAATGTCACAAGCGGAACAACTGCAAAAACGTAACAGAATCGGTGAAAATGATTCATATTTTTCTCACTGAAGTACGTTAATGGTTACCTGAAACAGTCGGTATGCCAATATTGATCCAAAGCATGAATATAATCGTCATCAGTAATAGTATTGAGGCAACTGGCACACACTGGCGGACTGTCATCTTCATTATCGGATTCGTTACATTCTGAAATATTCATTCGTTAGATTAAATATTCTAAAAACAACTGTATCTACTCACTCCTTTCTTTCCTAGAAAGTGTTTCAAAAAAATTTACACTTACCATGATCAGAGGTATTCATGGTTTTTGGAGAAGATTGGTTTCAACCCATAACATAACTTCGCAAAAAAGGTAATGATTTAAGAGCTCAAAAGTGGATGAAAGAAGATCGAAAAAGTGTAACGTAATTTTAAACTAATTAGATTAACAATAATTACAATTTTTCCTTTTCGAAATGAAACTTCTTTGGAATGAAATCTTCGATGAAAATAAATATACGAAATAAAATTGACCGAAAATCAGAATCATGTATTTTATACCGTCAGAAGAAAGAATGTATTCTTCCTTACCTTTGATGTTTTGGCTCAACAAAGACTCATTTCGTTCACCAGATATAAACCGTTATTCGTTACGTTATTATATAGTTATTCATATTTTCCGTTCTTATGATTTCATCTGTGATCTCGTGTAAGTTCGATATTCAGATTGTTCGTACAGTTTTTCGTTCTGTGCTTTTTATGTTCGATGCGAAAATATATGATTCTTTTCGGTTTGGTGAATTATTCCGTTTATTTGGTTTTCTTCGAAGATTTCATTCCAAAGTGGTAGCAGAAAGCGTACCGGTTTCAATCATCCACGTAAGAATGTCCAACGATAACGATAACATTATACGGATCGAAGATTCGGACTCTGACTCCGCGTCGACGTCCTCACACGTGCGTCCGCCACCGGGCATACCAGTTAATCCGTATTTTAATCCGTACGTGGCAAACTTTTACCCTCCAATGCCACCTTATGGGTACATGAACATGGGTATGCCAAGATTTATGCCAGTTCCGTCGACCTCGCAGTTCGTGACAACAGCCAACGTACCAATACGTCCACCGAACGTTGTACGCCTAGCGACGACCGGAATAAATACTCCGAGAATTATCGCTCCGATGGGTAATATCATAAATCCGAGGCCAACTATCGTTACAACCGCTCCAGTGACGTCTACCATAACAACGGCCCCCATTACGACGACTGTAACGTCAACCGTATCTACAAGCAGTCAAACCAAAACGACGACGTCAAACGCTATACCGTCAACTACGTTTCAACGAGTACCAACACCACTCAATCAACGGCGACAATAAATATATCTGCGACTACGCAAAACACCGCCGAAGGTTACGATTACGAATCCTCAGTCGACTCCAATGTACATTCCGCTACAGTATTCATTCGCTCAACCAGCTCCACCTCCTCCAGCGTTACCTAATACCAACATCGCCGCAATTCCGATTTACGTGTTGTCAGAAGACACACAGTTCAATTCGTGGAAAACGATTGTGGAAAATGAACTTTACGCGGCGAACCTCTCACACATGTTAAAACCAGAAACTCACGCAATACCGGAAGCGCAGAAAAACATACATACAGAAAGGAGCTCGCATATGTCAAAGCCTTCCTTCTAACCAGAGTTTCGGACAAACTCAAGAATTCCGTTGCAATAGAGCCGAATCCAGCTGCAATCATGAGCAAACTCACCGAAAAATGTAAAACCCGTATTTTCGAACAAACGCTTCGCCATTCGACGCGGCTTCAATGTTATAACGATGGGACCAACTGAACGAGCTGACAATTTTATCACTCGATTCGAAAAAGAAGAGGAGGTAGCCAGGAGATATGACGAGAACATCAACGACAAAGATGTAATCGATAATTTTATTGCCGCCATATCCTCAGTATATCCGGAAGCCGTAATAACCTCAATCAAGACGCCGATCGAACTTTTCGCGCAGCAAAAGAAGCTCTTCGCGCCGCCGAGATCCAACGAAAAGAAATATCAGCACGTGCCGGCTCCAGTCAATCAAATCAACTCGCCATCGCTAATGTAGCTCACGCAAACTCGTCGCACTCTAATTACCGAGGAAATAATTTTCGAAAACCAGCGAGATATGGAAGAGGTCAAGGTAGATCGAACAACAATTTCAACAAACCGTGGGCACTCGACGACACCAAAATTCGACTTCGAACTATCAACATTGTACCCGTTGCGGCCGAAACAACCACAGCTGGAGAAATTGCCGGTCAAATACGTGGAGATGTTACAACTGTCTCCAACAAACGACGGATCATCAAGGTGGAATTGTCCTCATCCCACAGCGTCGAATCAGCAGAACGACAATCGCCAATATTCCGATCATCGTCAATATTCTTTCACGCAACGTAATCGTTCGAACGACGCCATCCAGAAGAACAACAATCGACGACTGTACAGACGTTCAGACGTGCCCCGATCCCTCAACCAAATCAAAGGAACAGCGGCCACGAACCCGAATCCAAATGTGAATACACAGCGAACAGCCGCAGCACATTCCGCCGAAACCGCACACGATTCTAACGATGGTTTAGATAATCAACCGGGTAAGTCAACCGATAATATCAGATCAAATAATCCGCTAAATCCACTTAACGCTTGCTACAAATTCTTGGCCGATTCCGGTGCTGATGAGCACTTTGTGACAAATTTAGACAGCCTAACTAACGTACGCAAAATTCAATCGCTATCAGTTCTAGGTGCAGATAGACGTACGAGGCTTAATATTACTCACGTTGGTGACTTAATCACTCAACGCGATTCTGGTAAATCAATCGTTATAAAGAACGTATATTACTCGCCTAATCTCGCTAAATGTCTACTTTCTTTCCGTCATTTTGTAAATAAGGGCGCTAGAATCGAACTAGACAATACTAGCGTTAAAATATTCGACAGTACAGGTGATATAATCAGATCAGGATCGTATGATGGTCAGTTCTGGTGGTTAAATTTCCGATAAATTCTCAAACAGGTTCATTCGCTACTGAAACCGTTGATAATAGAGTACCGATACCAAAGCTGTAAAGAGGGGGAGTAATTCAATAAACAACAAATCTGATATTCAACCAAATCAACCCGATCTTGCTCCTAAAATACATACCGATCACGATTATGCAAAACAGCTAACTTTCGACTATACAGATATAGATAGCACAGAAGCGTTAAAGAAATACTTAAATGCAGAAGCAGAAATGAACATCACAGATGTTAAAAACATAGCTAACGAAAATATAACACAGCTCAGAAAATCTATCGGATATTTATGGCATCTTCGACTCGGACATGCGTCAAAATCGTATTTAGAATATGCCGCAAAAACAATACCTCAGCTACAAAACGTTAAATTCTCTGATGATATACTAAAACTGCCCGGACTGCAAAATAGCAAAATCCACGTCTTTACCTAACAATACGACACGTGAAAGATGTACAGAACCATTACATGGTATACATTCAGATCTTATGGGCCCGATAGACCCACCAACGTTCAAGCATAACGCTAAATATATAATTTCATTTGTCGATGATGCTACCAGATATGCAATTTCAACTCCGCTGACAGAAAAAACGACTCGTACATCTCGCCTTTGAAAATTTCTTAAAACAGATTCGTAAAATTAGAGGACCTAACGCTAAAATTGGGTTCATAAGACGAGACAATGGTACGGAATATTCAACAAAAGAGATGAAAGAAATAATCGATCGTGAGAAAATATCAGTTCAAACATCGCCCCCGCTGTCGTCAAATTTGAATGGTACGGCAGAAAAAGTACAACCGTGATATAATGACAATTACGCGTGTATTAATGATCAGTTCAGGTTTCCCCCGATACTCTTTGGGCCTACGCATTAAGTTATGCAGTTGACATCTATAATCGCACGCCTCGAAAAGCCATAAAATTTCAGACTCCATTCGAACTTTTTCATAACAGAAAAACTTCGTTAAAGTATATCAAAAGATTTGGATGCCTAGCGTACGTACACTCAGCTCCTACAGCAGGTCAGAAAATCGCAGATAGGGCTGTAAGAGGTTTTTCTCGTGCATTGCGCGGACACGCATTACGTAATTATCCAACCCGCTACAGGAAAAATCCTCAGATCTCAGAATGTCGTATTTATCGAATCCAAAGTATATAAAGATTTTTATCCTAAAAACGCTGACAACGCTCTCACATCCGGTTCATTCACACCTCAAAAACCAGACGAAGAATGGTCAATCGAATCATTCGCAGATACCGATAAAAACGATACAGCTAATGCCAATTTAGGTACTTTCTCAATATACATTGAAGATTCTCCGTTCGATGACAGCTCTATTTCGGCTAATTTACTAGATTCCAATCTTATGTTGGAAAATAACTATATCGAATCGATCGTTCAAAAAGGTAAAAACAATGAAAATGACAATCTCGTACGCGAATCGTTTATTAGAGACTTAAATTCAAATTTAACAAACTTAGATGAAAACAAACCCAGCTCATTTCATGCATTTCATACAGATTCCGATCAAACTTTAACCCCGATCCAAATTAGCTCTAATCGAACCAAAAACTTTTAAAGAAGCAATGAAAAGTCCATACAAAACCGATTGGTTAAAAGCAGCTCAATCTGAACTTAAATCACAAGACAAAAATCAGACCTGGATTCTGATCGACAGAGATACTTTACCGAAAAATACCCCGATCTTGAATTCTGGTTGGGTTTTCAAATGCAAAGCTGAAAAATCGGATTACATAAAGTTTAAAGCACGATTGGTAGCCAAAGGTTGTGGCGATAAAACAATATATGACTTGTCTGAAACATATTCTCCAGTCGCTCGGTTAGTCGATGTCAGGTTCTTTCTCTCGATAGCGAACAAATATGGTCTTGAACTGCATCAACTCGATGTAACTACCGCTTTTCTCCACGGTGATCTAGAAAAAGTTATATACATGAATATACCCGAAGGTTACCCTAATAGGGAAAAGTTGATCAAAAGAAAGTATGCCAAATCAATAAAGCTCTCTATGGATTATACGTCAGTTCCAAAAGATGGTACTTAAAGTTAAAAACAGAAATGCAAAAACTAAAATTCGTATTATATCCATTTCAATCATGTATTTTTCTATGGCGTAACTCTCATCGATTTATTTTGCTGCTATTGTACGTAGACGATATGCTCTTGATTGGAAATTGCCCAGATAAAATCGTTGAAGTAAAGAAACAACTCGCGAATGTTTTTGACATAAAAGATCTCGGTTTTCCATCGCTATTTTTAGGACTAGAAATTATTCGCGACATGAATCGCAAAACTTTATTCATTCATCAAACACAGTTTGCTTTAAACATACTCGATCGCTTCCAAATGTCAGACAGTTTTCCGATTGACACACCGATTATGACTAACGAAGCTAGTAAAAAGACTCCGTTAAAAGCCGAAAACTCGCTTGAAAATTTTGAAGCTCAAATGCCATTTAAGGAAGTGACAGGTTCACTCTTATACCTCGCAAATGGCACACGACCAGATATCGCCTATGCCGTTAATAAGATTAGTCGAAGACAATCGAATTACACAATAGATGATTATTACTCTCTCGTCCGAATACTCAGATACATTAAAGGTACAATCAGTTGGGGTTTAAAATATACAGGTTCTACAGATCAAATCGTATGCTATGCCGATGCCTCTCTCGGCACGAACGATGAACACGGAAAATCCACCACTGGTTTTATACTGAAATCCTTTGGTGATATCATACAATGGCGAACGAAAAAACAATCGCATGTCGCCCTTTCCACAGCTGAAGCAGAATTCGTAGCATTATCGTTAGCATGTCGAGAAACTGTAGCCATTAAAGAGATGGTTAAACGGCTATTACATATTGATATTACGCCTATACTGTTAGAAGATAATACCTCTGCCATAAAGATGGCGAAATCAGAGGATTCCCAGTCATTAAAACATATCGTAAAATTATGCTATTTCTATGTGCGCTTTGAAGCCATCAAACGAAACGTCGAAATACGCTGGGTACCGACATATGATCAGCTAGCTGACGGACTCACGAAAGCGTTAGCTAGAGAACTGGGCGGCTATTCCTGAAAAATAAAATGAGTAACGCCAATAACGCTAGCTACGCCGGCGTAATCGGCGTAAGCGACGTTACTGACCCTTCGCAAATTTGGTATTCTTGAAAATTACCAAAAAAACGCAAAATGCTGCCTGAAACATGCAACTTGAAAGCCAAAAATGTGCTTGATGCCGTTTGAAACATACAACTTGAAAGCTAACAAAAAAAATCTTCTAAAAATTGAGCCAAAAAAATACTTACGTCTTACGTTTGAATTTCGTTTTGAATTGAATGTTTCATGTGACATTTTTTAAAATTTTAGTGTTTTCAATTCGGTTTTCAAGTTGAACTTAATTAAAATGTCGCCTAACCGGCCGACTAGGAAGCCCCGCGGGCCTAGTGCGTGCGACCTTCAAAAAAAAACATTAGTAAAATATATGCGAGAGCATAAAGATTTCTGTGAAGGTAAACTTACCTTAACTCTTACACACGAAAAGAAGAAGAAGATGTGGGCCCAGTTGATGGCAGATCTGAATAAATTGGGGCCTTCAAAAACAGTTAAACAATGGAATAAATATTGGACTGATTATCGGTCGAAGATTAAAAGACTCGAAGCAACACGTGTGCGGTTAACTCGAAAAACTGGCGGTGGTAAGGCACCGAAAGAACTTTCTCCCAGCAAAAAAGAAGTATTCGTACTGATGGGTGGTAAGACCAACGTTGAAGGAGATGAGTTTGGAAATGAATTTGGAACTGGAGATGGATCGCCGATCGTTTTGAAACCCATTCCTTCCTATCGGCAAAAAAATGCTCGTGCTCTACCCATGAATAGTGACGAAGATGAAGATGAAGAAGTGATTATGGGCATAAGAGATGTTTTACCTTCGAATTCTGATTCAAATGATGAGGATGTCTCTGTGGAAATTATAACAGTTGAAGATGTAGAAGCTGAAACTTCTCAACATGGCATTGTACATGGCAAACAGGAGGGTATGTATGCACTTCGCTATTTTGGTTTATGACAAGACAGACAAAACGTTCATTTCTGTTGTTTTTTAGTTCCAAAAGCTGAGACTAAAGATGTGAAGAGTTCAGCGACGAATGAAAATGTTCCTAAAACTCCGAACTCTGCAGCAAAGAATACTACATCCCCTAAAAATTCGTCTACTGTACGTGACCGAAAAAAACCGCCCAAAAAAGAAGATGATGGTATGTATACACGTTGATATTGTGGTATGAAACACTATACTGGTTAAAAATTCAATTTTTTTTTTAGATACGAAGGTGTTGATTAAACTGCAGCAGGAGCAAACTGATGCTTTTAAGGAGTTCACAGCCGCTGTAGTTTCGATTGCCGAGGCGTTTAAAAAGAAATGAAATCATCATTTTTATATTTTTTACAATTTAAGAAATTATCTGACTGATATTTGTTTTAAAAAGTTCGTTTATTAAAAAATTAAGTGTAGTGCATAGTTTTTAGTCATTAGTAATTATCCCAAAGTTTATTCAGATAATTATCTAGTTACTTATCATTGATTTGTTAGTTTATTCACATTATTACCTTTTACTCGAGTCATTTATTCCTTACTTTTTAATCGTTGATTTGTTTTAAAAAGTTCGTTTATTAAAAAATTAAGTGTAGTGCATAGTTTTTACTCATTAGTAATTATCCCAAAGTTTATTTAGATTATTATCTAGTATAGACACCCTAGTGTCTATATTATCTAGTTACTTATCATTTTATTTGTTAGTTTATTCACATTATTACCTTTACTCAAGTCATTTATTCCTTACTTTTTTTTCACATTTCCAACTCGAAATGACGTTTTTAATAAATTTTTGACTCGATCTAATTTTTTCCACTGGTTCTCAATAACAATCTCGTGCAGTTTTCATTTAAAATGAGAAATTCCAATCAAGCAAACGTGTTTTTGAATCTTGAATGCGATGCTCGAACTCTGTCATCGTTCATTAAAACTTTCTAAAACTTTCAACTTTATTTTAATATAAAATAATCCAACTTATTTCGTTTGTAAACAAAATTGTCATTCAGACATAGGTGGACAAAAACTAATATTTTTACAAAAAATGATCAACCTTCGTGTTGTTTTACAGCTCGAAAAAATATCTTAATAGAATACGTAAATAATTCTTATCAATGGATAAGGTGAGCAATTATATAATTTCGACGTTGCTCGCCAATGGCATGTAAATTATTTTCGGTGAGTACGGCTCCTTGGGCAACAAATTCGACTTCGTCCATTAAATCGCCATCGAAAATATATTCATCCGAATAGTGGATGCACAAATTATGCAACGCCACACAGGTGTTTATAATTCGGCCTGCCACTGAAGGTGTATAATGCAGTTGCCGCTGTTTACAAAGACATCTCCAGCTTGCTTTCAATATACCTAAAAAGTAATTACATTGTAACTAAGAACTCACAAGTACTCGTATAACAAGCCGCCTTTTGTAACTCACCGATTACACGTTCAATTAGACACCTTGCACGGCAAAATGATTCATTAAACGTAGCTTCGTCGTCGTCATCTGGCCCATTTATCGGTGTAATGAGCCAAGGCTCTAAGGGATAGCCAGAGTCACCTAAAAGCCACTCCAATCCTCCATTGCTGTCAGTATAACGTTGGATTAAGTGGTCTCGCAGTAACGACATACGCCATACATGTGAGTCATGGGATGAACCAGCGAATTTTGAGTTTACACTCCAAATTCGATATTTATGGTCGGCAACCTAAAAAAGATGAGATAACTATATTCATATACGAGCAACTGTATTAATATATTATTCCATCTACTATATTATAAAATTTACCACTTGAACATTCAGTGAATGAACTCCTTTACGGTTAACGTATATATACTCTGGTGCATCTTTTTTAGGGGGATAAATGCCGATTTGGGTGCCGTCTATCACCCCTATTACATTTGGAAGTTTGTACTCCAACTCAAACCTGAAATGATGAATGGATTACATGCATTGAATAAAATAAGGCATACCAGTGTTATTGAATAAAGAAATATGAATTTTATACCATTGCTTGATTTCAACAATTTCCTCATCGCTCGGAAATTGAATATATTTCGGACACATTATGGAGTTAAATATATGTACAACCTCCTTGATCACTTTACTTACTGTCGGTTGGCTAGAAGAGAGATCAATATTATTCCCAACACATTTTTGGTAGCTACCTACCGCACAGAATCTGATTGTGATAAGTAACTGAAATAAGATGAAATAATGATAATTAATCCATGATGCGTAGTTCACCATGATTGATATTTATTTAGTGACATTACATACTTTTCTCTCAGGCGTTAAACGATTACTCCACCGCGAAGTTCTAAGAAATGGAGCAACTTCTTCCAAAATTGAATGAAAGGTAAGCTTCGTCATGCGGTAATTCATTTTGAATTCTTCATTTGAGATTCTATCGATCTCACGAGTTCGTAATAGTGCCCGCTCCCTTTTTAAAGAAAAGAGTTTTTTCTTTTCTTTTCTTTTCTTTAAAATTCTTATTGCCAGAAAGGGAATAATTCCCTGGAGAAACATTTTTATTTTTAAAATTAATTGCTCAAAAATTCAACTTTTAATAAGGTAAACAAGCGGGAACTTTATCAGTGTTATCCAAATTTTATTCTGTTTTTGGGTTTTGCCTTCTACCTTTTTAATTTTTGTATGTACGTTACGCTTGTAACGCCATGATCGATTACTCTCCACCAGTCGATCACGGCGTTACAATTACGCTCGAGCGTAAGGTCACCTAAGGGTCACTAACGCCGCGAGCGCCGTCTAACGCGCGTTACGCCATTTCAAGAATAGCATCCGTCAGAAAAGTTACGCCTGTTACGCCAGTAACGCTGAGCGAAATTTTTCAGGAATAGCCGCCCAATTTACTCGATTCAGAGACAATGTCGTCTCCAAAACAGCTTATAACTAACGCATACTAACCGCTTTTCGACAGCTTGACTAATACAGATACAACTCCGATATACTCATAATACAACAATCACTTGTTACTTTATTTGTTTCAGAATTCTTCTAAAGAAGCACATTTTTCGTTCCTTTATGACTTTCGATGAATTAAATCGAAGTTAAAACAGATATTTCGTTACTATTATTAATAATTCATTTGATGTTATGTGAATTTTTTTCTCGTTCATTTTATATTTACTCGTTAAGATAACAACTTCGTATTCAGATTATTTACATATCGAAGTTCCTTATTTTTATGGTTCAAAATTTCTAGATTTAATCGTGAACACTTGATCTCAATTTTTACCTCGAGTGTGATATTCTATATATTCATTTATTAATCAGTTCCTTTACGTTTAACGATAAGTTTATTTTGTACAAAGTTTATTTCATAGATTCGCCAAAAAGGGGGAGCGTCAGAAGAAAGAATGTATTCTTCCTTACCTTTGATGTTTTGGCTCAACAAAGACTCATTTCGTTCACCAGATATAAACCGTTATTCGTTACGTTATTATATAGTTATTCATATTTTCCGTTCTTATGATTTCATCTGTGATCTCGTGTAAGTTCGATATTCAGATTGTTCGTACAGTTTTTCGTTCTGTGCTTTTTATGTTCGATGCGAAAATATATGATTCTTTTCGGTTTGGTGAATTATTCCGTTTATTTGGTTTTCTTCGAAGATTTCATTCCAAAGTATACCGAACAAACATAAAAAGCACAGAACGAAGAAGTGTGCGAGTGATCTGAATATCGAACTTACACGAGATCACAGATGAAATCATAAGAACGGAAAATATGAATAACTATATAATAACGTAACGAATAACGGTTTATATCTGGTGAACGAAATGAGTCTTTGTTGAGCCAAAACATCAAAGGTAAGGAAGAATACATTCTTTCTTCTGACGCTCCCCCTTTTTGGCGAATCTACGAAATAAACTTTGTACAAAATGAACTTATCGTTAAACGTAAAGGAACTGAATAATAAATGAATATATATAGAGTATTACACTCGAGGTAAAAAAACGAGATCAAGTGTTTGCGATTAAATCTAGATATTATAGAACGTACAAAACTAGGAACTTCGATATGTAAATATTCCGAATGCGAAGTTATTATCTTAACGAGTAAATATAAAATGAACGAGAAAAAAAATTCACATAACATCAAATGAATTATTAATAATAGTAACGAAATATCTGTTTTAACTTCGATTTAATTCATCGAAAGTCATAAAGGAACGAAAAATGTGCTTCTTTAGAAGAATTCTGAAACAAATAAAGTAACAAGTGATTGTTGTATTATGAGTATATCGGAGTTGTATCTGTATTAGTCAAGCTGTCGAAAAGCGGTTAGTATGCATTAGTTATAAGCTGTTTTGGAGACGACATTGTCTCGGAATCGAGTGAACTGTTCTCTAGCCAAAGCTTTAGTGAGTCCATCTGCTAACTGATCGTATGTCGGTACCCATCGTATTTCGATGTTTCGTTTGATGGCCTCGAATCTTACATAGAAATAGCATAATTTTACGATATGTTTTAATGACTGGGAATCCTCTGATTTTGCCATTTTGATAGCAGAGGTATTGTCTTCCAGCAGTATGGGCGTAATATCGATATGTAATAGCCGTTTGACCATCTCTTTAATGGCTACAGTTTCTCGACATGCTAACGATAGTGCTACGAATTCTGCTTCAGCTGTGGAAAGGGCGACGTGCGATTGTTTTTTTTGTACGCCACTGTATGATATCACCAAAGGATTTCAGTATAAAACCAGTGGTGGATTTTCCGTGTTCATCGTTCGTGCCGAGAGAGGCATCGGCATAGCATACGATTTGATCTGTAGAACCTGTATATTTTAAACCCCAACTGATAGTACCTTTAATATATCTGAGTATTCGAACGAGAGAATAGTAGTCATCTATTGTGTAATTCGATTGTCTTCGACTAATCTTATTAACGGCATAGGCGATATCTGGTCGTGTGCCATTTGCGAGGTATAAGAGTGAGCCTGTCACCTCCTTGAATGGCATTTGAGCTTCGAAATTTTCAAGTGAGTTTTCGGCTTTTAACGGAGTCTTTTTACTAGCTTCATTGGTCATAATCGGTGTGTCAATTGGAAAACAGTCTGACATTTGGAAACGATCGAGTATGTTTAACGCAAACTGCGTTTGATGAATGAACAAAGTTTTGCGATTCATGTCGCGAATAATTTCTAGTCCTAAAAATAGCGATGGAAAACCGAGATCTTTTATGTCAAAAACGTTCGCGAGTTGTTTCTTTACTTCAACGATTTTATCTGGGCAATTTCCAATCAAGAGCATATCGTCTACGTACAATAGCAGCAAAATAAATCGATGAGAGTTACGCCATAGAAAAATACATGATTGAAATGGATATAATACGAATTTTAGTTTTTGCATTTCTGTTTTTAACTTTAAGTACCATCTTTTGGAACTGACGTATAATCCATAGAGAGCTTTATTGATTTGGCATACTTTCTTTTGATCAACTTTTCCCTATTAGGGTAACCTTCGGGTATATTCATGTATATAACTTTTTCTAGATCACCGTGGAGAAAAGCGGTAGTTACATCGAGTTGATGCAGTTCAAGACCGTATTTGTTCGCTATCGAGAGAAAGAACCTGACGTCGACTAACCGAGCGACTGGAGAATATGTTTCAGACAAGTCATATACTGTTTTATCGCCACAACCTTTGGCTACCAATCGTGCTTTAAACTTTATGTAATCCGATTTTTCAGCTTTGCATTTGAAAACCCAACCAGAATTCAAGATCGGGGTATTTTTCGGTAAAGTATCTCTGTCGATCAGAATCCAGGTCTGATTTTTGTCTTGTGATTTAAGTTCAGATTGAGCTGCTTTTAACCAATCGGTTTTATACGGACTTTTCATTGCTTCTTTAAAAGTTTTTGGTTCGATTAGAGCTAGTTTAGAGCGGGTTAATGTTTGATCTGAATCTGTATGAAACGCATGAAACGAGCTGGGTTTATTTTCATCTAGATTTGTTAAGTTCGAATTTAAGTCCCTAATAAACGATTCACGTACTAGATTGTCATTTTCAGTATTTTTACCTTTTTGAACGAGCGACTCGATATAGTTATTTTCTAGCATAAGATTAGATTCTATTAAATTAGCTGAGACTGAGCTGTCATCGAACGGAGAATCTTCAATGTATATTGAAAAAGTACCTAGATTGGCATTAGCTGTATCGTTTTTATCGGTATCGGCAAATGATTCGATTGACCATTCTTCCTCTGGTTTTTGAGGTGTGAATGAACCGGACGTGAGAGCATTATCAGCGTTTTTCGGATAAAAATCTTTGTATACTTTGGATTCGATAAATACGACATTTTGAGACCTGAGGATTTTGCCTGTAGCGGGTTGGATAATTACGTAATGCGTGTCCGCGCAATGCACGAGAAAGCCTCTTACAGCTCTATCTGCGATTTTCTGACCTGCTGTGGGAGTTGAGTGTACGTACGCTAGGCATCCGAATCTTTTAATATATTTTAGCGAGGTTTTTCTGTTGTGAAAAAGTTCAAACGGTGTCTGAAATTTTATGGCTTTTCGAGGCGTGCGATTATAGATATCAACTGCATAACTTAATGCGTAGGCCCAAAGTGTGTCAGGGAAACCTGAACTAACCATTAATACACGCGTAATGGTCATTATATCACGGTTGTACTTTTCTGCCGTACCGTTCAAATTTGACGAAAGCGGGGGTGATGTTTGAACTGATATTTTCTCACGCTCGATTATTTCTTTCATTTCTTTTGTTGAATACTCAGTACCGTTGTCTCGTCTTATGAATCCGATTTTAGCGTTAGGTCCTCGGATTTTACGAATCTGTTTTAAAAAATTTTCAAACGCGAGATGTGTACGAGTCGTTTTTCTGTCAGCGGAGTTGAAATTGCATATCTAGTAGCATCATCGACAAATGAAATTATGTATTTAGCGTTGTGTTTGAAAGTTGGTGGGTCTATCGGGCCCATAAGATCCGAATGTATACCGTGTAACGGTTCCGTACATCTTTCACGTGTCGTATTGTTAGGTAAAGACGTAGATTTTGCTATTTTGCAGTCAGGGCAGTTTAGTATATCGTCAGAGAATTTAACGTTTTGTAGCTGAGGTATTGTTTTTGCAGCATATTCTAGATATGATTTTGATGCATGTCCGAGCCGAAGATGCCATAAATATCCGATTGATTTTCTGAGCTGTGTTATATTTTCATTAGCTATATTTTTAATATCTGTAACGTTCATTTCTGCCTCTGCATTTAAGTATTTTGTTAAAGCTTCTGTACTATTTATATCTGTATAGTCAAATGTTAGCTGTTTAGCGTAATCGTGATCGGTATGTATTTGAGGAGCAAGATCGGGTTGATTTGGTTGAGTATCGGATGTGTTATTCATTGAATTACTCCCCCTCTTTACAGCTTTTGTATTAGTGCTTTTATTATCAATGGTTTCAGTAGCGAAAGAACCGGTTTGAGAATTTATCGGAAAATTTAGCCACCAGAACTGACCATCGTACGATCCTGATCTGATTATATCACCTGTACTATCGAATATTTTAACGCTAGTATTATCTAGTTCGATTTTAGCACCCTTATTTACAAAATGACAGAAAGAGAGTAAACATTTAGCGAGATTAGGCGAGTAATACACGTTCTTTATTACGATTGATTTACCGGAATCACGTTGAGTGACTAAGTCGCCAACGTGAGTAATATTAAGCCTCGTACGTCTATCTGCGCCTAGAACTGATAGCGATTGAATTTTACGTACGTTAGTTAAGCTGTCTAAATTTGTCACAAAGTGCTCATCAGCACCGGAGTCGGCCAAGAATTTATAACAAGCGTTAAGCGGATTTAGCGGAGTATTTGATCTGATATTATCTGTTGACTTACCCGGTTGATTATCTAAACCATCGTTAGACTCGTGTGTGGTTTCAGCGGAATGTGCTGCGGCTGCTCGCTGTGTATTCACGTTGGGATTCGAGTTCGTGGCCGTATTGCCTTGATTCGGTTGAGGGACTGGAGCACGTCTGAATGTTTGCATTGGTCGTCGATTATTACTCTTTTGAATGGCGTCGTTTGAGCGATTTCGTTGAGTGAAAGCGTATTGACGATGATCGGATTGATGACGATTGTCAGATTGTTGACTCGACGCTGTTGGATGAGGGCAATTCCACCCTTGATGATCTGTCGTCTGTTGGAGACAGTTGTAACATTTCCACGTGTTAGACCGGCAATTTCTCCAGCTGTGGTTATTTCGGCCGCATCGGGTACAATGTTGATAATTCGATGTTGAACTTTGTGTCGTCGATTGCCCACGGTTATTGAAATTGTTGTGTGATCTGCCTTGGTTCCGTCCGTATCTCGCCGGTTTTCGAAAGTTATTTCCTCTATAATTGGAGTATGAGGAGTTCGTGTGAGCGACATTCGCAACGGCGAGTTGGTTCGTCTGGTTGGATCCGGCACGTGCTGAAATTTCTTTTCGTTGAATCTCGGCAGCGCGAAGAGCTTCTTTTGCTGCGCGAAAGGATCGATCGGCGTCCTGATTGAAAGTGATTACCGCTTCCGGATACACGGAGGATATGGCGGCAATAAAATTATCGATTACATCTTTGTCGTTGATGTTCTCGTCATATCTCCTGGCTACCTCCTCTTCTTTTTCGAATCGAGTGATAAAATTGTCAGCTCGTTCAGTTGGTCCCATCGTTATAACATTGAAGCCGCGTCGAATGGCGAAGCGTTTGTTCGAAAATACGGGTTTACATTTTTCGGTGAGTTTGCTCATGATCGCAGCTGGATTCGGCTCTATTGCAACGGAATTCTTGAGTTTGTCCGAAACTCTGGTTAGAAGGAAAGCTTTGACATATGCGAGCTCCTTTCTGTATGTATCGTTTTTCTGCGCTTCCGGTATTGCGTGAGTTTCTGGTTTTAACATGTGTGAGAGGTTCGCCGCGTAAAGTTCATTTTCCACAATCGTTTTCCACGAATTGAACTGTGTGTCTTCTGACAACACGTAAATCGGAATTGCGGCGATGTTGGTATTAGGTAACGCTGGAGGAGGTGGAATTGGTTGAGCGAATGAATACTGTAACGGAATATACATTGGCGTCGACTGCGGATTCGTTATCGTGACTTTTGGCGGTGTCTGCGTAGTTGCGGATATATTTATCGTCGTAGTGGACTGGGTGGTGTTCGTACTTGTTGTGATCGTAGTTGACGGAGTAATGTTCGACGTCGTCGTTTTGGTTTGGCTGATGGTAGAAACGATCGAAGCCACTGTCGTCGTAGGAGCCGTGTTTATTGTAGTCGTTATAGGAGCCGTAGTTACAGCCGTTGGTCTCGGATTTATGATATTTCCCATCGGGGCGATGATTCTAGGCATATTAGATCCGGTCGTCGTTAAGCGTACAACGTTCGTTGGACGTATCGGTACATTGGCTGTTGTCACGAACTGCGAGGTCGACGGAACTGGCATAAATCTTGGCATACCCATGTTCATGTACCCATAAGGTGGCATTGGAGGGTAAAAGTTTGCCGCATATGGATTAAAGTACGGGTTAACTGGAATGCCTGGCGGCGGACGCACATGTGTGGATGTCGAAGCGGAGTCTAAGTCCGAGTCTTCGATTCGTATAATATCGTTGTCGTTGGACATATTTACGTGGATGAGTGAAACCGTTACGCTTTCTGCTACCACTTTGGAATGAAATCTTCGATGAAAATAAATATACGAAATAAAATTGACCGAAAATCAGAATCATGTATTTTATACCGAACAAACATAAAAAGCACAGAACGAAGAAGTGTGCGAGTGATCTGAATATCGAACTTACACGAGATCACAGATGAAATCATAAGAACGGAAAATATGAATAACTATATAATAACGTAACGAATAACGGTTTATATCTGGTGAACGAAATGAGTCTTTGTTGAGCCAAAACATCAAAGGTAAGGAAGAATACATTCTTTCTTCTGACGAACTTTGGCGACGATGTTTACAAAATACGACTTACGTCCGTATGACTTCAACGATAATAAATGGAAATATTTTCACGCCTAGTCGGAAAAATCGATATTTATGGCGCGGTTTTTCGAAATGCCCTCACATTGTTGGAAAAAGTTATTTCCAAACAATTACAAATTTCTCATTTTTATGAAGAATAATATGACTTTTTATATGAAATGTGTGTCTTTATTGCAATTTTATAAATTTACAATAATCAAAAAAATGAATGAAATTCAAATCCATAAATTATTATGAGTAAAAAATGATATGCAGTAAAATTCCATAATTCACTACAATAGATCGATTATAGCGCTTCTATCGATATACAGTGAAAACATAAATCCTTCAATTTCAAGGAAAATTTTATGGAAAATTTTGAGCGAAGTCACCTGCATTTGTATTTGTGTTTCATTTATCTCAAAAGTTTTCAACCAATTACAGTGGTGCTTTAAAGATTAGAATTAGTTTTTCGAAAATGGAAATTTAAATCGCGCAGAATGATGAAGAAACGATTTTCTTCAAGTTCACGATCTGCGACAGCGTACGAAGCTGATGACGACGTGGACGATGACACTTTTCTGAATGCATCAAGATCTTCGAGATCATTCGGCCCATATGGAAGAAACATGGGAATCTCTACGGATTCTCCGACGAGATCTACTTATCAACAGAGGTACGATAGTCTACAGGATCAGAAAACCCAGTTACTCAATCGAAGAGCCGAAATCGAAAGCAGAACTTTGGAATCTACTACAAGATCTTTAAGCTTATTGCGAGATTCTGAAGATGTTGGCATCGCTACAGCTGAAGTAAATTCATCATCTGATACTTTCTAAGCTATTTTAATAAGCTTATAGTCGTTGAGCTGACCACTGACGCAGCAAAATTTTTTGCTTCTTACCTTGAATGTAGAATTTACTTCCCTTCACCTTGCCTGATATCCAATTCGCTATTTCGTAATTTTTTAATTATTGCGTACTCTAAATTGACCATTTCCTTTGTTTTATTAGGAATTGAATCGACAACGAGAACAGCTCGAAAATACGGATGCTCGCTTAAACGAGATAAATGAAAATTTACATTCCAGCAGCAAACATATTCAAGGAATATCGGTAATCATAACAATGATTCATCATTAATGACGTATTTGTTACGTCTTCAACGAATAACCATGTAAAATCCCATTATCTTGATTACAGAGCATTTTCGGTAGTTTAAAAAATTACTGGACGAGCAGGAAATCGACGGATGAAAAAGAGAAAGATGGACGGGCACCTGTAAGAACACCTCGATCGGTCTCTATGGACGCTACACCAAGGTCACGACGACATTTACAAAATGCATTGGAACATGCTAGCACAAATATTGATGCAGATGAGCATCCAGGTAAATCGACCAGATCGAAAAATAAAAAAAAAATTGAAATTTTCGTACGTATTCGATCTAATCTCTACGTTCTGTTTGTAGCGTTACGTATCAGAGGCATTTCTTCTAGTCAAAGTAAGTCTTCCACTGAGTCAGCCGATTTTCAGGATGCTCTCGATCGTAATTTAGATGAAATGGCTAATTCATTGGGACGACTCAAAGGTAAATATCTCATCAAATTTTTCTCTTTGACGTTAAAAATTCAAAACTAATTCAATATCTGTTTCCACAAAGGTCTCGCTGAAGGCTTAGGTCAAGAATTAGATTCGCAGAATCATCTATTGGAAGATGTCATCGGTAAAACTGAAAAGGCTGATATCAATATAGAAAGGCAAAACAAAGACATTAAACGTCTGTTGAAAAAATAATACTTACCGGAGATTACTTTGCACACAGCTTTAATTAATTTTATTGCTTTGATGTCCCAGTCCTTTGTTATACGCATCAAAGGTAAATTTTATATTTTTCCTATCGTATTAGGCTTATAACGAAGACCTATCGTTGCATTATTTCATTTGTTATTGCTTAAGTGTAGAATTTCTATATTAGTAGCATATTTCGTAGTTTGAAAAAAAAAACATTTACTTAATTAGATCTCTTGTTTGTAGTAACTTCAAGTTTGTGGTGCTGGCCTATCAATTGTCTCGCTCTTTACCATTTTATTATTATTTTTTTAAGCTTGTTCGTTTCCTAAGTGCTAACTTGAATTTAGTATCAACGATAATTAATAATCTAGTTATCAAAAATCATCGTGTACACGATTTTTGATAGCTTTCAACACTCAAAATGATGTTTTACGAGCTTTCGGCTCAAAATCACCGATACACCGCAAGAATAAAACGATTATCATCAAAAAATACTAAAATCAAGTACACTTGTATTAGATGGTAGAATTTATTGTGTTTTTTTTAAATCGCTTGTATTTTTATTTTATTCGTGAGCTATTGCATATTTTATTCATACCTACCCCATACCTTTCATTTTACTTTTTTTGTAGTGTTTTTTTTTTATTACGAAAAATAAGTTTTAAATAAATTGTAGAGACTGTTAATAAACGAATTATTCCCAAGTTACAAAAAATTCCCATCCATATAAAACGAATGTATATTTTATTTTCGTAATTTCATAATTTCGCGTTGAAAAAGTTGATAAAATTTTCCCCTTTTGGAGGTTTTTGACAGGAAAAATTTATCATTTTCGATTGTAAAAGCAATTTTTTAAAATTGAAATGTAGAATTCTCTAAGGAGATGATAAAGGGGAATCGAATGCGTGTGTAATCTGATTGTTAGAAAAGTTGTCTATTCGTGAATTTCAAGGCGAACGAATTACTAATATATCAATGAGCATTAAATCGAAGAAATCGTAGAATTGAAAATTATTACCGTTCGAGAAATTCGATTCAATTCCAGACGTATAAATATAAACAAATAAAATCGGCTTGTTTGATTTTGGTATTTTGTTTCAATTTCACTATTTTTAGACGGTGTGAAATTTCGCATTCGTGTTCATTCGATTATATTTTGTTTGATTCGAACGAAAATACCTTTGTGACATTTTTCAAATGTTTGTAGGAAAAATCAATATAACACGGGTGTACAGCGATTTATATCCCTTATGTTTCTAACTTGCCACTAAAACAAGTAATGACGTCTTCGCTAACTTTGCTACGCACGGTATCTAATTTATTTTGCTGTATGCTGTATTTTCATCTCGCCAAATCATAAACGTTTCGTTTTTCATTTTACGTCGAATTTGTTTCAAGTTTGCTTTTTAACCGAAAGCTTTATCGAGTTCAATTTTGTAATCCAAACATTCGAATTGAATAATTTCCGAATCAAACCGCTTCTAATTACCTCATTTTGAAGATTCGATCGATAAATAAGACAGTAAATAATTAAACCGTTATTTGTGATTTTTCGTAAAGACGAAGAAAGGAGGCTGGCTTATTCCCACATTCAATTTGAAAAAAAAACAATCCGCGAGTTGCGGATTCCATTGATTAAAAAATAAAAGGTACGGGTGCCTAACCTTGAATTTAAACGTGTAGCTTTGTGTATTCAATTTTTCTCAACGTTATGAACGTTTTTTTTTTTCGATTTTTTCATCTAAACGAGGCTAATAAACGGAATGAGAAAAACGCCGAGTACATTCCTGCAAACTTTCGTTCGAGAATTCAATTACGTCATTGGATTTTTCCGATTTTCATCAATTTTGCAAACATTTACACTTTATTACAAATTTATTGGGTAGTTTTTTATAAACGTTTCATTTCGTAAAAGTACAGCTACCTCATCTTTTACCTCTATAAATGTTTACAACTGTCGAATCGGGTTTTTCGCACACGTGAACGTCGAACAACCATTTTTATGTTTTTTTTCTTTCATAACAAGCCATAAATTTAGAATCATGTTCGATTTTACTGAGGTACGTCGTAAAGAAAGATGGAAAATTACCCAGCTTTCGAATCGATGTTTCAGATTCGTATCTATACTTGCCGAAATGTAATATTTAAAAGGGGGTTTGAAAATAGCTCATAAGTTGAAATACTTCCATAGGTAATTAAGTAATTTCTTATTTCTATTTTTGGTCTTAATTTCCGAATGTGTTTTTCGTCGAGGAAATATTTAACGAATATTATGTAATATTTTACCTATCTGGCGATCAAAAAAACAATCTATTTTCGACTTATCGATACGATAATATTTGTTTGAACTTCAATAAAATTATCACGAAAATTTTTCAAAAACGTCGATAGTATTTTTCCACAATGTAATTGAGTCGATTTGAAATATTTACTTTGATGATGAATTATGGATTTTTGACAAAATATTAAATAGATACGTTCTATTCGATAATTAATGACGTGGGAAGTGCCTGCTACGCGATCATTTAAGATTAAAACATACCTCTTGGCTATTGGAAAAGTTGCTCTGTCGTGCAGAAAGCTGATGCTCCTGGTTCTGGGTCGAAGTAAAAAAAATCGGCGTAATTGGCAGCACAGCGATTATTTTTCTGCTCGATGATACGAAAATTAGATATCACTGGTAAATGTACAATTGCGCAATATTTTCGCGAAGTCGTATTTCAATATTAATTTCATTTAGAGCGAATAAAATAATATGTTAAAAAATTATCACTGCAATTGAACCACACTTTAGCATTTTATGGAACTGATAACACTTGCGGAAGTCATTTCTGTATCGGTTTTGTCTTCTTGATTCTCGAACCATTGTCCATTTTGCAAACGTTGAAATTACTTTACCTGTTGCTTCGATTAGACGAGGTATTTGATAAATTTCCAAAACTGTCGCCGAATGGTAATCTGCAATTGAGATAGTAACCTGCATCTTGAAAAATATCTTTCGTAACAAAACTGTTTTTTGGTGTCCTAATGATACTATTTTTCCTTGATTTTTGTACTGGTAATATGAAATTACATCTGTAATCCGCGCCGATCAACGATTAATAAGCTTTTGGGATGGAAAAATACCCGTTAAATACTGTTCGTGTTTATCATTTATCGGCGAGACTTTATAAACTGTATTTATTTTCCGTTATTAATTACGGTAATGCAATAGCTTTCGAAGAACTGTTGATGTATCACGTGTCGAAAATCAAACGTGCTTTTTTTAAATACTCAGTCGAACTGCTACGAAGTACACTTCGTGATCTCGAATGGAAATTTACCGATATTATGCAATTGTAAGAATTGAAAATTCGACGAGATAGGTACACACGAAAAGGAAACGATGAAAGGTTAAATGGGCTTGGCAAATGAACGAAATCCAGTCTACTAACCGTAATCTTTGTTTGTAAGATAAACTTATACATTGTACATGAAAATAGAATTTACGTATTTGTAGAATAAGGTTGAAAATTATCGACTAAAAGTGTGCGTAAGAAGTTCCTTGTACAAAGTACAATGTGAAGTTCATGTTCCATGAGTGTTATTTTGACTGGATTTCGTTCTAACAGATAAATGGAAATTTCCTTCCAAATTTTAATGTCATAGGTCATCGAGAAATTGGAACTGCGTTTTTGAAATGTTTCGGGGATACGGTTGAATCAAAAAGTTCACATCTTCAAAAGGGTAGGTCATTTAAATGCCCAAATTGAACTCAAATACGTAGGTACGCGAAAGTTTTCTCCGCAGAATTATGATCAGGATCGAAAGTCCGTGGGAAAATTTACTTAGGGAACCTCTTGACACCGGACGGTCCGATTTGAACGGAAATTGGATAACGTGAAAAGGCACTAAAAAATTTCATAGTTTTCTGCTGCTAAAGTTTATTTTTTAATTTTTGGAAAATTTTTGAAATTTTAATTTTGATTGAAACGAAATTTTGAACGTTGAGAGGTTGACAAATGGTATCAAGCCTGAAATAAACTGGCGGTATTAATGCGCGGATCCGAGAGTCCGGCCCTGAAATGAATTTCTTTCCTAATGCTATTGAGTGCCCTCCTCCTAAAAAATCTATTACAAGGGAACTTTTTCCACCCGTTCACGTTGATCGAGCCGAAATTTGGCTCGTTGTAAAAGTACTTACAGTATGTCACCCAAATCAATTTTTTGCTACCAAAATTGATTATTGCATCTTCCGCAACAATTCTAGTACGCTGGAGAAAATTCAACTTCAGCTGGAGACTACAGATCGACACGAAAATGATCGTAATCGACTTGGGAGAACTCTCTTGAGGATAGGTTAGGATATCCAATTTGTAAGAAATCACTTCTCAAAACGTCCCCCATGGTTGTCTAATGTTTAAATTTACTCGCTTCAAAAATCCGCTGCAATAATTTTTTTCTTTTTTGCAAAAACGGTCAGTTTTGAAGTAGCTAAATCCATTTTTTTTTTTGAAATTTTCATTCTGTTAAAGTTTCAAAAGTATCATTTCTATTCAAAGCAAGTGTTGAAGAAACTAGTGAAAACAAACATAACAGCTGTGGAGTGAATTCAAATGTGTGGATAAAAAAATTTTGAGGACGCTGATGAGGATTTCAAGGGTTATCTAGCCTCAAACCCTAAAATGAGTTTTTAAGAGGGGTGGATGAGTCAAATTTCCAACATTTTCGACATTATGGTTATCGATGAATAGATTTTTGAGGAAGCTGATTTCGGTTTTGGAGATTATTTAACCCTCAAACTCAAAATGAGCTCTGTAGAGGAATCCGGAACTCTAAATTTTGAAAAGTTATAAATATCGCAAAATTTTGAGTTTTTCGCACCTTTACAGAGCTTACGCTTTTTAAGATTAAATAATCCCGAAAATCGAAATCCAACGCCCTCAAGAAACTGTACATCGATTATCCATGTCAAAAATTCAACTTTTGCACTCCCTTCCCCTTTGGAACTCATTTTGCGGTTTAGAGGTGAAATAACTCCAAAAATCGTTATGAATGTTTTCAAAAACCTATTTTCACACTTTTCGAAATTCGGTTTCATGGACTTAAATTTTGGCTTGCATTTTTCTATGCTCCATCAGTGAACATTACAATCCTTCAACTTTAATCAATGATTTGCGTTAGGTCCAAAATCGATTGCAGATTAGTGTGGGTTAAAAGAATTGAAATTTTGATTTTGATTTACAATACCGTAGAAAATTTTCGATTTTGAAAGACTTTATCAGAAAATGAAAAAAAAAAAATTGAAATCGATTAGGTACTTGATATTTTCTGGTCGTGCATTAGGCTCAAAGTATAATTTTAAAGAATTTTAAAAATGTTCTAACTCTTTTTTGGAGTTTGTTTTTTAACGTTCTAAAACAGATTTTTTTTTGAAAAAATCAGTTGATGTAGGTACCTCTACCTATCTTAGTTTTTTTCAGTTTTCATTATTATTCATCCAAGTAAATATGGAATAAAATTATAAACTGTTAAAAAATGTTGATTTTTTCTACAACGTTACAAAATGAGCTCTGAAGAAAATTGATATTATTTTTGGAATTGTTAAAATTTTTGATCAAGAATTTTTGGCAATTTTTTAATCCTTCGAGGTTCGTGCACAATCGAAAGGGATTAATCGATTTCATGTTTTTCTTTTTCTTAGTCTTCCAAAATTGCAACTTTTTTGATCCATCCTATTGTTAATCTCGTTATCTGAATCTGCAAATTCTGTCAGAAAACGGGTTTTTTCTCATTACTAAACAGAACTTTGAGTAGGTAGTTGTATTGACAATGAGGTGGAAAAACTTATCGTGATATGAAAATTTATTCCTGATGCTTTTTTTGATTAAGTATTTATAATGTTGTTCTGTCTTTGAAACTTATCGTTAAAATGGAGGAAATTTGTTTTTTTATGGTGATTTTCGATAGGTGTTTTTCAAATTCCAAGGACAAGAGTTACTCCTATCTAGATTTTGGTAAAATCTTTGAAATTGGATTGTAGAATAGCTGTCGAGCAAAAACTTTTGTTGAAGTTTTAGTACTCGGAGAGATGAATGCGTTTTTAAGACACGAAGGAGGGAGGGGCGATTTTTCATTATAAAGAAGAAATATTTTAGATGAGTTTTTGAAAAGTAGGTGGGTACTTGACAAAGCTGGGAGACGAAGATTGCTCCAAACTATCGATTTTTATGGTAACTGAAATTTTAAGAAGACTATCAAAAATGGTTCTTGCCTGCCTTAGGTATCTAATTTGTTATTTGCTCTAAATTTCCAACATGGTACCTATTATTGATGTTAGATTTGTATGAAAGAATACTTCGTCGACTTTTCAAAATCCAAGATTGTTTCGACTTTTTCTTCCCTTTGTTCATCTGTCAAATTTAATCTTTTTCCATTCCCATGTACCTTGATGGAATGCCGATACCCAGCGTCACGACTTTCAATGTGAAAGAATTTCTCCATTATGCTAACCTATCTATTGTTTTTCAAATAGTGTCAAGTTTTTGCCACTTCACAAAAAAAGGTAGAGAATGAATGTACGATTTTAGGATTCTTTTCATATGACGAGATTAAAATCTATTATGTTCAATTGGGTTTTCAAATTGGCCTAAATGTCTTTCAGCAGTAGGTAGGTATACTTAGTCATCACATAACCCAATACTATGCCTGTGTTTATTTATATAATGTATGTACCCTACCTACCCACAAAGCACATCCGAATTTTTTCACTACCTAGAAAACAAAACAAAAAAAACGATTGAAATGCCTGTTTTCTAAACAAAACGTCCGAGTACCTATCCTACAAAAGATGTGATTGGGATGGACTGAGTAATGTGGCAAAAAATAAAACGAAACAAACGTCGCGTCGTGAATTGTTTTTTCAACCCTGCGAAATCGTACAGTTATATTTTTTGCTAACAAAACCTTTCAAAGATTTCCTCGCTGTTGGTTGAAATTAACCGCGGAGTATAAAAACACTTCCGTTTTATTTCGCGTTACCTTTATTTTTTGCACTTAGCTAGCGCACTCAAATAGCTTCGTTTCCTAAATTGTATTTGCTTGCTTTATTTGTAAACGGAATTTGAAAACAGGTGTTTTTCGTCACGATTGAATTACCATGGTGACTCGAATTACCCGTTTTATAGTTTCTTTTGACTGATATAGGTACGTAAGTATGCGTACCTACTTTTAGATGGCTCAATATTTCGGTTGTTTTTCAAAAATTAGAAATTTTTTCTGTAGATAATAAATTCGAATTTTCAAATTTTTGTAATGAGGGGAATTGGGTGGATTCAAAAATTTTCAGAATTAAATTTGAATCTTTTTTTTTAGCCTGAAAAGGAGCATCTAAACATCTCGTAAAAAGTATCTAGTGATTTTGAAAAAAAAATCGTTAGACCCCATGCATCTTATATTATTCTTATGCAAAATTCGGGATGTAGGTAGGTACATCACGTGAAAAAATACCTCCTCCTCACCTTGGTTCACAAATATCATGCGTAAAAGGTCTGGAAAAATTCGAAAAATTAATCTGGAAAATCTGGAAGAGTCAGGCAAGATTATTTCTGAAATAACGTGTGTTCTTTCTTCTCGCTTTAATTTATTGTAAATTTTCATAATGAATTTATTGTAATTAAAACTTTTTTTGGTGTGGGGGGGTGTCAGAAACATCATGCAAAAGGTCAGGATAAGTCAGTCTTTTTGCTCAACAAATTTTGTTTGACACCCTGTATATGGAGTATCCCTTACTGAGGCAAAAATGATTCAATATAAAAAGAAATCATTAAAAATAAGAACGTATATTTTTTTTAATTTGAAAAATATCGCTGTAGCGTAGGCAATTAGGATGAAGTGGAAAAATAATACAAATTAGGCTGTTGAAAATTGACCAAAAATTTAAAAATCAATGTAAAAATAGTTATTTTTTAATGAAGAATTTCAATAAAACTTATTGAAAAAAAATTTGTGCAATTTTGAGATATAGAATGTAGTTCTAATCAAAAATCTTTAAAATTTGAACTGCAAATTTCAAATTCTTTCAAAGGACATATTATCAAGCTTTTTAAAAAATCAAGTCAAAAATTCTGAAGAAACCTGAAATGTTGTTTTTCCAGAGTAGTTGGTCGAAGTCTCATACGTTGGAGACAACTCTAAAGTGGCCAAAAACTCATTTTTTTTAAATGGGCAATATTTTGATTGAGAGTCTTAATTCTGTCTCCTTTCGATGAAGATCGACTTAATTCTTTTCTGAAAGGTCAAGCACTTACCCAGAGGTAGAATGATTACGATTCTAATCGATTCTCATCCTCCGACCGTAATAATCAGACTCGTATCGATTAATCGAAGATTTTGCAATATCCAACAGTCAATTTTCTGATTGGACAATCATGCGTGACGTAATTTTTTTTCTGCAAAACAATTTGAATTATTGACGTCACTATTAATCGATTATTAATTGTTCCATCTTTGCACTCATTCCTCCAATTTTCGTCAAAATCCTAAGTGTGTTTTTTTCACTCTACTCTAATGAATAATGTTGATAATTTTGCCACAAAAAATGGTAGGGGGCCAAAATATAATGGAAAGGGTGGTATTGCTAAATTTAGGGTTCTCTTGTGGTGTACATTTCGATTCATTTTTGTTTTGGCTCAAAATTTTACTTCGAGTTGGGATACCAGATACCTCCCTTGTAAGATAGCCACCCTTACCATAATTTGTCAAAGAAATATCGCTTCAATTAGAGCTCTTCTCATTTCGAATATCCGATGCAAAAAATTCTCATTTCTCAAGTCCAGTGTTTCTTATTCGAACCCTTAATCCTTGTATTATCGGTCCACGTCTATCGTTTTCTGCGCGATACTGACAATTCTGGAGGTCTAGCCCAGACAGAAAGAAAATGTGAATAATACCCGATGACTCGTAGTCTCATTCATTATCTTCCATATAAGATTCGTGACTCCTGCCTTCACAAGAATGGACAAGATCTACGTTTGTGTCGAAATATCTAAGTAGCTATAAGTGCTGCTGTATCAGTTAGGGAATCTCGAGACTCCTGGTGTTTTGGTTCAAACCCTGTATCCTGAACTGGAATAGAAATACTTTTTAATGATATCGCGTGGTTGATAAGATAAAAACTCTGTAATTAGAGTTAATCGTTTTCGAATTTTCTGATGAAATTTTTGTGGAAACACTCATCTTTGAATTAGCGTTAAAAGTATGCTAATAAATAATACGAAAATCATCCAAAACATTGCTATACTAAGTACATTTTTATCATTGAAATCGAAAATGAAAAATTGAATGGTGACAGCCTCCCCCTTAAAAATGACTAAATTAAATTTTAGTAGAGAATTTAAATTTGAGTCGAAAAATGTGCAAAAAAATCATCTTTCTTCGGGTATACATTTTTGTAATGAGGTGCAAAAATCATTTTAAATTTATCTTCGATTGATTCCTGATCTTCAAATAATTTTTATGAATTTTTTCAAAACTGTAAGATACTTTTTATCCGCATTTACTTACATATTTTTAATAATTTTTGCATTCTCAAACGTTTCTTCTTTCACATGACAATTTTTCATAGTGCACTCACGGGGGAAATATCCCTACTCGAAGTAAAATTTTGAGCTGAAAGAAAAATAAATCGGAAGTACTCAATAAAAGAACCCCATATCAAAAATTTTTAGTGCTCAAGTTCATTTTTCGAATTTTGGTCAAAATTTCCTCATCGCCCTGCAAAATATGAAAATTTGATCGAATCAACAAACAAAGCTGAAATTTGGTATACACCCACTTCATTTTTTACCTCCCAAAACGATTAGAAATGGTTTCGAGACGTTTCGGAGCCTTCAGAAAATTTTGAAATTTCCCAGCTTTCTAGAACCCCCTATGAAAATGGTCCATATGAACTTTAGCCCCTATAATCACAGATCAGAGATCATTTGATCGATTGAAGCGCAGTTTTCCAAAATTCGTAATTGCCAGTTCAAATCAATATTTTTGATAAAAAATTTTCCTGCAAAAAATTTTAAAATCCGCCGACAACATGGTATTGAGGTAAAAATCTGAAAGTTTGTAGCAGTGATGTGGAAACGGAACGGAAACGTTTCCAAGAAACGCTCGGAAACGCTCAATTTTGAGAAACGGGAACGGAAACGGAAACGCCCTGCAATAATTTCAAGAGAAACGAAAACGTGAATAGAAACGGAAACGGAATCGGAAACTCGAAAAAAAACGCGTTTCCGGCGTTTCCAACGCATTTTTAATTTTTTTTTCATAAATTTTGATCTCAATTGGTGTCGGGTAGCTTGGATTCAAAATTATACAGATTTTTTTCCTAGCACTGGCTACTTTGATCAATAAAATCATAGCTTTTTAAAATTTGTAACTTTTTGTTCAAATCCATGTTTTTTTTTGGAAAACAATTTTCCTAGAAAAAATATGAATTTGAACTCAACTCTGCTAAATTTCGGAAAATTGTGTTTTGATCGATCAAATAGATCACTAATATTGGTAATTTGAGGTTACAGGGTACTGAAATTTATATGAGCCATTCTTTATGGGGTTTTCTCCAGCGTTAAAAATTTCTAAAATTTTCTGGAGACTCTGAAACGTTTCGAAACCGCTTCCAATCGATTTGGGAGGTCAAAAATAGGGTATAATGCCAAATTTTATCAATTTTCGTTGATTTTAAATAAATTTTTCTTGCCCTGTAATTTGAAAAAAAAATTAGTTTCTGGAAACTGAACATGTTTCTGGAAACGGAAACGGAAACGCTGCACTCGGAAACGGAAACGTTTCCAGGAACGGAAGCGTTGTGCTTAAAACTAGAAATGTTCCCAGAAACGGAAAAAATTTTTTCGCGTTTCCACATCACTGGTTTGTAGATACCCTCTTTTCGACCTCGGTCATTAACATGGATAATCTGTGATTATGGGTTCAGAAGTTTATATGGACCATTTTTATGACTTTTTCTCTAACGCTGGAGGAAATTTTTAAAATTTTCCAGAGGCTCCGAAACGTCTCGAAATCGTTTCCAATCGATTCGAGAAGTCAAAAATAGGTTACATGTACCAAATTTCAGCTTTTTTCGTTGATTAGATCAAATTTTCATAAGCAAAAATTCATCAAAATTCGAGAATAGAACCGTACACAATATTTGATGAAGTCTTCTATATTTTACTTCCGAGTGATTTTTATTCGGTCAAAATTTTCATGCAAGTTGATACCTCCTTGGCAGTTTGAAAATTCAATTTCGCTATAATTTAAAAAAATCTAATTATTAAAGTGATTCTTTTTGTTTTCACGGTCTGTACCTATCTCGCTTCGTATACATTTTATAAATGTAGAACTTATGATCTTCTGAGTACTATTGTGTATTTAATCAAGTAGACTTTATTCCATGTCATTTACGGTCATGGTATTTAATGTTTCTCGCGTAGTTATGTACTTTTTAGTAGTCTACTTTCTGTAGGTATAGGTATTTGTAAATTATAAAGGTAATTTTCATAGATAATAATTATGTCCCGATAGGTATCAAATATACCAATATTACTAGCTTTAAAAGTTATAGCTGAACTCCAAGAAATATTGTACAATGAAAATATCTCCTTGGTTAGTACCAAAATTATACAAAGTTACATTTACAAAAATATTTACACGAAAAATTAAAATTTCACAACCGGATTTTCATTATCTTATCAGTCTACGACGAATGAAAATCGTCATAATGACTGGTAACTGATTAAAACTAATGTGTTAAATGGATTCATTCAGCTTTTAAAGTACCTACAGTACATAGCTGCTGCTGAGAGTCTTTAAACGCAACATAGGTTCCTATATTTTTTAAAAATTGTGGCCTATTGGCTTTTTGAAAGCCGTTTTTTTTTTGAACGACGTTCTCATTTTATAATTAGTCTACGCATATAAAATGTTTGAAACGAACATTGCTTTTTTTTCAAAGACTCATTCGAAAATCGAAGATGAAAATTTTGTGATTTTTCCAAAAAATTACCCTGAGAAGAAAAATCTACTGAGCCAGTGACAATAAAATATTTCGATGTTACCGATTTTGTTTATATTGAATTTTTGAGAGATTGAATGAATTTTGATCGAATATAGATATAATTTAGTAGTACAAAACATATTTCCTAGTATTTATATAATCGCAATTTTTGTGTGAATTTTTTTCTTCTACTACCTTGAAACTTGGCATGTAGGTATCACAATTCCGCAGATTTTTTTTCATCGATGACTCGAAAATGCTGTACAAACCTATTCTCGTATTGGCTTCTTCCAATCGTTACTTCGTTCCCCAGTGCGCAGAATTTCCATTAAATTGAAATAATAATGCTCTAACGTGTTATCTTGGAGATAAACTCGTCCTTGATATTCTTCAGCTGAGAGAAAAATGACTGTCTTCATTATTGAGCATTTCTTTAGAAATTGATACTATAACGATCCCACAACGCGTATAAAATTCTGTGAAAAAATAAACGTATTTTGTATTTTTCCAACTGCGAAGTTTCAAGGATATTATTGTTAATTATTTACCTACCTTTATTTTTCCCAGGAGATCGGTATTTGAATTTTCATCGGTCCTTCTGTATCTCTATCTATCTTATGTTTATTTTTCATTGGTCTGATGTTGTTAAATCGTTGGATATTAGTGGTCGATCGAGGTCTCATCGTAGTTGTAGTAGTTGTAGTCGTAGTCGTCGTTTTTTCTTGAATTTCTTTCTTGTTACGTGTGAAAAAATCTTGATCTAACTTTAACATCGAATTTATTCGAGCTAAGACGAAATCATACTGGTTATTGAGGTTGATACGAATGGTCTTGAGGCATTTGCCATAGTAGTCCTTTGTATGTCCTGGTGGGCAACTGAACGTAGGAGTGATGAAAACCGATTTTTCTTCCAATTTACGAGACCGTGGGTCGCGATCTTCTTCGAAGTCTGTGGCAAAACGAGGTTTACGAATGTGAGCTGTGTTAGTAAGCTGCCATAAATTCATTATGGTCAGGCTTATCGTGATGTATACGAGGAAATTCATGGAGGCGCTGAAAGCACAAAATTTCAAAATTCTTAATTGGTTGATTTAATTTTAAGAGAGGGGAAATTTTCAAAACAATTATTTTTTCGATAATTTGAGATATTTTTCTTTAATTTTGGGTCTGATTTACTGCGGTGCCGAGATCCTCTTAAGCGTTTGACCCCCCCCCCTCCCCGAAACCCTCCTACTATCCACCTTTGAAAATTTCAACACCAAAATAATAAATTGATCAACTTAAAATTGTGGCTTTGCCACCTAACGAATTCGAAAATTGAATTTCATGATAATTTGAATTTGCAACTTTCTTGACTTTCGTTATCAGGTGAACAGCTGAGAGCATGGCCAGCACTCTTTCATATTTTCTCAACATGTGCAAACTTAATGATTAGGTATGTTTCTTAAGGAGTAAAATTCATTAAAATTTATTTTGGATTTGGTAAAAAAAAGTGTTAATTTTAGTGAAATTCATCTTAACCCACAGTCAATGCCTAAATTATAACAGTGGCCAGTGGGATAGTCAGAGAGGTAGCACAGAAAAATTTTTCAATTGACAAAACAATTTTTAGATTCTTGAATTTTGATTAAATTTTGAAATTTAAAAAAATATCTGTTAGGTACCTATTTGATTAGAAATTAGTCAATTTTGCAAGCCTCAGCGAAGTAAGGGCAAGAATTTTTCGAGTAGATAATTGCCTTTATAATTCAAAATTTCATTATTTTTCATCATTGGGGTAAGGGGAATGTAATTTTTTAGGTAAGGCGATGGTGACTTTGCGGGGTATTCCTCAAAAAATTAGCTTTCTTGGCACCTGTGCTGATTTACTCAAATGGTAGTAATTTTAATTTGTATTTTTTTCTAAGTACCTAGTATTTCTAAAAAAAAATTGAATTCTCAACGAGTCAGTTCATTTCAATTTAGAAATTCCTAAATCAAGACCAGTGGCGTTGGGAGGTGGAGTACAAGTGGTGCATTGCATTCCTCCCCACACATTCTGGCGTGGGTGCAATGTATCATTTGCACCCCCCCCCCCCATTGCATCAGATAGGGATTTTCGAAGCATTAAAACATGAAAAAAGACTCAATTTTTTCAAAGCTTCGCTCGGGCATGGACAAAAATCACAATTATATAAATTATTTGAGTCATTAGTGCGGGAAAATGTTCCTTTTTGTCCCCTCTCTCCGAAATTCTTCTGTTATTCCAAGTTTTTGTACTTATTTTGCACCCTCCCAAAAAAAAAGCTTCTGACGCTACTGATCAAGGCCATTTTCATTTTTCATTCGTTACAATAATTTTACTACATTTTCCCCGAAAAATTCTACCAGAATCGATTTAAATTCATTACACAGGTCGACTTGAAAAATTCTGAATGAAGTGTAATGGGTCATTTTTATAGTATTTTTAACGCTGATCACGAAACAATCAGTGAAAAAATTTCATCACCCAAGGATTTTTCACAATTTGAATTTTTTGTTGAACAGTTTTTTCTACTTTTATTGATAACTTTTGACACTTGAAGTCGATTTTCTGAGAAAAGGAAGGTTTCTACGGAAAAAATGAATAGAAAATAAATTGTAGAACGTAAAATTTCCTTTCCGTGAAGTTGAATTAATTTTTTCTTTGAAGGCTTAGCTTTCGAGATATTTTAGTTCAAAGTTACTACTTTTTTAAAAATTGAAAATATCTCAAAAACTAAATCTCCTAAGTAAAAACTAATTGAACTGTACGAAAAGGAAATTTTACGCTCTACAATTTATGTTCTATTCATTTTTTTCGTAGGGTCCTTTCTTTCCGCAGAAAATCGACTTTCAGGGTCAAAATTTACATAAAAAAATGTAGAACAAATTTTCAATGAAAAATTCTAACCTTATGAAAAATCTTGACGTGCTGGAATTTTTCAGAATTTTTCTCGTGATCAGCGCGAAAAATACTGTAAGAATTACCCATTAAATTCCAAACAGCATTTTCTTTTTTTCGTTTTGATCGTTGTTTTCAGTCTAAAATTTAGCAAAATGTCTCCATCAGATTAAATTTTGGACTAAAAACAGTGATCAAAACGAAAAAAAAAAATGCTAAAACTGTTCAACAAAAAATTCAAATTGTAAAAAATCCTTGGATGATGGAATTTTTTCACTTCTTTCTTCATGATCGGCGTGAAAAATACTATAAAAATCACCCGTTAAACTTCAAATAGTATTTCAAAAGTTTATAAAACGTCAAACTGTATTATAGTTTTTGATTTTCTATTACCTATAAAATATTGTGATAAAAATTTACTGAAAAAAACTTCTTATCTTACCTGTTTTCAATTCGCTATCTCTAAAATGAACAATTCGATGGTTATCAGTAAAATTAACAATTAATAAAAAATCAATTCACGTCTGATAACACAACAAAATACTGAAAAGAATTAACCACTAATTTTAGTTGATGGACGAACACATTTACTGTCTTATTGACAACTGAAGACTGGTTTAAAGTTTACCCTTCTCACAGTTCACAGTCGAGAGTGCAGGGGTGGGTCCGGTTTGAATAGAATAACGGCACAAAGGTTGAGTCATATTGGAACGTTTTCGGACGAGGTGAGAAACGCAGGTAGCTGAAAAAGAGAGTCCCACGAGAATTTCTTTCTTTAGCCATTTCTGATAATTCAATCCTTGCTCATTCTATGCTGAAAAAGTTTACGTAAAATCTGATTTTTGGAAATCGATTAGGTACCTAGATAGAAATTAATCAGTATCAACGTCTGATTCCTCGATACAATCATTTTGAAAAACAAATCGGCCAAGAAAAGAGAGAAAAGGAATGAATCATGTGATAAAATTCTTCCTTAATTTGTACGCTTTGAACCGTATTAAGTACAAAAGGTGAATGGTATTGGTAGGGAACACGTGGTTCGTAGTATTTTTACAAATTCACGTGCCTCTGATGTTGAATCATCTTGCCGTAATTATATCAATGTTATCTTTTAAATTGAGAATTTACTTTATCGGTGACTTTTCTACTAAATACCTTGATAAAAAAAGCATTAGGTGATCGAATGGATCACGAAACACGAAATATTTCACCTGTCTACTTTGAAGACCTTCGCGTTATCAACACCGCAGACCAATTTTTCTCGCTTCTTTGGCTTATTCTGTGATTTATTTTTCTTTGTATTCTTTCTCTATTTGTATTACGAAAATCCTTTCCTATCAATGGTCAATTCTTCATTCCGTGTCAATTCTGTTTTATTTTTCTTCATGTGACTTTTTTAAAATTTATTTTGCTGATTAATTTTAAGCAACTGTGTTTTTTCTGTACAATCATTTTTATGTTACCTTCAATAAATGTGTGTCAATTATTCTGTTTGTTAATTTTATAGATATTTTCACATCGTTGTGATGTGAAAAACATGTTGTATTTGTCGAAAATTCCCCACGTTATCGAAAACCAATTAATTTTTATTAAATTTTCGTTTATAATTGAGAATTTTACAGAAAGGAAATGAATTTAAACGAATGAGGCGCGGTAATTTCGCAGTAGTCTGAAGTTCGAAACAAATGAACTATAAAGAGGAGAATATTTTAATTTGAACTTTGAGGTTAGTACCTATCTATGATAACGTAGGTCAATTTTTAAATCGCTTAATGTACAACCTCTTCTGCGTTTGTGAGGTCTCAGGCCATGTGAATAGAAATTTCACGTGTGTGTTTGAAGGTGGTGAATTACCCCAGAGTATGGTCTACGCGGTTCCTGGCTTGAGCGTCTCATTTTCTGTTATCAAATTTTGTGAACCTTAGAAATATTTAAATCTACGTAATATTTCAATGTGATAATGAATAAAAGGCATCGAATTCCTCGAAATTACTATCGAATAAATACCTATTTAAAGAAATTTATCGGATTTTCCCAAAATTTCATTGTGAGGAAATACTGTAGATAGGTAATGTTAGAGGTTGCCACAATGATTTACTTGGCAAACAGAAATGTAATATTTTTCTCGACATTGAAATGAAAAATAAATTTAAAACGCCTATTTGAACATATTTACTCTTTTAAATGATGATGGCAACCATAGGCACATGTTTTGAAATGTGACTTTTGAAAAATTTCGAACCCCAGGTTTGAATAATTTTAAATTGTTTGCAAACGTATCGCAGAATGAATCGAAAAATTTACTCAAATGATGCTGCTTATGTACGTGTTTATCAGTACCATAGATACCATGATACCAAGTACGTAGGTAGTCTGATATAGGTGCAAAAAATATTACGAAATGATGTTCTCATTGAATTCATTGTTGTAAATGGAATTTTTTGATAACTCATATTGAGCTCGTACGATTTATGACGGAATAAAAATGATAAAAGGAAATTCTTAGTACGTACAATTCCAATACTTATATTTATATTCAGCTTACGAAATGAAACCTATAAAATGACGTTATATCTTACGCCATGATTATCGAGAGAAACTGAATCGCAGGCGTTTTTCATTATTTTCATGATTCGAATCCTCATAGGGTGTAAACATAGATTTCCTTATGGTATGGTAGGTATAAATATTTCCAATTTATTTTCAAGTTTTAGGTAAAATGTTGCTTTCACTCCGTTAAATTTTTTCGTTTTTATGAGATAATCATTTTCTATGTCCATATATTTTTTTTATCTGTAGTGTAGTCCAGCTGGCAACTGCCCGAATGGTTCCATTAAACGATTTAGAATTCAAAAAAAAATCTTGGAAATTGAGAAAACTGAAACAGATATGAGGGATATCCTATTCTGAAGACACGAGATAGGATTTTTCACAAAATTGAATTTTAACCTCTCACGAACGTACACTTTCATCAGGGAGAAAAAACGGTGAATTTTTTTTTAATTTTGACTTTTTTTGGAAGGAAACAGTAAGCTTGAAGCTTTTTTCTATCCCATTCAAGGAGACTTTTCAAACGTGATTTTCTAAGGAGAAAAATAATATCATACGTAAGTATTGAGTAAGTAATTAGAATAATAAATTTTAATTTTTGAAAAGTTTTAACAATTTGTTTTAAATCTGAAACCCTTAAACATTGGGATAAATATGTTTACCATTTTTTTTTTCGAAAGTTGGAGAGGGAAATCAGGAAATTTTAAGCTTCTGAAAAATTTACGCGCCTTGCATTTCAAATTTGATTAAGTAGGTATTCAACAAATTTTTAAAAAATCGAAGAAACAGTTTTTGAAAAAAACTAAAATGGTACTATTGAAACGCATTGAACCTCGATATTTTTATTTAAAAATCATAGTTCATAGCGTTATCTGAACTTTAAAGTCACGCTAAAGGTACAAAAAAAGATATGGGATTTGCGGATTTGCGGAATTCGACTCCCAAAGTTTTTTGAATCTGGGAATATTTTTTCAGTTTTCATTTCTGGGTTGATTTTATTTCGACCTTAAACTTGAAAATCGACACTCTGGGTCTAGGGAGGGTGATGGAACCAAAATTGAAAAATTTTCACTTTTATCGAGTGAGGTATCAAAATCCATGTTTTTTGACTCACTGAATCAATTTTTGGGGTCATTTTTACTCCAAACCCAAAAGTTTACTCTTTCGAGTGAAAAGGGGGATCGGGGTAAAAATTGAAAACATTCGGCGATATTTTTTCAATTTTTATCCCAATCCTGATTTTGAGGGTCGACTTTCACATTTAACGTGAAAATGACTTTAGAAGTGGATTCGGAGAGTAAAATAAAATTTTAAATTATTTTTTCGAATAATTTTTTAAAGCTTCTTTTCTTTATGTTTTTCTGTTGTAGTCTACAATTTAATTGGACTCATACCCCTGGAGGCAGAAAAATTTTGAAAAAATTCCGATTCAAAAAAACTTTGTGAAATTGAATGCTGCGAACCCGAACCTCCTTCTTTTCTATATCCTTGACGGGATTTTAAATTTCGTGTAACATCTCCCCCTCCCCTCTTTTCAACACTTTTTTTTACTTAATTTGCAATTTGAATTTGGCTCTTCTCTGCTGCGGGTGGAAAACTTTTGAAAACTATTTATCCAACTCCAACTAAAAGAGAAACTCCGGAAATTGAATTCCGTAAACCCGAAAACTCCATATTTTTTTCTGTGCCTTTGGTGCTTTAAAGTTCAGGTAACACTAATAAATGGCCCACCCTGTACATATTTTCCTCGTCAATGTGGCTATAGTTTTGAAATGTTTTTAGGAAAAGAAATATATATGTGAGCCTGGATATAGAAACCACCCTTAGGTGTAAAAAATTGGTTTTTGAGTGAAGGTTCTCCTTTGATTCTATACCTTCTGAAACACCCAAAATCAGTGTCAACTCAGAAATCAATTTTTTACACCTAAGGGTGGTTTCTATATCCAGGCTCACATATACATTAATTATAAATGGATAAGCAAGTAGGTAGCTCAAAAGTTAGAGAGGTTGTTTTGATTTTGAACTTAGTACAAAAGTGCTATTTGAATTTTCATGAATCAGAATTTTGAAAAAATTCGATTTACTTTTTTTATTTTGCTCTTATCTTTAACTGAGTTTTCAGTCAAGTCCATTGTTATTAAAAATCACTTTAGCTGCTGTACCACAATGAATAACTTAGGTACCATCGTTATTTTATTATATGCATCATTCAACAGTTGATATTTTCTACATCTCTTTTAACCGTTGTGTCGCCTGCTCGCCACTCGGCCACTGTTAAATGTTCTACTTCCCAGGCCTACCATAAGTTACCTATGCTTATGCTGGTTTCAACTTGTAATTTTTGTGTCCAGCTGTTTGTGATGACAGAACAATTAAATGGGTTGACATTTCAACTACTCAGTGACTAGTGGCTAGTTTGGGAAAGAAATATTGCTTTTCATTGAAAGTAAACAAGCACCAATTTATGCAGTTTGGTGTTTATTCGTCCAAAAAAAGGGCTCTCTCATTTCGACATTTTGCTATCTGTACAAGTGTACATGATTTAATAATTATCATGCTTATCAAGCATTATTATCGAATATTTCATGATATTAAATAAGTTCGTTTAAGTAAGTAGGTAACATTGAAGCTTGTAATGAATGAATGTAAATTGGAAAACAATCTAATTAACAATAAATATAAAAACAAAAATATTTTGGCAATACGCGGAAATGAGAATCGAGGACAAGACGCAAAAGGCATCTGATTTTTCATAAAAACAAAAATACCCATCTACCTTATTTCAGATCGTACGATATCCATCCGTAGCAAAGTTACTATGGTATTTTTCAGTATTATTTTGTATTTCTGATAAGAATGTTGTTGAAAATTTCACAAGTTACCTAGACCTATTTAAATTGAAACTTTTGAACCCAGCATTAGAAATTAAATGGTTTATATTTACATTTCTTATACATATAAGTAGGTACCTACATATTTATTTATATCGAATAAATATAGGTACTTTCCTATTATAATCATTTCATGGTAATGGCCTAATTGGAATTAGCTCATTGGACCAAAACTTGTGTAGAATTTATTTATAAATTCCTTGATTTTTTTCTAAATGAATGTATGTAGATACTTGGAAAAAAGAGGTGCATACTACACACCTCTTGTTTTTTGACCAATGAAAACGTTTCAAAATGGACAGCAGTAGCAATAAACCAGATTATCGATTACTATTGACGCAATTTACATATCTCCTAAATACCTAAGCGCTTATCTTTGTATTTTTTGAATCTTTATTATTACATATGACGTTAATTGAATGGTTTATGTGTATTTTTAAACCGAGACGAGTTCATTCGACGGTAAACTTATTTGAAGAAACGGAAGAGTCCAATTTTTAGATCAAAATTTTTTCTGACGTACCTACTTAATATTAGGTTCATAGGTACGAGTACCTACTAATCTACTATAACTTTTCTTATCACCATGCGATTTTATTTATGGAATATTTTTGAAACAAACCTTCATGGTCAACGGTCATTTTTCCAAAAATTTGGTCAAGTGCATTAAGTAGGTATTATTCTCTCGTGTATGATTTCGTGGTCTCGTGCAATACGCGGGTCTCGCTCTATCTGTTTTTTTTTTTCAAAACTGGTTCTGTAGAACTTGAATATTATCTTATCTTCGAACCCTTGCAGCTTGCACACACAATGTATGTAGAAAACTACCTATACTTGGATATAATAGTCTATGCAAAAAAAAACTACTTTATGAATGGAATTCTCAGAAAATTTTCAACCAAATACCGAGCCAAAGCCGGGTAAACTACTGTTTCCAACTGGAGACTATCCTTAGAATGGACAGACTTGTTTTGGTCACTAACCTTCATTGTTAACCAAAATCAAACAAAAGATGAACTGACGCCAGAAGTTATAGTCTGTTAGACTGAAACTCACAAACTATATATTGTTTTTTTAAATAAATTACTGAAAACGTTTTATACCTACGTTAAAACTGCAGCGTGCCAGTGTGTGGCATTTTTTCTTTATTTAGGGCTTAGGGCATGTAAATTAGTAGTGGGAACTGGGAAGTATATTGACAGATGGACAGAAGGAAGATGAATTGAACAATGCATGAGTAGGTGCTAAGTTGGTAAAATCAAGTTGCAGGAATTTTCCTTACAGGAGGATTTAGTCTGAACTCAGAATTTTTCATGATGAATTTTTTCGAAATCAACAAGAAAAGGCAAAGATTTATTAGTAGCAACAGTGCTAAAGTCGAAAAATGAAAAAAAAAAACGAGGTCTAGGTCTTATGCAACAATAAAAAATCGAAAATTGAATAATGAAGTGGCTATGGCAAGAATGTCTCAAATCAGAGATATTTTGTGGATGAAGACATAGTTTTTGAAAAATTATTTATGTATGTACACTTGAAAATGAAAAAATAGGTAACTATTTTTTTCAACACTTCGTCAGCTATTTTCATACATTGGGAGGGGAAGGAGGTTGGATTCACACTCCCCATCCCTCTTTTAAAACGGCATCGACACAATTATTTTTTACCTATTTGGTTTTTGATTATGATTTTTTCCACTACAACAATTTCAAAGTTGACATTTTCTCAAATTTTCATACCTTAAGATTTTTAAATTTAAATTTAAGTAAAGTACATAATTTCTTTAAAAATTTTCCTATTCAAATTCTCCTAAAAAAATTTTCAACTTAACAAGACGTCAACAAACATTGATAAATTAACAACTGAATTATAAATTTTCTAATCTCGTTGACGTCTTTTCAATCTAGGAATAATTTTCACGTTAAGAAACAATTTTTGAAAAAATTCAAATTTAGAAATTTATTTTTAAAAACTGAGAACATTATTTTACTTTAGCTTGAAAATTCTGAAGTAAGAAAAAATGACAGAAAATTTTAACTGAAATGAGATTTTTCTAGAAAATTTGGTTTAAAGATTTGAAGTGGAGGAAATTTTCAAAATTTTTGGAAAAAGAATAATAAAAAATAAAACAGTTTGAGAACGTTAGGTATAAAAAATGTGAATTTGAAAATTTTATAGAATAGAAAAATTGTTGAGGAAATTATACCTATTTTAAACATAAAAAATTTTGGATTTAAAAATAATTCGAAGTTTTGAAAAAAAAAATGTAAAATAGGTTGAAAAGATTATGAAAATTTGAACTTGAAAATTTTTTGAAAAAGAAAAAATTTGCGAAAATTTGCGCTTAAAAAGTTTTGGAGTGTTTGTAATTTTTCAAATAGATTTCCTGCCATTATTATAATGTATTCGCAAATACGTAGAAGTTATAAACGATTAGATCGTTCGCAGCATTTTTGAATTTGGTAGGTATAGGTACCTTAATCAATAATCATTTCCGTATGAAAGTTGGTGGCGATGAAAAGAATATCTCAGTGGGGGAAAAATCAGATTTTTGTAAATGAACGTAAAGTGCTTGTAGGTACCTACGTAAGAAGTAGGTGAAAAAAATCTTCGAAATGACGTTTTTATCTACATTTCGTAAATACAAATAATTATGTTTATCGATTTTCTCATTTCTCACGTGAGAGTAAATCTTATCATTGCAGTTGGGTTAACTACCACAAAGATCTGCCGAATAAAGTACATAACGCAGTACGTGCCTACAGAATAAAGTACAAAAATTTATAGTTTTCAATACAACAATCAATGTCTCGTAGTAGGAGTATCTTCTTACGAGATAATCTACAATTGAGGTCATTTTTTATCGCTTGTTTTATTGACCCAATAAATACGATTCTTTTTATTAATTTTTCTGTTTGCAATACCTTTTAAATATTTTTTACAAAATGTGACCTTTGACGACACTTCTTTTTGTGAATATAAAAATGAGTAAAACTACCTATATGATTAATATCTGTGCATAAAAGTTTTAATGCATCAATTAATAAACTAAAAATCTGAGAACCAAGTTGGTAAGTATCTATGTAGCTACTTAGAGTACTTACGTACTTACTTAAACAAGAGCTTTTGTTAAGGTGCATTTTTTTCTAGTAATTGAATATCTTCACCCCTCTCCTCTCCCTAATATCTTGACATCCGAAACAATATTGAAAAAGAAGAAACAAATCGGTAGGTATAAAGCTGCATCTTTACTTCATTAATTTTTCAATTTTTTTAGCAATATTTATCAAGCTCTAAATTATTTACATGGAGATTGAAGGAAAAAAAAGTGATCTTTGATCTTTTCTTTATTGAGTAGGTAGGTACCTGTACCCTAGAATTATTGCTCACTAAAGAAATCTAAATCATCGCAACATTCGTACGAGTTGCATTCAATCTACGTCTGAAAAAAATTCACGATCAATCAGAAATAATTTTAATTTTTATCATATTTTTTATGTGGCAGGTACTAGGTAGGTTTAAATACCAAATACCTACCAATTTTAAATATTTAAAATCCCTCGTATTTGTAATTTTGTATTTTAGCAAATCGCAATAAAAAGGTGTTTTAAGTAGGTATTTCAGATAGAAGCTTTATCATTCAAAAGTACTTGGATGATTACTTCTTTTGAGGGGTAAGACGTACCTTTATGATCAATGAAGCGTTACAGAAGTATACTGATAATCCCCTCTGCAGATCAAAACCATTGGAAGGTGTGAAAAGTTGTTTCTGATTGGAGAATCGAATAAGGAGGTATTTATCATTTCAATGGTCGATTTAAAATAGATAAAGGATTTCGTGTTTACATTTTTTTCGGTGTATAAAAACCCCAACGAGGGAGTTCGACAATAATAGTTTTGGGAAGCAAGTGTTTGTTATACCTACTTAATTGTAATTTTTGTTCTCGAGTGTCTGTGCACCGTGTGCGGTATAATCTCTTGAAATAATATTTCTGGCCTGAAAAAAAATGAGGTTGTTAGGACTTTCTGTAAGTATATAAATGTAAATTAATTTAAAACTTATATTCATCGTTCTAAAATTGTTGAAGTGGCTGAGTTGTGCTTGGGACGATTTAGGTTTTTTTTTTAATTTTCATGATTTTTTAGATTTTTTAAAGTACCTAGATAGTAACTGATTTTTAATTTATTTTTAAATACTGGTGCTTAGTTACTACATATAGGTAATTTTGTAGTAAGGAGATACTCATCTGTTTAATTTTTATTCACCAATTGGCAATTTTTCACAGTTTTTAAAAATCTATAAACAATTTCTGAATTAAAAAAAAATTAATGCACATTTTTGAGCTGTTCAAATTTTGTTTATTTGTAAATTTCGCATGAGACATTAAGACGTGGAATTTAAAAATAATTCAAATCGAATTATGAAATCGAAAAATCTACCCTCTTGATTATTTTTTTAAGAGTAGGTAACTATCATAGGGAAATAAAAACCGTACTTCCATTGTTTTCAATTTTTAAAATTTATTTTCAGTGTACGCATGATGTATGCAATGGACGAGTATGCATGATCGATCCCTCAGAATTATTACGTCCGGAGAGTAAATTTGCAGCCAAACCGGTGGGAAATTACAGAGATTATTCTGTAGATTTAAATGATCCGTTGAAGGAACGTGTTCGAAAAACCTATTTGGATATGCACACCTACCAAAGCGTAAATTTCGTCCAGAATAAAATAAAAGAATGGTCCCAGCATGATAAATTTGAAGGTACAATGATGGAAGCATTGCTTAAATTGAATGATTTAGTGGATGAAAGTGACCCCGATGCGGATATTCCCAATATTGTTCACGCTTTCCAAACCGCCGAAAGAATTCGTGCTGAACATCCAGATGATGAGTGGTTTCATCTCACCGGACTGATTCATGATGTTGGAAAAGTATGTTTTTTTTACGGATGGGCAATATTTTTTAGCACGAATGGGTCGAAAACCCCTAATCTATTCATTTGTAAATTTTCAGATCATGGCATTTTATGGAGAACCTCAATGGGCAGTGGTTGGTGATTCATTTCCGGTAGGATGTGCTTGGGCTAATTCAATCGTCTACAGAGATACGTCCTTTGATCAGAATCCGGACACAACGGACCTTCGATATAAGTGAGTTGAAATTTTATTTTTGTAAATAGGTATTTAAATAATAAAAATTCTACCTAAGATTTATTAATAATTTTTTATTTTTTTCTCTCAGTACAAAATATGGAATGTACTCTCCCAACTGCGGTTTAGAAAAAGTATTGATGTCTTGGGGTCACGATGAATATATGTATCAAGTTCTGCTCCACAATAATTGTAAATTACCAGAAGAAGCATTATACGTGATCAGATTCCATTCATTTTACCCCTGGCACACTTCAGAAGACTACGATCATCTCTGCTCTTTGAAAGATTTCAGAATGAAACCATGGGTGTTGGAATTCAAGTGAGTACATACTTAAACTATTTCTGTATGACCTATTTGGTAATTTTTCAAGATGACTAAATCAAAAATCCTATTTGTTTTTATTCACAGTAAATTCGATCTCTATACGAAAGGAGGAGAACTTCCAAATGTCGAGGAACTTATGCCTTACTACCAATCTCTAATTGATAAATACATTCCTGGCGTATTGAAATGGTAATTTAAGTCGATTGTTGTACGTTACCTACATATCGATTAATTTCTATCATGGTAGAAATCAGTATTCGTTTTTGATATCTCATCAAGAAATTCAGAAAATTTTTAATATTTTATTATTCAAGTTTAATTGAATATCAGACACTTGCTCGTATTATGAAAGATTCTTATTCTGAGCACTTTTTTTGCCTCGATGTTTTGTAAATTTTTTATAGGTACCTACTCACATCTATGGACATAATACTTTATTAAGCATACTTATTGATACGAATTAAGAATACCTACTTATTTAATTAAGTGCATACTTTAATATATGTAGGTAGGTAAGTAGTATCCTTAATTTTTATGTGATGGATGAATTTCTTTCTTTTTTTGTGGTAGATATTACCGTTTTAATAAATTATTAGGTGAGATAAAAATATTTTTCATTTTTTATTCATCAGAATACATTTAGTACATTACTATTTATGCTATTACTATTTATTTGACTTCGAGAATATCTTGGTCCGTACAACAATACCTTGCTCAAGGAGTTTAATTTTCAAATCCTTTTTCTGGTGTCCTGTAATATGCTTATCCAAATAATCTTTTCGTGAAAACAGCTTCCCGCAAGTATCACATTTAAAATTTTTATTCAGTGTGTGAGTTACAAGAAAATGCCGTTTCAAATGTAAGTTTCTCTTGAAAGCCATCTGGCATTCCAAGCAGACGTAAGGACGGTCTGTTGGTGATTGTGAATTACCAACTGTTTGGTCACTTTTATTCAACATATTATTCATTTTCTGTACTTCTTTTTCTGATTTTTCCGAACATGGTAGGTTTTCTGTAGGGGGACTTTGCAGCAAAGATGAGTTGTTTTGTGTCATTTCAACTGTAAATAAATGAAAAACTATTTTAAGAAGCTATTTGAAAAAAAACGTATGAAATTAAATTCTCTCTGGCTTACTTTCTTGTTCATCAATTGGTATAATGATTTCATCGTGCATTGTTAAAAAATCGTCTGTGGTCAGATTGTCGTTATCTTTTCGAGAATTCGAGGGCAATTCTGTCAAAGTTTCTGTTCTAAATAAAGAAGTTATTTCTTTATTTTGAAGAATATTTTGTTCAAAATCAATATTACTTTCCTTTGTGCAATTGGAAGCTGTAATTCCATCATTTTTCTCAACTTGAATTGTATTGTGTAATTTGTCAATTTCTTGGCATATTTGTAATAGTTTTTCGTCGTTGGCAATTGTTGCAGAGAACATTTTTTCAAGATAATTATTAAAAGCTGCAGAATACTCCGATGTATTTAAAATTTGGCATTTATAATCATGATCTGTTGTACATTTGACATAATTACTTGTGGTTTTCATAGCAGCGTAATTTTTCAACAGATTTTGATGATGTTTCACTTGAAGTGAATTTTTATCGGCATTCAAGTGATCAAGTGTTGCGTTTTTCATCATCGTACAATTAAAAATTTTCATTCGAAATATCTGCGCGAACTGATAATTACTATAAAACACGAATCAAAACAAAAGTATTGATTTTTCACGAAAAGTACCCCGTGGTTACATTACGCAAGTCGTTTTGGATTTGAATGAATTTAGAAATTATTGTATAAAATAAATGTGATTCGTTAAAATTAGACGATCAATCATCAGATTTGTAAGAAAAAAACCTTAACCTTCATCAGTAATGCAAATCTTTGGGTTAATTTACAATAAATTTACAAATAAAAATAAAAATAATATTGAAAAAAATTAAAAATTGAAAAATTTTCAAGAAAAATAATAGTTTATTATTTTTCCATCAGGATCGCTAACTGTTATTGGTTTGTGATAAGAACTGATTAAAAATGTAAACAAAAACAAATGAAAACAGGTACATGTGTTTAACTGTTTATGTGTTTCGGTTGAAATAGATGAAATTGAGGAATTTTCTTTTAAAAAAAACTGTTAAAATTAACGTCTTAATTATTATTAGAATTCACCAGCACAATGGAATACGACCATCTTATTGACGACAGGTTTCGTAAATTACTCGCAGATCCGAAGTACAAAACTCCTCGTAAAAATGACCGCAAAGTCAAAATCGACAAACGATTTCGATCCATGTTTAAAAGCGATTCATTCAGAGTCAAGTACTCAGTTGATAAAAGAGGACGTCCTGACAGTAAATCTACGTCCGAAGATCTGAAGAAATTCTACGATATTTCCTCTGACGAAGAAGAGAACAAGTCTGCGTCGGAAGAGTCGTCTACTGAAGATGAAGACGAATTGAGCACTAACCAAGAACAGGAAGATTTTCCGAAATTATATAAAAATGAGAAAAACAAAGAGATAACTTCTGATATTAGGGAAAAACTGAAGGACATCGGTGTAGATTATGCCAGAGGTGAAGGCAGATTATTTTCAGAAAGCTCTTCTGATGAATCTGAATCCGAAGGTATAGTATAAGTTTTATTTCGATTTCTCATAGAAAGTAGTAATAATGAAAGTCTTTTTTCAGAATCTGAGAAAGAAGATTTATACCATGAATGGAACGAATTAGATAGAGATGCAGAAGTTACCAACCAAATCTCCAATCGGTTGGCAATTTGTAACATGGATTGGGATCGTATACGAGCTGTTGATTTGATGATGCTCCTCAATTCTTTTTTACCCACTGGTGCTCTTGTGAATTCTGTTGTGGTAAGTATTCAGTATTATTATTTTATCAAGTCACGTTACAGTTTTCAATTTTTACTCTCAAATTTCAGATTTATCCTTCTGAATATGGTTTGAAAAGAATGCAAGAGGAAGAAACTAACGGACCAGCGGAACTTATCCATGCTAATAATAGCGATTCTGAATCTGATAGCGATGAAAATGTAATTATTCCTGAATGTATGCCATTTACTATTTAATATTACGTAAAGGTAATCATTTTTATTTTAAATTTAGGGCAACGAAGGTAGAAATTTTCATATGGAACGAATGAGAAAATATCAATTGAATAGACTGAAATATTACTACGCTGTCGCCACTTTTGATACTCCTGAGACGGCTGATTACGTATATACTAATTGCAATGGGATAGAATATGAGAGTAGTGGTGTACGACTGGACCTTCGTTTTGTAGACGATGATACTACGTTTGATCAGGTGAATGATCAGTTATTCTACCTATTCAATTATCAAGAAATCATTACTTATCAATTTTTTAATATTTATTTCAAAGGATCCGAAAGATATTTGTAAAAGCACCGACAATTATGAAAATTATCAGCCACGGTTTTTTACCAATTCAGCTTTGCAACAAGCCAAAGTCGAGTTGACGTGGGATGAAACTGATCCAAAAAGGCTTGAATTCACTCAAAAAATCAACGAAGCTGCTAAAAATGGAGAAATCAATGATTCTGATTTGGAAAATTACGTCGCACTTTCTAGTTCAGGTAACGCAATATTTTTTAGTTTCCACCTTAAAATGCTCTAAATTGAAAATTTGCATTTTAAAGGAGAAGATGATGATAATGAGTCGGATGGCGAAGAGAAGACATTCGAAGCTGTTATGAGTGACGAAGGCTCCGAAAATGAATCAGGAAATTCGGACGACGAGGATCCTATTTCAAGCTATAGAGAATTACTGAAGGAAATCGAAGATAATGAAAAAGGAGGATCAGAAAGTGAAGAACTTGAAATTACCTGGGGTTCGGGAGATACGAAAAAAACTTCTGTATCGAAATCCAAGCAATCAGAAAGTAAAGATGATCTTACTCCTTTTGAACGTTTGTTAGAGAAGAAGAAAGAGAAATCGAAGTTGAAAAAAATCAAATCAAAGAAACCCGACGATGATGACATTCCAAACGTGAGTGATTTTCCAATAAAAATTGTGGTATACAATCTTCGTTTTAGTTTTAAATTTGATTAGATATTATTGATATTTGTAGGACATGGAAGATTCTTCAAAAAATAACAAAACTAAGAAGAAGAAGAAGAAAGAAGAAATTTCCGAAGTTGACGAGAAACAAAAGGTACAAATTCAAATTCTTATTCATAATCTTATTTTTTAAAAGCATTATAATAATTCATGGAATATTAATTTCATTTACAGCAAGAATTGGAATTACTTCTACTAAATGAAAACGAGGACAACAATAAACATCATTTTAGTTTGAAGAAAATTCAGAAAAATGAGTCCAATAAGAAAAAGAAATTTGGAAAGAAAGATAAAACGAAAAAAGAAACGAACGACGATTTTCAAGTGCGTTCTATTAATACAGCTTTAATTACTTTTAAATTTACACTTATCTAATATGATTTTTATCGTTTAGGTTAATGTCAACGACGAAAGATTTTCTGCAATTTATTCTTCCCATTTGTTTAATATTGATCCCACAAATCCGAAATATCACAAAACAAAAGCAATGGAAGCATTTATTACTGAAAAGCAAAAGAGAATCGCTCAAAATACTAATAAAACCGGAGTAAGTTATTCATTAATTTTGGTTGAAGTTTCTGTTTTACGAGATCAAAAATGAATGTTTGTTTTAGGAATCTTCTGGCGAACCAGCAGCTAAAATTCCTCGAACTTCGCAAAAAATGTCCGACGAATTATCAGCTTTAGTTCAATCAGTCAAAAATAAATCCAAGAATATGTTACCTAATAAGTTTAAGAAAAAATAAAATTACATCAGATTCAATTTATAAGATTTATTGTTTTTTAAATCATAACAAAAATGAAAAATTAATACAATCTTTGAGGTGGCCCCATCGTGGACTTGACATGTAAAGAACGAACATTCTGCCAATGCTTTTTGAGCAACGAAACTAAAAAGTTGATTGATAAATGGACGTTTTGCACTAATTCGTCAGTGGTCATACCAACATGGCCAATAGCAACACATAAACACAACACCTAAAACCAAAACATACAAACACATTTTAAACTTCCTATAGCTAATTTTATAACCGCGATCAAAAGATAATAAATTACCTTCTTCATTTGGAATTTAATCGTTGCTTTGACTTCGTCGATTTTTTGCAACATCGATTCCTGATGAGATAACAATCCAGGGAATTTTCCAGCTTTATTTAAACCGGGTCCGAGTAAACGAGGGATCTGTTTGATTAACGCATCGCTAGCCAAAAACGCGTCGTATTTTTTAGCTGAAATGAACATCTAGGATGAGAATACGAAATAATGAGACTGTCATTAGTTCAAACGCGTAATCAACTTACCCAATTTCTTAACTAACTTCTTATTTTTGTTCAATTTTTTCAAAGCTTCAACATCCATGAACGGAATATTGTTGGCTTTCGCTTCGTCACAATGTTGCTGGTCACCCAAGACGCATACTTTCATTTTAGGACGAGGGATGTTTTTCAATCTATAAAATGACATAGGATTAGAAAACATTTCACAAGAGCAATTGAAAATGAAAATTCAACATACTAAAATAAAACAGTATACGTTAAAAAATGTCAAGAAATTATACTTGAATTATATCTTACCCCATGAATCGTACAATCGCGATGGTCGAATCATAAAAGACAAACTATATAATCTAACAGTGAGTACATCGAACGATGTCTTCACCTCCTCAATTCTTTTAAGACCCTGAGTGCAGGTCCGTTGAAAGATGAATCTTCCAACTCCCTGATATGTAAACCATCCCAAACGTATGCGATCTTACAATAGACGAATCACTAGATTGGGATAATTTAACATACAGGTCAATTGAAATTCTTACTTGACAGTTCCTGAGAAACGTTTGTCTTTTTGCGGATCATAATTCTTTAAACCAATCTGCAATTCTACGGTTTCGAGAAATCTCTTCTTGTTGGTTTTAGAATGCATGAGAACAGCATTGGCTGTTTCGTAAAGCGTATCTCTGGAAACTTTTGAGGACCTAAAACAATGACAAAATACATATTATAGACCCACGAGTTCGAGCTCACAGATGGTATTAATAACAAAAATTTTATGATAGACGTGATATTTTATTTTTACAACTTACATGATTGTATGAAAATGGAAACGGGGATCGAATGGAACTTAATTTAACGCAACGTCTGATGATCTGCGTAACACGGTCACAAATTCGCTTCGCAGGACTTAAATTTTTTAAAAGTTAAAAGCTCAAAACTTCAAAAGTCCGGCTTCGCCACGAGGGCCACGAGGAATCGAAAATCGATTGGTTCGGCGGCAGGGAGTGAGGAGGTGAAGACAATGCGTGGAATAATATAATATACTGGATCAACCAATCTTTCATGTATTGTTTTTGTATCACCGAAAAAATATTATTTTCAATTTTATAAAAGTGTTTCACTTTTACATTTATTATTTGCCAATTTATCATGCATTTTTGATATTATAAAATACTTAATTCATAAAAATATGATGTTTTAATTCGAGTTTCTCGAAAAAATCATTTGAAATAAAAAGTTCTCAACCTTGCCTATTTTTAAAACCTACTCGTGTTTGTAAGAAGTGTAAGAACATGTAATCTTGTTACGAAAGCGCAAAAGTGATTAGAATTCAAATTCTAAAATTATTCGTCCCCTCCCAAATTTCAATTTTAAAACGCGCGAATGACTGTTTTTTTTTCCTTGTAAGTTCGAAGTTATAATATTATTTATCGGTTTTCAAGTTTTAAACTGTTGCAATTACTGAAATCTGGTGTTAAATTAATTGTTTGAATGTTTATCGTTGCAGTATTTGCGTAATGGCAGAATTCTACTTCAATCAAACCAAATCTGATAGACCAGCGTTGAGGAATACTTCAAATTTCACCAGGATGTCTTCGAACAAAAATAGTGAGTTCAAAGTTCCATTTCCTCCTCGTTCCGTTACGCAAACATTAAGTAATACACGTCCGGCTCAACAAAACCAAGAAGGATCAGCCCTGCAATGTTTGAAACCGATTGCTGAAAAATTCGAAGTTTGCGATAAACTCGGAATCGTTCCTCAGGTAAGTGATTCGATTGCTTTATCCGCCATATAAACTGTGTACAAAGAGTATATAATTGTATGCTGTAGGATGTACTTCAGAAAATGACGTCGGAATTCTGTCAAAAGTTGAACGAAGTTTGTATGGACAACCTTGCTCAAAGATTACTCCAAACGAATCCGAACTCAGCGCCTTCCGTAGTACGTTGCGACATTAATTTGTCATTTGTAGTCTGGTGAAAGGATTATTGTATTATTTAATTGTATTTAGATGAATGATAACGGCAGTGTCCTACATTCAATCATGTCTCATGCCCCTGTTGGTCAGCCTTCAGCGCGTTCTTGTATTTGTCAAGGATCAACTTGTGGAAGCGAAATGGGTGAGTTGAGTTGTTTGTCAATCATGTGTATTTTCAATAATTAGACTAAGCATTCATTTCTCAACTCATATATTGCTCTTATCCTCGAATATTTTCTCGTAACAGGAAATCCTGTTAAAGAACCTCCTCTGAAGTCTATACCAGAACGACCAGTACGCAGCAAGCCAAAAACTGTCCCAAGTGAGTAAATTGAGACTAAGAAACAATAAAATTTGAACGATAACTATAACATTTTATATTTTTACAGCGTCAGCTTCGAACGATGAAAACAACGATTCAATTGTATCATTTTTCAGAAATAATCAAAGTCAAAGCCAAAACGCCAAAGTTGGAAAAAGTATGTTGATTTTTTGTCATAAATTGGCTTGGATCGGTATATATGTTCATTCCTGTGATTTTTTTTAAAAAAAGAAAAATTTGCTCCTGCGCTGGTGACTACAAACGCAGTAGAAAAAACGGCTACGAAAGTTCTTCCTAGCGCTCGAACATCTCGAATCAACAGCGTACCTCGTTCACAATCTGCTACTCGTCCTCGATCAAACGCAGCTCGCTCTACTCAACCGAGAACGCAATCAGTGATTCCGAAGGTAGCTGAAGTAACTGATGAAAGTGAACTCATGAACTCTGCATTGGGGAGCCAAATTGCTGTCGTTATCAATAAAGTATCGGAAGCTAAACTGATCAAAAATCCTAGGGCGAAAAGAAAATCTGACACTTCGGTTGAGCCCAAGAAAAACAAACGTGTTAGGAATGCTTCAAAACAGGACGACGATGTCAATGTAAGCAATGTTAGATAATGAATGCTCAGTTGAAGGATTCATTCCGATAAGAACCTTCTGTGGATACTATAGTTGTAATATAAACTAAACTGAAAGTTTAAAATAACACCATTCATTTCGAAAAGAACGGATGGAAATTGTGCAATTAATAATCTTTTCTTTTTAATTTCGCTACAACCTGAAGTGAGTTGCCGAATGTAAAAGCTTTCATTTCTTTTGAAAATGAGATTTTTAAACGAAATTAGGGACCTTCATTCTATAAAATTTTTTCCATTCTTAAATCCAATTCGAATTTTTCTCATTCAACGAAATCAATCGAGAAATAATTGATGAAATATTTCAATATTTCGTTGAGGTTCGTCGCGTTTATAAATTTTCGTATTCCCAACTAATAAACTTGTATGGCAACTTGTGTTAAATAGTCATAAGTCGAAGGAGATGAACCTAGACCTAAAATATGTCGTTTGTATGTAGAAGCAGGCTTACGAAACATTATATACCATTTTTTGAAAAAATGGCATTATAGATTTGACGTCTTTATTCGAATGAATCCTATAATCCCGTCGTTTCTGCGAAATTTACGTTGTTTTTTTTCTTCGCATTCAACAGATAACCAAGAATTCTCTGCGAAACTTTCCAGGAGAGTCGCAGAAGAAGAGTAGGAAAAAACCAGTACGTATTTCAATGTAAATGGATCATTTTTAAATTAAAATGGATCTTGACTGTCGAAAATTTGTCCTAGGTAAATGAAAATTCGAAAACCAAGCGTGCGTCTAAAAAACAAACAGAAACGAAGGAAAACGAACCTGCTAAACCTTCGTCAGGAGAAGGTAATAAAACTAACAGCTTCGATATTTTTTATTAGCGCCAAGTTTTCCGCGTTTCAGACACGTATTATTTTTATAATACTCACTTGACCTTACCTAGCTAATGCAGAAGAGCGAAACATTTGCGGATATGATCAAACCGATCAAGATATGTTTGGTGATTTTTCCACCATTATTAATGATACGATGAGAGATTCTCCTAATAACCTTCTGAAAAATGTCACTAAGATATCTACGAATAAGAATGAGCAGCCGTCGCACATTTTTTCTCCTTTCTCTTCTAATATACGTTCAACTAGTGGATTCAGCGCTATTTCTACACCATTGTCGAAAACACTACCGAAGTAATTATACTGATTTTAATTTTGAAACGTCATTTCGAATAAAAATGTATAACAAGTCTAATAATTGTTTGATTTCAGAACGATAATTAATAAACGATTGAAGAAACCAGACGTGGCTTCAGAATTCAAAGTTGCTAAAACTCGACCAGTCCCTAAGCGTATTGTCCGAAATGATGTGATGAGTCTTGATGCTTCGCAAGAGTCTGAATTTGTAACTTCCGACTTCAGCGATACTGAAGAAAATTCTGATGATTCATAACTGCTTATATATCACTTGTGATTGTACTATTTTTGTCAATTGATGTAAAAATATTTTATAATTTTTTTATATTGCAGATTGTATTATTGTTTACTTAATATAAAATCGTTATCGCCCGAGTGTTAAGGTATAGTTTGGGGATGAAGGAGTTTTTTTTGGCTCCTTATTCGCCCACGTGCAGTTAATTAAGCGTTTTAATATTGTACGATTCTAACTTTTGTTGTTGTAAATTGGAAACTCTCAAAGAGTAATATTTTAAAATATAATTTTCGTGGAACTCGAATCAATTTAATAAAAATATATTATTGGTTATTTTTTTAACAACGAAAATTATACAACGAAACATGATGAAAATGACCAACGAAATTTATGAATTAGAAAGTTTACCTTCGATACCAAAACAATCTTTAAATCCATGACCACAATCGTGTTCCACTAAGTAACGATAAAATTCTCCCATATCCGTATGGCCTTCACGAACATTGTTTTTACCATGTTGGAAATTAATTTCTAAAAAATTTGGAAATTTTCTCATCGACTCGGACTCGCTAGATAACACCTCCGATTCTTCCTTCTTCTTGCACATTATTCTTTTCCACGTCCATCTTTTAATCTGAATATGAAACAAATTGAATTAGTATTTTCCATATAGCTGTAATTTTTAAAGATTCGTACTATCATAACTTACCTGTCTCCACCATTCTTGACAGTCATTTGCTAATCCTTCGCCACAAATTACGCCAGGTTTCCCTACTAACATGAATCCAGTGATACGGTAATCTTGTGCTAAAGATAGAATATTCCTTCGTTTCTCTTTCGAATAAATATGATGAGAATATATCCAAAATCTTGAAAAGACCACTTTTCCCTCGGGCCGAGGATTTTTAGAATCGTTCTTTGTATCATTGTAAATTTTTGGTAAATTCTCCGTCACCCATGAGATACTTTCACACATACAAATCATACCACGATCTAGCGTAGCAATGTATTGTTTCAAACCATCATTTAGATCTTTTTCTTGATACCGACTCAATTGATTACTTCTAACGATGATCTGAGGCTCTGTAGTTGGATATGTTCGAGGTAATGTGACTAGAAATTCCAATGAAATGTTGTCCAATTTTATGTTGATGGTGAAATCTATCAGCGGAGGAATACGAGATGATATTTCGTTGACATAATCCTCAGCTTCAGATATAACTCCGCTATTAATCACAAATTCATCATCTTTATAATAAACAGCTTGCAAGACTTCAATTTCTTCTAGTTGAATTTTCAATTGATTCCGCAGATCTGAGTTTTCGAGTATATTTTGTACCTCATTACCTAAATTTTCAAATTTCAAATTATCATCTTCGTCCATCGATCATAAAAAATAATTGTTTTTATCACAAGAAAAACGAAAAACGAAAGCAACAACTTTCAACTTCGACGATATTTCAAATTTTGAATCGAACAAGTTTTTTATCACATCTTTTTGCTTTTTGTTTTCATTTTTTTATCACTCAAAATATTTCGATCAAGTTGCAAATTACTATTTTCACAACGAACAATTTGTACGTCATCATCATAATAATTTTTTTTGGAAATAAAAAATTTGCAAAAAATTTGCTGACTAGGTGATTTTAGTTTTAAATTTTTAAAACTTGAAATAGTATATTGGTGTACCTAACTAACTAGTAAGTATATTGAATTTTTACATGCAAACCAAGGTGCAATCAGTTCAAGTTTCAAATACTGAAATTACGAGGAACGAAAGCAATAGAAGTGAGACTGGTCAATTTCAATTTATTACATTTTTCTCAACAAGTTTCGAGATCGAAGATTGAAAATACTGAATCAAAACAATTTAAATGGAATGTTGAAAAATGAAAATAATATATATTTGACTCATGAAAGTGAAAAGTGAAACAGAACAACAAAAAATTAAAGTAATAATAAAATACTTATAGATTTATTATTATTCACGTCGTTATCGTTTAATTGTAAATGTAATTCAAAAGCAAACATATAACGATAATAACAAAACAACAGCAGCAAAATGTAATTTTCAAACAAATCAAATCAAAATATAAAATTTTTAATTTTCAGTTTTCTTCAATACTCAAATAAAATTACATGTAAGATATAAAAATAAAAACAAAAGTTAGGTACTTGGAAATATCGTCAAATTGCCAAAAAAAAATAATTAAAAATCTTACATGAGGTAGTTATTTTATAGTCTTTTCTCTTTCTCTTTGAATTAATAGAATAAATACAAAAAGTAGAAAAAATGACACATAAAAGACCTATTTTGAACATCATGAAATTGAAAAAATGATATTTAACTAAGTACTGTAAAAATTGAAAAATAAAAATAAAACGAAAATCATCACTAAAAGGATAACATCGATATCGAAGTCGAGCAGCAAGAACGTAGGTGTAAAATTTCAAAAATGTTACTATCGCCTACATGTATCTAAATCTGATAAATAAAAAATTTATTCGCAAGACTAGATTTTTACGATGTTTTCTCAGCACGAAAAAAGTTTTCATCGTAATTTATATTACAAAAATCACTAAAATAAGATCACAAAATTTTTTCAATTCGATAAATGATATCCACGACGGTTGATGGAACTATTTACTCCTTTTGTTCAGTCGTAGTTGTACTGGAACGCTTAAAAGAAAAACATTTTAAATCCAAGAGCATTTTCAATTTACTTTTGCTTACTTTTTTCGATAATCTAAGTCGTTTAGTGGTTATATTATGTATAGGACCGAAAGCTAAAGCAACTACTGTACAAGATAAACAAATAACATTATAAGGCATACTAAAATCAGGAGTTGGTAAGCTCAATATAAAAGATTCCGTTCGCAATTGCACAACGTATCCATCGGAATCAGTAACATTGAAGCTGTCTTTAATCAAACTGACAGTACGAGGAAGCGAATAATAATTTCTGGCATACGGCAGAGAAGCCGTAATCACAGCAGATCCAACATAAAATCCATGATTGGCATCTGGCGGGTATTCTTGCCATTTCAAGAACATGTAATCAAAATCGATGGAGATTTCGGTAACTGATCGTGGAGGTAAAGTAAATGCAACTTCTAAGTAATACGGCCTCGTTCGAATTTTTCCAGGAATGTAATGAGTTTTCTTCGGTTTTATGATTGTATTTCCACTGACGATCTTCAGCGTGTGATAGTAAACTGGTACGAACCAAGGTATATTCTCAAAATAAATTATATCGATGGGTTCTCGATGATTATTGTAAATTTTCGTCACAATGCCTCCGACTTCTTTGCCATAATCTCTTATATAACGATTAGCGTGCAATATTGGTGACTTTGATTGATAATTATTCCGTATATTCTTCACAGCTAGATTATTAATGCTGCCGAAATCATACACAGCGTATTTGATTATTTGACCACCTCTAACATTGGTCAAAATATTATCCGGAGGTTGTACCAGTTCGAAATTATTATCAGAAATATCTACGTAAATATTCGAATTTGATGCCACTGGACACGAGCCAAATAAACCGATACCGAATAATTTTCGAATCGACCATTCTTTTACACTACTCGTGAGTATGACTAAATCATAAACCAACGATACTGTCTGCTGCAATTCGATTTTAGTCTTGGTACAGTCAGCATTCGAACATATTTGTCGGTAATGGACACCAACCGAATGGTAATTCGTATTATGAATATATCTGGCATTCAGCAACGTCGATAACCCTCTATTCGAATCACAAGGCAGAAGCTTCTTCCAAGGAGTTAGATTCTCAGTACAGACAATTTCCCTGGGCAAAGTGGCGTAACGAAGCCGATCGGAATTCAGGTGTTTTTCACTTTCAATGCCTTTTGGTCTGAAACTGAACTTCGGGCTGACGCTGTTCACACTGTCTATGAAGTTGAAAGAAGCGCATAATAATCCAGATAAGGCTGCTGTGAGACCTTTCCATTTCTCGTCGATGTTTTTCGTGTTAGGTTTAAACCACACCCATAATTCGGCACCTGGAGGAGCTTCGACAATCGCATATCCCCAATATCTGTGCTTCCACTGGCCTTCTGTTAAACTGATGTGAAGTTCTTGAACTTCGTAAGTCTGGATTATTTCCATAAGGGCATGAGGAAATAAATGACAATGGCCGAATTGATTTGTATCTTGACTTTTATTCCATAGCGTCGTGAATTGGAAATACGTGTACACTTTACCATTGTCCAATGGTTTTAGGAGTAATTCTTCGTGAAATGAATCACTATTTGAAAATACGAATGTAAATGTGATACTTAAAATGACGTATTGTAGTATTGCTGCGAATCCATTCCTTCCTTCCATGATGATTTTAAGGTTGAATGGTGGCTTCATTTCTTTCTAATACATATGAAATTTCAAAGAAATTATATTCATAATATTCACTTTGATATTAGAATTAGCGATGTAAAGAAAAATGAAATAAACTTACTATTTCAAGTGGTATCGTCGATTACAACCGGCAGTGAGTTAACAGTGGATTGACACGAAAGAAAAATTGATAATTATTGCAATCGAAGAACTCTCGTTACCAAACAGCATCATATTTTCAGCGTGATCAATTTCTACTAAACACTATACATAACTTTAATTTTAATTGATTTTTTAAAACAAATTCGATGAAATATCATTTTGTTATCAAATCAAAACGCAAATCAAAAAAGTAAACAAACATTCTACGGCGCATTTTTCTTGCGCATCTCATCACGAACCAACAATCACGAACGGCGGCACTGATGGCAGGGCAGGTGGTGGTAAACTGATAAAAAAATTCAAAACTCGAAATTGTCGAAAATGTGATGTTTTAGTTTTCAATTCTTGGAAAAATGATTTTGTAAGTACTTTTCAGATTGATTAATTAGATTTGAAGCTTGTTTTGAGAATAATTGTTTACTTTACTGCAGGTATCGTGTGTAACACTCCATACTTTCGTTCAAAATGAACACACGGCATCTTCATGAGAGATGTTTTTTCCCTCCAATTTGAAATGATGGAGAAATTTTTATATTGATTGAACCCATAGTTCCGGTTTTCAAATTCCCAGGTATGAAAACACCCGATGGAAATGAATTTCTATCCTCATAAAAGTATAAATTGAACTGTGTTAAATCGAAAGCGACCAAACGACATCAAAAATTTCACCAAAAAACAAACCTGAAAGTACGATAACTCCTGAAAAAGTTGAAGGGATAATAAGTATGAGAAATATGAACTCTCGTAACATTAATCTACCAGTAATTTACGTGTTCAGAAGCTTATTTGTGTTCCCAGTGAGAAATACGTTAAAATTTCAGCACTTTCAAATTTGTCGCTTGATCGCTTTTAACTTAACACGGTTCAATTGTACTTACCGTTCATATTGGTGTAAGTATCGACCACGAAAAAATTGCTTCTAATTAATAAGTATCTGGACTTGTTCTTGCAATGATTATGATTTTTGTAATTTGAATCGCAGATTTATGAAGAATTTTCCAATCGATTTTATTCGAGGAACCGTGGTAGAGAAATGAGTACAACTTATTGATTTAAAAATCCACTACGAAGACCTCTGAGGAAGCACGAAGCAGGAAGAAAATGGAAAAACTGCTTTAAATGTCCGGTGAGTTATTTATCGACCTATACTGTAGGTCGTACCAGTACTTTTATATATTTTCAAAAGAAAAATTTAAGAAAAAGATGAAGCTGAAACTTAACAGCTTTTGAAGATATAGAAAATACAATTGTAGCTGACAAATAGTGACAAATGATAAATTTTTACCAAATGGTGATTTAGATAATTGTTACATTTAGATTGTTCTGATTACCGCCGAAAATTCACCCTTTTTTGTTCATTTCGGAAAACACGAATAATTTTTTTCCTACGTATTTCAAGATTTTCCATTCTTTATCATCTTTTTTTAAAAATGAAAAAAAAATAATTTTTCCATTACCATTAACCGAATTTCCAATCGATTAATTCATTTTAAACCAAAATAGATCAAAAGAAACAACACTATTGCACAGAAACTAACTTGTAATGTACAAAAATATCGTAAAATGTGAATGAAAACAAAAAAATACATTACAAATAAATTATTTAATAATTCTCAGTCTTATAGAAAAGTACTAGTATGTGATGAAACACGTGGGACTGATATTGCTGGTTTCATCATAAGAAAAAAAACATAAAAATAACAAAAAAATGTAACATTTGTTAAAAAACTTCAATTATATAATATACCTATACACAGAAATGTATGTAATGACTATTTCATATTGGCCTACATTAACATAGATCGATAAAATTTAAACTATAAAAACAACTTAAAACAAAAAAAATTATAACGAATTAAATATAGTCATATTTTACCGCATTCTTTTTACAATCTTTAAGCACCTTTTCTCAGTTTAAATTTAATAATAAGTAATTATATTATGTAATATACGTTTCATATAGGCACTTTTATAAATTTACGTCCCATTTTTAAAATTTCGAGTTGAGCAATAAAAACAGTCCAAAATTTTAACGTTATCTCCTTCGTTGTATTATCGTGTTTTTTTCTCTATTATTAAGTCCCATTTTTGCCAACAAAATAATTTTTCAATTTAATTTATTGCCCAGCTCTTGACAAAATTTGTGCAGTATTGAATACTTACACTTATTATGTTATAAAATATTTTACATAAAACAACATTACAACTTAATAAAATTCCCCAGATATTCTGCAAAAAAAAATGAAAAAAAATTGTCATCAGAAATTTTTTGTCACATTCAAAATGAACCGAAAAATTCAAAATGTCAAATTGATTTTATCGATAAAAATTCAAACGGAATGCTATCATATTTGTCATCATTTAATTATAATATAATCTCGTTTATAAATAATGAACAACTTCATCCCTTAACATAATGAGGTAAATAACATACAGTCTGAAAAATTATAAATTAAAGCTGTAACGAACACATTCAAAATAACCGAAAAAATTGGTAATATTAAAAGTAACTGCAAATATCAACGCCACAAGTTTACGCACTACTTAAAATACAATATTATCACACCTTTCGTGCATAAGCTGTATGGCCTTTATAGTAGAATTATCAATAAAATAAAATGCATTTGACCCGCAATTTCAGTACGTGATTGAACCTTTTTTTTTGCGAAAGTTTATTACAAGAGATCAATATCTGATATGATTATAGATAGGTTGAGCTCGACTTCGAAAATTAACAACATACCAGATATAATCCATTTTTCAATCTAACAAACGCTATGATTTGCAGAATTTCGTAAAGTCCGATTAAAAATTACTATTTTATAATCAATCATACATAGTAGACTATATAATAAAGAGAAAAAACCTTAATTAATAAAAATATATCAAATTAGATTTTTGTAATAATTGAGAATACGTAGGATTAGAATCAACTCCTTAAAAAATTTATCACTTTCAAAAAAAAATCGAAACGTAAAAATTTTCAATGTCATTGACCACACGAGCATTTTTACGTTTTATGGCATTTTTGATTATTTTTTATTTTTCAATTTTACCAAACGAACGAGAGCTAGATTTTTATTTCTTATTTGTTCATTCGAGTTTTTTTATGAAGGTCGAAAAATGGGCCAATAATCGTAAGTAAGTTGACGTTTAATTGAATTTTTTTAAAATAATAGTAAAGATAACTTACGCAAAAAACAATATGAAAGGAAATTTTTTAAAGTTATACTTTTTATCTCACTCATTTAGCAATATTAATTTAATAGGTACAAAATGTATTATTCTTTATAGGTAATTATTGGCCAATGAATTAGAGCAAACAATTTAATGTGCCGAAAAATTTCATCATTTCGATAACAAAAAAAGATAGGCATAATTAGCACATCTGAACCTTGGTATTATCAAAAAAAAAAAAAAAAAATACGCAGAATTATAAATTCTAAGAACTTCTTACGTATTCTCAATCACTACCGAATTTACTTTGGTTATTCTAGAAATGTTTCTACGGTAAAATTTTACCTATCTGAGGTAGTTCGTCGAATCTAAATTCCTAAATGAACACATAAATGAGATTTTCAAAACACATATTTACAATATGTTTTTGCCAGGCAACTTGCAAATAGATTATGTACATTTTTTGTAATTTACCAATGTAAAAAAATTATTCGTTGTAGCTACGTTAAACGTATAAAATAATGACAAGTTGCCTGCCTATACCAGATTTGCACTAATGCACAACATATCACGTGATCGGTTTCCAAAATATTTAAAAATTACATCGTAACACATAATTCATTACCCTGTCACAGAATTCAGTTTTTAAAAACCAGTACAAACGATAAGATAAAGAAAAAAAATTACAGAAGAAAGAAAGAAAGAAAAAGAAAAAAAAAACACAAATTGCAACAAACAAACAAAAAAATTGAACCTAGAATAAATAAAACAACCATATAATAAATAATTGAAATAATTAACAACATTATTATCTTAATATAATCGCGTTATTGCATATTACAACAGTCTTCATGTTCGTAAAATAATCTTAAAATTTAGCAGTCTTGTAGAATTTGAGATACCAATTAATCTTAAAAGTTATATGTACATTTTGCCTTTATAAATTACCTTCATTAACACATATTGGTTCGCATAACCGTATTTTTTTTTTAGTCGATGGTTATGTAATGAAAATTATCTAAAAGGAACAAATTCTATTGAGCATAAAATGTTGGTATCGTAAGAAAATAGAAAAAACCTTAAGTAGTCGAACTTTTTTTAAATTTAGCATTTTGATTGTTTATTGCGATTTGTATGTAACACGAGCGCACGAAAGAAGCGCGAAATTTTGATTGACGTTCAGTCTTCAACGTTATAAATGTAAAATAACTTTTTATTTTAATTGGTACTACGCTAAGTGGGTAGGTAAATTGTCAATTATGCCGCTTGTACCTAGTTCAACTAGAAAAAAATCAATTCGCCCGGCCGAACGATGAAAGTGTAGTAAAATGGCAATGATAAGCTCATGGAATGTAACAATATTTTGAATGTATTGTTGATTATATTTAAAACCGGCTTTGAAAGTATCATCAGTACCTATCCATTTTCCATTGAAATTTTTTTTATCTTGGTAACGCATTATTTAGTTTTTCGAAAGTAGAAAAAAATTGGTCTCGAAGAAATTCGCTCCTATTTACACTAATCCCTTCCGCTATCTCCGCTGCAGGTAGCCAAGACAGTAGCAGCTGTGGCTTGATTCATCGGTGGCATTATAACTCTAGACTGCTGTTCAGGTTTCCTGGACATGGATAAATCTTCGACTTGATCTTCGTAATCGTCATCGGGCGGTGGAACCGAAGGAGGTAATGGAGGAGACGGAGTTAGACTATTGCTACGTTGGGCATATTTGATTAGATTTGGACTTGGAGATCTATCGTTTTGCGTAGGTGATGACGATCCGCCGCTGGTATTTCCCTGAGCCATCATAGCCTCTCTTTCATTTAATTCGGCTTTCATGCGTTCGTCGACGTTCAAAGTTTTCATTCTTTCTTCGATGTCCAGATTACGTTGCACAAATCCATGCTGCATAGGTATTGGCGTCGATGACATCGCTTCTCGATCCGATTCCATTTTATATTTGCCACCTTCCAAAGCATGCTGGAGTAAACCGTGATCCAGCATGCCGCCTTGAGGACTGGTCTCTTCCTCACCCGGCATACCGAGTAGCATGCCGCCTCCAGCGCTCATAGTGAATGGAAAAGCCGCCCCGTTGCTGCCGTTGGACCGGCGGAATGGTCGATTGGAGATTCTCTGAACGCCGAGTTTTTTCACTTTGTCGTATAGGGTTCGAGATGGGACGCCGAATTTTCTTGCTGCTTGCAAAGCGCTCATACCGTTGCGGACTGCTTCGATAGCCGACATGATATCGCTTCTGGTGTACTGCTTGTAACGTTTCCATTCGGGTTTCTGATTCTGAGTCTGAGTCGGTGGTACGTAATGGGCAATGTTCGACGAAACGCTCCCTGTGGAATTAACATTCATTCATTAGCGTCAGAACGTTTAAATTGAGCTTTTCCTAGTCGTAGATCAAGTTGTACTCATATCAGGGCCATTTATTTACCCATCAAGACTTTTTTCTTCGAAGTAAAAAAATTTCGAGATAATTTTCGTACCTACGAAAATTGTTTACAACCGAAAAAGGAAATTTATTACTACTCTTCTAATATTTTTTCGCAAGTGTCAGTTTTTGGTTTTGTCTTTTTCCCTGCGTGGTACGAGTTTTCAACGTCGTAATTTATGACTTTTAATTATCCATTCTTGGAAAAAAAAAATCCACCAATGACGTTAGTTTTCTTCAAACTTATGCAATACCCCACTGACAGTGAGAGCGAAATCGATAAGCACCTATCACGAGTTTCGCACTCGTCCGAAACGAAAAAATTAAACTATTTATCGCTCACCTTTCGAATCCATGTAGTACGATTGCGGTGATGAGGACGACGAATGCATAGCTTTGCTGCCCTGAAAAATGAAAAAAAAAAACAATTGTTATAAAAAAGTGCTTATTTGCGAACGTTTCTTTACTTGAAATAAAATTACGCCATATTAAATAAAACAATTACGAAAATAATATTCAAAAGGATTATCTTAATTAAAAACCGGTTATTTGCGAATTGATCGTTTCGAAAGCGTCTGGACCGCTTATATACTGATTAATTACGTTTATATGGGATAATGTAGATATAGGTAGGTACATGAAATAAAAACAGCTGTGGAACTGTATCTTAATCGAGTATATCCGCGCCCCTTATCTTTGATATCGACTAATTATCCGCAAAAATTATCTCTTTTTTGATGTGATATTTTTTCTTTTGGATTATTCAGCTCAGGTAGTTTTGAAATCTACCTGAGGCCTGAGACATTTCGAGTTTAAAACAATAAAGTATTTATTCAATAACACTTACTCTATCTTGGCTGAAATCTTCATCCATGAAGGATGACGTTTCCATGTATGGCGAATGGGCATCTTCGGACATTGCTTCTATTTTCATACTCTGTAAAATGAAAAATATTTAGTTGTTATGTACGATCTAGTCAAAGCTCAAGGTATTGATAGTAGACTATAAAATAAAATGAAGGGGCTGTCGTAATATTTGAAAAATACTATTTCAACTTTCAGTGTTTGTTTTCAAAAGTTCATGGTACCAATAAGACATCAAAAGGTATACAAAAATGGGTCCGAAAATCGAAATGGAGATAAAAGTTTTATAGTGTTATTTGTCCTAGCCAAAAAATCAAATTTAGAATTTTTCGTCGAATTTTAATGAATAAACTTCAAATCATTTTTAACTCAAGTTCTGATTTTTTTCAAGTTGACAGTTTTTTTTTTAGTGATTTTCAGATAAAAATTATAATTATCAGATAATTTTTGAATTTTTTAAAGTCTAATTACACTTATAAAAAAGGACTCTCAATTTCATAATTTTTATTTGAATTTGACTTTGACAAAGGACTTACTGAAGTGGAATTATTGAAGAAGCTGAAAATCGAAAAATTTCGACTAAAATGGAACTTTAGCTGATTTTTCTGACTCGAAATACACTGTTTATCAATTTTTCCGAAAAAAAGGTCACCACTATCGAAAATTTTTCCCCTGAAATCCACGTAATTTTTCCGAATGAAAATCCAATTTTGTCATTATAGGGGGGAGGAGGGCAAAATGCCACATATTACCATCGTTTAGTCTGACCTCGATGTTGACAAAAAAAAAGGTCAAAAACCCTCGTTTTAAATTTTGAGTTGTTAATGAGTTCATGTTTTGAAGTTTGATACTTATGCTAAAAATTGTTTTGGTTGAATATTGGTGTGTCAACTCCAAATACCACAATTTCTGCACTTTTCGAGATTATTTATCGCCTCTAGTTAAAGTTTATTTTTTTCCTAGAAAAATTTAATTCTTTTGAATAGCTCAATTTCTCAAGTTTTAACATGTGCTAGGATAACTAAAATGTCATGGTTGGAATAAAACTTTGCTCGGGTTAGAAAAATTTATATAGTTTCAGATATTTTAAATTTTTAATATTCGACACTTTTTTTTTGTAAATTGATCAAAACTAGACATTTTTTGTTTTTTGAACTAAATTACTTGAAAAATTTCACCCTTAATCTGTTCACACAATAATCTGAAAGTTTCATTCAGAAATTCTCTTTTTTTTTCATTTGAACCTTTTTTTTTGATGTCAACATTGTTATCATTTCCCCTCGTCTTTGAGATAATTCTAGCGCAGCACCTCTTCCTATTTTTGAATTTTCCTGAGTTTTGGCATACCCTTGTAATTTTCTTCAATCTGGTTGAGAAAAATTCCAGCGGAAGACCTGCTATTTTCTTTCCCTTATTTACGTCTCATCCAAATATGGCATAAGGTGACGAAATGATTTTTTTTTTAAATGATGTTATTTAAAAAAAAAAAAATCAAAAAATACCATCAGATTTGAAAAGTGCAATTTTTATTTTTCAGTATTTTCAATACCTCTCTTTTCCTCTCTCCCTTCCTCCTCCGATACAGATAGTGAAAATCCACAATTTCAAGGGATAGTAACGTTCCATCAAAATTACTTTGTATTCATGCACTGCCAAATTTGTCAAAATTTTCAATTCAACACACAAATTTGAAAACTTTCCCTTTTTTGTGAAAAATTTGATCCCCTTATAACGAAGGAGTAGGCAATATTCTTAACGGGGGAGAAGTACAGCAGGACATTCCTGTAAATAGCAGGAAACGTCATCGTCTCATCACTCTTTCCTTTCAATGAAACGCAGCCGCAGAAAGAAAACCGATTTGAGACAATTATCACATATGTGGTGGCAGTGGTCATGGAAAAGCTCTAAGATCACGAGCAGGTTTTTGAGATTTCTGATAATTTTGAAATGTTACAGACTTGGTTCAAAATTTGGAATTTCTATCAAATTTAGTTAAAAACTTACAACAGACGATGGAAATGTTGAAAAATAATACATAATCTTAAAATATGCGGTTTCAATTAGACACGAACCAAACTTGGTTTTAAGGGAGAATGAGGCAAAAGTTGACGGAAAATGTACTTTTCCCTCGATTTTGCTGATTTCTCCTCTTAAGGACAACTGAAGTTGGATTATTAGAGGGAGGAGGAGAAAGAATCAAAATTTTTTGACTGAAATATTGATTTTTTTCTATTTTTTGATTCAAAATACGATTTTCTCCATGTTTTTCAACTCAAAACAGAAATCTCTCCAAAAAAGGGCATCACTTATTTTAAAAAAAGTAATTCAAACCTTAAGAGCAAGCGGCCTCGCCCCCAAAATCACAAATATTTCTTTAAGAAAAAATTCTTCAAAATTTAATTATTGATTTACGACTCGATAAACATTACTCAAGTTGTAACTGTTGAAGAATCCTATATGAAGTGGCAAAAATTAAATTTTGATTCTGACAAATGATGATGAAAACTGTTGAAATTTGAAAAAAATGACAATCCCATTTGAATATGAGGTCTAAAAATTTTTTTTTTTATCAATATGAAAGCCCAAAAATTATAAAGAAAAATTTTCTCAAAAACTGACATTTGAAAAAAAGTCAGAAACTTTTTTCTCAAAAATAACCTCTTCTCCCTGTCTCAGCTACCTTTCCAGTTTTTTTTTTCATTTTCCAGTAAAAATTATAAGCAGACTTTTTTCTCTCCCCTCCCTTCTCACAAACATAACTATCCATCTTATACTCTCTCATTCTGAATCAGTGAAAAATCACTGATAAACAGTCAGAATTGCAGCACAGGAAAAATCAGTGAAATTCACTGATTTTCAGTGATTTTTCACTGATTAATCAAAGAATTTCACAGATTTTTCAGTGAATTTTCACTGATTTTCGGTGATTTTCAGTGATTTTCTTTCACTGATTTGTTTTCAGTGAAAAAATTTTCACTGATTTTCTCCTGTGCTGCAATTCTGACTGTTTCTCAGTGATTTTCGGTAATTTTTACTGATTTATAATTGAGAGAGTAACTTCCTAAAAATACACTATTTTGAAAAAATTGGAAAATTCTTTACCTTATTCATATAGGAAAGATCTTGCGGCATAGATGGACCATTGGATTGCGGCTCTTGGTCTTGACCATCGTGACAGACTAGTGACATCGGCTGAGAAGAATCGGCTTGGCCTTGACCGAGTACGCCTCGTAAAATCGGCATTTCTGGGTGCAACAGCAAACTAGATAACTTTTTCCTCTTCAAATGATGCATGTTCGAATTACTTGCAGCGATCATCGATTCGCGATTCATCAAGGCAACGGCGGTAGCGGCGGTATGAGCCGTAGGATAAGTGGCCAAAGCAGCCGGCCACTGAGTCGGCATCATCCTGTGGCCGGATCTGTTTGAATTCGACAACGACGACGAAGTTTTCTCGTAGAAATGCGCGCTTTTATGGAATGATTGGTGGTGTATACCGGTCGAATGGGGAGGTGAGGAATCGTTTTTATCGTCGCTGGCGTTTGATTGATTTTCAATCGAAGGACTCCTGCGATTGGTTTCGTTATTATTTGAACTATCCCGATTACTTAAATCGTTCGGCATCGATGTGGTACGTGTGATACTCGAATGGGCTCCGCCGACTTCGCGACTCGAAGCGGCGTCATAAGGCGATGACGACGTGCTAATGCTGTTGTTGTGCTCGCCACTATTACGGTAGTCGTTCACTCCGGCCAGGCCTTTGACTTTTAAAGCGTGCGCGACTTTTAGCAACGGTGTGACTTCGTCTTCTGTTACACTGACCTCGCCTTTGTACATATACTCTAGTATGGCATATATCTCGCTATATGTAATATCCTTCAGAACCACTACAGGATGACTGCACGACAGATCCGAGAAAAGGTTTTGAAAGTAAGAAGAGGACGCCGCTAACACCATTTTGTGGCATTTGATGACCGAGCCACCTTCGCAAGCCAACGTTACGTCGGTAAAATCTTCATTTCGGAACAATTCGCCAAAAACCATGAGAAGGTTGTTCTTGTGGTTATTCCATCGGAGGCAGTATTGCTGGTCCGGCTGTGATGTCTGTGGCATTCCCGTATCTATTAACATTGATTGCTACCGAACAAAATTATTGCTGTTTGTTGTTGCTTTTAGTTTGTTTGATTATTCGTTTGGTAGTCCGTCTAGGTACTTTTGTTAGCGATTTTTCTGCGCGTGCAATATCCACGAATTATCCCAACTAGATATTCGTAAATGCTTTTTCATGTTTAATCTGCAAACAATCGAAACAAAAAAAAGTAATTAATGGAGCTATCGTGATTGATCATTTTTCTACAATTTAGCCAGATTATAAGAAAATCTAAATCAACTCGTAAGATGAGATTTTTTCACTTTTTATCTTCACCAATTCGAAATGTATTCAAAGATATTTAAAACCCCTCATTTTTTCAATAGGTGAGTGCAGAGGAATACCCAGAATTTTCTCGAGGGAAGGGCAATTTGGATTACTACAGCGGTGATGTAGAAAATCAAAATTTTAAGCTTTGACGGGAAAAAATATGCCTTTTCATAGAATTTTCCCACACAGAAAAAAAAATTTAATGGAATACAAGATACGGAACTTTTTATGAAAAATTATGTTGAAGAATCAAGAAAATGGCTATTTGTTGAATATTAGAATATTTTTGAAATCTTTCCATTATTTTACCCCCTGTGTACTCTGTTCGATTGATGGAAATTTGAAAAACATTGTCAAGCATTTAAGCCCTTTTTTTTAAAACTTCGATTCTTCTGCTGAAACGGATTTTTATTATTCGTCCAATTTTCAACAGTTTTGAAATTAAAAAAAATCTTTGGAGAACTTTCAAAAACTAAAATTAAAAACAATCCACTCTATTGGTTATTTTCCCCCACCTCCACAGATGCCTGAATTTACATGCTATTGATCTTAATTTTTTTATATCTACTTACAAAAAAAATGAGCCTATTTTTACATTTTTTTCGGTCAAACTGAGAACAAAAACAAGGTGCAACTCGAATTTTCCCCTTTCTTCGTCCTTAAGTTTATTTTTTTGAACACGTTTTGAAGAACATTTTACAACTTTTTTTGAACATAAATTTTTTTGCATTAACGTCATTAAACGATATTCTCGTTCAATTCGGTGTTATTTCGTAGTAATTTGAAAACCTTTGAAATAATTGGGGAAATAATTATGAGGTCATCCTGGGTCCATCTGATATATGTGACGCGTCCAGCGATACCATACCTAAAGTCGGAAAAATCGATTTCGATTTTTTCGCCTATTTCGATAGAGGGGTAAATTTCTCACATTTTAAAACCTTCCGCACCATCCGAAGTTTAAATCTCTTGGAGTTATAGCGTTTTTTGCACGATAAAGGAAGTAAACTTCTGACGCATCTAGCGATACCAGACCTAAAGTCGGAAAAATCGATTTCGAGTTTTTTTGCCTAATTGGATGGAGACACAAATTTTCATCATTTTGAGACCTCGCGGAGCATCTAATGTCTAAAATTTGTATAAAAAAATTATTTTTAATAAAAAACAGCTTTTTTACATTTTTAGCGAAAGCTCGAAAAGTTGATTTCCGACTTTAGGTCTGGTATCGCTGGACGGGTCACATATTATTAACCTTCTACTATTATTCAACCCTTTAATTACCTACTCAATTCCGAAATATCTCCGAGAATTAATTTTTGGCCATGCGTATGCGGGAATAATGCAAACAATCCAAAAAAAGTTTCTTTTGAAAAAAATTCAAAATTTTGAAACCAAGCTTTTGCCGAGGGAGAGGAAATTGAACATTGACCAAAAAATATTAAATTTTTATCAAATTTTCTTAAAGTCATTTCATAAAAATTTTTCACGAAAGTTACAGAATTTAAAAAAATGATAAAGCCCTGTACCTTGGTGTTTACTAGGCCGGCCGAAAAAATTACGAAAAAATTACGAATTCAAAAGCCGGTAGCAAAAATTGGAAAAAGTTCGCGAAATCCATCAAGATCACTCTCTCTTAACTGAAAATATGGATTAAATGATGAAATTTCAACTTCTGGCCACCTCTTATTGCTAACATTTTCTTTCATCCTCGCTCTGTTGGGGCTGAATAAATTAAATATGGGGGGAAGGGGTAGCTAAAAATTGCAAGGGTTACGTGGAATTTGTCAGTTTAAAACATTTAGCCCAAGTTGAAAATAATCGCGAAATTCAATTAATTTTCAAATTTCGTATGCTAGTTTTTCATCTTCTCTTCTCTTCTCCTTCAACCACATCTACATAAACATTTAGTAATCTATATTATTCCTTCTTACTTTGTTCTTTCACCTTCGCTCTTGTTGGGGCTGAATTAATTTAAATATGGGAGGGGGGTAGCTAAAAATTGCAAGGGTTACGTGGAATTTGTCAATTTAAAACCTTGAGCCTAAGTTGAAAATAATCGCGAAATTCAATTAATTTTCAAATTTGGTATGCTAGTTTTTCATCTCCTCTTCTCTTCTCCTTCAACCACATCATATGTACATAAACATCTAGTAATCTATATTATTCCTTCCTACTTTGTACCCAGAATTTTTTCTTGAAACATGAATATCAACCTCTATTAATTTATTAGAATGAAAGAAATTGCAACTTTGAAGTTTGAATAAGGAATCGGAAAATTTTGGAATATGGAGGGATTAAGCAAAATTTTAATACATTTTAAAAGAAATATTTTAAACTTTAGGAAAATTTCGACAGGCACGAAGAGTAAAAATATTTAAAATGTAAAGGTTGAGGAGGCACAAATGAAAGAAAGGCATATTAAATGTAGATTCAAGATTATGGGGGGAGGGGGAGGGAGCCGAGGCTCCCTTCGGCAACGCCAGTGAACAAAGAAATGGAATTAATGTTCGAATTAACGTATAATAAAATCAACATTTGTTGCAATAGTAGGTAAGCTAAAAATAACGTCAAAAATGGCTAAATTTGACAATTTTATGTACCTAAAGGTCAAACTTTTTTTTTTGAAAATTTACAAAATAAATTAATTTCAATTTTCCACAGTTTTAACTTTCCAATATTTCCTTATTGGGATAAAAAGCACGTTTAAAGCTCCTAATGTATCGAAGATCACATAATCTACGCCTGACAGCTCGTCTAATGCTTTCTTATCCGTATTTTTACAGTTTTTCTACGTAACTCGAGAAATACTCAATTTTGGGCATTTTTCATCGTGACTTTTTCTAAAAAGGCTAAAATTAGCTATCAAATGATGTGCTTACTTTTCAATTTCGTATAATTTTTTCATTTTTGATGTCACCACATCACGATAAAATTGTCACGATTATGAAAATTATTCGAAATCAAAAAGTAAGGATATCATTCGATACCAAATTTTATCCTCTTTTCAAAACATTATATGAAAAATTTTCAAAATTCGCGTTATTTTCGACTTACGAAGAAAAAAATTCAAAAAAATTTGACGGTCGGAGAACGCTAAATTTCAGGCGCAAAGTATGTGATTTTCATAACGCCAACATTCATATCGCAGGAAGAAGCCGGTGGAGGGGGATTTAAATTATATTCACGAAATCGAAGTACAGATAAGATAACCAATACCAGAACCGAGTACTTTAGAATAACCTATTACTTCTTTTCAGTTAACAAGGTAAATTGTGCAGAACTAAAAAATACGAAACCATACCCCAAGGCGACAGATCCCCACACGAAATGATCTTTCGATACATTGATCGCACCAACGCTACTCTTACCTAACGCATCATCACCTGCGAATGCATTACCCCACTTGATTAGACAGACTTTTTGACTGCGAATAATAAAACGGTCAGTATTGTCGAGTACTACGGTAATATCTTCGAGTCAAGAAAAGGAAACGTAATACCTATCTTGGTATATGCAATCCACCCGCAAACACCTGTCTCGCATATTTCAACAGGATACAAACTAGGACGAGGTGCTGCAGAGAGAACTGCAAAAGTAAACGTGTATAGGTTGCAGAACCGCCAAATGTACAACAGACTTTCAGACGAAATATGTTTTTACAACTAGACGAGTTTTTCGTACCCGTATAATGTTTTTAAATCAGCCACCATTAAATACGCGTCCGTCTGTGTCCGCATTTTCAAAAAAGGCGCTTTTACAATGAACCAGCGAGTTGCCGCCTTTCCAACTCGAACGGTTTTTTCGATCGAGCTCGGCCGGAACGGAAATTATCGCATGATTATGTGAGACGATGCGTAACACAATATCGCCAGCTAGCCTACGTCAAAACATCCGAAAATTTTTCACTCAGACGCCATCTCCGGAACGTGTCCGCCTATTCGGATCTGTATGCTTTCAATGACGAACGTCATCGTCGTCTTTCCACATACAGAAGATAGTCACCTTGACCTCGTAACTGTACATTGCATTGTTACCCAATAATTCGTCGATTTTACGCTATCGCCTTATATTCGGCTCGTATAAATAACCGAAGCGAACGCAATCGTCGAAAAGTACGCTTAAATCGTCCCGGACGTAAATAGAAATACGGATTAGGAGGCGAAAAAAAGCACCGCGAGGGAACTCTGAATAGGCGAAAAAAGTCGTCGGTTACCCTTTGTTGGTCTCGTGACCAGGAAAAAATATTCGATCGAGGTATAATCAAATTAAAAAACGCAATTTGCTAATTACTCGCTGCCATGTTCCTATAGTCGATTAAGTTGTAGGTACCTTCGGTCGGTAGCTAGGTAGAGAGGTACCCGGCACCGACGTTTTTGTTATGTGTAAAAAGGACCGGCAATTTAAAAACTCCGCCGAACGAGGGTTAGACTACGATATTTTCGCAGCGCGTTAACAGCAGAAATAGGAAGAGGAAAAAAAGCAGCGAAATGGCGAGAAGAGGGCGAGCTAGACAGAGACAGAAAACATGACACGCACATAAACCCTTATCTGTCTGGTTATTGACTTCACCCTTGGAAACACAGGCATATTTCCAGACACACCCTCGTCGTATTAGCAAAACACGTATTATCAACTGTTACCAGACGTAACACCTTATACAGTATCTTGGCTCGCGAAAAAAAAAGGAATAAGGAAAAAAATCCCTTCTCTATTCTCTACTCTACCGAATCTAATCCTCGACATTTTGCTTTCTTTCCAAGGTTGAACAGATCGTTTATCATTTCGTAATCATCGGCTAGAGAAATATGAAATACCAGACGTTCGATAGCCTCGACGTATTATACCATAGTAGTAGGATACCACTTGTAAACAATGATATATTTTCATCCTTTCTGCCTTACCAGACCTTCTAGCGAGGGTTTCGCCTTGTCAAATACTAATACGTGCCCGTTGATAAAGATAAATATTATCGATAGCTTGTGAATTTCGTACCTCGTCATCGAATCTACTACCAAAGTCTTGGACTCGGAAGATTCTTCATCTAGGTACCGAAAGAAAAAAAATCAACTTAACCATTATTTAAATATAGGTTAATCGATTTCTCTTCATAGAGCGAAGGAGAGAAACGCGTTTTCAAGGCTGCAATGGCCATTTTCAACATATCCACAAAGTCCTTGAAAACTTACTGGAGGGAGGTGCTTTTTAATAAATAGAAACTTGTATTTCAACGTATCAGAAAAATCATACAGTATTCCTATTCTCGGCCATATGCAATATACTCGCGAGCTAAAGAGTTATCTCACGTTTGAGGCAATTAGGTATCTACTCGTAGGCAAAAAGCCTCGTTATCTTAACAGACCGATCCTTTTAAATCAAAATACCAAAAATTTTTGCTATCGTTATCATATTCCTCTCGTAGGTCAAATTTCACTCGACTCGAGATATTTTGGTTGGGAGTTGAGATACGTGTACGTTTGAAAAATCACCCTTTGCTAAAAATATGGTTTATATGGTAATCGTTAAGTATTCCAAAATGATAACCAGATAAAATATTGTGCCGAGGAGCAGATAATATTGATAAACGATGTTGATAAACAGATGAGTTCACGAAACTAGTATTCGTATACCACCCGTTGATTTGTATATGAAATTTTCGCTAAACGTGGAATGCTCTGAGGGAATACGTTGAGTATCTAGATGATTATGGTACCTATTGGTGGACGTTTTTGACTTCAGAGATAGAATATCTCAATTAGGAGCCTGGAACAGGATTATGGGAATTGGAAATATCGTCGTTTTAACATTTGTGAATAATGTTGCGGGTTTCCTTGAGCAGGAAGGGGAGAGGGGAGTTGAAGGATAATTCCAAGCATCTATAGTTGTGTTTTCAATTCAGAATTTTCAAATAATTGAATTCCAGAAGAAAAAAAATTATGGATATAATGTCTGAATATTCTCAAAATTAAGGAAAAGGCCTTTGAAAAACTCAAATCAACTATTTAAATATGGATTCGACCAAATATTTTTCAAACAAATAAATGAGACTTTTTTATGATAAATTAATTTTGAATAAAAAAAAAAAACTTTCCAAAAAGGAAAAATCAGCAATGAAAAAGGTTTATGAAAATTTATCAAAAAAAGCACGTCTGAGGTATTTTTGTGGTTTGCTTAGCCATGCTATGGTTCGAAAAAATTGAGCAATAACCTTAGATAGCTGAAATTCGTTTTTAACGAAGGAGTTGGCGGAAAAGAGGGAATGTTATTCGCCTTATCAATTATTCTCCTCTGATAAGATGAATTCGTACGGATTTTTAAAAAAATGTAGGGAATTTTATTATTTCTTTTTAACATCGATACGTGTGTTTAAGGGAGGGAAAGGGAGAGGGGAGAGAGAATCACTTAGAATCGCTGAACATCCCTAATACTGAGTCAGAATTACAGCACAGATAAGTACAGAAAAAAACACTGTAAATTCTAAAAAAAATCTGTAAAAATCGCATTGTCTCAAGTTCACAGAGTCAAAAGTCTGACAAAAAGTCATTACATTGATTCAACGAAATTTTTCTGTATTTTTGAAACTTTGTGAAACAAAATATTTGGGTGAGGAAATATGGTTCAAGTTGATTTTGAGTAATCCTTCGACGTTTTATGCTTTCTCTAAATTAATTTTTATTAATTTTCAACTGAAATGTATAATATTAAGAATTTTTCAACATTTTCATCATTTTTAAGATCTCAAAATGTATAAAATTTTGATATTTTCATTGACTTTTTATTGAAATACCTATCAATTTTAGATAATCTCCAAAAATTTAACTTTAATTAATATCTCTTAGTTGATTTTTCATCAAATATTTTTATTGTCTGTCAATATATAAATTCAAAATGGTTAGGTTCGTTCGAGCGCTCCAAAAATTATGAAAAAAAGATTTGAAATTCATAATTTTCAGAAAATCCCAGGGTGCCTTTCCACTAAAAAAGGTCACCCATACCCATTGACTTTTATACATGTAAAATTTCATTACCATTTTTTCGATGATAAGTTCTTGCAGAATTTGTTGAATGTCGATAAAATTAGTGTTTAAACCAAGGTAAATAGATACTACGTATATAGGTAGTCTAGATCGGCGAGTTTGTGTGCTAGTGTGAATGTTTTGACGTCACTGGTTGAAAAATTTTATCACTACACTATAGACACTGGACCTGGTGCAGGTTATAATCACTACATTTGATTTACGTAATGTAAAAACTAGAGAAGCATTGACCTCGCGGAGCATGCGCAGACATATTTCAACCACTGACGTCACTATCCCTGCACTTTCCTCAGCTCCCGGGTGTGTACAACAACGATCTAGACTACCTATATACGTAGTATCTATTTACCTTGGTTTAAACGTAATACACGAAACGACACCTTTCAATTTTTATCAATTTTACACTAAAAGATGTGAAGTTATAGAAAATAATGATTGGTAACCACTTATTTTTACTACGAAAAAAATGAGAATTTTACACCATTGGCATTTGGTGAGAACGCACCTTTGGTTAATGTAAACAAAAAAATTATGAATTTCACGATTTTTTTCATAATTTCGAAGCGCTCGAACGAACCCATTAATTGAACAAAAATTAGAACACAATCAATTGAATGTGTAATAACTGCAATTTTTTAGGGGGGGGGGGGGGGGGAGTAAAGTTAACTTTTATGACATGAAAATATTTTGAGTTGGCAAGGGGGAAGAATTGTTTTGAAATGCAAACTCTTGAAAAAGAAAATCGAAAATATTTGAATTTAAGCGAATAATCGTCTCATTTGTTTCATTAGTGAATTATATTACCTTCTTTTTAATCGATTATTTTAAAATTCACAAATTTTTGAATCACAGTTTTCAGGTCAGATAAAATTGGTGGTTGGGGGGGGGGTGGAGGCGTGAACACGTTTTTCTCAAGGAGAGGGCTACACATGCATGGTAGTCTTCGATAATGTCAAAAATTGAAAAAAATTGAATGAAAAAAAAAGAAAGGAACTAGTATGATTTTTAATAGGTAAGGGTTTTCAAAGTAAGGAAATGTTTTTCGCAGATCCAGACCTAGGCGAAAATTGTTACGAAAAATTACGAGAAAAAAACAAAAGATAGCTTGGTATTTATGAATGAACATGCAATGAGAAGTTTTCGACCTCGTAGGATTAATCGCCCTCTTTACCCTCTGGATACACCACAGTGAGGAAAAGAAAAGGAGAAAGCTTTCCCTCCCACCTTCATAATGACAAATTTGTATTTTTTTAAAATTGAGAAATTTATAAAAAATAAAAAATCATTCTTTCAAGTCAAAAAATTAAAAATTCCAATTTTTTCGCAATTTTTTAGCCCTTTTTTCCAATAAATAAATTTTGATTCATTCCACGCAGTTTTTAGCCCGACGCACTTCAAACTCAGAACTGCTGAACTGCACACAATAAATTTCAAAATTGGTGGTATTATTGATTTTTCCTGAAATTTCGGACGCTCTTATCAATTAGGTAGAAAGAGGGAAGGGGGAGGGGAAAGGTAGAGTGTCGATTTGTTATGTTTCGTTCAGGAACAAATCATTTTTAAAATGAATGGATCGTTCTGGTGTTTTGTTCAAGGGAAAGTGATTTTTTTTTGTCTTGTTTTGATTTTGTGCAAGTTGATTTGTTTTCTTTCAGTTTTTCGGTATCAGGTATTGAGGTATCGATGTATCAGTTTGGCAAAATCTTACGATATTGCCAAATTTTGGATTCAAAAATTATAAAATTTGAAAATGGGTATTTGGTGATTTCTTGAACATTTTCATTTGTATCAGGCTTTTGTAGAATTTTCAATCAGAATCTTTACCTCACCCCTCCCCAACTGTCACTGTCAGCTTCTTCATAGTGCTTCAAAATATGTATTTTAATCTGAATTTAATGCAGTTTTGAAAAGTTTGTAAAATTCTACTTATTCGAATCGAATCGTGCATTCAAAACCCCCATTATTTTATCCAAAGTCCTTAAATTTCGAATGTAGATAATTTCATTTATCAACTGTTGCATGAGCCTATAATTAATCCATAATGCCGAAGAATTTGTTTTTCCAAAGTTTTAATTTTTTAATCGATTCCCCTTCAACTTTCAAACTAGGCAACACGTTCACGCAACGTTTTCAACTACATGGCTTAGGTACTTCCAGTTGTTTGTATTTTCAAATCTATATCTGCATACTCTAAAGTTTAACAACACTTTTCTTTCCTTTTATTATCCTTTGATATTCCCACCCCTCGGTGGTAATTTTCGCATCATCTTTGTCAACGAGTTTGGAATCCTCTTTCCCCTCGTACTGTGCTCAATTCAGGCATCACGCATCATAAAGGATCACGCAGTTCAACAACCACACACGTACGTAACATCGGGCTATAATTAATTAATGCGAAACTCGATCGAAATCGTTTAATAAAATAGTATTTAAACCACAATCAACCCCGAAATTTTTAGCCAACGTGGAAGCGCGTTTATATACGAGCACATAGCGGAGGAGGCAGAGAAAAAAAAGGCGACGTGGTGTCGTCGGTGCAACGTGCATTTAACACAATTACAAGCTACCCGTATAATGCTACTGCCGAAGAACGCATGCATCAGCCTCCTTCAATTAACATCAATTAACTTATTATTACGAGAAAAAAGGGAAATATCGGCTCTTCATCCCTCTCATCGGATGTTATATTTTTTATTTCCTCTTTTTCTAACGGCTTAAATTTACGTTCAAGGTTTTTCGTATAGTTACGTACATGTACATAAATGTACGTACGCGTATATGTGTAAAAAGAACCAAACGCGTATGCAATTAAAAAGGCGGTTCAAAGACCTAAACTTGGTAAATATAAACTTGCGGAAGAGATTCATGTAAAAGTCATTCACTCAAAGGTTTTAATTGAATATTTTCGTATATAACTTATTATTTGTATATTACTTTTGATCGCGTGATCTCCTATTGCCATTTTTTTTTCAAGTTACCAGGAAATTGGTAACGTTATATAGGGTAGTTCGCCGAATTAATTGAAATTCCATACCAGTCCACATAATACCTAATCAACTATACACGAAAAACCCCTCACGATAAAAAAAATTCACATCTTTTTTAAAACTCGAAACTCAACTACCTCGATAAAAAAATTGCATTTTGCTTAAACCATACCTTTCTTCGAATGCAGCTGTTCATATAAACATACGTTTTGGAACCCTTTCGCTATGCAAAGGAGAGAAAAAAAATTCGACTAATATCCGCGCATATAAAGTAGTTTTTTTTTCGTCATTTTCGCTCATAACTGACAAAGGTTTTGGTCTGTTTTTTTTTCTGACGATGGTTGTTGCTGTTTCTGTTGTTGTCGTTTTCGGTATATTGTCCTACAAGAAAATGCAATCTTTTCACGTGTAAGGTCGCGTACAAAAAACGGCCAGTTGCAAGAAACTGGTTTTGCAACTCGCTAATAACTATAGAAATTGAGGGTTACGAATATACGATGCCGCCAATATACCTTACGTATTCGTAGTAGGCCTAAGTATACGTAATGCAATGCAGATTACGTGTGTGAAAGGGTGATTTCACAACGGAATGCAACTATCCGGCCGCATTCTAAATTAGCATAATTTTAACCGTCCAGTTTGAAGGTACAAAGGATTACAAGTAAACGAATTTTATATTTTACCGAAATTCGAATCGGCAAGATTGGTAAACGTGTGGAAAGATGGCTTTACACCGGTCACAGGGCAATGTTTTTTTCTAAAATGTTCGCAGACTCGAATGATGGGGTGAAAAATATTTTTTTTTAGAAAAACATTCAACTAATGTTCAAGTAAGGCACTAATTTAAAATAATTTCAAAATGATGTGGAAAGTTTTAAAATTTTTCAAAATAAGGATTGAATAACTTGCCTAAGTTTGTGTAAATAATCAAAATAAGGAACTGGAAGTGGGGGAGGGGGGTTGCAAAAAATACAATCAGAGGGGAGAGAAAACGCCTTAAAATTCATAGAAATCGTAACAAAAAATGAAAAAATAAAAAAGTGAACATTTTTTTAAAAAGCAACACAAAAACAAAATTTAATCGAGGAAAGAAATGAAACAATAAGAGAACAGAAAAATTTCAAATGTCATAAAAATCAGTAAAATTATTGTGAATTTTGTGGAAGTATTATCACATCGCCTTGAATTCGATGGAGGTGATGAATGGTCTCCCCCTTCTCTCCCCCCTACTTCTTTCTAATTAATTTTATTTGAATGGATAAAATAGAATAAAAATTGTACCTATTAATCCATTTCTTCTACAAATTAAATTTTTTGTAAAATGAATTAAAAATGGTGATTAGGTGCTTATTTACTCGAGTCAAAATTTTAAACGAAAGCATGTTGGAAAAAAAGTGGTAAAATATTCGGGAGGGGGGGGGGGTACAGGACTGACCTTTCTCGCTCTCGATGACAGAAATGTTAGAATAATTGATGAATTTTCAGCTTTTGAATGTTTTTTTTAGTAAAAATTTTCACTTTATCTCAATTCAAATTCAGAGGTCACGAAAAAACGTCAACATAAAATTGGAGTTTACTGAAGTAGCAGTGTTTCGAATTAACAGAGAATTGATTCTCTCCTTCCCTACAAAATAACAAAAATTGAAAAAAAAACTGTATTTTATATCCATTTTTTCCACAAATTAAATTTTTTGTGTAATGAATTAAAAGTGGAGATTAGGTGCTTATTCTTATACTCGAGTCAAAATTTTGAACGAAGGCATGTTGGAAAAAATCGGTAAAATATTCGGGAGGAGGAGGGAGTACAGGACTGACCTTTCTCTCCCTCGATGTCAGAAATTTTAGAATAATTGATGGATTTTCAGCTTTTGAATGTTTTTTTTAGTAAAAATTTTCACTCTCAATTCCAGTTAATTTAATTATTTGAATAAAATTGCAAATATTGTTTATAATTTCACGTCAATCCCCACCCCACCCCCTATTCCTGTCTAATTCGCAACTGGATGAACCGAGTAACATTGGTATTGTCCGTCCAAAATAGCTTGAGCCAAATTGTGTCAGTTTCCTTATCAAAAAGCAAACAAAATTTTAATTTTTTCCCATTTAACTACAGCAATTTTATTTTTGGCTTTCGGATAACGAAACTGACACAATTTGGCTCAAGCTATTTTGGACGGGCAATAACCAACATCTTCAACGATTCTATAATTCGGCAATTCTGAACACTTGGGTTAATTTTGACAAAATTTCAGAATATTTGGAAGTCTATTCGGTTTATATTTATTGAAATTTTGAAATTTGGAGAATTCATGAAGCATTTTGTGAATAAAAAAAACATTTACATTGAAAAATCTCCCCGCATATGACTTCGACGTCATACAGAAATTGTTAATTTTCATTATTTTTACATTTTACTGTGACACAGAGATATGGGAAGGGGGAGGGGGGAGGGAGAGAATACAAAAGTTTCATAAAATTCTGAAAGTTCGATTTTTGAATATAGGTAGGTATTTATTTGTGAAACTTTTCTCTCTCGTTTTTCTTAATCTCAATAAATTCTGCTCTTTTCCACAAAATTATAGATATTGTTCAAAATTTTGTCTGGATGAATTTTTAAAAAAAATCATTTTGGTATTTTTCTCATCTATTAATTCCATCCCCTCTCAAAAAATTACTCGAATCGTCTTTAGTCCAACTATGTTGCTGATTTTATAACATGTTACGAAAAGGAATGGTATTTTGGAAAACCTAATCATGATATTGTGGATGTGGTTTTTTTTTCAGTTGAAATTGTAAATTTCTGAGAATTTCGCCGTTCGCCCTCACAAATTAATCTGCTTTTTTTCTTCTTAATGTCGAATAAATGGAAAATCTGGAAATTGAATTGTAACGTGAAGTTTCAAAATTATTTAGAACTATAAATTTTAAAAACAAAAATTATACCTTAGTAGATTTTCATCATTTTTATACCCACCAATGAAATTCATTGAAATCGAGATGAGAAATTATTTGAATAATTTTTTTAGGTATTCTACGCAAAATCATTTTCTGCATTTCATCAAAAAATTCTCATGTATTTTAAAAGCGTTCATACTGAATCAGAAACAGATAATTTTACAATTTTGACTCTTCTTTTCTCTCTTTTGAAAGATCTGAGCACATATAGGTACTTAAATCCGAATCAGCTTCTCTCTTTTATTCTCAGTGACGAACTAATACTGGAATTATTAATGGGAGAAGGGTAGACTGAAAAATTGAAAATTTCTGAATGAATACATTTTTTTCCAATGGTTCTCACTCGAAGAGTAAGGTAATTCTCGCCCAGTTTTTTTTTTACAGATGAAATATTTTTTTTTCAAGATGAAAAAAATTCTATTTTCTCAACCTACATTTTTTTAAAAACTCAAACCTCCTGTTCTCTACCCCCTCCCCCCTCGTCTAACCTTACTATTCCTTCTCTCTTTGACCATGATCTAGAACTCTAGAGTACGAGATTCGTCCAGCTGAATGAAAATAATAAATTGATACCAGTTTAGCACCTTTTTCGCATTTCTAATTTTCTATTCCACCTTCCAAAGCCATAAATTACGTACATCCAATAAATATTCCATCAACCAGTTAAGTAAAAATAGCGATAAAACAACCACAATTGTAATCTATTCAAGGAAGGGTTCAAACACTTTAGAAACCTCCCCTTTTTAAAACACACCGCTATTTCGAAATGCTCAACTTTGTTGATATGTGTAACAACACCTGTGCATTGTGCAGTGTACTGCAATAACAAAGGCATTATACGGTTTTACACTTTGCTACCCTTTTGTAATTGTGAAATTACACAATACCTGATATTCACAATGTATTCACGGTAGGTATTTTAATCCCAACTTTATCTTTTTTTTCTTAACCCACAACTACGTAAAAATAATACCTATAAATATAAATAATCACCTTACTTATCTAAAACCGATGCAAGTTCCGATTTTTTTCGTTCAAAATGAAACGAATCATTTTCACTTCATATTTTTTACTCACGTTCGACCGTAATGCAATCTCTTATCGCTGATTCTTAGTAATTCCTTTTCTTATGTATCAGGATAAACAGAGACAGAGAGTGAAAAAAAAACTTGAAATTCTTAATGAATGAAGAGGAAAGAAACAAACAGCTAAATCATTTTTTTGTATGTATTTAAGTACGCAATTATACGTATTTTAAAGAGAGAACTCGATAATGATACTTAGATAAAGTGCTGATTTCGTTGTTATTAGCTATTCGAAAGTAATTAGGCTTATTTAAAAGGCAGTTTAATAAATTTACCAAGTTATTCGTTATTTCGTCGATAATGTTCGCACGAGTTTGAGTAACGTTTTAGCTTCCATTCAGTTTAATCGACTTTGATGTAAATACAATGTAAAGAAACATAGCCTAGGAGAAAAAATATGGCAAGATGGTAATTTATAACTTTATCGTTTTCAATCCGCAATAAAAAATTAAAACATCGATTGAGCCAAAACCCCTTAAAATCCAAACGACAAAAACCTACGGATATTTCCACCTAAAACCTTATTTGATCAAATCCTTAGATTTTTTTGCCAAATCAATTCCAACAGATAGATTTCTTTTAAGGTACCCGACAACGTTGAAGTGATACATCTCTATTTCATTTCGATTTACACAAAGATCGGCGAGCAATTGGCCATTTCAGCAGATTACCGATTTATCAGAACGTGACTGGCAACAAAAGCCACATCTTATAAAAGGCGCGTATTTTTTCGCATCCTCTAAAATCGAACATTTGTCGTCGCCTAGACCACATTCCTTGTAAAAATTTCCCCTTTCAAAATTTACCCACGAATCGCAGTCAAATTCTTTGAAAAATTTTGGCAATGAACGAGGAATAGGTAAAATGCATATGTGGTATGCATTCCGGTTCCAGAATAATGGAAAACTTCCAAGTTCATCGGTGATGCTATTTTGTCGTCGCAACGCCGCCATCTCCCCCTTTACCCTTTCACGTCCTCTTTATACGTTTTATTTTTATCAACAAACCGTAAAAACAGGAAATTGTTGCTTGCATTCGGGAATTTCAGTCGCAATTTCGTCTCAACAGTCAACTCCCAGTTGCATTCGATATTATTCCGAATGGAATATTTTAGAGTATGCAAAAATCTAATATGCTGGAATTAATTTCGTCAAAATATTATACGAAGGTTAATTATTCTCCGATGAGGCCTATACGATAACATCTTTGCTCGAATAAAAATATACAAAATAAAATCTCGCGATAATTCTTCTACAAAATTAAATGACAATGGGCCACCTAAGCCATCGTCGACAACTCATACCCGTACAATTAATAACTAGAAATTATTCGTAATCTAATCTCGCATCACCTTGGTTAATTAAGCGATAATTTCTTATAATATATTGAGGTTGGTCGCATCTCGCATCCTGTAGGCCTTTTCACGTGAAAAAAAATTATCTCCTCTAGGAAATCTCAACGCGCAGTTTAATATTTAAATATTTTTCATCCAAAGTGTAGGCCAAATAGCCAACCTGCAGCTGTAAGGCCAACCAATTTGATCGAAAATTGCGTAATATTTTGAAAAAAATGATTAATTTGGTGCACCGAATTGTTAATTATTTAAAACACGGTGGTAGTTTAATTTCGCCAGTCAGCTGTTTATTTGCGGTTGAAAAAAACTCAAAACCAGTATGCTGATCGAATTTTACTCGAGCAGGTTGTCAAGTAGCTAATTAATCGTTTATCTCGTTAATGTCGCCGAAAATGCAACTCTAATTGCGTAATAAGATCGCGATCGATTCCCCAGCAAAAATTATAATAGCGGATGTTGCGATGTTTTTCCAGGAATTCGAATTATTTTACGTGTTATTTCAACCAAGCTTGGTAGAAATTATTTGGAAAAAATTTTTATCACGAATATCTTAGTTCTAATTTAAAAAAAAAAAAAATTTCAACAGAATTTGCAAAGAATATTTTATCGAAAAATTCCACATAACAAATAATATGTACTTCAAAACCGACACTTTTTACGAAATTTGCTAAAATTACCTTCTCCTTAACAAATAATGTTTCCAATTTAAACGAAATTTGCTGAGAATACCTTTTTGAAAAATTACCCATAATGAATAATACTTCCAAAAAGACAATGTTGAAATTTGCTAAAAAATACTTTATCAAAAAATTCTCAATCACAAAATAATATTTCCACAAAGCCAATTTTAACGAAATTTGCCAAAAATATCTCATCGAAAAATTCCCCTTAACGAATATTTCCCAGAAAAAAAAACGAACAACACAAAAAATAATTCAAAAAATTACCATATCCATAGATCAATAGATACGTTCGAAAATGACGCCGAAAAAACTCAAATCGAATTAAAAAATATATCCAGTTAATTAACTACGTTCGAAAAAATTTAACTAGAAAAAAAACACCATCACGACACCGCAATTTGAAAAAAAGGTTCGAAAAAAGGCGCACCGAATTATTAATGGCAAAAAAAAAGGAAACTATTTCGTTAGAGAAACATTTTTTGGAATTTTTGTTAATTAGTCAACGAGGACGAAAAGTTAGTTCGTAAAAATTTAAAAATAGCAACTTACCCCTTTCAGCAGGGTTAAAATAGCGAACGCACTACACGTATCTGAGCGAGCGAACGAAGCGACAACTAAACAACTAATGTTAAACCCTACCACAACCGAAATATCCCAGTCTGGAATATTTGAAAACAACGTCTGATGCGTAAAGGCGAAAACAAGCTTCCTGGCATGCCCTGTACCCGCTCGACGAAGAAATCTTTCCTTTTTTTCGACACTTTATCGTCTTTACAATATCGAGAGCGAAAAAACAAGTGTACTCGGTGGCGCTTGGTTTTTATACCTTTGATGAGGCAGGTAGATATCTTTTTCGAATGAAGTGGGAGTATTTGGAGGATTTTTGGTTGAGAAATAATTTTTTTAGACTAAATTTGATAGGTGTTTCTTATCAAGTTTTATTGGAAGGGGCTCGAGGAAATTGACGTGTTTCTTAATTTCGAAACAGGAAATTAAGATAAGGCGAAAATGATTATAATAAGCTCCTAGTTCAAAAGTCACTAAAAATTCGCGATTATTCGCTATCGTATTGTTTTAAAAATGATGCGAGGATAAATTTCAAAATAAATCGCCAAAGAATACAGACAAAATATAATTGCCATAAAAGTCCGATAAGATGTCGAGGTTGTCTGAAAATTGAAAAAATAAATTCCATATCGTATTTATTGTTAGTAAATTAACAAAATAAATTTTCAACTTTGTACTCCAGAAGAACATAAATTTTTAATTTGCCCTACTTCTTTCAAATTTATCAAATTTTTTGTTCTTGGAAATTTTTCATCAAAAAATTACCATTTTTTTAATAAAAAATAAACGCTGAAAAAAATCTTGGCCATTTTTGAAAAAAAAACACCAACTCAGCAAAGTACACTTTCATTCCTACACGCGAGTTTAATTTCCATCATACATTGTTTATCCCTTGTGCTGCCATCTTTACGCGATTGCGTAGTTTTTTACACGCGTGGTTTTTTATCCCCGTATGCGTCAGTCGTTTTCGGTTCCCTCTGTTCCCCCGACATGCAACCCAAGTTGCACGGATGTACGTTTGCAACCCCCACTGTTGCTGATGGAGTGAACCTTGAAATACTGTTATGCCCTTTGCCGCACTTCGTGCCGGTTCTCCCCACCAATGACCCCCTCGACTTCTTCGGTGTATTTAATTTTTCTAATTTATACGGCGCTGCATAGTCAAGTGCATTCGACGGGCAAAAGTTGCCTTTAAAACCGCCTCAGCATCGCGCCGTCGCACCATGTTGTAATTTTACTCTTCGACTTTGTAGCATGTTCGAGAATACGGTGCTGCTACAAATAAGTCTTCTATATTGCGTATCAGTGGCGGCGGCGATGATCAAAAATTAAACATTTCGTTTCGGAAATAGGAAACAAAAAGTTTATTTGGAAAGTCGTTCGACTATTTTAGCACCACACAAAGTACGATTAAGATAGTCTATCTGTACTACCTTTTCCTATTATATACTTGATGAATTTAATATTCATTGGAACCTCGCTCCTTGCTGTGTAAATATTTACTACAAGCCAAATTACTCACCGCTAAAATTTATTCTTTGTTTGTTGTAAATTTTCGTATTTTATTCGCTCATTTTCAATTTGTTATCTATATAATTGAAACTTTCGACCGAGTTTTTAACTATACCTACGTATACGTGACAATAGAAATGTTATATTTCATGGCGAATACTAAATACACAAATAAGTCGTATTTGTATATTTATGTATTTTCCATAATAGCGGATATTTGATAGATTATGTAGGTAGAAGCTATTACTTAATGATAACTTTTCCAAAACGCACTTCCTATTTGATAAATTAATTTTAACCGTTCCACGTAAAAACAAATATATAATGAATGAGGTAATTTTTTTCATTTGATGCATCCGATGTAAATAATTCATTTAGAGAAAAAAGTGTTTAGGTATCGTAAATTGCTATACTTGATGAAAACTTTATCTTTTTGAAAAAAAAATAGCAAGCCAGGATAAAAGGCTATCAGGGAATCGTTTTTCAAGAAACGAGAATCCAAAAACCTTTACCTAATTCTTTTGGGATTTTGAAAAATGCTTAGGTATACATATTTTGCAAAAAGATAATCAAAAAGATCAGGTAAGCTGGAGAAAGTCTGTTAATGTGATCACTGACGGGGTTCATTTTTTTCATTCTCTCTTTTTACATTTCCCCATTTTTTTTTTGAATAACAACTCTAATAAAATTTGATTTATTGAGCTAAAAATTGGCATATGAGCTCGTCATGAGTCTCTCAAAGAGTCATGAAATTTTCTTTCATATTAGTTCGTTTAGAAAAAAGGAATAAAAGTTCAAAATTTATACTGATTACTGATTTTGATCGTTGAAAAAGAATATACAAAGATTGGAAACTTTTTCATACCATATTGTTTTAATTTTATTCCAGGTGATGAAAAATTAAAAATCATGATCAAAGAAAGGACACAATGTCCACTAATGTCTTATTTTTTTCCAAAAAGAAGACGTTATGCCTATTTCTTTTTCAAAAAAGGGCATGCATTTTTTTGACATAATGTCCATTTTTACTCTCGAAAAAAAAAGTTATGGTTTTCGAATTGGCCTAATCATGTTAAGAAACACTTTTTTATATGCACATTATGTTCCTATCTTGAACCAGTAAGTAAATAATTCAGTTATCGAAGAAGAAAAATATCCAAAATCAGACGTTCAAATACAACAATTTAATCATATTTTTGATTTTTTTAAGGCTCAAGGGAAATTCTGTTTGAACAGCTTGTTTCATTTTTTTTTTTGAAAATTTGAATAGGAGGAGGTAGAAAATAGTGGTAATGTTATTTCAAACGAAATGGCGAAAAAAGTTAGTGTTAGATTTCATTCAAAATACTATTTTATTTTAATATTCAAAAAAAAAACTTCAAAATTGTCGTTTTTAGATATTTACACCACAATCCAAACGAAATTATCAATTTAAAAAAAAATGTTAAATTTCGAGATATCCAACAATTTTTCCTAAAAAAAGACAGAATTCTATCAAAAAAATTAATAAATGACAAAAAATTTCAAATTTTTGTTTTACTTTGGCAGGCATCATAGCGGGTCGCTTTTATAGGGTGTTTATCACTTTTTTCGACTTCAGTCACTTTTGGTCACTTTTCACGTCTAAAAGGTCACTTTTTGGTTACTTTTTTCCCCTCAAAAGTCACATTTTCCTCGCACTTCCAGGCAAAAATTCAAATTTTTACGTAAAACTTGCTATTTTTCAAAATTCTTCAAGAAAAAAATTAAAAAATTGATTTTTGCTAGTTTGTTTGTTGTTTTGACGAAAGAATTTAATAAATTAAATTATTCACGACTTTTCAGTTGATTTATCTTTGAAATGTTTGCAAAAAATTGCAAAAAATTGCTCCTCCTCCAGAAAATTGTAAAAAACTCTCCCACCGAAAAAAATTGGATTTTTAGTTACTTTTGGGTGCTTTTTGTTCAAAAAAAGTTACTGAAAGTTACTTTTTTCTTAAAAAATTTCGCCAGGATGCCTGCTTTGGGTTAAATCTCAATTTATTAAATTTACCAAAGGAATGAATCGAAATGGGAAGAAAGGAGTAAAAATTATAATTTTTTGCAACTTTTTCGCATTATTTTACCTGCAACTCTATCGACTTCACGAAAGAGAGGATTTAAAATAGAGAGGGAAAATAAAGGAGATGAACATCATGATTAAGTAATACATTTTTTCATCTATTTTTTCAGAATCGTCATTCTGACTTTTACGCTCACAAAATGTCAATTATATACCTAATAATTATGAATTTTTTTTATGTACCTGACATTTTGTCAAACCTTAAAAGACTTGAGAAATTTTTTCTCAAATCAAAGATAGGTAACGATATCATGGTAACACCATGGGTATAACGTGCAACGTGACAGGCACAGGCAGATTCTTTAATCGATCTCCTTTGTGAGATGAAAAGTTCAAGTTGAACTGAACAAGAGGAATGAGCAAGGGGCAGTTTTTCTATACCTTTAACAAAATTGCACCTTTAATCCAAACGCAAAAATAAAGTTTTCTAAAGAAAAATATGAAAAAATTATACTTCTCGGTTTTGAGAAAATCTGAGGAGATCGCATTTAAATCAGGAAAATTGTCAAAATTCGCATTTTCGGTCGAGAAAATCAATTCTTGCAAAGTTGAAAATCTTGGTTTTTGGCATTTTTCTCTCCTTACCTCATAACATGGACTTTGAGACACCCCTGTTTAGGAATTCAGAAGTCTAGAGAACTAAAAAGTCGAAATGAAAAAAAAAAATGGAATTTTTCAATTTATTAAGGGAAAGTCGATTTAGGACCTAGATTGAACGAGGACGGGCGGGGGCCACTTCTTGTCTCCCAGAACACAATTGAGGAAGAAAGAGCAGATTTCCTCTCCTTCTTTTGTAATGAAAATATTGCGGTTTTCATTGGGAGAACTGGATTCCAGTTGGGAAATTTTTGTTGTAATAAAATCTGAAAAACCCATCTTTGTCGGAAATTTTTGAATTTTTGCGTTGTCCTCTGTTTGCTTCCCTCAATTTCAAAATTGTGTTTTTTTAATATATCTAGTTTGTTGTTGAGGGGGGGGGGGGGGGAAGGGGGTCCATCTCGAGAAATATATTATAAAAATTGGACATAAAAAATCTGGTACCAAAAACAACACTCAGTACTCATCCCAAAAATTTTACGCAAATTGACAAAGTATAAAAAATTAGGGAAGTATCGGGCTTTGAAAAACAGAATTTTTGATTCGAAAGAGTTTCCTTGAAAAGGAAACTTGCATAATTTTTAAGTAAAAAAATGTCATTGAATTAGAAAATTCAGAAAAAATGACCTAATTTAAAAAAAATATTCATTCAAAGTTGAGAAGTTTTTTGCATTTCTAGTCAAAACATCGATGAAAATTGAGTCCGAGCCAGAAAAACGAAAAAAATCCATTTGTTTGGGAAAATTTTCACCATTCATTCTCGTTCGCCATAATAATGCCATATTCAGTCCTTTATACTGATTTCATAGATTTATTGACCTCCTTATGTAAATTTTAGAAATTAATTTTCGTCCTTATTCTTCCAATTAAAGATTAAAAAACTAATTACCCCGAACCTCGATGTATCCGTCGCTAAAAAATTACCTAAAACTATTCTTCATTCGTTTCGCTTCTAAAATACACTTTTTTAATGACACCATTAAAAATATCACCTTATGCCATTAATTTCACGACAAAAAAAACACTGCAAAAACTCACTTGCTCATCTTCAAAACCACTACGAAACCAAACCGTAAAACCTTTCATACAAAATAAGGTAAAAAACCTCAAAACAGCGATTTTTTTATCGCCTTGCATACGCGAATGTGTCGAATGTCGCAATTCGCAGCTGAAAGTTTTTCGATAGCAGTGATAAAAGATACTCGACAGCTATCGCAGACAATTACTCACACGTGCTAAAATGAATATTTAACAGCGACTTAGATATTGTTATCGTAACATGTTCTCAATTTTTGTTTTCGGAAATGTGGTTCTGTGACTGAAGTAGGTTATCAGGAAGTTACTATTTTACGTTAGTTCGCCATTTTGATAACAGAAAAATAAGCAATACGGTTTGCGTACGAGTGGGAAATTTCATTTATCTATTGTACAACGAACGACGACTGTAGAAATGAATAGAACAATTTCGAGACATTATGCAATGGCGAATTTCAAATTTTCTACAAATATTGAAAAAGCTTGCAAAATGGCGGTAAAATTTGAAAATTTTTCCATCCATTGGCTGGATATTACGACTCACAGGCAGTATTCGATTCCCATCCCATCCCATCCTCATACCAAAATCCACATCCAATTATATCAATTAATGAAAATGTAAGAAAAACACTCCGTATGTTCGCATCAATTAACGCACCTGCGTAATTCTACGATCACACACGCTAAAAATTCCCTACCCAGGTGCCTGGATCGCATCTGCGACGCACAGTACGCATCGAAATCGTACTATGGCTTCTTAGGCCGCCGCGGCGCGTACTCGACGAGAAATTCGAGCCGAATGCGAGTGGCACAGTATTAAGTGATGGGGGTAAATACAGGGTCAGTCTGAAGAATAGGCATAATATTAATATTAATCGCTAATAAACGTACACGCGGTAAATGTTCGTGATTTCTCGCAATAAACAACAACAGTAACTTCCACGTGTCAGTGCCCCTCTCTTCATGCCCCTTCGCCGCCGACCCACGTCCTTCGTGTTATGATAACATCCGTGGGTTTGGCAGGTTGTGTGCGTATATATTGCACAGTTCGCTCTCTTCCTCGCCGACTCTTCTAACTCGCGTACTTTCTTCATCGTCGTCGCTGTTGCTGTTTTTTTCGGCATTCGTTGCACGGCGCTTGTAATTCAGAGAGAGGTGGGCATTGCATTCGTCAAATTGTCGCACCAGAGTCGTACTAGCGGAGTAAAATTAGGCTCTGTACGAGCTGGCTGATTATGCGGAATGATACGTTTTTTCTTTTTATACGATGCCGAATTGCCGGAGCTATGTCCGCCGCTCATCGTATAAGAATGTTGTTTGTTCGCGAGATATGCGGCGGCGATTGCACGGTGTTATTAACCGCGATATCCGATATTGTGGAAAAAATACGCGACTATGTGATAACAATACGTATAAAATTCATAGATAAATTATTAGAGTATAGAGAAACCAGCGAAATTATTGAGGATAAAAAAAATGGGAAATTGGTGCTACAGTATCATAAATAAGGAGGAGCGAAAAAAAAACCATGCCTTGGATTTTGACGAAAATTGGTAAAACAATTAACTTTGAGTGGAGGACCTCCCAAAAATTTTTTGAGCCCCCAAGCCCAAAAGGAGATGGAGCTAAGGGCTTCCATATGAGATAATTTTCGAAAAAAACACGATTTGAGGGGATATAAATCCGGTTTTTCATCTTCATGTTCTTTTTTCTCGATTACCAGAAGAGATGGAAGGCTAAAATTTGGAGGGTAACTAAAGTCAACCTTGAGCTACACTTTAACGGGGGGGATTTCAAAATTTAGTTCATGTTTCCGAAATTAAGCTTACCTTTTTTTTAAAAAAAAAAACAGCTTTAAAGTTCGAACTTTATTATTCACACATGAACTTCAGTTTAGTTGTACAACTGAAATCCAGGTGTAAATGATCATTTAATTTTTAAATTTTTGTTGAAGAACAAGGCTGATCAAATAATTCTGGTTGAGAATTTTGAGTTTGTGGCTGTTCGTTTGTATCAGCATCTGATTGGATAACTTTCAGTTTACCAAAACTTTTCCTAAATTTTAGGAAAATCTTAATCGTAACGAAGTAATTTTTCAACCTTAAGAAAGATTTTTAAAAAGTATTACGTGTCACTGAACTTTGAAGAGAATAAAATAGCGAATTCAAATACCTAGAAAACTTAATTTTGGATTTCTTCACCAAAACTGTTTTCATACCCCCCCCCCCCCCCTCAAGTAACCTTGTCACTTTTTTTAATTTCGGTCACTAAAAGTCACTTTGTTCGAAAGTCTTTATTAGGTCACTATTCTCAAAAAAATTTCTCGAAAAAAAATGAAATTCAAGTTCTTCCTAAAAATCAACGATTCCGAGGCCACTTTTTGGTCACTATTTTCGTAGAAAATGGTCACTCAAGTCACTTTTTTCGAAATTCCGTTCCGATGCTTGGTCCCATTGTTTTCATCTGTGTGCGAAATTATTTTAGCCTATTCTCGTTACCCAGGAGACACCTTGAGAAAGTTAGTAAAATTTCGAAAAATGTATTCAATTTTTTCAAAGTTTAATTTGTTTGTGAAAATTTTATTGTTTTTGTATTATCTCGTTTTGGTTTTTTGAAGAATTTCTGGAATATTGTATACTTTTTAAAAAATGTTTGAGTTTTGGATAAGAATTGTTCAAGTTTTAGAGAATATCGTCCATGTTTTGAAAAATCTCTCTATAGTTTTAAAAAATTGCTGAATTTTCGAGAAGTTTTTCAAGTATTAAAAAATTGTCCAAGTTTTGAAAATCGATCAGTATTTTTAAAAAAATGACCAATTTTTTGACAATCGAGCATTTGGAAAATTGACGAATTTACGAACGATAAACCATTTGGAAAATTGACGAATTTTTGGACGATTGACAATTTGGAAAATTCACCAATTTTTGAAAAATTGAGCCTGTTTTAAAAAATTAACCATATTACCGGAAACTCGGTCATCTAAATTGCTTCATACCCATTTGCACCTTCACCGCCAGTCACAAACGGTAATCAATTCATACACACGTTTAAAGCAAAAGGGAATTAATTCGTAAACTAGTTAAAAATTAAGGTGAATCAATTTGTACATAGGCGAAAGGGATGTGAGAATCAACTCGACTACTTCCAATCTCTTGGAAATCGTTTGGGAATAAACTCACCAATCGCCCCTCAGTCCCCCCCCTCCTAAAAAGTTGTGATTTTTGAGTTTCTACTCCTCCCATAACCATTGACCTTGAAATTGGAAACAACTTTTTTCTCTACCAGGGTAAGGGGATTGAAAGGTTCCGGATCGCAAATTTGAGGTATTTTTGATTACCATATTTAAATTTCTTACTTGAACACCTCAAAAACGAGTAAAAAATTCTCCTGGTCATCTGGATAATTTTGAATGAAATTTTTCATCAAATTTTCATAGTAGTGCTGCCAACTGCATTTTGATTTATATAATTCTTGGTAATTTTCAGTTGGCAGCAGTGCTACAAAAATTATATTCAAAAAATCAATTTAAATTTACTTCAATAACTAAATAATTTCTTGGTCGTTTTTCAAGTCATTGAATGAACAACTTGAATTTAGTAAAATTCGATAAATCAAAAAGCAGTTGGCAGCACTGCCACAATTTCTTTGTTGAGAAATTTCATTAAAAATTATTCTAGGGAATCAATAGAATTTTCGGCTCGATTTTGAGGTATTTGTGTCAGGGATTTTGAATTTGGTAAAAATCAAAAATTCGTAATTTTCAACTTTTCAATACTGTGGAATTGAGAGGATAAAAAGTGATATTTTATTTCAAATTCGATGGTTCATGAAGGTATAGGAACTCAAATCGCAACTTTTTAGGGGTTGACTACCCAAGAGTAGCAAAAATCACGTTGTTTTTTTTTGAAAATGACCACACTTTGAGGCCCCTCAGTTCCGTCCCCCTTTGAGCTGGGACTCAAAATTTTGTAGGGAGGTCAAACTCTCAAAATTGACTACCTCACCAGTTGTCGTCAAAATCCAATATGTTTTTTCGCTCCACCCTATCGTTATCGTCAATGAATCGTATAATTGCATTATAGCATTTCCTACGCCAACTTTAATTATCAAATGAATGAAATATTTGTAAAATATGTACTACCGAGGTCGTCGCTCAGATATAAATTCAACAATATCCTTCCTTTTGGCTAGATGAAATACTCCCATGCAGATTATTATACGTTATCGATACAACGAACGATTAAAATGATCAATGGATCTGGACGAGTCTCCGAATCTTCGTGAATCCGACCCAGTACACCAACGCGTTCAACAACGCGCAGATGCTTGAGAATTTGTATTTTTAAAGGCCACTCAACCCAGAATAATTTGGATACTGCACATGTTCGCAATTCGTCGATGAAAAAGTTATATTTGGTTGGATTTTTTCCTTGCCCCTGATTCCCAAGCTTTTTAATATTCGTGTTCACACAGTCATGTGAAATGCAAAGTAATTGGTTCGGTAATGAATGAGTTCTGGAGATCGCCCACCAAACAGTTCATCGATCCGGTTCACTATCGATTTCTAAAACTTTTAATCCGCTTATAATTACCAGCACGCGGAATAGTTGGTATTCCTTAAGGCGAGTATTTTCTGCAAATTACATATATGTACGCATTAATACGGTGATTCTATTTGCGGCTTCGTACGCACTAATTACTACGACGATAAAATCTCTCTTATGCGAAATCGTCGTCGTTTTGAATTTCAATCGAGCGAGCGAGCAAATAAGAATGAAAAATTACACGACACTACGCCAACGTTTCAATTATTTCCGCTATACTGATACGTCGACGTACATGCCAGTAGATTGAATTCGTATATGTACTAACGTGAACGGTAATTTTTCTGCAAGTATTTTTCCATGTACTTTGGTACAATTACTAGGTATTATAGCAATTCACACTGCGAAGAATTATACCTAGGTATATACATTGTCGTGTATTTTATGACCCGTATTTTTCCCCCTTTTATAGGCGTGTTTTGGGATGCTCTAAATACATGTGTGAATTTATTAGGAGAGGAGCAGGGGGAAGATGAGCGAAAAGTTCCTAAATTGAAAAAAGGCATAGGAAAATAACAGATGGAAATGAGAAAAAATTTGGAGACGTGTGATTAATATTTTGAATGTATAAGTAACTGGGTACCTAAATGTTATTTTTTCATCATTAAAATTCAATTACTCGCGGAGAGAAGACTCAAGATTTTTAAATTCATGATGCACCGTCACGAAATGGTCTAAAATATTAAGACATGTTTTAAGGAAAAAATACAGGAATCAAAATTGGAATTATAGAGGGGTAGAAAATCCAAAATTTCTGGATGAGATCGAATTTTTCTGATTTTACACCTCAAATTTTTCTCATTAATTCAACTTGAAACAAAAATTTCTTCCCAAAAAAGTAACCTAATTCCGTTGGATAATTTTTCGGCTCAAATTAAATTTTTTCGGCAGAATTGAAATGTTTTTTTGTCATTTTTGGAAAAGGAGTAAGCTGCTCTCCCAGTGCTCTCGTTTCCTTCATTCGTTTCAGTCCTGAAATAGAATTCTCATTTTTCTTTTTTTAATCAAGAGAGGAATTTCTTGAAATATCTCAAAATAATCTGGGAATTTTTCACTGATAAAATATTAATGAAAAGTTGAAAAATTCAGATTTACACAACAGAGATTGGGTTAAAGACATGTCAGAAGAGATTTAAAAAAATGAAAATTTTAATCATGAAGTCAGGAAATGTGTATCATTTAAACTATTTTCCAAATGACTTTTTTTATTCAATTAATTTTAACCCATGTATTTTTTTTCATTTATGAAGGTGGTCAAGATATATCTTCAAATTTTCTGTCATGGTTACCCTATCCCTTCCCCTTCACTTCTCACAGCATTCAAAAAGTCTATTTTTTCAATTTTTAGAATACCTACAAAAACCGGGAAAATTTGAACTAAAAATTTAATGTCATACACGCATTGCAAATCTAATTTTCCTTCAACTGAAAAAATTTAAAATTGTTGGTCTCGCCTCTCCACAAAAAAAAACAAGTTTGATTTTTCAGAACATAGAGTACGACAATTGTGGATGCGAAGTAAAATTAGCTCAAAATGTATTCACCGACTGATTTCGCCATTTTATGGGAAAAGTTAGAAAGAATCAAGTTCGCATGAAAGGGGGGGGGGGGGGGGGGGGTAAAAATCCTTAGATTTTCTGATTCGCGAGATTATCGATTTTTTCAAATCAATCAAAATTTTGTTCTAAATGCACTGTTTTCCTCCTCCCTCCCCCCCCCCCTAAAAAAAGTCTAATCGCTCGATAATTTTTTTCAGTTGAAAATATAATTTAATGAAGAGGGGGAAGTGTCCTCTCTGCCTTTTGTTTGATCTTGTTTTCAAGAAAAAATCCTGTGAAAAAATTAATGAGATTTATACCCACTAAAAAATGCATGATTTTTCCAAATTTTCACTTCCCTCAACCGTTCTCCCCATAGCGGATATAAAAAAGCTGTCAATTTTTTTCAGAGTTCAGACTGTTTTTTCGTAATTTCTTTTGCATTATTTTAAGATTTTCTTCTTCCCTATTCGGAACTTCGAGAACAATATCATAGGTATGCGATATTTTCTCAAATGAAGGAAAAACTTGTGGGTGACTGCTGTAGCAATGTTAGAATATCCAAAAAAGCATGTTTTAGCGAAGAAATTCGAAAAATAACACTATTTTTCAAAATATTTTTCAATTATAACATTTTTCAAAAATCGTGAAAAGTGACTTACTCATTTATACTGCTTATTCTAACGATGAAAATTTCATTCGTAACTCACCTGAAACAGAAAATGAAATAAATTTTTCATTAGTAATTAGTATTGATATATTGAAATTCAATTTTTTTTCCTTTGGGCTTGGGCGGAAAATTTTTCGAAAATAAGGGGTTATGTTCCATCGTCTCTTGAGTAATCAATGTCTGGGTATGATTTCATTTCTTTTACTCTACTCTCTCATTCTGAATCAGTGAAAAGTCACTGATGAATAGTCAGAATTGCAGCACAGGAAAAATCAGCGAAATTCGCTGATTTTTCAGCAAATTTCATAAATTTCACTGACCCTTTAGTGAATATTCACTGATTTGTTTTCAGTAAAAAAAAATTCACCGATTTTCTCCTGTGCTGCAATTCTGGCTGTTTCTCAGTGATTTTCGATAATTTTCACTGATTTATAAGTGAGAATTTGAGAGGATAGTTACTTCCAATTTCTACTCACAAGGGAGGTTCCCAACTGGAAGTAAAATTTTGAGTCAAAACTATTCAAAATTTCAGGTGCTAAAGTTCATTTTTGAATTTTTGAAATTCTAACATTACCTCATCGCCCTGCAAAATATGAAAATTTAATCTAATCAACGAAAAACTCTGAAATTTGGTATATACCCTATTTTCAACCTCCCGAATCGATTAAAAGTGGTTTCGAGGCGTTTCAGAGCTTTCAGAAAATTTTGGAATTTTCCAGCCCTGAAGAAAAGCTCATAAAAATGGTTCATATATGAACTTTAGCATCTATAATTGCGGATTGCCTATATTGATGACCTATTCGATCTATTAAAGCAAAATTTTCCGAAAAAAGTCATCAATATGGGTAATTCGCAATATTTATTATTCAAGTCGGAATTCTTATATTTTTTTGTTCCTGCGATAATCCAACTTTGTTGGAATCCTGAACTTTTAATAAAGGCGTAAAAAATAGTGATGCTATTTAAGCAGATATAGAGCGAAATTAAAACTAAATTTTTGAAAAATCCTTTTCCCTCACCTCTTCCTCCCGGTTAAAACTCTAGTTTTTCGTGTTGTCTCTGATAATTTTTTGTTCGATAATTGAGTACTTATACTAGATGACTACATTTTCGCAAACAATTATAGAATTTGGAAGTTGGATTCCTCAAATTGATAAATTTCAAGTTTTGGTTCAACCTTTCGTCGTAAATTGAGCTCAAAGCTCAATTATTCCTGTCTCAATCCAAGTGAACTTCGAACGAAAAAACAAATTTTCAACCTTTCCTTTCTCCAACCGCATAAATAACTCTTTAGATCTACTTTTTACATACATGTAAGTACAAGTACATGAGCTTTATATACATATAGTACACGAATGATTAAAATAAGAAATTCTCAGCAAATGCTAAAACACTTAATTAGAGCGTATCTGATTCCGTATCAATATTTGTTTTCTCGTCTTATCAAGCGTAATAAATTTCACCTATTACTTAATCCACAAGGATATCTTATACAAAAATCTGGAAACGTGTGTAGGGAATAGGCATAGATAGGCATTAGGCACCAGGCACATTTTGCATACACACGTCATTGAATCTGTAACATATACGAATACGAATACGAATACGAATACATGTATGCCTATTCCAGAACAGACGTACATGCGTGTACCTGGCCTCTACCTATATAATCAACTCGTCAGATTTTTTGTGAAAATAAAAATTTTCATATCACGGCGTTGAAATCGCCCTGGGGTTACGAATTGCATTCCTCTAACTCTAGTATTTAAATTTGATCCGGTTTAATGCGACTATAATATGCATTCTCCGCAGCTCCGTCACCGTTTGCCAATCCCAATGAAAAACTTGTAATTATTTAAATCGATTCTGCCTATAAATGTTTATAGCCCGCTAGCAACTACTATGCGCTTTTTTTAGCCGTGTGTACTGTGTACCGTGTACGTGTGTACCATCGAAGGAGGGCGGATTTGCGGAGGTCGAACTTATATATACGCAATGTATAGTTCGGCAGTGTGCTGTAACCTCTTTCTCTCTCTTTCTCTCTTTCTCTCTCGACGCCTCATCGACCTATCGTATAATATTCTATATGCAGAAAAAAGAATGCGTGAAAACGTGCATCTTTAAAATCATATAGGTAGGTATCCATCTACATGTGCACGTATACGTGAAATCAAAACGTACACTAGACTAGACGTACACGAGCCTACGATGTTTCAATGTTTGGCGGCTCTTTTAGTATTATAAATCGCGTTTATTTTGCTCGCTATTGCCTTTTGTTCGGTTGAACGAAAATGAAACCAAATTATCGATAAATACCATCAATGGGCGAGAGTAATTAGTTCATCGTTTTGACGGCTGAACTCGTCGAGTGTCATTTGTTTGTTTTTCTTTATACTTACTCGTACGAATGTCAAGAAACTCGATCGCGTTCGCGTACCTACTTCAGCCCAATGTAATTATCGCAATGAGAATAAATATTATTGAAATTGGGAACTCGTTGAAAATATTCATGGCTTGATTTCATCGCTAGTGAAATAATACAGTCGTACTTGATGAAATGTTTCGAAATAGAATAACGTTGCATTAGGTGTTTATTAATTTTACACCTATCGATCGAATATCCATGCCAATGTTTTTTTGCAATACTTTATCGCATCAAATCTGCACAAACATATTCACCTAAATCTTTCAACTCTTCTTATAACATTTCTTTCGCTGATTCTAAATCCGAACAGTGAATGTTTCACCAGATGTGGAGAAGAACACGCTTAATTGAGCATAGATAGATTTTTTCAATATGAATGTTTTAGTGAACTAATAAGCATGATTTTTCATTTATTTTTGAGATATTGACCGAGATAATTTTAATTCCTCCTCACAATTTCTCCAAAAATTTATTTAATCAGTGACAACTCAGATATCTAAAAATTTCTCAAAATCTCAGATGATATTTACTTCAAAATGTGACAATGTAAAATCTGAGGCACTGCATTAAACCCAGAATTACACATGTAATTCATTATCTGACACCGTATCTCAAAGTTTGATACTCTCTCATTCCAAATCAGTGAAAAATCACTGATAAACAGTCAGAATTGCAGCACAGGAAAAATCAGTGAAATTCACTGATTTTCAGTGATTTTTCACTGATTATTCAAAGAGTTTCACAGATTTTTCAGTGAATTTCATAAATATCACTGAGTTTTCAGTGAATTTTCACTGATTTCCAGTGATTTTCTTTCACTGATTTGTTTTCAGTGAAAAAATTTCACTGATTTTCTCCTGTGCTGCAATTCTAACTGTTTCTCAGTGATTTTCGGTAATTTTCACTGATTTATAATTGAGAGTATATAATACCTAATATCAAGATCATATCTCAAAATCTGGAGCTGGAACTCAAAATTCGATATCATACCATAAACCCTGATTTTATAAATGCCTACTCTCTCATTCTGAATCAGTGAAAAGTCACTGATAAATAGTCAAAGTTGCAGCACAGAAAAATCAGCTTATTTCACTGATTTTCAGTGAATTTTCGCTGATTTTTCAAAGAATTTCATTGATTTTTCTGCAATTTTCATTAATTTCTCTGTCTTTTCCTTGAATTTTCACTGATTTTCCAGGGATTTTTCTCACCAATTTGTTTTTAGTAAAAAAAAATTCACTGTTTTTCTCCTCCTGCTGCAATTCTGACTGTTTCTCAGTGATTTTCGATAATTTTCACTGATTTATAATTGAGAGAGTATGTATCAGAATCTGACATCACGCTTTGAGACCTTGAAATCGATCAGTTTATCTGAAAGGAAAGATCTGTCATAAAATTTGACTTTAGGTTCTCAAAAGTTCAAATTTGATGCATGTAATGTATTTTAATATGACACATTGACACAGTATCTAAAAAAAAACTTGACGTCACACACCTCAAAATATGACACTTTAAAAAGTTGACACCTTATTAGGGTGTTTTTCATAATGCAGCTATTTTTTTCGAATTTTGGAGCTTTCACTCCATGGGATTGTTCATTTTCCTTTGAAAATGAGATACTAAAAATTGTATTCCCCTCTGTATCGATAAAGGGCCATGGGCAGAACCCCTCTTTTTTACGAAATTCAACATAAGATAACATGCTATAAAAACAAAATAATGATAATAATAGTAATAAGAAGAAAGAAGCCCAATTTCCAAGTAATACGTACTTGAAAATCTAAAAATATGACTTGGGTACTTTTGATTTTTTTTACTATAAAAACACAAAATTCAAAATTTATTAAATTTTCATGCGATGTGCATAGCACGTGTAAGGAAAAAAACTGATGAAAATGTAATCTTGGAACAAACAACTTACATAGGTACTAATTATTTTGGCCTTAAAAGATGAATTTTGAACCCGAGGAATTATCCTGGAGAAGTTCAGGGAAACTTCGAATACTATAATTTTAGCCTTTTTCCGAATTCGAGGGTCCCCTGAATCCCCTTAGATGATTTCTCAGTTCCAGAATTTATTCGTAAAAAATCAAAATCGAGTCATTTTGATTTTTAAATAAGTAAGTCATCTTTTTGGAAATTTTGCATTATTTTTCAATTTTTAAATTTTTGTTTCTTTTTTATCATGTTATTCTGTGTTTAAATCCCATAAGAAGGAAGCCAGCGTGGGGCTGGTTATTAATCCAGGGAAGGGAACTAAAATGATCTAAATTTTAAAGGAAAATGAACCACTCTATGGTGGGGTGAGGGGGGGGTGAGAACTCTAAAAATCAAAAATTTGAATCCAGAACTGAAAAATTATAAAATTTTCTGCAAACTCCGAAACGTCTCGATACCGCTTCCAATCGATTCGTTAGTTTGAAAATACATAGCTTATTTATCTACCAACTTTCAGATTTTTACCTCCGTTTGGCATATTTTTTAATTTTTTCCAGGAAAATTTTTTGCTAAAAAATATGTAACTATTTGGACTGGAGTTGAGAATTTCAGAAAATGATGCTTCAATTGATCAAATAGGTCACCAATATTGGGTGGTAGAGGTCATATCGACCATTTTTATGGGCTTTTGACCAGAGCTGGAAAATTCCAAAATTTTCTGGAAACCCTAAAACGTCTTGAAACCACTTCCAAACAATTAAGGAGGTCGAAAATAGGGTATATATCAAATTTCAGTTTTTTTCGATAATTAGATCAAATTTTCATATTTTGCAGAACGATGAGATATATTAGGTACCTAATTCTGAAATTTCAAAAATTCGCCGAAATTCGAGAAATGAACTTTAGTACCTGAAATTTTGAATATGGGTTCTTTTATGATGTATTTCGATTTATTTTTGTTTCGGTTCAAAATTGTACTTCGAGTTGGGATACCTCCCTCGTTAGTCTTTTTTTGGGGTAATATTTTCATTTTTCACTCCGAAGTCCGAACCCAAAAGTTGTACCCAAATTGAAAAATTTTCCACTTTAATCGAGTGAGGTATCAAAATCGATGTTTTTTATTTTCGATTTTTTTGGCAAAAGTGAGTTTTGGAACCAAGCCCCTCATATATTACCTAATTCTGAAATTTCAAAAATTCGCCGAAATTCGAGAAATGAACTTTAGTACCTGAAATTTTGAATATGGGTTCTTTTATGATGTATTTCGATTTATTTTTGTTTCGGTTCAAAATTGTACTTCAAGTGGGATACCTCCCTCGTTAGTCTTTTTTTGGGGTAATATTTTCACTCCGAAGTCCGAACCCAAAAGTTGTACCCAAACTGAAAAATTTTCCACTTTAATCGAGTAAGGGTATCAAAATCGATGTTTTTTATTTTCCTGAATTCGTTTTTGTGGTTTCTCGACTCCATACATAAAATTGGACACGGAGTTGAGACGGGGTGAGGGTGAGTTAAAATTTTTTAACTTTATTAAGTCTAGTATCAAAATCAATGTTTTTGCTTTTTGACTTTCCTGAACCAATTTTTAGGGTCATTTTGGCCCCAAATCCAAAAGTTGACCCCAAACCCAAAAGTTGACCCCCTAACTGAGAGAAAAATGCTCAAAATTACGAACTTTTTTCAACTTTTGGCCCACCCTTACCCTTGAGAGTCGCTTTTTGCGTTCAAGATCAATTTTCAATAGTGAACATTGAGATTACCTTACGAACGTAATGTGGTAGTCTCCGCCCTCACTCAAATTTGGCAAAATAATACAATAATACAAAATTATTTTGGGTTGAAAAATCATATTTTGAGTTAGGAAAATTGTGAAAAATTGACCAAGATGGTGAATGAAGACTCATAATTTTATTCATTAGAAAATCCAAATTCAACTAGTCATTTTGCTAATGCACGAGAAAGCGAAAAAGACACAACAAGAATTGCACCATTTGCAATCTCCAAAACATCTCTGCAACCCCCTGCCCTCACATTGACTCCTTTCTCTCAATCGCCATCTCCGTGATCGCATATGCACCAGATACGCTTATTTTTAGCACACTCGTATCCAAAGTACTCGATACCGGATCCGCTGGTAGATTCAATACGACTATCTGTATCTACCGGCGCTGCACCAAGGACATTACAAAACCGGCGAAGACCGTCTGCCGCGAAGTTTTTTGGCCATACGACATCGCCTCGGTCATCTCGAGTCAGCAGTTGGACGCGACGATGGGCAATGGCGACGCGGCGCGGTGGCGATTAATTACGCGTATAGTCCATTTACATCATAAACGATGTGCATGCGCGCAACAAATATGCGGTTTTTAGTTATCACTGACACACGGGTAGGATAATTTGTTTGGCAATGCGGTTAACCTTGTTTGTTACTGGTCGCAAGTTGCGTTATCTACTTTCCAGCGCAGGCCAGCGACGGGCGAAATTTCAATATTCGGCGCGTTCTGGCCCGCAGTCGATGCCAATGCGGCCCATCGACGTCGAGCCGCTCTCCGGAAAGTCGAAGGACCAGTTACCAGTTATGGCAACCTTAGGTACTTATTTTATTGCCAACTCGCGAGTCTGCGAGTCGACTCTGCAAACTGCGTGTAAAACAAGGCCGTTGCCCTCGCCTCACCCCCTTCGCCAATTGTTTACTTTGTAACCAAGTATGCGTACCGAACTATCGATTTATATGCAGCTACGCTGTACGCATAATATTATTACCATCCGACGCAATGGCCAATTTCGTTCCTTTTTTCTTCTCGTTTGCTATTCCAACCTTCCAACACGGTTCGTTTCTTTTTTATGTATTTTTTCATTCGCGAAACCTACCTACATTGTATCTATACTCGTACGAATACACGAGTAGTTTCTAAACGAGATACATTTTACGTAGGCCTACACGCGTAAGTATATTATGAATAGGAAATGTGCGAAGATACGATTTATTCTTTCCCTTCTTTAATAATAACGAAATTAACGAGCAAGGATAATAGTTGCGTATTAGCCGAGTGTAAAAATCAAGGTTCAAATAGAAGGACAATATCCAAGGTAGAAGTGAACAACCGGAATATTGAGGAAATTATAGTACACAAAAATTTACCAATCATATACGTATTATAATTTCTTTTTTCCTCGCAATTATTTCAAAGCTACATACACAGCCGAGCACAATGTTCTTTATAATTGGTTGATTTAACAGCTGAATATTTTTTACGCACGTTTTCCCCTTCTCTTTATTCCTCCTACTGTTATACGTCGCTGCCGACGTTTAAAGTACACAGACCCACATAGGCCTACTGAAAAAAAAATGCCTATCTGGCCCATACGAAAAACACATAAAACAACACCGGTTGCGGAAAAAATAACATTACCTAAAGACCTTGTATTTGGAAATTCACATAAAAAGGTAAATGAACTGATTTCGCCGTCGAGGTGCCATGTCCTTGAGATAATTTTAATTACACGTATATTTTATCTTTGAGGAAGCATATTCTCGATAGTTTCGGGGGCGAGTATTATTTTCGAAACAATTATTCTCGAAGATGAAAACAAGTTCGGTTCTTCCACAAGTGACGAAAATTTTGCGATGCGACCCTCCGTCGACAGCGTTCATTAAACCGCGTCAAGGTGAAATGAACGGAAAAATACTACGTTATCAATGAGACGATAAATCATCGCGAGGAAAATCGTACTCGTACGTATACGAACGTCGATAAGGCAAAGCCGACTACGCATTTCCTCGACATATACAAGAACATTGTCCTAACTACGAAAGTTTTTACGTACAATGCATACGGATGGATCAACCTACACATGAGACCTACTCATCTCGTACCACCACATGCAATGCAAACCGTCGCAAGTTATGCATTCTCCCAAAGGATAGCGAAACGCATAACGGATGTCATCGATGATTTTTTCATTAACAAAACCGCTATCACACGCCGCCATAAACCAAATGAGTCGAATAACATGTGCTAGAATAGCTGAACAAAATTATCCGTCTAAATACGTTTCCTTACAAGTTTTTTTGTTTTTTCAACTCATTTGTCTGTTCACCGACTGAATTCGCTACTCTCTCAATTATAAATCAGTGAAAATTACCGAAAATCACTGAGAAACAGTCAGAATTGCAGCACAGGAGAAAATCAGTGAAATTTTTTTCACTGAAAACAAATCAGTGAAAGAAAATTACTGGAAATCAGTGAAAATTCACTGAAAACTCAGTGATATTTATGAAATTCACTGAAAAATCTGTGAAATTCTTTGAATAATCAGTGAAAAATCACTAAAAATCAGTGAATTTTACTGATTTTTCCTGTGCTGCAATTCTGACTGTTTATCAGTGATTTTTCACTGATTCGGAATGAGAGAGTACTGCTTGGAGCTTCTTAGTGTATGTGAAAGTTGGAAAAGTTTCAAATTACATCTTGGTCGTGTTTCTATTCACTTGTAAGAGTAGATGTGTATTTTTGTGCTCGGTGTAGCTAGGCCTGGTTAAACGAATTTAAGCTTATTAATTATTCACGTTATTTTTGAAGGGATGTTTTTATCATATTTACTAAAGAAACAGAACTTCAAAGGTAATTGTAAGTTTTCCTGGCGCAGTTTATCGTCCAATTGACCCGTTAATCGTGAAATATTTGGATATCTTATGTTTGTTCTTTTTTTTTTTCAGTTTCGATGGAAGGAGTTCACGAAGAAAAGTGTTTAGAAGAATGTAGGTGAGTACATATAATTAGGTGTTTTTTTTCTCACTTTATTCGTCCCTTAATTGATTTTATTGGATGTAGTGGTTTCATAACAAATATTTAACAAGAAGGGTAGAAAGGGTGTCAATGGCCGAATCCCCTCTGAAAAATATTTTTGAGATTTCAATTCTCCGAATTGAATTTATTAATTTGGCTCGATTTAATTTTATTCCTTCAGAGTTGACGGGGGGGGGGGGGAGTTTTTGGAGCCAATGCCGGAACGAATTGGAGTTGACTTATTAAGGAATTAATAAAATTGAAAAATTCTTACTGATATGGATTTTTTAATTTTCCGACTAATGGTACAATTTTTTTTAATTTTTTCAACTCAAAACGAAAATTTTCCAGAAAATAATGTCACTTCCGAAAAATTTTCAACTCAAACCTAAGACGACTAAATATGCTATTTTGTCATTATGGGGCAGGGAGGCGGAGGGAATGGTGTTGGTACGATATACCCTCTTTGCATTTTTCCTCAGTTCGGCCTTGTGTTTGATGACTTGATTATTTACTATACTACCTCTCAAGGAATACACAGACATAATTGTGAGGAGGGGGAGGGGAAAGAGCAAAATTTTTAAAATTTTAGCCTCCTATATGATTTCTCTCAATACAATATTCCTTTGATTCAAAAATGCAGAATTTTGCAAATTTTATATGAAGAATATTCAATTGGTCACAATTTTTGTAAATCTTCCAATTCGAATACAGGTCTATATCTAATTTTTCCACGTTTCGACTGAAAATGTAATCTTGTCATTGGAAGGGTAAATTCTAGCAGTGTTTTAACCTTATTTCTTTCGATCAGTGCGTAAAACGAAATTGGACTCTGGGGGAGCTATAATATTGATACTCCCTCTCAACCGACTGTTTTCCAGTGACCTTTTTTCGGAAGGAAGATTCTGTTGAAAAGTGTTATCAGTGGCCCAGCGTAACATGCACGACTCAGGCCAGGTGATCAGAAATAATGAAACTTGAGCAAAAAAATATTTAAATATGTGATTTTTGTAAACATTTTCTTGGATCGAAACTGATTTCAAAATTGGAATAAAACGTTAAAAAAATAAATTTAGAACATTTCAAAGAAATTAATTGAAACATTAACGTTGTAAAGAGGTATTTTTATTCAGAAATCTGTCAAAAAAACAAATAACTTTTAATAGTATTTCAAATTATCTGATTTTTGATAAAGGCATAAGAAAAGGAGAGAGGTACCGCTACCTATATTATGGGTGACTACTGTTTTGCATTTTTTCTCAAAAATTGAAAAAGAGATAGGGTCTAGATCTTAAAACGACATGGTAAAAATTTCATTCCTAAATTTCACATTTACCCTTTCGTGAACCCTAAAATTTGGCAAAGTTCAAAAAATGTTTAAAAATTGGAGAATTTTTTTTTTTCAAAAATGGGTTGGATACCTACCTTTACCTAAGAATACCACTGGTTTCCATTTTTTTTCATTATCCTATTTTTTCAGGGTCCTTAAAAAATGATAATTTTTTCAAATGTTATTAGGTTATTACATTTATGTACATTGAATATTTTAATCTTTTGAAATGATCGACTCGGGGGAAACTTTTTCAATAAGACCTTTTTGATTTTTTTTTTATTGCTTACTGAAAAAACGTGAAAAAATGTTTTCAAGGACTCCCGAAAAATTAGGTGATGATGAAAAATGGGTGCCAATGGTACATATTTTTGGAAAAATATTCATTTTTGAAAAAAACATCAATATTTCAAGAATTTTTGAACATTGTCAAATTTTAAGGTCCGATGGGAGGGGTAAATCCGAAGTTGGGGTGAAATTTTTACCACGTCGTTTTGCGGTACAAGCAAAACTTTTCAACTGCTCCTGTTCAGCTTACAAAAAAAGTGCAAAATGTCTCGCCCCTAAGCTACCATCCCCTTTAATTTGCCCCAAAATTTTGATATGATTATAGTATCCATATCAAATGGTACGTGTTTGAAGATGCAGACTTCAAATCCACGCCCCCCTTCCCCTATATGGGTTGAAATTTCGAAAATCATAAAAGGTTGTGTGATAGATATTGTGGTATGTTTTCGGGGGTGCTGAACACGAATTAGGTCTTATTTTGAAAAACTGACCCTTACCCCCCCTCCCTCACTCCTTGGGATGCTTAGAACAAATTATGGACTTTTTTTAGATCAAACCGTTTTTGCATGACTTTTTTGTTTAGATTTTGAATGAACTTTTTTCAGTTATAAAAGTAAAATGATTGCCTCTAAACAAGTATTTGTAATAATTCAGATATTAAATTATTGTAAAAATAGACTTCACCTGGTTGATTTTCTCTTCGAATGAAAAATGAAAATTATTTCAAACATTTTTCATCAACTTATCATTTCCAAAAAATACTTCATTCGTATCCTCTTCCCACCTCATAACATCCGAAAACATAAACTTCTAAATGGGACAAATTTATAATCATTTACCTATCATATCTGAGTTATTTTTATTTTAAATCCTCCCCCTTCAAGCCTCCTCCTCAGCACATTATCTCTAAATTCGCACTAGATTCTACCTAGTTGGTAAAAAAACACGAATTTCCTAGGAAAATCGAAATTACCAAAACTATTAAAACCCCAGTTTCGATTAAATTTAAACCATAATTTAAGGACCTGATAACGAGAATAATAGCGACATGAATTAGTCAATTTATCAACTCTCGTCACGGGCGTTTTTCCTCTTTCACAAAAATCACGTGTTTTTTCCAACACATCTTCCAACTGCCTACATTACGAAACGAAACCTGTAGCCAAATTACGTATAGGCGATCGGTTATTAATTTTTTCACCACGCAATTGAAAGTCTCAAGGAAGTAAAAATTTATTAGCAAATTGTCCTTATCGCTAAAATTTTTTGTATAATCCTTGAACTTTGTGGTAGCATCGTTTTTTTAAACAGTCCGGAAACGAAGTTAACCGAAATACCGGTTAATCGAATCAAAACTAGTAAATACGTACATTTTTTCGGATAAAACTAGTCTGTCGTACTATTCTACAGTACTCGTACACCTAGTTCCATCGTATAACGAATCCTTCGCCGAACGACACGTCGCGAATCGTAAATGAGTTATTCGCGAACGACTATTCGTCGTGTATATTACTAATATATTCAAGTTCTTGGCGAATAACCTGTTTACTGCGTGTACGCAACTGGTGCGCTTGTATCTTAGTTTATATGTATGGAGAATAAAAAATACATGCGAGAACATGTTTCGTACCGCCCATTTATAACGAATCCCTATTTTTGGACTGGCCAACACTGTGAACTTTGAAGTTTATAAGGTCATCGATGAAAGTACACGTCATAAAGATGTAAAAATTTTCGCTAATTATTTAGGCAGTAACAAGTACAACTGAAATCATTTTCGTACTATGGATGGAAATAATCAAAATTTTTTAAAATTAGCGTCAAAAAACCTACAAATTAGGTTATGAAAGTGTTTATTTTTACGCACACGTAAAAAAACCTTCAAAGTTTCATGAACGGCCTTGACACGCGCGTTCGGCGTCGGCCGATTTTGTTGCTGTTTCAGGTAAAATTATTTCATACGTGGATAAGTACACACATAAAGATATTGAAATTGTTTTCGAGTCTTTTTCTGTCTTTCTTTTTTTTCCTTCTTTGTTGGCGTATTTTCTTTCCACTTGCGGCTTGATTTTTATTATTATTATTTTTATCGCCTAACTAATGAAGAACAAATGGGAACAATTATTTTCCAGTTTCCCTACCCAACCCCCCCTCTCCTGGGTGCGAAAATGTACCCATTTTTTGGGTTGTTTTTCGGGTATAAATCATTAATTTTATTGTAATTTACACCACAATTACTCGATCGAAAAGCAATTAATCGTGATATGAGATTTTAAATTACTGCAAAAAAAATGTCAACAAGAGTACCATAAAATGTTTGTGGAGTATTTTGATATTATCATCGAATTGTTACTCTCTAAATCCAAATCAGTAAAATTTAACTGATTTGCAGTCATTTTTTACTGATTTAACTCACAGGAATTGGACCGGCCAAATTTACTAATTATCTGTAAAATTAACTGATTGAATTCAGTAAAAAATAACTGGTTTATAAACCAGTTGTTTTTTACTGAATTCAATCAGTTAATTTTACAGATAATTAGTAAATTTGGCCGGTCCAATTCCTGTGAGTTAAATCAGTAAAAAATGACTGCAAATCAGTAAATATTTATAGATCAACACGTCAGAATAATATTTTTAAAATATTATAATTAATTTTTAAAAATATAGTAATTAGTTGACAGTAATAATTTTATTATCACTATTATTACATTTTTACGAGGTAACCAATGGTACTACTTTCATTCAAATCGGTGAACGAAAAATCCCTGTACCTATTGGGGATTCGAACCTACGATCTAACGACCCTACGTTCCTATTCCTACCTACCTAACTACTAGACTACGGGGACTTAATTGGAACTATCTCATTTAAAGTAGTATATATGCCTGTGATACCAATGTTCTTACTTCCTTTTATGCAACTTAATTTTTATGTTCAAGTACAGGTAATTAATGTATATACGTACAGAATTTTCGCTTGTGCATATTTAAGGAAAATACAATGTTTCGAAATTTTCAAGATGGTGCATAAAATCAAAATTTTTTAAAGTTTTCAACGTATCAAAAATAAGTTTGTTTAAAATTGATTAACTATTGTCAAGTATCTCATTTTAAAATAACGTCTATGAAAATTTCAACAATGAGGTACCCCAACTCAAAATAAAATTTCGAGTCCAAACAAAAAAAAAAATCGAAAGTACATCATAAAAGAATCTTATATCGAAAATTTTAAGCGCTGATCTGTATTTCTCGAATTTTGGTGATTTTCTTGACATTTTGAAATTATCTAATATAGTCCAGCAAAATAAGAAAATTTGATCTAATCTACGAAACAAACTAAAATGTGGTATATACCGTATTTTCGACCCGCCGAATTGATTGGAAGCAGTTTCGAGCAAGGTTGTATGTAAATGTAATAACGGTAACGAAAAGTAACGTGAAATATCATAATTTCAAGAATGGAATGGAACGGATCAATTAAAAACAAATAATGAAATTTTGTGTTTAAGAAGACAAAACAAAATGAAAAATTCCGTTATTACAACCCTGGTTTCGAGACGTTTCGGATCCACCAGAAAATTTTGGAATTTTCCAGCGCCGGAGAAAAGCCCATAAAAATGGTCCATGAATTTCAGCACTTGTAATCGCAAATTACTCATTGATGACCTATTTGATCGATCAAAGCACAACTTTCCGAAATTCGTAACTTTAAGTTCAAATCCACATTTCTGGGCAGAAAATTTTTCTGAAAAAAAAAATTAAAAATACGTCCCATACTGCATGTATCGAGGTTTAAAGCTGAAAGTTGGCAGGTACCCTAGTTCATACATGCCGAATCGATTGGAAGCGGTTTCAAGACGTTTAGGAGGAACCGGAACATTTTGAAATTTTTCAGCCCTGGAGAAAAACTCATAAAAATAACCATAAATGAACTTCAGCATCTATAATCATGGATTACTCATTTAGGCGACCTATTTGATGGATTAAAGCACAATTCTCCAAAATTCGTAGCGTTTATTTCAAATTCATATTTTTTTTGGCAGAAAAATAATTTTTCCCCAAAAAAATTGTCATCAAAAAAATATGGATTTGAACTCAAAGACGCGAATTTTGGAAATTTGGCTTTGATCGATCAAATAGGTCACCAATTTGGGTAATTTGCGATTAAAGGTGCTGATGTTCATCCAATCGATTCGGCAGATCGAAATTAAATACACCAAATTTCAGCTTTTTTCGCTGATTAGATCAAAATTTCATATTTTGCAGAGCTAGGGCTATAACATAATTTTAAAATCTTAAAAATTCGCCAAAATTCGAGAAATGCACTCCAGCTTTTGAAATTTTCAATATATTATGGGATTCTTTATGATGTCTTTATTTTCAATTTTTTTGTTTGGGTTCAAAATGTTATTTGGAGTTTGGATACCTCCCTTGTTAGATTATTCCGAACAATTGAATTACATTTCCCACCTTTTTACAATATTTTTCATTGTTTTTTCAAATAAAAATTCTATAATTTTTTACATTACCTATATTTCTGACAATCTTTATGATCACTGAGCTACTTTAATTACTTGCATTTTTAAGTATGTAACAGACAAGACAGTCAAACCTGGAACTTGAATACCTTCATGACGTCACTATTTCATACCGCTGAATATCGTTTCGACTTTTTTTTCAAAGTCCAGAATATTTACGTCATTTTTAAACAGCTTAGAATTTTCTGAAAAAACTTTTCCAATTTTTTTCCGCGTAATTTTGTCAACTGATTTTTTTTCTGGAATTATTCTTCCACGATAATTTTTTTTCATAATTTTCTCACTTGAAATTATTCTGACGTAATTGTTTTTCACTGAAATTTTTCTTGAAGAATTTTTCCATTGTTGAACTTACATTTTTTTTTGAAAAGAATGATTTCTGTTTAATTGACGTCATAAAAATTTTGAGGGGAAAAAATCGAGTTGAAAAAATATTGAGAAAAAATTTAGACGCGGAGAAATTCTTCAGAAGAAAATTTCAGACGTGAAAATTGTGAGAAAAGGAAAACTATTTTTTTATGGCGTCAATCAAACAGAAATTATTATTCTTTTCAAAAAAGATGTAAGTTCAACAATGGAAAAATTCTTCAGAAAAAATTACTGGTGAAAAAATTGTGTCAGAAAAATTTCTGTTGAAAAAAATTTGGTCGAGAAAACATGAAAAATAACATCAGGAAAAAAATTCAGTTGAGAAAATTCTAAGAAAAAAATTACGAGGAAAAAATTTGTAAAACTACTTCAGAAAATTCTAAACTGTTTAAAACTGATGTAAATATTCTAAACTTTGAAAAAAAAAAAGTCGAAAAGACATTCAGCGGTATGAGTAGTGACGTCATGAAGGTATTCGAGTTCCAGGTTTGACTGTCTTGTACATAACAATTTCTTAGAAATGAAAAAGTTTAACGTATTTTTGAGCGTTTTTCTAATGGTAACAATGTTACTTTATACGCATGCGTTACAGGAACGTTGCACTGGCAGCTCAGTAAAAATTAACTGATTTAAGCAGTGATTTTTAGAAACTGTAAAAAAATCAGTAAACATTTCTTGATTTACTGGAAAAAACAGTGAAAATATGTTAATTAAATCAGTACATTTCAAATCAACTGAAAACCAGCTTAAAATGTCAAAAAAGTACTGATTTCAATAAATTTTAACTGATTTACAATTAATCTTACTTATAATTTCAGTAAAATTTATTTTACTGGAATGAATCAGTTATATTTTTACTGATTTGGATTTAGAGAGTACAGACGAAAAAGAAACACGTTTATTTTACACGCACGAAGAAACGATAAAAAATGTCTGGGGTGAGGGGGAGGGGGGAGTTGGTCTTAAAATAAGTCGAGACTTTGACTGGATTTTATGAATGGATGGGATCATTAAGAAATTTGTCGAGGTGCATAATTTGAAATATTGTGATTAAAATTGGATCAATTTTGGGCTTAAAATTTGTCAAATGCATATGAGGATAAAGAAGAGGACGTGAAGGTCATTTGAGAGCCATTTTTCCGTTAACTATACTTCTAAATCTGAATCAGTAAAATTTAGTGAAATTCTGCCTCTTTGAATCAGTGAAATAAATTTCACTGAAAATCAATAATTTTTCACTGATATTTCAGTCAAAAATCGGAATTGACTGAGAAATCAGTGATTTTCAGTGAAATTTATTTTACTAGTTAAAAAACGCATTTCACCAAATTTGATCATTTCAGATGGATAAGATTACAAAGTTACAACTGATTCTACCTTATTTCAAAATTTTCATGACACAAACAACATAATTAATCCCTTCCCCTCCCTTGGAATTACAATCACCACCTCCTCTAACATTTCGTACCCCATTTTCTTACACCCTTTTCGTAAAAAAAAAATGAGGAAAAACTATACAACGATAAAATCTAGAACAGTATAATTTTATCATGCGAAACGAAAGTCACGACACGGTGAACTTTTTGCATTGTTGGTAACACGTTAAACATCGGTTGGAGTTTTTTCGGGAAAGAAATCCGAACCGATTCGCATGCAGCTCGTACACGTGTCTGTTGGAAACCAACCAGCCCACCCTGATCGCTTCAACGTAAAAGAAATTAATGGAAAGCGTTCGAAAATGATGTAATTTTCGCAATAAAACACTTTACGAGCATTAACGTAAACACCGCTAATAATTCAAACGTACCGAATTCACGAAGAAAAAAAACAATCACATAAATTAGAACCAGTTTTTTTGCAAAATTTATCGCCAATTAAACCTTTCTTTGGTGTATTTATTTCGCTTTTTTTTAATGCACCCGCTTCAATTATGCAAATATTTAATAAATGTTTTAAGACTCTGGAAAGCGAGTAAATTTTCTCGTACGAGTTTTACGTAGGTATAGCGGAGTTGTCGCGGTGATTTTTCGGCCAGACACCTACGACTGATTGGTATTGAACATCGAGGAGATACCTAATTAACCTGCGGTTTTATGCTGGTGTTTTTCTTTTTCGAAAAAAATGAGCTGACGCGTTAATATGAAATTTTTATACTTACGAGGTTATACGCAATGATTCGAAATAATTTAATGTTCGACCGGCACGCCATTCTTACAAATTATTCGACGTATATTGCTATTTTGCCGCCATTATTTCGACCAAATGACCGAATTATTAAAATATGCGAAATTTTATACAGCCCTGGATAATCTACACCCCGGTGTTATGGTGTTTAATGGAGGCGAGCTTACATTCGCCGGCGTAATCCGAAATTTTGAGTGCATGCGTAAATTTTTAGGTTTGTCTGATAATCTTCCTGATTGGGAAAAAATTAAAAATTTCCTTATTGTGGCGATTTTTCCTACATTTAAAAAAAATTGGAAGTAGGAGACGAACCAAAAAAAAATTATTGAACGAAAAAAGAAGATATGAAAAAATTTTCTGATGTAATTCTCAATTTTTCAGTTCAAAATGCATTTTTTCTCCTGTTTTCACGAATATATTCAAATTTTATGTACAATTTTCTAAAAGCTTTCATTTATTCCACCACCTCCTCCACTTCTCCTTATGGTTTAATGGAAATAAAAAGACAAAGGTATTATTTTCAGGAAATAAGTGAAATTGGTATTATTTGTGGGAGGAGGAAGAATGAAAACAACTAAAACTTTTGACAACGATTTTTTCTGAATTTTTCGACTTCGATGCGAATTTCCTTCATTTTTTCATGTGAACAACCCAAAGCGAAGTTTGCTTATTATGTAGAAAAGTAAAAAATCAAAAATTTTCGACTGATATGAATTTTTTCTGATTTTTCTGATTTACAGTGTGGTTTTTTCTATACGTACCGTAATGTGGGGCGAAGTTGATCAAATCTAGCAGTTTTTCCTACATTTTGTGCCCAATTTTTTCTCAAAAAATTCCGAAAAAATTAGGGTAGGTAGGGGCATCCTCCAGCTACACATTGGCTTAAAAACAAATTTTTTTTTACCATACCTGTATCCTACATAAATTCTCAAAAAGTGATCCACTTCGCCCCACTAGGGGGGGTGAAGTTGATCACCTATTGTTTTTCCATATAAATCGACTTTGACAAGTAAAGGGATGAAGTTCATCGATGGAATATGTTACCTAAGTATACCAGAGTCCTTCTGGTCCATCCCCCTTCCCCCCCCCCCCCCCCAAAAAAAAAGAAGTAAAATGAAAAATGACAAAAAATTTTATGTTCAAAATTTTTAAAATTAAAAAAAAATTTAAAGTAAAAAATAAGTTTAAAATAGGTAGATTTATTCTACATTTTTGTAATTTATGTTATTAAATTGATAACGGCCGCGGCCGCAAGAGAAACCAGACACTTTTTTTAATAATATCGCTGACTTTAGCAATGTTAATGTCGAAAACATTCGGAAATATAAAAGTCGTATTTTTAAACGTAACTTTTTTTCTCAAGTAAGAAATTTCGAATCCTTTTTTTGGTAAAATTCTCAAAATTTTTCCGATGAAAAATCGTGATCTTTTTTCCGTCGGAAATTTTACCAAAACAAAATCATCCACCTTGAAAGAACCTTTGGGTGGTTTTTCGGAAGGTGTTGTTGCTTGTTCTGAAGGTGTCTCAGCTTTTTTTGAAGATGTGGCGTTGCCGGCAAGCATTTATGGCTTTTTCCATAAACTTTGGATCGTAATTCACAAAACGCTGCGGACCCAGCTTCTTTACATAATTCCGAACCATGATTATATTAGTGATCAACTTCACCTGTTGAATTACAAAATTTCATTAACGATAGTCTAATTGATAAGGAAATGATGAAAAGTGAAAAAATGTTTCTGAAACCTTGTTACCAGAGGTACACAATATCATATTAAACAATTCAAAATCACTTACCTATCATAATCTGACATCAACATAAGTTATTATTTCAAATTTGAAAAAAATTGAAAATTTTATCATACACAAAATTTATTTTTTTTGGCACGTAAACATCAACATTACTATTCAAACACACCATTATTATTATTAGCCAGGTGGCCCACATCAAAAAAAAAAAATTTTTCAGCTTCCGAAAACTTCCGCGAGGAGCGCTAAGTAAATATTTCACGAAAAATAGGAATGATCAACTTCGCCCCACCTGATCAACTTCGCCCCACATTACGGTACCATACCTACCCAAAAAAAACAAATTTTCAAAAGTAGATACCAAAATTCGGGAGTTATTATTTTGTACCTAGTAAAAATTACCATTTTCTAAAAATAACAATCATTTTCGGAAAAAATCATCATTATTGTTAAAAATTTCCATTTCCGAAAAAATCATCATAAAACTATTTCTGCCGTGAAAATTTTCAATTTTCAAAATAAAAACGATAGTAAATTCTCTCCCCCCCCCCCCAAGATATCAAACTTCACTTTGAAAATTTTTCGACTCGAATCCACCGACGTGTGATTTTGCAATGTTTTGAAAGAGTCATCTTTCCCCTCTGCCTCTTCGTTTAGTCCAGTTATGATTTTTTGACTCGAACGACTTAAATTTCAAAATAATCCAAAACTAAGGGTATCACTTTTGCGAGTTTTCCAACTAAAACGTGATTTTTTGACTAAACACGTTTCTATTTTTGTGGTGGAGGGAGAAGTTGCTTATTTCATCCCCACCTTAGTTCAATCAGACTTTTTTCATCAAAGTAATTCTGTATAAAAAGGAAAATAAAATCATTAAAGGGAACAACAGAACTAAAAAGTAAATATTTTCTTATTATTGAATTTCAAAAAAAAAGAAAAAAAAGTTTTCAAATTTTACCTTTTCCATTTTATTACTCAAGTTTTCAACTTCTGAACCACAGATTTTCCACTTTCTGTAAGATTTTACGAACTTTACCGTTACCTTTCTTCTTCAATTTTGACGAAAATAAAACGAAAATAATTCAATATTCAATTATTAAAACTTCAAAATATCCATAGGTTGAGGCAAAAATGTGATATTTCCAAGTAAGAATCAAAGCTGGAATAGAAATAAGGTTAGATCGAGTAATGAAGGGTGCAAATAGGATAGAATATCTTCTCCCATAATTACAGAATATTGCATTTTTTTTAGATATTTTTAGTTGGAACATTTTTGAAATTAATTACCCCTTTTTTAAACAAATTTTTTTATTGAGCTTCGAGACAAAAAAATTAGAAAGATTTCATTTCATTCGCAAATTCTTTAGATTTTTCCTTTTTAATAATCCAATTACAGTTCATCCATGAATGAAAGAACTAAAAACTATAAATTTTCCAATTCGGATGAAATTTTTTCCAACACAAAATTCCAATTTCTCTCACTTTTTTCAACTCAAAAGGCAAAATTTTTCCATTGTCTGGGGAAAATGCCACTACCTTTGTAAATTTTTCAGTTCAAATGTAAGTTTTTGATTGAAAATGTTTTTTTTTTGACATTTTGGCAATTTTGAAAGAAACCTGTCCCCTTCCCCTCTTCGACTCAGTCTTGCTAATGTTTATCAAAAAAATTCCAAAAAAAGAAATCTTGGACTTATTTTTGTCAAAAATGTTTTTGGATTTCAACCAGTTTTGATTTATCTTAAATCGAATCTATTTCGAAAAAGAAAAATAAACCTCAGACTTTTTTCGACATAAAAAAATCATCATAACTTGAAAAAAGTTCGGCATTCATTGTTGTTTTGTTCTAAAACGTTTTTCAATCTATTCAATCCATTGCCTCGTATTGGAAACCCCTATTCCGATACTTCAGGTCATGGAAATATAGGTAAAGTTCACGATATGTTTTTCGCGATAAAGAAAAACATCGTCAATTGCCCGTAGGTCTATAGCCTGTTACATTTTGAGTAAGTTGTTGAAAAAAAAAAAAAGGACAATACAAATGCCACGTACATCATAATGCCTTCCTATCAAGACAAGGACATGTCGTGGAACGCCACGAGTCGACTCTCAATAGAGAATCAGTTCGTTCATTAACGAGCGAATCGCTCGGTCATTCAACAGTTCGTCTGTCTTCGTTTATCTTTTAAGTTGTAACAATGTGATATTTATATGTTCGTTATTAATAAAGCTGTAAAGCTCAAAGTTTCACATTTATTCGTAGCTAAGCTCTACGACATGGTAGCAGAGACAATAAAGATCCAGAAAAGTGCAACTTTGCATCAAAAATACATTCGTTAATGTATTTTTTCGCGTTTTTTAGCACATCGTTTTTGTGCACACGTGTTCATCTCGCGCCTCGATATGGTAAAAGCATTCGTTTTTCGCGTACAATTTTGTTTATTTCATTCATGTAAGTCATTTAGTTTCTTCGGAAACGCAGCATTTTAAATCATTTTGTGTCTCTGTTTGACACACCCACTTTCATCACTCAAGATGAATACCTCACACGAGACATTGTATGAACAATGTCTCAGCAATCTGAATTCATCAGTCACATCCGTTGCAGCTGTTTTGCAAACATCACCAGTTGATTTCAATCAACTACGCATTCATTTCAAGAAAATGGAATCTGACGCAATCCAAATGGAATCATTCCGGCCTGTTTCCAATGCATCCTTATCATACGATTTCATCTCTGCATTGAGACCATTATCTCAAACCAAACGTTTAATTCCGAAGGTAACACGCATATTCAATCAATACGGTGAAAAGCTACCAGAAAAAGTTGAACCTGTTTCCACTCCAGTTCAAGCAATTAGTGCTGTGATTTCTAGCAACCTGAATCCATCAATCTCCGAATCTCAATCAGCTGAAATCACACACGCCTCATCTCATGTAAACAGTGTTTGTCAACCTGAAAGCATCGTTATCACCTCATTGCCTATGGAAAATACTGCTTGTATCTCGTCATCAATCATTCCAGCTGGTGTTATTCTTCATTCGAATTATACAACTCCAAACAGTATTCAATCATCTGTTCTCAAAAATTCACCTCAATCGGAAAAATCGCCACCAGTGGATCATACCAACATCTCATTCAACTCCAAAACATTCGTTTCAAAGGTTTGTGTAACCCATTCTGTTCAGAAAAGTGAACTTACTTCATTCATCAAAGCTCCAGTTAAAATTCGTTTCAAAGGACCTAAAATCAAAGTACCAGATTTGTTTCAAGGTAACCATTTCCAAATGTATTCGTTTTCCAGTGTTTTATTTGATTTCAAGCTTAAAATTACTCAATGCTTTGTGAATAATGATAAATTTTCATTCTTATTTCTTATCGATTTGTTCAAATACGTGTTTAAAGATAAGCTCTTTCTTGCATTTTGTAATTCAAATGTTCGTTTTTCATTTCATTTAGATATACGTTTCTGTATTTCTAGCCTTGTGTATCCTTATGGATAACTACTGTGTTTCATAATTCATTTCAGATTATTTCTTTATTTTACTCATTCATTCGTTTTTATCATTATAATTTTATAATCTCATAGTTCATGGTAATTGAAAGTATCATTACCTCATTGTATTAGTTTTAGCATTACGTTTCTTTCTGATTTATTTCCAAAATTCATCTATTTTGTAATTTTTCAAAATTTCAATTTCAATTTTGTTATCATTCGATAATTCCATAGATTAATTTTTTTTCACAGATTCGTGTTTTAGCATAGATCATTTAAGTTTAGATTCATTTTATCACATTTTTTTTTTTTCTCTTTTGCCCGGAGTGTCGTGGAACGCCACGAGTCGACTCTCAATAGAGAATCAGTTCGTTCATTAACGAGCGAATCGCTCGGTCATTCAACAGTTCGTCTGTCTTCGTTTATCTTTTAAGTTGTAACAATGTGATATTTATATGTTCGTTATTAATAAAGCTGTAAAGCTCAAAGTTTCACATTTATTCGTAGCTAAGCTCTACGACAGGACATAGCGGAGATAAATATTATCGCAGTGGCTACTTCCTATCCAACAAAAATATATATTGTCAGGATTTCGCTAGAAAAAAACTGGCTATTTAAATTCGAAAACCGAGCGCGTAATCAATTGCTTATCACTATGACATGATTTCATTCCAATAGCTCTACATACGTAATATTTGCCATACATTAGAGGGGAAATAAAACAACGACTGGCGATAAACCATCGTGAACTTCTCATCACTAATTCAAGCAAAATCATCGTGGCTATTTGAAAGAACGACATGTCATGCGATTAAGACATCACGCTGGCGTTAAATTCGAAAATAAAAAAAATCCTTTCCACAAGGTAATTGCTCGGTGTAGTGCGAATATTCCCTATAACGTTGGCATGCTAACTACTTCAAAGTACATTCGTATTGCGAACCTCACGCGAATTACGTAACATGGCTTGAAACGACCATCTTCGAACTTGTTGAATACTCGATGAATTTGAAAGTTCAAATCGTTTTAAAAGTTTACAAGGAGAGGAAATATCGCGAGCTACGATTATAAACAGTATGATACGAAATTTGGCAACATTGTGTCGTGTTTTGCGCCTATATGTATATCGATGTACGAGCTATTGGCGTTCGTATGTAATTGTCAAGTTAATTTCCTCCCCACTTTCGTTTGTCTTTTCTCGTCAACGAGCAGATAAAACCGATTTCATCAAAGTATCGTCGCAATTTGAACTTATTAACACTTTCACTGTAAGAATTTAAAAGGTCTCTTTGAACTTCGTTCAGACATATGTACGCGCATCTATATTCGTATATCTACATGTGTATTATTATGCAACGCTTATAAAACACCGGAGGGGGTAGGGGGAGGGAAAAAACCCAGAGTGCAATCCGCACAGCAAAGCAAGGCGGTGGTTGCGGTACCGCTTGAGTAATTCATATGCGAAGAAGAAATGTTAAACCACGATGTTGGGAATCAACCCTCTTTAAGAAGATTTCAGTCATGTTCGTTGCACATTAACTGGATCTTATTACGGAGCTATAGGTCAACGGCCGTGACGATTTATTTTTATTTTTGCAGCAGTTCGTCTTGTCTCATGGCAAGGGATCTATAAATCTACCGAAAAAGAAAAGAATTCGCTATTTATACGAAGACGAATTCCGCATTTGAAGATGAGATGATGCTTAAAAGAGAGTCAATGCCCTGAACCGTTTATTTTCGCTGCAGATGGTACAAATTTTAGAAAACGAAGGGGATAGTAATTTGGCATTTTTGAATTCGGAATCAAATCACATAAGAACATCGTGAATGTAGCCCACTGGTAACCACGTCGCGGATGACTTTATTAATAGGAATATAATCTAATTAAGAAGTTCGTCGAAAAAAACCTGAAGGTTCTAGTTCGCCAACCAAATATCTATCCATTGGTAACCTTCGCACTAGTAGCGGAAATTTTAGTTTAGTCATGAAGTCTAATGACTTGCATTTGGAATGATGTTTTCCTTCTCTGATCACGTCGGATCGGTTACATTTCAAGCTAGCCATCCGTCGAGTTGACTAATGATACGAATAAAAGGAAAAGTAGTCGATTGAGGTGTATCTACAGGGATAAAAACGACCACGTAAATGTGCTAACAGTAACAGGTCTGTGTAAAAATTCGTAGTACCGAAACCTATCAAGCGCCATGTTGCGAAACTACTCTGGTCTGGTGACGTTCTATTTTCTACTTTGACTAGGAAGAAGTAAAGAAACGAATTTGTTGGAAATATGTTGCTATTAATTTATAGCAGTGCTCCTGTTTCAGAATGCTCCATTCAATCGGATCACAAATACCATTAAAAGAACATAAGGATAGCCAAAAATGGTCGTAGAGGAGACGTGTGTGGGGGGGGGGGGGAGACAAGAGTCTTGAACTCTCTTGACTACACTGAAAAAACAAATAAATAAATTATACCTATCCAAAATAATAATAACAGAACACCATTCACAAAGTTGGCAAAATTTATTCTGAAAAAATAATATTATTTTTCGCGAAATTGGGTAAAATTTATTTTTATGCAATAAATTTTATCAAATTTTGCGATAAATATTGTTATTTTTTTAGAATAAATTTTGCCAATTTTGTGAATGGTGTTCCGTTATTATTTTTTTGGATAAAATTCATTTTTTTTAATGAAATTTATCTCTTTTTGGATAAAATTCATCATTTTTTGGATAAAATTAATCATTTTTTAAACACTTTTTATTTATTTTTCATTTCTCATTTTTTCCAGTGTATTGAAATTGTTAAAAAAATATGATGAAATTGCAGCTTTTGAGTACCTTTTTCTCGCCAAATGTTTTTCGCTCAAATACAATAAATTTTTTAGATAAAATTAAATTTTTCTTCGATAATCCCCCCCCCCCCAAGTCCTGTCTGATTACACCATTGAAAAAGGCTGAAATATTAGAACATCTTTCAATCATGTGATTGTAATCGATTTTTTAATAAAAATTGATTAGGTAATTGATCTTACAATAGCGTTTAATCAAATCTCATCTCAAATGAAACACCAAGATATAAGATTATACAGTTTCCAAATATGGATCCAGAGTCAAGTCAAAAAATATCTTTCATCTTTACCACTGAATTGAAGTGGCGTAATTAGAAATATGATCAAGGAGGTTTTTTGTGACTAGAAAATCATCATCTAATTTTGAAAATTGTTGAAAAATGCCCATTATTATTTTGTAAAAAGGCGAAGCAAAATCGGTTTTTTTTTTTTTCAAAAAAGAGTCCTTCAAAAATAAAAGTTTCATAATTTTTCTCTCAAGGGAGATCTAGACCCCGCCCTCCTCTCAAAAATGACTTCGCTGAATTGAAGCAGGATAAACAGGAAAAATATATTTGGTATAAGATTTCTGTACCTATGATGAATTCATCATTTTCCCTCCAAATTTGCATTATTTCACTTATAGGAATATTGGTGATGAAGAGAAGCAAAAAAAGGAGAAAGGTGAAACAAGGATGAAAGACTGAATGCAAGAAAAGCAGGGGAAGATCATTCAAATAACGACGAAAAAGAATTTCCAATCGGAAAAAGTTGATTGAATGAGTAGAAAAACTTTTGAAAGTGGTGTCCTTTTTTGAAAGAAATTTTCGTTTCAACTTGAAAAAATGAAATTACTCTGAGTCAAAAAAAACAAAAAAAATTACTATTCCCATTTTATTTTCCGGTAGAAAAATTTCGACTTTTCGCTTCTCCTCCCTGTAATTAGCCAACTTCGGTTCTTTTCATAGGTGAAATACAGGGTGACTGAAAATTACTTCCCCAAAAAAATTTAAAGTTTCGGTAAAAAATTATTATTGATAGGGTAAATTTTTTTTTGGTCATATTCTACTAATATAGATTGTCTTCTAATCTCTGTATAATTTATAACCCGAAAAAATTCAATATTGCGCAATTTTTCCCTTAAACCAGAGCATTAATTCAATAATGCTGAATTAAATCACCTGACTCCAATTTGTGAAGCGCTGAAATGCAATCCTCCTTATTTCAAAATTGAACGCACTGTTTTCAGATTAACAGGGTTCAATTCAAGATTTCGAGGAATTTGTCACCTATCCACAGAAATTCCTAGATTTTATCCCACGCAATTTTTAAATTTCGTTCGACTAGGTTTAGCAATAGCATTGTAAGCAAAAATCAAATTATTCTTCACAAAAAATTCAAAAATTATTGAGAATTTTTGAAGAGGACTGTGTTCGAATGGTAATGGACCAAGGATGCTGCCGGAGTTGAAATTTTTTGGATAAGTTAATTAGGGAATTTTTGCTACGCATTTTTTTGGGGGAACTACTTTTCGGTCACCCTGTAGAAAAATTAGAAGAAAGATGATGAAGAGGGGGAGGGGGAGGGAGAGAAAGAAAAGGCGAAGGGAAAATATAGAGGAAAAATGAGCAATTTTCTGGAAAAAAGTATTTATTCTGAATAAAATTAATTGACATAAGTAATTTACCATAGATCTTTACTCTTCTTTTTTAAACAGATAAAAACTATGGTATACCTAGAGCAAATGCTAAAATGAGGTAAAAAGACAGCTGTTTCAATTAAGTTTCATCTTTTGTCTAAAAGTTTGTGAAAGTGAACGCTACAAAAAAAATTACATCTTAAATCAGAAATTTTCAATTTTGGACACTACTTCACCTCTTCTATCATTTATAATACCAATTTCAGTTTATATATAGCTCGGAAAACAAATGTAGACAATCTGAGCCGTATTCAAGAGAGATTAAAGGGTTTCGATTTCCTGCCCTTGACGACGAAAATGTTGGAAAAAATGATAAAATTTTAGCTTTCAAATTTAAATGTATTTTTTGAAACATTTTCGCTCTCGTCTCGTTCAGGCTTACTAAATTGCTTGATTTTTACTAAATAGGTTCCATAGATAATTTTCAAACATTTTCAAAAAGTTAAAAATTTGGCGATTTTTTGTTTGTAGCTCCCCTCTCCCCCTTGACTTCCTTTCTAGGATCCAACTACAGAAAACTGAAAATAATTCGACCAGGGCTAATATGTCACCGAAAGTAAACCTCTCCTCGACTTTGAAACTGACACCAAAATCACTCTAATTCAGAAATTCCCCAAATTGAAAATATTGACCTTCAATCCAGCTTCACTTTTGATTAGTATTTTTTGAAAAACTGAGATAATAGACTTATTCTTGGCTTTACGTAATTTATGCGGCATTATTGTCTTATACCTGATTTTAGTCGATTCGAAATAACTTACATGTTTCCAAAATGAAAACTCCCAATTTTTCAAAAATGGCTAACCTGTGTAAATTGCGAATCCAAAAAAAGATTTCAGAGAAGAGGATATTTTCAATGTAAAATTTTGTTTGATTCTCTCAAAAAACAACGTAGGTGTAGGGCTAGAGTTTGATGTCAAAAAAAATGGGATTATTTTTGAATTTTTTCCCCAAAATTCAGAGATAGGTAGGTAATAAGGGTAAGGTGCCCCATTATCGCCCACTTTTTTTTGAAGTCTCACCATTTCAAAAGTTTAAGGGCTGGAAATGTCATTGATGGCTTAATGGATACCTACATTCTTCCCCTACAATTTTGGAAGGCCCCGGGGCCATCCTTTGAACTTTAGTATTTTTTAGGAATTTTTTTCTGAAACATGTCAAAACGCAAGGTCGAAATTTTGGGTTCCCAATATCGACTACCGACTGATTTTGTCCAATATGAACGGAATCTACCGGAAAATATTTTTTTTGTGTTTCTCTTTCACAGATGAACAATTTGAGACCAAAATGACAACCCTACAACCAAAATTCGAGAAAATTGAAAAAAACGAAATCACTTAAAAACAACAAATTACATTAGATTATAGGTGGTCGATAAAGGGACACACCATAAAAATGAACTTTGAGTGAATTTTTTTTTACTTAAAGTTGTAATTATTAAAATGCCATGATTACATCAGAAACTTTGAACTTTCTCAATCACAAAAACACTAGAAACATTTAATTCGATAATTTTAAGAAAAAATTCCAAGGCGTGCAAGCAATTGCTAAAAAAAGTTTTTGGCCTTCCAACTTCTTTTCTATTTTTCTCCGCGAGTTTTGGCGATCAGGATGTCGGAGTGGTCTTATTTTTCCGGATTTTCGATGAAGAATATGAAAAAAAAATTTTCGGCTCGCTGTCGCCCATAGCGCCGGAGATAGACGAGGTGGTCGACATTGGGCACTAGGCGATAATGGGGCACCTTACCCTTAGATAAGTATTTCCATGCAAATGAAGCCAAAAATATTAGTTGAGCGAAGCAAAGGTGATTTATTTGGACAATTACGTTTGAAAAAAAAATGGCCATCTAAAAAAACTTTTACGAGTCATTTTTGATCTTTACGGAGGAAATGAGGTAATCCCCCAGATCTGCACTTGAAATCATGCCACAGGAAAAAAAATCATATCAAGTACTTTAACATTCCATTTCATAAAAAATTGACTGCAAAAAGTTTTCTCAACTTCAGGGCTTTTCTCCTCCCATAACCTTAATTTCATACAGGAACAGGTGAAAAATCACTTGTTCGGGGGTTATTGCTCCTTTGAAGGTTGGATCCACGCTCGACTGGCGAAAATTACGTACATATATTTTGCTCGTTAATTCCCATTTATTAAAAACCTACATTCGAGTATTTCGAGTATTTCGAATAAGTAAACATTCCCCCATCCTCCCTTCCTCTCCACCTGTTTCGGAATCATCAATCGAATCTCTTCGATCGTTGCGATTTTTTATTCAAATAATTCTCAAATATCAACTTCGGATTAAAATAACCGAAGGTACCGATACCACGAGCGAAAATAATATTCAGACTTCACGAAACTATCGTACAAACTGGTTTAGGTACACGAAATACACACGCACCCACCGGTCCGTCCTATAAATACGGTATAATAATGCTGGTGTACCTATTTCTGGAACCTTTAGTTTGAATTTCACAAATTGGCCGCAGGAGAATGCATTTTCGACTGAAACAATCTTACATGAATACTTCTGGGTGTCGAAACCGGTGGCTTGGTGGCCATACCTCTTGAACAGATTTCAAAAAATATTGATAATATGTTGTAAACGATTTCAGACACGACCTATGTTCTGCTATATTTTGGCTTGGCGTGTGATAAATTTTCATATTAAATGTCAAAAATCGTACAATTCATTAGGTCCGAAAACTCAATAAACAGATCTTGTAAATTCCATACAAAACACAACCATTCCACCATTCGCATACCTAGAGCTAGACACAGACCTCTAAGGACAGACGTACATGTACAAGGGAGATGTCAACACTCGAGGGTTTTTACAAGGGTAGGTAATAGGTACGGAGAGCAATGTGCAATGACTCAACACATTAATAATATTACCGCGTAACATGGTCGCATCGGCCAACTATCACCAGCAGACCAGCACATGACCACACCACACGTAAAATATCAACAAAACTGCACATACCTGCAACCTATAACGTTTCACTTCATAAATCGTTGCACTTCGTGAAAACACGATCGCGACATTAAATTCCGTCACTCTCGAGACCGAAAATTCATAAATACAAGCGAATTCCTGTCACCAGACCGATGCGAATACTACTAGTCAATGTACTAATGATAAAAACACCGAAATAAAAACAACAACAGAAAAAAAAACTCACTGGCATAAGTTACGAACAGTGGGCAAGTTGCATGTAGCATGTCTTTCAAATAGCGAAGTGCGTGTGTTTCCTGATGCGGCGACCCCCTCTACATACATTTACGCAGTCCCCAACTTAAAGCCTACGCACTTTCCGTACCCTTCGACGTTCCTCGTGTTCTCCATCGTGCGTACAGGATGTTCATAAAAAAATATTAAACAAAACGTGTATATGGAGGTAGGCCTAGATTATAAAATTATTTGAATAATTTTCTCACATCGCCATCCTGTAGTAATTCCGTTTTCGCGCGGTATTCCATAAGTTTATTCGTATTTTTATGGAATTCGCTTCAATACGTTTCGATTATTGGCGAAATTTGGCCAGAATCAATTTCATGATTGATTCTTGATTTATGCGTTAAAAATAATAAAATGGGACATAGTGTCCATTTTCCAATTCGTAGATTTTTGAAAGTGATTGAAAAATGTTAATAGCTCGTCCATTGTTCAATTTATGGCGGCTACTAAGAGCCAGCTAGGGCAATTGCGGGGTCCAGTGCGAAAATTCGACTTCAAGGGCAGTCTTTGCCGAAAAATTCAAAATAACATTTTTAACGGGCTCCCTTCCCTCGACGTTTTCAAAACATCAAAAATTAGTATTCAAGTTTTATTGAATTCGCTGGAGAAAAATATTTTTAAAAGATTATAATTTGGAAAAAATTGATTTTTCACATTTTTGCGCATTTTTCTGAATCGGATGTAAAATTGAATTAAAAAAATTAGTTTATCTAAAACTTCAAAAAAAATTTGAATCACCGTCGAAACTTTGAAATACTGCATTGAAAATTTAAAACTTATATTACGAAATATTAATCGAGTGAAAAATATGCTCCAGATGTTGAAAATTTTGAAAATTTTTAATTACCCAATACATTCTGATCTATTTTTCAACATTTTTTCTCGTTTTAAAAAAAAACATGTTAAAATCTATAAATTTTTGAGAAAGCTGGCAAATTATTGAAAAAACTGGAAAATTTCTTAAAAAGCCGACAATTTTCTAAGAAAAATTGAAAATTTTTTCATGGAGATTTACATCTTAGACCCCTTCCATGCTATTTCTGAGTAAACTCACCTGTTGTGCCCCATTTCACCAGCGTTAGCTGAAGGAAATACGTATAGTTTTTTGGCCAAATTCCATTAAAGTCATAATGATACTTGACCTTCTAATTCGGAATGTTGGTGAACAAAATTTCAGCTGTTGTGATCGACATGGCAGGTAGACATGCCATTTTCGATTTTTCAGAGGTTATAAAAATATTGAGAAGAAAATAAGTTTTTTGACCAAGCTCTCGAATCTGAGCAACGATACCACTAACAGATTTTGGACTTAAAACCAATTCTCTGACCAACTAAGTTTTTCAATTTTTCACTGACAAAAACTAAAATTCCAAAAACTCGCCGAAAATTGATAAATCAACTTTAGAAGCTGAAATTTAACGGATGAGTTTTTCGAGACGTTCTCGTTCAGAACAGTGAGTTGAGGTAACGAGTTTTTGTTTCAATATTTTCTCGAAGAATATTATTTTTTGAATATTCTTCAGTAGAATCAGAGTTAAGGAGAAAGGAGTGGAGGGAATTCAAAAGATGCATTTTCGCTGAGTTCTTTTTTTTGCAAAGAAATGTCTGGGGCGCTCGTAGACAGCCCCTGCAGAACGTTGGATCTTGGATCCTCTAAGAAACTTATGAAATATCAAATGTATTAGTATATCTACCATCGCTAAAAGAGCCCAACAACTTAACAAAAAATTGGTAAATTATATTTGATAAAATTCGTACTTAAATTTAAAAAAAAATTATTACATTTATCAGTAAAAATATTTTTTATAATCGTCAGATTGCTAGAAAAAAAGTAAAGACTCGAATTTTACAAAATTAAATTTTTTATCCATTTTATGCATGTTTATAGTCCAGAAACGAACCGAAGTTAGCTATGTAGTTAATATTAATACAGGAGCAAAGATCAAAAATTTTCGATCAATATAGAATTTTTACCCATTTTTTGTCTCTAAATGAAAATTTTCCAGTTTTTTTTACTTGAAACGCCAATTTTGGGTGCAAGCTGCTCCGGTGCTCCCTTCTTAACTGGTTTCGGTCCTAATATTATGTTCAACGATCAATATTCGATAGTATTCTAACATTTACATTTTTTAAATTCTAATAACAATTCGACAAAAGTTATAAAATTTGGATATTTCATTCATGTATGTATTCCAAGTTCTTCTGTAGCTTTGTTTTCCAAATTGAAATAATCATAAGAAGCAATAGACTGCGGTCAAGTTTGGAAATGAAAATTGAACTTCTTCATATTTCAAAAATTAGGGGGAGAGGTTGCAAAAAAGTTGTGTCTAGACTTCAAAAGGATCTGGTAAAAATGGTACCCTCCGTGCTAACCCAGCTTGAAGTGTTTCTCAATTTCTCTTAAAATCCCAAAATCCAACAGTACTTATTCAAAAATGTTACCAAAATTTAAAAATAAAAAATGTTCAACTTGAATAATAAGAATTTTTGAAAATTAAAATTGAAAAAAATTAATTTTGCCAGAAAATGGTCTTACAAACCTTACAAGGGAGGTATCTCAACTCGAAGTAAAATTTTGAGTCCAAACAAAAAAAAAATCAAAAGTACATCATAACAAAACCCCGTATCCAAAATTTCAGGTGCTGAAGTTCATTTCTCGATTTTTGGTGAATTTTTGAAATTTCTAAATTATAACTCCGCCCTGGGAAGTATGAAAATTTGATCTAATCAACGAAAAAAGCTGAAATTTGGTATATATCGTATTTTCGACCTCCCGAATCAATTGAAAGCGGTTTCAAGACGTTTCGGAGCCACCAGAAAATTTTGGAATTTTCCAACGCCGAAGAAAAGCCCATAAAAATGGTCCATATGCACTTCAGCACCTATAATCGCAAATTATCCATATTGGTGACCAATTTGATCGATTAAAACACAATTTTCCAAAATTCGTAACTTTGAGTTCAAATTTGCATTTTTGGGGAAGAAATTTTTTTTATGAGCTGGAAAATTCCAAAATTTTCTGGTAGCTTCGAAACGTCTCGAAACCACTTTCCATCGATTCGGGTGGTCAAAAATAGGGTACATACAAAGTTTCAGTTTTTTACCCAGTTACGTGTGCAAGGAAGATATTTTGGAATTTTTTCCAGAAAAATATCCTGCCCAAAAATGCGAATTTGAACTCAAAATTATGAATTTTGAAAAATTGTGTTTTAATTGATTAAATAGATCACCAATATGGATAACCCGCGATTATAGGTATTGAAGTACATATGGGCCATTTTTATGGGCTTTTCTCCAGCGCTGGAAAATTCCCAAATTTTTTGGTGGCTCCAAAACGTCTCGAAACCGGTTCCAATCGATTCGGGAGGTCAAATATAGGGTATATACCAAATTTCAGCTTTTTTCGTTGATTAGATCAAATTTTCATATTTCCCAGGGCGGAGTTAATTTTGAAATTTCAAAAATTCGCCAAAAAATCGAGAAATGAACTTCAGCACCTAAAATTCTGGATACGGGGTCCTTTTATGATGTCATTTTGATTTTTTTTTGTTTGGGCTCAAAATTTTTCTTCGAGTTGGGATACCTTCCTTGTTAGAAATGTTTTACCAGAGATAAGGTTACTTATTATTTGAAACTTGATCCCATTTTTGGCCATTCCCCATTTTTCGAGGACAAAAAGTAAGATGACTGAGCTTAATTAGAATGCGAATAAGTATAAGTCATAATTCAAAGCGTAAAGAATAAAACTTTTGATTGACTTCCAGCGTTCGAAAATTTAAAAAAAATGGATCTTTTGGCTTTCAGCTTTTAACTTTCACTTTGTCGCTTATGATTTTTGAATACAATATAATTTAATTTTATAGGTAGGTCTAGGTATAAAGAAGTTAATTTTTTAATTCCAAATTTCTGTTCTCGTGAATTGAATGCATAATTATGTACTTTTTATGGTTTACTTTTTGTGGAATAAAAATTGTGAGGGGAAGGGAGAGCTTTGAAAATTTCATTCCGAATGTTTCAGGAGAAAAAAGGATCCCAAAATTTTTGCACCAAGGCTAATGCTTACTTTCGCCAGCTCTGGCTCAACGTTCTATCTACTGGCTCTGCTAAAAAATGCAAATGGTTTTTGAGAACTCTTCTATTGTTCTAGTTATTATCAAAACTGAATTTAGAGCAACGCTTGTTCCTTAAATTTCAAATATACTTCCCCTGTCTAATAAAAATGCTGAAAACACGTTTTCCCCGTTTCAATGACAGAAACAATTTACAACTACAAAAATTATTCAGAATTAAATTTCCTTTTCAATGATCCAAATCACGAACACCTACCCCACCCCCGCCCCATGAATCTACTCACCTTCATCTACCTCAAGCCCAAAATATTATAAATTCAGAACATATAAGCACGTGGTTTTTTCAAATTTTCAAAAAGATGATGTCACTAACCGAGGCTAAATTCTACAATATATTTGTTCATATATTCGGTAAATTAATGGCATTTTCCATAGATTTCGTAAAAACCATGTAAAAAATCACAAATTCGACCAACAAATCGCATACAAAATATCGGCAATCTGTTCGAAACAATGTTCGGGTCGATTAAACGACAAAAATAATCAAACAATTAAAATTTGTTCACGTCCGCGTCTTTTTAATTTATTCACGAAGGTTTTTTTTCACAGCCTAAATTCATAACATTATTTAAAGTACAAGCATACCGTACAATACATACATCCTCGACGAGATAAATTCGCGTACCGAAAAAAAAAGGCAGGCGAGCAGTGGCGCGGCGGCGATCAAATTCAGTCAATTAGTAAATTGTGTCAATCAGTTGTTATTTTTTTCGCTCGACACGAGTTTATACGTTTAATGCTTTCATCCATCGAGGTTGTTGGCTGTCTCACGCAAGCTTCAACGTTGGCCTTGCTTTTACCACATTCAATTATTATCGCACGCTGCCCTCTTAATTCGTCTAGCGAGATCTGTTCATTGATGTTTGTATTCGCGAAAAGTAAAATACATTTCCCACTAATTTAGCGTTTCAATGGAACAATTTAACCGTCGGTCGTCGCTGTGTTTATATGGCAGATCATTCCCTTCTCGCGAAAAAAACCTATTTTAATCGGTGCGGGTTGTAATGCAATGTCGAGTTTATTTTCAGAGTCGTCGACGTATTTAATTTACAACGTAAACAATCCTTATCGAATTTTTTTCTCCGCGACTAGACGGCGTTTTTGAAAAGAGTTTCAGTCCGCTGAGCCTCGACAAGAAAGGCGTGTACGAGCATATTCAATTCATCACAAAGGCAATAAAACGTTTAAATTTTGCCTGCCATGTTGCCCGTACCTTTGAATACCGCGACCGTCAGACCTTTCTAAGGGTCATAAAAGTTGGAAATTTCGCCGGTGCATTCGAACCCTCGAAAAAACCTTACGAAACCTTTCTTCGACCCGGTATTATGCCATCCGTTTTTCAAGATAGGTCCGCGGAACGACAAAAAACCTTACTACGTAACCCGCACTAGGCACTAGGCCTAGGCACCGCCAAAGCAAATCGAGAATACATTAGCGATAATATTCTAAATGGGAACGCATCTTTATGCGTATTCTAATACACACACAAAAAAGAAAAAAATTAATTTGCTTTGTCCAAGATTCTAATTTACATTCGAGAAGGTTATATTGGGAAAAAATAGCACGAGTGAAATGTGTTTTTTTTTTTCAACTTCTTTCAAAAACCTCCACAATATTTGATACCGCGACCGACGATCCGGCGACCAAAATGAAATTTCTCTCCTTTTTTTTTTATAGCATACTAATAAAAAACCTTTTAGCCTGCATACACCCTCTTGTAGACGTATATCGAAACGATGAAACGTGAATCTTCGATCGTCGATGTTGCTCACGCCGTCATATATTAAACGAGGCCTTTTATCGAGCTAAATTACAAACTCACTGAATGGAACTGCAGTACCGCGTCCGGAAGCGATCCGGTATTCAATCATTAACTGGTGGTTAATCGGTTCATACGCATGATAGGAGATTAACAGACCTCCTATATCGTTGCACACGTGAAATGCTCGCTATGCTTTTTCTGGCACCTATACGTACACCGCACCACGCCGAGTCAGCGTTACCATCGCCCAAGCCTACACCGCGTGGAAATAACATTCACCTTGAAATGTTGCGTGCTAAATTAAAAATGGCCGAATTACTTTTTTGGTCGCGGTTCGCTAAAGACCCTGCATAACGATCCCCAATATATGCGATTTATCGATATACCATACCAATTCGTACCTAAGCTGGGTGTATGGTGTACGAAAAACGCGATCTCGACGTAAAGACGACGCCTTCTTTTTTATTTTGGCTGTATTGTGACTCGCGTTTTTTATTTCGATGGGGAAATCGGGAAGGAAAACTGGAATGACGAATTTATTCCGGAGTTTTGTTCGTATCCTGCGTAGGTTAAGGTGTAACGCAGGTAGAAGGTGGATTGGTGGTCGTATTTGTGTATGACTCGTGCATTTGTTACAATTGCCTTTAGCTGTAGTTTGGCAAGTGGTAACCCTTGCATTTTGAACAGAACGAAAAATAATGAAATATTTTTATTCAGTTTGTTTTTTAAAATGATGAACAGGATTATTGAGGATGATTTTTAATATACTTAGATATCGATTCGGAGGAGGGGTCAGAAAAAAGAATCAAATTCGATTTTTGGTGAAAGAGTATGGTACACTGAGAGAAAAAATTGTGGCGATATTGACTATAATTGTGGAAAAACTTATCCAGTCCGAGTTTGTGATGCTTTTTACCACAGTTGTGGTACTTTTTTTGCTACAACTGTGGTAAAAAGTAAGTACCTACCACAACTGTGGTAAAAAGTAAGTACTTACCACATTTGCGGTGAAAAGTACCACAATTGTGGCAAAAAAAGTACCACAACTGTGGTAAAAAGCATCACAAACTCGGACTGGATAAGTTTTTCCACAATTTGTAGTCAATACCGCCACACTGTTCTCTCAGTGTAGAATAAGGGGGTTGAATCTGCCCTGGAAAGATTTTCGAACGATTCCAAAGGCAAAAGGTAGAACCTATCGAGAAAAAATGTTGACAAAATTTTCAGACCCCCACCTCGCCTATTTTCCGAGATATAGGCAAAAACGTGTTTTTCCGGTTTCATTTTTTTTCTCGCGTTGTTTTCAAGATAAAAAGCTGAATTTTTTTGTGACATCTTATCAATAGGGGTTACGTACAGGAATTTTTCGATTTTTTTCAATCGCTACTCTCTGATGTTACGCGGATTTGAAATTTTCAAATTGCCATATCTCAAAAATGAGACCAGAGTCAATCACGAAATTTTTTTAAGAAATGTATTTTTGTAGTAAGAATACACCCTAAAAATTTCAGAATTTTTCATGTGGTGAAACAGGGTCAAAAAAAATTAAAAACCTCAATGGTATTTTACAGGGGTGCGGTTACCCCCCTGAGTCAACGATGAGTGCCCCCAAATTCTCCAAGCACCCCCCCCCCCCTACTCTCACCAATATATTCATTTTTTCAAGCTTTAGTATGTTTATAAAAAAAGGGTGGGGGTGCAAAAATGTATATCAGTTTTTAAAAAAATATGAATGAATGAATATTGTTCGAGCGAAGCGAGGGCGAGAATTTTTATAAAAAATCATATTAAAACTGCAAAAAATTGTTATGTATTCTTTATTGAGCATTGAACAAGATATTTTCTTCTTCATGGGGAGGTGGGAAGGCGTGAGCTGGTATACTTTGTGGACTGAATCCAAAATTGAGAAAAAAAAAGTTCAGGGGAAGGCCTGAAGTGTAACTAAATAATTGTAGGGATATTGATGTGATGAGTTGGCCCGAGCGAAGCGAGGGCGAATTTTTTAGAAAAACTTGTTCTGGAGGGGGGGGGGCTTCTTAAATGAATTTTTGTCAAGTTATGCTCGTATTTTTTTTTTTTTTTTCTTTAAAATTGAAATTTGTATCTATTTTTTAATTAAAGTTTTATTCTTGGCAATTTAATAAGCCCTCCCAAAAAATTTTTCAACGATGAGTTGCTCATCAAAAATATGCCCTCACCGCACTCCTGGTATTTTATAATATGCGCAAAAAAATTTTCGTGGCACGAAACACTACTTGAAGGATTTGCTGGTATGTCAACTTTTCACAAAACTAATAAATCGTGAGGTAAGATACCTAAAAATCTGAAAATCGTTTATTTATAGGGTACCTGGCCCTGGCCCAAAGGTCGTCCTTTTCTCTAATTTCGTCCCCCAGTGTTTCTCAGCCGGTAAGAGCTGCACTCCGGTGAAAATTGCTCAGACGGATTCTCTACCATTCAGTTACCTCCCATAAACATCGTTTTGGCATTTTTATGACTTTTTATGACAGCAGTACGTGAAATAAGTTTTTTCATGCAAAAATACTTTTTGATTTTGAAGCGATCATTGTGTGTATTCAAAGTTGGTAATTTTTAATCATGAATATACCATTTTGCAGCTCAGAAAATGTACTTTCAGAGCATCTATTTGATTTTTTGATTTTGACCACTGTTTACGAAATAGCGAGAGAAATGTAAAAAAATGAGGAAGTTCCTAATTTCGCCCCCCCCCCTCAAAATTTGTTGAAAATCACTCTAAAAATATAAAAATGTAATTTTGACACATATTCAACAGTATTTTTATACTTTTAGATGCCTCATCCACAGTCAGGTGCACTGGCTGTTTTGAATGCCCAAAACACGAGAAGTCCAAAAAATTTCCTAATGACTATTGTCTAAACAAATGGATCGACGTTTTGCTTCAACAGATGAAGTTTAAATTATATTTTTCATAGATATACTCATTATTCGACATTTTCCACCATTTTCCGATGTTTTTGCCGAAAATTAGAGGGGGACGAAATTTAGAACACATTTTCCTTTGGCCAAAAACTGACGATCTTTGGTTTTTGGCTAGAGGCTTAAAATAATGAAAAGTTAAGGAAAATTCAATCCAGGGGGATTATGTCCAAAGGTTTAAGGTACCCAAATCACGTTTTGTTGGATTCAAAAAATCAAATGGGGCGAGCGTAGGGGCGAAAAAGGCTATGGGTGACGCTATTTGGGCCAGGTACCCTACTAAAATTTATCATCCATGGAATCAAGAGACCGTTTTCGAGCCAAGCTGGAGCCTTCAGCAAAAATTTATTCATTTCCAGCGCATTGGAATTGCTTTCAAAGGTAGTAAATTTAATTTCGACCAGTAAAAATTTGATCATTGTTAATTTGACTTCCTAAATCGATAAGTGTAAAGGATCTGAACTGAGAATCTAAGGGGACAGATTGACAGGTGTATCTTTTTTTTAGAATAAACTTTTGCTAGCAGCTCCAGATCAATGCGAAAATGCAGTTGTAGTTGAATCGGAGGAGGAGTCTATGTTAGTACCTACGTATATAAACCGATTTTTTGAGATACCTATATCTTATTCTTATAATTTACCAATTTTATAAAAAATCAACCTGCTAATGAACCATGTTGGCCATTTTCAAAAATTCGTGAAAGAAATAGTGCGCATCGATGCAAATTTTCAATTAAAAAATTCAAACTGCAGTTGCGATTATTTCAAATACGTAGAAATGAACTGTTGAAGAACTGTCACAAGAACATAAATATTGCTCAACAAAATCTGAATGTTCCAAATTTCAAACCGAGATAACAGATTATTTTAATTCCAATGAATTATCCATAACAACGTGAATTTAGATTTAGACCTTCAGGTAACTGATGAAATAATCTAAACGAGCTGCGAAGTCAAAATAATCAAAACAAATTAAATTAAGATGATTTTTGGTTGGTTAGATCTCGCTAATTTCGAATCTGACATTAGTTTTTGGTGCTTGGACTTCGTTCTCGAGATATCGACGAATTTCGCCACGAAGATGCGATTTCCGGCCTATAAATAAGCAACAAAGGATCAAAACGAATGTCGGATTCGTAATCAACGACCTCGAACTAGCCAAAACCCGAATTTTTTGCGTCGATCTATATGAAATAAATTTTTTAGTAAAAAAAAATCTTACAAGAATCAAGTGTAAGAGAATAATTGGTCTATTGCAGTTACAGAAATGTATACCTACACCAATAAAACTGGATAATTGTAAATATCACAAAAATTGATTAGGTATTCTTCCAGATTTTATTTTAAAATTAGGTATGCTTATAAATTTCAATTTTCAGCACTTAGACCTTCTCATAGTTCCAAAACATCAATGAAAAAATGTTTTGAAGCTTCGCCTCCTAAGAAAACGAGGTGTAGAATTTTCAGATCAGTTTTTTCTGAGAATTTTAAACGTAACTTTTCGAATTCCAGTTCAATTCTTTATATCTACAATGTAAAAATTGATGAAATTTAATGTTAACTTCATTCATATACATAAAATTTTACGAATTAAGACAGAGAATTTTATAAAAAAGTTCTGAACTGTCGTTACCTAAACTCGAAATCGTTCAGAATAATACCGTAAAAACTTCTTTCAATTTTCATGATAGGTAATTGCATAAAAATCAAAAAATTATTAAAATTACTTCATACAGCGGAATAGTTAATGGAAATAAGGGGGCCGGGGGGGATGGACTCTTCAGAAGTTGAAAACATTGTGCTAAATATTCAAAATAGTTACTTTTTGCTTTTAAAACTTCACTTTACAAAAAAAGCTCTCGAAGAAGAATTAAAGTCGTAAAATGTCAATTATGCTTTTCCTAAAATTTTCTTCTTCATTCCTCCTCCTAATTTTCAATTAAAAATAGACTCCTAGACTCAAAACTTATTCATGTTGAAATCCTTGCTCAGTCTAGTTTTCTTTTGATTTTATTGCACTAGCTTTAGATGATAACTACATAGGTACTAGTAAATGGTTCAAAATGTCGTAAAATTGATAGGTTTATACGTATAAGGTACCTGCAAAACAGTTCAGACTTTTTTTTCAATATTGCAAAATAAAAAATTGAGATTTGATTTTTTCGAATGAGTGGATTAATTATAATTAAAAAAGAGGATGGATAGTTTTTCACTTTTTTCTTAAATTAATTGGACTCAAATTTTATTCTACAATATTTATAGTATCAGATTATGACTGGATGATTTAAGAAATTTGGGAAAAATTATGAAAAATTCAACTAAAAATAGTTTTATTACAAGTTTATTCCCCAAAAAAACATATCTGTACTCATTTTTCAAAAGAACTTGAAAAAATAACTTTCATGTTTTCTAAACTTTCAGCAAAATTTATAAAAAAATAGTGGAGATTTATCTTAAAATGAACTTTTTTTTACTGAAAAAATCATCGATGGCACTTATCAGTCGTTGTGCATAATGTACAGATGGGTATTTTTTCATTTTTGAAAAATGACCTGAATGGCAGGCGCTGAGGTGGTAGAAAATTTTCTGGATGGGAAAAAGGGTGTGGAAATTTCCATATTATTCAGTTTATTTCAATGAAAATTTTCTCAAAAATACCCTTTTCCGAGTTTTTGCTAAAAAATTTAAGAACATAAAAAAATGATTTTTTCCAGTACTCTTGAAAAAACGAGTACCTAATGGTGAAAAATGAACACCTATGACATTTTTTGAAACACAATATCTGTGTTGAGACTATTTTTGGTGTATTTTTTCATTTTCTTTTTGGTCAAATTTTCAATATTTTTAAAGGCCTTGGAGTTTTTAGGGGCTGAGTAGGAAATGTAAATTTTTTATCAAAGGGTTTTAGACAAAATTTTGTCTGGAACCTCTTCTTTCTTTACCCGTTCAATTTTCGAGAAAAAGAAAGAATGAAAATAATCATTAATTTAGGCACCTTTTATTTTGATCGATTTTTCAAACAACTTCTTGCAATAACGAATATTTTTATCATAATAATTCATCAAATTCTTTCATTTCGATAAAAATTTTGAAACTGACTAACCATCTCAAAAATTTAGTAACCAAAATGCTCGTTCATCAAAATCAAGACCCAAGCTATTGCTGAACCTATCTAACTGGCATGCGGATAATTTAGGAAAATTTCTCGCAAAATATCGTATTTCATAGTCAACCGGCTGTAAAAAATAAGCTGATTTGAAAATTAAAATATTCGCATGTGGATATATCGAATTAGATAGATATTACAGTTATTAACAACGGTGTAATGACGACTCAGGTAAATACGATCTATTAACCGGAGTATTTGTTCCGATCGTAAGTTTAGCCGGAAAAAAATATCCGACGACGGAATTTAATACACTATAAACGTATAAAAAAAAAACAAATCCGCCAGGAACAGGTACCTAATACCTACACTGGTAGGTAAGTATCGCACAGAAATTTTTTCGTGCAGGTGCATGCGAGCGTAAAAACTATATACAGGTAGATCTTTAAATTAACTAGCACGAAAGTGCAATTGAAACGAAACACAGGCGTATTTTTTTGCCAAGAATTATCAATTGTTTAATCAAACAGTCGTATTTATCTACCTACGTAGAAGGCCTGTAGTAGGCTGTCCAGTAAAAATATTTTTTATTCTTTAACGTTGGCAAGCTACGTATAAGATTTGGATAATAATTTGATATTATTAATTCGCGGTATTAAGTTTTGACACGAAATCAAGGTAATGTATAGTAAGAGAGATGTAGATTATTGTTTTCACATGCCCGTGCTCGTACCCTTTCATTAATAATAATTTGAATTTCTTTTTCGCGTGCTTTTTTCTACGTTTTTATTTCCTCAAACTTACCAAAAAGACATTAGCCGAATATTTTTGCGGTTTTAGTGCGTTATCATAGGCCAAGATTACATAGTATACTTTTTTTATTTTTGAATCTAAATCGTAACTAAAAATATACGTACAGAATGAGATATTTTTTCTGTATCTGGAGGGCATAAGAGAAGACGAATCATGTACATGGATGTATAGGTATACTCAAGTATATTAAGTAGGTACGTAAACGTTAAACTACAGAGAATGTAAGTAAGTTGCTGCGGTAATACACGTTGCACGTACTTATATTAAAGTATTAAAATAAAACGCATCCGGTGAATTATTTATTTAAAAGGAATAAATTGGCTTTTGAAAGTTCATATTGTACTTGGCTTCTTTTTTTTTTTACTCCGTCGTAGATACCTATACAAATGCGGTAATATTTTTTTCCCTTAGCACGCGAACTCACCAATAAATGACGAAATGTTTGCACGGTTTTTCTTATAAATACCTAGGTACATTTCTTTGCGAAGTTATACTACGTTAAATATTCAACCATTCGGTTCATTTTCTCATTAAACCTTATAACCTATTTATTTCCAACCGTATTCAAAGTAATCAAAAGTTTATAATGAATTTTCTTCCATATTTATTTTCGTTCGATATTCATCGCTGGGGGCTGGGGGTAGGTACTATTGACACTATATCTTATCGACACATATTTCTTCGAGGTATATTTATTAATATTAATGCCATTTGAAAAGACAACATGATTTTTTTTGCAGCGGACTGTGAGGTTAAACATTCCAACAAGGTAGTGTAGCGAAACAGATAAATGGATGCGTTTTTCTTTTTACCTATGCAAGAGGTTAAAACAGACCATAAAGTTTAGTGGTTCGTATTGGACTAAAAATCATTACAAATTCAAAAAGGAAAGAACCCAGACGAGGTGGAGGAATTTTCGAGTCTGTATTTTACAAAACGTGTTGCTCCCTTCTTCCCTTCTTGTCTTGTGATTCGCTTACCAGCGTTGCGAGGTGTTCTGGTGAATTTTTAATTTGGGTTTTTAAAAGCTAGCGATATTTCTAGACACGATTCGTAGGTACCTGCTTACCAAAAATGTACCATCACGTTTCTTTTTTTTCTTCGAATTCAAATTATTTTATCTTTTTGGTGCCCATGAGATGACTGCCGGGTGAAATCGAAATATTTTCAAGCCGTTGAAATCCATTTGTGGTGTCACATTTGAAAATATCCAAATTCAAAAAAATTGGACGCTGTAGAAAATTTTATTTCGGAAATTGGTAATTTTTAAAATCTATTCTTTTTTATTTCCGAAATGGGAAGAATTAATGTGGAAAGGGAAAAAATTCCAACGTGTAGAAAATACGATATTAAATTATGTACAATGCCAGAAAATATCGCTTTAAAACACCACAATTGAATTTCTAGGATGTTTTTTAATTTAAAAAAATTTATTGTAAAGTTTTCGAAAAAAATGAAGAAATTTAGCTATTTTAAAATAAATACTGAAGAAAAAATGAGAAGAGCTACAAGGAATGTGATAAAGATACAGCGAATTTCGGAATTCGAGTTTCCAAGGTTCACGTTCGTGATCAATTCAAGTTCCGAAATAAATTGATGAAAATTTTTTTAAAAAATGGAACTCTTCGAAAAAATCGATAAAAAATTTTCCATCTTTTACATTTTTCATTTCAGAAACTGCGAAATAAATCCCATATTTTTATAAAAATGAAAGTGAAACGTATTAAATGTTCTTGAATAAAAAACGAAACAAACATTTTGCTAGGCCTTCTAAGCTAATTTTCAGCTCCAAAATGAAAAACGAAAAAAAAAAAAATGTAATTTGTGAAAATTTCATCATTATGTGATAAGGTTTCAAGAAATCAACGTAATGTGCTTACACATTTCAAGAAAAACGCTTTGTTTGCTTTGGGTTTTCTAACGATTATTTTTCTGTAGTAATTTTATAGGAAATTTTACGAAAAATCCGAAAAATTGAATTCGATAGTCGTATAGTGCTCCAGATGCCCCCGAAACGGCCCCAAACAAAAAATGAAATTTTTATGAAAAAAATCGTACAATATTTTCTTCTTATATATTTTTTTTTAGTGAATTAAACAAAGAATCTGAAAAATCTGATTTACTCAAGGGTCAGATTTTGCCCTTAAGTGACTTATTAAAAAGCCTTCAAAAAAAAAAATTAATAAAAAATTCGTTTCTTTTTTTTCTAATTGACTGAACGAGTAATTCGAAAAATTGGTTTGAGGGCTATATTTTGTCTTTTAGTGCTCTAAAAATGGCTCCAAACAAAAAAAAATGAAATTCAAATGAAGAAATTTTATATTCGGGCTCCTTTTTGAGGCGTATATAGTCCAAGCATTTTAGGAATTGACCCTCCAAAAATTAAAGCCTGATTTTTTTCGCGTTTTACGTTCGTAATGGTCCACTACACAACATACTAAAATGGACACTCCCACAACCCTCTACTACCTCCAGGGGAGGGGTAAACGTCCGCTGAAAACCGGGTTTTCGTGAATATCTCCTCAAATAAGCCTCAAAATTGAAAAAAGTAGTTATGAACAATCTTGTTCTACGCGTAATTTCCTATCGGAAGAGTTTTTTTCTTTTTCAAAAACACTCATTTCCTTCACCAAAAATTGAGGGTAAAAAACACCTATTTTTCAACAATTTACAGCATTTTTGGAAAAAAATCGAAACTTTTGGAAATATCTCCTGAAAAAAGCCTCAAAATGGAAAAATGGTTATGAACAATCACGTTCTACGTGTAATTTTCTATCAGACAGATTCGTTTTTTTTCGAAAACATCCGCTTGTTTGCCCAAAAATTAAGGGTGAAAAACGCCTATTTTTCCAATATTTACAGTATTTTTGGAAATGATGGAAATACGAAGCTGAAAATATCGTTTTTTAATCCTTACGACGCAAAGAAATGTTTCGTATCACCAATAATCAGCAATAACATCGCGTTTATAGTACTTTTTCTTTCCACAACTTCGATCTTTTAAATGCAATATTCAATTTCAATAACCTCCCTTATAATTAACGGTAGGGTTGAAATTTTTGCGGTGAATTTTTTTGGAATACCCTACCAGCATATATAAAAAAATACTCATTTTGGGTACTTTTAGTTTCGTATTTCCATAATTTCCAAAAATACTGTGAATATTGGAAAAATAGGTGTTTTTCACCCTTAATTTTTGAGCAAAGAAGCGGGTGTTTTCGAAAAAAAAAAAAAAAAACGAACCTGTCTGATAGGAAATTGCACGTAGAACATGATTGTTCATAACCATTTTTCCATTTTGAGGCTTTTTTGAGGAGATATTTCCAAAAGTTTCAATTTTTTCCATAACTGCTGTAAATTGTTGAAAAATAGGTGTTTTTTACCCTCAATTTTTGGTCAAGGAAGTGAGTGTTTTTGAAAAAGAAAAAAACCCCTTAATAATTTATTTCACAGTCTAATTTGATCTTGAAACTTGAATTCCAAAATCTGTTATTTCTTTATTACAATTTTGTTCTGTATCCCCTTTTCATTTTTTCCTTGTTTAATTCAAAATTATGTGAAAATATTTATTCCAGAATAGCTGAATTCACTCATTTTTTCGAAAACGTCATAATAAATTCTTTAATTTTTTCATTGAAAGTGTGGTATTTTAGGGTGACATTTTCTGATATTGTGATATTGGAATTTTTTCCCGACCATAGAAATTTTTCCCATATGGGAAATTAAAAAGAATAAATTTTAAAAATTACCTAGGTATTTCTGAAATAGAATTTTCGCAGTGTAGAATTTTTTTGAGAAGTTCCAAATGTAGCACTACAGCATTTCAACGATTTGAAAATATTTTGATTTCATCGGGTAGTTTTCTCACGGACACCGAAACGAGCTGTGGGTGAAAAGGTAAAAATATGAAAAGATCAATAGGCCAATGACTCTGGCGAAGATGACAAATCTACACGTTAAAAAATCCAAATCCGTCGTCGTGTTAAAATCGTTGAAAAATGTCTACAATGTACGTACAAAGTTTTATCTTACAATTACATACGTACGAGCCGAGAACAATATTCGGAGCGATACATTTCGTTGTATATCGTTCATTTAACAACACAGCAGACAATTTTTCTTATTCAGTTAATAGGCTGCGTTATTAATGAAAGCGTTATTCGACTGTTGCCATTCAGGGGTTCTTATATTACACGTAACCGTGTATGATTTTTTATTCGATTTTAAAACCGAATGCTACGAGAAATAGGAAACCCTTTGGAATTAAATATTCGTTCGAATGGCCAACAGTCGTGGTAATATTTTTCTCAACACTCGATATTATTCAAGTATCGATTTAAAATTGAAAAATTAGGAATTCGATTCCATAATGACGCTCATTTTCGCGTGCCGAATAATTTTTAAAAAATTAATGACCATAATTTGGGTATTTTTGGAATATTTTTTACGTATAATTCACAAGACAAGAGCGGTGATGAATTTTCATAAAACGTAAGGCAGGATATACGAGATGGGAATCATTGCACTATGAATCAAGTTAAATTCTACGGAAATTGAGTTTGTTTTGGTCAATGGCGCATTGCAGTTTATTATTTGTCTATATCGAGAAGTTCGTTCAACCCCGTGGCAAATAGGTGTATATTTTGAAACCCACATTTATCAATTTCAAAGCCGTACGTGTGTCCTTCGTAATTCGTATAGATAAACCAATTTTCACCTTCGAAATATTATCACAAGTTGCGTTGTTGTTTTGCAATCCTCGACGACTTTTTCCCCTCGTGATAGCGAACGAAATTTACGTCACGAGAGATCTCCGTTTTGGGCAAAAATTTTCCAAATTATAATGCTTAAAATACCTACACGAAATTACGAAACTTTTATGTAAATAAAATTTACATACAGTGCAGTTGGAAAACTAGCCTTAAAAAATATATGTACCTAAAATTATACTATACGTGGTGATTTTGTCCAATATACCTACTTAGCAAGTACTTTAAAGACTCACCAGCTTGTTAAAACGAAACGGTAGCATTTACTTCAACTTTTTACCCTTTTTAAGATACAAAAGGTAGTCGGAAACACGCGAAAATATTTACTCAAATGGTATAGTGTTTGCCTATTTATTGAAACACTTTGAACATTGTCAATATATGGCGATTTGCAGTCGGCGATCGAGCAAAAAAATAGTCGTGAATTTTGGAAACAAAATAAACATCGTCTAATGACAAAATTGCGTGACCGATTATCGAAATTTGCTTTCGACCGCAATTTCAATTTCTCATTAGTTTTCGAAGGACGCGGACTATAGCTTAAATATCCCAAGTTATTAGCTTTACCTACCTATTCTTTGTTCTTTTACGTTTCGTTTTCTTTTTTTATGATTTTCACTCGAGTTGGTGTAATAATTTTTTATAAACGTTTGAAAATTATTTTTATGAAAGAGAAATTTTCCTGAATAAACTGGTTACGAAAGGTGAAAATTTGAGGGATGATATTGAGAAGAAATATGGTCATCATTATTTTGAGTAAAAAATTAATTGATTCAATAAAACTGGAGTAAAAAGTCATTTTATCATTTTACTCGATGTCGCTTCTTAGTCAGATTTTTTATCCCCTTCATTTCTACTTTTTTCTTCATACGTTTAAGAGGTTTAGATAAATAGTTCAATTTTGCATAAGCGTATCCTGAGAGATGGTATTTCCAGCAAAAAAATATGTCAAATTGCCTAATGGAAGTCTCGGCCTTCTCCCCGCCCCAAAATAACATTTTTTATCTAGAAACCTCAACTTCCCAATTTTCACATTATATAATGTCACTGAATTTGAGAGGAAATTAGGTATTTGAAATGGATCGAAATGATTGAGCTTGACTGTTATTTATTTTCGAAAATCATTATGCGATTATGAAAAATTCTTGGGATTTGAAATTTGAAATTTGAAAAAGTGGATTTTGGTTGTTCATTATTTTTAATTTTGAAAAATTCCAAATTTATTGTGAAAATTGAAAAACTGGGGATTTTTGTTGTTTTATTGAAATTTGAAGATGCAAAGAAAAGATTTAAAAATCTCAACAACGTAATTTTCAGTACAGAAATTTAAAACTTTAATTTATTATGAAAACCTAAGTGTTCAATGTAAAAAATGGAATTACCCTTTCCCTTCCAGCATTTTGACCAATAGATATGGTTTTCACAAAAATTCTCTTCGCAGTTTCTTTCATTTTTAAACTTCTACTTTTGAAAATTCAAGTCAATATATGAGCAGTAGATATATTGAAAAATTGGCTTTCAATTCGAGCATAAGGAGTTATATGCGGTTAAGTAACAGACTTAACAGGTTACGAAAAATAAAAGTCATGAAAAAGCTATGATTTTTGGAAGTTGCTCATGATAGCTAAGAAAAATCTTGAAATCAACTGGAAACTTACTTTAAATCAAACAATCTCACATCCTCCCATTCCCCCTTAAATTATCCAATTTTTATAAAAAAAATTTCAACTTTTCCAGTTAGAATTGGGATATCAATAGAGTTCTAAACATGGAAATTCTCAAATTAGAGGAGAATGTCCAAAATGCCTACTTCAAAAAATTTTTAATAAAAAGATTTTTTAGAAATTTGGGACAAGTTCACAACTTGTGATGATTTTTAGATAAATTTAGCGATTTTTCGCTACTTTTGGAGCCAAAATTTGAAATGGCATGGCTTTTTAACGACTAGAAACTTTTCAGTTCAATAGATGGTGACATGGAGGAGATGGGATGTGATATCAGCAACGGTGCCTTCGCTTCTTTGTTTTTTTTCTGCACACCATTAAAAAATATTGCCCTCAAAAAAATCCCAATCTGGCAGGCTAGTCATAAAATGCACTCCAAGAAACAGAAATAAGAACAATTTTCGTATTTTTTGGAGCTGAATTTAAGGAAAAGAAGTCGTATCATTCCGTATCACAATTTGAAAAAATCAACATTAGCTAGCTGTTAGTAATAATTACAGATTAACATCATTTTTTAATCAATATTTTCATTCATTAATATTACTGAACGGGGGGGGGGGGGGGTTGAAATGGCATGTGTTAATAATGTCGTTCAAAAAGATAAGAAAAAACGTGGGAACTTCGTGAATTATTTATATTTTAATCGATTTATTATTGAATAAGACCAATATACGAGTATGAAATGTGAAACGAATGATGATGATAAAAAAAAAGGAGAATGCTACATTAATATTCAAAAATAAATGGCAAAGGAAGGAAACTAAAACTGATAGGTGTGCAATTGAGAAAGTTCATTTCCTAACGAGGGCAATATTTCTGGAGGGCAATTACAGGTTATTCACTTCTAAACGAACAGAAAATTGTGGAAATTATGGAAAAGTCAATAAAGGAAACTCGGAGTGCTTTATCAAATTGGTAGGGAGTAAGCAAAGAGAAACATAACACGTTAGAAGATTCCGACGTGCCAAAAAATTGTAAAATCGCGAGTCTTGTTGGATACTTGTGTACTTGACTTGTAAAAAAGAGGTAATTGTTTTCAGAAAATTTGTGAAAAACCAAAATAATAAATATCTAAAAAACTGCAAAACTTGAAAAATTTTATATTCGGGTGGAAACTTTGTAATTGTGTAGCAGATTTAGTGAAAATTTTCAGTTTTCATATTTTAACTGTACTCTCCCCCCCTTCCCCCTCAACCACATTCAACTTCAGCAGGCAATTCGATGAGAAACTTGGAATGATACAGACTGAGGAGAACCGAAATAATATTTGGGGAGGGAGGGTATAGAAAAACAAAAATTTCTCAATGTAATTGATTTTTACCAAAATTTTCCTGCTTAAAATGAAATTTTCCACATTTTTTCTAACTCAATATAATAACTCCTCCCCTCGATTCAAACCTAATTTCGCAACTAAAATTTCAATTTTACCATTAAAGAGGGAAGCTGCCCTTTTCCCTCTCTCTCAATTGCACATTGGATACAGAAATCTTGCTCAAACAAGGCATAGTATGCAAAAAATTTCATTTTTACCTGCTTTTGAAATATTGATTGTACATTGTACAAATAACGAAAGATTGTGTACCTGATAAAAAAAAGTGGAACTGAAAGGAGAAGAAATTTGAAAATGATGAAAACATTTTCACGAAGTTTTGAAAATTTCCTATGTACTTGATGAAAATATTGGACAGAAGTAGAGGGCCAGACTGTGAAGGGGGAGGAGGCGGAGAAGAGGCAGCTGGTCTCACCAAAAATGCAAAATTACATTGGTATCGAAAATTTTTCAAACATAATGATTTTTTTTTTAAATTTGTGCAATTTTGCATTTTAAAACTGAAAAATTGGAGAGAAAATGTATCAGAATCGGAAAATTTTCAATTTTAAGTCCTCTTCCTGAAAATAGTGCCAACTTCGGGCTTTCCTTTGGTTGAAGGCTTTTGTCAATTGCTGCGATTGATCAACTCAGACACCTGGGATTTTCCAATTTTCTACCGGTTTTTAAATAAATTTTAGGCAAAGGAATGTCGATCCTGAGAAGAGAAGAAGAAAAACAGGGTGTCTAACAAAATTTGTTGAGCAAAAAGCTTGACTTAGTTTGACCTTTTGAAATGACTTTTTGCTTGACTTTTTTAAAGGTCACCCAACAAAAAATTCTATGCGTCTGTGATTCTGTATGGCTGGGGCTATTACCTCTCCCCCAATGGTACACGTCTGTGTGGTGTGCTTGTGACTCATCACCAAAACTCCTTCCAAAAAAATCTAAACATTTTTGAAAATTCCAATCTAGATCGTTACCGAGTCCTTTTATAAATGAGAAGGACAATTTTTTCACTTTAAAATATTAATTTTCTAGGCTGGAAAGGAAGAAGGTTTATACCATTATTTTGAAAATAAAATTGCGTAAATTCTCGGGCGAAAATTTTTGAAGAAAATGGCATTCAAAAGCTAAACATTTTTCATCGTTTTAATCAATGATTTAGTATTAAAAAAGAGGCGAAATCTTTAGCCCCTACCTCTTGTATAAATTTTAGACGTTCTATGCCCGAGCAAAGCGAGAGCTAAGATTAGAAAAATTGGTAATGTTCAACAAAAAAAAGAGCCCCAAAAAATTTGCATTTTTTCACTTTTAAAAAAATTATTTATTAAGGGTAAATAAAAGTTTTTTTGATTTTTGAAAAAAAGCTTGACCTTTTGAATAAATTAGAGTAAATTCGTAAAAAAGCTTGACTTTCAGGACCCGCATGACCTTTTTGAAAAAAGCTTGACTTATCAGACTCATTAGACACCCTGAAAAAAGGTACTCTTGCAGTCTTTCTATCCCAGTTTATTATCGTCACCGACAAATGAATTCGAACGAAGATATAAAATTTAACAATCAACTACATAATTACATTAACACTGGAACCGTAGACTGTACTAACGATACTTGAATTACCCGGTTAAAAATACTTATTAAGAGACATTTGACGTGTTTGCGTGCCTGGACGTTACAATTAATATAGCAGCAAATAAACCTTAAGCAGTAGCCTGACGTTTTCTTACGTTCATAATTTAGTGGAATAATTGCAAGCGTTTGTTTTGTAGCAATTTGGACACTTGGAAAAGGTATAATATTTGATACCTTCGATTACTCGGTGTCATTTTGATCACCGGTCGACCGGTCGCGTATGAATTTTGAAATTTCGCGTTTTTAATAGTTTATACGATAATTAAACGTTGACGCTTATATTGCTAAGTAAACATTTACCAGTCGCGTTTCGGAACGAGAACATCTGTCGCGTGAAATTGTCATTCTTTACCAAGCAATTTCGTATTTCTAATTACCATCGAGTGGTAATTCGTCGAGTATGTTTGAAAATTCCAACCACCGCCACCACCAGCGTCATCCCTTGTTTAAATGTATTATAATTCAACGAGAAGACGTATTCGTGTACGAGACACAAAACCACAAAATTTATTTACTCGGTACAAATCATACCAGCGAGCAAAGCGTTAAAGCTATTCATGCGCTTATTGACTGGGTACGACCTCAAGTGGTGGCCGTTGAATTATGCCACGAACGATTGGAAAATGCGAATGTGTTCAAGGATCGCGAGAAATACGAAAAAAAGTATCGCGATTTGCTTTACGTACCGCATCGCATACGTCAAAAAGCAGTAGGAGAGATTACTCGGCTCATATTGGCTTATCAAGCTTTACAGCAGAAGACCATCTCGAGCTCAGGCAGGCAGCTCACTTCCAACAGTAAATATAAAGTGAAACCGATTCATATCGATGAAAACTTGACAATCGCAGGGGATGTATTTACCCCTTTTGGAAATTTTACATGGCGTTTACACACCAACGGACTGAATTACTTGTCGAGTTCTCAAGCACCGTATAAAATTATATTGGCTGATCGACCTATCAGCCTAACGTACGAGAAGTTGGCAAATGCTTTAGATCAAGAAGAGAAGATGATCGTTCAAACTTATAAAAACGATTTTTTAGGGATGTTTTTCGAAAATCAAGATGGAATAATGAAGAAAATATGGAAACGGAATAAAGGTATTAGAAAAGTCATGGTGCAGGAACGAGACGAATGCTTGGCAGAATCAATTTTAAGGGCAGCTGAGCTTCCTAAACAGTGGGGCATTAGGTTCTCGCTCGTCGTAGCGATTGTGGGTCGTTCACATATCGACGGTATATTAGCAGAATGGTTATCTCAGTCAGGAATTGATACACATTCTTGAAGCAATAAAATTTTAAAAAAGTACCTGCTTTGGGTTTTCAACGTGTAATATACTTAATTTGTCAACTCTTCGAGAAATCTTACTGTATCAAAAGTCGACTTGAAGAAATTAAAAGGATATATGTACTTATTCATTTTTGAATAAGCCTCTGAAATCAACCTCCTCTTGCCATTTTGAAATATTTCCTGCTAGATTTGGTATCATTCAAATTCAATGTCTATGTAGAACATACAACCATACAAGGATTTGAAATCTGACTGGAATAGAATTGCGTATTATTACCTATATGATTCACAAAAAAAAAGGTGCCAGTAGAAATATAAGTTATTCGATTACCTAGGTAGGTACCTACTTTGGAAAAATTATATTGACGCGAATTCATTTTTCTCACTTTCATTTATGGGCAGAAAAACTTGATAAAGTCTCTTGCCTCACAAATTGCGCAGAATTTTTTTCATCGACATTTTAAAGTTAAATATTATCGATCAAAACGAAATATTCATCGCATAATTGAACCTTTACAACTTATTCAAGGTAATAAGTTCCTGAAAATTAACTACCCATTACCTAAAAAAAATAGTATCATCAGTTGAAAAGAAATTTCTTACGAAATTCATGCCGAGAAAAATAAATTGCCAATACGCATTAGTTTTTAGGTAGTGCTAATATGTAAAATGAACATTAACCTAATTTACCTTTTCCCACTAATTATGATTATTATATTGGACCTACATTTTTTTATCTGCGAAATGTCTTATTTGATTATTTCGGTATTTAATGAACTATGCGTAGAAACCTTGTACCTATGATTTCCTCATTTACGATTGCTTGCTCTTTTTTTGCCATTTTGTAATAGCATTCATCAATATATTTTTTTAATTTTCTGTAATTTTTACATTTCACTGAATAATTTGGGCTATCTTTTGAAATAATTTTCAAAGCATCTTAATCAAAGAGACAAATCTTGAGCAAAAATCTAGGGAAATGGAAATGAGATTCGCTGGCAAATATCAAGAGGAAAAAAAGGTAATTATTGTTGTTAATAAGTTCAATTATTAAAAAAATTCAAGGTGGGTTTTCGCCTGTTTTCCCGAACCCGAACTTTTTCTTTCAAACTTTTTTTCCGGAATGCAAAACTCCCAAACGCTGTGCTATCCGAAAAATATATATTAGTAGGCACCATTTTCCCTATTTGTTTAGCTGTCTTTTCTAGTGATTCTTTTTCGGGCAACTGGGTCAAAATATCGGCTGAAACGCCTGCAAACTTTTTATTTCTGGGAATCCCGTATGGGGACATGAAAAATCTCAACAGTTGAAACATTTGGACACAGTAAGAGAAAATTTTCCCTCTTTTTCTAAGCTTACTTACCAAATAATTTGTCACGAGTCGAGTAAATTTAAAAAAAGCCAATTTTTGTTTCATGACCATTTTAAAGCAAATGAAAAGAGAGGGGATTGGAATTTCAAACATTTTATGAATTATACATATTATTTGTTTTATATTTTCAGTTTTTCATAGATTTTCACATATAAAAAGAGTTTTATGATTGATTTGAAATTTTCTCCTCGGATGCTGAATTGTTGTAGGTAATCAAATCAATTACCCAGAAAATTTTCAAATTAATAAAAATTTTAGTGAATCAGCAATGCTTGGCTAATTTTAGAAGTTTTTTTGCAAAATAACGAATTTATAAATTTGTCTATTTTTTAAACAAGTACTCTCTCTCATTTCTAAATCAGTGAAATTTATCAAAAATCCCTGAAAAACAGTCAAAATTGTAGTATAGTAATAAATCAGTGAAATTTTTTTTTTGAAAGCAAGTCTGTGAAAGAAAATCACTGAAAATCAGTGAAAATTCACTGATTTTTCCTGTGCTGCAATTCTGACCGTTAATCAGTTGATTTTTCACTGATTCAGAATGAGAGAGTAGGTACGTTTTTTGCTTTGAAAACTCAGTATGACTAATCATAATTAGTGAATAGAAACAAAGTACCCAATTTTTCAAAAGGTTGGCAAACTTCTGTAAAAATTTTCCAATTTGGTCAGTTTTTAAATTTTTTCTAGAAATTTTGCTACTTTTGACAACATTTTATCAAATTTTCAAAAATGCATCATTTTTTGATAAAAAATTTGCTAATTTTTTGAAAAATTGTGGAAGAGAAAGTCCACATTTTAGTATAAATAGACACATTTCAATTGTACGAAAAAATGAAAGGGATTCAGGGATTCTAAGAACTTACGATTTCTATACCTCATTCGATAAAAATGAAAATTTTAAATTCTGGTCTCATCCTTCTCTCTGAACGTTGTGGATCTGGAGTCGAAGTAACCCGAAGCATTTATTTAAGGGGTCAAAAATCATGGATTTAGATACCGCATTTGATAAAGTTGAACATTTTTTAATTTTGGCTCCATTCCTCCCCTCCCTCTCCCCTCCAATGATCGAATTTTGGGTTTGGGGTCAAAATAACCCTCAAAGATGGATTGAGAATTTTTAAAAACACTTTTGCAGCTATTTTTGAAAAATTTCCCGAACAATTTTTTCTAGTTTTTTTTTAAATGTGCATATACGAGTGTTTTTTTTCATCTTCATAAAAACTTTTCAATGCAGAAATACCTTCATAATTTTTTGGACTGGAAGTAAATTTCAAATTTTGGCAAAGAAGTCCGAAACCGGATGGAAAAACTTGGGGTGGGGTTAATAGACTGATTTTAAAACGAGGTTGTAGAAAAACCATTGCCTGTTTTTATAGGTAGGTACCTAATCGAATAACTTTTTTGATTGCTATTAACATTTCTTAGTTTGACTTTTTTGTTTGAAATTTATGTTTTTCAAAATAATTTTTTGTTGAAAATCAAAAAGAAAATAATACGATACCTATCCCATTAAAGTTTTCACAGCTGGAAGTTTTTTAAAATCATTTTTTAAAAAATCAAAATGAGAGAAAAACAATAAACCTACTCAACTACCTACATCATACGTTATTGAAAATCTCATATTTTTTTAAAACTTGAGATTGGACAATTTTTTTTCACTTTTTAAAAATTTTATTAAAAAAAGAACGGTGATAATTTTTTCAAAAGCAGAGGAGCTCTTCCGCATTAAAATTTAGAAATAAGTTAGCACAATTTTTAAATTATTCAATTTTTTTTTAAATTTTCCTCCGCTATAGATAACGGTTTTCCAAGTAAAAACCATCCATGTACCTAGGTACAACTTTACTATTGCTTCCGCTCACTCCACCTTCACACAATATAACATACTTTTACGTAAATAGATACGCTTCGGACTCGACTAAACTGAAACTTATAGAACTTCTTTTTTTCAAAAAAAAAAAGATAACATTTTGCATAAATTATATCCACGACATTTCGCGTTGCAACTGACAGGTATTCATTATTGGTTTTCACGGTGGAAATATTCTTATATCTTGTGACAGTATTGGTTTTACTATTTTCATAGAATTCGATCATCGTACGTAAATTTTCATCATTTTTTATTTTAAAAATGTAAAATACCAGTGACGTTTTTCATACGAGTAAATATTTATCTATATTTTTTATTCTAGAAAACCCGAATGTAAAAAATTAGCTTCGAAGTATATTCGAGTTGGGTACGACACGTAAAATCACAACTTGCCATAGCGTTTCGTCTGGCGATATGCATAAACGCGAAATACTTGCTGTCAATGTGTAAAACTATAAAAGTAGAAATCCCTTAAAATACTATAATTAAGGTGTTTATTTGACTGGAATCTTCATTAAAATGTACCCATGTTGACAAAACTATCATACGAATTTTAAATCGAATTTATAGATATCTAAATACATATGAAATAATATAAGGATATGTGAAATCATCGTTAACAAAACATTGTAATATTTTCAGCAAACGATAGGTTGATATACGAAATCATCAATTACAAACGTCATAACGTCGTCTGTTTCATTATTGAAAAACAATAATGATATAGAAAAAAAATGTCAATATATATCATGGTTTGGAATTTTCCGCATTTCGAATTTATCCGTTATTGTATCGAGGAGAACAAAAACAGGTGAAATCAATTAGGACATATTCCGTTAATTAAGACTATCTCGGTATTTTCGAGGGTGCAAATAATAATACGGACAGCTGTACGATATTTCTAACGTACTTGGACAGAATGGACGATGACTACTAGAAATAACAGTGCGAAAGGTATTTCCGGTTGATATTCGTCTTTTGGGACAAAATCGCATTTGGTGTTTGATAACCGTGCAAGATAATGGAGAAAAAAACGGTCGAATTTTGTATTGTTTTTAGCCTAGCCTTATAAACCACCAGGACTTTTCGACGTGTGTAAAAAAATAACATAATCACGTTGAATTTGGCAGTTTTTTCTCCCTTTTATCGCCAACCTAATACGTTACGGTTATTAAACGTACGAGAGAGACGATATACGAAGAATGTTATCGAGTTGATTGGGCTTTTTCGAGCAAAACACCGTGGCTCGATTTTTAATATTCTTCGAATCGAAATACAAGTATGTATTCATAACTAGGTTAATGCCCTTCAATTTCTCTGCGTACGCCGTGTAAACTTTGTATCGCCAATACAACATAAGCAAATTTCGCTTCCGCTCATATTCCAATTTTTTTTTCGTGATTACGAGGTTAAGTAATAATTAAACGTATTGATTAGCGATTACGCTGATAAAACCGCAGCGTTTTTTCATTTCGTGTGTAGAGATAATGTCCGTGTAGATGTGAGAGGGAATAAGAAGCGCGCATTATATGGGGTGGATCGCCAAGCATTCGTGATATCAAAATGAAAATTTATTGGTAGATATGAAATTTTATTAGCTTCAATAAAAAGTACGCAGGTATGAATTTTTTTTAAAAAACAAAGTCGTTTAAATCATAAATTGCGATAAGGTCAGACATATTGGGAATGTTTAGAAGCTGATTTTTAAATTGTGATGTATTTTCGTACATTAGGGACACGTTGTTATAATAAATGATGCGAAATTTTAGGAAATGGGATATTAAAAGGTGATAGTGACCTTGTATTGGCCTGATTTCGAAATTTAGCTCAAGTTTGTTTTCTAAAATCATTAATTAAGCTCGTTAATAAATGGCTGAATATTACGCTGATTTTTTGTTATTTTTTTCGTTTCGGAAGAATTGGTAGGAATTTTTGCACTCGGCCCTCTCACGGAGACGAAATACAGAGTGACTGAAAATTACTTCCCCAAAAAAATTTAAAATTTTGGTAAAAAATTATTATTGATAGGGTAAATTTTTTTTGGTCATATTCTACTAATATAGATCGTCTTCTAATCTCTGTATAATTTATAACCCGAAAAAATTCAATATTGCGCAATTTTTCCCTTAAACCAGAGCATTACATAATTCAATAATGCTGAATTAAATTACCTGACTCCAATTTGTGAAGTGCTGAAATGCAATCCTCCTTATTTCAAAATTGAACGCACTGTTTTCAGATTAACAGGGTTTAATTCAACATTTTGAAGAACTCGTCACCTATCCACAGAAATTCCTAGATTTTATTCCACGAAATTTTTAAATTTCGTTCGACTAGGTTTAGCTATAGCATTATAAGCGAAAATCAAATTATTCTTCACAAAAAATTCAAAAATGATTGAAAATTTTTGAAGAGGCCTGTGTTCGAATAGTAATGGACCAAGGATGCTGCCAGAGTTGAAATTTTTTGGATAAGTTAATTAGGGAATTTTTGCTAAGCATTTTTTTTTTGGGAATTACTTTTCGGTCACCCTGTAATAACGGCATTATTGAAAGGGATGAAATTGAAATTTTCCTGCTTAGATGGAATTTTAATACGTAAATTGATTTCTAATTGTAAGTAACATTTTTCAAAAATGATTCAGGTAAATTGATTCGAATTATTATTTTTTTTGTAATTTAGAGAATTAGTTGTATCAAGTTGATCAGTGAGAATTAGGGACGAATTGAGGCTGGCTTTTCGTAATGGGTGGGGGGGGGGGGGGGGTCAGAGAGGCAAACAATTGAACATTTCTGACAGAAATAATATTTTTTCATTGTTTCGACTGAAATTAGGATTTTTTTAAAATCAAAACAAAAATTTCCTCTAAAAAACTCACCTCTTTCGAAAATTTCTAATATTTTCGATTAAAAAAGCAATTTTATCATTTTTAGAGAGCAACTTCCACACTCCCTTTCCCCTTTCGTTCGATCCCGCTCTATTTAGAATACAAGACAATAAAAGTTGATTATTGAAGACTATATCTCACCTTTTATGAGTAGGTAAGTTCTTAAAATTTTTTCAAAGCAAACAAAATTTCAAAAATGTTCAAAATTATGGAAACTTTTTCAACTGTAGGCTGTATTTTTTATTTCAAGGATTGGACTGTATTTAAATTTTTATTGGTAATTCTGCAATTAATAGATACCTATTTAATTACATAATAAAACGTGTTGAAAAAAGCATACCTAACAATTTCAACCGTAGCAGATATTATGAAAGACAAAAACACTTTTGAGAAGTTTTTATAATTACTTATTATTAGAAAAAAAAATCTAGCGAATCAGAATTTTTGTATTTAAAAAATGCTGATAGTCAACAGATCGAAATCGATATTTTGCACAGAGAGGGGCCTAAGATAGAATATTTCTCCCATTTTTCTGGCCTAATATTCAAAAAATTCCAAGTTTTCTGAAAAATGGTGAAATTTTTCGACTAGAATTCGATATTTTCGGTTAAAAATGCAAAAGTCTGAAACAACTGTAATTTTTTGGAGGTCTCTCAGCCAATCTCATCGTAGAATATCCTAGGTAATTAAAATATGCTAAAAAGTTAAACCTTATTTCCTTATTTGGATCACTCGTACTCTTATATCAATGAATAAATTAATGCATAGGCACCTATACTTATCTTGTACGTAGAAATCAACTTACCAACATCGGTTTTAAAAAAGAAGGGAATTTGTTTCAAAAATGAAACCAAAAATTGACGAACAAAAATTCAGACACTTTCTCCTGAAAAAATATTAAATTTTTCGAGCTCAGAAAAAATTTTCCACATTTTCCTGGCGAACTTCAAATTTAAAAAAAAATGTCACTACTTTCTTAAATTTTTCAACTCAGCCCCAAATGAAAAATTTTCTCGAATAAAAACACTAAACACTTTTATAAAAACATTGGTTTTAAAAAAATTACGAATGAAAGTTTCAAATACTTGGAGTAATTTCTTTAAAGTTCAACAATTAAAAAATAGATTATAAATCGAAATGAGAGCCCCATAATTTAAAATTCTTAGACATTTTTTTCAAGTAATTTCGTCCTAACATTCTCATTTTAACGGATATTTTACGTAAGTAGAGTCATCATATTTTTGAATTAAAAACTAGGGAACGACTTTTTTTATCCATCTTGTTAACCCCAAAAAGCCAAAAATAAGCTAAAATAATTTCCAAGACACGATCATAGAGTGTAAAAATTCAAAATCGCAAGGAATAATTTATATATTGCTAATTTTTTATACGAATAATGCACACATTGCTTTAATTTTTTATCAATCAGTAGTTTAGGTGATACGAGTGAGAAGCAGAAATTACAGCTCTAGAATAAGTAAGGGTTTCGAAGGGCCTTATTTGCAGAAACCTATTAATTTCTTCGACTAAATGCAATTTTATGATTATGGTAGGAAAGCTACCGAAAATCGGGTGACCTTTTCAGCCGAGAGACGAAACAAAAATTGACTACGATTATTAAAAATCTTCCCTTGCAATATTAATGAATAGGAACCGGTTTGAATATTTTCAAAAATATCTAAATTTGCGAAATAATCGGATAATAATAATATATTGTACTATACCTATTAATGACCGAATTTCAGGAAATATTTTTTTTTTAAATACGAAAAAACGCTGAAATCATCCAGTATGTACATGATCTGATTATACAATAACGAAATATTACTGTATACCGACTGAGATGAGAAAATTACACGTACCTACGAATTTCTCGACGTATTTTTGAAAATACTGAACATACCGCCTATGACATCAAATTTTAAAGACATCTCAGATTTCATGTACAATTTGGTGTCTGAATAAACCCAATGAATTTATGATTCCCTCTCACATAAATAATTAATATTTCACGAAATGTATCAAAAACGAGTACCTGAAAAAAATAATTACAAACCCTTATTTTATACTTGAAAAATCGAAAAAATTTACCTCCGCCATGATAATTCGCCAACAAATTTCGTAAAAAAAATAGATCCGGTGAAAAAAATACGAAAACAATTTCGAAAAAATATATCGTTCGTGAAAGTAATGCTCGCGACAACTCGTAACCTTTTTAAAAACTATTCGACAAGAGGTAAAAAAATGATTACGTATGCGATACGCGACGAAGCGTAAAATGCATTCAACATGACATCGACGAATAAACTGGTTTCTAAAATTGCAGTCGTGCCATTCTTATAGATTTTCAAAGTTTACATTGTTTTTCTAATCTTATTCGTCATATAACCGTTTGTACCCGAGATATTGTATTTTTCAGGCCTTTATCTGCATTAGATACATATACATTGTTGCAAGTGTGCGCACTGCACATAGATTTTATTAATATTTCATATGTCCGCGCGTCAGTACACCACGTACTCCGCTCCCCCTTAAGGTTTCCATACATTTCAGCTATTGACACTTCATACAGCGAGCGGTTAACCTTGACTATAAGGTATACACGGTTTATGTGTTTTTTTTTGGGGTATTATAATAGGTACAATACCTACTCGAACGATAATCGCAATCGTTTTCGGTTGAAAAAGAAATTATTTGTACATAATTTTGGCATTTCTATGGAGCAAATCGCGAAGGCTACTGTGATAAGATATTCGACGACGTTAGCCATTAATCGAATGGATTTTAAGACGAAAAATACTTATGTTGGTGTTTATTGCGAATTTTAGCAGTGAACTTTTGAAAGATTAAGGTTAAGTGTTGGTTTTGTTGTTTTTCTCAAAAGTGCGATTTTATTTTTCGATATTATCGAGCACGTGATCGATACCATAATATTGAAAAGTGATGGTTTTATGATGAAATCAATGGCGATAATTGGCGAAATTTAACTATGTCTATCTAATTTTCAAGATTTCGATATTCTGTACAAATGCTTAGTTAATTTAACTCTTAATTGGGCTAAAGAATACGCAATTCTCTTCCACCTCATGAAAAAGATAAATTTACGAAAATGATGGATTTTTTGATAGAAAATTTAAAAAAAATTACGTCGTAAGTAAATTGGAAAAATAAAGGAAAAATTCCATCCGAGTCAGAAATTTTTCAACGCCCTTTCGCTCACTCAGAAATACCTATATATTATCGATTTATCATTTTTTCATATCAAGTTGAAAATTTTTTGAAAATCTTGAAAAATTCACGTCGTTTATAAATCGGAAAAATCTGAAAAATTTCATTCGAATTGAACCCCTTTCCTCTTCCTTAATGATGCCAAATTGAAAAAAATTGCGACGTAAGTAAATAAAAAAAATTGTAAAATAATTTTATCCAAGTCAGAAGTTTTTAGTTATCCCTATCTTCAAAAATGTCAAAATTTTGGTTCATCTTTCTCTCAGCTCAATTCAAAAATTTCTACAAAATTATGGAGCCAGAAAAATCTAAAAAGCTCTATCTGGAGTTGAAATTTTAAATTCCTCTCTCTCCCACCTTCACCCCCCCCCCTTTAAAAATTTTGAAAATGCTAAAAATAAGTACTCGAGTCAAAAAAATCTAGAAAAAATTGGAAATTTTTACGTATCAGAGCCTTTCATGGCAATTTTAATTTGTCCATGCTTTTAGCACAAACTAACGACTTATATGGCCTTTATTTATTTGTCGTTAATGGCATTTTTATCAATTTACGTAAACATTTTCAGTACTGCAGTACTATTGATAAAAAAATATCCACGTGCCAATGTGTTTTGATACTAACTTATATCTATACCTGAAACTACGACTTTTTCGAAATTACTGTTTTTAGAAAGAACTTTATATTTAAACCCTTCTTCTGACTCTCTTTTTCATCGATTTTACTTTCTGCGAGTCTCAAACAAACCAAAATATCATGCTTGTGTTCTGTGACCAGAAAATGATAAATATTGAATTAGATTTTTAAAATAATTAAACATTATACAAGGGAATGAGATTTCTCAATAATACGTTGGTTGGTGGGAATTGATTGAAAAAACGGGGTCCGTCTTATCATCTCTGTCCCTCCTTTCTTTTTATAGGTACCTACTTATTTAAAAAGTTGAATTCAAAAAATTCACGTAAAGGACCACAGTACGGCTCATTTATAGCTGAAACTGCCTTAGGCAAAGACTGGAAGAAATATTTTGATATTATTATTTACTACGCTCGTAAACCAGGTTTTTTTGTACAGAAACGTCCGTTTTGTAGTTCCAACAACGAAGATATTCCAATACCAATTTCTGAGTTCAAATGTCCGGGAAGCTATAGCCAAGGTAATTGGACTGATTTATTCAACCTTTTAGCCAAAACCACTGGCAAATCGAATCCGAAATGTGTCTACATTGGCGATAACCTGGTCCAAGATGTATACACTCCATCTCTCTTTAAAGACTGCGATACCGTTGCTGTGGTCAAAGAGTTGACCGCCGAATGTGATAATAACGACGAGCTCTTAATTTCGAAAAGATGGGGCTCATTTTTTTATAACAAGGAGATTAATAAGTATACGGTTTGGGGAAGTGTAATTCGTAACCATTCGAAAATCTGTGTCCCCGATTTAACCTGGTTTACCGGTAAGCCTTTTAATACGCAGTATCCTCAGTTTCAACCACGCGACGACGACGAACATGATGAAAAACACAATCGTACCCGCAGTTGATGAGATTTGAAAAAAAATTAAATATTCTCTCAGCCTTATCTCTATCAGCAACGAACTGAGCGATATTGCGCACTCGAATAATAACCTTTGGGTGACTGAGCCCGAGAAGCAAATAATTTCAACTCTGGTATGCAAAAACTTCTTCCATCAACCCTAAAATTACGTCCGATATCATTTAATAATTCGTCAAGTCGTAAAATTCAATTAGATTTTTTCATCGGGCAATTTGGAATGACGTCAATAGTAAAATAAGTTAAGAGAGAATGAGAAAAAATTCGTTAAAATGTAAAGATTTTTAATTCCGAATATAATTTAGAGGAAAAATAACACGGTTTTTTGATAAATTTACGTTGCATAATTATTCAACTAGTGCAGAGGCAGGAGCAGAGAGCACCACACATGAGTATTATCTTTATAGATAAGCTGGATGTTACTATCGAGTAGAGTTTGTTTCAGTGTCATGAACACGCAAAATAAGTATGGCAGAGTATCGTATTCGGGAAAAGGCCAAAGATTATTATCTAAAAAAAGAACACACGTCGATGTGTAGAACGACGAGTGAAAAAAAACTCGCGTTATGAACGAATCCTTGTAAAACGGTGTAAATGTAAGTTGGCTGGGCTATTTAGTATGCACTCGTATGCTCGTAATGCTCGTATGCTAAAAATCATTGTGAATATTTTCCCAAAAACACGTAAATTTTTAGCATAATACTTGTGAGTAAAATTAATTAGCTCATTGATCCAAAAATTCGTACGAATCAAGGCGAACAGATTTTCTAAATATAAATGTGATTTCGTAAACGACCTGCAGAACTATCACTATCGAATTTGCTTATAGTCTGGCTACCTATCGTTCTAGTTATCTTTTCGTCGAAATAGCTTTTCAAAACTCCATGCAAATAGTATAGGGAATTTAGTGGCGTTTACATGTCACCTTGAGTTCAGCTTAGCGTTATTTCTTTGTATTAGATAATTAAGTATATACGATGACGAGCATATAGGCCGACCGAAGCGATATAATAGTTTTGTAAACAGCACGGTAGCGTTAAGCACGTACACGTTTAATCATCTCCAACTAGGTATATTATAATGAAACCAATTGGAAAAATAATTGGTTCGAGTTTTTCGCAAAATTTTCCCTATAATTTATGAATTTCGATCGAATATTCGACTGTATTCGTAGGTATATCGAATACCAGAAAATTATAAGGTTTTGATTAATGGAAAATAATAAATAGTATTCGTGAGCGAATACAAAATCAACTTGGCAATTTCCAATAACCGATTAATACCGTACATAATTTCGCCATACATTTTTAACCAAATTATACCTTTTAAAGATAATAGATTCGATGTTGCTGTTTAGATATGGATACCTATTTAAACGAAATAACGTTATCAATTTCAAATAAATATGTACTTATTCCGTCAGTTTTGCGATAAAAACGTTAAATTCGATGACATTTCGAACCGCACCGTGAAGGATTGTATCCCTGCTTTTACGAGTCAACTATACCCAAATATTGTACAATCTTTTCATTTGATACTTCATAAGTAATCACTTCTAATAGTCGATAATTAAAATTTTTTGTGCCTAAAAATTTTTCTCTCACATACAGATCTGGAAATGGAGGTATTTTTCTAAATATTTCTGTCCACTTGAATTATAATATTCGTTGTTGAATATGAGGATTTTTTTTTGATTGCTTGAAAATGAACGATCAATGAAAAACTAAGCAATTAATTATATCGCCTACGAAACCGTATTTTGTCACTCAATTTTTTCTGACAATCTCTAAAATGGATATGGGATAGATATTTCCTCCCCTTTTTTTGAAAATCAGTACTTACAACTTTTCCTTGGCTACGATGCTTTCAGTAAGGTTTTCAACGCAGCCCTGTAATTTTTTGGAGATGGAAAGCCAAACTCTTCCCACTAATTAAAGGCTCTTTTCTCCTGGAATTTTTATATGTTTGGAAAAAATGTTTTCATGTTACTTAGGACAATTGAGGGCAAATGAGAGAGGACCTAGGAAAATTCTGAACTTCTGGTTCACAAATGTTTTGAAATACATATGTGAGCCTGGATATAGAAACCACCCTTAGGTGTAAAAAATTGATTTCTGAGTTGACACTGATTTTGGGCGTTTCAGAAGGTATAGAATCAAAGGAGAACCTCCACTCAAAAACCCATTTTTTACACTTAATGGTGGTTTCTATATCCAGGCTCACATATATGTACTTATGTGTACTATTTACTAATGCCTGGTCAGGAATTGGCAGCCCCCGAAAAAAATTCTAGCCACCTGCCCTCTCCAAAAAATTGTTGTTTTTATAAGTTTACATTACACTTTCTAGCCCACTGAGACTGTTGAACAAAATGTACCTTAGTTTAGTGTACGAACGCCATCGCCGACTGAAAATTCACATATTCGCAGATAAATTGATTTATTGCATTCATTTTAAAAGTAAAAATCTTGCAAAATATTACAATTTCAAGAATGAAACTTTGGTAATCAATAAAATATTAAAATTGCAAAAAAAAATGTATTTGAAGGGAAGAAAAAACAAAGCAAAAATAGTGCAAGTTTTATTCTACACTATTTTTGTTTTGTCTTTTCTTCCCTTCAAGTTCAATTTTTTTTGGCAACTTTAATATTGTCTCAAACCTCAGGTTTTTGATTTCATGGTACATATCTATTATCACTGAAGCCAAATAAATGTTTCACCTCTTTCTTGACCAAATTCGAGCTAATCCTTCGACTTCGAATCTATTCTCTATTAAAATACCTACCTTGATTTTGATCAAATTTTTATCACTGAGTTTCAAATAAACAAATACTTACCTAATAAAAAGACATTAAAACAAGGTAAAATAACTGTTTTTTTGCTCATCTTTTCCGCTCAAATAATTTGACTCAATTTTGAATTTTTTATTTTTTTTAGGGCTGTCGATCAAAAAATTGGAAAAATCTCAAAATTGTCCAAAATTGATTTCAATAAAGTCCTCGGGAATCATTTTTTTTTTTACCAAGTTTCGCAGTTTTCATCGAAAATTTGGCGCAAAATTCGAATGAAATTAATTTTTTCATATTTTCTATTCATTATGTAGGTACTAGGTAGGTACCAATTCAGAATATGAAGAATGCATTTTGTATGTACCTATAAAAAGTTATTTAAAAAATGTCGTTTTGCTTTACCAATTTAAAAAATAAATTAAATTATAGGCTGCAAAAAACTTCTTTTAAAAAACACGAGTTTTTTTTATTAAAATTCGCAAGTTTTGCTCTGGAGCAAACACTTTTAAATAATGGATTTATTTTAGAGATGATTTTTTATTAAAGAGTCAGATAAATAAATCAGAGTTTCATTTTTTCTTTGAAGACGTTTTGTTTTTCAAATTGCATTAGATATCTACCCATATCTGCAACAGTTTGTTAAATTTTTATTTCTTCAAGTCCAAAAAACTGTCATAGCCTAACTAAGTATTTATTTCAATTTGTCAAAATTTTTCCAACCTTTTTGTGAATCAATGATTTTTAAATTTTTACATTCAAAATATTTAGTGTTTCGTTTTATACAGGGTGACCGAAAAGTAGTTCCCAAAAAAAAATGCTGAGCAAAAATTCCCTAATTAACTTATTCAAGAAATTTCAACTCTGGCAGCATCCTTGGTCCATTACTATTCGAACACAGGCCTTTTCAAAAATTCTCAATCATTTTTGAATTTTTTGTGAAGAATAATTTGATTTTCGCTTACAATGCTATAGCTAAACCTAGTCGAACGAAATTTAAAAATTGCGTGGGATAAAATCTAGGAATTTCTGTGGATAGGTGACGAGTTCCTCAAAATCTTGAATTGAACCCTGTTGATCTGAAAACAGTGCGTTCAATTTTGAAATAAGGAGGATTGCATTTCAGCGCTTCACAAATTGGAATCAGGTGATTTAATTCAGCATTATTGAATTAATGCTCTGGTTTAAGTGGAAAATTGCGCAATATTGAATTTTTTCGGGTTATAAATTATACAGAGATTAGAAGACGATCTATATTAGTAGAATATGACCAAAAAAAATTTACCCTATCAATAATAATTTTTTACCGAAATTTTAAATTTTTTTGGGGAAGTAATTTTCAGTCACCCTGTATAAGGTACCTAAGGTATTTGCGGTTGTGCGGATCACATACTCTGTGCCTATAACGATTCGGTGTCCTGTTATCACTATTTTTTGTTTTTGTTTTAACAACTCGAAAAATTAGTTTTTTGGAACTTTTTTATAATACATAATTTGATTGTAAGAAGATGAAATAAGCTTTCGATTGGTGTCATCAGTTTTTAATTTTTTGTGACTCGAAAATCGGGCGAATTTTTGAAGTTGCACAATATCAAACAAAAATGATATCAATCGAAAGCTTATTTCACCCTCTTTCAATCCAGTTATTATAAGAAAGTTCAAAAATTGCTTATTTTTCGAGTTATTTAGAAAAAAATCAAAAAATAGAGATAATAGGGCACAAAACCGTAAGTAAGGCACAGAGTATGTGACTTGCACAAACGAAAATGCCCAATTGATTCCTAGCATTATAACATCCGGACATGGTGTCCCAAAAACACTCGTAATTTGAATTGAAGTTTCTCAAAAAACAGGAAATTTGGACATTCATGCCCCCCCCCAAAAAACAATTTGGGTTTTGGAGTTGGAATGTTCCCCAAATACCCGCAATAAAAAAATAGCAAGTGTTTTAAATTCTGACCTAAAATCAAATTCGAAATAGAAATGAAAAAATTTATCTCTCTACTCACTGGCGGCAAGTATTGTGGTACTCTTGGGCTCGAGCACTACATGAATCGTTTAGAGCACGACATGAAATTTGTTTCATGTAGTGCTCAGCACCATAGGCGTAGCTGCCGGGTGTGCCGGGTGTGCCTTAACACACTACTTTTTCCAAATTTTTCAATTTTTTTCCTGGGATAATTTTAGAAAAAATGTTTAACAAATTTGATGATGAAATTTTGGGATAATTTGACGAATTTAAAACATGAAAAAATGGTCGTTTTTTAACATCAAAAATCCAATTTTTCAAAGCTTCGCCCTCGCTTCGCTCGGGCATGAACATAATTTTATAATTTATTTGAGACAAAAATGCGAAAGAAGACATTCTTTTACCCTCCTTCCCTTAAATACCTTCGTGTATTTCAAGTTTTCATACCAGTAGCGCCAGAAAGTGGGGTACAAAGGAAAGAGATGCATTCCATTGCGTCTTCCTGAATGAATTTTGAATTTTCAAAGCATTAAAACATGAAAAAAATAAAATTACTTTTTTTGGCATTGAAAATCCGATTCTTTCGAACCCTGGCCCTCTTTAATTCCGATTTTGATTCAATATTATTAAAGTTATTTCAATGGAAAATCTTTTCGGTAAGTACAGCATCTTTTTTGATTTTATTGGAGGGCCCAAAGTTTTGGCACACCCGACTCAGAAGGTCCAGCTACGCCTATGCTCAGCACTACATACATACTTATACTTCTATCGATTTTCCTACTCGTATTTGTATTGTATTTTATGTAGAAGTTGAAAAATTCAAGTACCTACATTATAATAGAGCTAGGTTTGAACATTATTTTACTACGTGTTCAGAAAAATTTTGGGCACCACATGGGAAAATTTCAAGTTGCCGCGCTTGTCTCTACTCCATACTAAAACATGAATTTTTCGGTTTTTTGCTGAACAAAATGTCATAATCAATATAAAAATAATAAATTGTTTGTTTTTTATGCTAGTTTTTATAGAAATTTTTCCAGGTATGTGACTACGTTTTTTTAAGCACTTTTCTGGTTGGAAAATTTCCAACTAACCCTAGCCCCAAAATAAAACATATCTACATGTTGAAATATCCTTTTAAAAATGTTTTCACATATTTTTGTAAAATTTTAAAAATCCCTAAAGGTAACAATTTTTTTTAGTAAATTTTCAAAATTTTTCACCAGGGTCGAAAATTTTTGATTTTAAGGATTTTTTAAGGTGAGCGCGTGATAAGTTCTAGCATTTCTCAAAGTATTCCATTTAAAGTAAGCAAACAAAATTGTGTAGCGAGTTGGTAATAGAGTACTCCTCAAATTGAATCGCCTAATATATTCATGCAACCCAGTCTCAAATTCACCAAAAAAATTCTAAACAGCGGAATAGAGTAGAGCAGACTTATTCTTCGTTTCATCAGATTTTTTATGCATTATACGAAGGATCGAAAAAAAAACATGAAAGGGAAATATCCATGAATTCAATACAATGAAACACAACGAACGCAGGAAACTGCCGGACGACGGACGCGATAAATAAGATTAATGAAAGCACTTGAAAATGAACACATTAGAATCTGCGGCTTTTGAAGAAGAAGAAAAAACCAAAATCATTTTAAAAGATTCTCTACTCTAATACCTCACCATTAGTCATTTAATTTTGAAATTCTCAGATCTAAATGGCTAATGGAATAATAATATTTAGAAAAGGTCATTAATCATCATTCTGAAACCACGACTCGACAAATTCGAACTTTTCAGAAAACCCGAGAATTTCTTTTTGACTAAAAAATATGGTCTTACGATTATTTTCGCTCATATGTAAATTAGCCACTCCGCCACTCGTTAAAAAGCCATCTCCTCCCCGTTGCTTTCACTCGCTACAAAAACACCCGTGAAATTGTTTCCAACCAGACTTTATTTATATTAAACGAACATTAAAACCTCTTTTCATTATGTCAAAAGGGCAAACACAATCGACTTCGAGCAGCCCTCGACTGAACGCATGAAAAAAAGGCCGGCAGACAATTGACAAATGGCTGGCGATTTTCGATTTGTGCCTTTCGTTCCCCCTCGTATACCAATAAACGAATTACAATTCGAATTTCGCCTTAATTTAAATCCTTTTCAAACGCTGTTCCATTGTTATTCGGACCGGATACGCGAATGGAATATTTCCGAATATGCAAATGGCTGTAGCTATTTATTCGATGGTCAAGCATCGAAGCCGGCATATCTTTTATCGCGAGTGGCGCGAAAAAAACGGTATTTGTACGCAGCCGAGCAGCGAATTCGTGCTCGCTATTTTATTCTGCAACCGCGTATCGCCAATGAATGGGTTTTCTGCGAATGGCAAAACTGTACGGAGCCCGAGGGGGACGGCGGTGGCGAGCAGGAGGGCGCGAAAGAGTTTATCGCGTCGAAGGCGGAGCGAATCTGTTGTTGCAAACATTGACCTGCGCAATAAATTTTCTCTTGACGACGTTTATCATAGTATAGCAGACTGCGGTTGACCTTGAAAACAATGCGAATTATTTTCTCGCTATTTTATGCATACCCGGCGCGACCACTTCCGGCAACAAAGCACTCCCCTACGTCTGCGAATGCTTTCGCTATTCATGCCACTGACCCCTGCCAAGGACGATCGGCTGGTCTAGTTTTTTTGCCAATTCGCATTTGCATATACTTTCTTCATAAGGCGAATTGGCGCAGACAGACGGATCGTCTGCCTTATGTTTTATTCGCCCAGCGAGACGGGTATTTTACCGCAGGAATTTTTATTCTTTTGCTGTGGCTTGATAATTGCCTACCTCGATGGTTTCAAAGGCGCAGCGACCCTGGGTGATTTTTTTCCTGCGAGGAATTAATTCGAGCGACGTTTTTTTACCGCGAAGCAAATATTTTCTATCGCTTTTGAATTTCTCTTTTCGGCACAAAGACTTGGAAAAAATTCTACGAGTGATTTAAAAAGCTAATTCCGAGTACTTTTAACCTCTGGCTTCGAGACACCGTTCCGGCTCAATATTCTCGCCTAAAATATACTTGTAATCCTATAGGCGAAAAAGAAAGGAAAAAGCACCCGAAGAAAACTGATTCCATTATCACACAATCCGTGAAACCTTTTTAATTTTTTCGACCGTACGATAACACCGTCTCGAATTCTACAACCGACAATCCGGCTCCAACACCGAAAACTTAAACCATCTAAGTTGGTGTATTTTAGCGAAGTGGCCGAATAAACGAATAAATTCGTATAGACAAAATGCCTTAATTATATTTACAAGAAAGCGAGAAATTTTTCAAATATCACTCAAGGCTGACGAGATCGTTAATTTTAATTTGCAGTTTTTTTCGTATACTTATACATCGTATTGTACTGTCTTGTCTAGCGAATCGTAAAAAGAAAACTGATAAAAAGTTAATGATACGACGATTGTAATATTGCTACCTACAAGGTAACCGTTATCTTTAAATTATTGATGATTTTTTTCACAAATATCGGTTTTACGTGTCAAGTTGACGCGACGATAAGCACTCGTGTGTAATTTCAACTTTTGATGTTGAATTCTCTGGGTTTATTTTTTGCAGTCGTTTGAAAATGGTATCTACATAAGTATTTGGGTATGAAATTAACAAAATTTTGATTTTTACGAAAATTGAAGGTGTAGTTTATTTTGAGTCATTGAGTGGGTGACTTTCTGAAAAAAATTTGGGCTCTCCAGATCAAAGAAGGGCCTAACTAGGGGTCTCAAAGTAGGGTCATTTTTGGAAAAAAAAAAACAGATTAATTTTTGCCACTTTTGGGTAGTATTATCTGCTCTCTTAATTTGAATCAGTCAAAATTTATTGATGAAATAGACAGAATTGAGTCACTGATTCAATTTGTGAATTTTCATTTTTGATTCAGTAATTTTTTCCTTAACTGCTGAAATAAATCAGTAAAATTTACTGATTCGGTCAGTAAATTAAAATTTTTACTGATTTTATTCAGTAAGTAGTTAAGGAAAAAATTACTGATTCAAAAATGAAAATTCACAAATTGAATCAGTAATTTTTCACTGATTGACAGTCAAATTTCACTGATTAACTGTGGAATCAGTGGAATTTCACTGTCAACCGGTGACTCAATTCCGTCTATTTCAATCAATCAATCTTCAGTTTTTGACTGATTCAAATTAAGTGAGTGCTGGGAGTCTCGGCCACCTCCCTAAAGTTATAATTTGAGTTTTTATACTTCCCTGAACCATTAACCTTGAAATTTGATATCACTTTTTACCCTCTACTATCTACTTTCTCATAGTGAAAATGACTGGAAATGACTGGAAAACAGTCAGAATTGTAGCACAGTAATAAATCGGTGAAAAAATTCCACTGAAAGCTAACAGTGAAAACAGTTGCTGGAAAATCTATGAAAATTCACTGAAAAGTCAGTAAAATCTCTGAAATTTGCTAAAAAAAATGAGTAAAATTTGCTGAAAAATCAGCGAAAATCCGCTGAAAATCACAGAATTTCGTTGATTCTCCCTGTGCTGTAATTCTGACTATTCATCAGTGACTTTTCACTGATTCAAAATGAGAGAGTAAGAGGTTGAGAAGTTCTAGATCGCGAATTTTTCGAGTTTTACTAAAGGCTCTGCTGTGGTTTGGGGGTCATTTGGCTCTTGGTAGAAGTTTGACCAAAGTTTTCATGCCATTCGACTTGCCTATGTAGAAGATGATTTTTAGAGGGCAAAAACGAATTTTTACCCCTCCCCCCGGGGGGACGGGGGCTTCAAAATACGTGATTTTCAAGCTAAAAATTCTATCTCCGCGAGTTTTCAATCGATTTTTTTTAAACTTGGTACGTGAGTAGAAGTACTCGAGTGGAGTGCCCTGAAATTTTTTCAGATTTTTTTGACCACTATAATGACCTTAAATTTGACCTTGAAAGTTTCAAATCGTTTTGGGGGCACTGTTTTGGCGGGTGATATAAAGAAAATATTATTTTTATGTTTCTCACTCTATTTTACACCACTCAGAATTTTTTCAAATTTTTTCGATTGGTGGCCTATACGTGAGTTTTGAAAAATCGATAAATCGGTCGTTTTACCTAGTATTTGAGAAATACACTTTGAAAAAAACAAATTATGTTAATCGCAATTTTACTCGCGGAGATAGAATTTTTAGTTTGAAAATCAGGTATTTTGAAGCCCACGTCCCGGGGGGAGGGGGGGTGGTAAAAATTGTTTTTGCACTCTAAAACCATCTTCTACATAGGCAAGTCGAATGGCATAAAAATTTTGTCAAAGTTCTACCAATCGCCAAATGACCCCCAAACCACACAAAAGCCTTTAAATCGCTCATTCAACCCTCAAAATCGTGCCTCTTTTTTTTTGATCACCTAGAATAATTCTCAGTGAAGTCTACATTTTAATTTCCTAAATTTTCGTAAAATTCAAGTTGTTCATTCAGTATGACTTGAAAAGTAGGCCAAAAAATTTTCGATCATCAAAATAGATCCGAGTTATTTTTTGAAACTTTTGTAGCAGTGCTGCCAAAAGAATTTTTTTCAAAATTGCGTATCTAAATCAAAAAGTAATTAGTTGGCAATACTACTATGAATTTTTTTTTGAAAAATTGCATCAAAAAATATTGTAGCCCTAAAAAAATTGTTGATGGGAGGAAGGATGCTCGAGGTTCCTAGGAGTTAGCACTAGGTACTCAAAAATGGAAAAGAATCGTGTACTTATTTTCGAAAATAGCCCCTCTTTGAGACTCCTTAGTTCTATCCTCCTTTGAGCTGGAAGGCTCAAAATTTTTTTGCGATCGCCCCCTTTTTGATTTAAACTATCTCACCAATTTTTGTCAAAATCTGTAAGATTTTTTTCGCTCCACTCCAATTGCGAATGACGTCATCGAAAGAATTCATTTTCTATGTAAAATACAGATATAGATAAAAACTATTATCCTATACATACAAACGATAACTGTTCTGTTAAGTCATTTCTCAATGAAAACGATACAATTCAAGGTAACCGAGTACTTTCGGTGAAATGCGATATTCGTATTACGAGTAAGTACAGCGCAACATAGGTAATCCAAATTCAAGAAAACAATACTTCGCGTAACATGAAATACTAATAAATACGAATAAACGTTTCTTTACAACTCGAGTTTTACAAAAAGTCGATTGAAACGCGACGAACTAAAATCATAGCGAGATATAATTATCTTTTGAATAATTAAGTCATGATTAATGTTTTCAAATTGCGGAAACATTCATCGGAGAAAAATTCTATAGATGGCGTGAAAGATGCATTCCTATATTTTAACGTAAATGTCACACTTTGAGTAGAATTTTTTCCAAGAAATAACTATATTTTAATTTTTAAAAATTAAGTATTTCTCGCAGCGATATTAAAGTAAATAAGGCGTATAGAGAAGACTTGATCCGCTCCCATATCCATATTTATCACATAATTTAATCATGCCCCGTTATTCCAGAATAATAAATCGAAATTTATATTTAAACAGGTGTCTTATATACTAAAGGATCGAAGTATAGGTACTTGTGTGCTCAAAAATCGTTCCTGCTTTTCTATTTTCTTTAAATACGTGTACTTATTTAATTTATTAACATAAAATCATCATTTTTGAATAAAATATTTAGGGACTTGTGTTTTTTTATTGAATAACCGTATTATAGTAATTTTTACATCAATCATCGGCGATTATGCGATTTGAAATGACGTAAATTCCGTACCATATCAAAGCATCGCGATCAATTTATCCTTTTACCCATACGACGTAAAACCGGCAGATAAATATTTTCGGGTTATTTACCCGCATATTTCGTAGTACTCGTGTATCGAATATCGATCGAAAGTATAATATTGAGTCATTTTTGGTACTCCGGACCTTTGATAAAAGCATTCTGCCGAACGCGATATAACCTAGGTGTATGTTGCACTGTGTGCTTTTTACACAAATGAGAAAAATTTTCCATTGATAACCTACGTACCTCTACTTACATCGCTGCAGACCTGTTTTTATCAATGTTTTGGGATACGCGGAGATGAATTACAAATGCTAATTACAATTAAATCATTCGAAACTCGAATCGAGTGAGTTAAATAATGAATACGATTTGGTAGGTATAATTATCTACTGAAATCGAGATTTTTTAAAGGTCTGACTATAATGTTTTGGACTGATGAGTCGAATACCTCCGTAGGTGCGTCGGAAGTAAATTTAAAAATATTAGACTTCCATGTTGATAATTTTTAATAAGTATTTTGTATATTTACTTCGAGTTGAAACTTCCTCGTGCTTATTTTTAGTCTCCTGAGTACCTAGGAGTGAAGTTGTATGGTTTTCAGAGTAGAGTCGTTTTTGAAAAAACTCGGATTCTTGGTGTTTGATCCCCTCCCACCACAGTTGAAATTTCTGAGAGTTCAAGGGATCCGATTTGAGATTCTGCGTCGACTTATTAAGTAGGTACATTTTTTATTCATGGAATGTTTCGGGTACCAAGCAGAGCGTTGAAAATTCGAAAATTGATGTTTTTTTATGAACTCTGACCAGTTTTAGATGTTTCGGTTATGAGGAAATAGAATGAAAAATTTGCTATCTGCAACAGTCAAAAACTTTTTTAAAAATATAAATTATTTTTGGAATAAACAAAAAAATTAGAAAATTGCAAATTCTCTTCGCTCCTGTTTGGTCGTTTCAATCTATTTTTGAATAAGAGGGTTGGCAAACTTTGAAATTTGTCCAGAATTTTGGAAATTTTATAACCATTTTGTGGGAATGAAAATTTTTTGAAAATACGAAAACTTACAGATCGACACAAAATCTCATATCGTACTTCGTGGATGATCGGGAATTTTGTATTAAGGCGAGGAGGATGAAATTTAAGTGTTATAAACTCTAATTTTTTTTTCAAAATAGATATGACCTTACTTTAATGTACAATATTTTCTAAATTTTGTTTTAAAACTTCATAATTTTAATAACTTTTTGGACGAAAAAGAAAAATTTTCAGCTAAAAATTATGTATTTTCATTCAAGAGGGGTAGGTGTGGGTCAAATAAGGGTTAAAATACTTCTTCATCCTCTTCATTATTTATTCGTAATTAGAATATTGGTACCAATTCAAGTGGAATTTTTTCAATTTTTTTGGAGTAATTTTGGAAATTTAATAGAAAAATTCCCAATTTTCTAATTTATTGCTTAATTATTTGTCAATTTTTAACCGAAGTTATACGGAGTAAATATTTGAAACAAAATTATTAATGTTTCGAAGAATTTCTAGAAATGTTACAAATTTTTAGACTGATTTGAACTATTTTTACATTTCAGACAATTTTGACGTCATTCAAATGAAGATCCGCATTCCAAAACGGGCTTAGTCCATACAACAGTATATGAGAAAAAGGACTTAAATGTACTGAAAAATAGATTACACCTAAGTACCTTTTCTCATATACACTTGCATGGACTAAGCCCGCTTTGGAATTCGGGTCTTCAAATGATTTCTGGTACAAAATTATAATTTTTGGTTCATTTAACAGTTTTCAACAATATAATTTTCATCGTTTTTTGTTTCATTGTGATAATCTTACATACATATTTTTGTCAATTTACACTCTCATGAGCAGTCTCTCGAGGATTTTAATTTTAAGAAGTCAAGTGGTCTGTTGATCTAAATTTTGGTTGTTATTAGTTTTGAATTTAAACCCTTCAAAAAATTTGAAGTTTGAAAATTTGAAAAATTACCATTAAAAATATTCTATCAATAAAAAACTTATTGCACTCCTGGCTTCCATACGCGCTTTTTGCCTATCATTAATATTTAAGGGACTTGAATACGATATTAAAAGTAGCTTTATAACTTTTTATGGGAGAAATTCAATTTAATTAGTGAAAGTTTTGAATTGTTTTTCTCCTTTGCGTCCATCAAAATTGATAATGGGGGAAAAGTGTAAATAATTTTCTGTTTGTTTTGACTGAAAAAAAATCCGGACACAATCAATTTTTTCTGCTGAAAAATTTCTTCAACTTCAAATTTTTGAGGATTCCTTAAAAGGGAGAAAAAACTGAAAATCGTTACAAATATTTTTTTTGAGTGTCAAATGAACTTATTACAGCTTTTTGATGAAAATTCTCTCGAAAATAATTTTTCTCGAAATATTGTTTTAAAAAGTGACACGAAAAGCGGTAATTTTCGAAATCCCCCAAAACGGAGATGTGGATGAAAAATGATCACCAATGATTGCAATAAGTAAAAAAATGTATACTGTGGTCATTCTCCGGAAAATTTATTTAAAAATAATTTTTACCCATTTTTCAAGTTAAATTGGAAAATTATGAGAAAAATTACCTCTTTACCCCCACCAAAAAGGAGACGAGAATCGAAAATCACCGCCACCAATGATATTTGAATTTGACCATCTACTCTCTAAATCTGAATCAGTCAAAAATGCCAAAATCGACTGATGAAATAGTCTGGATCATGTCACTGATTATCAGTCAAATTCCTGACATTCTACTGCCAATCGGTGAAAAATTACCGATTCAATTAGTGAATTTTCTTTATTGAATCGCTAAAAATTATTTGACTGATTGAAATCAGTCAAAATTTACTGATGTAATCAGTGAATTTTTATTTTCACTGATTCAACAATGAAAATTCCTTGATTCAGTGGCGTCGACAGAATGGAAAATTGGGGGGGCACAAAAGGGCCATGTGTTGGACAATTTTTCTGCTTTTTCGAAGTGTAAAAGGGGGACTGACCTTTTTCACCTGCTAAAAATGGGGAGGTGGTAAAAAGGACGCATTCTTCCGCACTTTCGTCTCAACTAAATTGAAAAAGTGTTATTTTGTTAGTGCCCGAGCGAAGCGAGGGCGAAGTTTTGAAAAAATTGGATTTTAAATGCCTTAAAAAGACGTTTTTTCATGTTTTAATGCTTTGAAAATCCCTATTTGATGTAACTGTAACGTAAATTTATAAACACAACATGAATTGGGGAGGGGGGGGGGCAAGCGGGGGCCAGAACTTTTTCCGGGGGGGCCTGGCCCCCCCCCGGGCCCTCCCTTGACGACGCCTCTGCCTTGATTGAATCAGTAAATTTTTTTACTGATTTTACAGTGACATGATTATTGCGTCGATTTAAATCAGTCAATTTGACTGATTCAAATTTAGAGAGTATGCTAAGACTACTCTGGAAATTTTTTTCAGTTTTTCAGACTTTTTCGAACATACATATGTGACGCCGCATACGAAAAGGAGGCATTGTTCAAAAAACGCGTTTTAAGAAAAACGCGTTCTAAGTTTTGAACGTGTTTTTTTCTTTTTTATTTGAATTTGAAGGACTGGCGGGAATTTTTTCTAGTTCTATGTGAACTTGACACACTCTAGCGTCATTTCGCCGAATTATTTGCGCTCATCGGCGACATGTCGGCGACGTACAATTTTTTCCCCCCTTTATTTAGTAAACTCAAAAATCATTATTTTCGTATTTCAAAAGGAAAATTCGATCAGGCGGTGGTTTTACTGGATTCCACATCGTATTGTATGCAAAAATAAAAATAAAAATTGAAATTTTTTTTTTGAGAATTTTTGATTTTGGGAGTTTTTTTTCCTTTTTTAGTAAACTCAAAAATCATCATTTTCGTATTTCGAAGGGAAAATTCGATCCGGCGATGGTTTTACTAAATTCTACATCGTATTGTATGCGAAAATAAAGAAAAGAAACAAAAAATTTTTTTGAGCATTTTTGAGCATTTTTGATTTTTTTGCCTTTTTTAAAAGCTATTTTTCAACACTTTTAAAGTCGAGTAATCGAACTGGCGATATTTTTATCGGATTCTACGTGAAATTTTATAGAAGGATCAATCACTAACTCAAAACTCGTTTTTTTGGGCAATGCCCCCTTTTCGTATGCGGTGTCACATATGCGGATTTTAAAGTGAGTGATGGGGTAAATCTAGAGTCAGCGGGATGAGTTTGAGGTTTAGATACAACTTTTGTGTGACCTCCCTTCATTCAATTTTTAAAAAAAGTTGCAAAACGCCCCCTCCTGGATACTCTTTATACTCAACTTAATTATAAAAATTAATCCATAAAAAAACTTGATTCTGATTTCTATTTCATTTCTAACTATCTATTAAAAGAAAACGCTCCGATGTTTGAAACGATCACAAGTCATTATTTTTAAAATCCAAACAACAAAAAAATTTCATAAAGGGCCCCCCCTTCTCTCCTATTTCATCAACATTTCACGCCGATCATGCCTTTTTTTTTTCTGTTTTCACTTTTAAATCACAATTCAAATAAAAATATGGCTCATACAAAGTTTCCATCGACGTGAGCTGTAATTTTATTGAACTTCCAAGTCAACATGGATGTTTATTTTTCGCGAAAAATCCACACTGATAAAACCGTACTTTCAACTTTAGCTTGTTTACACGAAAGTCGTACTATAAATTAGATTTATTGACACAATTTAGCATTAGTTTTTAATCACCTTTTTAATCGTCGTTGTTGCACGAATCATCGAAAAATAAAGAAATATAATCGAGAGTACCTAATCATACGTCGAATTTACCCGATGACAAAATTTCCTCGAAAAGTAAACAAATTTTACTCGTTGTCCTCTGCAAAATAAATACGACTATAAAGAGCACGTTTGTAAATTATATCAATAAGTATCGCATTATTCTCACATACCTATCTCATTCGGCATTCATTACCTACAGAGCATTTACCTTTTGTATCGATGGTTTATTATAAATATAGGAAATGCGAATTATAGCTACGTATACGTATAAACGAAATGCATTAAAATTGTATATACAATACGTCCTAGGTCAACTAGAAAATAAAAAGCACCTTAAACATAATCATTGTATAGTCAACACCCTCGTCGTGTTTATTGAAAAGTTGACAGATATCGTCGTAAATCTCGCTAGTCAGCGAAATAAAATTTTTATTGCCTCCGTTTTTACTCTTGTAGATAATGAAAAATTTTACGAGACAGCGGTTCGTAAAAGCAAAATTATAACAGACGCTGTCTTCTTCGCTCAGCGATACTGTAACCTACATAATACCATCAGTTTATCGCGAGAAAAAAAGATTATTGAATAATAATGCATAAATGTGGTAAAAAAAACAGTAGGTACCTATTGAAAAAAAAAAAAAAGGTACATTGAATATACCAAAAGTTTCCCAGAGCAAACTCGATCAAAAGTAAACCTCGGTGTACCTATCTCCGTCTGAAATCTAATAACGAGGTACACTCGTTATCTCCTTTTTATTACATTAACGCAGTTCGTAAGCAGAAAATATAAGCTGATTGTAGCAGGTGCTTAGCGTGCAAGAAAGGAGCAGGAAAAAAAACACCAGAAAAGGGTTCACATGTAAGATGATATTAAACAAAGTAATGGTCGGGTTAGCACATTACAAACCTGCTAATAAATATGTGCGAGTGTATCTAGAGAAAGCCCTAAGAAGGGTTGCGGCTTCGAGTTCGAGACATCATCAAAATCAGCGTATTTTTTAATAATTGAAAAAAAATAACGGTATCAGGTAAAAAGGAAGAAAACTAAAATAACGGGATATTTCACAGGACTTGCGAGATGATACGTAAAAATGGCATTTTTACACAACTGGAAACTCGAAGGACATCTTATAAATTGTAAAATCAATTCGACGCAATCTGATAAAACCCTTAAGGTCTATAAAACCACCGAGTAAATGGCCAACGATGTGACGTTTCTCACACATAAATATCTTCAAGATTAGCAATACTACGCGCGGTAGCCAGTCTAGGGGTTTTTTCATCGTCAAAGCGTAAAATCGTACGGAATCACCATTTGAAAAATTCCCTTTATTCGAAACCTTTATTTTTCTCCCTATCTCTCGCCTAACGATCTAGCATCTACGAGTAAAAGATAATGGCGACCTGTAAAACTGATATTTTTACTCATTAGCATGCAGTTTCATCTTATCCACCCGTCAAATTTCTATCGACCAAATGCTATCTTTTTTTTTGTTGAACCGTTACACGAATATTATCGTTTTCGCTTCGAAGTTTGAACAAGGCTACGGGTAGCCAAAAATAAATATGTACAAATTGGTAACGTAAAAGATACGAGTTCGATATGAAGAGGAATACACTAATTGACTTCACCTATATATTTTTAAACGCCTGTAATACCGATTATTGGGCTAGGATTGCGAGAAAAGCAGTGGCGTAGCCAGAAATTTCTCAAGGAGGGGGTCCGAAATTTCATGATTTTTGAGAAATTGTAAGTTCACCTCCCTCCCCCCCCCCCATCAAATTTTCTTTTTACTATAAAAACACAAAATTCAAACTTTATTAAATTTTCATGCGATTTGCATAGCACGTTTAAGGAAAAAAACTGATGAAAATGTAATCTTGGAACAAACAACTTACATAAGTACTAATTATTTTGGCCTTAAAAGCCAATACAAATACTTAATAAATCCAAGAATTGGCGTCAGAAGCTTTTTTGGGAAGGGTGCAAAGTGGGTATGGAGACTTGGAATATCAAAAAGGAACTATTTTTTGCATAGTTGATTCAAACGGTTTATAGAATTAGCAATTTCTTTCATGCCCGAGCGAAGCGAGGGAGAAGTTTTGAGAAAATTTGATTTTTAATGCTTCAAAAAGGCATTTTTTACGTAAATTCCTGACTATATACATAGGTAATTATCAAATGTGATTTCTTTCATGCCCGAGCGAAGCGAGGGCGAAGCTTTGAGAAAATTAGATTTTTCATACTCCAAAAAGGCACTTTTTCACGTAATTTTCTGACGCCAAGGGGGGGGTCCAGACCCCCAGAACCCCCCCCTTGGCTACGCCACTGGAGAAAAGTAGCATTATTTAGATGAGGATGTGGTCAAGTTTAAAATTTTCCAAATTATAGAGACGATTCGTCCCTTCGTCCGTTCTCCTCCAGCAGAATATTTCAACACTTGTTTTAATTTAGGCTGAAATATTAAAATAAGAATATTTCAATTTAACTGAACCGAAGTCAATTTTTATTGATGATTACATATAGGTAATTTTCTCAGAATATTTACCATCTTCCCTCATTTAATTGTAATTAATATGAACACTTTTTGAGTTGAGAGTTTCATGTGTACTTAATTTTTGGGAAGAAATCTTAGAAGGAGGTAGCATAAATATCGTGACTAGACCTCAAACATTTTGGCACAAATTTCATACTTCTGACTTGACCTTTACTTGCACTAATTTTTGAAAAAAATGGCTAAACGAGAGGAAAATTCCGGAAATTGCCACCAATAACTTTTTGAAGGTAAAAATATCCAAATTATCCAACGTTATTTTAATAACAATTTTCTCAAAACTCATTTCTTTTAAAAGTTGTTTTTTGTGAGATTTTTAAGCCTATTCAAGGACAGTGGAGGCTAAGCCAGAGAGTGAATTTTTACCATGTTATTTTCAAGTTTAGCACAATTTTCTAGCCGCTCTCGTCTTCATTCAACTTTCAAAAAAAAGTCAATATTTTTTGAACTGAAGCAAAAATTAGCCATTTTTTTTTTTAGAAAAAAGAACAAAAAAACAAAAAAAAATTGTTGATTTTAGAAACGAAGCGAAAGAGACTTTTGATTGTTTTTTCCTGAAATCATTTCAAATTTCTCCTCTCAATTAATATGGTACGCGATACTCTTACAGGATATTAATGAGTTTTAAAATAAATGCGCAATTTGTTCACTTACCTGTACTTGTACATCACGATGAACTTGAATATGAAATACGCGATAAGTAAGTACGGTCGGGGAATGCACATCGACGAGAGATAACTGATTAGAAGCACTGAGGTTTTTTCAACATTCAACCTGCAAAACATAGGAATAACTGGAATAAAAATTTGTTTCTTATATCAACAAAATATTTATCGGTTATAAAAACTATGCAACATTTTCAATATCTCTTGGTAAAGTGGAAATTAAAACTAGTATAAGAATAATTTAGGCAATAAAATGAAATTTAAATTTAAACAAAAGTGATTTTTTAAAAAGTTGGTACATAAGTAGGTAGGTAGAGGTACTTATCCCTGAAAAATTGCGTTAGAGTGAAAACTAGATCGTAAAAATATTTCTGAATAAAAATGTCTACCCACTTATTATGTATTAAGACTTTTTTTGATAATTTTTTTTTCAAAGATAACACTTTTAAAGCGTTCAAATACGTTTTAGGATTGAGTGATGAGCGTGAATTTTTTTCTTCCCTATTCTCTGGGCTTGAGTTACACGCGATTTACAATTTTTTAATGAAATTTTTACCAAGTTCTTTTTAAGGTCTAGACTAGAATTTCCCGGCTATTTACATTTGGATTTCGAAAAAAAGTTAAAATTATTCCCGGGTCCCCAGATGAAAATACTCTTTAAAGTTTCTCAAGTTATTTATTTTACTTATTTTAACATTGATAAATCAAAAAAATCAGATGTCAATAATTTTCATCTTATATGTACTTCCATTTACATGTTCTATTGTTCTTAATTGTCTTTTGATTAAAATAGGTGAACACAGTTTAATTTTTATTGACATTATTTGATGAGATTTTTCAAATTGAATTCGTTTGAACGAAACAGATCAAGGCTAAAATAAATCCATTTCTTGGCATTAGAGCCAATGAGAGGGTGCAAGAAGTGCATTCGGACAGAGCCTACATTTCTTTTGAAGAACTAGTCGAGGAGATCGAAAAAATTGAAGTCCATTGAGAATTTATTAAATTTCCGCCTTATCTACTTTAATCGAACATCAAAAGACCCAAAAACTCGACAAAAAATCGGCAAATATCTCATAGGATAGATACCTAATTTTAAAAAAGCTATGAATTTTCCAAAAAAGGGTTTTTTAAAAATTGAAAAGTTGAAGTTTTTCAATTTTTTGACATTTTAATGATAATGGTCTAACGATCAATATTTTGTGGCTTAAAAATTTGCAATACCTACACACTTCCTAATTCAAAATTTCGGATATGATTTTGATTAAAATTCCAAAAATTTTAAAAAATTGTTAAACTTGATAGAATTAAAAAGTAAACAAATTGAATTTCATATTTGATTTGGAAAAAGGCGTTAAAAGCTTCAAAATGCGTTTTTTTAATGCGAAATTAATAATTTTTCAAAATTTTTTCCCTCATAAATTCGATAAAAGCAAATTTCATGTTTAATATTTTGGATATAATTAGGAAAGGAGCGTTGAAAATTTAATATTTTGAAAATTTTTAGGAGAAAAAAAAACCTGCGAAATTTGGTACTGGGCTTTCGTTCACTCTCGCCAGTTATGTTTGGCATAGGCAACACAATCGTTTCAAGGCACATATCTGCAATCTGCGGTACAAAAATTTAGTTTCGTTTTCAAAAAATGATCTTAACTTGTTGTCCATTGAGTCGATTCAATTGAAATCTAAGATTTTTCGATATCAGTTGTATTGTATTCCTTGCCAAGAGGTGACATTTCAAATTTTCACTTTGATCTTTTATCTCATCAATCAAAGATATCTAATGGTTGCCTAAATTTTTATATGTTTTTGAAAACTGTTTTGATTTTCAACCGATAAAAAAAAAAAAAAAAATTATAAAATATCAAATTAAGCAATGAGATAGGTAAGTACTAAGTAGGTACATAATATTATTCCATGTGTTATCATGAAAACACAGGACTTCAGCAGAATTTTTTTCAAACATGTCACAATTTTTTCTGGGAAGGGAAGAAAAATTTCATTGTTACAAATTTTTCTATGGGGTTCAAAGATAAATTTTAAAAAATTCAAATGAAATACTTTTAAAATTCCCCAAAAAGGAAGAGAATAGATTAAAAATTTCAAAGTTTGATTTGAAAAAAAGAGAAAAAAACAGGGAAGCAGAGCATTTCGACATTTTCGACAATAAACCAGAACATAAAAGCAAAACTCAGAACTTGACACCTTGAATTTTTCCCGTTAAAAAAAATTCGATGAACTTTTTGAAATCAAGATATCAGATTTTGATATTGCATCATCGAAATTTCAATTACCTATACTCTAATTTTTTGCGAGAATAAAACAAATTCCTAAATTCACTTTGTCAAAGCAAAAGAATTTTTTTCTTCAAATTTATAATCTTAATAAAAAGTAATAAAGCCCTAAAAAGCTTTCATTCCACTCCTTAAAATTTTCTACAAACGTAACTAAAAAATCTTTAAAATATTGATTTTAAAGCTTCAGGTACCGTATCAAAATAAAATTGTGCTTTGTTATCTCATTTTTTCAAGGATTACACAGGTCGACATTTTTAAGCTTTTGAAATGCTGTTTGAAGTTTAATGGGTGATTTTTATAGTATTTTTCACGCTGATCATCGCGAAAAAAGTTGTAAAAAAATTCCATCACCCAAGTTTTTTTTTTCGCAATTTGAATTTTTTGTTGAACATTGTTTTTACACTTTTTAATAACTTTCGGCACTCACATAAAGTCAATTTTCCGAGCAAAGGAAGGGTTCAACGAAAAAAATTGAGTAGGATATAAATTGTAGAGCGTAAAATTTCCTTTCTGTCGAGTTCATTTTTTTCTCTTAAGAAGCTTAGTTTTTAAGATATTAAAGTTGAAAGTTCAACTTCTTTTTTTTTTATTAAAAATGTCTCAAAAACTAAGCCTCCTAAAAAAAAACTAATTTGACTCCGCAGAAATGAAATTTTACGCGCTACAATTCATATACTTTCTACTATTTTTTTTTCTGGAGGCTTGATATTCCCAGAAAATCGATTTTTTTCAATGAACTACATTTTCAACATTTCTCAATTGTAGGTACCTAACAATGGAAATATCAAAGGCAGGATAATCAAAAAATTTTTCTTGCGTAGGTAATTGATTCTAATTGGTGATTCTAGCCTACTTTTTAGTGCTGAGTGCGAATATGATTTCAATTTTATTTCATCACGCCAAGATTTTTATAACTTGAATTTTTTGTTGAGAATTTGTTGTACATTTTTTGATACAATTTTTTACCCCTAGAGTCGATTTTATGAACAATGAAATCGTTCTAAAAAAAATGAATAGAACATCAATTGTAGAACATAAAATTTCTTTTTTGTAGAGTCCAATTCTTATTTTGTTATGAGGCTTAGTTTTTGAGATATTTTTAATTTAAAAAAAAATCAACTTGAAACTTTCAACTAGAAAATCTTGAAAGCTAAGGCTCTTGAGAAAGAACTAAGTAATTGGACTGTACAGAAAGGAAATTTTACGCTCTACAGTTCATGTTCTATTCATTTTTTTCGTCGAACTCTTTCTTCGCTCAAAAAATTGGCTTAAAGTGTCAAAAATTATCAAAAAGTGTTAAAAAAATTCAAATTGTGATAAATCCTTGGGTAGTGGAATTTTTTCACTATTTTTCTCGTGATCTGCCCATTAACTTCGAACAGAATTTTCTATGTCGACCTGTGTTATTGATAAAAACCTCAACTCAGAATCAGAACTATAAATCGGTACTCATTTTGCTAAAAATAAAAATCATTCATACCAAAAAAGAAGACTAAAATGGTAGGACATTCTAAATACATCTTATTTCATCTTCAAATCAAAAGGTAATGTACCTTTCAAACCGCATTGGGAATTTTTTTAAGATCAGAACTGTAATCAAACCATTTCAGATAGGTAATTTCGCTCAGAAAATATTTGAAAAAATATAGCTTGATCTTGATGATACCTCAAATTACATCATCATCAATAATTAGCATTGGAAAAACTGTGAAAAATCTGAGTAGGAAATGGTAATTAAGTATTCTTGCTATCGATCAAAATAATCTGCTAATTTAATTGACCAGAAAGCTTTAAAAATAATCAACGTGGTCGTATTTTCTTCACTCTTTGGTCACATAAAATAATTACACACTGATAGGTACTCATTGAAAGTACCTTCCAAGTACTTGTATGCGTAAATATTTACGTAAATTTTAAAATTAACTTTAAATATGGCTTTTCGAACAATTTTCTCGCACTCGTTTCGGAAATCATTATTCGGTCTATCTGTGTACTCGTTGAAAACAATACAAACAGCAATATCACATAGATGACAAAGGCCGAAAAGATTATTGTCCTGCAGTGCGCGGTAAATAATTGAAAATAAATAAAGTCGATGACATTTAGATAAAACGAATGACACCAGGCCTAAATAAATTTCCAGGGTTCCAAAGCTCACACACCGCCCATGCACCACTCCCGTGCGAAACTTACGACTTTAAACTTTATTCAAGATGATTCGAACGTAATTACATCGATCGCATTGTTTTCACGTACTTTGCTCTCGTTTGCGCCTATATTTTATCTCACAATGTGACTTTAGGAAACCTACTTATAAATTTATAGAAAATCGAGTTCACGTAAAATTTACTCAACGAATTGTAATCTATCGAAACTCGTGTGCAATATAATCAATCCATGAAAAACATTCGATTTGTCGCACGTCTCGCCACACTGCCATTTCTTCAGATCCCAAAATTTCCATAATACAACCGCAGGCAAACTCTGAGAATAGCAGGTTGCAACCCTTTGCTTTCTTTTAACCCATTTCCGCGTATTGAAAAACTAGGTAACTATGGCAGCTGAATAAAAGGTCCAACTGCGAGACCAATATTATCGATGTAGCGAAAGAAAGTACTATGGGAAATTTTCACAAACCTATATCGTTAGACGGAAGGCAAATCGTGCAAAAGCGATGCGTGGGAGAGAAACAACGCGGTCTAAGGTACGAAAAAAGAAAAGATGATAATTATACGTAACAGGAAAACGAATAAAGGGTTAGACGGAGCAGCGGTATGAGAATGAAAAAGGAAATTAGTGAAGCCGACCTTACATCTGTATATGTATAAGAAGAAGGGCGAAATTAATATCAGAAGACTATTAAAATTTACGAAAGGTTGTTTCTGGTTCCGGACTGATGGATTCCAGGCAAGAAACAGCAACTAGCGAAGTAGTTAACCCTTCGAATGATTTTTTTTCACAATGGAAGAGAGCGCAGGGTTGTTAATGTTGATGCTATGAACCTGCTGCGTCGATAATAAAAAGTACACCGTGGTTCGAAAGTGATCGCGGGTTTTGGGACTAAAATCAACAGGGTTTGGCGAGGTTGGTTAATTCGAGAGATTTTAATAATGTTAATGTAGGTGATATGAATTCTGCTGTGTTGGGGTGTTGAATTTCACAAAGGCTTGGATTGATTGATTTAGCAAATTTTAATCTTTCTTATCAAGGAGTTCTTTTTCCAATAACATGTGGATTTTAAAAAATAATCGAGCAAGACCGAAGTACCAATTCAACAAAATTTTCAATTGCGTGCTTTATTTTTATGCAGTTGGAATTTTCAATGAGAAATTATCTTTCAAGTTTGTTGAAAATGTAGAGGGATGTGGACGAAAAAAAAAATGGTGAGAAACTTTGGCAAAGTATGATAGGAAAATCGAAACAAGATACTCATACTTTTTCAATTTTTCTTTTCAAAAATCGATTTTGTACCGTAAAATATAATTTTTGATCCCAAAATGACGTCTTTGCTCCTCTACAAGGGCTAAAAAAATCGTTGGAAACTGAAAATATTTTAGTATCATACTTTCTCAATAAAGATCTGTTTTCTCAGAAAATAAGCTAAAAAATTCAATTTCCTCTCTTGAAAATTAGAAAATTTTCCAAGTTGAATTGAAATTTCAAAAAAAAAAAACCTCAAGAACCATAACTAAAAATTGAAGAATTTTTGAAATTTCGACATCTTTCATTATAACTTACCTAATAGAGAAATTGTATCACTATTCAAGATGAAATTATTTCCTTGGGTATTCTGCTTGAAAAATTTGCTGCATTTTTGAGAAATGAAATATTTTATTGATCTTTTTCGTAATTGTCAACAAGGGAAGGGGAAATTAAATTGTTCAGGGTCATCATTTTTCGAAACGAAGTATCCTACTGTAAAATCATCATGAAAAGATTTATCTAGGCAAAGTAAAATTATTGAATCGCTTCACATTTTTTCTCCTAAAAATCTATTTGATATGATACCTATGATTTTTTCATTATAGAGGGAGTAAAATGCTATTTTACTCCCTCTCGTGAATCGCTCGAGTGCTCAAATTCGCGTTTTTCTCCCACAATAAAGAAAAATATCGTTCAAAACTCGAAGAAAAAACAGTTTTTCTCCCTTGTTGTGAAATATACTATTTACACCTTGCACTTTAACTTTAACGTTTTTCAATCAATCAAAGCAAAATTTAGAGTAGTAGGGGGTTATTACTTGTCGACATTCACTGATTTTTTCAATTTTTTTCGACGTCAAAAATAACCTTAGAAACAAATTTTAAAAACTTCAAAGGCCTGTAAAAATGGCAAACATGAGTAGAAAGAATCAAAAAATTCTTACGTGTGTTTGAAAGGATATTTCACGTATTTGAATTTTTCTGATTTTTTTGAAACACTCGAAAACTCTTGAAACTGTTTTTTTTTTTCAATTTTTTCGAAATTAAAGAGAAAAAATGGCAAAATGAAAAACCCAGCATCAAATTCGTGTTTATCAAGTCAAGTTACGTTTTTATACATTATTTGAACAACCATTTTACTCGAAGTTTTTAACTTTGTTTTTATCATTTTTACATGTCTGATTGAAAAAATTTAGGCAAACAGTAAATTTTGAGAATTAGATCAAAATAATTGAGAGAAGTGTTTATTGGAGTATTTTGACATGCTAAGCATAGTTAGTTTTTTCAATCGTTTTTTTTTTTTTTTTTTTTTTTGTAAAATAGGTACTCAAAATTTTAAAAATTACATGCGAAAATTTAATTTAGAGATTTGACCAAAATGGTCGCTCAAATAGAGTATAAAGGGGTGATTTGATCTGCTAAACACAAATCTGAAGTTAGTTTTTTCGATTTTTTTCATTCCTTCTGTTTAAATTTCTTTTTTTAAAGTATAAATCGAGCGTCAGGGTTAAGAAAATCAAAGAGACAAAAGTTGATGGTAGATTGGAGAGGGGTGGCTGGGGATGTCGTTTTGGGAATTTGGGGTCAGAAATTGTCTTACATTCTACCAAATTAATTTTTAGATAAAAAATTGAAAAAAGCGTTCTAGGCCGATTTATCTATCTTACCTCGTTAAGGCTGTACTTTAGCTTCCAAAAATCGCAGAAAATAGGTAATTGTTGATTTTTATTCAGAAATATTTGGTTGCAAATTTTCTTTCTTAAAACAAAAGTTTTTGTTCTAATGGTCATTTTTACCTATTCATTTTACACTCATTTACCTACTAAAGTACAGCCTTAACTTTTTTTTTTGTTAATTTTATAATACACTCTAATATAAGAATTTCAAAAAATGAATGAAAATTTTAAACCTAAAACTAAATAATTACATATTTCAACCAAATATTCTTTTTCATAACGTAATTCTCATCCAGGCCAAAAAATTACACCGATTATTTCGAAAAATACTCATCCTGGTACAGATTTCTTACACACCCTGTACCATCGGTACAAAGAAGACACAATGTGGGAGAAAGATAGCCAGTTTCAAGAGCCACGTGGTGATGCAACCCTTCATCTTTAAATACATCTACAAGACGAACCGTTCTCTATTCGAGTAACATTTGTGGCTGTGGGTTATTTGTCTTTTACCCCTTTTCTCGCACATTTGCCTATTTTCTAGGTCATCATTTCAAATAATCATCTCGCAGTAGGTAATTCTTCCAAATTATTTCCTCTGATCTCTCTATCGCTCGAAATTACACCTTTCGTAGCCATCGCCCAGCTTTCGTACGATACGCAAATTACAATTTTACGCCTTGCATTGGACGAATGGCATATGCAACACATGGCTGCATAACGTTAGCGAGGTGTTGTTCTCCAGGAATAAAAACAACTCGTTGGTGAACCCGAAACGCGGTTAATTTCTCCATGCTTATGGTACATTGTACGACTTGGAAGGTTTCAATGTCGACGACGCAATAGCTTAATGAATGAATCATGATCATCTTTGTAATTTTGTATGTTCTGAATTCTTCTCATCGGTTCAACTCACGCAGCCCTGGACTGGTTTACAGATAGGTCAAAAAATTCAACATTATCCACCCGCGCTAGACAACGACAACCAGACACGAAAAAAAACACCGTTAAATTCGGAAATAAAAAAAATGTGTACACGCGATAAAACATGTTCATTTCGAATAAAATCGGTTTCGAACCAGTATTCCCTTTTTTTTTGCCTTTTGAACCACATTTTCGCTGTCATTTCGGCTCCGTCCTTTTTTTTATTGCGGGTTTTTATCAGAAATTCAAAATGCTTTTAACGAGAAAGGGTTAAAAGATAGGTATTTATTTATAAGATGTTATAGAACGTAAATACTACCGCAGGGTGGCTCTGTTTCTACTTCCTTTTTCTTCTTTCAGTCCAAACAAATAAAAACCAAACCCTTTCGGCGGCGGTAACCAGTTAAGAATTTTATTGCATCGTTTTACAAAAAGTTGTAAACACATTCTGCCATTATATGAGAAAGAAAAGTTATTTTCGGACTTGTTCGTATCTAAATGCGTTTACTTTTTTTCGTTCATTTTAACAAGTTGTAAAATTCGGGTCCCTATACATATTCACCACTATTATGTAATTTAGCGTAAAACCTATTTCGGGCGGAAGGGTTGACCTTGCAACGATGAAAGGATTGAATAATGATCACGTCTCGATTCCGTTATATTGTCGTGTCGCCAACAATACACGAAAGGGTTCGATTTTAATCAAAGGTCATGATTTTTTTTGGTACATCGCGGTTATTCTGGGCGAAAAGAATCGAAAAAACCTTTTCTTACACTTTTTGCTTTTATTACTCAGATTGGAGTTCATTTCGCGCCTAAAATCGAGTCTGCCTCGTCTGCATCTTCTTTTCATGTTTTTTTTTTCCTTTTTGAAATGAAACCATCTTGAGCGAATGATTTATTTTGCTAACGAAAAATAAAATCAACAGTGTTTTAGATAGTCATAGTCCCTAAAATATACGAGTAATATTTCGACTAATTCCTCTCGCATACGAAATACTTATTATCTTATCTCGGCTCCCATTTCGATGCACTCGAGTGCATTTTTAAAATGCAAGATGGAATTTGGGTTAGTTCGTTCGCGGTATTCAACAGCAATCTGATCTGCATATTTTAAAAAGCCTTATCACGTGTGTTAAATTTGTCTGGACGTTTTATCGGTGAAATGAATCCTTTTAATAAATTGCCTCGAACGTTTTCAAATATGCTGGAGATAGGTAATATAGATAATCCAACGATGTACCAATATTGATCTCTTTAGTGATTTACTCTCAATAAGATCATAGAATACAATTCATTGTTGAAATAAAATAGGAGAGGTAAGGGGTCACCAAGACGCTTCTTACTTTGGTGGAAAATTTTCCTTATTACCTACCTACATTACTTATATCCCAAAGATGATCGTTTTTTAGCAGAACCGGCTCGAATGAAGGTAATGTGAGGGGGATGAGGGAGTAACCATTACCCCATAGATTTCACATTCGAAAATTCGGAAAATTTGGATGGCATTGGGCAAATTTTGGTGGAATTCGGAAAATTTTCTAAAAATTCAGAAAATTTCTATACCTTGACTTTTTGATAAAATTTCGAAATTTGAAGAATTCAAGTGATACTTTTAAATTTCGTCAAAATTTTCGATGAAATATCAAATTTAATGAATCGAAATAAAATTGATTAATGAAAATATCCTTTACTCATGTGTATATGACCAATTGGCCATGGTGACTTACGACTGAGAATTCTATCATCAGTGTCAAATTGCAACAAATTCAGGGTAAAATTAACTTGATTTTTTTTTTTGTTACCGTTATGTTCTTATGTAGGCGTGGAGGGAGGAGTAAGAGGTTTTAGCATCTTCCTCATGTTTAAAATGTTGAAAAAAATTCATGAAATTTCAGTTTTTCAAAGTTTATGAATTTTTCGTAAGAAAATCATTAGAATTTTAGAATTTTTATAACTGATTGCCTCCTCCTCCTCCCCCCCCCCCCCCAGAAAAAATAGCGCCAAATTTGTGTTCATCAGTGAGTCAAATATTGCCCGTCCAATACAGCTTGAGCCAAATTGTGTCAGTTTCGTCACCCAAAAGCCAAAAACAAAATTGCTGTAGTTAAATGGAAAAAGTAGTTGCTATTTTTACCATTTTAGTCGTGAAGAATGATCGTAAGAGTGAACGATCTTGCCCACCCTATAACTTGTGTTTATAAAAATTTACGTTTTCATCATTTCTTTCGCCTTTATTTTTCAGTTAACGTAAAACATTACCATGAAATTAAGAATGAATCCTAAAAATTCAAAACAAAAATCCCAAAATACAAGAAATTTGTGATCTTTTAAACGCCTGTAATGGCAAAATGAGCAATTATTGTCAAATACCGGTACAATTTGCATTGAATATAAATTTAATGCGTTCCTATATTTTACGAACTCTTAATATTATTTTTGGCAAAAATGTGATTTCGACGATGTGAGTACATTTATTCCAAGTTCCAAATTATATACCTCAGTACCTCTAATTTTTTTAAATATGGTATCCAAGTTTATAATTTTTCCAACTAAGTATAAAATTTTTATTAAAAATTTTCTCAAATTCTTCCAATTATCGAGTTGGAAAAAATTTTGAAAAACAGGATTGAAATCTTTTTAAAAATCAAAGTAGGGGAAAACTTGATTAAAATGTTTTTCAACTTGATATTTAAAAGAATTTTTTTCTATAATTTTAAAACCCTTCTTCAATTTTCTTTCACCTTTAAAATTTTTCGAATTAAAAATTTTCTATAATTTTTTCCAACTTTGAATTAAAAAAAAAATTAACTTCATGTTTTTCAAAATTTCTTTTTGCTCATTAATCAATTGGAAACATTTTTTAACATAATAAAAATTAAATTAAACCGTATAGTTAATTTGTATTTGCTCTTGACGTTATTATTGAAAGTTTCAGTTAAACTTATCCTCTATCTGAGTACTGAAATTATTTAGTCATGTATTATAAGGGGAGGAGGGAGGAGTAAAATTGTATTCTACCGAACAATTTCGTGAAAAAAATGGAAAATTCAACACCTCCATCTCCATCAATAAAACTGAAATAAATTAAATTAATGAAAATTGAAAAATTGAAAATAAAGAATTTATCTCAAGTCCATTAATGGACTTGACATAAATTGTTACACGAAAGAGGTTTGTCTGAAGATTCATATGAACGAATTCGGAATCACTTCACGAATGAAGTGGCAAATAGCAAATCCCAATGGGGGAAAATCAAAATTTTGTTTGCTTTTTGCTAACGAAACTGAGGCAGTATTCACAAGCTTTGGAAATAAGAAATAAGAAATAAGAACTTTACTCTAATTACGTCCAATCAGAATTAACTGTTTCAAACATAGCCAAATATTTTTCACGAAGTCGCTATTCTCATTGGTTAAAAAAAATGAGGTAATTACGGTAAAATTCTTATTTCTTATTTTCGATGCTTGTGAATAGACCCTGACACAATTTGGCTCAAGCTATGCTGGACGGACGATACTCCAATAAATAGTATATTTCACAACAAGGGAGAAAAAAAATTGGTTTTTCTTCGAGTTTTGAACGATATTTTTCTTTATTGTGGGGGGAAAATGCGAATTTGAGCACTCGAGCGATTCGCGCGAGAGAGAGTAAAATAGCGTTTTACTCCCTTCATAATGAAAACATTCTTTTTGTAATCGTTTCTATCGAATTCTCAAAATTCACTTTTTTCAAATCTTTTAAATGTGGTTAAAGGTCAAATGTATTTTGATGAAAAATTATAAATAAGTAGATACTGTGAAAAAAAAGTCGGAATTCGGAAGCATGTTTATGGTAGGGGGGGGGGGCGAAGAGATTTTTAGCCTTCCTGACATGCATCAAGATAGATTGACTGCTGAAATAGAGTTTGAAGAATTAAGTAATTTAGCTTGTTGAGTATGAGTCTGATGCTGGTTTTTCAGTTTCATCATTTCGATTTCGATAGAATTTGTAATTGAAAACACTGAAACGTTATGATGAACAATATCAAAATTTTGAAAAATCCCCGCTTTTAATTGTGATTTTAACTTGGAAATATTTTCAATACTCCTTTGATGTCGTTAAAAATGTTTTTAAACAATTTTGTTTTTGACACTTTAGATATCATAGATTCGATGTAAATAAAATTTCGATGATTTGATTTCTTCAAGTACCTATGGGATTCGACGTAATACCTAAGCAATAAAACCTGTGATTATCAGTCAGTGATGTTTAGGCATTTATTGGCGAAATAAATACGTTCAGAAGAAGTAAACGAAAAATTCGAAAAACAAATACGAAAAATTGAAAACAATTTTTCAGAATCACTCTGACCTACTTACCCATAATTTATATTCGTGCGCAAAATTTACATCAGTCTCCAACTTTACGATTCATTTCATTATATCATTTCAATTCAATTCAAACGTATTAGCTACAAATATTCGTTAGTTAAATAAAACGTATAGTAACATGTGTATTTGATCCCTGAACTTAGATAATTTTTCTTTCTATGGGATTTTCACACGTAGAAAATAATTTTTGGTACATAATCATGTACTATGTACTCCCATAAAAATTATCAAAATAGAACCGCTCTTTGAGATTAATCAAATTAATCAGCCTAAACGAGATGTTTGTTTATGTAGCCTTATTCTTAAATCTATTGCGACACATTACCTACCTATATCTCTTTTGTTTTTTCTCAGTAGACTTTGCATTGATAAAATAGGTGATCCAATTTTTTACTTTATTGATATTATTTTTCAAATCCAGCAAAAAATATACCATAAGAAAATGAAAAATACCTAGCCATCTACTTACACGTACTACACAGTACAAATGTGATCCGCTCTGAGAAAACACGGCTTAGCGAAAAAAATAAGTTTTTGAGAAAAACGCGTTTAAAGTTTGCGCGAAATAAAAGTGGTACAAATGTGGCTACAATGGTCTTGTAAGGGGCTTGCTGTCATTGGTTATTTGATGACGTCACTACTACAATTTCCAATTTTTTTTGCCCATGGGGAACGCTAGCTGCCGTTATTGCAGCTGTTGTCACGTCGAATTATCGTATTTTTAAACGAGAAAGCTGAAAACTGATCGCGAAATCATTCGAAAAAAGAAAAGTGAAGTTTAGAAAAGTGATGAGGAAATAAAAATATCGGCTGCGTCTCCAAAATTTAACAGATGCAAACCAAAAAAACAATCAAACTCGGATGCAGCGAATGCAGCAGTACAGGCGAGGCAGTCCACAGAAAAACGAAAGAGAAGGACGAAAATTGAGCTAAAACAATTTTAAAAAAATTTAGGTAGCCAAATTTATGTAATAACTTGAAAAAAAATAAATTTTGAGATTTTAAAAAATTATTCGATATTTTTCCTTCCCCCCCCAATTTTTTGAAATTTCCTTCATTTGTTTTCACGTTTTATGACGTGTAATAAATTTTTTTGAAAAAAACTACCCATCCCATCTCATTCTACATACTTTCAAGTATCAGAATCCGTGAAAAAATCAAAACTCATTTTTTCTTCCCTAAGCCGTATTTTCTCGGAGCGGGTCACAGCTATTGATGTATTCTGAGGCACAGAATAAGTATATTAATTCTCCTTCTTATAATAAAATACTCAAGTAAAAGCATGAAACCTCAGAAGACCACACGAGCGTAATTTCTGCTATCTAAGAGAAATATCATTTGGAAATTCTTACTCGAATTAATTCATTGGGTTTCAGCAGGCACTTCTTGCTTGTCAGCGTGAAATTTGATCAAAAATATCAGCTCAAAAAATTAATCCCGGGTGCTTCTTCTTGTCCTTTCTACACTTAAAAAGAATTTTTAAAGGTAAAAATGACGATAAAAAAACCACGCAGGTACGTAACGTTTTTTAAACAACACCGTTGATTTGTCGAACCAATATGATACTAAACTTTGATTATCGAGAGTATTTTATAATTAAAAGAGCTTAGTGCAACTAATGGTTCTCCAAAATGCATCAAATTCTGTGTAAAAAATTTATTTGAAATCTGATCGCTAAAAACTCCACTTATGGATTCTCTAAACCTGCAAAAGCGGGAGGCAAATCTTTTCGATCTGTAGGCCTGAACTAGATTCTAGTTCAATTTATCTACTACGTGCTTCGTAAATATTATTTATTTGTAATATTCTGCTCTTTCGACCTTTAAATAACATTCTTCTTACTTCCTTTCCCTTTCTTTGATAAAAATCAATGGTCGATCAACGAACGACTATCAGAACAAAAGTCACTCTCTAACAAGTTTTATGGAATTTTATAGTTTGATTTCTGAGAAATTAATCGTAAAGAGAACGCTGATATGAATATTGATACATCGAATAAAACAAATATACTACGAAATTCAAATTCATCTCAAATTGTGAATGCTGTGAAAAAGAGCAAAAGTCAAGAAGCCTTGTTACAGTGAAAAAAGGCATAAAAAACCATCTGTAGATATCTACATACAACTACATATTAACGCCAAATACAAGCCTATCCTAAAACGAGATCGACAAAACAACGTCGAAAGAGTACAGGAAAACTACTATCTGCCGCCAAGGCTGATCCCTGGGCCGGAATGCGGAGAAAGGGGTAGATTCAGCTAGACCGCGCATAACACGCCGAATTGAATTTATTTTGACCGAGGTCGCCTGTTTTAACTGCATCTCCTCCAACATCTCCCCGCTTCTTTGAGCAGCTCTCTCAGTTCCGCCTAATCTGATACTGCGGAGAACTTGTATAGGTACGGGCTAGGCTATACAACATCTTTGGGTCGTTGCCCTTGATTCCTAGTCGCAGTGCTATCCAATTTTGGAAATTTGTGGTTGCGATTAAGCGTTTAAAATACAGGGGGTGGAAAAATAAAAGACATATCGAGAAATCTGATTCCTTTTTTGTAATGAAGATTTGGAAATGCCTGCGGTTTGCTTGAAAATCACGTTCTTATATTACCTATTTTCTTTCTGGAAGAAAATTCGAGGAATGAAAAAATTGCAATTTAGGTATGTATTCTCTCATTCCGAATCAGTGAAAAATCACTGATAAACAGTCAGAATTGCAGCACAGGAAAAATCATTGAAATTCACTGATTTTCAGTGATTTTTCACTGATTATTCAAAGAATTTCACAGATTTTTCAGTGAATTTCATAAATATCACTGAGTTTTCAGTGAATTTTCACTGATTTCCAGTGATTTTCTTTCACTGATTTGTTTTTAGTGAAAAATTCTTCACTGATTTTCTCCTGTGCTGCAATTCTTTACTGTTTCTCAGTGATTTTCGGTAATTTTCACTGATTTATAATTGATAGAGTACTCTCTCATTCCGAATCAGTGAAAACTCAATGATAAATATTCATAATTTCAGCATGGGAAAAATCAGTAAAATTCATTGATTTTCACTGATTTTTCACTGATTATTCGAAGAATTTAACAGATTTTTCAGTAAATTTCATAAATATCATTGATTTTTCAGGGAATTTTCACTGATTTTCAGTCATTTTCTTTCACTGATTTGCTTTCAGTGGAAAAATTTTCGCTGATTTATTACTGTGCTGCAATTCTGACGGTTTTTCAGTGTTTTTTGATACATTTCACTGATTCAAAAATGAGAGAGTAGCTGAGGGATTTTTCATTTTGAGAGCTGTACTCTCTCATTCTGAATCAGTGAAAAGTCACTGAAAAATAGTCAGAATTGCAGCACAGGAAAAATCAGCGAAATTTACTTATTTTCAGCAAAATTCACTTATTTTCAGCAAATTTTCACTGATTTTGCAGCAAATTCATAAATTTTACTGATTTTTCAGTAATTTTTCACTGATTTTCTCCTGCGCTGCAATTCTGACTCTTTCTCAGTGATTTTTGATAATTTTCACTGATTTAAAATTGAGAGAGTATTGAAGTAGGTGAGAGGAAAAAAAGAAAACATACTTATTTCATTTTTCTCATCTTCCTCCTTTTCAGTCTTTCTAAAAAAATTGTCACCTTCGAATTAATAAAAAAAGTTACAAGAAATTTACTCGTCATTATTCGACACACGCCTTATAGATTAATTTTATTGCTGAGCTGGCTTCAAAGTTCGAATATTTACCGATTTTACATTCTATTTTGATAGCATGCTGCCGAAATTGGCTACCTAAGTACCTACTACCTACCTACAGTTCATGAAATTTAGAATCCCAATGATGCTGAATTCTTTTTACATCGCAGCTCTACTTTAAGTACCACTGTATACAAACGCACAACTCCATAATAACTCCACCCTTTTCATCTCATCTGCATGTCTGTATACGCATATTCAAGATGGCGACTTTGTCTTGGCGCAGCTTCGCTCGTTTCCCCTATCTAATAAATGCACTCTCTTATCGAGAATGCGTCGAAACGCGAGATTTTTCGATGTTCCTATCTTCTATCCTTTTTTAGTGGATACCTATCTTTTATTCTTGAATATGACCTTCCTTATCCTTGTGTGGTTGTTATTAAACCTTCATCTAATTTCAGTAACACCGGTTATAAATCTAATAAAATACAATCTAAGAATACGTATATGCTTTATTTTCAATACTCTCGTATATGCCTTTAGTACCTACAACTAGCCTACATACGTCTTTATATGTGTACCTACTACCTAGCTACCTACGTGGCAAAATGGTAACTAAAATTACACCCGCCGCCATATGTTGAAATTATTTTCGAGATTTTCCTCTTCAATACCCCATGTGCTCTATATTTTATCTTTATTCGAATATGTACCGAATTGCGTGATTATCTGGGGTTTTATTTAACAGAAATGTATAAACCGCAATTTAGGTTTTTTTCGAAGATGCTTTGGTATGTTCAACTCCTTTTCCTTGTATGATATTTGTACCAATTTAAGATGATTAGGTGTTGGCAGGTTTTCACGGAAGGACGAATATTATGATAGTTTAGGTAATTATAGGTAAAGGATTGGGATGGTATATTGATCCATGAGGTACCTATATTCTTTATAGGACTGAGAATTGGATGACTTTTGTACTTTAGGTTCTTACTTACTACTTTGAAAACTACCTATCTACCTAATAATGCGAAAATTTTCAAGTTGCTTGAAAACAAAGTAATTTCTCACGGATTTGAATACCTTAATCATTTTACATTTTTCGTGTCTAAAATTCAATTAATTCGTCCCGATTTAAAAAAAAAAAGAATTTATCCTAGCCTCTCTTTTATGCAGAGTTGCCACATCAAGCTGAATTTTTTTTGGCAAAATGATCTGAACAGTGGCGTCGTCAGAATCAAAAATTGAGGGGGAGGGGGCACAAAAAGAGCCGTGTGTTGGACCACTTGTTTTTGCTTTTTCGAAGTGGAAAACAGGGACTAACTTTTTTCACTTGCTAAAAAGGGAGCTTTCTTCCGCACTTTAGTGCGAGGGCGAAGCTTGGATTTTTAATGCCCTAAAAAGACATTTTTCCATGTTTTAATGCTTTGAAAATCCCTATCTGATGTAAGCGTAATGTAAATTTATAAATATAATATAATTTTTTGGGGGAGGGGCAGGGGCAGGGGTCAAAACTTTCGTCGGGAGGAGCTGCCCCCTACCTTGGTGACGCCTCTGGATCTGAATAATCTGAATGAACTTTTTTTTTTACCTTTATTTGATAAATTTTAGAGATATACTAAACCTTACTACGGAGGGAAAGGAATTACCACAAAGTAATCGCCAATTTCTTATTTTGAACATTCGACTTAAAAGTCTTGGCGTCATCGCACCACTGCTAATGCAAATACTAGTTTGTGTACTAATTTGTGTGTTACTTTTTCAAACGGGGGGTCGACGAAAAAATTAACATTGATTTTTATGGAAGTTATTTCGTTTTTTTTTAATTTTTCTCAGTTTTGATGTGTTGAATTTTTTATTTTTTTATAATTTTGACGAGTTAAGCTCTCAAATTAGTCAAAATTGTCAAAACAAAACATCAAAAATTTTGAAAAAGTAGAAAACTATAGACCTCCCATAAGAATCAATGTTAATTTTTTCGCAATCCCCCTTTTGAAAAAGTACACCATCTGATAATGTGCATTTGTAGTAGTAAATGTGACGTAACACTTGAAGGCCGAATTTCGAAAAATTTCAAATGAATCAAAGAAGTAGACGCGAGCGAGGCGAGGGCGAAATTTTTTCAAAAAAGGTCTTTAAAACTGAAATTTAATCATTTTTAAATAACATTTGTATCTTTTTCATGAAGTACGCGTCTGATTATATGTAGGGTTGTGTAATAATTCTGCACAATTGATATACCTACACAAAAAAAATCCAAAAAAATTAATTTTCTGGACTTTTTTGACATATTTTATTTTTAGGTAGGTACCTATACCTACCTCCCTTCGATTTTCGTTTATTAGCATCAAAAATGAATTTAATTCCATTTTTTTTTTGCGCCATATTGATAAATGTTTATTTTTTGAAGGCTTTGAAAAATTTATGCTTTTTCTGGTTTTTACCAGGAAAAAATTGAAAAACTTATCTATCTGGCATGAAATCAAAAAATTGGCAGATATGCATGGATGAATTGAAAATAACATTAAAACATGAGAAAATTATAAGGAATGAAAATTGACTCGACTTGGTTTTTTTCATTTTTTTCTCCCTGTCATACATATTCAAAATATTAATAGATATAAAATTTGAATGCTCAGAATCTTGACATTTGCTTTTTGAATGCCTCGTATCTCAAAATCTGAACATGCTAAAAAGTTTAGCTCACACACTCCAAATTTAGACGCTCAAAACTTGGACATTGCTCAAAATTCGAGTGTTCAAAATCTGCACATTCAGAGCATAAATATTCAACATTTCAACACTTGAAATTTAGAACTATTTTCAACATTTGAACCGCTGAAATTTTAGTTGATACTCTAAATTTGAGTACACTCTCGTTTTTTAAAATCAATTCCCAGTATTTTAAAACTCTAAATTTGAGTAGGTACACTTCTTTTTTTTAAGGAGTACTCATAATATGTCAAGGTCCAAAATTTTGATACATGATTAAAATTTTGACACATGCTCAAAATTTTAAAGATCAAAATTTGAATAAAATAATCATATTTGGAAACATCTTCAAAATTTGCACAAATACTAAAAATTATGACGCTGAAAATTCATCCACAAGCTCAAAATGCAAACACTCAACATTTTAACGCTCAAAATTAGGACGAAAGTACCTATTTTCAAGCTACCTATCCTGACATAATGTTGCAAGTTTATCTCAAACCTTATAATACGAGTAAGTTGATGACCTTTTGTTAAAATGTCAGAAATACGAGTATGATTGTTTTCCTAAATTGAAAGAAAATACTTAAAGTTTTCGAACTGTTTACTTTCAATACTCGAGAACAGCAATAGCAAAGTCAGCGTTCCTCTATAACAAAAACTCAACTGCAATAAAAGAGTCGAGAATGAATAATTTCCAGTCTTTATCTACGCCCGAGTCTCATCGTGATTACGGGTAACTAACCTAACGAATACTCTTCTATGAATCTGTGCTCTTTTGAACACCTGAACATCATTTACGAAAAGATACATACACATATGCCTAGGCTACCACAACATCGCAACGCAAGTTCTCCTTGGTCAATGTCAAAGTACCTTTCGGAGCAATTAGGAGGTAAAGAAACGCATAAGAGAAAAAAGAATCCGAACTTGATGTTTAAAAAACTAGGTACGTAGACGATCATACAAAGTAACAGAAGCAGGCGAAAAGTTGAAGGTGAAATAGAGTGAGACTCTCGCCAATGAGAGCGGAGGTGAGGAGGCAACGAGAACGAGACATCCTAACGGATTCGAATACATATAAACGTGATAACCGCTACGAATGACCACATTGTCACGGTAATTTGAAATTGAAAGCAATTTCGATTTCCTGCAATTGGTAAATCGTGATTGGATTTTTAAATTTAAAAAAAATCTTCTTAGGTAAAATAATTCAGAAAAAGACGAGAGAAATTTAGAATTTTGTAATTTATATCACGGACGAACCGAAGTTGACTAGGTAGATGCAAAAAATGGTCCCATAAAAAAGTAATTTTTTCGAAAATTTTCCAATTACTCTGATTTTTTTCTAAAAACAATTCCGCCATTATTGGGGAGAGTCAAACTGCCCCCCTCTGCCTCATCTAGAAATCTAACTAAAACTACTTTCAACAGTTTTACTAACCACTGCAATCAGGTTTATTTTATAATGTAAAATTCGCAGTCTTTCGCTTCGCTTCGTTAGATTTGATTGGCTGACAAGTTCTACTTGAATTTTATTGGTCACTCTAAAACAAGTTTTTTAAAAATAATTTGCATAAAAATGGCGGATAACTTTTATGACCACCGTTCTAACAATTTAAAAAAAATAGTTCTATCAACAAAATGACTTCTTGTGAGAAGACGGATTGAAGGGGGTTTATTAATCTTTTTGAATTTCTATGGAAAGTACGTAAAATTTAGCTTCAGATGTAGAATATTTCATCATAGTGTATCAGGAAATGAAATTTTACAAAATCTAGATAACAGTTGATTAAGTTTATTTAAATTTTGGAAACATAATTTTTTTTGTAATTTCGTAGGCTCTACACTTGTTGCATTAGGAAACAATAAGATTTCAATCCTGACGGATGATCTTTTATATTCTTCCTATTTCTAAAGACATGCATATCTACTATCTAGTAGGTACCATCCTCCCCCCTTTGAGAGCGCGATTTTGAATAAAAAAGGGTGGTGTCGGCTTCTCGTAGCCTGCGGGCATAAAACCAGACTGGTAAAAAAATTCATATGTGTTTGGGGGTGAGGTGAGAAACAAGTTACAGAAGTCGACCGTGAATAACATTCTACGATCGACATCAAAGCGAACAATATAAAAAAGTAACTACATACCTTTTTATCCTTTTCTAAATGAACGTGTGTAGCTGCTTCCGCGCGCACTGGATTATTCAGGTATCGCCGGTAATGTATCCACCGCCAACCTGAAAATAGTAAAAATTACTTTTTGTACCCTTGCTAAACATAATCTACCTTCCTTATACGAGTACCCGAGTACAGGTGAATATGTGGTATAATTTTAAGATATAAATGGGTGTTTTTTTCTTGTAATTCGACGGAAAACGAATAAGGGTTCTTTTTTTTTTGGGTTGGAAAAACAAAACTTGAATTTGGCGTACTAATTACCACTTAGATACCATTTTTTCTTACTAGCAATTAAAAGTACAGTGGTGGGTACAATTACGCGTTTTTTTACCTCGAATATGAACCTAATATAGGTTATATTTTAAAAGGATAATTGCTAAAAATTATGGATTATTATTATGACCTTTTTCCCACACATGCAAAGGTCACACAACAAACATCTGAGCAATTCATCATCATCGATATTTTTTTTCAGCTACAGACCTCAGAAATTCAGAATTCTTTTTTTTTTTAACCCTTCTAGGTCACAGTGGGCGAAATTCACACATTTTGAATTTTAGCAACTGGTACGTCAATAGTGGGGGGCGAGGGGGGCTCAACGCTGGGGCGCTTCAATTTCTGACCCTTTAAGATTTGTTTGCTGGCTAGTACTCCTTGTTATATTAATTTTTTTAATTTATGCAATTTTTTAAAAAATTTCTGTTTGACAAAAAATGAAAAAAACGTGATTTTTTTCCCACTTTACACGATCAATCCAAGTGGCGAACTGTATAGGAAATGAAAAATAAAGCAAAACAATTACATACACAGTCTGCCTACCTCGATAATTGAAGGGGCTACTGAAGAAATCCCACTATTACCCAGAAGACGGTTCCTTAGAGAGCTAGGTAAAGCTCTTGTAACTCCACTCTTACGCGAGCGTTTACAAAATCCGAGAGTTCCTACAAATATTCGAGATACGATTAAAAATATTCTTGGCGATTTTGAAGGAGACGACGATGGCGAAATTGAAGACGATAGAGGCGCAGTAGATACTGTTAGTGGCGCTCTGTGTAAAATATGCCTGGGGGAAGGGAGGCGTCGAAAAAAAAATTGGTAATTGCGACGCGATGTACTCTACATAGGTAATCAGTCTTGAATAAATTCTCGAATTGTCATATTTTTTTCTTATTTTGAGTTTAGAATACAAAGTTGCAGTCAAAAAGTTACTACAACACATATTTTTCACTAAAATAAGATTTGTGTGAATTTCACCCACTGTGACCTCAGTGTAAAAAAGTGACTGTGACTTAGAAGGGTTAAATTTCCATATGGACGAATTGAAGTTGTTATTTTGAAGGGACAAATAAAATTTGAAAAATTCCGATCTTAACGAAAATTTTTCTGAATTTTTCCAACTAAAAATTACCCAATTTTTGAAAAAAGAATCTCGATATCTCAAAATTTTCACCTTTTTTCAAGTTTTTCTGCTAAAGCTGCAATTTAGTGATTGCTGAAGAAAGAAGAGGAAGATGATTGCTCTGCTCTTTTCTTCAAATTGCTCTGACTACACCTCTTCTCCTAGAATAAAAAAATCAACATGGTTAAATGGACTAAAAAATTATTTTTAATTTTTTAATAACCAATTTCGAAAGTGATCGATCAAAAAAACGAAAAAATCTATTTTTCATGTCCAATGGGTATTGAAATAAGATTGATTTTTGATAGAGTGATCTAGCTTTACCTAACTATACACTGCTAAGATGTTCATCTCACTAAAAAAAAAAAAAAAAAACTCATTTCATAGCAGATATTGTACTTATTACGTTAAAAAAATAATCGTTTCTGTTCATTTTAGCAGAGTCAACATTAACGCTCCATAAAGATTATTCAAAACGATCCTTTATTTGTACTGTGTTAGAGAAAGAATAACATTGAAAATTTGTAAGGGTTTTATCCGCAAGGAAATTTATTAGTTTAGAAAAACAGGTTCATCACCTGCAAGATTATACAAAGGTCCGAATTGATAAGGGATGCTTTGAAGCGAATAACCTATGAAGGGTGGTTTGTTCGTCTGGCAAGGCGAAATGACGCATAAAGAATGAAATGTCTGGGAGGGTTAATGATGGCAAGTATTTCAACTCCGACGCGAGATACCGACGATAAATGAACTATTGAAATAATTTACGTTTTGTTAATTTTTGGGTTGCTGATTTTCTTACACTTTTTTCTACTAACGAAGAGGGAGTGTGAAATGTTATTTTGAACGTAGGTCTACGTTTTTAAAATCTCTATGGGGGATTTAAAAAAAATGAACCTACCTACTTAATAAAATAAGGCAGGTCTTTTACCAGAATAAAGTATAGTTCATGATAGTAACAAATTAATATAACAAATTAATGAACCTAACAAGGGAGCTACCCGAGGTCGGACATGCCAAATTGAGAAAAATTTTCACATGCTTTTTAGAGCATCGCAAAAAACTTCTACAGCCAAAATTTCAGCTCCTAAAAGTTGACTTGGGGTGGAGTTGTGAGGGTTTGAATTTAGAAAAATCGCCCAATAGGTGCACCGAAAGAATTACAAAATTCTAAATTTTTCACCCTCATAGGGAATTAGGAGATGAATTTTCTGCAACTACCCTACCCCATCTCTAGATAACCTACATATACGGCGGGTAGTGGGGGAAGATGATAATCAGAATCCTTAGATATTAAATAATAGATATTCACTTCATGTGTACTAAAGAAAATCCAAAATTTTTGAGCTCCAGTCCTCCAATTGCTCTGAGTTATACCTATTGTTCGTGGTGCTTAGGATCCATCCAATTTTAAAACTACGCAGTACCGGACACCAAACGGGCTAAAGAAACAAAAAACACAAAAATTAATGTCATACCAATTTTCTACGCCAATTCAATGGTTTTTAAATTATGAGGACAGGGCAAATTGTTCAAAGTCTTTGTTTCCTCAACAAGGAACTGAAAGGGGAAGTTTTCTAAAGTTTCACAAAATATTGAAAATATACCTAAAGAAAATATTAAATTCAATTTTTAATTCATTAAAATCATTTGGAAATTTTTAAAATTGAATAAAGAAAAAAAGTTCATTTAATATCTGACATCGACATTTTGTTTGATTTTTTACTCGGAAAATTCTCAACGAATTGAAATATTTGACATTCATTTTACCTTTAAGGAGCGAAGAAAAAAAATTCACAGGTTTCCAATTTATAATGGTACAAAAACGTGCATATATTTTATATTGCATATTACGTAGTTTTTTTACTTTTATACATTTTTAAAAAATTTAGTATACTTTAGATTTTAAAAGTTTTGATATCAAATAATTTTTTTATACACACAAATTTAGAACATTAATAATTGTAGATTTTCCCACTGAACATTTTTAAATAGTTTTGGATATTTTTGAAATAAAAAATTTCGAAAAATCTGATACGTAAAAAATTATTTTTTTATGCATAAAATTGATAAAAATTGTAGATTTTCTCTTGCTCATGTTAAAAAAAATTGATAAGCAATTTCAATGAATTGAAAAATTGCCATCAAATTACACATTTTTGTTAGATTTCAACATTTTTTCAGATTTTAGAAAAAAAAATGATGTGAGATTATTTTTTATTAAAATCTCAGATATTTACGTGGTACTACCTACTCCTTTTCGTTTCGATTTTCAAAATTGCTGGACAATTTCAATATTCAACATTTCTGTTACTTTTTGATATTTTGTCAACATCAGAAAACTTATTTTAAAAAAGTTGTTTTTCAAACCTAACAAAACGTCATTTTGTCAGTGATGTCTCACATTTGGTGTCCCAAATTTGATTGCCAAAATTTAGAGACTGACCCCTAGCACTGTGAAATATTCAATATTTTCATATTGGAATTCTAACGAATTAATTATAATAGCTATCTAACATTTTATTTAATTTTGAAAAACAAATATTTTCATAAATTTACATGGCAATTTGTTCGATTTAAGGAAACATTTTTTTTTTTTTTTTTTATTCAGAGAAGAAATTTTTACCTTATATTCTAGGCTTCGTATTTGAATCATACTCGATTATATGGATACAGGATTTCGAAATACAAATCCAAATTCTTCAACACAGTGAAAGCAACTGCTAAAAAATAACAGAGATAGGCTTTTATTTTACCCAGATAGAAAATTGAATATTTCTTCACAACAAAATTTTTATTTAAACATTTTTTTCATTGGATTTCTCTCATTTTTCCTTTTTTGATTTTTTTGCAATACGTATTATTTAATCTATCACTATTATTTTTTCTCTTGAAATTTTTTTTCAATTTTGATTGAATTTATTGATTCGAGTATAAATTTCATCGCTTTCATGAATTATTTTCTTATTTTATTTTTTAATCACCGATTTTCAGAAAAACAAAAAAAAGTAAGGGTAAGACAGCCGAACATTGACCAGAAAAATCATAAACTAGTAACCAAAACTCACGAAGTTGTCCGCCAAAAATGATTTTGAAGAAGTCAAAATTAAAAATTTCAATACTTTCAATCGTGCTTTAGAAAAGTGACAATTTTGATTTCAAAAGTGAACATTTCTAATTCAAGTTACGATTTCATAGCATTTATACCAATAATTCAATCGGTTTCTACGTAAAATGAAAAACAGTACATACAATTTTTTTTTACAAAATTCTACCCTTACACGTAATAGCAAATTAAGTAACATGATGAATTGATTTTGAACATTAGGGAGCATACTTCTGGAAAAGGTCGGAATTAGGGACCTAAAACTTGATAAAATTCATATTTTGAGTTCTTTTCCTAAAAAATTCATAAAAAATATTTTTTTAAATATTTTTTGGCCTCAACCGCTTGTTTCCTTAAACTAAAAACTTCAATAAATTTTTAAAACCACTTTGCAATTTTCTAACTCAAAACGGTTCGAATTTGGCGACAGTTTTTAAAAAGGTGGTCGATATTCGGACACCTTTGCCTTTAAGGATATAGTTCCCATAACTTTTTGCATAAATAACTCTCTGCCTGCCAATTTACATTAGTCTTATGGGATTCTATAAAATTGTACTTTACTCGAAACGAGACTGGTGGAATTGGCTCAAATCTACATTTTTCGAGATGATTTCTAAAATCATATGCATGATTTTCTCCAAAAAAAATTGAATTTGAAAATTTTTGGATTTGTCCAAGATTTGTCCGAGATTTTTCAAATTCATTTTTTTGCAAAATATTCCATGTAAATTGGCAGGCAGAGAGTTATGCAAAAAGTTATGGGAACTATGCCCTTAAGAAAGGGAGAGAGTTCTAATTTTTTCAGAAATGGAATTCAAATTCCATTTTTATAATTATTGTATACAAATCTATTTACAAAAAAAAAAAAAAAAAAACAGTTTTAGCATCGAAATCGAGCCAGAATAGCGATAATAACTGAGTTTAGAAATGGTGGTGTCAATTGAATCAAGGAAAGCGCCCATCAAAATATATGTTTTCATTCAAAATATATTTGATATATATTAAATTTTTGGTGACAGAAATTGCAGAATATTTAGATTTTGTTGCTTCAAGACGAATTTTTTGTTTTTAAACAGGAAGATTTTCAAAAACAATTTTCTTTTTAGAATACTTTTTTTCCTGAATAAATTTTCTATCTGAAAATACCTACATTCAACAAATTCTGCGTAAAAAAACTTCATTCGCCAACACTACTGGAATTTAAAACTACATCAAAGACATCAATGAATCAACTCTCACTATAAAAAACCCCTACAATTTACAGATTTACAAACCAAACAAAACACCCAATATGAAAGATTTACGCGGGTATTTCTACACACGATTTTAATTTTGTCAGCCTTTTGGAAAACAAACCCCCATCAAGACAGGTAGATATAGGTACTTGACCCAAACAGGTGAGGAGTTTTTCACCATACACGATATGTTTGTATAATGACAAAGACAATCGCCGTATTTTTACCTACGGGATGGAGAAAAAACGTTGTGTACCTGTACCGTTGCACACATACCCGTATTCCGTTAAACAGGTAGGTATGGAAAGGTTTGGGACAATGCGACTGCATCAATCTGGTGATTGCATACGACGAGCTGGCGCAGCGGGGAAGGGAGTTATGCAGACGTGTTGGGCAACCCTTCCCAACCATCGGACAAACGCCAAGGTCAACAGTCGAATGAAATCGAACCGTGACCCAGACGATGCGATGCGCTGCCGGAAAGTATCACGATGAAGTTTACCAAAAAAATATGGCAGCGATTCCTGAAAAAAAAAACAATGTATAATCGAGCGTATCTGGGTACTTACATATAATCTGAAAAAATATCAAACTGGTTTCTAACTTGCCTTTAGACTGCATTTTCCCTTTATTTTTGAAAATTTTCAATACGATGGTGGCACTCTTTACTCTTGCAATAAAATCAATATGAATTTGACAGCCATCAGAATGCAACATTTTTCGCCTCGATGCAGCATGTGAAAAATTCTCGTAGGAGGGTACAATCGTAATACTCCTTTGCATAATTTTCAACCTGTAAATGCATGTCGTATTTCTTTAGTAATAAAAATTGAAACGACTTTCATAAATAAGAAGATTACTTTTATGAGTTTTTATAAAAATATGATAACTTGAAGATCCATTAATCATATTACGTAGCCTCAGCAAGGGTCCGCTAAAGAAGGTGGAAATTATTAAAATCTTTTCGATGCTAACAACGCAGCGAAATATAAGCGTATTATATTATGCTATGTAAAAAAAAAAAGTCGAATATAAGAACCCGAAGATAAAATATTAGGGTAAAATAACGCGCTAGGATGGTAACGCAGGGAAGCAGACACCTGTTCGAATGCAAACTCAACCCTTTTGAAGAGAGACGGAATTTTTCCCACACCCTACGAACATTAGATAGACGCGATTTCTACCCCTCAAGCCTCGCAATGCCAGACATAAAAAGTGTTGTTAGAATTCGTTCTACCCAGGGACGAGGGACGATAAATTCATGCTTCGAAGGACTTAGCAGAAAAAAAAACTCAACCCGTGAAGTTAATTGAGACGAACATGACGCGACAAAAATGTTAAATTGACTAGTCCGCATCATCAGACGGAATAAAATGAAAATAAGCAGTACCATTTCAAGGCCGATTTCATATTTATATTTAAAGGTAGACGTGAATTTTTTTTCGTTAGAGTAACAAACTGGTGGCGATTTGGTTAGTAAATACAGCAGGTAGGTATCATGAGAATACAGGGTGGTCCAGTTAAGATGTGAAATATTAAAAGCACGTATTCTACTTATCATTTGGAGTAAAAAATGCTATATACATGATGGGTCATAAACGCTTCATTACTGAGTTATTCGCCTTTAAAGGGGGCCCAGATTTCACACAAAATTGGCAATTTTCGCTCTAGCAGTGAAAATTTTCGGGGGGGGGGGGTAGGTGGTGGAAAAAGTGAAAGGAGGTCCATAGAAACGTATACCAATTTTTATTTTTTTTGGTTCATAAGTGTTTTAAAGCAAAAAATGTGTTTCTGTACCAGAAAAATGGTCGAACAAGAACAAGAAATCATTTTTTTTTTAATTTTATTCACTTTTAGGGGTAGTTACTACTTATTTAACACCTATTAACCCAAATTTCTGGTTTTTTTATTTATTGGATGGTGAGTAATCAATTTATAAAATTTCGACCATTCCACAAAATTACAATAAAAATCGAATTTAATGATTTCTCATGATTCCTCATTATTATAAAAAAATTTCGCCTAAAAATTTTTTTCTAAAAAATCAAAAAAATGGAGGGTATCTCAGTATAATTTATTTTGTGGCAACGCTGTAATTAACTTCCGCGTAAGTAACCCCGATGCTCGTCTCGTTAAACGCAACATTTTACGGGCGTCGCGATGCGCAACGTTGCCGAATTTCCAGTTCTTTACTTGCCCAAAGCATTTTGGGCTCATGTTGAATATGACATTTTTTGTTCGTATTGATATGTAAGTAGAATACGAGGTTTCAATATTTCACACCTTAACTGGACCACCCTGTATTTTATTTCCTCATCAGCACTGTTAGAATTAAAATTCAATTTAAAATACTCGCCCAAGCATAAATTTCATCAATTTTTAATTTTTTGCTTCTAAAATGTCTATCTATTGATTTTTTAGTCGTCTCGAATGACTTGAATTTTTTTTTGCAATACTTATCAAAAATTCTATTTTGCCCGAATCAAATTAAAAACATACCTTTTCTCACGTTGCCATGTTAGCTCATTTTCACATTTGATGAATTACTTTGTCATATAACCGTAAATCAACGTCAGAAGTGTAAAAATTCTAAATGTGTTTGTTTACTTAAACCCAAAAGAAACGTTTTTTTCTATCAATTCTCAGGCACATCGTGTAATTAATAGCTATTTTTCGAAACGCATCCCACTTACTACCCCTAAGAAGAAGAATACATTATACATCTTCGGTTCGCGTTTCACCTGTGTATTGTGAAAAAAAAGGGTTTTTATTTTAAACGAAGATAGAAATAGAGAAGAGTAGCTAACAGAAACAGGTAATTGATAATTTTTAAACAAAAAGCTGACAGGAAAAAAAATAAGGCGTGTAAAATTTTATACAATGGGTATATTAACTATATAGATTTTTTCACTTTCCCGCTGTTTTTTGTCAAAAGAATGTTTCCTAGCAGGGATAATGAGGATACGCGAATTATATGTATAATTTTTGTAATAAAATTTCCACGCTTCATTAGTTCTAAAATATGGGTGCCTGGATAATTTACGAAATATTGGCTTGATTTTTCAATCGTCAAAAATAAAGGGGGAATTTTACCAAAACGAGGCGGTAGGTATCCAAGTATTAAAATCAGTGTATGGTCAAACAGTATTAACTTCAGTATTCTGGCTATGAGAAAAGTACAGTATACGAATGGACAGTAAAATTTTAGGCCTAGGCAAAAACATCGAAAAAACATTCAAAAAGAACCATTAGTCTAAAATTGAAGGCGATAAAAGTTATTTTTGACGAATTTTTGAAAATTCAAAGTCATTTTATGATGCTGATGAAAATTTGATTTAATCGAGGTAAAACAGTGAAAAGTATACACTTACCTTGTTTTGATCTCGTGCATCGATTAAAAACGGTTTCGAGTCTATTTGGGATCTATAAATTTTTTAGCGTTCTCCAGCTTTGGAAAAAAGACCATAAAAAGAATCGAAATGAACTGGAGCACCTACAAGCGCAGAATATTCAATTATTCATGTCGGTAAACTTACATAGGTATTTGGCTGTAGGTGAGTTGATTCCCAAAGAAATATTTGTGTAAAAACACAGGGGAATTGATTCCCATTTTTTTTTTTTAGAGATGTACGAATTGATTGCCCCTTTTTCAAGAGTGAATGTGCGAATTGATTCCCATTTCTTTGGCAGGGTGTGTTATAAAATTGATTCCCACTTTATTTTCCAAAAAAGGAATTTTTCGGGAGAGCGAATTAATATGCACAAAACGTTTCTACGACTTAAAATTAGGTTCAGCAAATGTTGGTTTGTTTCAAAATGTGGATTTGGGGCCTACAGAGCAGGTTTCACTCCAGTTCTCAAGAATTGAAATGAAAAATTTTCCCATCTGGGTGCGCTTATGCTTGGGAATTTTTTAATCGCAGTTTCGGAAATAAAATTTTACGAAAATAACAATGGTGTTATTTATTTTGGATTTAAAAAATTATTTCAACACCTTTTTTGTGTTTTTTAAATAAAAAGCTCGAAAACTTCGAAGATCTGTGATTTAGAAACATATGGGGAAATTTTTCATTTCAATTCTTGAGAACTGGAGTGAAACCTGCTCTGTAGGCCCCAAATCCACATTTTGAAACAAACTAACATTTGCTGAACCTAATTTTAAGTCGTAGAAACGTTTTGTGCATATTAATTCGCTCTCCTGAAAAATTCCTTTGTTGAAAGAGGTTGGGAATCAATTCGTATATACAATACCCCTGAAAAAAAGTGGGAATCAATTCGGACATTTCAAAAAAAAAATGGGAATCAATTAGAACCTTTTCCAAAGCTGAGAATCAACTTACCAACTCCCAGGTATTTGATCAATTGAATTGGCCAGAACTAGACGGGGGTCAAGTTCATTTTTGGTATTTTTCAGGAGGAGCAAAAAACTGTTTTATATAAAAACTAAAAATTGGTGGAAAACATATTTCAGGTCATTGAAAGGAGCCACAAGAGACGATTTTTAAGACCATTGCAAAAAACAAATTTTCAAATGTACCGGAGATATGGTCGCTTGAATCTTTTGGACTTTGCCCCCTTTTAAGGGCTCGCAATCATGTGGGACTTCTTCCTACACTCAAGTATATCATTGTAGTGTTGATCCCATTTCAATTGACCGAAATCCGCCCAAGCTACATAAAAAAAATTGAAACGAAGAAAAATTGTTGTTTTTTTTTTTAAATCGCCAATTCTTGGGTCAAAACTGCGTTATAAAGTAGAAAAAATGTTTCCACTTCATAACACAGTTTTGACCCAAAAAGTGGCAATTTAAAAAAAAAATCGATTTAATTTTCGTTCCCCTTTTGGTTCTCAATCTCAACGTGATAGTGCGACGATGTCAAAAACTGTGTTCCCGGCACGTGAGTGAAATTTCAACTGCATCAGTTGATCCACCAAACTTCAATGGCTCAATTTCTATCGCTAATTCAAAAATACCCAAAATGGACTTAACCTCCGTCTAGTTCTGGCCAATTCACTTATAGTACAATTTTAAAAAATTCGTTCATATTTTTTTACATTTTTGCTTTTAAATCCTGAATCATGCGAGCAATAAAATTAAATTTTCAAAAAGAAATCCAAGAGTAAAAAAGTACGAATTTTATGTAAGTAATTGGAAGTCTGAAGTCGGTGAGAGCATGAGAAAAAAATCGGATCGAAAAATAAGGTGATATTTTAACCCGGCATCCTGAAAATAATGAGAATCATTGTAGGACCCAACAGCCACTGAAGGGTCATATCTAAATCCAACACAAAAGTGAATATTCGAACTCAGTGTCCTGAAAAACTTGACGACACGTGACACGTAATTTTTTTTTGAATTTTGATATTATCGAAGAACTGGTAGGAGGATTTAAAAGAGCCGAATGAAAAAACTGAGAACATATTAGAACTTTAGCGCCTTCAGATTAGTAGAAATCAATGCGCTACTTCACTTTTTACATTTTTCAAAATTTTGGTCGAAAATGCGAAATTAGGGACCTCTCTATCCTCCTCTAGAAGTGTTGAGATTCCATTTTGAAAATTTGTTGGTTGAAAAGATGATGGAAGCGCTTTGAACGCTGTCATTTTTCAGATATTCAAATTGAAGCTTTGAACTTTATTTTTACTTATGAGCTTTTATTACAAAAATTCAGCTTCAAGGTTTCAAAATTTGATCATCGATTTTAAAACTTCCATTAATTCTTTTCAAAACCATGCAAACAAATTTATCCTTCAAGTAAAATCAGTTTCAAGAATGAGCCTTCAAAATTGGGTAGTTCGGCATTCGACAACAGACTGCAATAAAAATTACAAGCCTCGCCTCCCAGCGTCCTAGAGGGTTAGAATGCTCAATTTTTTTTATATCCTTTACAAATGACCCAAATAACCAAAAATCTGGATACCAAATCATCCATACTAACTCATTTCTCTAATAATCTCATCTTTATGCTCCTTAGTTTTAATATTACGAGTGTATGAAGTTGACTAGTTCATCTTTTCCAGTGTATGATTCTTCTTTCTCCCCAAAATATGAAAATTTAAATTTTAGAACAAAGTTTGGATAGTTATTACAAATTTTGAATCATATTTTTGATACAATGATGGCGTAGAATTGAAATAAGTGTAGTGAGTAAAAACAGTTTCTCCAAGTTTTGTAATTGTATGTCGATTTTTAAGGTTTTGATGAATTTACAAAAGGAATTAAATTATTCTTTTTCAAGTGTACGGAATTTATACTTTTCAAGTACCTCAAATACTAATTCACAATAGATTTTTGTTCATATTACAGTAGTTACTTATATTAAAACTGTAGAAAATTTTCCATTTATATAACCAGCGAGAAGACGAAGTTGTTTGGATGGAAGAAAGTAAATTGCACACAAACGAGTGTAATTTGCACACGTATGTAATCTGCACACACTAAGAAGAAGTGTAATTTGCACACATATGTAATTAGCACACAAAAAATAAATGAACGAAATGGCACATACAAAAAATGATAAACATTCATGATCAAAATTGGTGTCAACTGCTCTCTCATTTATAAATCAGTGAAAATTATCAAAAATCACTGGAAAAAAGTCAGAATTGCAGCACAGTAAAAATCAGTGAAAATTCACCGGAAAGTCAGTAAAATCTCTGAAATTTATTTAAAAAATCAGTGAAATTCTTTGAAAAATTAGCAAATATCCTCTGAAAACCAAAGAATTTCGCTGATTTTCTCTGTGCTGCAATTCTGATCATTTTTCAGTGATTTTCTACTGATTCAAAATGAGAGAGAAATTACAGAATTTTTTTGATCTGTCGACCCTAAGTGCTGCCAAAAGGTTGTCAAATCAGTTAAAAGGGGGAAAAATAAATTCAAAAAATTTACAGAATTTAGTCAAATTCTCATAATAGTCATATAATTGGATTGAAAGGGGTTTAAAAATTGTTCCCAGCATTACTCACTCGACAATTTTTCCCAATAAAAGCTTTATTAGCGAAAATTGTTTCTTTTTTTTGGATTCTGCTAATTCACCTACACCAAAAAAGAAGTAAATTGCACGTTGGTATGCAAAAACTGTAAATTCTGCCGAATCTCATGAACGATTCAATCGTTCATTCAAACCAACGGTGTGCAGAATACCTTATCGCTGTGAGTGTGCAATTTACATATGTGTGCAGTTTACATACACCGTTTCGTTGTTTACTCCAACGTGTGTGCAGTTTACATGCGCCCGTTTGGATATGGATCTGACTGTATGGTTGAGAGGTTAGGTTAGGATAGAAATGATGTTGGTCATTTTACTATAGATCATCAAAGGGAATTCGTAAAAAAATTGAGCGAAAATCCGAAGACTCGACTTAATTTTTGGTTCATGTTAAAATGAAATAAATATCGAGCAATAGGCCTGCGTTTTTGAGAAAATTAAAATAATCCGTTAAAGGCTCCAGATCGGCTTGAAACCTTATTCAATCAATTTGGGGGGGTCGATAAAAGGGTGCAGACTTAATTTCTATTTTCAATCTTAATTTGTACGCTATTGGCGTATGTAGTATTCAATTTTTGATAGCAATTTTTGCTGGAGAAAAATATGGATCTGGTAAGGCAGTAACAGAACGAATTTTTATAAATGTGATCCGTCCACCGATACCAGACCTGAAATCGTAAATAAACTAAATGTAAAAAAAAATTGTTTAAAGAAAATCGAAAATAAGGTTTGTGTACTCTACGAATTTTAAACTTAGGATGCTCCGCGAGGTCTTAAAATGAAGGAAATGTACCCATCTCTCCAAAAAAGCAAAAAATCGAAATCAATTTTTCGACTTTAGGTTTGGTATCGCTGGACCGTCTTTTTTATACTTTCTTCATTGTGCTCGATACAAAATAATTTTCAAAACGCGATAACTCTACGAATTTCAGACTTGGGATGATCTGTGGAGGTCTCAAAATGGCGGAAATTTATCCCTCTCTCTAAATATACAAAAAATCTAAATCGATTTTTCCAACTTTGGATCTAGTATCGCTGGATGCTTTACAAATTCTGTTTTACTTTTAATCGATTAAAAGTAAAAGGTTCCCGATATAGATAATTCGCATTAATAGGTTCGTTCTATTGCTCATTTGGACCCTTTTTGTGTATTTTTTTCAACCCTGAAGAATGCTAAAATTTTCTGGAAACTCCAAATCGGTTTGAAATTACTTTAAATTGATTTTGGAGGTGAAAATTAGAGAGATTTTGACCCTGATTAGATCAAATTTTCATCAAAAGTACCTTAGAACTTTTAAAAATTCGTCAAAATTCAAAAAACGAGTACTTGAACACCTGAAATTTTAGATTAAAGGTTCTTTTTGAATGTCCTTTCAATATTTTGTTTTGACCTAAAACTTCATTAGGTACTGGCTCGGATACTTCTCTTGTCAGACTTTCAATTTTCATCGAATCAAATATTTAATAAAAAATGATAAATTTTAGTTTTGAGGAAGGACATAGTTCCCGTAACTTTTTGCATAACTCTCTGCCTGCCAATTTACAATTAGTCTTATGAAATTTTATAAAATTGTACTTTACTCGGAAAGAGATGGATGAAATTGGCTTAAATTTGGAAATCTAAATTTTCGAGATGATTTCTAAAATCGTATGCATAATTTTCTCATTACATCGAATATTTTACAAAAAAAATTGAATTTGAAAATTATTGGATTTGTCCGAAATTTGTCCAAGATTTTACAAATCAATTTTTTTGTAAAATATTCTACGTAAAGATAAAATCATGAATATGATTTTTAGAAATCATCTCGAAAAATGTAGATTTCTAAACTTGAGCCAATTTAATCCGTCTCGTTTCGAGTAAAGTACAATTCTATAAAATCCCATAAGACTAATGTAAATTGGCAGGCAGAGAATTATGCAAAAAGTTATGGGAACTATGCCCTTAAGAACAGTTTTCTCTAAATACATCACCCTCATCCGCAGTATTCTTGACAAGTTTGAGTATTTATCAAATTCAAGTTTCAGTTTCAATTTTAAAAATGTCAAAAATTTTTAAAATGAAAACTTTTCAGCTTTTAAAACTTACAAAATATACAAGTTTTTGTCCTCACTTCGTTCGGGGGGTTTGCATTATTGAAGATAATTTGGGCCATCAGAATCGTACCGGAAGGGGAAAAGAGGGGGAAGGTTGCCCCATGATGCCCAAATTGCATTTTTAATTGAAAAAATTAGGTGTAAATTGAAGAAATTTCTAAAAAATGACTTTTTTGAAAAATTTTGGTTTTGAAATAAATTAGTGGAAAAAATTGTACTTCGAGTTGAAAAATGCAGTGATATTTACATCTCAGTTCGGAATTTCCGATTTTTTTCCCTCCAACGAACCAATGTCCGCCTAATTTTGCGCTACGCTTCATAAACCTAAAACCTAGCGCTAGTTAAAAGATGCTAAAAAGTTTCAATAATTACAACTTAGTACTGAAGGGGGAAAAAACACTACCTTTGTTGAATCAAAACAGACATGTATACGTTTTCTTGGATTTCAACCACACCACAACTTCTATTCTGTCTTAAACTTCCGCAAATTTTCTACCTGCGAATTAGATCACATTGTGAGTTCGTTACTGGGAACAGGTAAGTATAAGTATAATAAATATGTCAACCAGGCGCCGACCGCCAACACCATTTCACATACAAATACCAACCCGTAAATCGCCGTTAAATAAGATCTGTCCGTAGCTTCTGTATAATTGAACACTTGACCCTGGAGTTGGCAAATCCACGAAATCGGAACCCCCGCTAAGAATACCGAGCAAGGTTTCAGAAATTCCTTCCATGTGTTGGCAGGGAACACACATCATCGAGTACATTTTGCTTTTCCAAACAAATAAAAGTCACGCTAATTATTACCCTTTCGCAAAATAAAAGGGTTTAAACTCGTAATAGCTATTTTACTAAGACCTGCTATGTTTTTTTTTACCTCGACATTGGCACAGTTGAATGTTGCACAATGGACTCCGTGCAGACTGCGGAATCAGTGAGATACAATTTTAACAGTAACCCTTTCAATGTGATTTGTTTCAGAATCTTGTATCGTTGTACGATTACGTGGAATAATACAGCAAACACGGTGGCCCACCATACAAGAATAGAGAAATCAGCAGAAAATAAAGGTTAGAGAGTTAGAGAATACTAACGTAAGTAATTCTATGACACAAAAACAGAATAAAAAACTAAAAATGCCATAGATCGGTTTAGAAATTTTACGAAATGAAAAAATACTTACAAGCCAGTTCTGTTATCACAAGCCAATGTTGCGAGTGCTTCACTTATTTCTGCTGAAAATACTTTGAAATTGTTAATTACGTATCTTACTATACTTACTTTTTTTCTAAAAAAAAAGGCTATAAAAGTAAATGCTTTTATAATGCCCATATTTTAAACGGAAAATCTTATAAACACTTTACCAAAAAATCTGAAAAACTTTGTTTATTTGGAATATTCAACTTGGCCTTGAAATTAGGTAGTGATAATAATTACCAGTGTATGTTGTATGATGCACCATCTAGGAGATGCAATCAATACTTACACGTCCGCGAATGAATCACACACGTCATTTTATTTATTAACTATCCAACAATTTATGGTATCAGGTAAGTAAACGTAAAAATCGAGTAATTCAGTTTATAGTTGGGAGGCAAACTGCATTATTTCCAAGAAAAACTGCATTTAATGAAAGAAACGTGAATTTTGGTATGATGAATTTTGGGACCCAAACGAAGTTTTTGAGACCGGGAGCCATTCGCGCTCCCCCCTGATTCGAGGGGGTGGGGCTCGCAATTTTCAAAAAATTCCTAAAAATCGAGTTTTGATTAGAAATGAAATATTTTGATGTCTACTGTTTGATACTGATCCGCAGATTACATTTTGACCATTAAAGTCATCCCTTCACCCCTACCCCCTTGAGGGGGAACTCACCCCTAAAATGTGGATTTAGTAGGCGTGGACACTTGGAAAAGAAATTTCGTGAAAATATACCACGTAAGGTGTACAAATCAATGCCGTAATCCATTTTTTGCTTCCCACCCCCTCCTGCCCCCTGTGGACCCTTAAAACTTGAAAAACACTCAAAATCGCCATTATAACGCCAAAACATGGCGGAAATAGGAAACTAAATGATACTTCTACTTATTATTTGTCGAAAATAACTTTTTGAAGCAAATTAGGGGGTAAAAACTTTGCCACCTCCCTCCCAACGCACCCTCCAAAGCTTCTACTTGAGAAAAAAAGGTCTCACTGCTCATGATTCCATCAGGATCGAAATAGTTATATATAATGTTAGATATAGATCGACTTATTCCGTTTTGCATTGTTGAAATTGTCCCCTACCCCCTACCCCCTTCGAGGGTGGGCCCCTAAAATAGGCGATTTGTGAAAAATGAACGTCCAAAACTGAAATTTGGTGACTAGTTGGGAGGCAAACAGCTATATATGGAAAGAAAAACTGCGTTTAATAAAAGAAAGCGTGAATTTTGGTATGATGAATCTTGGGGCCCAAACAAAGGTTTTGAGACCGGGAGCCATCCGCACTCCCCTCCTCTTCGAGGGGGGTGGAGCTCACAATTTTGAAAAAATTCCTAAAAATCTATTTTTTGTTAGAAATGAATATCTTGATGTCTAATGTTAGATATTGATCTGTAGATTCCATTTTCACTATCAAAATCAATTTTTCCTCCCCCACCTTCTTGAGGGGGGGCACAACCCCCCAAAATGTGGATTTTGTGGAAGTGAACACTCGAAACCGAAATTTTGTGAAAATATATTACGTAAGGTGTACAAATCACTGCCGTAGTCCGTTTTTTTTCGATTCGCACCCCCCCCCTGCCCCCTGTGGACCCTTAAAACTTGAAAAAACGCTCAAAATTGTCGTTGTAACGCCGAAATACGACAGGAATTGCGATCCAAAAGGTAATTCTTGTTGGAAATATTTTTTTCAAACCAAAACAGGATGTGAAAATGTTGGTGCCTCTGACCCCCCTCCCCCCAGCGCGCTCCCTCAGAGCTCCCAACTACGAAAATTTTTTGCTGTTCAAAATCACATTGAAATCGAACATATTATGACATTTTTTGTTCATTATTGATCGATACATTCCGTTTGAATTGTTAGAATTGTCGCCTAACCCCCACCTCTTTGAGGGGGCAGATCCCTAAAATGTGGGGTCCCAAAAAAATGAAGGTCCAAGGCTGGAATTTGGTGAAGTTATGCTACATAGGGTACAGAAATGTTTTCCATATTACATTTCACCAAATTACTTTCCCTCCCCCTCCCCCCTTATGGTGGCCCAAACTCAGAAAATTCTCCATAGAATAGGTAATAGTTACCTGTGTATTAGATATTAATTTTGCTTATTGTCTCGTCTTGTCTCGAAACAAACATTCTCAATTTGTCTGAAAACTTTTTTAACCATCAGTGTGAAGCAAGCCAAGAAATTTTTCGGATGTTTAATCCTCCATAAAATGGGACAATTGTGAAAATTTTACCAGGAACTTTCAAACTTGTACAATCCTGTAGAAAATTTATTATAGATCCTTTTTTTTTTCATCTTTGACATCTATGTGCTCACTAGAATTTATGAGTAATTTCAATGAAAATTTAAAAATTACCATATCTGATGCAATTCGAATATGTTTCTTCTACTTTAAGCTTTCACAACTTTCATTTCGCCGGTGGTAAAATTTTAAAACCCATCTCATTTTGTTGAAAATTCAACGGTAGTAAGGAAAATTATTTAAGATAACTTCCAAACAAAATGATTCAAGTTCAAAAAATGTATCATCAACCAAATACAACAATTATGAAAGTTGAATTACAGTCTTAAATATCTAAAAGGCATGAGCGCAAGCAGGAATTATTCAAGGTATGATGAGCTGAAAATTCGAAAAAATATAGGGGTCAAATTTGAATGAAAAATCAACTAACCTATTATTTCAATGGCACTCGTGATCAAGGTATTTTCAGTAGGTTGATGAAATGTAAACAGATTTTAGCAATGAGAAAACTTGAAAATTACAGAATTTTTTGGAACAAACACTAATACACTTTTTAGTAAAAATTTACGTGTTTCAATCAGTGAACAAAATTTAACTGAAAATCAGTGATTTTATTGATTTTTCCTGACAAATTGGGAATTGATTGAGAAATCTGTGATTTTTGACTATCATTGATTTTCAAGGAATGAAAATCATTCCACTGATTCTAAAACACAGATTTTCATCAAAGACTGATTCAGATTCACTTTCACAGTTATAAATTTTTATTTAAGAAATAAATAAATGACTAAAATACTCCCTGAGCGAAGGGAAAGCAAAAATTTTAAAAAATCCTGTTTGAAGAGTAAAAAAATGCACTTTTTTACACATTTTTGTATAAAAAAAAGCTCGAGTTCCCTGAGCCCCCTCCTTGGAACGCTTATGCTAAAAGGTTTATCAGAATGTTTTTCGATCTATGGTTGAATTCCTCAGAAAATTGTACAATTTTAATCAGTAGCGCATTTCAAATTGTTTTTTTTTTCAAGAGAAACAATTATGACAGCATCGAAACGCTATCCTACAATTGTCCCCTTTCATAAGCGTCGGTGTTGACTTGTTGCCCATATCGCTTCATAAAATTCCAGACGTAATAGAAGTTCAAGCAATAGGGGAGTGAATATCTCTGAGTTTGGGCCGTCATGAGGGGGGAGGGGGAGGGAAAGTAATTTGGTGAAATGTAATATGGAAAACATTTCTGTACCCTATGTAGCATAACTTCACCAAATTTCAGCCTTGGACCTTCATTTTTTTTTGGGACCCCACATTTTAGGGATCTGTCCCCTCAAAGAGGTGGGGGTTAGGCGACAATTCTAACAATTCAAACGGAATGTATCGATCAATAATGAACAAAAAATGTCATAATATTTCGATTTCAATGTGATTTTGAACAGCAAAAAATTTTCGTAGTTGGGAGCTCTGAGGGAGCGCGCTGGGGGGAGGGGGGTCAGAGGCACCAACATTTTCACATCCTGTTTTGGTTTGAAAAAATATTTCCAACAAGAATTACCTTTTGGATCGCAATTCCTGTCGTATTTCGGCGTTACAACGACAATTTTGAGCGTTTTTCAAGTTTTAAGGCTCCACTGGGGGCAGGAGGGGGTGCGAATCGAAAAACGGACTACGGCAGTGATTTGTACACCTTACGTAATATATTTTCACAAAATTTCGGTTTCGAGTGTTCACTTCCACAAAATCCACATTTTGGGGGGTTGTGCCCCCTCAAGAAGGTGGGGGAGGAAAAATGATTTTGATAGTGAAAATGGAATCTACAGATCAATATCTAACATTAGACATCAAGATATTTCATTTCTAACAAAAAATAGATTTTTAGGAATTTTTTCAAAATTGTGAGCTCCACCCCCCTCGAAGAGGAGGGGAGCGCGGATGGCTCCCGGTCTCAAAACCTTTGTTTGGGCCCCAAGATTCATCATACCAAAATTCACGCTTCTTTCATTAAATGCAGTTTTTTTGCAGTTTGCCTCCCAACTATTAGTAAAATGGTCTGCAATGAAAAATTATCTGTAATTTTATACAATATTTCTCTAGGTTTTAAATAATATTCGAAATTTTATTAAAGAACGATTGAAGTTATTTTATGCAGGGGAGTGAAGATTTATATTTTGTCGATAATTTAAAAAAAATGAAAAGCCCATATACCGCAGTCGTCTCTGGTATTCGAGAAAGGAGGTTTTTTGTGGGAAAGGAGGCTTTTTATGAGAAAAAACTGGAATGTTAGATTTTCGAGGCTTAAAATTAAAATTTTCCTTAAAGTATACACAAATTCTAACGAAGCAAGGGCGAAAATTTTTCAAAAAAAGTTTACAAGACGAGAATTAATTATTTTTAAAATAAAAATTGAGTAGTCAAGGATGATAAATTATGGTAAAAATGCCTTTGAGAACGAGCTTTAAAAAAATATTGTTATTGAATGCGAGCAATGTAAGGGCGCAATTTTTTACCAAAAAGACGTTCAAAAGCTTTAATTATTTTCAATACCTATTCGGCATCAAAGTCTTGACGTCATCGCCCCACCACAATGCAAATATCAGTTCATGTACCAATTTGTGTACTTTTTCAAAAGGGGGAACGACGAAAAAATTAACATTGATTCTTATGGGAGTTCTATCGTTTTTTCAATTTTTCTCAGTTTTGATGTGTTGAATTTTTTATTTTTTGATAATTTTGACGAGTTAAGCTATCAAATTAGTCAAAATTGTAAAAACAAAAAGAATTACACACATCAGAAATGAAAAAAATTGGAAAAACTATAGACCTCCCATAAGAAGCAATATTAATTTTTTCGCAATCCCCCTTTTGAAAAAGTACACAACTGATAATATGCAGTTGTAGTGGTAAATGTGACGTCAGACTTTCATGCCGAATTCTAACCAATCGAATAAAATATATTTCTTTTTTATTGACAGTATGGCAGATGTAAGAAATTTTTTGTTCGCTGTCGAAGAAATACGAGTTTTTGTCTTCATATTTCACTTTTCGAAGTGTTGGTAAAATTATGATTTTTTGCCTTCATGCATCGGTAATTTTCCAATATTGCGAACAAATTGACGAATTTGCCGATACCTGATTCCGAATCACTCGATTTTTGGAATTTTTTGAAGTAGAGTTATTTCTAGAAAAAATTGAACAATAGCAAAAATAATAACTTGTTATTAGTAAAAACTGCCAGGAATATTTTGAGTAAGAGCATTTCATATTTTAGACTCCAAACCGGTAAGTGGGAGGGGGGTAGTTCAATGTGACAAAAGATTGAAAACATCGAAAAAAAAACTTTTTTTTAACCCAAAGTTGTGGAGAGAGGAGTGTATGAAAAGTGCAGATCCTAAAAAAACATTGATACCAACTGAATCCACATATCAAATTTAAGTTTTTTTTTGTTAATCTAGGGGGGGGGGGGTGGCGTAATATAAATTTTAAATCTTCAAAAACCTAAAGAAAATAATCTGTAAATATTTTTTTTTATATACTAAAAATAAAAAAGAGGAAAATGACTAAAAGCACATCTAAGGCATTCACCCACAAAATTTCAATTTTTATCTACATAAGATAATTTGGGAAGCTAGGGGACGTAATACAACATGTTTTAGAGTTGAAAAACGCGATAAAACTTTTTTTTTTCTTCTTAATCATCGTGAAACGCTGAATTTCACATTTCGTTTCTTCAATTGAAAGGAAGTAATTTTATTCGCAACTTGAGACCGGTGTAGGCGGTTCTTTTTGGCTTGCCGCAGTCTTCATAAGATGCCTAAAAATTTTTAATGAAAAAATGGGTATAGTTACCGGTGAAACTAACTTTTCAGCAGTTTCTAACATTTTAAATTTAATTGAGACCGCGTTAAGCTGAAAAGAACCGTTAACACAGGTCTCAAGTGGCGAATGAAGTTACGTCCTTTTAACATTAGAGAAACGATTTGTAATGTAATTTTTTATTTTCCATCATTAGTTTTTTGATCGCGAATTTTTGTGATTTTTTCTCCCCGCGTGACAATTGAAAAAATTTGCAAAAAGATGACATGGGGTGAAAAAGCCTAAATATATAAAAAGTCACATCTAGAACCTCTATGGACTTCTCTTGCCAAATTTCAGCCCTATATGTCAATTTGTGAAGACTATATAGTCTTGGGTTAACATTTATATTTATTTTTAAAAAAGTAAAAAAATTATTTTTTGAGCTAAAAAGGGTTAAGGCAAGGTTGAAAAGTTCAAATCTCATAAAGGCGCATCTTAGGCGCCCTTTTCATGCACATGCCAATTTTCAGCTTCATATATCAATTTGAGGACCTGGAGACATGGCTCAATACATTTTCTAGGCTAAAAAAAATAGAGGCATCGGTTTCCTTTCTTTCAAATTGGCCGAGGGTGCTGATTTTTGGAAATGTTTAACAACTTTTGATTCTCAGTCGTTTGGGTTTTTGGTCGACAAATTCAAGGGTTTTCTCTCCCTCGCCTATCAATTTGAAAAAATTGCATGTGTGATTTTGAGCCCAAGCCTGCGTTATAACTTACTTAATTTCCATAAAATTTCAGTTGGAAACATTTCTACAGAAAATTTCTCAAAAATTAATGAATATATATCAAATTTTATGACCGAAAAAAAAAACAAATTTGCCCTCATTTTTAGGAAACCGAATGAACAAGTCGAATTTGATAAGAATTGAATATATGAGTTATAATAATACAATTGGTAGCCCTGCCATGAATTTTTTTCTGAAAAATTTCATCAGAATTTATTGTAAAGCTTTTTGACTTAATTTTGAAGTGTTTTGAGTGAGTTAAGTATTTGAATATCGACGCCAAAGTTCTAAAATGGTCCAAGTGCCAAATTGATTTTTTTACAGGACTTCGCAAATCTTAAACATTTTTTTTTAGGTTTAAATTAATTAAATTTACATTTTTTTATATTATAATCGATACAGCTTGATTCATTGAATTCAAAATTATAAAACCTCATTTTTAAAAAAGTGGCACTTGGACCATTTTAGTTGTAGGGCGTCGATATGGTGAAAGTCGAGAAATCTTTAAATTCGCGATTTGCAACTTTTTAACCTCTTCGGTGAGAGCAAAAAACGGTGTCCAAATTCAAGGTCAATGGGTCAGCCAGACGGCGTAGAAACTTAAATTTCATTTTTTAAATTGGTAATCAAGATTTTACTAGGGTAGAACTACCCAAACGTAGCAAAAAAAACAGAATTTAAAAAAAGTGACGCCATTTTGAGGACTCACAGTTCTATTTTTCTTTATGACTAGAGGCTCAATGTTTTATGGAAGATTTCTGAACTACCGCACTTCCCCTCCGATCATCATGTAACATCGTAACGTTGTTTTTAAACGATTGTAATGATGTATTAGAAGTAAAAACCAGCGCTCGGATTTACGGCGAAACGTTTCGCAAATTTATTAACTCGCCAAATACACGGTTGCATTTGGCCATTTAGCAGGCGAATCGATCTCCGTTGTTATCGTTAAAGAAAAACAATGTCTGTCCCACCTTCCACGACACAGGGTCGGACTAAATGGGGGCAGAAGGGGATGCTTGCCCCTCGGCTAATAATAGAAAAATTGTACTTTTAGACGAATAGGGGAAAAAATGAAAAAAATCGCATGTTGAGCAGGCGTGGATCTAATGGCTGGATGGGGAAATCTTCTCCCTCTCATAATAGCACAGAAAAAAATGTATTTTGAAAAAAGAAATATATGTTAATCGCAATTTTAACGCTTAAAAAGTTTCCACATAATGTCTAGAATCAATGATAAAAATGCACCACCTCACCCCTATTGCTGGAGGAGAGGGGTGGACCCCTTACAGGGAAAAATTGTTTTACACCGATTCTGCACAAATTCACAAGAACAGTTATTTAGCTGTAGAAGTATTCCCCAAAAAATTTCAGCCCCCCTCGACCTCAGGGGGGTGAGCCAACGCTTACCAAAGTTGAACATTTTTAATGAAAATGACAAAAAAGAACAGTTTTTTGATTATGAGACCACTCCAAAATTTTATTTTTGATAAATTTGATATCTTCTATATTATACTTTTTGAGCTGACGAATCAAACTAGCTGATTATCTTTTCCACTGGGGGTGTTACCTACTCTTTAAAAGTATACAAATAGGTAGTGAGTTTTTCAGGTCATTTTTCGCAGAAAAAAAACACGTACTAAGGCAGCATTATAATCGAAAAAATCGTTTTTTTTTGTCATTTTAGCCAAAAATGTCCAACTTTGAGAAGCAATGGCTCAGTTCTCTGTGGTCGGGGAGGGGGGCTGAATTTTTTGATAGTATTTCTACACCTAAATAACCCTCCACGTGAATTTGAGCGAAATCGGTGCAAAACAATTTTCTCCCCTATAAGGGGCCCATCCCCGCAAAAAGCAACAGAGACTGATCGGTGCATTTTTAGCACAGACTTGGGCATCATATGAAAGCTTTTCAAGTGATAGTAACGGTCAAAATGGCTTGTAAAATATTGAGAGGTGGCTATTTTTTGTTCTTCCAACGTCTCTTGCTTCTCATGAGATATTTTTTACATTCATTATCTTCATAATATGACCACCCTGGAAAAAAGACGGTTAGTGTCCAAAAATCTTTTTTTTTATAGGCATATAAGAAATTTATCTACTGCTCTTTCCAATAAACGCGTTTTTCTTAAAAAGTCGTTTTGGACACTAACTGTCTATGTCTTTCTCCCGAGACGGTCACATATTCTGAAAAAAATTCTTAAATACCACTTCATTTTTGACATAAAAATTTCATACTATCCTCCCTAAAATCCTCATTTTGGATTTGCATTAGATTTTGGGTAGGTAAACAAAATCAGAAAAAATTCCACGTTAGTAGAAAATTTTCAATTTTTGGCTCCTCCGGTTAGGAAATTCCGGTTTGGTTTTATGAGTATGTAATTTTTTACTAGCATTTCAACCTTTGATACCTATTACGTACCTACCTACGCTATTAGTATATTTACTGGCATAATACATACATTCTGATGGCAGCTGTGAAATGGAAGATAAGCTGGAGCCGGACGCTAAGAAAAACTCGCCGAGTTCAGATTTAATCGTCTTAAAAATTGAATGTACGCATAATACGGATAAATGATGGAGCATTGATCCTCGAAGCTATTTCGGACACTAACCTCGTCTCATACGTCACCCTTTGGCTCGAAACGGTTTCATTAAACGATATTAAGAATGCACACCTGCTCTTAAAAATCGTTTTCAAATTAGTTCGAGTTGTTCGAGGAATGAATATCAAAAATCGTCAAGTTCGAGGAACCTCAATGCTTAAATAATTTTCGGTAAATATTCGTAATGAAGCAAGAGTGCCTACGATGAATTTTGATTCAATTTCAACAAAAAAATATAATTATTTGAGTTTTTTCAAATTTTCAAATGAACGGCGTTGTTTCGAGGGTCTAAAATGTTCACTTGGGATAAAATTTTGATAAAACAACAAAACCCTACCATTTTTTCAAATTTCCGAACTAGTGGCGCTGATTTGACGATTTAAAATGCTCATTTTTGAGGTAACGTCGCACTTTTTCGGGTATCTACAGTTTGCGGCGGATAACTTCGCTTCTATGGAACTGATCGTCTTGAAATTTTTACAGGTTGTGTAAAAACTCGAGGAAAAACATCATTCCAAGTATCAAAATATTCCCTCCATAAGTATAGAAATGTCGGAGGACGGAAATTTACTTATGAGATGCCCCTCATAGATTGACCTGCAGTAGGTACCATAACGTAAGACGAAAGCCATATTCCTATTTAACATCTCCAAAAGCATGGCATTTGATGTAGGTATAAGGTATATAGGTATCATATTGTACATCACACATTTCAATTTTTAAATTATGAATGAAATTACGGAAGAAAGATGCTCCCGCCCCCTGGAGTATTGACCTTGAAAATAGGATACATACGTACTTCAAATTGGTATCAAAAGTTACTTCGATTTCGATAGTATTTTTAGCGGTGGTATTATTCGTTTACAGCGCTTTTTTGTGATTTCATATTTTAGTTAGAGTTGAACTTACAGTAAAAAGTTCAACTTTTTCAATAAAATATTGAACTGTCTTTCAATTAAAAGTAAAACTTTTAGTCAAGAGTTGAAATTTCAGTCAAGAATTGAGCTTTTAGTCAAGAATTGAACTTTTAGTCAAGAATTGAACTTTTAGTCAAGAATTGAACTTTCAGTCAAGAGTTGAACTTTTAGTCAACAGTAGAACTTTCAGTAAAAAATTGAATTTTCATCAAGAAGTTGAACTTTTAGTCAACAGTTGAACTTTTAGTCAACAGTTGAACTTTTAGTCAACAGTTGAACTTTTAGTCAACAGTTGAACTTTTAGTCAACAGTTGAACTTTTAGTCAACAGTTGAACTTTTAGTCAACAGTTGAACTTTTAGTCAACAGTTGAACTTTTAGTCAACAGTTGAACTTTTAGTCAACAGTTGAACTTTATGCAAGAGTTGATTTTCAGTTAAGAGTTGACTTTTGGTTAAGAAATAAACTTTTAGTCAAGAGTTGAAATCTCAGTCAAAAGTTGAACTTTCAGTTAAGAGTTGAACTTTCAGTCAAAAATTGAACTTTCAATCAAGAGTTGAACTTTTAGTCTAGAGTTGAACTTTAAGGCAAGAGTTGGATTGAAATTTTGATCAAGAATTGAACTTTCAGTCAAGGGTTGACCTTTGTGCTGGAGTTGATTTTTCAGTCTAGAGTTGAACTTTCAATTAAGAATTGAACTTTGGTCAAGAATTGACTTTAACGTCTTGAAACAGTTTTCAATCGATTTGGGAAGTCGAAAATAAGATATGAAATACCAAATTTTACATTTTTTGTTGATAATACAGCGAAGTACCATTTGTGGATCAGTTTTTACTATCGCCCGAAAGACCCTGAAAGTTTGAGTTTCAGGTAAAACTGAATGCGGCATCTGAAAGAGTGGAGTTTTTACTACCAAAATGCTTTTGTTTCAGATTTTTACCATGAGTCCTTTGCTTGTAGGAATTTTCTCCCCAAACCTCAATTTTTTCGAATTTTTCAGGGGGTTCCGTTTGTGAATCAAACCACTTGCAGAGGACTACAATTTTTCAAAAAAAATCCTATGGAAGGCCACTTTCCTCTACATCAATATTACGGAATTCATTTTTTTTAAAATACTGACGTTAAATTTTTCTAGAACATTTATTTTTCACATCAAAAAAATGCCTTTAAAATCATTCAATTTTTTTCAGCTTCGTAATGAAAGAAAACACCAATTAAAGATATGTAATAGGTAATTTGGTGGTTCATACACACACCTAATTTTTTTTGGGTGCCATTTAACTGCACGACAAAATAGAGGGTTTGCACGACTAAAAGTAGGAAACTAACGACGAAATAATGGAACAAACGACGAAAGAAAGTTATCACAATAAAACAAATGATTGAACGACAGAAAATAAGATCGCACATCAAAATAATATATTCCAGCGACGAAACAAAGAAATCACGGCAAAAAAATCAATGAACAGTAAAAATAATTTTCTAACGACTAATTTTGTAACGACAGATAAAATGAAATCCACGACAAATTAAAATGAAATTCACGACAACATTGTACTTACCTAAAAAAAAACATTGAACACCATGTCTATGTCCAAATTAGTTTCAGGATACCATGCCCAGTTGAGTTTTTTGAGGTACGAGTAGTATTTACGGTTTTGAGACTCTATGTCTATCGTCCATTCCCAAAATTAGTTTTATGTAGAACACTATGTCCCAATTCGGTTTTTTGGGATAATAAGTACTTCTAAATTGAGGAATTTGAGACATCTAAATTTGAAGTTTTGGGACAATACATCCATGTAAAAATTAGTCTTAGGACACTATGTCCCAGTCAAGTTTTTTGGGGATAGGTATTATTTTTAAATTGAGGTATTTAAGATTCTCAAATTAAAAGTTTTTGAGGGTGTTATGTCCAGATTGAGGGGTTTGGGACACTGTGTCCATGTCAAGTTTTTTGGGATATTATTTCTAATTTGAGGTATTTAAGATTCTCAAATTAAAAGTTTTTGAGGGTGTTATGTCCAGATTGAGGGGTTTGGGACACTGTGTCCATGTCAAGTTTTTTGGGATATTATTTCTAATTTGAGGTATTTAAGATTCTCAAATTAAAAGTTTTTGAGGGTGTTATGTCCAGATTGAGGGGTTTGGGACACTGTGTCCATGTCAAGTTTTTTGGGATATTATTTCTAATTTGAGATATTTAAGATTCTCAAATTAAAAGTTTTTGAGGGTGTTATGTCCAGATTGAGGGGTTTGGGACACTGTGTCCAAGTCAAAATTAGTTTCAGGACACTATATCCCAGTTATTCAGATTGGGATTTTTGGAACACCATACCCATGTCCAAATTAGTTTTAAAACTTTATTTTGCCGTGATAACATTGTTTTGTCGTGGAATAAATTATTTTTATCTCTAAATTGTCGTTCATTCACATTAATTCGTCGTTCATAGTTCGTCGTGCAATTCTTATGTTTTGTGTCGTGAATTCCCATTATTTGGTCGTGATTCAGTTGCGCCAATCTCGTCGTGCAAACCCTTTTTTTTGTCGTGCAGTTTTATATTCCCCATTTTTTTTTTACCCAACTCCTTGTTATGTGACTTGATCCACAAACGGGCCCCGATCCACATTTGGTACTTCGCTGTATAAAATTTCAAATTTTGTTGATCATTGTGTAATTTTGAATTTTCAAATTCACAAAAAATTGGGAAATGAACTTTAACACCTGTAACTTTGGGTTAGGGGATCTTTTATGATGCATTTTCCATGTATTTTTGTTTTGGCCCAAAATTTCACTGGTGTTTGGGATATCTAGTGGCGTTGTCAGAATCGAAAATTGGGGGGAGGGCACAAAAAGAGCCGTGTTTTGGACAACTTTTTTTGCTGTTTCTAAGTGGAAAAGGGGGTCTGACTTTTTTCACCTGCTAAAAAAAGGAGAGGGGGTAAAAAGGGAGCCTTCTTCCGCACTTTCGTCTCAGATAGATTACAGAATCGTAATTTTGTTCATGCCCGAGCGAAGCGAGGGCGAAACTTTTAAAAAAATTGGATTTTTAATGCCCTAAAATGTCATTTTTTCCTGTTTTAATGCTTTGAAAATCCTTATCTAACGTACGTATAACGTAAATTTAAAAAAAAAAACAAAATACATTTGGGGGCCAAGCGGGGGCCAGAACTTTTTTCGGGGGCTTAGCCCCCCGGTCCCCTCCTTGACGACGCCTCTGGGGATATCTCTCTAGTAAGTAAGTAAAAAAGGACATTTCAACTATTTCAAAGTCCGAACTCTCATTAGAGATCCAAATGAACTAGTATTGGTTAATCGCATTCTTTAATGGCAACATAAAAACCTTCCTAGTCTTAAAATATTCGAGTCGCCTATCTAGAAATGACTTTGCAGCCATCATCCCTCTCAGTATCTTTATTACGCAATGAACCAACCAATATTATTAAACGAGTTGGAAAAAAATGTACATTCATGATGGTGCATCTAATTAACCAACCTCCGCATCGCGCGTCGGGGTATCACCTACGTGTAATATTCGGTTTATATGGAAAAAGCTATTAGAGCATTTGAAATAGGTTCTCGTGTGAGCGAAAGAAAACCCAAGCAAGACATGAAGAACGTAGCTAATGGCTTAGCGAATGAGCCAAACACACCCTGAACTGAACCTTAAACCGTGTATAAATAAGTTCGTTCAACCTGTACCCTGCCTACATACCCTTCTATCATTATCATGTTGCCTTTTCATTTTACCAGCGTAAAAATCTTAATCTCGGCCTGCTATTCGAGAGGTCTTGTTAGTTATCATGCAGGAAGGGGTCATGCAGTGTAACAAGTTTTTTTATTCTTGTTTTCTATTCACGAAGATACGTGTATTTTACAACAATCTTAACCCTCGACTTTTATTTCTTCTATGCTAAGGTCTCTCTGCGATGCCGCCTACTTCACATCAGTCGCCGTATCCGCTGTCAATATTGTCCAGACTGTGGTATCGAATATTGGCTGTTCAGTCACACCGCACCGCCGATAGCACTCTTCATAAAAAATATTCCTTCACGTTTTTTTTAACAATGTTGCTTTTCTACTGTTTTCAGACCGTGAATAATTACGGTTTTCGTGTAATGCCGCAACAAGAACTTGTTCGACCAATTGTGGTTGCTGGTTGGATTTTTTTTTACCATCCTGTAACGAAATATTAATTAACCGAGGAGAGCGTTGGCTCGATTCGTGACGATGAGTCTGGCTGCTCGGTGGTAGTGAAATGTCATTCGGAATTGTGTGGGATGAATTTACAATTGTTTCTAGAAGCTTTTTATGAAAACTTGAATGAGGACAATTTAACCCCCTTTTTATAAAGAAATATTCTTTATTTTTAGGCGAATTGAACCGTTTGGAAATTAATAATTGTTTTTGGGTAGGACAAATAATATCTTCGCTAAATAGAAAAGGAAGATGATCAACTGAAAAAAAATATATGTACCTGCATTTTAGCTGCATTATTTTCGTTACTACCCTTGTTGGTTAAAGGTGAAAAAAACTGGAAATTTTTGGCTGAACCTATTACTCAAATTACATGTCAACATAACGGTATAAAGTCAAACAAATTAATCTAATTGCGACGTGTTTTCGTATATAGGTGTTGTATTGTTTAACAAATGAGAAAAGTGTTAATATGTAACGGAAAATGAAGGACAAACTGGGCGACAATCGACAATATGAATTTCACGGGTACGTTCGAGTGTCTACAGATAAAACGGTTTCTAAAACAATGACGATTGCTGATGCATACCAGAACATGACTCGCTGATGTACGGGAAATAGACGAAATAGTGTGTTTACAGACTGAAAAATTGGTTAACTGGTGGTGAATTTAGCAGCTTGTTGCATTACTGGTACAAGACTTACGAATGTTAGGTTGGATCGAAAAAAAAAATGTATTTATTCTGGATTTTGACAAAAATTGGTGAGGAAATTTATATTGAATGGGAAACCTATCAGTTGAAAAAGGAAAAAGATGTTATTTTCGAAAAAAAGTGTTTTACCAATTTTGGATGATGACTCCTTTTATTGGAGCCTCGCCCCCCATCCTCCCCAAAAAAGGTGCTATTTCAGTCTCTATACCGGGGTTTCCACAATAACTTTTCAAATTAAACACTTATGAGAAAAATTTTCGAACAAAAGTTGTAGAGGATCAAAAAATGAGCATTTTTTTGTTTTTTTACTTTTTTTCCTAGTAGGAAGTAAGAAGAAGTTGCGGCGTGCGGAAGATTTGAGTAAGCCTAATAAATAATTTTCATAAATAGGTTGGAATTGACTATTAAAAGTGATTTTTTGCATTGAATTTTCCACTATTATAGTGTAAAATGAGAAAAACATATAACCTATCCCCTTATTTCACAGTAGGGATGGATCCTTTTTTGAAAAAGTCGTGACTTTCCCCAAATGTACTTTGATTACAATAAAAAATAATTTAAAAAAATTGGATTCCACTTTCTTTCTTTTTTTTAAACAGCTCCTCTCCATCTCCATGAGTATTTAGAACAAATATCGATAATGGAAAATGTTCGTCTTTAAATGGCTTACAATTAGAGATGTGCGCCGAGGTAAAATCGGCGGCGGCGGCGAACTTCCAAAATCTTACGGCGGCGGCGGCGCCATCGGCGCGCCGCCGACCTCAATCAGCGGCGGCGAATTTGGCGGCGTGCTTTTTTAAGTTTTTTTTTTATCAATTTTTTGACTCCCTTATGTGGTTTTTTTTACCAATTGTACCTTTTTTCCTAACGCACGCACGTAATTTGGTAACCCAAAAAAGAATTTTCATTTACAAATATTTTATGGTATTATAAAATGTATAAAATATTTGTAAATGAAAAATTCTTTTCTGGGTTACCAAATTACGTGCGTGTGTTTAGAAAAAAGGTACCAATTGGTAAAAAAAACCACATAAGGGAGTCAAAAAATGATAAAAAAAGCTCGCCGCCGAGATAAAAATCAGTGGCGGCGGCGGCGGCGGCGGCGGCGCCGGTAAATTGACTCGGCGGCGGCGGCGGCCGAAAACCAAGAAAAATTGGCGGCGGCGGCGTAATTTTTCGGCGGCGCACATCTCTACTTACAATGTTTATTTGAACCGATTTTTCGATTTTTTTTTACTGTGAACCGTAATTGAAGTAAAACTGGGGAAGTTACGACTTTCCCAAAAAAGACAGGGATAGCCAAAAACTGTAACCGGAACTGAAACCGAAATTTAAAAAATGTAACCATAACCGTAAACCATAACCGAAGTAATAGCCCAGGAGAAATGTACTTTGAAAAAAGAAAAAAATGTTAATCGCGATTTTATTGCTGAAAAAGCTTCTATATGATGTCCAGAGTCTGTGATAAATTCGCACCGCCCGCACCCCTATTGCTTTTTGAGGGGGGTGGACCCCTTATGGGGGAGAAAATTTTTTGCACCGATTCCGCTCAAATTCGCGTGGAGGGTTATGTAGGTGTAGAAGTACTCCCCAAAAAAATTTCAGCTCCCCCTGACCTCAGGGGGCTGAGCCAGCGCTTCCCAAAGTTGGACATTTTTGACTAAAATGCCAAAAAAACGAGTTTTTCAACTTCGAAAAATTCCATGTTTTCTGTATACATTTTGAGATGACGAATCCGACTAGCCCATCAACTTTTTCATTTGGGGTGTTGAACACCGCGTACGGCCCATTCGAAAGTATACAGATCGTGGTTTTGGAGGTCAATTTTTTGCTGAAAAAACACGATCTATGCACTTTCGAATGGGCCGTACGGAGGGTTAAAAACCCCAAATGAAAAAGTTGATGGGCTAGTCGGATTCGTCATCTCAAAATGTATACAGAAAACATGGAATTTTTCGAAGTTGAAATTTTGGTGTGATTTTATACTTGAAAAACTCGTTTTTTTTGGCATTTTAGTCAAAAATGTCCAACTTTGGGAAACGCTGGTTCAGCCCCCTGAGGTCAGGGGGAGCTGAAATTTTTTTGGGGAGTACTTCTACACCTACATAACCCTCCACGCGAATTTGAGCGGAATCGGTGCAAAACAATTTTCTCCCCCATAAGGGGTCCACCCCCCTCAAAAAGCAATAGGGATGCGGGCGGTGCGAATTTATCACAGACTCTGGACATCATATAGAAGCTTTTTCAGCAATAAAATCGCGATTAACATTTTTTTCTTTTTTAACCAATTTTTCGATGCTATTTTTCCTGGGCTATAAGAAGAAAATGTAACATTAACCAAAACCGAACCCGAAGTATATAATGTCGGTTTCGGTTGATTTTTCTTTTTTGTCTTGGCACTGACCATTTTTGTTGCAGTGTAACTTGAACAATATTAAGAAATTGACAATTTAATTTTTTTGACTATTCACTATTCAGTTTGGATAAATAGAACTATATATTTTAGGTTTTGACCCCAAAAATAATTAGCAGGGTGGGGAAGTTTTGTATATAAGCTCACAAGGGAGCTACCCGAAGTCGGACACGCGGAATGAAAAAAAATTTTCACAGGCTTGTAGAGCATCACCAAATACTTCCACAACCAAAATTTCAGCCCCTAAAGTTGATATAGGGGGGAGCTATGGGGGTTTGAATTTCGAAAAATCGCCTAATACACCGAAAAATTACAAAAATCTAAATAGGTACGTAACTCGCGTTTTTTTGACGTTTAGGAGATGGATTGTATACCAGGAAGGCCATCTGAAGATGGGATAGTCACCTAGATTCGAGTTTAACATCGGGGGGGGGGGGATTTTCACTCATACCTTTTATGCGTGATGTAGAAAAATTGTAATAACGACCAATGTATGAGTGAAAATCCCCCCACCCCCTGATGTTACACACGAACCTAGGCGACTATCTCGTCTTCAAATGGCCTATACCGAGGGCAGTTCGTGGTATAAAATCCATCTCCTAAACGCCATAAGATCGCGAGTTATTTAGATTTTTGTAATTTTTCGGTGTATTAGGCGATTTCTTGAAATTCAAACTCTCATAGCTCCCCCCCCCCATATCAACTTTAGGGGCTGAAATTTTGGTTGTGGAAGTATTTGGTGATGCTCTACAAGCCTGTGAAAAAAAATTTTCATTCCGCGTGTCCGACTTCGGGTAGCTCCCTTGTCAGTAATTTTAATATTGCCGAACTTCCCTAAAATTGGCGAATATTTTGACCCCCCTTCGGGAGATGAGGGGGTTCAAATTTTTGTTTTTCGCCAATAACTTTCAAAATTACGTATTTACGAAAACAAAGGCGAAACAAAAATTGTAGAGCATAAAAAAATGAACAATTTCGTTATTTACAATTTTTTCCTAGGACATCATGGAAGGGAGCTAGGGTCTTCGGAAAAAAATCAATTTTAAAAATTTTCCATTCCCAGAAAAAATCACCAAAAATCGGGTTAATCGACTTTTAGGAGCGGCTCTTTTGCATAGTACATCCTATTACTATGTAAAATAAGAAAAGTGTATAACCGACATCTTATCTCAAAGTGGCGGGGTGGACCCTCCGAAGAAAAAGTCACATTCCCCCCCCCCAATTTTTTCTGGTAATGGAAAATTTTAAAAATTGATTTTTCCGAAGACCCTAGCTCCCTTCCATGACGTCCTAAGAAAAAATTTTAAATAACAAAATTGTTTGTTTTTTTATGCTCTACAATTTTTGTTTCAACTTTGTTTTTGTAAATACCCAATTTTAAAAGTTATTGCCGAAAAAACGAAAATTTGAACCCCCTCATCCTTCGAAAGGGGGTCAAAATATTCACCGATTTTAGGGAAATTCGGGAACATTTAAATACATACTTTACTGAGCTTATATACGAATCTTCCCCTTCCTGCTAATTTTTTTTTGGGTTAGGGCCTTATTTTAGCTAAAATGTCCGTACTGTATTACATTTTACATTTAATAAGTAAAATGAAAATTTTTTCTTCAACTTCAAATTTTAACATTCATCTTCCAAAATCCCAGTAAACCGTCATCCCACATTTTTCCTTCTTAATCAAAAATGAAAAAATCGTCACATTCCCTCATAGTTGTTTGCTCATTTCTTTGCGTGTTTGAGAGAAACTAGAAGAAAAACTTACTTATAATATCTCAACTTTTCAATCTGTTGGAAATTTATAATGCCTGAAGTTTCGATCCGGGATCCGAAATTGGCAAAATTTTATGATTTTCTGGTTTGTGGTTCTTACTTTAATAAAAGAAAATAAGGAACCGACCCCATTATTTTTTTATGTAACCGTAACCGTAACCAAAACCAAAACCGAAATGAAAAATTCGAAACCATAATCGCTAAACCGGAACCGACATTTTTTTGATTTTGGCTTGCATCCCTGAAAAAAAGGGCTCACCCCTCACTTCGAAATGAGGGGGTCGGTTATATTTTTTTCTCATTTTACATCGTAGTAAGAAGTTGTTCACAAAGAACTGCCCTCAAAAGTTAATTTAAGCTTTAAGCCCATTTTTTAAATTTTTTTAGGTTTTTTCAAATTTTTCAAAATGAAAATTTTCCACACATATAATTTTCTCCCTACCTCCTCATTGGAATAAAAATGTGAAAACATAAAAATACTCCGTTTTGATTCTCCGCAACTTTTATTTGAAAATTTTTTGTAAGTGTATAATTTGAAAAGTTATCAAAGAGAAACCAAAATGTGGACCCTTTCGTCCCTCGTAAAGGGGATAAAATTTTCATGGATTTTAGGGAAGTTTGAAAAATATGTTGAAATATGAACATACCTATACCTACAAAACCTGGATATAAACTTTTTTCCTGCGATTTTTTTAGGGAGGGGGGGGGATCAAAAGAAAAAGTGGTATCCAATTTCGAGCACAATGATTGAGAGAGGCGTAGAAACTTGAATCGCATCCTTTCAGGGGGGAGGGGGGTAATCGAAGTTCCCAAGAAGTGTCTCTTCTCAAAAGTGGAAAAAGAGTGTTTTTTTTCGAAAACAATCCTTTAGCTCTACTTCCATTTAGGCTGGGGGCTTAAAATTTTTTCGGAAGGTTTCTCATACAAAGTGAACTGAGACCTCACCAACTTTCGAGAAATTCTAGGATTTATGCTGTGTATTTTTTCGACTCACCTTAATGTACATTGCATATCTATATCGTATTCATCCGTGTATTTTTTTTAGGAGCCAAAACGTGACAGTTATCTAGTTGTTTTTTATCGATGAAAATATTCATGCTGTTTACGAATGTCTATTTCATTTCCGGTTAATTGCATCGTATATTACATAGATAAGAATTCGATAATTGGCATAATTGGCATTAGTGACTGAAAAATACATTACGAAACCATAAATAATGTAATTTTACACCCGATCATCGCTATATATATACTTTTTATGCGTATTTGTTAATCGTTTATTTCGATTTTTTTATTCTAGACGTTTTCCTCTCTGAGGAGTCGTTTAAAATTAAAATACGTACACAGAGGGCAGAGTAGATACTACGCCATCAAACCATACAAAACGGTGCTTGCCCTAACCTACGAGCAACGAGTCGAGTGTAGTGGTGGTCTTTTTGGTGATGTTTGTAGGACGCAACATAGCATAACAAAGATTCTCTTGACTCCTCCGCGACTGAGGCCGGAAATGCAACACCTTTCAAACAGCATCGCGCACAATACACAATTGAGGCAAAGGGTTCACTAACGAATTGTTAATGACGAACACATGTAGATATTAAGAATATGTATTTTTATTGTTATTGATAAAAATAATACCATAAATTACTATGCGACTCGATGCGATGCAACGAATAACTGTACTATTCTGGATACAATACACGTAAAAGCCAATTTTGAAACGTGCTTCGAGTGGCTTTTTCAACGAATTACGATCTTCCTGTTTTAGAGAATTGGAAATCTATAATTAACGATATTAGGCGGTTTGTTTCAATTTTTCTACGGGTGTAATTAATGAGATGATTTGAGTGGAAGAAATTTCAGGTGTGAATCCAAATGTCTCGGAAAACCAATGTGTATTGGAAAGGTCTTTCAAAAATGAGATTAGTTTTTGATTTTTTATTGCGCAAATTTCTTCCTTTTTTTGACATCACTATAAGCTGTACATTATTTCAATACCTCCCTGAGAAAATCCTCAAAAAAATTGGCGTTAAAAGTTCTACCACCCCCTCCCCAAATGAAGCAAAAAATATGGAAAATTACCCCGGAACTTGGAAGCTTTAAATCATGGACATATTCTTGAAAAAAAAGGTACAGTAGAACCCGGATTATCCGACCTCGAATTATCCGACATCTCGATTATCCGATCAAAAAATATTAACCGACACTACTGCATTATCCGACACCCAAATGTCGGTTAATAATTTATTATCCGACATGTCCTAAATTTAGCTCCAAATATACTATAGGAAAATGTGTTTGTAAACGTTGTGCAGCAGTGCAGCATGAGAATTGACAATATTTAGTAGGGTGGGCCCAAAAACCAAAAATTTTGATTTTGAAAAGTTACCCCCCACAAAAGTTGTTGGCTGGATAGACTAGAAAAATAAAATAAAAAATTTCAAAATCGATTCATATCTTCCGATCGCGCATGAGCCTTCAATTCTTCGGAAATTGTTAAAAATTCAACATATTTTCATAAATTTTTAAAAATTTAAAAAAAAATCAAAATTCATCAAAATCAATTTTAGAGCTTATTTAGGGCCTATTTAAAGCAAAAAGCACAACTTTTTTGAAAAAATCCATGTTTTATAGTTTTTTTAAATTTCTCATGTTTCTTCGCCTCTGAAAAAAATTGAAAAAAGTTATAAAACACTGATTTTTTCCAAAAAAATGTGCTTTTTGGTTTTGATAGTCATTACAGAAGTTCTAAAATTAATATTAGTCAATTTTAAATTTTTTCAAAATTATCAAAATTTTGATTTTTTGGCAATTTTTGAAGAATTGAAGGCTCTTGCGCGATCGGAAGATATGAATCGATTTTGAAATTTTTTATTTTATTTTAGTAGTCTATCCAGCCAACAACTTTTGTGGGAGGTACCTTTTCGAAAATCAAAATTTTTGGTTTTTCGGCCCACCCTACTATTTAGTTCTAGGACCGATTGTTTTCTTTATTTTTAAAAAATCTTGATGTGGTACTTAGTGGTTAGTACATAGTTCTACCTAAAAGTATGTTTTATTTGCAAATTTCGACGTGATCACTTTTGTTTGCTTTGAACTTGTTAATTTTAGTTTTATACTAGTTTTTTTCCAATATACATATGGGTATCGAATACTTTTTTTTGGTATCAAAAACTCATTTATCCTGTGTTTTGATCGGAAAAACTCTACTTTTCGATTATCCGACATTTCAGGTTATCCGACACCTCCTCCGCCCCGATTATGTCGGATAATCCGGGTTCTACTGTAAGTGTTTTTTCCAATTTTCAATATTAATGAATTCAAAAAACTTAATTTTTATAACTTTACAAAATCTTTGACTCTAGAAATCGAAATTTCTCTGTAAATAAAGATGTAATGATAAAATATCCTTGTCAGAGCATATCCACTTTTTGGCGATCAATTTTTAAAATTTTTAAATATGATTTTCCAACACCCCCCCCCCCCCCTCCCGTGATTTAGGATTTTACGTGAACCGACTTTAAAATTACCAATCTGTGGCAATCGTTCCATTTTTAGTAACTTAAAAAAAACTTACCTCGATTGAAAATGAAAAATTGTTTTGAAAATAAAATTGATGTAAAACCAATTAAACGATATTTTCTATGCAATATACGTAGTTTACTATCAATTTTGCCATCCTCGAAGACCATCAGGACACGGATTTTCAACTTCGGCAGGGGAGAATTTCAAGGTGGAAAATTAAAAAAAATGTCCTCACATTGAAGATTTCTAATTCTTCTCCCGAGAGTCCGAGGGGACTGAAAATTTGTATGGGTTGACTTTAACTTGAATTACCCAATATCTTGAAACATTTGCCAAATGGAAGAATCTTTTCTTAAGCCATTCTGCTCTAACTCTGTATGTAATATTGCGTTTATTTGCATAAAACATGACTGCTGGAGACTTTACACCTGTTTTTCTCTAGAACACGGTCATTTAACCCACTCAACATAATGAAAAAAAGCACTTGAAATCTTATGTTGAACATTTTTTGTCATTATTGGTAAGTTTCACCCTACGTTTCTATTCTTCGAGTTATAGGGCTAAATGTAAAATTTGGGTCCACCGTTCAATCAAAAGATCCACCTTTTTGTTATTCTCCATTTTTAGTAACATGACCAAAAATGGTACCTACTCAAATTTGTTCTCTTTAGAAAATACATGTTTCGGAGGATGGAGAGTGTGCGGTGTAACATCGTATAGCATAATGTTGATATCGTACAGTTTGGTGATAAATATTTTGCATACTTGATGCTCCTTGGTGATGAATATTTTGCATATTTCTCCTGAAATGTTTCGCATATGCAATCCGCATTTTCATGTGTTAATAAAATTGCAAAATCAGTTTGCCAGAAATCTGTCATTTTGAGTTGATATTTCAATTATACGTGAAATTGTAAATTTAAAAAAAAATTGAAAAGCTGATAATTTTGAAAAAATTATATTTTTTCATGGTTGCCATTATTTAAAAAAAAATATTTCCATGTTTTTCAGACCAACAGATTTTAAAATTCTTTGGGCATCGTGTAAAAAGGACCAAAAAAATTTCGCACCTCGCCTGAAATCGTCAGTCAACACTGTCAACAGCGGCCCAAAACAATTAAAATCATTTCACCAACTTCATCTAGTAAAAAATAACGGGCACCGATCACGAATAATTACCTACACACTGTATATCTAATTGCTTGAAAGTGTAATTCTTTATTTCAAATTTTTAATAAGGATTCATCGAGTTTGGTTTTGCGCTAGGCCAGAATTTTTTTCAAAAAAGTCATTCAAATGCTGATTTTTTTTCAATTTTTAGTCCGTAAAGGAGACGCAAAATCCCCAACCTCAGTTTTCCATTTTTCAAAAAATGGTCATTTACGTATGAAAAATTCTACGACAAAATTGAAAATACAAAAATTATCTATTTCTATGACTTTTTCAGATTTATAAAACTCTTTTCCAACTTTCCAAGTTTTTCAAAAAGCAGAAAATTGGCAATCTATTCGGGGAGAAATTGGATAAAATATATATAATGGTCTACTGCACAGATAAGGGAATATTTTGGTGAGAATTCCTAAATGACTTTATTTGAATAAATTATAAATGCATCGCCATTCAGGAAAACAATTGATATTCATTTTTGCCGCGAGTACCTACCTATATTGCAGTGTTCAACATTAGGGTGGTGGCGTTGTGAGAAGGAAGTATAATTTACGTGTATTTTGTTCAAATTTGAATACTGCAAGTTTTCTTAAAGATTTCGTAAAATAATTCTTCTTATAAGCGCCTATTTCGATAATAATAATCACTGTAATTGATGATTTAACTATGTACCTATCGGTAGGTAGTGATAGATATCCTATTATTTAAGTAAACCTACGCGGTAGAGAGGTAATAAAACATCGACTTATTGAGGGAGATTTTTAGCTTAAATCTTATTGTTTTTTCTCGCTTGATTGAAAATATTGAAATTAGGAACGGTTTCGGGATAATTTTCTGGAGAGAAAGGGGATGAGAAGAGAAAATTGCCGACAAACTGCTGTAACACCGGATATAAAAGTTCAAATCATACCGAGTTGCGTAAAATGAAATTTCAGTTCATAAATAGGTGTACCATAAGTGCCAATTTTTTTTTTTTTTAAATTCGTGCTACATAACTTAATTATTGTGAAAAAAAGCCAACACGATAAAAATATTTTTCAAAATTTAAATTCATATTTTACTTTTATACTTATCAATAGGTATATAATAAAAGTGAAATATTTGTTAATTGAGATCTAAATATTTTTAAAGGAAAATTCATCGGCTTTTTAGTGCTTTCCACTTCATTACAATCTTTTGAAAAATAATTTTTACATTTTTTTCACAATATAATTTGATCGCAAGAATTTTTTTAGAAATTACCAGCTGCTGTTAATTTTTCAAACTTGATCAATTTGAAAACCTATTTAAAAAAATAAAATGTTGCGATAATTCAATAATAATTGGTTTTCCATCCCAAGGGTTGTCAATTTTTATAAGTGGGGGAGGTCAGAGCTTTCAAAATTTTTTGAGAAATTTTAAGTAAATTTTTAAAAAGTTTCAAGTTTAGCCCTCCCTCCCTCCCTCGCCACAAAATTTCTTTAAATTTGGAATCATTTTCATAAATGTTTAGGTAAAAGTTGCAGAAAAATACTTAAATTTTGGAGCAAACAACTTCCATGCCAATTATTTTGACCTTGAGAACCAAAAATAATGACAAATTTATGCAGTGGCATTGGAAGCTTATATTTCAGAAGGGTGCAAAGAGGGTATGAAGACTTGGATAACTAGAAGGTTTTAAAAGGGAGCATTTTTTTGCAATATTGCCTCAATTAGTTGATATAATTATGATTTTGTTCATGCCCGAGCGAAGCGAGGGCGAAGCTTTGAAAATTTTGAATTTGTAATGTTCAAAAAAGACGTTTTTTGCTCAAAATTTTTGTTAAAAAAAAGGCCATGGGGGGCGATCGCCCCAGTCGCCCTCCCTTGGCTACGCCACTGCCCAGACGCAAAAGCGAAAAATCCCCTCTTTTGGTAATTTTTGTCGAAATTTGGATTTGCAAGATGTCTAAAAAATTTCATAATGGAAAAACAGGACTATGACAGGGCGTTTTTCAACCATTCCATCGATTTTTTTAAGGGAAAGGAGTACAAAATTTTCCTTTTTACATAATTAAAATCAAATGAAAGTGGGATTTCACTGATTTCAGTGAGGGGTGAGAGAAAGAACGTGATTTTTTCGCTTTTACGTCTGTGGTTCGATTCGACACCCTGTATCAAGTTATCATCTGTTATAATAATTTCTCAATTCTTCAATTTTTTTTGTAGGTAACTTTACCCATCAAAAGTTTTAAAATTTTTTTAGTTCTTCAAATTATGTCAACTTTCAAAATGCTGCTAGTTTTTAAAAATTTGCTAACCGGACTGTCAATTTTTCAAATTTTATTAATTAGGTATGCAAAATTGGTCAAATTTTCAAATTGGTCAATTTTTCACAAATCCATTTTTCTCAAATTTGGCAATTTTCCTTCTTTTGATAAAAGAACTAAACTCCAACACCAAATTTGAAAATAACCCCTTCTAGTTCTTTCCAACTCCCTCCTCACAATGGGCGTAAAAGTCCTGGTAATTACACACACCCAGTATAATAAAATTTAATTTAAAAAAAAGTTACCAACATTTTTTAATTCTTCAAATAGTGACATTTTTTTAGGGTTTATTAAAAAATTTTAAATGTCTTTTTTAAAGAAATTGTTATAATTTGAAAATTTTATAAGTGTCTTTTTAAAAGTTCATTTTTAGGTTGGGAATTCTTTAAATTGTATTAACGTTTAAATTTCCGTCCATTTCTAAGGTTTGTAATTGTTCAAAGTTTGTCAATTTTCAAGTTTTTAAAAAATTTTATCAAGCTTTAAAAATTTATCAATTTGTTCTTTAAATTTTGCTCAACATTTAAAGTACCTACTTCGACTTGTCATATTTTCTGAAATTTTATATTGTTTCCCCACGAATTACCAAATACCTAGGGTATTTCTTTAAAAAAAAAAAACTAATTTTTAGACTTTTATTTTGCAATTTTTTTTTACTGAACTTACGTATTTGAGTCAGCAAACCCTAAATTAGAAAATTAATTCGGAAAACTGAATTTACCTTTTTTTAAGTTTGGAAAATGGAAATTATTTTTCACCACAATTTTGCGGAATATAAATCATTTTCACGTAATTTTCCGAATTTGCTGACTAAAAAACGTCTAAGTATGTAACACCCCCCCCCCCCCTCACCCATGCAACCGTTCTTGACTAAAATTTATAAATTTGCAGCGACGAACTGCTTATTTTCATGGCATAGAAACGTTTATCTACAAGTACGAATGTAAAAAATAATATACCTATCTAAAATCAGAAAAATGGCTGGAGTGAATGATAAAGGGTGGAGTTTGTTTATCAAAGCGTTGACTCGTATCCTGTTATAAATTTATTTTTCCTACTTTGCATTTCTATATTGCCTTTTATAATTCGATTTCGTTTCTGTATATTTACGAATGTCGAACAATTCGGTAGGTTTTTGTCATTTAAACGTTTCCTGTAGGTAGGTTCGTACCTGAAAATCAGCCAACTACGAAACATTGCAGTTTCCGTTTTCATTTCGGTACAAAAATACGCCCAATTTTCCCCAACATCGCAGCTTTCGATAAGCTTTTCCCTGCGTAACGCTGCGCTGCTTCGGCTATTTCCTTTTAAAACTGCACATCCTCTTACGTAGTTGGTAAGAATAAAATAGGAAATCAAGATCTAAAAGAACAGTTGCTTTTCCTGTTCAACATTGGTGTAACCTTGAAAGCATAGGAGAACCTTTCGTGCTGGAGGAAGGTACCGTGAAGTTGTTTTTATGAGAAAAAAATGAGCGAAGATGGTACACGGATGGATAGTTCGGCGCAACATGGTATTCGGTGCGTAATGCATATATTCGGCGTTTGCTTTCTCGCTGCGTTCACGATGTTGCGGCCATACAATAGATTCATTTTGACCTTCACTTGTCCTACGAACAGTTTGTGGTTAATGTCCTCTTTCAGAGACAGGTTTGTTTTACACTTTTATCCCTCCATCCTAACCTATGAATATTTACACTCGATCCTCCACGCAGATAAATACATAACCTTCTTTACAACTTTAGCGATATTAAAAAAAAAAACCTTTCTCGAAAATAGGCCTATTCTTGTCGCGCTGCTTCTCCGACAGACTTGTCATTTTGTCTGGCTCGAGTATTGTATCATATAGGCGAGGCGACGATTACATAATAAAATATTTTATACGTTACGAATGCTTTATTTTTTTTACGAAAAAGATAGGTACCTGGGTGGGTAAATGTAGGTACACGTTGAACGCTAGTATTTTCCGCGATGCGACGGCGACAGTGAGGAAATCAAGGAAACAAACCCATTGCAAAGGTATAATTATTACCAAGTTTCGTTTCACAATCGAATACATTTAAAAGAAAAAATAAAAATGAAATGGATAAATTGAAAAGTTATTATTAACAGAAGCGAATATTTTACTGAAATGTCAAACAAACCTAATATGTAATTATCGATTCGTAATCGCATGCTAAATTCAGTAGCGATTATCATTGTTAAATTATACAAAATGCAAAGTAAAAAATACTTTTTTATATTCCATTCCAGATAACCTATATTTATTTTTAATCGTAAGTTGTAATTCTAGCAGTTTAAAGTTGAACAGTCTGGACCTGTTAAAATGAATTGAAAAACCCCGAATAAAAAATTCATTTATTAATTCGTTTGTTATGAATTTCGTATAAAAATTTCGTAAAGTTTTGAAAAAAACGAAAGCGAATTTTCAGATTTTTTTCCATAATCCGTGGGTACTTCATAGAAGATATTAATTTATGAATTATTAATGGCATTTCGTTACAGACTTATCGAGTTTATTACCTTAAACCTGTAATTATTGTTATAAATTTTAGCTTGATTAATGCGACTGTTACGAATTTCTTTTTAAAACGGCGATTAAATTATAACCATTTCCTTGACGTAATAGAAACCGTGCTCGAAATGATATAATAACAGTGTATATTGTTTTTCAAAAAATTCATTCAACGAATGCATTTAGCATATTGGTAAACCGTAATTATTTCAGGTCAAGTTACAAATTCTATAATTATGACATTTTAAACATTTTTTTAAATGATTGTGACACACGTTGAAAAACTTGAAAAAAAATTAAAATTGAAAAACGATTTATTTGGTAAGTATTTTGTTACAATAAAATAAAAAAAAATCACACGAGTGTTAAAAAAATGAAAAGATATCAATCAGAGATAATATAAAAATAAAAATGAGTGAATATAAATTTTTAAAGCGATATAATCAGTCTTAGGTATTAAATTGATACTCAAATTAAAAAAGCGTTAAAGAGAGCAATTGGTTTTGAGATAGATGTTAATAAATTGCAAAATTTGCTAATTTCAGTTATTTTTAAACAACTAAAACGGGTGCAATGCGAGATCTTCTTGCTTAAAATAAATTTAATTAATAACAGAACCAAAATTTGATTAAAAAGTTGCAAAGGTAAAAATTAGAAATCTACTTATAATTATTTTTCAAAAGAAACTTGCCTAGTAGTATTTTTTAAAAATGAGAATTCATCGACTAAATTTTTTTACATTACCTATTAGAAAGGTTCCTAGTCAATTCTTGAATTTTTTATAATAAGATATACAATATACATTGGTATCAGGCCTTAAGCTTGAATCTAGACGATGATTGGGAGGAGAATAAAATTTTTTATGCCAAAATTTAGTTTGATTTTCGTGTTTTAAAAAATGAAAAAAACGAGTTTTGTCCGATTAAAAAAAACAAGAACAATCGAAAATTTTTCATGTAGGTAAATGAAAGATGAAATCTCTTCGAAAAATTACGTTTAAAACCAAAAAATTGTAATTTTTCAAGATTTTGCTTTCCACGAACTATTTTCAACTTTTTGGAAAATTTCTCTATTTTCTCATGCTTCCAGATTTTTTGAATTTTGGAGATCCCCACCCCAGAATGGTTTATTTTGACATAGATTTTCTTAAGGGCTGGGGGGTAAAATTTGAAAAGTGTAACGTTTTTGTGTGACCTAACATAACTTTTTGAAATGAAGACATAATGGACATTATTATGTCAGACTTGCTAAAAATAAAATATTTTAAGAAGTAATTTAAGAAACTGAAAAAAAAACATTTAAAAGTGTCGAAAAAATAAGAAAGAAATGCATTTCAGTTATAAAGTAGGAAATGTTTTGAGAAAAAAATTTAAATAAGAAAAAAACTGGAAAAGATATTTTAAATGTTGAAAAAAAAATGGAAAAAACATTTAAGTGCATTGGCATTTTAATAAATAGTTATGAAATTTTGCTTCTATTTCCTCAACTCTAAAATAATTACACATGAAAAATCTACGATTCAAGGTTTCTGCTCTAAAGAAAAAAGTGCATTTTTCTCTAAAAAATAAGATTTTCAAAATTTTAGCTCCCTATATCAATTAGAGGCCAATAGGCCATCTGCTGAGTTCTCTTTTTCTAATGGGATTTAACATAAGATAACATGCTAAAAGGTGGAAAAAATTAGGGAGCAAGAATGCAAAATTTACAAATAAAAATTTGATTCAATTTTGATTTTTAATTATGAACTTTGGACTTGAGAAATCATCTTGAGGAAGGGGAGGGATTCAGAAGTCCTCAAATAGGGTAATAATTGCTAAAATGTATTATTTGAGCCCCTCTGAGCCCCTTAGGATGATTTCTCGGGTCCAAAGTTCATCTCTAAAAAAATCAAAATCAAGTCGCATTTTTAGTTTTTCAAGCATGTATTGGTAATTTGAAATATTGCATTATTTCCAATTTTTTTTCACCGTGTTATGTTCTCTTATATAAAATATCATATGAAATAGGGGGCCCAGCGTATTACCTTTGATTAATGAAAGAAGCTAAAATTTCAGAAATCTCTTTTATAAAACCTTTCTAGGAAAAAGGACCTCCAAAATTCGAAAAAAAATCGTACATGTACTTAATAAGAATCACCTTAATGTTTGTAAGTACGAGTACAAAAAAATTCTCAAACTCATAGAATTTATGATTTTTAAAATTTGTTTTTCTCCGGTAAAATCATCACGAATAATTTTTCAAATGAGTATTCGGCAAACTTTAAAACAAAATCAAAAATTTTTCATCATTTTCAAATTTTCTTTTCATTAAAATTTCGCCAGTTTGTTACATTTTTCGGTCAAATTTGACCAATTTTAAACAAAATTTGCCGATTTATAGAGAAAATTTGAGTGGGATGGATCATCTCCCCCCTCATTGTTATGTCTCCGGTTAACAAATACGAAAATAAAAAATAAAGAGTATTTCAATTTCACCAAGGCCAACATGGATCTTCACAATTCTGTAGCCAAAGTTTCACATCACCGGTCAACGGATTCATTATTGCAGTATATACCGTTAACTAGACAAAAAACACATTCAATTTAATAAGAGATTTGAAATTTGTTTCATAAAATTTTAGATTTGCCAATTTGTTACCTTATTTAATACAGGTACAGTGGATAGCACATTATATAATGAGTATATGGCATCTCGTTTACCAAAAGTTTCCATACATGTTATGGCTGGATTCACACGATCATCGAAAGTAGGCGGTTTTTTCCAATGATCGTAATTGGTTTGCACCAAATACCAAGTCTTTTTCATTTTTTCACCAGTTAAACTCCACATATCGAAATCATTTCGACCTCTGGTAATTACACAGCCCTTAAATGAAATAAATCAATTAGAATTTTTGGAAGAAGGGCAAGAATTAATATAAATTGAAAATGTACCTGTTCGGATTTTGGTCCAGTGAGGATGAAATAACAAGGAGCCACAAGGTGAGGCGATGACAGCATTTTTTGAGCTTCTTCGTAACTTTCTGCCTTTTCCATTACTTGACGAGTTAGAATACCATTCCATTGTTGATCCCTTCGACCAAAAATCCATTCTATGATTCCAATCAAACCACCGTTCAATTTGAAACGTTCATTAACCGAGAGACTGAAGAGACCCTAAGAAATATAATACATTTTAGTAATACGAGATGAAATTTTTTGAATAAGTATAAAAATAAAATAAAAATATGCGAACTTTTTTAATTCCAGTGAGGACGCCAGTGTATCCAGCAAATCCAATGGAAGTATAGAGAGGTTGCCCGGAACGTTCAAATTCTATTTTAACAATCAATGGTCTCAAGAGTTCTGCTACCAGCCATGTTTTGTTTTTCACATCCCATCTGAAAAAAAATAAGGAGACCAGGCTACTGATTTGTGAAAAACAAAAGAAAATTAATCAGTCAAATGAAGTAGGTATTATATAAATTGATATCATACCCTAGAAATAGTCCAAAATCTAAATTTCGCCCATGATACATTTGATTATCCATATCTCGCATTACAATTGACGTACAAAGGCTGTGAAATTCGTAAAAAATATTATAAATCGTTACTTCTCCAACTGAAAGGTCGGTTGCTTCAGATATGCCGATAATCTCTTCGTAATATTCCTTTGGTAATGTCATCGTTAAAAATGGGATATACTTATCAATAATTCGAAACACCTCTGAACCGAATATCGCATTTGTATTGTTTCGGATTGCTTCTAAAAGTTTTGAGATCTGAAATCAAGTTTTCATTTCAGAAGGGAAAAAATAAGTGGATGAATTATTTTTCAATTATTACTTGTGGCTTCATATCGGAGGCTAATTGTTTCCATCGTTCTGTAGGAGGTGTTTCTAAGTCGATGTGATACACAGCAAACCCTCTGAAAAGATAGAAAAATTAAGTCAGTTTCAATTATTCGCTATCAAGACTTCAGTTATCCTACTCACTCATATGCTGTATAGTTCATAGGAGGAGTTGTATTATGGCATTTTTTGAACTGAAACAAAATAACAAATGATTTGTCAACGATACTTCGTTCCAAATATTTAAGAAAGCATATTGAAAAAATATTGAGCTTACGGGGTATTCTTCTTCGATGGAAATAATTTCGTTCGTAGAAATTCGTTGAGTTTGTACAAAAACATCTCTGTAAAGAGTAATCCAAAATAGCAACAAATAACTGAAGTACTTCAACATATTAAATTACACTGTGCATTTTCTAAACTACTATGATAAATATCACTGTTCATTGAATGATATTTAAGTTTTGAAAATTAAAAAGGAAAAAACTTTTAACCAGATTGCCATGAAATTGAATGATGAAGAGATTTTTTCTTACATTTTTCTTATCATTCATTCGAATAAATCTTGTTTGTAAACAAGCAGTGTTGTACGTAATGAAAAAATATACAGGTAATGTGGGAGTTTTTATTTTTTGGAATAATTTTAAAACTAAAGTAACTCTTGAAAATAAAAGATGAATACTTCTAAAGAAATTTCTTCTCGTTTTGATTTTATTATTGTTTACAATTTTCGAAAAATACAGAAAAATGAATTCGTCAGCTCGTCAGCTGGAAGGGAAGATAGATAAAAAATTTTTTTCGTCAGCAACATTGTGATTTTTATCAATAATTTTCGCGCTGATCCGTCAAAAGCAAAACAACAACATGACTAATAACGAACATTTTCGTCGTTAAAAAAAGTAAAAAGACGCTAAAAATCGATATTCCTATGAAACGAGAGTATTTATAGTTTCCGTTGAATCCAAAAGAAGTAGAAATTGAAACAATGTCTTCCACGTCTACTGAACAAACCGAAGATTTGCCTTCTCCGGTTAAAAATATATTGGATCCTTTCAGAGATGAAAGGAAAGGCATCGTACGTGAAGTTGGTAATCAGGCCATCTGGAGTTTGTCATCATGTAAACCAGGTAAATTAGATATTTCTCCGAATCCCATTAGCATAGTAATGCATTTACTCACAATATTTCATTGCAGGATTCGGTGTTGATCAATTGAGGGACAATTGTCTCGATACATATTGGCAATCAGATGGCCAGCTTCCTCATCTAGTCAATATTCAATTTCGTCGAAAAACCACTATAAAAGAGATTTACATTTATACCGATTATAAATTAGATGAAAGCTATACTCCGAACAGGATTTCCATTAGAGCAGGAACCAACTTTAATGACCTACAAGAAATTGAAGTGATTGATTTACACGAGCCGGTTGGTTGGGTGAAGATAGCTTTGAAAGATATGCACGATCGACCAATTAGAACGTTCATGATACAAGTAGCAGTCATTAGTAATCATCAAAATGGAAGAGACACTCATATGAGACAAATAAAAGTTCACTCGCCGATAGATCATACCGGTAATATCATGGGTGATTTTGTTAGTGTGGATATGTTACAATTTACTTGTATAAGATAAATTTTGTTGGTATTTGTACCCCATGTTATTTCAGGTTGCGAATTCATAAGTTTACTCATTTTTTTATACGAATTGTTTGTTAAGAGATTAATTCAACAGTCGTAATTTTATATTTGGCGTCTCTGGTGTTTCTGTCGAAAAGACGCTTGTAAATACATGAAACTCTATCGATATTGTACATCGTTCGTTCTTTTTCAATCACACAATTCAATTTGATTCAAAGTATTCTTTCGTAAGTATATTCTGCTGGGCATATCTCAGATTGGTATTAAAACAACAGATTCATTACAATATGTGAGTGGTACTTCATTCATTTAATCAATTCAAGCGACAAATTCAACTAGGTAAACATAAAATATAAAGAGTAAACGATAAATAAAAATTCAATCGAAAATAAATAACAAATACCTTGATATACGTGAAAGGGATATAACATCTATAAAATAAAACATAATGAAGCGAATGATAATTAAAATACATAAACATGAGGAATGTATAACATAATTTAATTAATTGATTTTTTCAAAGGAGTCTGTTTCAATTGCAAAATGATCGACCGCATTCGCGAAGTATCACGACTAGAACGACTTGCTTTCGGATTGAAATCGCATAATTTTGAGATTCGCTCCCATTCGGTACCTGGTTCTATCTCGTCGACGTCTGCGATAAATTGTTTTTCAGCGTTCCTAATATAAACAACAAAATTTATCAATCAGCAAGAAATCATTTCAGCGCAAACAGTGACGTGCGTTCATTTAAATGCTCAGCGAATGCATATACTTATTCAGCAAAAATACACAAGAAATAGCTTTTTATTTTACCTCGAAGTGTCGAGTCTAATTGAAAGCAAAAAATAAAGTGCTCGAGCAAAGGAAATTTTCTTAATAGCAATACGTAGCATAAAAGCGTAAAAAATTGATCTGAGTACACCTCGAGGTAAAGATAAAAATAAAATAGAAGAAACACATTCTTCCAGAAATTCATAATTACAGGCACAAAAAATCTGCACAAATGAAAAGCAAATAGCATAAAATGCATATGCATTTGCTCAATAGTGCAAAAATGTTTCAATATACTCACTTTGCGGACTCCCTGATGGCAAAAAATGAAAAATATAGTGTATTAATATCATTTATACAGAAAAGTTACAAATTATGAAAAAGAAAATCACTCTCCTTTTTTACAGTTGGAAAAAATAGTAAAGCATCAAGTAAGAAGAAAATGATTGTAAATTCGTAGCATTATAATAACAGCGGCTATGAAACACACTTTTAGAAGGTAATAATAACGTAATAAGCATTTTAGAAGTATTAGATTACAGAAGATTTCAAACACGCTGGTCAACAAACATACAGGAATTTAAATAAGTCGAGATACTTCCACACCTTCGAAGCTGTATTTCCAACACCTATTCATATCACTCAACTTTTATTCCTTCAAACTGAAAAAAATCATGCAATCTTACCGATTAGCTTCTTTAGTTTTCAAAATCAATTCATTATGGTGCTTGTACCATTCTTCTAATTCACGTTTCGCAACTGCACGCCATTCTTCTCGTTTGGTTTCTTCTTCGGCGTCTGATAACAGAGCAAAATTTAATAGGAATAAGCCAAAGGAAAGTTGATTAACGCAGACAAGTATCTTTTTTAAAATACCCTTTTCTTCCAATCGTTTACGCTGTTCCTCTCTCCATTTCTTAATTTTCTCAGGCTCTTCGCGTTCCACGTGAGGTTTCGCGGTGGCTGAAGACGATGGAGGTTTAATTCCGTTTTCTAAAATCATACATCAACGATATAATTACAAGAGGTAGACTAAAAATAAAAAATGAATAAGCTACGAACCAACTGGAACACCGTTTCCGTTCACAGTTGGACCAGCAGGAACGGGCGATGTGCGCTGTACCACAGGATTCAAATCATCTTCTAATCCAGCTAATTGGCTTTGCTCTCTAGCAAGAAATTCTGCCGCAGGATCTACTTCATTATCATCGAAATTATCATTTCCAAACATCGCCATTCTGTATCAACAAAAACAAAATACATCATTAATGCACTGATCGAATATAAAAGTTGGATCTTGAGAAACTAATTACTTATGCGATATATTTCTGGGTGATTCATTTCAGACTCATTAAATCAGTTATAAAATTGCTATCACTGCATTATCTAGTAAAGAAATGTCATCATGTGCATGCAGAATCAAGACAGTGTTAACCTTAGAACTTAACAACTTAAGAAACTAATGTTACCTAGGTGTACAATGTTTATTAGAGCGATTTAATTCAGACTCATTAAATCAGTTATAAAAATGCTATCACTGCATTATCTAGTAAAGAAATGTCATCATGTGCATGCAGAATCAAGTGTTAACCTTAGATCTTAAGAAATTAATGTTGACTATAGAATATTTATTAAAAGGATTCAATTCAGACTCATTAAATCAGTTATAAAAATGCTATCACTGCATATCATGTAAGGAAATGTCATCATGTGTAATCGAACCAAAGAAAATAAACGAAGATGCGGTTTATTATACAATAGCAATAACTAGAAAGAAAATTCAAGATATTATTTTACTTACGTTTCAGCGATAGATTTTACTAGAAAAATTTGATTTAGCAACGAATTAAAGAAGTGCAGCAAATTATCGAAAATATAGTAGTAGTAGTCATCCGCCTTCCGCCAACTAACTCCCACAACACAACTACAAACACACAAACAGAAACACACAAACAGTCAAACACAAGTGTACACGACGCACAATCGTTACAAAAAAATCAAAGATCAAAAGATCGAATGGATCAAGATGACAATTAATATTTTCTGAGCTTTTGAGATTGGCGCAAGGAACAAATCGTAAAAAAATAAAAAAATTTGAATTTTTCGTAATTACAAAGTAATATACCAAGTAATTACGCACATTACCAAGAAAAATGAAAAATTTTGTCACGTCGTCGAGTCGAAGACGTCACAGCTAAAGCAAAAAATCCAGTTTTACGTTTTTGTTCCAGTATTTTTTACAGCTCGTTGAAAAATTCCCTCCATTTTGTTTTCGTGTGTCAATGCCAAAGATGCCAAACAATATTTATTTTACTAATTTTTTTACCGTAAAGATTGTATATATTTGAAGTTTCTTCAGTTAAATAGTTAATTAATGAGTGCTTCGATGATAACGTTAATATAAAAACTAACACTCGAAGATACACGTGCGTTATTTCGTAAGTTCGTTAACTTTGTTTATATTTTATTTGTAGTATGGCCTATGAAGCAAACGGCAAAAATGCCGGTCCTGGACGTGATGATGACAAGAAAGTATTTATCGGCGGATTGGGTAGAAACATTACCGAAAACAATATACGAGAGTACTTCGGTAAATATGGTGAAATTGTTAATATAGATCTTAAGTCCGACCCTTTTACCGGGCAATCTCGTGGTTTCGGATTTGTGCAATTTTCTACCGCCGAAACCGTAGATAACGTATTAGCCGAAAACGAACATACTATTGGTAACAAAAAAATCGATGTGAAGAAAGTGACGAAGAAAGTAAATCCTCTTAAATGCAGAATTTTCGTCGGTGGCTTAACGAATGAAATCACAGAAACCGATATTAAGAATTATTTTTCTCAATACGGTTCCATAATTGATTTTCAACACCCGTTTGACAAAGCAAAAAACCAACGTAAAGGGTTCTGTTTTATAACTTTCGATGACACCGAAGTTGTGAAACAAGTTTTAGCTTCTCCCAAACAAGTGATCAACGGTAAAGAAGTCGACGTGAAAAAAGTAAAATTCAACCCCGAGACAATGGGTGGGCCGGGAGGTCGACCGATTCGAGGAGCAAATGTCAACAATCCGGCTGCATATAACTCCAGAGCCTACGCAGCTTACAGTAATCCGACTGCCTATCCTGGTTATGGCTATCCTACAAATCCTTACGAAGCGTATGGACCCGCTTACGGAGGATACGATTATAGTTCGTTAGGTTACGGTGAACCAAATTACGGAGTGCAAGCGTACGGTGGTGGTAAATACCGAGATAATGTGTATCAGCGTCCTGCTCCATACTGATGAATGATCACAAGGCGGCTTACATAGTAAAAATTGTTTAAATGTCGATGCCAATGAATGTGGTATTGTATTATGATGCAATTTAAATGAATTTTTTACATGTTAATTTGTAAGTCAGTACAGTGTACTCTTCTGTTTGTGGAATACTTTGTAAGACTTCTTGCTGAAATTTTCAAAATAAATAGGTATCTTCTATCAGTTTTTTTTTTCGTAAAGGTTAAGTTATCAAGGAGCGATTTCTTCTAAATTAGTATTACGTAATTTCTATTATTTTCTTTTTCGTAATTATTATTGTAATGTTTTTAAACCTTAGATCATCGGCTACAGAAAAAAGACCTAAAATTGAAACATTGCTTTTTTATGTCTGTCTAGTATTTCTTAAAAAAATTGGTAACTTTGTAAATAATATTTGATACTTAATATGTATTTATACAAGCTTGACCTACGAATTCTCTATTTAGGATTAAAACACATATTTATGTAATTTTTTTTTATACGAAAAGGCTATCAACTTTTACGTACCCATTTGCGTATGTATGAGTTAATGTATGTTATGTGTAAAAATATTTCTGCTGAGTGTTAGCGGAAATATATGTTGTAAAATAAAATTTTATACTTTGTACATTATTGTTTCCTTTATTTCTACAAAGTAATACTAGCATCATTCAAATTCAACTTCTTCGAAATTAATGAGAATTTGTTAAATTGTAATTTTCGAACAGCCGATAATAATAACGTTAATGTGAACCTTTCTCAAAATTTAATTCACTGCAATGTCTCACTTAAAATTTAAAAGTATTTTTTTTCCCCTTAAATTATTTATAAATTATGAAATCGATATTTTCGTAGGATTAAATCCTAAATGTAAAGCTTTTGAAGTTTGAAATATAATTTCTAATATAGAAAATAAGCCTTGCTTGAGCGAACATTTATTCTTCCATGCGAATAATATTCGTGTTTTTTTTTAATTTGCTGTATTGAAATGTTATTCTTTAGATACAATGTTTCTTGTACTTGACAAACAATGAATAATATAATTTTATACCTAATGGATAATGCTTTTACTTTTTTTCATCTTTTAATATTAATAGACGAAGTCGAATACTAACACTCGGTGATTGTTTTTTTGTTTTGTTGAAAATACTCATGGTCAGTCGGAATTTTTACATGAATTTGGATCGTGAATGAAATGTTTATTTTCAATGGAAACGGTTTTATAAAAACTTGTGCTGAGAATTGTCTGTTTTTTTCCTTTCGTGATCGGAATAGAAAGTTATTGAATACGTGTTTGAAATGAACAAAAATACAGGTGAAAACAATTTTTAATAAAAAAATTTATTGCTAACAGAAGTCATTTTTCATTTGAGATCATAATTTTTTTGTAAAATTCATTCTAAAATCTACCGAAAATTCTTAAAATAATGATGTGTCTTCATCTAGCTTACAATAATAATAAAATGATAATAATGAGTAATGAGATATGAAAATTGATTGACTAACTAGGATTATTTTAGTTTAATCTACATCATTTCTAAAAAGAACACAAGTCTTATTTGTTTCTTTAGACTAGGAATGTCAGTTCAACGAGGTAATACATTCTTAATATTTACAGTATTTAATATACAACCTTCGAAAATAATTACTATTACACCATATAAATGCCGAACTTATAAGTATATAAATAACATACAACCACAGAAGAGGTAATCTTGATGGTAACCAAAGAACGTGGTACGTAATTTGTTCGCTGTCTTCACCTGTACATATTAAAAATGCCATGAAAAGTCTGTTTTTGGGTCACGAATGAAAAAAAATCAAACATACCGTGAACAATAACACCGTATCCAACGTCAGCGGAACCCATTCTGTATGAACAAGTAGGAACGACGATTTCGGTAATGACTGTATAGTTAGTTGATTTGGCAGCTTGAAAAGTCCAGGTAGGTATTCCACCTTTAAAAGCGTTGTACTTCATATCTTCGTAATAAAGCATTTTGCCATCTTCTCTTAGCGTTAGAAGCGCATATGATTTATGATCATGGGCCGAAAATATAAATTCAGGTTTTATGCTGCGTATGACCTGGAAAAATTATATTCTCAGTTAACATTAATACGAAATGAATTTTCCTCCGTAAACAAAAGTACTCGCCTGCTCGGTAAATGGGCTTATGACTGTACTCAGTGGCATATGAGAAATGGCAATGTTAAGCCGGAATTTCCCATTTGATGGCCTATCTTCTGATATAGGATATGTACGCAGTAATTTATTCACCTAACGTATCGAAATTATTAAAATCAAACATTTCTACTCATTTATCTGATGATAAAAAAAAGAACGTCACATTTTTACCTTCGTGATTTGTATATCTTTAATAAAATGAATATCTTTGGTATCGAATTTTTTTCGAAATCTTGCCACATGATCGCTTCTAATAATTTCATTATTTTCACCGCCAATATCGTTGTCACCCGGAATAAAAACAGTCTGAAAAACATCACAGCTTTTTATTAGTTTGAAACATTAAATATATATATTTTAAATATAAAAATCACCTTTGTATCTGCACTAGTCAATTTTTCCAGCTGGAAAATGGAATGAAATCGATCACAGTAACGGTTAAATTGATCTATCGTAGCTACACTTCCTTCGTCAAATAAATCTCCCAAGAATATAATGCCATCCGGTTTCACAAATTGTAATGCAGTCGTGAAAGTATTCCGCAAATATCTTAACACATAAGTACTCGGTTAAGATGATGAAAGCATTGATTTAAATAAAACTGTTATTATAATTGAATTAATTCGGTTACCTGTCGCTATCAAATCTAGCTAAGAAAGTTTCTTTGTATTCGCCCAAAATTTGAGGATCGGCTACTAATAATATTTTGATACATTGTTCAGTTTTATTGCACTTTATTGTTGGCCAGGATACCACTGGTTTCAATATATAAACGAGATATTCATTTAAAATCGCCAGCACAGCTAAACCGATGAGTGCAAATCGGACGACTGCTAATCTGTAAAATAAAAGAGTAGTGTTAAATAAGGATTACTAGAAAGAAGAGGTTATTGATAATAAATTTAATAAAATATTTCTATCGGTTGAAAATACTTTATCAAACAGAATCACTCTAAGAAAATCTATGATTTTTTTGATTTTTTACCTCATAATTTTAATTTTATTATTTCGTTTTATTACTTAAATATCAAGAAATACATAAAGAAAACTCGATGTTCCACAACAAACGATTTTTGCTGGTGTTATTTATCTGGCGAAGGAAAAAATTGAAATATGAAAGATGCCACATAATTATCATCGATCTATTGGATATCTCTATCTGCGTAGGAAACTAGGGAAGAAGGTATAAGAATAATAGCGAATTAATCGTTCAATTTTTCTTAGCAAGCAGTCCACAATTTCTTCTTCGTACAATTGAACAAAAAATAAAAAATCCTTCGCTGCTTCTGCTGAAAATTTGACGGTTCAAATGCTATCATTGTAGGAGAATTCAGTCGTTTGGTTGCTAAGTTCTATAGATGTGTCCTAGTTGCTTTGCTAAAGGAAAAACTACCGAGGTTTATGTTTAAATTCTAAACTAATAAATGTACTAAATGTTTTACTACCTATTGTGGCGAAACTCTAATTTTCTACAAGCAAAATGAAAGGGAAAACATCTTGCTTTTATACGGAACATTTACTTGATAACTCGCATTAGGGTGCAGTACCCTAAATTGCAGGAATCGCCTTCTAATTTTTTAGTACTAATGTTAATTAACAAAATACAAAAACAAAATAAAGTAGCTATTTGAAATCATAAGCAAATCAAACAATAAATTTGATGATTTTTCGTGGAAACACCGAACTTTTGAGTATTGATGAAGCAGATTTGAAGTGTTTAGCAAAAGCCGCGCTCATCTTTTTCTTGTTTTGTTTTTCATTACATCAGTACGAATAATCTATATCAAATGAACTCTTATTTCAAACATGTGCGAATCATTCATGATTCATAATCATCCCCTCCACCAACTTTTTCTGACAATTACCATAGACCTTTCCGCTTCGTGCGTCATGAATGGTGTATAGTAGGGTTGCATAACTGATTTTGGCTGATGCCCTGAATTATGTTGGGAGAAATACGTCGTTTAGCGCTCCTACGCGGTAGTTTTAATAACTGTAATTTTGTATTTTTATATTTTATTCTGTGACCTTCGTTTTGTTCTGCATTTTGTGAACTTGTAACGTTATTCGTTCGTTCGTTTCAATAAATGGTGAAAAGATGTTTCTTTAAAAACGTTTATTTTTACATCATGGTAGCAGACCTACTAATTTTCTGCGGATCTTTTATTTAAAAACGCCTTTGTTTTTCGCGATATATCGTTTCCAATTATTCAAAAAATGAACTCCAACTTGATTCCGGAAAGAACTGCGGTTCGACCATTCAATGGTAACGGTTACGAGGCATGGCGGTTTAGAATGGAACTCGTTCTAGACGAACACGGCGTGCTTGCTGCGGCAACAGGAGAAGAAATGAATTGGAATTCGGTTACTCGTGCATCGAAAAATACAAAGGCAAAAATGCTCATCGTAAGTCACCTAGCCGATAATGTGCTTTATACCGTTCGCGAATGTAAAACTGCACAGGCCATGTGGCAGGCTTTAGAGAACAATTTCAGACGTCAAACCATCGCTGTCAAGATGATGTTAAGAAATAAATGGCAATCTCTGAACTACAATAAAAATACCGGTGCTGCGGCCTATTTTGCGAAATTTGATGACGCTGTATTGGAATATCGCTTAAATGGCGGAAAGGTAGAAGAAAGTGAACTCGTCTACCATGTGCTAGAGAAGTTTCAACGTGAGTTTTCGGCGACAACGGAAATGCTAAGTACTTACGACGAAGGTGATCTCACCTTAGCTACTCTACGTTGCAAGCTGATCGATCAGGACGCTAGACTACCTAAAAATACTTCGTCTCAATCTCAAGAACACGCCTTAGTAGCCAAAAACGATTCCAAGAAACGTATTCGCTGTAATTTCTGCAGTAAACCAAATCATACGGAAGAAAATTGCCGGTTAAAGAAAGCAAATAATTCCAAAGAAAATCAAGGTACCAGTTCTGAGAATCCTAACGCTAACGTAACATGTAACATCTGTAAAGTCGCTGGTCACAAATCGTACGAATGCCCAAATAAGCAAAATGCTGCTTCAAAAGGTCAGAAACCCAAAGCTCTGACTACGTCGCTAAATCCTCCATCTACGTGTGAAGAAGGGGATACTCACGAAATCGCCCTATTTACATCTATTAATCCACATTCCAACGAATTAGCAGACGATGGAGTTTGGTATCTCGATTCCGGTGCAAATAATCATTACACCGTCAGTGATCATCACCTCATCAATCCAGTAGACATCGATCCTGTATCAATTGATATCGCAGATATTAGCGGAAATTTACAATCCAATAAATATGGTACAGTTCGTATGTTCAGCGAGGTAAATGGCAACACTGTTCGTATTCGTTTGGATCGTGCCTATTACGTACCAAATATGGCATACAATTTATTATCAGCATATAAATTGGATCAAGCTGGCTGTAAAATCGAACTATTGAACGGAAGAGTTCAAATTCTTCACGAAGGAAAACTCATCGCAGAAGGTCAAGCAGTAGGCGGCTTGTATAAACTACAATTCAAATACGTCACTGAACCTGATAATGCAGCTCTTGTCACCATAGCTACTCACCAGAATACACGTCTCTGGCATCAAAGGTTAGCTCACCCTTCAAATAATGTACTAAAAAATGTACTCAAGTGTAAAAATCTCGGTACTTTCAAGAAATGCGATGAATTATGTATCTCTTGCTTGGAAGCAAAACAAACCCGCGATTCTTTTCCAAATCACTTTTTAACTAGAAGTGAAAGACCACTTGAAATCGTACATTCAGACATTTGTGGACCTATAAATCCTTGTACCTACGATGATCGAAGATACATTCTGAGTTTTGTGGACGACTTCACTCATTACACACGGATTTTTCTTCTGGAAAATAAAAGCGAAACGCTGAAATATTTTAAAATATTTGAAGCATTTGCTACAGCCCAAACTGGCGAACGTATTGCTTATTTTCGCTGTGATAACGGCGGCGAGTATTCCTCCAACGACTTTAAAAACTTCGCCGAAGAGAAGGGAATTACGATTCAATATACCGCACCATATACCAGCCAGCAAAACGGAGTCAGTGAAAGATGGAATCGTTCGCTCGTCGAGAAGCTTCGCGCTGTCCTGTATAATTCAAAGCTCCATAAATCATTTTGGGGAGAAGCGGCATATTTCGCTAACTACACCATCAATCGTACACCTACCAGGTATTTGCATCAATCAACTCCGGCTGAACTATTTTTAGACAGACCTCAAAATTACACGAAATTACGTGTATTTGGGTGTGTGGCTCATCGCCATATTCCGGATGAAACCAGAACCAAAATTGAAAAAAAATCAGAACCCTGTATTTTCGTTGGGTATGCGGAAAATGGCTATCGTCTATGGCAACCTGAGACACGTTCGATCATTATCTCCAGGGATGTAAAATTCGAAGAGGAAAAAATGTTCGTTGATTATTATCCGGCTTATCAGTTACAAAATCCGGAACCACCTCAAGAAGAAGTACCCGTAGACGCCATTGAAAACATCGCCATACCAGATTTTAATTTTACGGCTCTAATTGCAAATACAAGTGACCCTGGTTGTCCTCAGACTCTCTCTGATGTCAAAAAATTACCTCAAGAGGAACGAGAACGTTGGATGGTAGCCATGAGAGAAGAAATAAATACTATGGACGAAAATAAAGTATGGGAATTAATCAATAAACCTGTCAACGTAAAGATCGTACCATCCAAATGGGTATTTAAAATTAAACCTAATGGTACCTATAAGGCACGTTTGGTTGCCTGCGGCAAAGAAGAAGAAGTCACAGACGAGGATAAATATGCTCCGGTTGCAAAAATCTCCACCCTGAAAATTCTTCTTGCTGTTTCAAACGATCTTGAATTATCTTTAGAACAAATGGATGTCAAAACGGCGTTCCTTCACGGTACCATAGAAGAAGGAGAAGAAATTTTTATGCGACCTCCTCCTGGTTTAAACGTAGGAGACCAAGTATGTAAAATCCATAAACCTTTATATGGTTTCAAGAAATCGCCAAAAAGATGGAATCAACGGATTACAAACTTTCTAAAATCATTGGGATTCGTGCAATCTGAAAATGATCCTTGTCTCTTCTACAAGATCGTCAATGGTAAACGTACCTATGTTTTAATTTACGTTGACGATATCGTAATTGCTTCCAACGATCAAAATGAGTTGAAAAATCTCAAAACAGCTATAAAAAACGAATTCAAAATGACTGAGCTTGGAAAATTGAAAACCTTTCTTGGTTTAGAAATCAAGCAAAGTGATAACACGTTATCTATTTCTCAGTCAGCGTATATTGAAGAACTAATTGATCGTTTTAATATTCGTGAAGAACCAGCGAGTAAAACACCTATCGAAACCAACATCAACTTACAACTAGTTGCTCCAGAATTCGTTGATCATTCGCTGCCATATCGCGAATTAATCGGTGCTTTATTATTCATTGCTGGATGCACCAGACCGGACATATCATTCGCTGCTCATTACCTTAGCCGTTTTCAACACGCCTATAATAAAACACACTTCCGGCATGCACTTCGAGTTCTCCGCTATTTAAAAGGTACTCAAAACTTACACCTTACGTTTACCAAAAATCGTGCTGAAATTCCTGTCCAAGTATTTTCGGATGCAGACTGGGCAGCAGATAAAGTTGACCGGAAGTCTACTAGCGGAGGTATTTTTAGCGTATTCGGTAATACTGTTAGTTGGTTCTCTAGAAAACAGAGAATTGTTGCCCTAAGTTCGACAGAGGCAGAATATATTTCTCTTGCCGAAGGCGTGAAAGAAGCCATCTGGATAAATCGTATACTGAGTGATTTTCATCTTGGTTTCCCAATGCAACCTATTATTGCATACGAAGATAACCTCAGTACCATTGCACTCACCAGAGATCCATCGGCTGGTTCTACTGGAGGTAGAACTAAACATATCGACGTTCGGTACCACTTCTTAAGAGATGAAGTCACTAACAATAGACTTTCAGTGAAACCATTGAAATCTTCGGATCAGCCGGCGGATCTCCTCACTAAAGGATTAACCTTAGTTTTATTAGAAAAACATCGCGAATTCATTTCGCTTCAATAATTATATATTTTAATCGTATTTTCGTTTAATTTTTACATATTTTATATTCATATTTGTTAATCTTTTCTGTTTACGATTTATCACTTCGTTTTGTTTTTGTTTACGTGATAAATCGCGGGGCGGTGTTGGGAGAAATACGTCGTTTAGCGCTCCTACGCGGTAGTTTTAATAACTGTAATTTTGTATTTTTATATTTTATTCTGTGACCTTCGTTTTGTTCTGCATTTTGTGAACTTGTAACGTTATTCATTCGTTCGTTTCAATAAATGGTGAAAAGATGTTTCTTTAAAAACGTTTATTTTTACATCAAATTACTGGTAAACTCTTATCAGTCTTTGTGCAAGCCACGCCCCAATTTTACCACTATTTCCGGCAAACAAATCTGCAACCCGTGTTGCGCGGAAAGGTCTATACTCTTCCTTTGCCCCTCCGTTAAAATACGGTCACATTGTGAAACAAAATTCAAACGATTATTTCCTCCAATTATTTCTGTGTTGATAGATAGTTTGTTACTTGCATCTGTGTGCAGCCTAATTTGCGGCGGGGTAACTTTTTGCTAAAGGTTGACTTAGGTTATTTTTTAATGGTTATTTTTTTTTTTTTTACTATTGTTAATCCTAAAGACTAAACCTCACCTCACCTTGACATACAGTTGTTCTGAAAAAATCGTCGTTTTGAAAATTGTAAAATTATGATGAAATTGGTTGGGTGTTTTTTTACTATTGTTAATCCTAAAGACTAAACCTCACCTCACCTTGACATTCAGTTGTTCTGAAAAAATCGTCGTTTTAAAAGTTGTAAAATCTGTAAAATCACGATGAAAAAAAATTTCAAAAAATATTCCGCCAGTGGGGATCGAACTCAGGACCGTCCGTATAGTAGGCCGGCGTTCGATCCATTCAGCTACCGGTGCTGCTTGCCGTAATGCGTTTGACAACGATATACAGGGTCTATAAATGAACCGGGCACCCTCAGCGCAAAAATTCCCATTCTTTTCTTTTCTTTTTTCCCATTTCGTTGCGTTGCATCACTGATATTATTGTTGTAATACGCAACGAAACGAAAACAAGATCAAAAAAGTGACGAAGTTTAATGTAAGGGATGAGTCATCTTATAAAATATGCAGGTAAAAGTGTGAAATACGCTTCACAGAGTTGAAATGCCCACACGATAACATTACAAGAATCTTTTTTTTCAACATCAGAATGCCGTAATCTCGAACGTAAAATTATCAATTCTTTGAAATTAATTTTTTTTATTAATTACAATTATTGACAAATAAGTGATGAATTTATCATTAAAAATTTAATTGATCAAAATTACGATTTTTGACACTTAATAAACTTTCTGTCAGGGGTAATTGACACGAAAAAACAAAAATCTGAAATTTCATTTTTTCAGGCAGGGATTTTCGCGCAGACGGTGCCCGGTTCATTTATAGACCCTGTACATGTCACTAAACTACGTAAAACTACCCCCCCATGCGCGCGTACGTATACACGCGTACTACATCAACCTTTAGCAAAAAGTTACCCCGCCGCAAATTAGGCTGCACACAGATGCAAGTAATTTACTTGTTTATTTTTGTTTTCTGATAAGAATAAGAAACAACATCAAATCAAAAAATTTCAAAATCTCGAGCAATTTTATAAATTTTTGTCGGTATTAATCGACCGATTAAAAATGTATTTGATTCAGGTGTACAGTTTGTTTCGTCAGCTTCCTGTAAAGTGGTTGTAGTTTAGGTACTTAGGTTTACCGCGATTTCTTGTCGTCCTTGATAGAACAGGTAAAGTAAAACCATCATCGGCAGAACATTTCTCCACTTGGGTAATCAAAAAGTCTAGTAAGAATCTATTACGTATTTTTCCCATTTTTTTCCATCTCATAATGAACATTACGTTGTTACGGGCCACGGACGTAGAACAAAATTACGTTACAGTTGAAATAGGCCATTGTTGATTCTTGATTTGAAATAACCTGTATGTCGTATCGCCTGATGAAAATTTAAGGAATTAGTCATCTGATAAGTTATGGCATATTGTATGTGGTGTGTGTCGATTTGATTCTACGTAATTTATCGTTGAATTTTGAACTTTGTTTTAACAGTCCATTTCACGCATGTCGTATACCTTATCGATGTTATTTCTGAATTTGAGACAAAACGACGTACTAGACGTTAATTTTTCGAATTGAGTGAAAAAATTTGTATTTAAAAGTGAATTTCTAATGGAATTTTTTTCAAAATTACGGTAATGTTTGTGTTTTATGTGCGTGTGTGAACGTGAAGTGTTGAATGTATAATTTGTTTGTTTTTCAGGTATTAATTTGAAAATTACCAGTTCAGCATTAATCAAGATCATGGATTCAGATTCGTCATCTAATTATACGGAATGTATAAAAAGTACTAAAGATGTTCTTAACGCGGTTGTAGTATTGAAACAGGAGGGCAATTGGACAGAGGTAATTATTTTCAGCAAGTTTATATTTAATTTACATTAGTTTGTCATTGAAAAAATATTAAAAATGTTCATCTTTATTCCAGGCTATTAAAAAATTAGAGATCGCTCTCAAAGAGATAGATCAACTTTTAAATCAAACAAATAATGTTACTCCATCAGATCAGTCGGAAGTTGATGATAATTTATTTGTAGCTGAAATTAAAGCATTGAGGTAATTCCTTTTCATGTATCTATTGTGAAAGTTGATGGTTCGATTGATGAATATTCAACGATGAAATTTATTGCGTCGTTTTGTAGAACTGAAGTTACGCAACATTTGGTAAATTGTAACGGACAGCTGTTTTCTGAAGCCGAATCTATTGCGCCCCCATCATATGAAGAAGCCATGTCAACTTCGACATCTTTCAGCAGCCAGGATAGTTACGACGGCAGTACAAATGCATCCTGTGCCGGTAATCTTTCCTACAGTGAATTGGGTCATGTTTTGGAAAATCTTAAAACTGATATTGGAGCGCAGTCGGCACAACTGATTTACAGCTGTGACGATGTGACACTGTATTTTATTTCATCTCTTGGAACTGTTTCTGTATCCAGCGGTCCAGATACAGTTCGAATTTTTGAAATTGAAGGTAAGTAATGAAAGTGCAATTGAAGCGTGAAAATGTTATTCCCTGATTGATTCATTTATTGATTCATTCATTCAACAGACGGTGGCCGTGAATCCTTGCCAAAGTATTACCTTCAAATTTACACTTTTGTGTATCCATTGATTCCTAAAGTATCGCCTTGTATCAAAACCGAATTTGGAGCAGTTCTATTACCGAATATTAACATCGAACGAAATGAAAATTCAGGTGAATTTTTCGTGAATTTCCTTTATTGTAATTAAAATTTTTAATAATTTCTCATGAATTTTTCTTTCTTATTACAGACATAGAATCGATCGGTCTGGTGGTAAAAAAAGAAAAAGAGGAAGAATTTATTTCAACGTTGGAGAATATTTTGCAAACGAAAATAATTCTTTGCAATACCAAGGAACCAGCTCATGTCAGCGTTAAAATTTCTGAATATATTACTAACGGTACGCAATCACAAAATTATCTCAATTGCACTGTGCGAAGTAACTTGATTTAATTATTATATTTTCTAGGTGCTGAATATGTATCCAATTTTTTGATAAACGGAGCTCAAAAAGCTGGTGAATTTTTAGATGGCAATGCACCAAGATTAATGAATAGAATAAACCCAAGTAACGAAAACAAAAGAATGGCTCCTTGTGTATCAAATGGTATCAGGATTGCTAGAGATGTTACCGCTATCACCGCTAACGTTACCGGATTTGTTGGTTAGTACTTAGTAATCATGTTCTCGTATGTTACTGATTGGAGTAATAAAATAATATATATCGTTGGTATTTTTTAGCCTCTAGAGTTGGTGCGGCGACCATGTTACTTGGTCAATATTTGGCTCCTCGTATTAAGAAAGGTAGTTGTAAAATCCTCACCAATACAGTTGGTATGAAAGAAGAAGAAGCTTCCACTAAAGTGACGGCTGTGTTCAATGTAACCGCCGGTGCTGTGGAAGGAATTGGTACGATATATCGCGGATTAGAATTGTCAGCTCGAATTTTCGGCTCTAGCTTATCGAATAACACGGTTCAAGTTGTTACTCATAAGTAAGGAACTGTCTGTTTTTTGGGGGTTTTATTTATAAATTTATTCTATTCCGCATTTGCGTTACCTTTTTTTCAGATATGGACCGTCAGCTGGTAAATTCACAGAAGACACTTTCCAAACAGTTGGCAATAGTATTCAAATCGGAACTAATATACGATTCTTCAAACCTACTAGACTTGTTAAATCAACGGTCAAGGGTGCAGTTATTGCGCATACTGCTCAGGATAGAAACCCTGGGGCGTGTCGTGATGAGCCTGGTCCTTCTTCGAAACCATCTGTGATGACTGAAGCTATCTGATATCTTTATGCATTAAAGTATCCTGATCCCCAGAATAATTTCCATTTTCCTTTTATACTGTTGGTACCATTAAGGTGAAGTTATTTCTTTGGAGGATAATTGTGTTACGGATACTGATTGGTGTTCTGCTGAATGTATTTGGACTAATTTGTATTCTTATACATGGAAAGTTAATACTCTTATATTTTCTTAAGCTGTTATTGGAATCAAAATTTGTTACGTTGTAGTTTTAGTGTACCAATTTTTAGTTTCTCTCATCATCGCCGACATGAAAAGTGTTTGAGTGCATTACGTACATTGTTTTTAAATTTCATTAGAAAAATTCTTGCCATCTGAAATATTTTGAAAAAAATTATGTAGTAGAAATAATTATCTTCTCTTACGTAATTATCATTTTTTATATGTTAAATTTTAATACGGTGAAAAGGGTCTGAAACGATTTTTATTTTGTTGGTATTTTTCTGTATTGGTGTGTTTTCAAAATAAAAATTGTGTCGATAGTTGGTAGTTGCTACTTGCTAGTGCTAGTTGGTACTCATTCGAGTTTTAATTTTATTGAGGCTTTATTATTGTTTTCACTTTTCAACTTACATTTAAATTTTTAATTGAGTTACAAGGATTATAAAGATGAAGCCTAGAAGTGAAAACATTTTTTCATATCCTTAATATTTTTCTCAACAGTTGAGTGAAAAACTGCAAAAATGCAAAAATTATTTTTACAAAAAAATAAAAATGAAAAAATTGAAGAATCATTCCGAAGAACGAAATTGCACATCCCGTTCATTCTTTATAATTTATCCAATAATTGTGAAATAGCATTTTGTGATAAACGATTGCCGCATTTTTTTGTAAACATGCCTTTATCTAATGAACATTTCTTTAGTGATTTGTGATTTACTTTTTCAACAGTTTGTAAATTAATTAATTATTTCATTATTTCGCAAATCGTGTGATTAATGTCATCGATAGATCAACCAGATATTGTGTAATTTTATTATTTTCTCATTCGTTGCAAACTGGTATGACAAATTTCTATGAAGTGTTGAACTGTGATGTAGATGCATCTTTGGAAGAAATTCGGAAGAATTATCGAGAATTAATCCTTAAATTTCATCCCGATAAACAGAACGTAAAAGACAGTTATCAATTTTGCATTATTCAAGAAGCTTGGAACGTTTTGAGTGATCCTCGTCGACGGCAGTTGTTTGATGAAGAATTATTCCTTCGTAACTCAGAACCCATTCTTTTCGGTACATTCAATTTAAGTGATTTTTACTATGATACGGAATCGAAAAAATATTGTTACGTTTGTCGATGTGGAGGTAATTATTATTTAGAAGAAGACGAACTGAGACTGACTAGAACATTTCAAACGTTACACTTGCCATGTGAAAATTGTTCCTTGATCGTTCAACTTACATTTGATGATATTTCTCACAATGGTAATGATACTTTTGTTCTGCGTGTTTTATGTTCTTCATCTATCGTGTGTCTGATGTGATGATTTTTGTTCTTCTTGCAGGTTAATAAAATACAGAATTGTAACTGTGAACGAAAGTGTTTCGATAGAGTACCGAAAGATGTTCAAGAAAAAATATACAAAGGATATAATCAGCTTCCAAACAACAACGAAAAAAACCTATACTTGTACGGATTGATATGTAAAACCAGCGATAAAGGTGACCAGCCGAATTCGCGAGCTTCGTATCGTTATTTCGTCAAAGTCAACGGTTTTCAAGTTGATATCTGTCAAAAAGCTTTTATAAATATACATGGAATAACTCCGGCAAAAGTGAGAACATTGCTACAGAAACTCAACGAAGGTGTAATTTATCCTAATGATCGAAGAGGTGAAGCTCGCCGACTGCAAACGACTGGAATGAGTGAAGCAAATGAACAAGACATTATTAATCATATTACAGGTGTCGTTCAGATCAAAGAAGTGAGAATTCAAAATCAGTAAATGTTAAGTATGATTTTGAAAAGTGTAATTAATTTGTTTTGTAATCGTAGGTGTGGGATCGTATTAAGAAAGGCGAAAAAATAAATATTACTAGACTATGGGAAGATTATAAAGGCTTCTGTACTCAATCTTCAGATAATGATGAAAGTAAGCCAAGGTTGCTGTGCACTGTATGGCTCTTCTAATGATAATTTTTCAATGAACATTTTCTTTAATGTTTCAGTTACCCAGGAAGGAATTCGCACCGAGCAAACTCGTTTAGTTAGCAAAACCACCTATTCTACGATTTTCAAAAAGGTGTATCCTGAAATAATCAATCAAATGGACGAAAAAAACGAATTACCATCTACTTCGAGGAATAAAAAGAAAACTCGAAAAAAATCTGTGTCGCGGAAAAGAAAATCGACTGATAACATTGCTGATGAAAATTCAGACATGAATGAAAATCTTGACAAAAAACCGACAGGAGCAGAATTAGCTGGTCAGATTTTAGAGCCAGCTTCAGAAAATGGATTTGTGAAAGAAAATAACGAAGATGACCAATCTGGCTTGACTCAGCCGGTTATTTTTTCGTTGCAGCCGATTCAAGTTGTACATCTTATTTAATATAGGTAGATACTTGTTTCTTTATTTTTCAGCGAAGTGTGTTGGTATTTCTATTTCATCTACCAAATTTCAATGACTGAGAAGACGACACTGATTTCAACTTTCGAAAATGATTTTGTTTTGTTCTTTTTTATTATCTACGTCTCTACATTTTCATATGTTGAAATACATGGACTCTAACTCATTTCAAACCGAAATTAATTTTGGTACACATATATTGTATGATTCAATTTCATCTCGTTTTATTGCTGATTCGTATATTCTATTTTTGTTATATTTTGTGAACTTCAAATTTTATTAAACAGAATTTGTACTTCGTTAAGATCACTCCAGTGGGTGTTTTAAAGCATATTTCGCTATTTTTATCTTAAATTAGTTGTATTATGGGATTGTTATTATAATTCTTATGGCTTGTGGTTAAAACTTATTGTTAAAGTGTTGTCTCGACCACGATACCATAAAAATGTTAGAATTTTATTGCAAGTTTTTGAAATATTTCGAGTCTGTACATAATACTTTTCAAGATTCAAATAAATTGTGAATTTTTCTGTATCTGTTTCAATTTTTATTATTCTTGAGACTTTGAGATTGAGTGAAAGATGTGGATGAGAACTTGAGGTAACATGATGTACGAATTTAAGATTAGTATCAAAAATTTCCATTGAAATTTAAATACAATTTTCAAAGTTAAGAGAAGATAAAGTACGAGACTAGCAGTACGACTTTCGACGAAAATCTGAGACTCAAGTGAAAAATTGATCAAAATACGCTTCGATTTTTATATTTAAAGTTTGATCAAACTTGGAAGTTTATTAGCAAATGTTTCATTTTAAATTTTAAAATCAAACGTTCAAATTTAAATAATTTTAATTTGAAAATCGAACATTTAGAATCCATTGATTCAGAAAAGAATTGGCGTGGAAAATCCGCATAGATCAAAAAGAAAACCCCTTTTGCTGGTTGCCCTTGTGGCTTGTTACGTTTTATAACTTGTTTTTGTCTTTGTTATCAATGTGTTGATTAAGCCTAGTTCACAGTCAAAAACGTAAAACATAAGAAATAAGGAAACGCGTCGTGATTGGCTGATTCTTATGTTTCAAGGTTTCAACGATGCCTTACTGGTGGACACAGACGTGAGGGGATTCTGTAAATAATTACTTACATATTTTCCGCTAGATCGCGTTGATCGTAAATCCCCAAAAACTACTTTTTGTTTGGTTTTGACATGAAATTCATAGGCAGTATCATAAAAAATGCTCTTTTTTGTTTGCTTCTCGTATAGAATTCACATGCAGTATCAAAAAAAATTTTTCTTGCGATTTCATTGGTTGAAAGTCACGTGACTTTGAACCAATGAAATCGCAAGAAATTTTTTTTTCAAATACTGCTTATGAATTCCATGCCAAAACTAAACAAAAAGTCGTTTCGGGGATTTATGATCAGCGCGATCTAGCGGGAATCAGGTGAGTAATTATTTACGAAAATTTTGCGTAATCCCCTTTCCGCTGTGACCAGCAGAGAGGCATCTTGGTTCAACAGAAGATTCCCGTGCGGCCATGGCCATGCTTCTGTATTATTGTTGATCGTTTATTGAATTGCTTTCATGTTCATATGCGTCCTAATTGCGTCTGCGAGTTGAGAATCCTGCAAAAATAAAAAAGTAAGGAATTTACTTAATGTATAATCGAGTGTAATTGCCACGTAGTTCATCTACCGTGCTGCATTTTTTTTTTGCCAATGGCAATGTTATGATTCCGCGTCAAGATCTGAAATTTTCCTTATCGGCATCACTTGAGTGATATTTCATATTCGGATATCTCTTAGTAAACTACCAACATTATTTTTATAAGATACAAGTTCTTTAAGTAAAACTTAAAACTATTATTATTCTAGGGTTTGACTAGACCAGACCCGTGATAATCACTGCGTCGAATTACGAACTGGACGAGAGTTGGTAGGACGTAAAGACATCTTTGTGGAGATCAGAAGTTGAAGTTTCATCGAATCTTGGCTAAGATATTTATCATCAGGGCCCACTCGAGCAGACTGGGCTACTAAAACGTGACTTAGACTGCTAGTTATTCCGTTCGAGTTCGGTTTATCGACAAAAGAGGCAAGTTTTAACGCTATTTACGAAGCAGTGATCTTTACTGTGCTTAAATCATGCTTTTATTGTTTTGATTTCGAATTAATTTTATAATTTTCTATTCTGTGTAGTGTACAAAAAGATCGAGTAAGGCCAGGTTTTTTTAGTTGAAACATCCAGTTGAAAATGGACGAATATATGTCGACTTTAACTCCGCCTAAAGAAGTTATAGATGTAAGTATTTTTTTGATTATGTCTAGATTTTGATTATGTCTAGAATATAAATTTTTTTTTGATCATAAATGTAAATGTTTCAGGTATTACAAACGAATATAGGCGATGAAACGTTTAAGTTAGCGTATGACGAGTTATTAAAATACGAGGGTGACGTTAGGGGTACCGTAAAAAACCTGTTAATGGTAAATGAAAAATTCCTTGATGAAGTTAAGGAACTGAATAAGGAATTAGGAAAAATCAAAACTGAAAAGGTACTTTTACATTATTTTTTTACATTAAAATTCGTATGAAATGGTTCTCGGATAAACGTTGTGATTCAGATTCTAATGATGAGCATTGAACAATGTTTTCGTTTACCTATTTTTTAGGATAATGTTGAAAGCCTCCTTGAAGCCGCTAATGTTAAATTGGACGCGCGCCCGTTCTTGGAACTTACTGAACGTGACGTGATTCCTCCATATTTGAAAAATGCAAAATATTTTGACCCGATTGAGAAATGGTACATTAGCATTCGTTACGAACTTACCCTCGGGGCTAAAATCATCTGTGCAAGGCTCAATCAAAACTACGAGGACGTCTGGAAAGTTTCACAATTGTTAGTCCGAATGTTTCGTGGCTTATCAAGTACCATTGCACATAGCGACGCCCCGAATCGAGTACAATTCTCTGAGAAGGAGTGGAAAGAGTTGTTCCAGTTTACCGACATAAAAGCCGAAGTCGACCAAAAGCGAATAAAACAAGCGTTACAACCGATAACGGTTGATCAGTTAGGTGCGTTGTTTTCTGTCACTACAAACAGTAGTATTTCATAATAATAAGCGACTCAACATTTATTTCTCTTCCAGGTCAAGTTAGTCTGAGTGGTCATTTTGTTCTCCACGTTTCTGGAATCGGTCTGAATTTGGAAAACAACACGGAATATGACGAAACCAATATGATTAAAGATGTTTGTTAACCTTAACATAATTCATAACTAGAAAGTTAAGATAGTTTATATCATAACATAAAAATTGTTTCTACTTTTGTTTCAGAAATGTAGCACGTATGCAGTAAAGATGAGGAACTTTTACTACCCTGTAAATGCACAAGGAAACTTCAAAAACGAGGTAGTTTTCCAAGTAGATGAGGAAGACGATAAAATCATTGAAGCAGTAAGTTTTGGAAAACTTCGAATAAACTAGGTAAAAGCTAATTTTAAAAACTATTATCTGTTTCAGTTGGAAGCTGAATTACGAGATAGCTTGAAGGAAGAGTTTAAAAATACGATAAAAATTCGAAAGATGAAGATTTTTTCTCGTAAATCTTCTTTCAAGTATGGGACAAAAAGATCGAATCAAAGCAGTTCTTCGGATCATAATTCATTAAAAAGGCAGCGCCATGAAGCCAATTTTGAACAATCGCATAGTTCGAGTCGATACTCTAGCGATAGTGTGCATAGTCAACCCCATAACTCAAATTTCAGCCGTCGTCGTCCTTACAAACAAAACTATTATAATTCGAATCGATACAAGTATACTGATGGAAACCCCTACTATTACCGTTACTAAACAACGCCTTTTTGTTTGTGACAGACAATGAAACTGAAGTAGTCAGATCATTGGATTTTTAGAGTAAATCAGAAATATTATTTAACAACTATTATATTGAATATTTTTTCTAATTTCGTCCATGATCTGTTGATGACATGACGTTTTACTTCATTCCTCTTTCTGTAGAACTTGAAAACTCGAAGTATTTTGCGCGTTTTTTTGTACTTCGATAACATTTGGTAAACCTTATTGTGAATTTGAATATCGATAAACACTTGAACGACATTTTTAACATATCATTTTAAACCTAAATTCAAGTTTCGAAATGTTCTGTATGGTTTATACCCAGTGAAGTTGAATTTATTAACGATTATGCTGATTTAATTTTTAATTATGGAAGAATACACTTCAAATATATCTGTATTTGACGTATATGAAATAGCTTCTGCGATCGGTAAAGAATTTGAGAAAATAATTGACGTCTGTGGTGCAGATGCTGTTACCAACTTGATGCCCAGAGTGATGAATGCTCTGGAGCATTTGGAATCGCTAGCTACCAAAAATGAACGTGAAAATGCTATTTTTTTGAAAAACAGAATAGTGAAATTAGAAAACGACAAACATGTGCGAGCTGAAGATCGTTGGAAATTTGAAAAAGCATGTATCGAGCTGCTTTATATGATTGATCTGTACTGTTTACTATAATGCCATCTTCTACACAGGAATTGGAACAAATCGAAGAAGATTGGCGAAAAGAATACAGCCATATGTTGGCAGTAATACCTAAACTTCAAAAAGAAAACAAAAAACTGGCATCTCTTGTAGCCAACGAAAGTTATTTCGATCAAGGTTCAACGAATTCAAATCTGGGTATGGTTATTCATTTCAACTTTCTTTTACAGATAGTACAAATAAATCGGATGATGATTTAAATGTAGTACATCAGTTGCAACATCAGTTAGACCTACTTCGAGATAAGGTTAAGGCTCAAAAATATGTAGAATTGAATACCAAAAATAGCATAGATACGTAAGTATTTTCAGTTAGTAATTTGGCTGTATCGATATTTACAGTATGGCCATGCATGATTGAAGTTATGGGCGCATTTATGACTCATACCTACAGCTTGAATGTACAGCTATTATTTCGTATGGAATGGTGAATGAATTTGTAAAAATTTATTCATTTTATCGCTATATTTTCTAGTTTATTTTTTTGATTGCATATATTTTTCATAACTCTTTATAGATTGGAATAAATTTTGATGCGTTTTGCATTTCAGTAGTTCTACAACCACGTACGAAGTAGAACGTATATTAACTCATGCGTATCACTTATCTCGTACAAAATATTTTTTCAAATGGTAGATTTTATCTTTACGTTTTGTAGTCTTTGAGTATTATTCCATATTGTTTCGTATTGTTAGTTTTGTACTTCGTACTTAGTTATAGGAATAACAGGTACCAGAGGTACTGGAACTATAATAATTTAATTATTTAGACTTTTTGTTTCTCATCTGGATAATATGATAATAATATTTTACATTTTAATTGCACTTCCTGCGTCTATTTAGCGCATTATTACTCATGCTTTCTTTAATTAGCTTCTAAATGGCTTGTGTTTTGTTTTGTTTTACTCCGGCACTGCTTTGTCATTTATTTGAATTAAAAATATGAACGGTATGCGGTGCGTTATGCTGGTTTAACTTTCTGAATAGCCAGGAAGACGGAGATATTGAGCCCGAATACATCAGCGACCGAGCAGGACGGGCTGACCTTTATTTGGCATTGCGCTTTCCCGGCACTACGATTAAGAAAAACGAAAATCTCCAGCAATCTATCCCCTCTTTCTTCCTGACAAATGTCTCAAGTGTAATTAGTTCCAAGTAAGTTTGAAAACAGTACATGCATGTGAATGTATAGCGAATGGAAGATTGTTTGCTTCTGAGTTCGAATGGTAGATTTGTTTAAAATTACGGCGCTATGTGGTTTTGTTTTAGTCAGCGGGCGCCAGAACGAAAGAGGCGTAAACACTCAAAACACTGTATTTTTTCTTGAAAAGGAATGTGGCGTGTATTAAGTGTCACTCTTGGCCGGTGGCTTAATTGTTAGACGTTTCCCTCTCAATTTTTTTTGTTCATGCACAGCGTACAATTCCGTAATGTATTTTGAAGTAAACACTAACCAAGAAAGTACGAGTATATTCGTATAAGTATACATATTGAATTTACAAACAAAATAATTCAAATAAAATAATAAAAATAGAATTCAAAAAAATATGATTTTGAATCGAAACAAAAATAAATTGAAAAAATATCAATTAGAAAAACCTAAAGGTAGGTATCCAAATGTTCAGGTGCTGAAGTTGATTTCCGTACCTAATTTTGGAAACGTTTTGAAATTTTAAAATCACCTCAATTTTAAAATCACCTCATCGTCCTGCAGAGTAAGAAAATATTACGTAATCAAAGAAAAAAAATCTGAAATTTAGTATAAATTCAGTATCCACTTCCCGAATTTATTTGAAGTGGTTTCGAGACGTTTCGGAACCTCCAAATCAGTGCATGCATCGATTTGAAGAAAAAGAAAAACCAATTTCGACCTCCCAAATTTATTTGAAGCGGTTTCCAGAAGTGATACCCAAAAGTAGTAACTAGGCGTATTTTTCAACTCCAGCCAAAAAGTATGGATTTCAAGTGGAAGATACGAATCGTTTTTCGTTTCTTAAAAAAATTTCTGGTAAAAGTCAAACCAGTTGTTTTTTAAAAAAATGGTCTTTTAAGAGAGGTATTCCACCTCTAAAAAATTTCAAGTTGAATCAATCATAAATCGAAAGTACATCTAAAAGAACATTGAATAAACAATTTCAGGCACTGAATTCATTTTTCGGACTTTGGCGAATTTCTGAAATTTCAAAAGTATCTTATCGCCCATTAAAGTGTAAAAATTTCATTTAATCAAGCTCATTCCATGTCAACTCGACCAGGTTTTGACCTCGGGTCTTCCGATTTCGCTCAAAATTTTTTTACGAGTTCCCCTCGATGGTTTAATGAAGGAATCACCGTCATTCTGATCCTAATTCTTCAGGGGGGAGGGGTGGCCCTTGTAATTTTTGTATAGGTAACTGAGATTTTTTGCGAAATGGTTCAAATTTAAGGGCGCATATCTCAAGATCGATTGAGTCCAAGATAAATCTGTTCATGCGGTTTTGTAGAGAATTGAAATGAGATTCAAAATTGATAATCACATTTTGAAAAGTTCAAATTTGAACTTTTATGATGAAAGCTCAACTTTCATGATAAGTACAAAATATGAGGGTCCCCATTTAAAAATCTGAAAAAATTACTATGAAGAGAACTTTTTATGTATTTTTCCACTAATTACTTTTCAATATGGGATCTCAATACCCCTGGGGAGCACAGGGGTCCTCAATTTTGGTCAAAATACACAAAAAATGGAAAAAGTGAAGTAATACATCGATTTATACTAATTCAAAGGCGCTGAGTTCGAATATGAGCTCAGTTTTTTCATCCGATCTTCCTGAATCCCCTATCAGGCCTCCTGATGAGGTCAAAATTCAAAAAAATGAAAAATAACGTGTGAAGTGTCGTTTGTTGGATTTTTGAAGGCGCTGAGTTCGAATATTTGTTTATTTTAGAGATTCGCTAGCCGCCATTTTTGAAAAAAACACATGCAAAAAAATGGAAATAGCATGTGTCATATCGATTTCTACTAATGCGAGGGTGCTGAGCTTGATTATCAACTTACTTTCTCGATCCGCCTCCCCCGTACCCCACACTGACTCCCAAATTACTAAAAAAATTTAAAAATCAATTTTTTTTCAAAAATGGAAGCTAGATGTGCAATAAAGGGTCGAATCCCTAAAATAAGCAAATATTCGAACTCAGCGCCGGTACAGTGTCATAGCATAGGTATGTCAAACTGTAGGTACGTCAAATTGTAGGTATAAGTGCGTCATATCTTAGGTACGTCAAATTATAGGTATATTTTTAAATAACACCCAACGTCATACCATAGGTATGCCATATCTTAGGTATGTCATATTGTCGGTATATCATAGGGCAGGTTTACCCAGTGTACCACTGTGTATTTGTAAAATTGTAAAAGTAAGTATATAGATATAGGTATGTGGTGCTTGTGTGTAGTTAAAAAAAAATTCCTACCCAAACCTCACCTAGACATGAAGGTACCTATACTGTACTTTGGGGGTTATTCAAATCTCCCCAAAAATACATAAGTAGGTGTGTGTTTAATAAAAAAAAAAATTCCTACCTAAACCTCACTTATACATGAAAGTACTTACACCATTAATGTACTTTGTTTTTTTTTTAGATCCCCAAAAATACACAACATATGAGTGTGTGTTTAATAAAAAAAAAAACAATTCCTACCTAAACCTCACTTATACAAGAAGGTACCTACATCATCTATGTACTTCAGTGATTTTACAGATGCACAGTGGTGCACTGGGTAGACCTGCCCTATGATGTACTGACAATATGACATACCTACGCTTTGGCGCACCTGAGTGTTGACACCCTGTTGTCAGTAAAAAAACACCTAAAAAATGACGTACCTACGATATGACACAGTTATACCTAAGATTTGACATACCTATGAAATCACATACCTAAGTAATGACTCCATCCCCTCAGGGCCCTCAAAAACCCAACAAACGATACGTCACACGTTAATTTTCATTTTTTTGAATTTTGACCTCATCAAGAGGCCTGATAGGGGGGGTTCAGGAAGATCGGATGAAAAAACTGAGCCCATATTCGAACCCAGCGGCTTTGAATTAGTATAAATCAATGTATTACTTCACTTCTTCCATTTTTTGTGAATTTTGAGATCCGCATCTTATTCGGCATTCCGAAAAATAACCAGCTCCACTATAATCATTTTACAGTCAACATGTTTCGTAAATAACATCGCTTTTCAAAACGTGTTTTCTGATGGTTTTCTGTTTGTTTTGTGATTTGTGATTATTTTTTTAGCTGTTTCGTGATTTTCGTTATTTCTTTACTGAATATTTCATTTTTTTATTTTGGTATAAGCTCTATAAAAAAATTAAAAACTTGTAATTATTAAAATGAAAGTTTAAGAAAATTAACGATAAACAACTGCGATGTGAAACGTTGTGTTTCATTTCGGTATTTTCCGTTTGTGAACTGTTCCAGTCGAATTTTTTATAGATGGAATTACCGCCGAAATAGTCACATAAATCGTTCTAAAGTAATGTGTTTTGAGTTATTATTCTTGTAATACATATCTATCGGTATAGATTTTCGTACTTATATTTTGAACGTTTTCTAGAAAATGGCTGATTCTAATCAGAATACCAATTTATCTCATTTAATATCACCTCATTCAATCTCTGTCTATGGAGAAAGTATCGGATACAGCTGTGTCACTGATGAAGCGGCTGCAACATTATCATACGATGTTTCCCACCGGCTTTACGAGCTATTGAATGTAATTAACCGTTCATTTTCGTCTTTATTTATGAGTAAAATTTCGTACTGTAGCCACTCAGTTGTGTTTTCTTTTCAGAGATGTCGTACAGAAATGAATGTATACCGTCAAACCAACTTATCGCTGACTATTTTGAATAATGTATTTCAAAATTATGGCGTACCTTCTCTTCACGGGAATAAATTCTTGATTCCGTACGTCAGTATTCCCAATTCCGATATGTCAGTGCTACATTTATCCAAAGTTAATGTTGTTGATCAAAGTATTCATGATACAGTCAGCGTTGAATTAGAGCCAGTTCCATTTGTTAGAGGTATGAATAAAATTGTAACAGCCCAGCGCTTAAGATTAACGTTAACATTCGATTTCTTATGATTATATATCTTTTTCCAGGTATCTTTGTTTCACCTTTAACCAAAATGTGTGGAATTATGAACCTTATAAAATCGTTAGACTCTTCAAATGATATTATACCGAAATTAGAACCTAAATCCGAGTGTGAAATGAACAGCTTTTCCAATGGTAATTTATCAAAATTCAAGTCAAACATTAAAAACGAAAGTTTATCAAATGAAAACGAAGAATGTAATGGATTAGATGAAGATTCGACGAATGATTTTACTAAATGTTGCGAAGTAGAATCTATCAATAAGTTGGAATCGGATTACTATGTCATAATTGCTCAAGTTATTTTGAATTCATCGGAAAGTCTATTCAAAGTATGTCATGATAGAGATTAACGAAGAAAATGATAATTGAACGCAAGATGATATTTTCATTTTATTTTTGCAGCTGGCGCTGGAAGACTTGAAAACCAATCCACGTTTAGGAAATGTTTGCCCTTCGTTATTAAATTTAATTAGTAATTCTGTTAAACATTTCAAATGTACCGGTAATTTAATCGATAGACTTCTTCGTACCGTTGAAGCTCTCTTAGACAACAGTTTTATCGACCCCTCTTCGTTTTATTCAGTACGTGCATTTATTTTTCTTATAGTTCTCTTCGAAAAATTGTATTAACGAATAACTTTTCAGGTTGATGATTCCGTGAATGTGTTATGCAATATTATATTAGAACCAAAAATGGCGAACGATTGCGATGATTTTACATATAGAATGCATGCTAGCTGCTTATTAATGAGGGTAAGTTTTTAATTGCTGAATGTAAATTATATTTATTCGTGTTACTAAAATTATTTTTTCCTGCAGGCAATGAATACATGGAGCATCAGTGTTGAAGAAAAAAAGAAAATTCTAATCACCCTTAAAAAAGCGCTCATGTATCCGGAGAAAATGTCGCTCAAATTGAATTATAGTGTCTTATTAATGTTTTATTCTTTGGGCTGTGATAATCTAGATGTACATTTTTGGCCACTTCTTAGTAAATATTTAAACGTGTTGAGCTCGTTAGATGAAATAATCTCTGGGAAACGAAGCATTTCTTTAACGACTGATATTTGCCATGTGAAAAGCGCTGTAATGGTAAGTTTCATTCTATTTCGAGTAGCAATTTACGCAAGTTCTTATGTTTTAATTTTTTTTTTCATTTTTCAGCTTGTATCTGGAATGCTATACAGAAACTTTTGGAGTGATGATCCATCTGTACAACAGTTACATATGGAAGCTGATGTTTTACTTCATTCCTATTTCGGAGAATATTTGTTTCCGATCAGAAATTACGCTTTGCCCAAAAATCCTTTCATATTTGGCAATTCGGCCAATAAATCGAAACAACGTGGAAATAAAGATACGGTTATAGATGTGACGAAAAATTATAGGAATATTCGACTCTTCGCTTTCAGGAGAAAGTTCACGCCACCTATTTCAAATTTCATCGGTAAATCGAAAACACGCCAATATACCGTAAATGAAGTATTCGATATTTCTTTGAAAAGTTCCAGAAATCTTCCTATAATTTTCAATTTTATTGGTTCCAATCAAATCAGCGAATTACGTGGTAAAAATTTGGACATAAGGTACAATACAAAATTTAACGGTTCCCAGCGCAATCAACGGTTTTTAAAATATGAGAAAACGACTAGATGTATTAAATATTGCAATAATTCTAAAACTTGCTCAGGTGATATTTTCCTCTTTCTTTGATCTCTTTTTGTGTTTTTTGTTAGGTTTAGTCTTTAATTCGAATTTCGAAATTAGCATTCAGTTTTATTATGTAAAAACGACTGCTGAAGTTTCATTTTTCTGAGAATTCTTATTTTTTCTGATACGATATTTTTGTAGTTTTATTATAAACTTCGTATGGCTGTTATTGTAAATATCTTTTTGTATAATTCAAATTGTCCTAAATTGTAATCATTTAATGATTATGTTAAGTGACTGAATTCTTTGTTCACATTGATTTTGTCACCGATAACTTTTAATATGGATGCAGCGATTTGCATTCGGGTCAATTCGGGTATAAAGTATTTTTTGTTGCCGGACAAATAATTTTAAGGGATATGTGCTGTGGTACTCTACGTTGTATCTGGCTTCCACTCATTAATTAAGATTAATTTTGCAAGTTACCAAATGTAAATAATTGTATGCAAGTTGTTTGTTGATTATTGTTCGCTTTTTCGCCGTGATAATTTTTTTGCAATTTTAAATTCGAAACAGTCGAGTTGAGAAAGTGTTTTCGTTTTTTACACCCTTCATTCAACATTTTATTCGTGGTATGTATTCCATTACCCGTGAACTACTTAATAAATCTTATTTTTTAGGAAAATGATGTCTTTACCCTGTATTACTGTCGTAAAAAATGTTTCATTTAAGATTGTAATAACATAAAACCGTATCTCAAAAATTGAAGCTCATGTTTTCATTGTTCTACGTTAAAACAAAAACTCCTATAATAAAACTTACTTACGGAATGGCAGGAAATAATTCACACACACATTAGAAAATACTAAAGTACATATTTATTTATGAAATACGTAGGTACATAATTACAAATGGTACACAGGCATAAAAATATCATTTTCTACAATAAAATTCATTCTATGGAAACTTATGAATCTTTGCCTTTTGTCCATGGATCTTCCCATTTTCTCAATTCTGAAACAGTAAGAAATATTCAACATTTTTGGCATGAAAAATCTTTTATCGGTTAGCAAGGAAGTTGAAATCTATTTTCAAAAATCCATTTTAAGGGTTATAGTTAGATACTTAGGGCGAAACTGACGCAATTTGTGATTTTGAAGACATTTGCACGATGCACCTATCATTTAGATTAGAAAAATTGAATGTACTCGTATGTACTTTTTCATATTTACACAGAGCACCTTCTGTTGAATTTTTTGCTACTTGTGCGAAGAACTAAAAACGCCTTTTCTGGATTCATCCAAGATATAGCCAGCAGTACAATAAATCAATTTAAAATTGAGACATTATTTTTAGAGAATACTTACGGCCAGGAAGTAGCCCAGACTGAAATAAATCCGCTTGAACTTCTTCGTGAATTTTTTCTAAAAAATCGAAGTGTTTTTCAATATGATGTTCACGTAATGTGATCGGCTACATTAATTGAATGGTTATATGACAATGAGAACTTACTGTATTTATCTACGTGCAATATTGGATCTATAAGTATGGGCCATAACATTAAACCAACGAAACCAACCATCCCTGTTATAAGAGCACCATATCTCCATCCCGTTATATCCGTTACTTTCGGAACAGCATATCGGTAACGTTTAGCATCCAACGGTTCTGGTTTAAAACGTCCAGCGTACTTTGACATAACAAGAATTGAAATCGAGAAAAGAATTAATCAAAAAATTTATCGTATTATCATAGAATAGAAGTTTTCAATTCAAAGATTTTTGCGAATCGAAATCCGAAAATTATTTGACATTATCACTAATCGAATCGTACTGATAAGAAAACAATGTAAATACGGTGAGAAATTCAGTTTTGCTCGAGTTTCTTCAAAGTTCCAAGTCCTTTATCACTTTCAAATTTTCTGGAACTTAAGAATCCTTTCAAATGTACTTAATTTGAAAATTTGTATTGCTCGATTCATTTTAATAATGGGACCCAAGTTGAAAATCGCCGAGCTTGTAATACAAGTAAGCTTGTTCAATTTATAATGCTATTTAAATAGTGTACGAAATACATTCTAATGAAATCCACATCAGCAGTATTTTAAAATTATTCGATCGCATTGTAATGTAATTTCTTCATCTGCTTGCAGCGTTTAAACGAAAGGAAATCGCCATTTCTCGGAGAGCTGTATGGAATTCTGTATGAAAATACTCTAATTATTGTCAGCTTTACGTTGAAGTATATCGAAGAACAAGAAGAAGTAAAATATCATATCAGTGAAAATAATTTTCCCACTGAAATTGATTTATATGGTGTCGTTAGTTGTACTCAGCACGTGAAAAAATACACTGATAGCTTACCGCAAGATATCAGCAATGTTTTCCAGGTACTGTCTTGATCAAATTGGATGCTGTGTATCTACGTTTGTCCTGATTAATGAACTGTTCTATTTTTCAGGACGTTGTTGTCACCGATAACCCCATTCTATTGAGCTACGGATACCTCGACAAAGAAAATAATATACAGGCGTTTTTCAACAAAAATGGTATCATTACTGCTACGTCTTACGATATCATTTCCGAATCAGAAATCTGGCAGCAGTTTGTTTTGATCCACTTGAACATTCCACTTAATTTCATCTGTCACAATACACCTCAGGATAAAGAAGAATTGATCGCTAATTTTTCCAAGAAGGCAAGAATGTGAAGCTGATACTGATTGTACGTTTAAAATCTAATATAAGATTATTACTCAATTTCAGGTGTCATCTGGAGCGGCCATGTTTCATATTGAACAATCAGATATATTCCTTACGTCTAATAACGCCGAAGAAGTGAGTAATGGAAAAGGAGTTACCAATGTGCTATGCAGTGAATCTTCTTCGTCGCCTCTAACTTCTCATTTGAAACGAATATGCAAAGATAAAAACAATGTTGGTTCAACTTTGAATTTTCTTTATGGTATTTTTTTTTACGTAATCGAATGGAAAGTGCATATAATTTCAAAATTATGTTTTTAGAGTCCTGTTTTTATCGACGTTGATATGCTGACGAAGACAACGTGTGGTAAACATTTTGAAAGCAGTCCCAAAAGGGCGCTGGCGATTCAGCACGTCACAAGTAAATTAACAAAATAATTTATTATTAATTTCTAATTTCTGTCTCATTTATTAATTGTTTTTTTTTTTTTATTTTAGAAATATTCGAAGGGATTCAAGGTTCTTTAAATTTGGATTCGTTAATAATGTTCCAGAAGAGCAAAACAGAAAAACATTTGTATAATGCCTTAGTAGACAGCGTGTGTCGAATTTTGAAATTAATTAAACACAGTTTTTTCATCTATGAAAATACTCCTCCTGAAATATACCATTTTTATCCTCCGTATCTGGGACATTTTGTTACTTTGGTGTATCCTTCAAATATTTCTGATGACGATTTAAGTACGTATTGTCCTTTAGTTTACAATATGTATGGTGAATTTTAACATCTGTAAGTGTAATATTGTTGTACATGTACAGCTGATTCTCGAAAATATGTCCACATCAAATTCAACTTGCTATGTGATAGACCCATATTTAGGAGATCAGTCAAGTATTCATTCATCGAGGCGAAACCAGAAGAAGAAATTTTAACAAATGTTCACATTGGATTACCTCCCTCTGGAGGTAAGTATTTTGGGAAGCTGATTTGAGGGATCAAATTTTTATTCCAATGATTTACTTGTTTCAGTTGATGGTACTATTTCATTGGTACAAGGAACTTACTCATATTATCATTATATGCACGGTAATTTCAATGATAATGGATGGGGTTGTGCCTACCGATCTTTACAAACTTTGTTTTCATGGTATAAGTAAGTATAGATACTTGATATTTTTCAAATGAATTTATAGTTTCATATTAAAAAAATTTGAATATTGTTTTAACACCAGACATCAAGGTTGGACCGATCATGAAATACCAACTTTGCGAGAAATTCAGCAAGCATTAGTTGAAATAAAAGATAAACCCAAGAGCTTCCTGGGATCTCGTAACTGGATTGGATCATTTGAAGTATCTTTTGTTCTCGATGTAATGCTTTCAGTTACATGTCGTATATTGAATGTTGCCATTGGTGAATCAGTCGCAGACTATGCTCACGATTTGGCGAACCATTTTAAAAAACATGGCACACCAATTATGATAGGTAAAATATTACTGCAATCAGATTATTTTTTTAGTTTCCAGTCTACGTAATAATAAATTTAATTCGTTTAGGTGGAGGAGTTCTTGCCCATACCATATTAGGAATAGAAATCAACGACGAAACAGATGAAGTCAAATTTTTAGTACTAGATCCACATTTCACTGGTCCAGATCAGCTGAATATTATTCAAAGTAAAGGATGGGTAGGATGGAAAACTGCCGAATTTTGGGGAAAAGATGCATTTTATAATATGTGTTTGCCGTATAGGAAAATGGGTGTATAGTGTCATTTTTATAGCCTTATTTGATAAGAGATTGTTGTTGGTTTTTTCATTTGTTAAAAATAACTAATTTATATTTTTGTACAGGTTGCTTTAACCCATTTAATTCTAATTCTTTCATATTACTTCGAAGTTTTGAATCTGAAATTATTCCATATTTTTGGCGTTTTATTCGTGTTTTTCATACCGTTGAATATTACTTTAGATACCTACTTGTGCTGCTATGTATTTTATAATTTATTTGTCCAGATCTCAACTCTATAGATTTTCTCAGAATGCTGGAGGGGTAGTAAGTACGCACGTATGTAGAATGTAGATATAGTTTTCTAATGTAACTACTTTTCTGGTACATTGAAAAAGTAGGTAATTGAAAATTTAAGAAAAATTTCATAGCGAAACTCCGTGTAAAATAATTATTAATAGGATGTAAGCGTAAGCATTGTGATTTCTTATATTATTTTGCCTTCGAACAGTTCTAAAATTTAAATCGAATTGAAATTAAAGTTATTTAGTGATGTGTATTAATTTAGAATTTTTTTTCTATAATAAATTTTATGGATTTCAAATGTTGGTTTTTTCATTTCTCTGTACAAATTAAAGTACCTATGTACGTGTAAGTAGTGATAGCAAAATGCGCGCATAATCTTTTTTGCTTGCGCGCATATTCTCGCGCACGCAAAAAAAGGCAGCTGAAATATGTACAGTGGACCCATACTTAAATAACTACGAGCGCATATTCTGTCTATCTCATTTTTTTCTTTAAAAAAAATGGGTTTCATGATAAAGTGCAACAAAATTTGTCATTTTTTCCAAACAATGAAGCGAAAAGATTATCAAAGAGGAGGTGGTCCAAATTTGGTATTTTTAGGATAATTCGGTACCCACCCCAATCTCGAACGTCACCTGCAAAAAGTCTAAAATATTGGTGGTTTTTCAAAAAATATTCACATTTCTTTAATTTTGAGATTTCAAGAATTTTTTACACACAAGATTAAGATATTGATTAAAAATCGAATACTACGCTGCGGCGATTTCAATGTTTAAAGTTGAGTTAGATTAAAAAAGTAGAGTATTTCAACGTAGGGGGTAAATTTTTCGAAATTTTTATTATAAATTAGTTTCATTTCATGCCAAAATGATGACCGGAAATGTGGGTAATATGGCACCCCAATGAAAACTGAGCTCAATCAACATGTGTGAACTGTAAAACTAATTTTTACAGATGCGATTATAGAAAAGATTCATAATTGGTGGGAAAAAATTTTCGAATTAAATTGTGGTTGAGTTCATTCATTTTTTTCTTTGAAAAGGTGTTTTTTTGTGCGCAATGAGTACTTTTTTTTATAAAGATATTACACCTAAATTTGCATAAAATAATCCAATTTAAATTTAATCCCACTTTCGTTAAAAAATGGGAATAAATTAATTATCCAATAATTTAAAAGCGATTATTTGTGTTTAGAAAAAAAAACTGGGGTACCCAATTTGTATCCACTTTTTTTGGACCCTCAAAACTGAGTTGTTTTACAAAAAGGGCAACAGCTTCCCCCAAATTATTATTTTTCGAATCTGATTGACAGGAAATGTTCGCAAAGAATTAGCGTACATTTTGGTCCATTTTCAAAATACCTATTTTGGATGATTTTCTCAAGATATAGGGGCCAAAAACGAAATGGGGTACTTTTATTTCTTTAAAATGACATTCTATGTTGAAAATACAACTACCTACGCCATTGATCAGCGTTGCCAAACGAGTGTTTAGAGATATCACACGACTTTTTTCATAGAGGGAATTTCTCATTTTTTGGCTTGAGAATATGCGCGCATATTCGCGCAAATGCACGCATATTCTCACTGAGAATATTCTCTGTGCCATCACCACGTGTAAGATTACTGACACGTTGACATAGAAAATGCTGTTTGAAGTTTAATGGGTGATTTTTATAGTATTTATTTTTCGCGCTGATCACAAAGTGAAAAATTTCCATCGCCGAAGGATTTTTCATAATTTGAATTATTTGTTGAACATTTTTTTTACATTTTACTAATTTTTGATATTTGAAGTCAATTTTCTGAATAAAGGAAGGGTTCAACAAAAAAATGAGTAAAACATGAATTGTAGAGCGTAAAATTTCCTTTATAGAATGTCTCATTAGTTTCTTCTCAAGAGGCTTAGCTTTCGAGATATTCTAGTTGAAAGTTGAAAGTTCAACTTTTTTAAAAATTGAAAATATCTCAAAAACTAGGCCTCTGAAGAAAAAACTAATTGGACTCTACAGAAAAGAAATTTTATGCTCTACAATTTGCATACTTAATTATGTTTTATTCATTTTTTAAAAGAACGCTTTCTTTGCTTAGAAAATCGACTCTACGAGTCGAAAGTTATATCAAAAAAATGTAAAATGAATTCTCAACAGAAATTCCAATGAAGTATAAAAAATCCTGACGTGATAGAGGAAAAGTGAAATCATATTCGAACTCAGTACTAAACAGTAGGTAGGTCAGAATTACCACTCAGAGTCAATTAGGTACGCAGGAAAAAATTGTCGACATTCCGGCCTTTGGTATTTCCAGTGTTAATGAGAAAATGTTGAAAATGTGGTTTCATCACAAAAAATTGATTTTTTTGGAAAATCATGCCTCCAAAAAAATATGAATAGAACAAGCATTGTAGAGCATAAAATTTTCTTCCTGTAGAGTCCAATTCGTTTTTTTTTTTTAGGAAGCTCAGTTTTTGAGATAGGTATTTTCAATAATAAAAAAAAAGGAAGTTGAACTTTGGATTAAAATATCACGAAATCTAAGCCTTCGAAAAAAAACCTAATTGAATATTACAGAAAGGAAATTCTACGCTCTATAATTTCATCTCAAGATCTTGATTGTGGAAAAGTACTATATCGATTGACATTGGAATAATTATGTAGGATTAATATCGGTTCGGGAAAGTACGTATTTATGTAGAACACACCGATCATCTATTTACCTATTCAGTGGAAGGTATCTACAGCATTAAAAAAATAAGCAAAGATATTTCATTAATTTCAATTTAATATACCTAACCACGTCATGCTCCACTATGTGGAAAAATAACAATTATTACCTATCTATACAAAAATATTTAGTTACTGTCGACATACAGCATCTAAGCATGAGAAAAATGTTGGTAGGATATTGCATTGTTTTCAAAACACACGTAAAGCTGAATTGTGTTTTTCAAAAGAGTGAATTGAATAACATTTTGTTGTATAAAAAAGCGATTTTTTTATTTTTATGGGGATCAAGATCTTTTGCATTGTTTACTCAAACGAGAAAGTGTGCCGATAATTCGAATAAAAAATGATGAACTTATCTGTGCATGGCATCGGGTGGAAAGTGTAAATACCAAATATGACGGCGACATGGAATTTCAATTTAAACGTTAACAGCATTTAACTGGTCTTTTTGTATTACTATAGCTTAATCGCTTCCGTTAAAACTTCGTCGATAGAAATTTCCCGCGTTTTCACACATTTTACCCCTAATTTTACACAAGTTGTCAAAATATATTTTCATCCTTCATTGAAAGGTAGGTAGGTACTTGGTACTTGTGCTTATTTTGTACCTACGTAGTTAGTAATACCAGATAAAAATTGTTGATGATGCAATTATTTTAACATTCAACCAGAGTTGAAAAAGATATGCTGCAGGCATATCTTATCTACACGGGCGCGCGCGCGCATATTAGCGGCATATGATATGCCGCAAACGGGAATAAATCTGCACTGCGGCCTGCATATCTGCATGCTGCAGCGCAGATGTCTGGCTTGTAGAAATGAGGATGTGAAGTAGAACTGCAGTTGAAATGCGCCGAGGTATGCATCCCCGCGCATCTTTTAAGCTACCTACCTGCTACATAAGCCATTAGAAACGATCGAGGTATGCCGAAAGTGATGCATCTTCGCATGCTTCACGGCACACCACGGTCATATCATTAGACGTATGCCTAATTATACGTATGACCGACTGTTGCTTCTTAGCATGCTTGTCAACAAGCTTCACGGCATACCACGGGCATATAAGTAGGCATACGGCTAATTATATGACCGTGGTATGCCGTGAAACATGTTGACAAGCATGCTAAGAAGCAACAGTCGGTCATATAATTAGACATACGCCTAATGATATGATCGACCGATGCTTCTCAGCATGCTTGGCAACAGTGATGTGGAAACGCAAAAAAAAAATTTCCGTTTCTGGGAACGTTTCATGTTTTAAGCACAACGTTTCCGTTCCTGGGAACGTTTCCGTTTCCGAGTGCAGCGTTTCTGTTTCCGTGTCCAGACACATGTTCAGTTTCCAGAAACGCGTTTCCATGCGTTTCCGTATTTTTTTTTCAAATTACAGGGCACGAAAAATTCATTTAAAATCAACGAAAAGTGATAAAATCTGGCATTAATATACCCAATTTTTGACCTCCTAAATCGATTGGAAGCGGTTTCGAAACGTTTCAGAGTCTCCAGAAAATTTTAGAAATTTTTAACGCTGGAGAAAACCCCATAAAAATGGTTCATATAAATTTCAGTACCCTGTAACCTCAAATTACCAATATTAGTGATCTATTTGATCGATCAAAACACAATTTTCTGAAATTTAGCAGAGTTGAGTTCAAATTCATATTTTTTCTAGGAAAATTGTTTTCCAAAAAAAAACATGGATTTGAACAAAAAGTTACAAATTTTAAAAAACTATGATTTTATTGATCAAAGTAGGCCAGTGCTAGGAAAAAAATCTGTATAATTTTGAATCCAAGCTACCAAAAATCGCAAAATTTTTCACTGTGAAAAAATTTTCTCCCAATCCTTTATGGGTGTATAAAATTATATACTACACCTTGCCATGTAAATTATAATTGAAGAAAATTCAATATTTTCGACATTTCGACACCAATTGAGATCAAAATTTATGAAAAAAAAATTAAAAATACGTTGGAAACGCCGGAAACGCGTTTTTTCGCGTTTTCGATTTCGTTTCCGTTTCCTTAAAAGAAACGTTTCCGTTTCCATTCACGTTTTCGTTCCTCTTAAAATTATTGCAGGCGTTTCCGTTCCCGTTCCCGTTTCTCAAAATTGAGCGTTTCCGAGCGTTTCTTGGAAACGTTTCCGTTCCGTTTCCACATCACTGGATGTTATTAGTAAATTGATTTCTAAATTCCCTGATTGGTGGTTAAATAGGATCTCATGGTACAAGTTTGTCACGCCATATGCGTTTTTAGATGAAGCAGGAAATGTATTAAAAAATTGTGAAGAGGATCACAGGGTATTAGACATACCTATTCAGGAAAAATAATAAAAATTCGTTCAAAAAGTCCTGGTCGAACAATGCCAGCACTTTTGGTGGTTCGAATAGTGGTGACAATGGTCAAAACAATCAGAGACCTACGACTAAATCTATACGGATGTGCTTCAGGCACGAAAGTACAAATACAGGGTGTTCCATGCAGTGGCGGATTTCCCTAAAGGCCCACAAAGCACGTGCTTGGAGCGCCAAATTTTCAAAGGCGGCACTGGGCGGCAAATTCTTGAAAAAATTCTTATTAATCATCTAAAATTTTTATATTTTATTCAAAATTAAAAAAAAATTATGTAGATATAGGCGCCTTTGAGTTCAGACTGAGAATGTTATGCAACCCAACTTGCTATTATTACTTACGAGAAATTGCTGTCCGCCAAATCTTTACATACCTAAAATAAAATTTTTCCTACTTTTCTGAGTTTTGAGAATTTGAGAGGAAAGGGCATTTGGTTCAAAAAGTAGGCGTAGGCATGAAGAAAATTTCAAAGAGCGGCATTTTCCTGTACTTGGAGCGGCAAAGAAACTAAATCCGCCACTGGTTCCATGAATCGTCTGCCAAACATATTTTTTTGGATATAACCGGGTACCACTAAAAAAAAACTTGAGATGAACATGTTGCCTAACTTAAGGATTTAAGGGGCAAATGCTACTTCTAAAAAAATTACGTCAAAAAGTTTTTTTAACCATGGGAATGGATAGTACTTTGAAAACTGAACAAATTTTCACTATATGACTTGTTGCCTAACTTGAAAATTGAAGAGGCTACAAAAATTTCTTTTCAATTTTTTTTTCAGATAAATTAATTAAGGGAATGGATAGTACGTTGAAAACAGAAAAAAATTTATTCTGTACACTTTTTGCCTAACATAAAAAATGAAGGGGCCAAGGGTGATTCAAAATTGGAAAAATTCGAATTTTTTTTGAAGCCCACCGTAGCCCCTTCATTTTCGACGTTAGGCATAAAGTGCACAGAACAAAATTTCTTCAGTTTTCAACGTACTATCGATTCCCTTGATTAGTTGATTTTTTAAAAATTGTTTTTGAAAAAAAAAGTTGTAGCCCCTTCAATTTTTGAGTTGGGCGAAAAGTCATAAATAGTGAAAATTTGTTCAGTTTTCAAAATACTATCCATTCCCATGGTCAAAAAAAAATTTTGACGTGATTTTTTTTAGAAGCAGCATTTGCCCCTTAAATTCTTAAGATAGGCAACATGTTCATCTCAAGTTTTTTTTTAGTGGTAAGGGTAAGGTGCCCCATTATCGCCCACTTTTTTTTGAAGTCTCGCCATTTCAAAAGTTTAAGGGCTGGAAATGTCATTGATGGCTTAATGGATACCTACATCCTTCCCCTACAATTGTGGAAAGCCCCGGGGCCATCCGTTAAAATTTAGTATTTTTTAGTAATTTTTTTCTGAAACATGTCAAAACGCAAGGTCGAAATTTTGGGTTCCCAATATCGACTACCGTCTGATTTTGTCCGCTATGAACGGAATCTACCGGAAAATTTTTTTTGTGTGTTTCTCTTTCACAGATGAACAATTTGAGACCAAAATGACAACCCTACAACCAAAATTCGAGAAAATTGAAAAAAACGAAATCACTTAAAAACAACAAATTACATTAGATTATAGGTGGTCGATAAAGGGACACACCATAAAAATGAACTTTGAGTGAATTTCTTTTTTACTTAAAGTTGTAATTATTAGAATGCGATGATTACATCAGAAACTTTGAACTTTCTCAATCACAAAAACACTAGAAACATTTAATTCGATAATTTTAAGAAAAAATTCCAAGGCGTGCAAGCAATTGCTAAAAAAAGTTTCTGGCCTTCCAACTTCTTCTTTTCTACCTTTCTCCGCGAGTTTTGGCTCTCAGGATGTCGAAGTGGTCTTAATTTTCCGGATTTTCACAGACGAATATGGAGAAATTTTTTTCGGCTCGCTGTCGCCCATAGCGCCGGAGATAGACGAGGTGGTCGACATTGGGCACTAGGCGATAATGGGGCACCTTACCCTTACCCGGTTATATCCAAAAGAATATGTTTGGCAGACGATTCATGGAACACCCTGTATAATACTCCGAACGACTGAATCGTTCTTTTTTCCAACTTCCAACTCCGAGGGTGGTGAGTTTTTTTTTCAAAGTCCTTTTGATTTTACACTCTAAATTTTCAAACTCTAAATCTTTTCTTTTTCTTCAAAATTTTTCAAACTTCAAATTTTTTTTACGTATAAATTTTTTATAAAACAGAAATAATTACAATGGGTACGAGAAAAAATTAGAAATTCAAAAAATAATTTTTTTTAAAAAGTACCCATTTAAGAAATTTAAAATTAGACATAAAAAACTATTAAATTTTTTAAATACTTACTTTTTGAAAAAATTATTTTTTTGAATTTTTTTCATAAAAATTATAATTTTTTCTATTTCCTAAAAATTTACGCGGAAAAAATTTTGGTGTTTGAAAAAATTCGAGGAAAAAATTGCAGACTTGATGATTTCAACTTTGTAAAAATTTGCAGTTTGAAAAATTTACGTTTTAGTAAAATTTTGCAGTTGCAGTTTGAAAAATTTTGAGAAAAAAATTTTACGATTTGAAAATTTTTGTTGGTAAAATTAAAATTTTGGAGTTTGAACAACTTTGAGGAAAAAGATTCAAAGTTTGAAAATTTAGTGTATAAAACCAAAGGGACTTTGAAAAAAAAACTCACCACCCTCAGAGTTGGAAAAAAGAACGATTCTGCCTTTCAGAGTATATTTTTGTACTTCCGTGCCTGAATCACATTCGTATAGATTTAGTCGTAGGTCGAAAACAATGAATATAACATAAATTGTAGAGCATAAAATTTCCTTTATGTATTATTCTAGTTTTTTCTTAGGAGGATTAGCTTTCAAGATACTTTAATTCAAAATTAAACTTTAAAAAAAAATTGAAAATGTAGGTAAGGTGCAGTGGGGCAATTGCAAACCACTTTTTGATTAGTGACATTTTGCCGGTTCACTGTGCCGGCTCTATGGCACCAATCAACCTGAAATTTCTGTCACACAAACTTCAAGGGGTTCTCTATTGGTAGGAAAAATTTCGTATCATTTAGTTCATAAATTTATGAGAAAATAAACTTTTAAAATTTTTCAATTGCGTTTTTGCATTTACCCCGCTATGGGGCAAATGCCAAATCGTAAATTATTTCTGAAGGTGCTCATTTTTTTTCAGTTTTGATGGTCAAATCGGAATCTACGTAAAATTTACTACCTTTTAATATACTCATAACCTTCGTTTGATCAAAATTTGTCGGAGATATCCGCGAAAGAAAGAATTTTTTAAGGAAGTGAAAAAATCTCATTTTTTATTTTTATTTTTATTTTTTTTTTAATGAGCTAAAAATTGAAAACAAATGATCACTTGTGATAAGTATGACGTATTTTATTGGAAAACACAAAATTTTGATGAAATTTGAACAATATTTTTATAATAATTCCCAAAAACACAAAAAATGGCAAAATTTTGTAAGTAAATATCAAAAATTTAATATAAATTTTCACACTTTTGAAGGACTAGTATTCCTTTTTTTGTATTTTCGACCCATTTTACATCTAAAAATCGTTTAAAAAATTCTGAGAGTATAAATAAAATGATACATATTTTCGATTTTGCAATTGCCCCCGCATGACCTTTTTCGGGGTAAATGCAAAAACGCATTTTCCCGCTAATGTAATGAAAATTTTTCAAAACTGATAGTCATAGCTTTAACTTAGATCTATTGGTATAATTAATCAACAAAAATCAGTTCAAAAAATTTTTACTTTGTACGTTTTTGACCATTTTGAAAAAAACTGATTCAACTTTACTTATGGGTGATTTTGACACATGATGATAAAAACATTTCCACAAAGCAAATGCGTGCACCGTTTTCGTTCAAACTGAGTGAGTATATAGGTAATAGATGTGCCTTAACCTACCAAAAGATGGAGCGATCAAAAATTATGTTAACTGACCTCCAGAAGCTGATTTTGCAAATACCCCGATTTTGCAATTACCCCACTCACCTTACCTATCTCAAAAACTAAGCCTCCTAAGAAAAAACTAATTGGATTTTACAGAAAGGAAATTTTACGTTCTACAACTTATGCTATATTCATCATTTTCGAAGGATCCATTCTCTCTCAAAAAATCAACTTGAAGGTTCAAATTTCAAATAATATTAACTACATTAAAAAATGTAAAACAAATTTTCAACAAAAAATTCCAATATTATGAAAAATTTCGACGTGCTGGACTTTCTTCACCATTTTTCCTCGTGATCTGCGCGAAAAATACAAAAACAATTACCCATTGAATTGCAAACAGCATTTCATTTTTTTCGTTTGATTTTGATCACTGTTTTTAGTCCAAAATTTAGCGCTGATTTCAAAATTTGTTCATCATATTTATTAGACTAAAAACAGTGATCAAAACGAAAAAAATGAAATGCTGCATGTTTGCAGTTTAATAGGTAATTCTTATTTATTTGTCGCTCAGATTACGAGAAAAATAGTGAAAAAAGTCCAGCACGTCAAGATTTTTCATAATTGGAATTTTTTGCTGAAAATTTGTTTTGCATTTATTTTTTTTGTAAATTTTGACTTTTTAAACCGATTTTCTGTGGATAGAAAGGGGTTTTACGAAAAAAATGAATAAAACATAAATGTAGAGCGTAAAATTTCAGTTCTAGAGTCCAATTAGTTTTTTCTTAAAAGGCTTAGTTTTTGAGAATTTTTCAATTTTAAAAAAAAATTTAAACTTTGAACTGAAATATTTGAAAGCTTAGCCTTCGAAGAAAAAACTAATTGAACTACACAGAAACGAAATTTTATGCTCTACAATTTATGTTCCATTCATTTTTTTCGTAGAACTCTTCCTTTTCTCAGAAAATCGACTTCAAGTGTCAAAAGTTGATAAAAAAAAACCAGATGAACCATATAAAATTGCCATTATTTTAACCCTTTGCTGCATAGGTGGTCATATACGACCACAGCTTGCCCAAATTTGAAAAAATTTGAAAAAATTCAAAATATTTCCAAAACTTTACTTTAAACATTTTATGAACATCCCAATACATTAAATTTCATGATTCATTCGCATACTTTGGTAAATATTTATAATAGCTAAAAAAATTTCCCCAAAATTTGAAAATTTTTGGAAAATTTTGATGGGAAATTCATCAGTGTTGGGTAAAAAACAGTTTTTTTTAAAAAAAACATGTTGGGATGGTTTTTTTTTGTTTAAAACATGTTTTAATTAGGAACAAAAAAAACGTGTTTTAAACACAAAAAAAAACGTACTACACAGGACACAATTAATGATGTCGAAACTTAAGAGCCAAAATTTTTATTCAATTTTATATTAAAAAAAACACATTTTTGAAAAAAAAACAACCAGATAGAAAAAAACATGTTTAAAACAAAAAAAAAACTGTTTAAAACATTTTTTTGTATAAAACAAGATTTTGTTTTTTTCTTGGTTTTAAACATGTTTTAAACGTTTTAAACGAAAGTGTTTTAAACAACTTGCCAACACTGAAATTCATGCAGTAGAGGGTTAATCTTACAATTTTTTTTTAGCAAAAATCACATTGCCAAATCTCCTTTGAAAAGAAAAATGATAGAAGATAGAAGAAATCAACAAGAAGATTGAATTTACTCATACCTATGTCAGGATCATTCTTTTTATTCTCAATTTTTTTGTCATGTGTTGTTTTCACTTATTAAAATGTTTTGTTAATACATTGTACCTACTTCTATCTCTTTACTCTGCTAAAGTGATCATTGCAGATTTCATGTACTTGCTTATTAATAGAAATAAAAATACTTTTCTTTCAATTATCTCTGATTTTTGTTTTTATTACACCCTGCTTCAAAAAATTGAGAAAGAACTGTGCATAGAAAATATGGCTTGAAAAGCATTCAATATGCATAAATGCATAATATTTTGAACCCAGGTTAATATAGGTATACAATATACCTTCAATCTGTGAAAATGCAGATGTTTAATCCGCGTAAACGCACAGCAGAATTCTACCCACATGATCTGCCCGCGATCTGCTGAATGACATGCACAATGCATGCAGCTACGCATATGCTGAAGCATATGCTAGACCGCGTGCTATAATATAACGCATACCTATCACTCGCATATCACATCACTTGTCTGAGTCAACGACACACCCACAGCTGCGGAATCGCTGCCTACAGGTATGCGATCCCGCAGCTACTTTCCCGTTTTGATCTGCGGATTCGGTCAATTTTCGATGCATATCGGCATATCTTTTTTCTAGTCGGGAAGTGTCTGCTTATTTTTATTTTTTTCATTTTTGTTGGGTTCGGACTGCGAGGTCCATTAGCCCAGTTCAAATGTCAACGCAGCATTAAACACGTAAGTTAGAATCGAATCCTATTCGCACCTCCAGTACAATAACAACACATCTCAAAAAAAATGAACTTATTTATTTTTGATGTAAATTGAAAACTGATCAAAGATGAGCACGTTTCAGGAAAAAATACGAAGGTCAAATTTTTTTGAGATGTGTTGTTATTGCACTAGGGGTGCGTATTGTTAGTGAGAACTGAGAACTGTAACTTTATGTAAAAAATTGCCCATTGCCCCGTATAAGTTAATATTTGGATATCCAAGGAGAGATAAAGCAGAAAAAGGTGTAGGAATTCCTATAACGAGCATCTTTTCATATAGTTCATTTCTCAATTTTCAAAGAGGAGGACACTCGAACATAATGTGATTTAGATTGCAGCTGGTTTTCGTTTTAGGAAGGGAATGCAAAGGACACATAGGGGAGTCTACAAAACCTAATCTAAAGAGGTGACTAGGGGAGGTCCCTCATTTGCCGAAACCAAGGAAACCTTGTATTTGATACTCAATTGGCAAATAATGATAATTTTTAAAATTTTCTTCATTTTACAATCAAAAATTCTATTTCTTAAAAATAATTCTGTATAAGTAAACGTACTTTTTTGTACTGTTCGAAAATAGTTGTAGTCAAATCGTAAAATTATTCTCTTGGTCGTTTGAAATTCTTATCGAAGAAGTTTGTATAGGTATTGTCATATAAAGTACAAGCAAACTTTTCAAACTCGTATAGAAAACGATTAAAAATTCGTTTCTAACAAGGGTTAATTTCTCCAAAAAATTCCCCTTCAACGCATTTTTTGCATTCTTGTTTTCCAATATTCTTATAACGATGTTTTGGAAATTAATGAAAAGCTATTTGAAAGCTATTTGAACGCCCGAGAATGTTTTATAAAAAGACTTGTGTGCTCAATGGTTTTAATTAAATGCAAATTTGAAAACGCATTCAGGTGTGCTGATGTTGAAAGTTGGCGTGCCTCTATGATTGGTACTCATCGAAGATATCAGCAATGAGCATTAATTCGTATTATATTTTATCATCTGTATTATTAAACCATTTGATGTTTGTGTAGGGTAGGTAACTGGGTGTATACATTCGAGTAAAAATATACTTAGGTAGGTACTCGGTCAATTCTTATAAAATTTTCTTCAGCATTGTAGCCCAGGAGAAATAGCATCGAAATAGTGCTTTAAAAAGAACTGTATGCTTATGGCAATTTTATTTCTAGAAAAGATTCCATATGATGTCTAGAGTTTGTGATGAAATCGCACCATCCCAGCCACCGTTGCTGTTTGGAGGGGGGGGGGGGGGTAGATCCCTTTTAGCGAGGAGAAACCTTTTTTGCACAGCTTTCGCTCAAATTCACGTACACGATTATTTAGGTATCGAAATACTTTCCAAAATTTTGTTAGCCCTCCTTGATATCAGGAAGACGAGCCATTACTTCTCAAAGTTGAACATTTTTGGGGAAAATCACAAAAACAGAGTTTTTTGATTATGAAATCATCTTATAGAATTTTATTTTTGAAAAATTGTGTACTTCCTTGGTATAATTTGAGATGACAAATGCAACTAGCCTAGGATTCTCTTTGAAAGGATCCAGCTGACCTACTATTGGGGAAGATGCGACTTTTTCTACATAGGGTCTACCCCTTCCAACTTTGAGGTTAGGGGTTGGTTATTATTCATTTCTCTTATTCTACGTAATAATAAGATGTACTTACTATGCAAAAAAACAGCCTATAAAATTCGAATAACCCGATTTTTGGTAATTATTTGTGTTAATGAAACATTTCCAAAATTGATTTTTTTCTGAAGTACCCAGCTCCCCTCAATGCCGTTCTCGGAAAAAATTGTAAATAACGAAATTCTTCGTTTTTTATGTTCGTGAAGTTAGCTTGCAAGATGATCTTCGTCTTGGAAACGCGGTAGGCGAATTTACACGTAGCAAGTAAATATAACTTACGTTAAAACCGGTTCATTCGGGACTATTACGATGTCTTGAAGTAGAGGGTACCTTCGGGAGTACCTTAGACGCTATTACCCAAAATAAAGTGAGGAGAGGAGGTGGTCAAAACAATTGTTATATCGCAGGTACTGAATAATTATTTTTCGCCAAGTCACGCTGAAAACCTGCTGCCATATCGATGGGCACATCTCGAAGAGGACCACAAGGTCCACTTCTGGTGAAATTTCCAACCACTTTCCATGCATAGGAGGGGAGGGGGAATTTTCGCAAGATGATAACTACTTTTTGAAGTTTTAATTTTTTGCTTAGTCATGCAAACAACCTGCCGGGATATCGATAGGTACACCTCATAGAGGACCCCAAAATGCAGTTCTGGTGAAATTTTGAACCACTTTCTATGCATAGGAGGGGAGGGGGAATTTTTTAATGACGAATTCTGAACTGAATTCATCAGTTTTTATTTTTTGCTGAGTCATGCAAACTACCTACCGCGATATCGATAGGTACATCTCATAGAGGACCCAAAAGTGCACTATTGATGAAATTTTGAACCACTTTTGATGCATAGGAGGGGAGGAGGGATTTTTTAATGACGAATTCTGAACTGAATTCATCAGTTTTTATTTTTTGCTGAGTCATACAAACAACCTGCCGGGATATCAATAGGTACATCTCATAGGGGACCCCAAGGTGCACTTATGGTGAAAATTTGAACCACTTTCTATGCATAGGAGGGGAAGGGGATTTTTTTTGGCAAAAAATAGAAATTTTTAAAAACAGTTAAATCTTTAAAAAATCTCCCCTCCACTCCTATGCATAGAAAGTGGTATAGTGCACCTTGAGACCCTCCACAAGATGTGCTCATCGATATCGCGGCAGGTTGTTCGCATGACTCAGCAAAAAAAAAATCGATGAATTCAGTTCAGAATTCATCATTAAAAAATCCCCCTCTCCTCCTATGCATAGAAAATGGTTCAAAATTTCACCATAAGTACACCTTGGTATCCTCTATGAGATGAGTCTATCTATATTTCTGCAGGTTGTTTGCATGACTCGGCAAAAAATAAAAACTGATGAATTCAGTTCAGAATTCATCATTAGAAAAATCTCCCTCCCCTCGTATGCATATAAAGTGGTTCAAAATTTCACCATAGGTGCACCTTGGGGTCCTCTATGAGATGTACCTACAGTAAAACGGGGTGACGTGGACCTACGAGGTGAAGCGGTCCACTTATTGAAATTTTTATGTTTTTTGCCAAGTACTCCCTGAATTTTGCACATTGCGACCTCTCACAAAAACCATCGTGTAGGTCTCGCTTGGGTGAACATTATGCGCAAAAAACATTTGGGTTTACGATGAAATTAAGGTAAGTTAAGAAACATTGAAATCAAAGCAAAAATTACTGATAATTTTGTTAAGGCGTAAACTATGGTCTGCAGAAGGAAATAATAATTGTGTCGTCAATTTATAAGTTAATCAGGATTGTAGAGAATTTTATGCTGATCATTTTGGTAAAAAATTTTTTTCATTTTAACGATTCTAATCCGAAATAACAAAGTTTTTATGAATGAAAGCAACTATATTTTAACAATTTTAATGCAAAATAAGGACATTTTCATGAATGAAAACGACAATAATTTAAAAATACTGCCGGTAAGATATCATTGCACTTACGTAACTTTGTTATCAAAGCACCAAAATGCATTTTAATCAATGTTAGGACCTGCAATATTTTGGAATTTTTGTTTTCATTCATAAAAACCTCGTTATTTCGGATTAGGATTCTTGAAATGAAAAACTTTTTTCACCAAAATGATCTGTATGAAATTTTCTATGCCCCTAATTAACTTTAAACTGCTGAAACATTTAAAAAACATTTTCTTATGCCATTTTTTTCAATTTATCAAGTAGAATGAAGATTTTTATGAATAAAAACATCCATTTTATAGCCTTTTATTCGCTGTGGTGAAGGGGGGGAGGAGGGTATAAAATTTTTTTTCAACTTTTTTTAGGTCTAAATTGGCCAAGGATTTCATTGGTGCAAAAAAAAATGGGGTGGTCCGCTTCACCCCAAACTGGGGTGAAGTGGTCCACACCTTTGAATTCGTCTCAAGGCCACATTTTTTTACCAAAAATGTTGATTTTTTCGGTGAATATTCCTGAAATATGGGCCTTTGATTTAATACCAAAACGACTTCCTGAAGTTAATATGAGGCGGAGATATTTTTAAAAAAAGCTGAAATTGTATCCACTTCACCCCGTTTTACTGTATCGATATAGTGGCAGGTTGTTTGCATGACTCAGCAAAAAATGAAAACTTCAAAAAGTAGTTATCATCTTCAGGAAATTCTTCTTCCCCTCCTATGCATAGAAAGTGGTTCAAAATCTCACCATAAGTGCACCTTGGGGTCCCCTATGAGATGTACCTATTGATATCCCGGCAGGTTGTTTGTATGACTCAGCAAAAAATAAAAACTGATGAATTCAGTTCAGAATTCATCTTCAGAAAATTCTTCCTCCCCTCCTATACATAGAACGTGGTTGAAAATTTCACCAAATGTGCACCTTAGGGTCCCCTATGAGATGTACCTATCGATATCCCGGCAGGTAGTTTGCATGATTCAGCAAAAAATAAAAACCGATGAGTTCAGTTCAGATTTCGACATTAAAATTTTCTCCCTCCCCCTCCTATGCATAGAAAGTGGTTCAAAATTTCACCAAAAGTGGACCTCGGGGTCCTCCGCGAGATGTGTCCATCGATATCGCGGCAGGTTGTTTGCATGACTCAGCAAAAAATTAAAACTTCAAAAAGTAGTTATCATCTTCTGAAAATTCCCCCTCCTCTCCTATGCTTGGAAAGTGGTTGGAAATCGAAATTTTCGAGATGTGCCCATCGATATGGCAGCAGGTTTTCAGCGTGACTTGGCGAAAAATAATTATTCAGTACCTGCGATATAACAATTGTTTTGACCACCTCCTCTCCTCACTTTATTTTGGGTAATAGCGTCTAAGGTACTCCCGAAGGTACCCTCTACTTCAAGACATCGTAATAGTCCCGAATGAACCGGTTTTAACGTAAGTTATATTTACTTGCTACGTGTAAATTCGCCTACCGCGTTTCCAAGACGAAGATCATCTTGCAAGCTAACTTCGCGAACATTCGTTATTTTATGCTCTATAATTTTTATTTCAATTTTTTTTTTTTGCTGGCGTGTAATTATGAAAGTTATCCAAAATATTCTCTGGTAGGATGTAGGATGAATTACGGGATTTGACTCTGGCGTAATTATTTATGTAGACTGCATGATCGGATTGAAGTGTGTAGAATAAACAGTAGGTATGTGATACATATTAAATATTCTCCTTTGTTTTGATTTTTATCTCAAGCGTTTAATTTTTAATGAGAATGTGATTTTTTTACTATGGTTTATGGCAAAAAGTACCATTTTTTGCTAAAGATTTCATTATCTTGTACTAAATTTTTCTATATAGAGGTCATAGAACTGTTTTAATCAAGCCGAAATAATTTTTCCATCATTTAGGTGACACGAGTATCTTCTGATATTTTCAAGGAAAGTGATATAGTTTCGATCATTGGTCAAGTGTTTTCTTCAAAACCGGCAAACTGAATTTGGTATGCGTATTTTTTTGTTCAACTACAATACCTACAATACCTACAATACCTACATTACACTGGCAAAAGCCACATTCCTTCTCTCTCTCTAAAAAAAAACGGTACAGTACTGTCTTTCTGCCACCTTCATAATGGTACCTTTCTCTTGTTGCCATTGGCTTCGTACTTCGTAGTTGTTCTCGTTGCCGTTTTCAATGTCCTTAAGATTACAGTAACTCTCCTCCTTCACCTTGCCTTCTCATAACTGTACATATGCATCGTTCCGATTAGATCGAAAGGACTAAAAAAACGACACGAACCGGTCTCCTTGTGCTGCCTCCCTGCCTCTCAACAATACAAACTAGTAGCAGGTAATTTCTCATCCCTTCGGAACAGAGGCGTCGTCAAGGGGGGCGGGGGTGCCAGGCCCCCCGCAAAAAATTCTGGCCCCCGCTTGGCCCCCCAAAAGTTATGTTGTATTTATAAATTTACATTATACTTACATCAGATAGGATTTTCAAAACATTAAAACATGAAAAAAATGTATTTTTAGGGCATTAAAAATCCAATTTTTTCAAAGCTTCGCTCTCGCTTCGCTCGGGCACGAACAAAATCGCAGTTTTGTGATCTATTTGAGACGAAAGGGCAGAAAAGGCTCCCTTTTTACCCCCTCCCCATTTTTAGCAGGTGAAAAAAGTCAGTCTCCACTCCCCCTTCCCTCCCTCTTTTCCATTTCGAAAAAGCAAAAAAAAGTTGTCCAACACACGGCCCCTTTTGTGTCCCCCCATTTTCGATTCTGACGACGCCACTGCTTCGGAATGTGTTGGACGCACTGAGAAGAAAAAGGCTAACGAGATTTTTTTGTTTGGCAAGGTTAAACCAACGAATATAAACTGCAAAAATCGTTTTGACGTTCGTCCACAATCCCCACCAGATGTTTGAATTGAGAATCGCGGTTGCCAAAAGTATCCCTAGTCGGGCTTCGTTCCAATTGCCTAAACTACTTATTTTCCCCTCTGCGCGGAATGTATAGACGTGGTATATGATTGTATGAAATTTTTTTCAATGTGTAACTCCAACATAACGTAAATTATTATTTAGTTTTCAAATCTGGATTCGTGTGATACATCTAATGCATAATTATCTATTTCGTTGATAAGTATAATATCCGCATTATGAATACAATTGCAGTGTTCTTCATTTTGAACATTAAATTTTCTTCAAGCATACCATTCATTCAACGACTGAAGCGCAGTTCAGATACTGAATTTGATTTAAGCATGGCAAATGCAAATCGTATTGCTGAATTGCAGCATTTTCAATTCCAGCAGCGGTTAGACCATTTTCATCCAGATGAAAGACAATGGAATCAAGTAACATTTTAAAAAGCTTCAAAGGCCTGGTTAAAAAATTTTGTAGAACATAAGAACATCGTTTGCGATATTCTAAAATCGTCACGTAAACCTTTTAATCGAATGTGCTTTTTCTATTTTTTATCTAACGACTGCATTTTAGGAAAGTAGGAGCTCCCAAATTAATCAGTGCAATTTCCTACAAATGATTGAATTTACCCCTCTCCCACTACCACATATGTACGTGAATTTTAAAGGCCAAAAGTTCCATCGTCGTGGATATTCCCACTCACGTTTTTTCAATCTTTAATTACCCCTAACTAGTGTTCAACAAATATCCGGGTAATCGAAATGAAGAGTTTCAACGGAAAAAATTGGATTTTCGATTTCGATAATCGATTTTTCAATTTCGATTTTTCGATTTTTCGATTTCGATAATCGATTCTTCAATTTCGATTTTTCGATTTCGATAATCGACCTTTAAATTTTGTGAGGGTTCGTAAAAGAATTCGGGAACTCTCGGAAAAGTTCAACCGTTTTCGGGATGTTTTCGGAGTCGGCGGCGGCTGGACAGATTTTTTCACCAGGGCTGGCCGGCAAGCCGACTTGAGCTGATGCTATCGGCGGCGTGTAAAATTTTCGGCGGCGGCGGCTCAGCCGTCCGAAACGACTGGGTAATTAGAGTCAGGAGCCCTTTGACTGAATTGTCCAAATCTCGCAACTTGAAGTTCAAATCCTTATTTTTTGACTGACAATTTTCTTGAAAAAAAGACTTAATTTTCTGTCAAAAAATATGAGTTAGAACAGAGTTACGAATTTTGGAAAATTGTGTTTTAATTGATGAAATAGACCATCCGAACCAACCTCAAAAATCAACCAAGGGGGAGGGAGACTGAATTTTTTTCAATTTCTTTCATCAATTGACAGATGATATCAAAATTTTAATTTTTTGAATTTGAACCCTTCAGTGACGTAGCCAGAAATCTCTCATGGAGGGGGTCCGAAATTTCATAATTTTTGAGGAATTGTAAGTTCACCCCTCCTCCTCCCCAATCGAATTTCCGTTTACTTTACTTTAAAAATAAAAATCAAAGAATCAAACTTTATAAAGTTTTCATGCGATTTGCATAGCACGTTTAAGGGAAAAAACTGATGAAAATGTAATCTTGGAACAAACAATATCTTACATAAGTACTAATTATTTTGGCCTTAAAACCAATATAAATACTTAACAAATCCAAGAATTGGCGTCAGAAGCTTTTTTTGGGAGGGTGCAAACTGCAAAGTGGGTATGGAGACTTGGAATATCAAAAGGGAACTATTTTTTGCATAGTTGATTCAAACAGTTTATATAGGTACTTAATTGTGATTTCTTTCGCGAGGGCGAAGTTTTGAGAAAATTTGATTTTTAATGCTCCAAAAAGGCACTTTTTCACGTAAGTTTCTGACGTCAAGGGGGGGGGGGGGTCAATTTTCATCAAATCTTGGTCACACAGATCCGCAGATGACAAACAAAAAGCAAAGTGGTGAGCGGCTAAGCCAGTTAAGCCGAGTGCTTAAACGGCGGCGGCTAGTGGCGGCTCAAGAATTTTGAAAAAATCGGCGTTGGCGGCGGCGCGGCTCGGCGGCGCAGGCCTCTAATTCCTTCTTTTCGATTATCCGGATATTTTCCAAATATTCGAATATTTGGATCCTATTTGGATTATCCGGATATTTGTTGAACACTACTTCAAAGTTGAGTTGTTTCACAAAAAATCTTAATTGTATGAAAATTACGTGGGCTCCTGGCTCTCCCACCCTCCTAAAGGATTTTGATCGAAATTACAATGATTCCTCGATTGTACATTTAGGGGAACCTGTAAATAAATTTTGAGAAAAATAGGAAGACCTAAGATCAAAACCTGCTCGAGTTGACATGGAACACGCCAAAAGAAGGAAAAAAATTCAAAAATACCAAATTACGAAAATATGAATTAAATATTACATTCCGTCATCCTCCGCCAAATTGAAATACACATACACTACATACTTCATATAAAGATTAAAGAAAGGTGCTTACTCAATTCCTTAAAAATTTTTTAGAACCAATGGACAAGTTGCACGAATTTTTTTTTGGAAAAAAATCATGAAAAATCGAAAGTAGACATTAAAAGATGAAGATTAAAAAAAAAAAAAAGAAATTTGGTCCATTAGAACTCTCGCAACGATTTTTTGAAAGTTGCGTTTTCTGGTAGTATTCAAAAACGGGGATGTGGTAAAATCTGGTAAGGTGACGTCACACCATGAAATTTATCGCGAAAAATACTTGGCTGATTGGCAATAATGAAGCGGTTTGAATTATTATACGTATTATTGAAGTTGTTGATAACTACTATCTGTTCTTAATATGCCCAAACACGAATCTCACTGTATTGTTCCATATTGTTGGAATGAAAGGAAAAATGATAAATTCCTTTTTTCGTCCCCTGAAAACCTGAAATTACGGAAACGATGGTTGAAGGAGATGAATTGTTTGCATAGGTATTCTTCCAATACACGATTTAGTTAAAAAATCATCAAATTTAGGCAGTGAATTATCAAGGTTAAATAATTTTTTTAGCTACCGAACGATCTCTAAAATTACTCGCGATTTCTTCTTGGGCGTAAGATTTATACGAAACATAAATTAAAACGTGATGCTGTCCCTTCGAAATTTGTTATGTGTGGGGAAATCTTGAAACCAAATGAAGCCGATGACATTATCAATTGTGAAGAGGTAATCACTGATGTAGGTAGATAAGTTGCAAAATATTGAAAACATTACGTTTGACGAAGGTTTGCAGTGCAATCTCGTTCCTCTCGCACATGATAAAATTTTGCAATGCGATTTTGCTCCTATTCCTATTACACCTCAGAAACGGAGTAAATCAATACAAACATCGAACAATTTTTTTACGAAAGATGCCACCCTTACAAGAGATGTCGCCCTTTCACCCATTATTTTTGAATATGCACCTACATTTGATATTTCTATTTTCTATAAGCGATGATAACGACGAAAACGAATGCGCGAGTGCGCGCCACGCCGCGAATTATTATAAAATAAACATTGCATGGTGTGACGTCACCTTACCAGATTTGACCACATTCCCGTTTTTGAACACCACGAGAAAACGCAACTTTCAAAAAATCATTGCGAGAGTTCTAATGGACCAAATTTCTTTTTTTTTTTTTAATCTTCATCTTTTAATGTCTACTTTCGATTTTTCATGATTTTTTTTCAAAAAAAAATTCGTGCAACTTGTCCATTGGAACCGATTCACAAATTGGTGGTGGTTGTTCTTGTACTTATTAGAAATTTATTGAAATGGTTCCTGTTGGTGGTGGTTTTTATCTCAAAATACTTATGCTTGTTCTGGCGGTTCTGTTAATTTACAAGCTTCAAAATTTCTTCTGGTTCTCCCAATTGGGAATTTCTCTTTTTCCCTGCTGAATTAGTTCGTTTTGGTCTTTTTTGGGAATATTTCAACACATCTTGGAACCGGTTCCAATTGGTCCTGGTTCCCATTTGAAAAATCGAAAATAAAGTGGTTCTGGTGGGTTTTGGTTCTGGTGGTTTTGAACACTGTTATTACTGAAAAATAACAAAAACGTGATATTAGTACATACGAGTGTTTGAGTAGACGGTGACCTCTCACAGGGTCACTAGAGAGCAACATGTGACCTCAAGACAAGACAGCCCCTCCAGAATGTAACTAGGCGCTACAACGCCTCGACACTCCCATCCTAACAAGTTTCTTAACATTTTTTCCCCTTCCAATTTTTTAAAATTTCTTAAAATTTTAAAAAGTAATAAAAATACGAAATCGAAAAAAATTCTGATCAATGCTGAAAAGATTTTGAGATTTCAAGTTGAAAAAATTTAATGATGGAAAATTTTTTAAATGGATTCAACTTTGAGAAAAGTTGAACTTGGACCGTCGAGATCCCATTTACGCCTACCCGGTAAGCATCGTAATATCACTGCGATGTCGTGATATTAAGTGTTTCCAGCAATTCAGTCACATTGAGATCTCCGTGATGTCACCGGTGATATCACCAGAATGTCACCAGCAAATTTGAAAATTATTATGCCGTGATATTTCTTGGTATTATATATAGCTTAAATTTCACTGATGTTACTTCCAAATTTCCAAAAAAAAAATTAGCTGCAGAAATGTAATGATTTTTATTTTTATTTAAAAAAATACAAGACATGATTTCATCAGTCTTGAGTCCTAAAGTATAAGTATTTATATAACAAAGTGATTTATTTCTAAAATTGTTTTGTAAATTCTACAGGGTGTCCGGTATGTCACCTTTAAAAAAAAACCACCAAGTATTCTATAAGGGTAAGGTAGCCCATTATCGACCACTTTTTTTTGAGGCCTCGCCATTTCAAATTTCAAAAGTATAAGAGTTAGAAATGTGGTTGATGACTTAATGGATACCTAATTACCTAGACCTTCTCTTACAATTTTGGAAAGCCTCCGGGTCATCCGAAAAAATTTAGTATTTGTTAGGAATATTTTTCTGAGACATGTCAAAACACAAGGTCGAAATTTTGGGTACCTAATATCGACCACCGACTGATTTTATCTGCTATAAACGAAATCTACTGGAAAATATTTTTTTCATGTTCCTCTTTCACAGATGAACAATTTGAGACCAAAATGACAACCCTACAACCAAAATTCGAGAAAATCGAAAAAAACGAAATCGCTTGAAAACAACAGATTACCTACATAAGATTTAGGTGGTCGATAATGGGACACACCATAAAAATGAACTATGAGTGAATTTTTTTTTACCTAATGTTGTAATTATTAAAATGCGATGATTACACCAGAAACTTTGAACTTTCTCAATCAAAAAAATACTAGAAACACTTAATTCAATAATTTTCAGAAAGAATAAGTTTTTGGTCTTCCAAATTCTTCTTTTCTACTTTTCTCCGCGAGTTTTGGCTCTCGGGATGTCGGAGTGGTCTTAATTATCCGGATTTTCACTGACGAATATGAAGAAATTTTTTTCGGCTCGTTGTGACCCATAGCAGCGGAGATAGACGAGGTGGTCGACATTAGGCACCGGTCGATAATGGGCTACTTTACCCTTACATAAATTTTATGTACAAAAAAAATTCTCAGGTCCTTGGTTCATGAGTTATTCGACATTTTAGGAAGCATGATATTTGCTAAGAAATTATCAAAAAACCACTACCAATAACTTGTAGGAAATTAAATTTTCTTACAAAGAAGGTCATTATTACTTCTTGCCTACCTATCTCTAATAATGCAGGCGCTATTTTACAAAGAATGAAAATAATTGAAAAACAAAAAAGTACTTACACTAGTTTATTTTTCTTATTTTTTAAAATCTACGTAAATCAACCAGTATCAAAAAAATATGTTCGTATCTTACATGAAAAATGATTTCCAACAAAAAAGGTTCGTATCAATTTTTGCCTATTGACAAAATTACAGGAACTACCAAAAAAATTGAAAACATTTTTTAAATTTTGTTTGAATAGTGCCTGTAACAAATTACATTAGATTATAGGTGGTCGATAAAGGGACACACCATAAAAATGAACTTTGAGTGAATTTTTTTTTTACTTAAAGTTGTAATTATTAAAATGCGATGATTACATCAGAAACTTTGAACTTTCTCAATCACAAAAACACTAGAAACATTTAATTCGATAATTTTAAGAAAAAATTCCAAGGCCTGCAAGCAATTGCTAAAAAAAGTTTTTAGCCTTCCAACGTCTTCTTTTCTACTTTTCTCTTCGAGTTTTAGCTTTCAGGATGTCAGAGTGGTCTTATTTTTCCGGATTTTCGATGAAGAATATGAAAAAAAAATTTTCGGCTCGCTGCCGCCCATCACGCCGGAGATAGACGAGGTGGTCGACATTAGTCAGTAGGCGATAATGGGTTACCTTACCCTTATATACACAATTCCTCCTACAATTTGAATTGAAAAAAAAAGATTATAGTTTCAATGTGAATATGAGAGAAATAAATTTGGCCCGAGCGAAGCGAGGGCGAAAATTTTTGGAGACCTTAAATTCAAAACGCCATAAAACAATGTTTTAAATTAATTAACTTGAATAAAAAATCGGTCAACTTTCCTCAAAAATTATTTGAAAAGAAATATAACAGAGCCGAGCGCAGCGAGGCCGAAGCTTTTGAAAAATTTGATTTCCAAACATCGAAAATGAGTTTTAATGAGAAATAATTTGATAAAATTAGTTGGAATAATTTTGAGGAAAAATACGAAAAAAATCATTTTGTAGGATTTGGATTGTTTTGAAATTATAGAAGAAAAAATTCAATATGGCCGAGCGCAGCGAGACCGAAATTTTTGAAAAATTTTGCTTTGGGAGTACATAAGTAATTTTAGAATTGGATTGTAATTTCTGAAAGAGGCCAGTAAACTTGAAATTTTAAAAGGCTCAGTTTTTCATTACTTATGTTGCAAAAAATTTCCAAACGTTTTTTCAATTTGCCGAAATTTCCAAGATTTTGCCGAATTACTTGAAACCTTTGAAATTTTTCCGACTTGCCGACTGGAATTCGGCTGGGGGGTTAAGGCCCATTTATACTGGCACCGAATTTGTCACTGAAAAAGTCGAATCTGTGTTTTCTTACTGAACAGTTTATAATGAGGCACTGAAAGCAAATTCACTGCCAGTATAAATGGGCCTTTAAAATGATGCAATTCTAATTCCTGGAAAGCTGGACCTTGAGGCGATGATCTCATCACCATGGTGCTCGCCTCCGGAGCTGTCGTTTAGATATTAAGTAGGTAGTTAGATAGGCTTGAACGGTGACGACACGTCGCGTCGTCGCGTTCTTAGATCGTAGATTAGTAGGTAGGTATTTACGTAGGTTCGAGCGTGAGGTCGTCAGGCCTGGCGCTCGAGTTTGTTGTTTGTGGTCGTTTTTGTTGCTGTTTACATTCTTACATTTCTTACTGCCCTGGCAAGGCGCAGGGGGCTAGGCAAACCAGCGTTACTCTGCAGTCTCTATAGTTTACATATTTAATGTTTGGACTACAGTTTGTTCTCAATGAATATGCACATTTTTCATTTCTACCTCTGTTTATTTACAGAATTATTGGGTCACTGTAACTTATTACAAAAAAGCTGGACCAGCATTTTTATTTGTAAATGGTGAATATTCCGTGGGGGAAAAAGACGGATTCGGATTTCCAGAAGCCTCATTATTATACGCCAAGACGCTAAATGCCATATGTTTTTCATTAGAGCATCGTTTCTATGGCAGAAGCTTGCCAGTAAAGTAAGTAGAAATCCAAGCATTTATTGTTTTTAATCAATATAGTGATAAGAGATGATATGGGTAGCTCTAATTTTTTTACGCTTAATCGGTGTGATTACTAGAATCACACACCGATGATCAGAGGCGTACTGACAGTTTCAATTTTACCGGATATTTTTTGGAGTTTTAGCCTCCCGCCACCACCACCTGTCACAAATGAGTGCCTAAAAAAAACAATATGGGTGTCGAAATACTGTATTTTTTCGTAGGAGTCAAATTAACACAATATTTTAACAATGACCCTTATATACACAATTCCTCCTACAATTTGAATTGAAAAAAAATTGTGTTGCACTGTGGGGGCTCGAACTCGCGACCCCTAGATTCTCACGTCTTTTCCTAACTGACGTGCACTACCTTGTTCCATATGGGGGCATTTCACTGGAAAGAGGGGGTAAAATCTGTGAAAATCTAAACTCAGTTTTAAATTTTCCCAACTATATTCTATTCACTTTGAGAAGGTAACCTCTTGTCAAATTTCTCTTTGCTAACCAGTTAAATTTATTTTCAATCAATTTTTTTCCGAAATTCAAGGTACTTCCGTACTTCTACGCCAGCGGAAATCGCGATGTTTCCAAATTTTGTTCAAAACTTTCTTTTGTTTCCAAATTTTGTTCAAAACTTTCTTTTGTTTCCAAATTTTGTTCAAAACTTTCTTTTCTCATGAGATATATTATTCAAGACGAAGAATTCAAAATCAAAATGAAAAAAATTGGGTTGAAGTACAGCTATGTTCGCTAATATTCAAGATATTCATTTAATAAAAATAAAAGATTTTCATGATTGTTATCTGGAGTGTAGAGGTACCTTTAGTTTAGAAAAAAACAGAGACCGGAAGCCGAATGATAAAGCTTACGCTTTCGGCTTTTAGCTTATGATAAGAATTATAAAGCTTAGGCTTTAGGCTTTTGGCTTTTAAAATCATATGGCTGTTAGAGCTGGCTTTTGGCTGGCCAAAAATACGGTGTTTTCCGGCTTTCAGCTTTTGGCTTTCAGCTTTTGGCTTTCGGCTTTCAGCTTTTGACTTTTATTACTGTAAAAATGTGTAAATTTCAATAATTTTTCAACCAAAATCAACAGTCAAAAGCTCCAAAAAGTAAAAAGGGAAAAGAATACCAGTCAATTTCACATCGTCAACTTCAAAATAATAATGGAAACAATTATTCAAAGAAAACAAACATTTGAATATCCATGCCCAGAACCATTATTTTCAATTTTCGAACTTTGAAAAAGAGCTGTGAGAAAGCCGAAAACATAAAGCTTTTGGCTGGCTTTCGGCTGTTGAAAAGCTGAGCTGAAAGTTAGCTTTTCGAAGGCCTCAAATTATCGGCTTAATCGGCTTTTCAGCTTTCGGCTGGCTTTCGGTCCCTGGAAAAAAGTAGGGTCCAGTGATGTCATAACGGCATTTTTTTTGTGATGTTATTTCGTTACGTTACAAATTTGTAATTAATGTTATTAGTTTCAGTATGTGTAACGAAAAAATGCTGTAACACAATTATTTAGAAATAACGTTATTTTCATTTTTCGTTACCGTTATTTCGTTGCAGGCAGAAAAATTGGGAAATTGTGTGGGGGACCTCACTCCCTTGCAAAAATGAAAATCATGATGTTTTTCTGCAGTCTGCACTGAAAAAATGAGAAATGAGAAATAAATAAAAAGTGTTGAAAAAATGAGAAATTTTACTCAAAAAATGAGAAATTTTATGAAAAAAGAGAGAGATTTTATCCAAAAAAATGATAACGGAACACCATTTACAAAATTGACAAAATTTATTCTAAAAAAATAATAATATTTATCACAAAATTGGGTAAAATTTATTGCTTAAAAATAAATTACCCAATTGCGTGATAAATATTATTTTTTTAGAATAAATTTTGCCAATTTTGAGAATGGTTTTCCGTTATTATTTTTTTGGATAAAATTGATTCATTTGTTTTTTCAGTGTAAAGCATAGCGGATTCCCCCAAATGAAATATGCACTTTATCACTCTGCAATCAGTTTTCAAGTATTCAATGTTTAGCTAATTTGTCAGATGTCAGATCAGTAGATCACATAATGTTCTTCAGCTTTGAGAAATAAAAATAGGAATACATGTTCTTTTGAAGTTTTGAATATTTCTGAATAACAATAGGTATAATAGAAAACAACATTCTAAAATCGAAATACCTAATCATAAATTTCACTTTTGTGATGACGCTGACGACCCATTATGTATTTCAATAATATCAATATCACTCCATTTCATAAAATTAATAAGTAAGTATAGGAATTTGAAAATTTCAAATTCATTTTTGACAAACTCTTTTTCATTATTTTTCCGAACTTTTTTCATCTCAATTTTTTTTTATCAGAGGTGGGTTTTTCAAAAAAAAAATAACGAAAAAGTAACAAAATTTTTTCGTTGTGCGTTTTCAAGATATATTGTAACGCTATTATTTTGTTACAGCTAAAATTCCGTTACCGTTACTTTTCTGTTACCTACATTGTAACGGAAAAAATTCTGTTATTTTCGTTATTCGTTATGTTACGTTATTTGTTATGACATCACTGGTAGGGTCATTCCATGTCAGTTCCTACGCAAAGTTAGAGGACCAGCGCCGCGCCGCTGCCGCAGCCGATTTTCTCAAAATTTTTAAGCCGCCGCCAACCGTATAAATTACGGTTGAGCCGCCATCAGCCGCTGCTTTGAGCATTCTGTTCAGCCATGGCTTAGCCAATCACCGTTACAGCAATACTAGAGTACTAAAGCTAGATGAGTATAATCGAGGTCCGCCATTTCTGTTGTCCGCAGGTTTGTTGATAAGTAGTTCGGTGGCGAATTCACTGAAGTGGGGGTTGAGGGGGATACATAACCGCAATAAGGGACTGTTCACAAGCATCGGAAATAAGAAATAAGAACTAAGAAATAAGAAATAAGCCGTGGTGGTGGTGGTGGTTTAGCTCATAACAAATCAAACATTTAATTCAATCCTTCATTCATAATTCGTATTTCACACTATAACATAGCTGCATCCATAAATATCATTTCGATGCTTCAATTACCGTTACCTAAATGACGCAATTTTGTCCAAATTTGTTGCCTATATTATTCATGAAATGGGTAAGAATTATGCCCTACTTTTTTTAATTATTTGGTGTAAAATATGTTGAGTACTTATAATAGGTCGTTGGCTGTTTTTTTTTTTTTTTTTTTTTTGTAGTGGATCTCTGAATCATTTAAGCATTGCACAATCTTTGGCAGATATCGCAAATTTCATCAAAGGTAAATATATACATACCAACCTACCTAGTACCTACATAATATCAATTAGCGATACCTACTGACTGCTCCAAGTTGAATTACTTTCATTGTTTCTTCATCAATAAAACAATGCTCTGATCCGCTGCATATCTGGTTTTATAATTGATGGGTTAGAACCAGGGTTTCAAAAACGTTAAAGTAAAAATGTGAATATGCGCGTAGTAATGAAATATAACAATGAAAAATCGAAAGGTTCATCAGAAGAGCAAGAAATGGGTAAAATGACGTTTTTTTAAATCAATTTCTTCATAAGGTGAATTAAAAAATGAACAGTCATTATTTCATAATGCAAAAAAATCAAAAACTAAAAAAGAATTTGGTTTTCATTTTTTTGTAAAATGTTGAAAAAATAACGGATGTTTTCATTTTTTTTTTCGTTTTCATACTGTTAGCGCTTGAGCAAAATTAGGACGAATTTTTATTTTGAAAAATCATACTCTTCTTCAGCATTCACATACAGGGTACAGATGAGAGGTGAATTTGAAAGAGAAAAAGTAAATAAATTTGGAGGAAAACGCTATATTGTCCGAAAATTTTCAAAAATTCGTCAAAAACTGTATGTTAGTATCTAAAATTTCTGAAAAACTGAGGCTAATCCGGTAAATGGCGACACTGAATGTGGCGACACTGTGAGAAATATTCATTTTTGAACTATTTTATAATTTTTTGTTTGTATAGGTATTAATTGTAATTTATAATAAAATTTTGAACCTACTATTATTTTTCGTTTACATGGGTATTGATTGTAATTCATAATAAAATTGTATAACAATCACTCATTTTTATTCAAAAAATTGCTAGAGTTTCTGCACAAGTAAATACGAGAATTTCACTATTCAAAAGCTTCGAAAACGTTGACTCCTGGAAGAAATCTAACCATCCATAGCGGTTTTCCGAGGGAGGGGGTGCCTTCATGAAAAAATCAGCACGAGGTCGTGATTACTCCTAGAGGTTAGTCACCTTCTACAACTTTTCACTGTAACATTTTTGACAGCCAAAAATTGCTTCATTTTTCTTTTTTTCTCAATTGCCTCAACTAATGTTCAAGTTTACTCGAGAATATTTCGAAAACTACGCCTCCCGGAAAAATCTGAATGCATCTATCCGATAGGAAATGTAATTCTCTACAACTTTTGGCATTGTCATTATGGTCTTAGAACGCTTAGATTTCTCAGAAATCTCACTTTTCGGTGAGCAAGTCGAAAAAAAAAGTATAATTTAGGAAAGTTTTAGCTGTAACTTTTTTTCTAAAAGAGATAGAGGTCTGCGGGTTGCGGCATTCGATTCAGTGTAAAACTTTCTATAATATTGGATCAAAAATTTTTTTTCTCAAATTTATGTGTATTGTTTTTGAAAAATCACCCCCCCCCCCAGCAAACTTTGGAAGCCACGAATGAGCATATTGGTGTATTTTGATGTCTAGAATCAGAATTTGGCCATGAGAACTGATTTTTTTTTGTCGACTTGTGTTATCGCAAAAATGATGTTTATCGGGGTATTATGACCAGCTGAACACGAATATGGGATTGTTTTTTTCATTTGGCCATTTCTCCCTACAATATTTGTCATTTTTTGCTCGAACCTTCATGTGCTAATATTCGACAAGTAAAGACACAATATAATCCTGTTCACAATGTAACAGGCAATGTGTTAGCTCTAGTGGTGCTATGCTTATAAGATGATGACGTACACTCATGAAACTGTGGGGATTTAGTAGTGGGGGTATTTTCAACATTGGCCACAATTGAGAAACTTTTTTTTGATTTTTGACGTACCTACTAAATTTCATTCTGTCCCACTGTGCTCCCCAAGTAACAAAAAACATGTAAGCATTTTTACCCATTTTACGCGTACTTTGGTAGCAACAATTAAAATTTTCTTCACCAAAAATGAACCGTGTTATGCCAAAAGCAACCAAGCGACATCAAAAATTTCATCAAAAAACAAACTAGAAAGTATGATGAATCCTAAAAAAGTTGAACAAGGGATGATAAGTATGAAAATTATGTACTCTGGTAACGTTAATCCATCAGTAATTCATGTAGGTATTTGGAAGCATAGGTGTTCTATGTTACCAGTGAGAAATTTGATAAAATTTCAGCACTTCAAAATTTGTCGCTTGGTTGCTTTTGGCATAACACGGTTCAAATGAGATTACGATAATATCTGAAATTAGAATCGATATAAAATAATATTTATGGGACTCAAACTTTTGGAACCCTATTTTAGGCCTATTACCCCCCCTTTTGAGTTCATATACAGTCGGGAGTATGGGTGTTGATTTTCCCTAAGTAATTTATTTTTATATAAAATATCCTTTCATCAAATTTATTTTCTGACAAAAGTTCCATTATATGTTGGTTTATATTATTTGTTGAAGGTGTGACTGAAGAATTCCATTTACCTAAACACATAAACTGGATTGCCTTTGGCTGCTCTTATGGAGGTACCTTGGCTGCATTGGCTCGACTGAAATATCCGCATCTAATTTATGGCGCAGTTGCCTCAAGTGCACCACTCATAGCTAAAGTGGACTATTATGGTGAGTGAAGAAGTACAATCTAAGAGTTGACCATGAAGATGGAAAAAATGAATATAGATATCGGAAAAAATGATTATATGTAGATATCTACAGATTCTATGGAATTTTTTCTATTTTGAAACACAGTCACTTTTATTTTTTAATGCTTTTTACCTAATGAGAACCTCAATTTTCAAACGTCAGGCATATTTTTATTATAGATGGGAAACAGTAACAGATTGTCTGTATAGTATATTCTCAATGGTATAGAAAAGGCGTCCGTTAAAATTGATTTTAGGATTGATTCTTGTTCTAGACGCTAAAAATAAATAAATCTCACTGGTATGCCTATTCCCCCGGCTTTCCCAGAGTCCACCACTCACAATATTTCAAACATGTGTACCGCCTGATCTATTGGTCTCAGTGTTGGGCCGCTCAAGGTTTTCTGCGCTTACGCTCCGCTCACGCTCATGCATGATTTCAATGCTCCGCTCGCGCTCCGCTCAATGAGTTTTTTTTACGCTCGCGCTCAGAGTGCTTGCGGTCGCGCTCAACATGCGCTCAGACCACTCCGGCTCATTACATACGCCCATTCATAAAAATAAAAAAAATCAATTTGTTGAGCTTGAGCGAAGCGAGGGCAACATTTTTTGTGAAAATAGACCTTCAAAAATTGAAAATTTGCTATTTTCCCCACATTGAGGTTTCCTAAAAGCCCAAAACGTGACCAATAATTTTGAATTTTTTTCCATTCTATTTCCTAGAACAGAATTTTTGAGCGCAGCTGAGCGCTACGCTCATAGCGCTCAGTATGAATTTTGCGCTCCGCTCTTGAAACAAAATTTCGCACTCCCGCTCCACTCACGCTCACTCAAAAATCCTTGAGCATTCATGAGCGCTGAGCGGCCCATCACTGATTGGTCTTAATGTATGTAAAATATTTCAAACAAAAGTTGTTCCTTAACACCTAATGTACCTACATTTTCATTCCTCCATTAAAATTCATTTTGAAGCACTCCTGTCCCCCAAATTTGGAAATGAAAATGTTTTGAGAAAACTTAAAAAATCAGGTTTTCTAAAAGTCTCAGGGATACAGAGACAGGCCAATTTGTAACTTCCAAAGGATTCAGAATTAAACTTCCTTTTCAATAAGTATATCGCGACCATTTCTCACAAAACAAATTTGCTCCAAAATGAATTTTGATTTTTGATGCCTATTGAGTTAAACTGTACATTAGATATGAACCGTGTTAAATCAAAAGAGACCAAGCGACAAATTTGAGAGTGCTGAGATTTTAACGTATTTCTCACTGGGAACACAGAATAAGCTTCTGAACACGTAAATTACTGATAGATTAATGTTACCAGAGTTCATATTTCTCATACATATTATCCCTTCTTCAACTTTTTCAGAAGTTATCGCACTTTCAAGGTTTTTTTTTGGTGAAATTTTTGATGTCGCTTGGTCTCTTTTGATTTAACACAGTTCATATCGAAGAACAAAAAACGTTTACATTTTTTTCATGGGCCCAACTTTTAAGATGAGGGGAGGGGGAGAGGTCCAATCTGTCTTCGAAAGTTGTGGAAGTAGTAGTATATATAGTAGTATATGGGGCACTCTACGGCACTTTTTGATCATTATATGGGGCACTCTACGGCACTTTTTGATTATGCTGAGAGAACCCACAGTAGCACATGGGAAGTTGGCAAATCGTGACATGTCAAACTGTAGAGTGCTTGGTGGGTTACACCTAAACGAGGTGGTATGAAGTGAACCTGACCTCACAAGGTCCCTCAAAGCAAACCTAACCTCACACCATCACTCACATTAAACCTAACCCGCCCATATAAATGCAATGAAATAAGGTAAAGGTAGGTACCTACTTATTATAAAATAATTTTTTAATTGAAATGTTTTTAAAAAAAACTTTTTTTGGATTTTTGTGTTTGAAATTTTTTTTGATGTTTTTATAAGTGAGAAAAATGAATTGTTAGAATAAACTTCGAGTAATTGAATAACTATACGTTTACTTTGAATAGTCATAGCAGAGATAAAGGTCCACCTTTGCCAAATTATTCTAAGAGGATAACTCTTCCTCTGAATGAAATAAACAGTGGTATTTCTGAGGCAAGTGTAAGCAACACTCCTGTTTTAACCACAATAGAAGAATCATGAACCATTTTACAATAGAAAAAAGAGAGAGAAGAACTATGGACCGTTTTGCAATGGAAAAAAGATAGAACTTTAAAAGCGGTACTCTTCGAAAGATTGGAAAGGTTTCTTCTCATTGATAGAACTGAAGTTTCTCAAAAGTGCACCTATCTCGGTTAAGTGTCAGAGAGATAGTAGCAGGACTAAATAAAGATATTGTATTAGGAACCAACTTCCTAATCACCCATGCTGCAGTACTCGATTTTAATAAGTACATTGTACTCAGGAAAGGGAAAGACTTGATGAAAATACCCATAAACAAAAAATGGCTAAAACAAATGGAATTACGAAATACAACTACCACAGGGATGGAAAACTGAAGAAATAATAGTTCCAGTTCTAGTTCTCAGTTCCCAGTTCTGATCATTCCAGTTCCAGTTCCACTTCCAGTTCCAGTTCCAGTTCCGGTTCTAAAGATTTTTTTTTTAGTTTTTATTGGCAATTCTTGGCTGCGGATATTAAAAAAATTAAAATAGGTACCGCGTAAAAACTGAAAAAAGAAAATTCTACATTGGATTGCTAATTATGTAATTGTTAATTAATTTGCTATGAGAGGGCCAGAATTAATCGGATACCCCATCCGTACCCGGTATTTTGATTTCTTTCATATTCACAGTCAAGAATTGCCAATAAAAACTAAAAAAGTATTGTCAGCAGTTCTCAGTTCCCAGTTCTCATCATTTCAGTTCCAGTTCCAGTTTCGGTTTCAGTTTTTCATTTATAGTTCCAGTTTTTCCCAGTTCTCAGTTCCAGTTCCAGTTCTGGTTTTCCATCCCTGAGTAGTAAGGTATTGTTTGGTTATCAAAGTAACTTAAGCTTCTATAATCTTCAAATGTTGAAACACTTATTCAAATGTTTTTACCTGTAACTGTGGTGTTGAAGCGGTCACCAGTATTTTCTTCCACTTTTTGGATTAGAAGTTTGTACTCCATCAAGGAAGGTATGAATATGGGTGGGATTTTAGGAGTAGCAGGTTCATTATTTTGTATAGGGCTCTTTGGAGCACTATGGTATTGGTGAAAACTTGTTGTTCATAGTTGTCGAAGTAGTTTTTCTAGATGTTGGTACACCAATCTTCTTCAGTTTTTGAAAGCCATATGAGGGTACTTGTTATTATCAAGAATATCATCAACGAGTAGTTGCAAATACATCGTATAATACCGTATAATACGGTATTTTAATGGTAATTTATTCTAACTCAAACTCCCACTCCAACCCTATTTTTTCACTGTGCGCATGCGCAGAGGAAATGAGCACATAATAATGGGGTAAAATACCGAAAATTATAAAATTATCATTAAAAATGTCTCAAACTTACATAAAATGTTTAATTTTTCAAAATTTCTTCGAGCACACGCTGATTTTTAGGGGATTTTGATCAAAATTTAATAAAATATGTATTATACGGTATAATACGGTATTTTATTTTTGTATAATACGGTATTATACTCGTATTATACAGCTGTATTATACGTGAATAAAATACCTTACATCTCTGGGTATGCTCTAAAATGTAAACTTCTTCTGCAACACTTGAAAATTGTGTTTCACATTGAAGAAAAAGTGTTGAACTTTATACTAGGTATATTGAAGCTTCTTCGTATCATACGGTATCAAATCATTTTCAGAATATGAACTAATTGTTGAAGAAGCATTAAAATCCTACAATTCAAAGTGTGTAGAAAGTATTACGCTTGGTTTTGAAGAAATTGCATGTCTCGTTATCAGCCCTCAAAACATAAACAATATCTCGCAAATGTTTCAGTAAGGACTACGTTCTCTTCCAATGAAAAATTACTGTAAATTTTTGTTTAATTGAAAATTTCTTAACAGTTTGAATGAATATTTGCTCAGAAATATTACCATTGCCAAGAGTGATATTGTTTATATCATGATAAATATTATCAACAGAGCTGTTCAAAATAATGATGCACACAGTATTGACATTTCCTTAGTTTGCAGTATTATGATTGAACATAATGGTACAAAGGTAAAAATTGTAAACCAAAATGTAGAAGAAATATTCATTATCAAAATTCTTCAAGGACTTATGTTTCAGTTGGGGGCTTTTGCTGAAATTAGAAGAAAGGATCTGGAATCCAGAGATGATAATGATCTCTTGACATCACCACTCATAAAAAATCAAGGTCCAGCATATTCTATGGAAGATTATGAGAGTAAGGTATGTACTATCAAACATTCATTATAGGTATCTGAATTCCAAATCTCTGGATGTTTACTAGTGTAGTGGTGGTGCTGGTGGAGGAACAAAGCAACAGGGCAATTTGGAATAATTTTTGACTAGGTAATGAAAAAGTCCTTCTTTTCACTTTCAATTGGAATGTTTTCGAAACTCACATGGATGTTTCATTTCTCTTTCTGATTCCTTTTCCACTTTCTTACATTAATCAAATTTCATCTCATTCTCTATTTCTTGATTTTTAATTTTACAGATAAGTCTAGCAATATAGTATATAATACCTAAAGACTGAAGTCATGGGGGGGTTATCTGAATGTAAAATTTAAGGATGGTTTTCAGAAGCTGTTTAGGCAGTCCATTCACTTTGAGAAGGCAACTTCTTAAAGCAATAAATTTCTGTTTGCTAAAACCAGTTAAATTAAATTTATTTTCAACAAATTTTTCTTCCGAAATTCAAGGTACTTCCACACCAGAGATAATTATAGCATTTCAAAATTTCAATCAAAAATTTCATTTCGAGTGAAAAATATAGGGCATGACGGGATTCGCGGGTTGCATACACACGCCTACCGCATTGGTGGATGAATTATCATTCACCAATGTAGGTAATATATTAAGTTGCATTTCTTTAAACCTTAATAATTTTTTTTCAATTAACACTACCACTTTCAAACTTACATAATATTGTAGATAATTTAACGTAGATTATTTTCCTTACTTCAAACACGTATGTGTTGACCAGTGTTCAACGAATATCCGAATATATTCGGATATCCGGATATTCGGAAAAAATATCCGGATATTTATTTACGGATGCGATTGGTCGTGACCCTTGTGACGTCCCCTTTTCGGTCAATTGACGATGGTGTCACTTGTCATGTGGGTTAAATGTTGTACCCCCATGAATTTTGCTCGCTGCTGATAACGCATTCGGGCCCCCTTCGTGTATACGTTCGGGAAAGATCGGATATCCGGATATAATATCCGGATATTCGCTAAATCCGAATATTTTTTCAATATCCGGATATCCTAATATTCGTTGAACACTGGTGTTCACTAAAATTTTTGAGATATTTTAATGTGAAGTGAAAAAAATGTGAAAAAATCATTGCATTTTGCAAGTAGAATGTAATTCTGCACAACTTTGGACTTTTATAACTTTTGTTCGGTTGGCGGGATAAGTTTCAAACCTACCCCATTTTGTAGAGAATTTTACTTAAATTAATTTCCTTATCTTAAACAGCTATGTACTCACTCAAAAATTTGAGGTGTTTTAATGTGAAGCGAAAAAAATACGTTTTCATTGCAAATTGTATCTATATTCTTTTCCGCTTCACATTAAAATAACTCAAAATTTTGTGTGAGCACATAGCTGTTTAAGATAAGGAAATTAATCTACGTAAAATTCTCTACAAGATGGGATAGGTTTGAAATTTGTGCCTCCAACCAAACGGAAGTTATAGAAGTTCAAAGTTGTAAAAATACGTTTTCGTTGCAAATGATTAAGTATGTATTTTTTTTGCACTTCACATTAAGATAACTCAAAATTTTGAGTGAGCACAACGGTGTTTAAAGTAAGGAAAATAATCTACGTGAAATTCTCCACAAGATGGGATAGATTTGAAAGTTGTGCCGGCAACCAAAAGAAAGTTTGAAGTTGCAAAAATACGTTTTCATTGTAAATGATATATTATATGTATTTTTTACAACTTTGAACTTTTACAACTTTCGTTTGGTTGCCGGCACAACTTTCAAACTTATCCCATCTTGTAGAGAATTTCACGTAGATTATTTTCCTTACCTTAAACACCTTTGTGCTCACTCAAAATTTTGAGTTATTTTAATGTGGAGTAATAAAGAAGAGTATCTATCTCATCGCAAGTTATTCGCCAAAGTAGTCGGCAAACTCACTTATGCAACCATTTATACACCTTGTGACGTCAACCCGTCATGCCCTATTATCTAACATGAAAAATTTGAAATTAAAATGGAGAAAAGTTGAGCTGTAATATATCTATGTTCACATTCTTCAAAACCTTTGATCTGATAAAAATTTTCAATTCTCATGATTTTCATCTGCAGTGTGGAGGTATCTTTAGTTTAGACAGAAAAATTTACTGAAAATGAATACAATTGGTTAGAAACGAGAAATTTGGCGCTTTAAGAGGTTGCCTTCTCAAAGTGAATTGACTAAAAAAGTAAGTGCACCACACGGATAGAAATCGTCCTCAGTGCGAGTACATTTAGACTCCCGTTCATTAATACATCTTCTCTCTAAGCATTTGGTGATATCTCATATCACAGTGATATCATAATCATATTGTGATTATGTAGGAGGTGGACTTGGCCTACACTGGCATTTCCTGTAGCATGCAGTGGTTGCACTGTATGTCGCCATGCGAAAAATAGTACCTGAGCCGCTGCTTGTGGATTCCTACGAGCAGCGAAGTTAGTACTTCAGACATATTCGTATTGAAAGGTACATGGTGTTTGCCCAATGAGACAGTATTTACTGTCTCATGCTGAGCTAATTTGGTTAATTCAGATGATTTGTCTATTCAGTTAATTCGTTATTTCGGTAAATTGTTCAAGTATTGTGCGGCAATATACGTATTTGTGAGTGATTCGTGTATTGTGATTTCAGAAAAACCCTAGTTTAAAGAGGGAGTTTACCTACCTCCTTTAATCTTTAACATTGGCGCCCTGGCACGTGGCTCCAGTACGTAGTCAGAGTGATCACCTGAATTTCCTCTGCTAGGCCCAGTGTTGTCGGGCGTTCGCGTTCTGAACGCCCGTTCGTTCAGAACGGGCATAGTTTTTACTATTTTTGAACGGAACGTGAACGAACGCAAAAATTAGTGATTGAACGAGGAAAGAACGGCGTTCAAAAAAAATGAATGCCGTTCATAAACTGAACGCCGTTCTCATAATTTTTCATTCATTTTGTGAATCATTGTTTGCAGTTTGCATGATAATTTGATCCAGAAAATTAGGGATAGATAATTTTGAAGCAGATTTAGACTCCCATTGATTTTTTTCATCAAAATTCAAAATTGATCAAAAGATTCCGTATTTTTTTTTAAAAAAAGGCAATGAACGGACGAACTCTGAACACTGAACGCGAACGCTGAAGGAACGATGAACGAACGCTTCCATTTTTTGAAAAAATTGAACGGAACGCGAACAAACGCTAAAAAATTCCTCTGAACGATGAACGAACGGCGTTCAAAAAAAAGGTGAACGCGACAACACTGGCTAGGCCGAAGGTGGACGAACCCAGCATCAGTGAAAATTCTGCGGATTTTTCACACATTTTCCAACATTCTTAATGGAAAACAGACTAGAGTTTACACGAGTCAAAGGAAACTCAGTGGCATTCAGACCAATTTAGTTTTCTCCCTTGTAATATTTTGTGTTAGTTTTAAGTTATGTTTATTTATAAGAAAAATAGAAATTGAAGGATTTAGCTCCAATTTTGCGTATGTGACGAAGACTACAATGGGATTGCATCATATAATTCCATTGACCAATCACAGTGCAGCGTTCAGCTCGTCTGAAGAGACAACCTCAACACGTTGCAACAACGGTTGAAATGTATTCGTTTCTATACATTATTACATCAGCTTTATACCAGACGAGGGCATGCACCATATAGATGTAGCTAGTATTCAAGATATTGCCAGCCAGATGCCACATTGTTGCAAGTTTTTATTTGTGAACGATTGTATTTACATCGTTACATTTAAATAAATATACAGATTTGTAATAAATAAAATACACGTCAAAGCCTATTTGAATTTATTGTACAATTATTTTGATTTAAAATAATTATCAAATTTCAGACATTTCACCAAGACAGAAAAGTAATTTTCTAAGAAACAACTGTATTAACATTGTTTCCAGTTAACACAATTCAACTAGTAATAAATAAAAATATATGTTTTTGCGTATTTGAATTTATTTAAAAATTATTTTGATTCAAAATAATTTTCTACTTGAATTTTTCCATCACTCATGAGCAATGGATAACATCAATAATTTAGGCGTAGACGAGATCAGAGTCGATTCCGACTCTGAGAACGAAATCGAAGTTGAATTGAAATAAGAATCAACAAAGAGGACCGTGTCAAGCCGCGTTAGCAGCTCGTACGCTCCTTCAAGAACAACTCCCGCCTAAAAAATCCAGAGCCAGGAGGTTGAATTTGCCGCCAAAACAAGATGCACTGGAAATTTTTTCAAAACAAGGAATATTAAACGAACAAGGAAATCTCCCTGCTCGGAATATTCAACAAGGTAATGAGAATTCTCAGAACCAAGAAAATTTTCAACATCAAGAAAAACAGCCGACTTTGACTATACCGACAGCTCAGCAAATAGTCGTATCCATTGAGGTTGAGAAACGAGCTTAGGGGGAATTTCAAAATTATTTGAATTCTGAACTGATTGCTCCCTCACCCCAACCAAATGAATCGACCACGACACCAGTAACAATTGAAGATTGTTCCAACACAGAAAATGACTTAGATGAACGTCATGAGAGTCCTCATGTATAAAATAAAGGAAATATTTCAGATACATCAGATCCGAACGATAGAACAATGATACCATACGTCCGAAAAGAAAATTTAACAAACAATTCGACAGCGAGAATTTCACCCGAAAAAATGACCGGACAATTGTCAGGTCAGAATTTTTGGGAAAATTCCAACACATCGATTTAAAACAATTTCGACAAAAATTTGCAAGGAGCATCCTCCGAGCATATTTTGAACGAAAGATAGCCCAGGATTTCGGACTTAGACAAAGACGGACCTGCCAACTGCAAATTATTATACGTGGAATGACGCTCACAATTGCCCAGATCGCCTCACTTTTATGTGAAGAGAAACGGGCAACTGGAACCTGTATCGGAAGAATATGGTAACAGATTGCTTGTAACATCAAATTTTTTACCACCACCCGCCCTACCTATGAATTCAAAGCACACGCAGGTAGTGGAGTACCTTTTGACACTACACGCGTGGATAGTGAAAGAAAGATCCCAAGAGCACCAAAGGGTATCCCATTTGGAGAATTTGGTCGATCTACATGAAAAATATAACTTATATTTCCATACGCATCTCGAAATTTTGAAAAATTTTGAACTTTGACCACCCCCCCCCCCGTGGGGCTATGTTTGGGTCATACTCAAAGATGGTTGAAAAAATTGAAATCAGGGTGATCGATAACCTATATTTCAACACCCAACTTGAAATTTTGAAATTTTTGAGATTTTGGCCTCCCTTTGGGGCTCAGTTTGGGTCCTACTCAAAAATGGTTGAAAAAGTTGATATCAACGTGATCGATAACCTATATTTACATACCTATCTTGATTCTTAGAAAGATTTTCTCTAAAATTTTAAAAATTCTGGATTGAATTTTTTTCTCAAAATTTTTCAAACTTCGTCTACGTCAATTTTTCGATACAAAAAAATTTCAGTCTCAAAAAATTGACCCAGACGAAGTGTGAAAAATTTTGATAAAAAAATTTTAGTCTCAAAAAATTAATGTAGACGAAGTTTGAAAAATTTTGAGAAAAAAATTTCAGTCTCAAAAAATTGACCTAGACAACGTTGAAAAATTTTGATAAAAAAATTTCAGACTTGAAAAATTGACGTAGACGAAGTTTGAAAAATTTTGAGAAAAAAATTTTAGACTCAAAAAATTGACCTAGACTGAAGCGGTAGCTTTAATACCTACCTAAATTGCGCCATTGGACATCGTATTTGCATAGACGAATACGTATCTGTTTGTCGGCAACGACAAATAGGTACCTATTCGTATATGTATACGAATATTATTTCTGTGTCCATTGTACTAGTCGATAGATATTTCTAAATTAAATTATCGTTTATCGCGTTGGCGACGTACGATACAATAGGCCCAACGTAGCTTCGGCTACGTTGAGATGCCTATCTAAATTGCAATCGTGAACAACTTGCTTTGTCGGCGAGTTGTTTACAACTTTCGAACTTTCGGTTAAGGAGAAAGCTTCATCTCGTATGTTGTCATTTCTGACCAATACGATTCGACTTTCTCCTCTTACCATTGACTTTACCCAATGAAAGACCTACCAAAGTTCATCCCTTCCCATTTTGCAACCGGTGCTTACGAAGTACGACTTAGTCGAACTTCGTAAGCTCGGCCTAGTATTCTTAGGAACTTTCGCTAGCTAATACGTTATTGCGTGCGAAAGTTCATCGCATCGTTTTATGTCACTCGCGTGTACGAGTAAATTAATTCACACTCTGTGCTTTTTTCATGTGCTCTTTGAGCTTTTTGTACTTGTGCTTTTTCGTGTGTGTAATTGAATTTTAATTACACGTCTATGATCGCGAATTGGTGTTTTTATTCCACGTGAAAAAGTATAAACAGAGTGTCAAGTACACGAACATGCGTTGAGTGGAATTAGGTATTCAGGGTAATTGAGTCGAAGACCCAAGACCTCCACCTATCTTCGGCGAATACATCGAAACCTACCAATCGGTACTACTATTTTCACCCAACTCAAGACGTAGTTGAAAAATTTTGATAAAAAAATTTCAATCTCAAAAAATTGAAGAATAAAGAAAACAATTTTGAACAATTTTGAGAGAAAAAATTCAGTCTCAAAAAATTGATGTAAAAAAAACTAAGTTTGAAAAATTTTGAGAGAAAAATTTCAGTCTCAAAAAATTGACCTAGACAAAGTTTGATAAATTTTGATAAAAAAATTTTAGTCTCGAAAAATTGACGTAGACGAAGTTAAAAAGTTTTGATAAAAAAATTTTAGTATCGAAAAATTGACGTAGACGAAGTTTGAAAAAATTTGAGAAAAAAATTTCAGTCTCAAAAAATTGACCCAGACGAAGTGTGAAAAATTTTGATAAAAAAATTTTAGTCTCGAAAAATTGACCTGGACGAAGTTTGAAAAGTTTTGATAAAAAAATTTTAGTATCGAAAAATTGACGTAGATGAAGTTTGAAAAAATTTGAGAAAAAAATTTCAGTCTCAAAAATTTGACCTAGACAAAGTTGAAAAATTTTGAGAAAAAAATGTCATTCTCGAAAAATTAACCTAGACGTGGTTGAAAAATTTTGATAAAAAAATTTCAATCTCAAAAAATTGAAGTACAAAAAAAAAATTTTGAACAATTTTGAGAGAAAAAAATTCAGTCTCAAAGAATTGATGTAGAAAAAAACGAAGTTTGAAAAATTTTGAGAGAAAAAATTCAGTCTCAAAAAATTGACCAAGTCAAGTGTTAATACCGGAAAAAAATTCAGGCCTTAAAAGTGGACTTGAAAAAAAAAATCACTCACCACCCACTGCAAATCCGTAAAACAGGGCCAGGTCTCGCCATACTTTGTAGTCCGTACCCGTACCAGCTAGTATCGGCTACGGTGCATTCACCAGTGTTACCCCATGTAGCTAACCAACATTGTTTTTTCCTTCAACGCTCAAACTGATTACAAAAATGAACTTTCACTATGTTATTTGCGCATCGCTATAGGTCCTCAGAAAGCTCAGATTGATCTGAAACTTTGCACGAATATTCTTCATGCATGTGAGGGTGATCTTTGACCACTTCCAAACTTCAACTCCTTTTGGTTTCTCAGTAATAAATTTATGAAAATGGGTGATTTTACACAAATTTGCATGGTTTTCCAAACTTTGAAAATTTTTACAAGTCGATCCCCCCGGCCGATCGACTTGAAATTTGCGGTAAAAAATACATTTTGACCCACAGAATCCGAATCCGCAATCAAAAACAACTTTAGAAACGTTGAAAGCCCCCAAATTTGGGGGGAGGGGCAATTTTCAAAATTTTTGAATTTTTCAACCCTTACGGGCATCTACACCATTACTAGAACCCATTCCCAAAATTTCAAAAAATTTTGTTAAAATAGCTTTTCTCCAGCTTCCCTTGAAGAAATTACCTCCAATTTACTGATTTTTCACGTTTTTTGGGGTTCTGTAACTTCGCGAGCTTTTGTCGTACGAAGTTCGTTCTTGTCTTAAATGAAAGAACTCAAAAATACAAGACACTTTCATACTTCACGATTTTTCGTTTTGAAACGCGCCTTCCGAGAAAAACACGTTCAAAAACGCGAAAATCGGGGTCGAACGAATTTTAGAATATAAGAGTCTGTTCGCTTCGTCATGTTGCGTTTACAGTCAGATATTCACGGTAGGGCGGGGTGAGTCGCGACCGCGACTCTTGATACAGGGCAATGGGAAATTTTTTACATAAAGTCACAGTTCTCACTAACAATAGGATTCGATTCTAACTTACGTGTTTAATGCTGCGTTGACATTTGAACTGGGCTAATGGACCTCGTAGTCCACCCCCCCCCCCCAAAGTGCCAACTATTTTCTTGATTGATTTATTTTTTTCGATTTTTTAAATGAATTTTTTAGTCGATCCTTCAATTTTAAAGTTGGACTAAACGTCATTAGAAGAAAATTTGTTCAGTTTTCAAACCACTATTTATTCTCATGACTGCATTTTTTACACGTTTTTTTTTTAGAAGCAACACTTGCCACTTCAATTTTTAAGATAGGCAACATATTCATCGAGGTTTTTTTTTTAGTGCTCCCGGTTATATCCAAAAATGAAGTATGGCAGACCACTCACTGAACACCCTGTTCGGCGCATTTGTATCTCCGCGAATTTTAATCGTATAAACTCGACATAGGGTCGGGGAGGACGGCTGGACTGGATAAGTATCATCCAACTACTCAATTCACTTTAAAGTTGAAACTTTGAGAATTTCTGTGTCTTCATGTAGGTATATCCACATAATTTGTTTATTAAAAAAATATTTTTTTGACGGGATGTTTATAGATTGAAGACGGGTAATTTAAAAAACTTTCAAGGAAAAAACATTTTTTTTTAAAGTAGGTAAGCAAAATATAACTTATTAACATAATTATTCTGCAACATTTCATTAAAAAAAATATCAGTTTAAATCGGAAATAAAAATAAACATTTTTTCACGGTTGATTCTCAAAATTTTATTGGTATTTATTCCTTATGTTGTTTATTTAATTTGAGAATCGATTTGTCTAACGCAATTCGATAATTTAGCTCTCCTGAAAAAGTTTGTTTTCCAACAAATGATCCCATTTCACACTGCGCGCACTCTATTTTAAATTAAAATATTTCATTACCTACTAAATATCAGCAAATTACTTTATTGATGTATATGTATTTTTCATTTCTATTTTTTCAGAATACTTTTTTTTGCCATGGTGTCAGTTGATATTGGTATCAGTAGAGGGTGGAGTTCGATTCGCGTTGTTTGAATTTAAACTCGAAACATAGCGTGTTTCCCTGCGGTTTTTTTTTTTTGTCAAACCCTTCATATCTGAACCTTTTGGATCACGAGAGCATATGGCGGATAAAATGAGAATTTCTTTAAAGTAGGTAGGGGCACTTGGTGTAAAACGACACATGCAACTATCTCGAAGTCGAAACCTACTGGAGCTCCGAGCGGAAACTTCGGTCAGCTATGCGTAAGTAGGTATCAGACCTACCAACTAACGTAGATTTGAGATTTGAGATTTGACCTGGTCCGATTTTAATAGCGGCTGTCTTTAAGGGTACGCTTCACAGTTGACTTTTTAGTTGGCGCATATGCAACGCTCACCAAGTCACCACTCTCACTCTCGTTCTCGTAGCAACGTAAAACGTAAAACATCTACGTCACAATAATGAACTGGTTTTTTTTTTCACCACATAATCACCAAGATATCACTTCATGATATCACATGTCACCAGGTGATATCTTGGTGATATCACTGTGATATCATAATGCTTAACGGGTTTGTAGAGAATTTCATGCTCCACAAAATGATTCTTAACCATCAAATTTTGATCAAAATTATGAGATACAGGTCAAAAAGAAAATTTTTGCGTCAGTTTACCCCAAGTGCCTCTACCTAAAAGCAATTCGAATTCCACGCCTCATGTTCTCTTATGGTTTAAAGGATTAATTCTGAAAGAATTACAATATTATTAAAAATGTTTAGAATTGATATGGCGGTATCAACGTTGTTCAGAAATAGGCCATTTTTCAAGCTTTACCAATTCAACTTTTTTATCTCCTGTAAAACATTTACTCACACCAATTGAAACGGAAGTTGAAATTTTATGCAGACCATTTTTTGGTCCGAAGTAAGTAGATTCATTTCTCTCTGAATATGTAGGTATTTTTTTTACCATCTCACTAAATTATTTAAAAATTGAAACATAGAATATCTATCATACCTCGATATTAAATTTTAGTAGATGAAATTTGAATTTTAAAACCACCTATAAATAAAATTTAAATGAATATTACATTTTTTCCCTTTTGAAGTTTCAGTGTGGAAAATTTGACTGAGAGAATTAACCATGCAAATTCGCAATACGGAGTGTTGGATTTCAATGCTGGTAACACATTATTTATTCATGGATCTCTTGATCCATTGCACAAATCTGGTTATTACAAGAAATCAAATGATTCCCTATATGAAACAATTTTCATCAAAGGTAACACTGCTTAAGATCAAGTTCTTAGACCATATAGTATTAACATAGACCGCGCTACGGTCCATAAGACGTATGTTGTTACGGTGTTCCAACATTAAACTGGGTCCACGGCGGAAAACGCGGAAAATGATCTAAAAACGAACTCGCGTCATTTGATTTCTCTCTAATTGTTTCTATGAGTCTCCATTGATAGTACAAATTGTTTGACTATCGATTTTCCGAATTTCGTTTGCAGCAATGGTCCCAATTCACGCGAATAAATACTGGGTGTCCACGGCGGAAAATACGATCAAAGCACCGAACTCGAACCAGAAATGAAGTCGTATCCTCTCATTTCGCTCCAATTTTTTTTTATAATTGGTGCAAATTGTCTGACTGCTGATGTGGAATAATTTCTCTTGATTTTTCCCGCAGAAATGGGCCCAATTTATGCAAAATAATTAAAAAAATATTGTTGGAACTCGCCACTTATCAGTAGCGCGGTCTATGTTAATATTATATGGTCTAAGATCAAGTTATTCAATAGAGACTGCAGAGTAACGCTGGTTTGCCTATCGCTAGGATTTATATCCGCGGTCAAATAGAGGAAATTCGGTATGCACCATTGCCATTCTAGGGCTCTACTACACAGGTCGACATTTTTTAACTTCTGAAATACTGTTTGAAGTTTAATGAGTCATTTTTAATTTTTTATAGGATTTTTTTTACGCTGGTCACGAAAATAAGTAGTGAAAAAATTCCATCACCCAAGGATTTACCCCAATTTGAATTTTTTGTTGAATAGTTTTTCTACTTTTTTCGATAACTTTTGACACTTAAACTCGTTTTTCTGAAAAAAGGAAGGGTTCTTCGGAAAAAATGAATAGAACATAACTGGTAAAGCATATAATTTTCTTTCTGTACAGAGCAACTAGTTTTTTCTTAAGAGTTTTCGTTTTTGAGATATTTTCAATTCAAAAAAATAAGTTAAACTTGGAACTTCCAACTAAAATATCTCGAAAGCAAAGCCTTTCTAAGAAAAAACTAATTGGGCTCTACAGAAAGGAAATTTTACGCTCTACAATTTATGTTCTATTCATTTTTTTCGTAGAATCCTTCCCTTTTTCAGAAAATCGACTTCAAGTGTAAAAAGTTACCAAGAAACAAGAAAAGTAGTATAAGGGTAATTCTCTGAAAAATGACATATTTCAATGTCGAAATATTTTTGAAAAAGAAAGTTCTTTTGGGAATTTTTTTGAAAGGAATTGTAAATATGATCACCCCTAATATCATTTGTGGCATTGGGCTCAAGTCATGTCCACGGAGGGAGGGGAGGGGAGGTGTTGACATTTTATTGACCATGGCCTAAGAACTTCTTAGGCCGTGGCTCGTTTGCAAATTGCTTTTTGGCGATTGTTTTTTTTGATCCACTAATTCTAAAAGTGTCAGTGCCAAATTAATTTTTTTTTTATAGGAAAGCCAAAAAACGTTACAAAATTTGCATACATTCCAGATTTCAAACTCATCTGGAAGAGGTTTTGTAAGAGGTAGACTTGGCCTTACTGGTCTATTCTGTCTGTATAGTGGCTGCACTGTATGGTGTAGCACAAAACGTAATTCCTACCCAACACCCAAGCCGTGGCTTGGGTGCCTAGTTAGTACATAAACGTATTGAGTCAAGCGCAGAGTTGTGTATTCGTAGCCACATTTTCGCCATTATCAGGCCCAAAAGAACACACATCTTAATGTCGGTAGACGTCTCTTTTTTAGTTATAACTTTTTTCTGAGTGGATAAATTGAAATTTTGGAATAAAATTATCTATCTGTTGGTGTATTTACTTTTGTATTTTACTTCATAGGGAGCTGGTAAACTGGAAAACAATGCGAAAATGTTTTGAGATTTCTGTGGTTTTTTGACCAAGAGCAAAATCAATTTGAATTATAGAAAACTATATATCGTTGGAAAGAGCATAAAAAATGCTGCATTTTGTCCATTGAAAATATCGATTTTAGAATTATAGTTTTTGAAATATATTTGAGTCAATACTTTGCACTATATTATTTCAAAAACTATTATTCTGAAATCGGTACTTTCAATGGACAAAATGTAGCATTTTTCATGCTCTTTCGCCTCTTTCCAACAATATATAGTTTTCTATAATTCAAATTAATTTTACTATTGTATTTTTCAAAAAACCAAAGACATCTCAAAACGTTTTCGCATTGTTTTCCAGTTTACCAGCTTCCAAAGAAGAAAAATACAAAAGTAAATACACCATAAGATAGATAATTTTATCCTCTACAACATTTATTTCAACTAAAATTTTAATGTATCCCCTCAGAAAAAAGTTATCTACAAAAAACTACAATAAAACACAAAAATCCCATTTAATTATGTGTTGATGTGGGCCTGATATCACTGCTGCCAGGTCGAACGGTTCTGGCCTGGAACAATAGAGTAGGTTGTGGTAAATGATGTAATTTTGTCCAAGTTATGCCCTACTGTTGCCTATTTCATAAATTAGGTAGTTACGTTACACATATTAGGTGTAATATCGTCCCACTAATGTTAAAACTGTCCAAGTGCCATTTTTCATTTTTTACAGGAGAGCTGAAAAACATAACAAAATTTGCATTGTGCTTATGGACTTTGCAAATTTTAAACTCTTTTTTTTAGGATTTAAATTATTTTAAGTTACTTTTTTTATATTTTAATCGATGCAGCTTGATTCGCTGAATCCAAAATTATAAAAAAATCTGTTTTGAAAAAAGTGGCACAGACGGTTTTAACATTAGTGGGATGATATATACTCCTATACATATATCTATTTAATTGATACTTTGATAGATATGTTGATCTTGGTTTAGAGGAGCACGCCACCATGCCGGGTTGAGTATTAAGTACAAAAAGTTGTACTTAAGCATGAAGTGGGAAAATTTTTTTTTCTCAATTTTAATTAAATTGACAAAATTTTTCAATTTTCTTGTTTATTACAATTTCATAAAAATTTTGGGCACATTTCGCGAATTTTTTTCACCCCTTGGAGGGCTGTAGCCTAAAAATTCAAAATTTTAAGAAAAAAGGCAAGTAAAACATGGAAAAATTGAAATTAGCAATTTTTTCGAGTGATGTAATATAGAAATCTATGTTTTCGAGGTCATAGAATGCGAATTCGTCCATGTTTTCCCATTAGGAATGATGGGTTGGGTGGTGGAAGAGGAGGGATAGGGTGGGAGTGACACTTGGAAAATTTCAATTTTTCGAGTGATATATCGAAATCTAGGTTTTCGAGGATGCAGAACACGAATTTGATAATATTTTTCCGTTTGGAATTCAAGAATTGGATGGGGGAGGGATGGTGGAGGAGAAAATTGGAAAATCTCAATTTTTCAAGTGATATATCGCAATCCATGTTTTTGGTGACGTAGAATACGAATTTGACAAAAAATTTTCGTTAGAAATTCATGAATTGGGTGGGTGAGGGGGGGAAGAGAAGGTGGTGAGACTTGGAAAATTTCAATTTTTCGAGCGACATATCGAAATCTATGTTTTTGAGGGCGTAGAATATGAATTTGACAAAACAAGAATTTGGTCGGGAAGGGGTAAAAAATGGTAAGACTAGAAAATTTTCAATTTTTCGAATGATATATGTCGAAATCTATATTTTCGGGGGTGCAGAATACTAATTTGACAATATTTTTCTCATAGGAATGAAGAGTTGGAGCAGAGAGGGAGTAAGACCTAGCAAAATTTAATTTTTGTAATTTCCTCGAGTGATATGTATATCGAAATCAACATTTTCGAATGCCTATAATACAAATTTGACCATATTTTTCTCTTGGAAATGAAAGGTTGTGGTGAAGGGTGGGATGTAGGTAAGACTTGGGAAATTTGAATTTTGCGTTTTTTCGAGTCATGTTTTCGATCGAGGGTGTAGGATTTGAATTTGGATGTACCTATTTATCTTTTACGAATGAAAGGTTAAATTGAGTGATGGTAGGCAGGAAGGAGTTTAAAATTTTGAATTTTGCAATTTTTCGAGTGATCTGTCGAAATTTATATTTTTTATTGCGTAGGATACTAATTTGGCAATTTTTTTGTCTTGGGGATGAAGGATGGAGGTGAGAAAAAGGACGAGTCTTGAAAATTTTCAATTTACAATATTTCTGAGTAGGTAACCTAACGGAATCTATGTTTTGAATATATCACTCGATAAATTGCAAAATTAAAATTTTCCAAGTCTTCTCTCTCATTTTTCACGCCAACCCTTCATACCTACGAGAAAAATACTGCCAAATTCATATTCTTCGCCCTTGAAAATGTAGATTTCAATATATTGCTCGGAAAAATTGCTAAATATAAATATTCGAAGTCTGTCGTCATCCTTTTACTCCATCCCTACACAACCTTTCATTCTTAGTAGAAAAATATTATTTTCTAAATTTGTATTCTACGCCTTCGAAAATATAGATTTCGTTATATCACTTGGAAAGTTATCACCACCCCTACCCCGTCCCCCAATATTTTGATGCATTTGCATTATTGATGTCATTGCACAGTAAAATTGCTTGATGAAGAATCCGATTTGTTTTAATCTGATAAAATCTGATGACATCAGTCTTTCTTTTTTACACATTTTACGATCCACGCATCCATATACGTATGAATACATAACATCATATCTAATCATATCTGATCATATCTGATTAAATCTGGTGACATCAGCTCTTCTTTTCGTAGCATTTTACAATCTGCGTTCACATGCATATGAATACATAAAATTATATCTAATCATATCTGATCACATCTCATTAGATCAGATTACATCAATTATAATTTAAGCACCGCCATATTCCAGGGAAATATTTTCATTCTCATATAATTACATTTGAATATATCTGTTCAGACACAATCATATCTGATAACATCTGATCATATCCGACTAAATTTATCTGCTTACAAATTTTGAGATATGATCAGATAAAATTAGATATCATCAGATATGAATAGATCTAAAAAAATTTCATCGGGTATATATGTTATACCTAAATCTCGCAATTGCTGAATGCACGCATTAGGCAATTTTTTGCCAAATGCAGTCATTAGGCAAAAAAGCTGCCTAATGTGCGCATTCAGCAACAAAAATGGGAAAAAGTGCGCGATTTAGGCAACGACTATTTACACAATACAAATTTTAAATAAATTTTTTAATTATTAGATTAATATAGGTATCACAGTCATGTACGATTGCATAGAAAAAAATTACAAATACTTAGTAACTTTAATTGAAAATATGTTAACGAGTCACCATTTTACAAAAATTATTTCATTTCTATGTAATAAATTTGACCAATTATCGCTATAATTTTATTTTCCAAATTGATTTTTCCAACTTTGTAAATTGTGTCACGTTATTATTATTTTTGGATAAAATTTATTATAAAGTAGGTATATTTTCCAGTGAATAAAAATAGGAAAAAAAAAATAGAATTAGCACGGTAGAGGAACAAATTAAAGATTGCAGCATGACTTATTCGTTGGGTGGCAAGCGGACTGGCACAGCACACCATTTTTGTAACATCGGCATCGTTTAGAGGTGCATGCCTGTGTACACAAACACCTCTGATAGCCTTGTCCGGTACCTACTTATTTTTGCAAGTGGCACTTCACCTATCGTCAGTGATTTATGCGTCGTCGCTGCAAAATCATTCCGTTCCAATTTATTTTCGACAACTCGCCATTTCATTCCGATGGTATATTTTCCTTCTATCTCTTCGATGACAACCCTGATTAAATTTGCTGGCTCACTACATCCTCTATCAAATTGAGGAATAGGGATAAGAACACAATCACCAACCGACACCTTAGGCAGTTTCCATTTGATCTCAGCAGCATACCCTCAGCCTGAGTAGCCAAGTTTTTGGCGGCAATTTCTTGATTTCTTGCTGCTGGATGATTGTATACTGCAGTAGAAATGTAAAGAAGGCAAGTAAAGAGAAATGGTATTGAAAAAAGTTTAGTTGAAAATTGGATCCGTAGGTACCGGACAAAGCTATCAGAGGTGTTTGTGTACCTACACAGACATGCACCTCTAAACGATGCCGATGCTACAAAAATGGTGTGTTGTGCCAATCCGCTTGCCACCCAACAAATAAGTCATGCTGCAATCTTTAATTTGTTCCGCTACTGTGCTAATTCTATTTTTTTTCTATTTTTATTCACTGGAAAATATACCTACTTTATAATAAATTTTAGGTAAGTATCCAAAAATAATAATAACATGGCACCATTTACAAAGTTGGGAAAATCAATTTGGAAAATAAAATTATAGCGATAATTGGTCAAATTTATTACACAGAAATGAAATAATTTTTGTAAAATGGTGACTAGTTAACATATTTTGAATGAAAGTTACTATTTGTAATTTTTTTCTATGCAATCGTACATGACTGTGGTAGGTACCTATATTAATCTAATAATTGAAAAATTTATTTAAAATTTGTATTGTGTAAATAGTCGTTGCCTAAATCGCACACTTTTTCCTAATTTCGTTGCCGAATGTGCGCATTAGGCAATTGCGCGATTTCGGCATAACATATATAATCAAAGATTGGTACTACCTATGTACTTACTACTTACCTACTTAAATTATATCTACAATGTTCATTTTAGGGGCATCTCATTGTGCTGATATAAGTTCACCTTCAGATAGAGACGTCCTAGAATTGAAAAATGCTCGCATTAAAATATTCCAAATATTAAAAAGGTGGTTGGAAAAAAATCCACTTCATCAGCCTAGAAATTGAAAGCTGTATGTAATTCACAATAACTCGGAATTGAAAGCTCGGCACCAAAAATGGACACCGGATTTGGAATCAGTAACCTCGAATTATTTGAAAAAGACAGTAAAGACACTAACCCAGACTTTTTTTGAAAAACATGAAAATTCAAAAAAAAAAAACATGGACTAACCACCTTCTCATTTTTTGCTCTCGATTGAAGTGCGAGGTGTCTAGGGGTGCATTCACTTTGGGTTTGAAATTATGTTTACACAATTTGAAATTGTGTATAAACATTATTTCCTCGTCGTTTCTGAATGATTTCAATCGATCATTTTGTCACCTTACCAAAATTAAATGGCTATTTTATAGTAAATCAAATGAAAAAAAAAGTGCTAACAAGGGGTGCGTTCAGCTTGAGTTTGAAATTATGTTTACACAATTTCAAATCATCAACAAATTTTCAATATCGCAGCCAATTGTAAGTTATGAAACACCAATGTATGGAATATAGATTAATTTTGAATCAATTTTTTTCATGGCTATAGAAATCATGATTTTAAAAAATTCTCATGCCAGTGACTCGACCACTAAGAAAAAAATTTTGTCATTTTTTTACCCACATTCATTTCCTGAATTTGATTCTAAAAAAAATTCTTAATTTCCCGCTCATTTTTCCACCAATACAAATTATCTTATTCTTATTCTACTCGACGAATATGTAACTTCTAACCAAATTCGATTTTTTCGGCATTCTTGTCTAAACAATTGATAAAATGAACCATCAATTTTCTAGGTACAAACCAAAGAAAAAGTTGCATGTAATTTAAAACGTTCGAAATTTTTGTAAGTAGATTGTAAATGAGTTTTTCTCTTGTTCCAATTTTTGTATTCTTTAACTTTGATTTAAAATGTTTTGAAATTAAAAACTTTTTGCTTCAATTTTTTTGGCGATTAGATATACATGATCAGATCAATGCGAATCCCATAAATTTGAATATTACAATTTGCGGTTGGTCACACTGATCGAAAAAAATTTTCAAAATTTTCTTCAAAAATTAGAAAAAAAAATTATAAAATTGTCCGGTGTCAAAGTAATCAATTCGAGGCCAAATACAATTTCACAACATTGAAATTTCGCGATCTGCAACTTTTGGACCCCCGGGTAGCAGAATGGGTTTTCATTTTCGAGAGGCGGCAATTTCTCAGGGGGGTGTAGAAACTCAAATCGCACCTTTTTAGTGCTCTATCGTGAATCATACGCCATATTTTCGAGCTAAAAAACAAAAAACCGCGTTTTTTTCAAAAGGAGGTGCCCTTTAAGAGCCCCTAGCTCCCCTCCCTCTTCACCTAGGGGGCTCAAATTTTTTTTGGGTAGTCTCCGATGATGACCCAACAACCCCAGCGAATTTGGTTGAAATCTGAGATATGTTTTTTTTTCGCGATCCACCCTAATGTATACAGTATACATACACAAAATCCCAAATTGAATGCAGCCCAGAACGCGCGTTCGAACGGAACGATAGCACTTTTTGGAAAATTTCAGTGATGGGAAACTGGAACTGGAACTAGAACTGGAACTTGAAAAAAACTGGAACTAAAATTGAAAAACTGGAACTGGAACTGGAACTAGAACTGAAATGATGAGAACGAGAACGGAAATCTGAAAACTGGAACTAGAACTAAAATGAATTTCAGTTCTATACCAGTTCCAGCAGTTGCAATTTTATTATTTAAAATATGACTTGACAAAGCTAAAATTTTGATGTTGAAATTTACCAAACCACATTCAATTAAAAAAATTTTACTAAAAACCCCAAACCTTGAAAATTTATGTCAAAAAGTGAATAAAGAAGAATATTGTGTTGTAAACTCGAAAATTTCATCTAATTATAGACGTTATTCTCATACATTAGGTATTCAAATTTTTTGTTGAAAAATTCAGGGGTTATCTTAGTCACAACATTTTTGAAAAATATTACTAATGACAATGACTTTTTTTCTAGAATTCTTTTGTTTTGAGCTTGAACTAGGGAGGTAATTGACCTGGCCCTGTTTTACGGATTTGCTGTAGGTGGTGAGCAGTTCTTTTTTTTTTCAAAGTCCCCTTGATTGCACTCAGAATTATTTTCAAACTAGTTTTTTTCCTATATAATTATGTTTTAAACTTCCAACATTTTTTCAACGCAATTTTTCAAGTCCAAAATTTTTTGCTCAGAATTTTTGAACTTCTACATTTTTTTCAACGTAAATTTACAAACTCTGAATTTTTTTCCTGTACATTTTTCAAGCTTCTACATTTTTTTTCAACGAAAATTTACAAACGCTGAATTTTCAAACTTCAATTTTTTTTCAACGTGAATTTTCAAATTCTGAATTTTTCTCCTGTAAATTCATCCCTCAAAATTTTTCAAACTTCAACACTTCTTCGTAAATCGGAGTCTTCTTCAGGAATATTATGAAAAAGTCAATTGAAAATTATTTTTCACACCTACATTAATTGAAAATGATAAATTATACAATAAAAATAATAAATAAATGTCTTTATTGTATTTTTCATTATTTTATTTTCGATGTTGTTGTTAAAAATAATTTTCAATTGTATTTTTCAAAACATTCCTGAAGAAGACTCCGATTTACGTTTCAGAAGTTTTGAAGCTAAAAAAAATTACAAGAAAAAAGTTCATAGTTTGAAAATTTGCGTTGAAAAAATGTAGAAGTTTGAAAAATTTTGAGGAAAAAATTTTAGACTTGAAAAATTTACGTTGTAAAAAATGAAAAATTTTGAAGTTTAAAAAATTCAGAGTTTGAAAGTTTGTTGAAAAAATGTAAGTAGAAATAGGAGTTTGAAAAATTTTGGACTTGAAAAATTTACCTTGAAAAAATTTGTAGTTCGAAAAATTTACAGGAAAAAAATTCAGAGTTTGAAAATTTACGTTGAAAAAATTTGAAGTTTGAAAAATTCTGATCAAAGAATTTTGGACTTCAAAAATTGTGTTGAAAAAATTTTGAAGTTTAAAACATAATTACCTATACAGGAAAAAAACTAGTTTGAAAATAATTTTGAGTGCAAAATCAAGCGAACTTTGAAAAAAAAGAACTGCTCACCACCCACTGCAAATCCGTAAAACATAGTCACTTAGCCAGATAATAAATTGTACTTTGAACTTTGAATCAGAAAAAGAAAAACAACAAAGTTCAAATTTAGCAGAAAATTTTGCATTTTTTTGTCCTTCAAAATTTAAAAAAGGAAAAAAACTGAAATTTTAGAACTGGTATTTGGAACTGGAACTGGAACTGAAAACTGGAACTAAAAAATTTTGAGAACTGGAACTGGAACTGGAACTGGAACTGGAACTAGAACTAAAAATTTTTGAGAACTGGAACTGGAACTGGAACTAAAACTAATATCATTTCAGTTTCCCATCACTGGAAAATTTGAATGGAACAGGAACGAACGCTCATTTCTTTCAGATGTATTCTGAACGGAACGCGAACGGAACGCGTTCAACTTGCGAACGAACGAATTGAACGAGCATTCAAATTCAGGGTTTTGTATGTTTATATTTTGGAAATTTCTAAAGGAATAGGCATTCATTTCGGCTGTTTTGTTCTATTTATGAAAAAAACTAATGAAAACTGAAAAATTTTCCACTCGTATCACTCATAATGTACTAACCTGCATACGAGTGGAAAATTTTTCATGCGTTAAGTTTTCAACACGTGTTGAAAGCTGAACGCAAAGGGAACGCAAACGAAATGTGAACGGAACGGGAATGGAACGGGGTGAAAAGGCCATGAACGTGAACGGAACGCGAACGCAGTTTGATGGCAAATGGCATATAAGCAAACCCTACCCCAGTAGGCTGCATCACATGAACGAACTGAACGAACGTTGATTCAAACGACATGTTACGATATTGTGATGAATTTTTATTTTCATTTTAATGGATTCAAAAATCAAAATATTAAAAAGATACACAAAAATAGAAAAAAATGGTTATGCACTTGATATTGGAAAATAGAAATACAAAGAGCCAAATATAGTACTTTTAATTATGGTATGGTATTGAAATATAAAATTCATCAAAGTCTGCATAAACTGTAACTGCCAGTACCAGTACGGCAGTACCTACTTTGACAATATGATTTCATTTTTAAATTCTGATCAGGGTTTTAACTCTCAAAAACGGCCCTATTTTGTTTTTGATAAAATTAAAACGTTTCGTTTTTTTAGAAACTATTTTTTCGTTTTTGTATTTTTTTTTTAAATTCGAAATGTGAATACATACAGTGAATGATAGTTGTAATTCAATTTATAAGGCGAAATCTTGAAAAATTTGGATTTTTCAATCATAATCAGAAAAAACTGAGATTTTATAGAGAAAAGAAACACGAAAAAGAGAAATGAACCTGTCCTTTTATTTTTCGTTTCATGGGATCATGATTAAATGAAATAATGGTTCATTTTTTATTCCAGTTTATGAAGACATTCATTAAAAAACACGTCATTTTCCCCGTTTTCTTGCTCTTTTGATAATTTTTTTGACGTTTCATCGTCATAAATGTCATAATATTTAATTACTATGTAACTATGTAAATGAACCATCATTCAGGGCTTTCCAGCCAATCTTCATTGACTTTTGGCTATCGGCTATTTGCTGAATTTTTTCATTAGCTGAAATAAAGCTGGCTATTGGCTACCTAAATTCATTGGCTGTTGTTTGACTGGCTATTGGCTGAAAAAGCATGTGGCCCCTTGAATTACTCGTCACGATGTGTACATGACCATGGTAAAATCAAAACTTCATAAAATATCATTATAAATGAAAAATTCGAAGAAAAAAACGATACAAATATATTCATGGTTGAAATATAAGTACAAAATTTAATAATTTTCGATAAAATCATCGAGTAAATTGAAATTATAAACGACTGAAAATCGGAAAATCATTGGCTGGTCATCGACTGGCTACCAGCTAAATCTTTTTTATTGACTGGCTATTGGCTATTGGCTAAACCCCATTGGCTACCATAATCTATTGGCTATCGGCTTTAAACTATTGACTGGCTGGAAAGCCCTGCCATCATTTACTCATTAAATCATGAACATGATCCCATGAAACGAAAAATAAAAGGAAAATTAGTTCAGTTTTCATTTTCATGTTTTTTTTCCTGTACCTATAAAATCTTCAGCTTTTTTTTATGATTCTGATTGAAAAATCCAAATTTTTCAAGATTTCGTCTCATAAGTTGAATTACAACTACTTTAAATTTTAAAGATGATGAACCATAGTTGTTCGAATAGTATGAGCAATGAACGATTCTGCACAAGGAATACGCGTGATTGCAGCCCACCGGGGTAGGGTTTGCTTATATGCAGGAAGGCGTGCTGAACGGGAACGGAACGCGAACGCAAAAAATGCGAACGCTGACATCACTGTTGTCCGTCCAACATAGCATGACACAAATTGTGTCGGTTTCCTGATCAAAAAGCAAACAAAATTTTGATTTTTTCCCATTTAACTACAGCAATTTTATTTTTGGCTTTCGAATATTGAAACTGACACAATTTGTGTCATGCTATTTTGGACGGACAATAAACATAATTTCTAACCCAAAGTGAATGCGCCCAAGGATGGGGTATAATTGGCCACACCCGGTAAGCATTGCGATATCACTGTGATATCACAGGGATATCACCATGTGATGCGTGATATCAGGCGGTGATATCGCTGCGACTTTGTGGTGATATTAAATCTTCCCAGCAAACCTATCACATTGAGATCACAGGGATATCACCGGTGATATCACCAGAGTGTCACCGTGATATCTCTATGTGATATCTCTCAAAAAAAAATTATAATTTAAATCGAATTTCTATATGTGTGTACATTAGATAGGAATAAAACATTGGGCATTGGCATTTTTGGTAAAAAATTTAACCAATTTTTAACATTTAAAAAGAGTTTGAAAATTACTTTCAAAAATCAAAAATAAATTAATTGTCTTCTTCTGCAGGCTAGATGAAGATGAGTTTCTCTAAGACAAAAATATTTCACTTCTTTTGTGAAGTTTAGTCATCTGCAGTTAAGTGAACATGCATAGAATGACAAACTTCAATGAAATTTTTTCCTTCCTTATATAGAAATCCGCAACACATTTTACCAGCGAGAAGTAAAAATGGCCATGTTGAGATATATGTCAACAAACAATATCAAGGGGATATTTCAGTATGATATCCCTGTGATATTTTTTGTTGATATAAATATGACATTCATATCTGAACATGATATCACCAAGATATCCCTGGGATATTATTTTGTGATATCACAAGAGATTCACAAAATGATATCACGGTGATATTAGTTATCACAGAATGCTTACCGGGCAGTGAATTCATTGGTGGTGTTAGTTTCCACCCATGGGAGTAGTGGTACATTCATCCTCAACAGTTTAAATCTAATTTTTCTATCACCTCGTATCTTATTTCTATCACCTAAGTAACTTATTTCTATCCATTACAAATTATATTCGATTAATCTTGCGCATTTATACTTTTTTAATATCTTGTATACTTTATTTTACAAATTATCTAGCCTATAAATATTATTATCACAAAATAAAATTGACATTACATTAATAACTTGAAAAAATACAAAATTCAAATTTTTCGGTCCCACCCCTCCCTCGCCCTTCTTTCCCCCACCCCCTCATCCCTAAGCAAAAAATATTGCCAAGTTCGAATTCTACGCCTTCAAAAACATAAATTTTCACATGTCACCCAAAAAATTTTTTAATTTTGATTTTTTCAGGTTTTACTACCCTTTTCCCCCTAAATTTTGATTTTTTGGGCTCCAGCCCGCCAAAGGGTGAAATAAATATCCGTGAAATATGTCCAAAAATTTTATAAAATCGAAATATACAAAAAAAAATTTCCTCAAAAAAATCAAAATTGAGAAAAAAATCAGGGCTGCGAAAACGAATGAGAACAAAAGTAAACCACTCCACCAAATTTGGTCGAAATCCAAGATATGTTTTTTTTTTCGAGCCACCCTAATGTACGATGAAGTAATGACACTCAAAAAACATCAAATTTACTAGTCATACTCTTGATGTATTTCCAGTGTAATCACATCGTCGTACAAACTGCAATCTCACCTCAAATTTACAACCATATTTTTGTTGTGAATTTGCAGTGGTCAAAATACTTCAAATTTACGTGTGATGTTTTTGTTGTAACATTGTGGTACCTAGAATGATGTGTTCACATCAAAAAAACGTTGCAGTATTTTTGAAGTAATACTTCGGTATGAACGATGAAGTAATGACGCTGAAAAAATATCAAATTCACTAGTCATACTCTTGATGTATTTTCAGTGTAATCACATCGTCGTACAAACTGCAGTCTTACCTCAAATTTACAACCGTTTTTTTGAGGTGAAATTGCAATATGTACCGCAGTGAATCTGCTCAAAATACTTCAAATTTACAAGTGGTATTTTTGTTGTAATATTGTGGTACATGGAATGACGTTTTTACACCGAAAAAACGTCGCAGTATTTCTGAAGTAAATTCGTGGTAGGTACATTGTCATCATTACTATTGTAAAACCTCAAATTTACCAGCGTTTTTTTGAGGTATTACCGCAGTATGTACGATGAAGTAATGATGCTCAAAAAACATCAAATTCACAAGTAGTATTTTTGATGTATTTTCAGCGTAATCACATCATTGCAAATACTACAATTTTACTTCAAAAAAATGCATGTGAATTTGATGTTTTTTGATAGTAATAAAATCGTCGTATATACTACAAAAATACCACTCGTAAACTTGACCTATAATGATCAAATATCAATAATGTACAAACTGCAAATATAAGACGAATTTACGGAAGTAATTTCATTGTATTTTTGATGTAAAAAACATTGATGTACTTATCGTCGTATGTGCTCCACGGGTAATTTAATACAAAAATATACTTTTTTAATGATTTGAATATGGTAAGGCATGGGTAAATTTTATTGGGAAAAGGAAACCCAAAAATGTTGGCACAGGGACTCACTTTTGCTGTCGTTGGCTGTGTTTGCATTTCTTCAAAAAATTTTCATTTTAGACGTCAGGTTCAATTCAGAGTTGAATTAAGTTAGTACATTCGTTTTGGTATTTTTTCCCTTCTTCCTTTTTTTCTGTTTTTCTTGATTTTGAAGCTGTTTTTTTAGCTTGGTTTGGGTAAGGAAAACTTTTTTTCACTTTTTAAACAATTTTCTACCCATAAGTGGTTCTTTGCCTGAAATTAAATTCTGAATAATTCATTGAAATAGTTGCAAAAATAATATTAAGTAGTCGGAGTATTTTGACTCGCTGAAACAACTTCGAGGCTTGGGTTTTAATTTCCTTTTTTTCCATGTAGGTGCTAGGTACTTCTATTGCGGTAGTTTGATTTGTTAAATACGAATATGAGATTGGTTTTTCCATTTCATCAATTTCTTTCTGACAATATCTATCTATATGTACATCATATCGTCTCTAAGTTGAATTGACAGTCGAAAACAAGAAAAATATAGGTAACAGATTTATATTCCATAAACTAAAATTAGTCAAAATTGTAAATTACAATCAACTTTTGCACAGATATAAACTTAAACAAGTTACCTACTCCAATTTGAGTTGAGACAGTTCCATCCAAGTTATAAAAGTAAAAATTTTTCTAAACAAGGTAATTTTCTTATTTCTGGCCACAAATATGGTTCAAAAGTTTCGATTTGATTAACTAGAACTTTTGTATGAATTTCGAAATTTCTCTTATTTGGAATTTTTTTCATTTTTATTGGCAATTAACTACAGAATGGTTAACGATAGGACCCTCATTTTTGAAAAAATTGGTTTTTGTAAAAGTTTGGAAAACCCTTTGATTATAAATTTTTTCAAAAATTGCAAAAGCCGCAGTGTGTTTTCGATATCAATCATGACTAGATGTAGATAGATTATCCTAGCAGCAAATCCGCTGTGAGAATTAAAAATACACATTCGCACAGGTGAAATCGTTCGGTTTATTAATAGGTATTAGGTACCCACCCACTACCCAGTACGTGTACGTACCTAACCATCCATCGATTCGCTCATCCATTACGTAATACGTTTAACTCATCTACTACAGATGAAATAAAGGAAGATTTAAAATTTCGAAACTTTATTCCCTCGATGATGAAATACCTGAAGCGTTATTTATTGATCACCAAACAAAGAAAGTTTTCACATCGTTATGAGGTATAAAAATGAAGAAATGATGTTTGCACATATCCCAGAGGATTGCCTGGTTTAATTCGGGTTCGACGTTATTATACTAATACGTTTATTTTGGGGATCAAAATAAAATTACGACGGTAGAACACCCAGCTGTGTGTAGGAATCCAGCCAGCATATAAATGAAGCAAAGCTTCTGTAAGAAAATTTTAGCTTTTTTAATCAGATTAACGAGTGCTCGAGAGAGGTGAAGAAAAAAACAGGAATATTTTATGATACATTGTACAACAACGTATTATTTTGTCACACCATCTATTTAAACCTGATTAATGATAACGTTTGTATACAAAAGTCAACCCTATAGATATGCGCGACGAGGGGAATCAAAAATATAGGTGAATTATATTCACAATCACGAAATATTTCCAGTTAACGCCGTTTTTGACGAATTTTTTATCGCTTAGTTAATGATGAAAATTAATCAATGACTTACGAACATTAACGTTCCTCATAAATCTTTTTTTCCCCTCGCCATTCATCATGTAACCCTGAATCGACCCTCCGTAATTCTATCGGCTGAAATTTTCTTTCGTAGTTCTAGAGGTACCCGTTGAGTTGATTTTTTGTAATCAAAATAAAGCAATTTGTACGTGTTCTTATGAAAACGTAACTTCACCGATGTAAAAAAAATATTTACTTCGAATGTATGTATTCAATTTATCTATGGCACGTGTTTTGCCCCGCCGTCGAACGACTACCGGCTTGGCGCGAATTTAAACAGATCACACGTTCGATGAACTATATGGAATTTTCCAGCTCGAAAATACTTTTTATTTTCACACGTTTTCTATTCTCTAGATTACTTTTTCCCCTTTGCGATAGAAAAATACCTTAGTTACTTGAAAATATTTTTTAGTTGAAGTTTCCCATTAGAATTGAAAAAAACTGATAGATGTTTGGTAATTAATATTTAGCGATGGAATGTTTTTTTTTGTTCAAATGAATTACCCCCGGTTACGTGTTTTTACCGATCCGTCATTCTTTATCTTTTTCAAAGGAGGCAATTTCACCAGCAAAATAGTTAGCCAAGAGCGTTAATATTAGAATTAGAAAAGTTTCGCCAACATTTTTTCTTCACCTGTTCTCGCTGGTAATTGGAAAAGTTGCGCGATGAAAATACCTAGGATAACTTGACGGAATATTTGTTATTGATAAAAAGTGTAAAAAATTGAACCGTTCGAGTGGCCAAATTATTTCAAGGTTTGCGATGCATCGTTCAGGTACCTATTGAGTTAATGTGTATGATATTTTTGAGATATTATTTTTAATTATTTTTAAGGCGTAGGTTGCCCAAATTGGCAAATTAAATTGGTATAAAAAATTAAATACCTACAATTTTTCAAAAAAAATTTACTCAACCTCGCAATAAAATTTCTCTGCTGAATAAATCAAATGTTTCGACGTTTAATGAAATTATGTTGGGTTGTGTCAAAAATCAGTGGTTGAAAGGAAATTGAGAAAATTCGTTTTCTTTTTGATAAAAATTGGACTTTCGACAGGTTTCCACAAATTGGCGGACATTAATTTGAATAATTTCGAAAAGATTGGGTTACAACACGAGGCTATTCCATAAAAATACGACTTTTGGGGGAGGGGCGTGAGAGCACGGGGGAGGAGGTCGGATCAAAAATTAAGTCGATTTTCGAATTCTACGCCCTCAAATTAGTGAGGATCGATATGCCACGTGCTATTTTCATTTCTTAACATACTTTCTCAAAAATTGGGTGGCTAGGGGGGAATTGAAGGGTTAAATCCAAAAAATAAGCCAATATTCGAACTCAGTGCCCTCAAAAACCCAACAAACAACAGGTCACACGTTATTTTTCATTTTTTTGAATTTTGATTTCATCAAGGGAGCTAATGGGGGGGGGGGGAGACAGAGTAGTCGGATGAAAAAACTGAGTAACTGAGTACATATTCAAACTCAGCGCCTTCAAATTAATAGAAATCGATGTGTTACTTTACTTTTTCAATAATTGTGAACCCCTGTATCTTTCAAAGGTGTAGAGATACAATTTTGAAAATTTGTTGGTTGGAAAAAGGGTAAAGTTTTCTCCCAAGTACAACCAGAGGTGGTTCGAACACAATTTGGGGGTATAAGGTTCAAAAATGCCGACTAAAAAATTCAAAATTGCCGAATAATAATTCAAAAATACGAAAAATTTTTGAAAAAACAATGCGAAGCAACATCATGGACAGGGGAAAACACAATTTTTAGTGATCAACGTAACAAAAACTTGAAAAGTAGCATCATGTTCAAGATCAGGTCAATTTTTAATCGTGTTTACGCCTGGAAATTATTCCTTGGGTTTTCGAATATATTTCCGTTGTTAAAAGCCATTCTTGCTCATTTTTGCTCATGAACAACAAAATTTCTTGCATGAAAAAATAAATGACTCAATTTTGCTCATGCCTGAATTTTTCCTCGGTAATTTCATTGTACGTATAGGTGAAAAAACCGATGGAATTTCCTTAGCCTACTTGATTAAGAAGATTACAGTTTCAATGTGAACATGAGAGAAATAACTTTGGCCCGAGCGAAGCGAGGACGGAAATTTTAAGTAGAAGACCTTAAATTCAAACTGCAATAAAACAATGTTCTAGATTAATTAACTAGAATAAAAAATCGGCCAATTTTCCTCAAAAATTATTTGAGAAGAAATAAAACAGGGCCGAGCGCAGCGAGGCCGAAGCTTTTGAAAAATTTGATTTCCAAACATCGAAAACGAGTTTTATTGAGAAAAAATTTGATAAAATTAGATGGAATAATTTTGAGGAAAAATACGAAAAAATCATTTTTGTAATATTTGGATTATTTTGAAATTATGGAAGAAAAAATTCAATAAGGCCGAGCGTAGAGAGACCCCCTATCATGAAAATAATGCCGATCCGTAGGCGTACAACGCGTATTCTGGGATATAACGGAAACGACTGCGTATTTAAATGCAAAAAATTACAGAAACGCGTCATACTCCGCAACCAGTCGCGTCTTGATCTTAAAAACCGGTAATTCCAGTTTTAGAGATCGATGCGCATGCGCATGTATCCCCACCGCTATCCTACACCTAAGCGGGAGGGATACATCACGGATGTCAAGACATCTGTGATTCCGACTTGCCGAGTAGAATGCGGTTTTGGTAATCTTATTCCATAAAATACGCTAAGGTTTCCGTTTTTCCTCTGTTTACACATTGCAATTTGCTTTAGTGATGTTGATAGTATTTCCTATTTTCCATTTAATACAGAGCCGGACTAAAGGAGGGCAAGGGGGCATTGAAAAATTCAATATTTAGTCGGAAATTTTTTATTCGAGTTGGAAAATTTTGAGTTCTGCCCTGGAGCTGGGATTCGCCTCAAAAATTATGATCTATCATTTTTTAAAAATTTTTCTTAAAGAATTTCTGAAATTTTTTTCAACATGTTTTTAAAATTGATACTTTTACAAAAAAATTCAGTAGGTATTAAATTTTTGATGGAATTACAAAATTTATTTTTTTAGAAAACACAATTCATTTTCCAGAAGAATTTCAAAACTTTTTCAACAAGCTTCTATTACAATTACACAATATCTGAAAACAATTTATTTTTTAATACAATGTCACAATAATTTTTTTGAAAAAATTTCAATTTTTAAATTGGTTTTTCAAAAAAGTTTCAAACTTTTCACAACTTATTTTTAAAATTACTTTCTCTATGAAATTCTAAAATTGTTTGTTTGAAAAAATGTTGAAATTAATTTTTCAAGAAATGCCTGATAAATTTACTATTTGAAAAATGTTTCGTTTTTCTTAAATTGTCAAAATTGAGATTTAAAAAAATGTGTGAAATTGATTTTTCAAAAAATCGTTGAAAAATTTTCAGGGTAAAATTCTTTTTTTTAAAACCCAAGTTTAATTTTGCCAGTTTTTCAAAATTTAATTCAAATTAATTTTAATTCATAAAAGTCAAAAGATCAAAATAATTACAGAAATGAAAAAAATATAATTCATATTTTTCTTACTTCAATTCAAAAATTTAATCCAAAAAGTCTGAAGCTTGAAAAAAAAATTAAAATCAGATTCCAGTATGTATGTATGTATTTTTAAATTTAATTCGAATTTTAATCCAAAAAGGCAAAATGAAGCTTGAAACTAATTTTTGAAAAATGAGATTCTTATCCTAATTACTATCTATCAAAATTAAATTTAAATTCAAAAAGTTGAAAGCTTTTTTCATATGTGTATTTTATATTACTCAAAAATATTTTAAAATTTCAGTTTTTCCATATTTTATTTCCTTTTTCTTCTTAAAAGTGTAAATTTTGAGGTTCCAGCCCCCAAGGGGAGCAATAAAAATTCGTTGAATGTCACCTAGAAATTTGTTTTTATTACAATATTTCAAACAAGAAAAAATTTCCCCAATTTAAACGAAATTGAAAAAAAAAAATTTGTTGACCATACAAGTTTAAGTATTACGTTCAGTACTTAGACTTCAACCCGGCATGGTGGCGTGATCCTCTAAACCGCGACGAACGGAAGGTAAGTGGTTTTATCATTGAATTTGTTGTGTTGAGCAGGAGAGGGGTGAAGCCTGGAAGCAATGGTCAAAATTCGGCACCGCCCTCGCCCTCCTCAACTACCATATATGTATCATCTACGGTCTGTTCTTTTTGTAAAAAAAAGAGTGCGTATACAATTGCGTTTACGCATGCAGAAACGTATGCGTAAACGCATGCTGAAACGTATGCGTTTACGAATACGTTTACGCACTGGAATACGTATTATTAGTCCCGAAATCGGTATGCGTATTGATATGCCTATGCCGACGCGTATACGCATACCGATCGGCATTATTTTCATGATAGGGGACATGTTTTAAACATTTTTCTTTGGAGCGTAAGTAATTTTAGAGTTGGATAGTAAACTTGAAATTTTAAAAGGCTCAGTTTTTCATTGCTTATGCTGCAAAATTTCCAAAAGTTTTTTTAATTTGCCAAAATTTCTAAAATTTTGCCGAATTCCTTGAAATCTACGAAATTTTGCCGAATTGCCGACTGGAAATCGACTGCCCCCCATCGCGCCGCCCCTGACTGTACAACCGATCTTGAGATATGAGCCTTCAAAGTTGGGTAATTTGGCAATTGCATAAAAATTACGAGGATCACCCCCCCCCGGTCCCTTAAAGGTTAGAAGGGAAATTATCGTAGTTGTGTGAATAGACCATCAAGGGGAACTCGTAAAAAAAATTGAGCGAAATCTGAAGACCCACTTCATGTTTGGTTCGAGTTGCCACACCTCCACATGTCGATGGGCGCCCCTGCTTGATTTTCTCAGAATGTTTCCAGAATTTTCAAGGTTTGATTCCCCTTGAAAAACGTGATTTTGACCTTTCCCCCATGGAGAAAAATTGGTGAATTTTCTGGAGGCTTCAGGTTGGCTAGAAAGCCCTAACAACTGACTTGCGAGGTCAAAAATATGTATGGTGTACCTACTGTATACCCCTTTATCGCTCTTTATCTTAATGAGATCAAATTGTCGTATTTTGTAAGACTGTGGGGTAATTTTGACATTTTTCTCTCTCTGGTTTGAAGACAGCCAACGTGTGTATCTTAATGATTTTCCACTCGAATAATATTACAAAAATTATCGGAAATATGCAAGCTTTTGTTAAAAATTTCATATTATCTTTTCGCCTTCTTTTTTCTTCGCAATTTGTGTGTTTTAAAAATTTTCACGTACTTCTGCCAATGAATAATTATCAACAATGTTGTTTCGCGTTGTAACAAAGTACCTAATACCTTTTTCCTCACTTTGAACGAGAGCAAATTGAAAGTCAACAATTAATCATTACCGAGGGACTCCAATTTAGAATTTCATCATAAAAATTTAATTATTCATTCCTTTGATTCTCCACATAATAAAAATACAAGGCTAATGAAAACTTTCCTTTGTCGATGCCAATAATTTTTTGCCAAATAATCTTTCATTGAAGTACCTACGCAAATTGTTTCCAATTTCTAATTAGTAATTTCGTATGACGAATGTTTTTTAATTAGGTATCCCGTCTATATAATGTGTCAAGTACTACGAGTGCATATAGTTGGGCTAGACAAATTGCATATAGTTATAGCAAATAGCAAATGAGCAGGCGTTAATTAAATTGCATAACTTCGCAGCAATTATCAAAACAGCTGACACAGCTGTTTCATGTTTCCTTTTTCAGTATTACGTAAGAAAGGGTGATAACAGATATCTTTTGCTGTAGTTTTGACAATAAAAAATACTTCGCATTACTCAAATGGCATCGACGCGAGTATATGTGACAAATTCTATTAATTTTTTTCCTTTGAAAAATATTAGAAATACTTCAGTTATCAAACGTAACAAGATACGAAGTGTTGAATGTTGCGAAAAATTTTCATTTTGCAGTTTCATCCGATGTACGTCTGGGAATCGGATGGAATTTCAATTTTCATAACTATTCGAAAAAGCAGATTGAAATAAAAAAAACTCGAATGGTATCGATGATTCAAAGGGCAAAGAGAAGGGGCGAGGAGTAAAAAGTTGAGATTTGAGAATGACTTGCCCAAATGTAAGAATTGTTTTTGCTGTTCATATGTACACAGTCGAACCAATGGGGGGGGGGGCATACCCACTCGGAATGGCAAATTTTTGTTATAAATTGATAAATTTTTGAAAATGTGCCAATTTACAATGAAATTTGCAGACGCTTTGAGAAATTTTATTGCAAACTGGTATGAAAAAACACGAAATAAGAGTGGCATAGAACGCAAAAAACACGAAATTTTTGCTCCAAAGTAATGGAATATTTTCAAGCAATAAACTATAAAAAACAAATTATTTTATTTCCTGAAATCATCAATTTTTCACATCTTAGCCCTTGCTTCGCTCAGGCATATGAAGTCTAAAAGTAATCCGTATAATTGCCGCATGCATGAATAGGGATCATATACAGGTAGTCCGATTTACTCGAAACTTCGACAAAATATAGTCTAATATACCAGAAAACCACTCCCGAAATTATTTTTCAAAAAGACCTCATACAACATTTTTTATAGATGATTGTGTGTTGTTGTCAGAAAAAACGGACCCTTGCGGAACACACGGTTGACGTGACGTCAAAATTTTGCATAAACCAGAACGACGAACGACGCGTCCATAACCGCGCATTCGCGTGTATTAAAACGCATGTACTAAAACGTTTGATATTCCCACAACTTCGAACCTTCCTAACTTTTGTTCTATTGTCTGGACGACTTTCAAACTAGTCCCATCTTATAGAGAATTTTACGTAGATCATTTTCCTTACCTCAAACACCAAGGTCCTCACTCAAAATTTCGAGTTATTTTAATGTAAAGTGAAAAAAAGATGTAATATTTACAATGAAAACGTATTTTCATAGCTTTGAACTTTTATAACTTTTGTTGTATCGCCTGCACGACTTTTAAACCAGTCCCATCGTGTAGAGAATTTCACGTAGATCATTTTCCTTACCTCAAACACCCATGTCCTCACTCAAATTTTTGAGTTATTTTAATGTATAGAGAAAACAAGATATTTTCACAGCTTTGAACTTTTATAACTTTTGTTCTATTGCCTGCACGACTTTCAAACCAGTCCCATCGTGTAGAGAATTTTACGTAGATCATTTTCCTTACCTCAAACACCTATGTCCTCACTCAAAATTTTGAGTTATTTTAATGTAGAGGGGGAAAAAAATATTTTTATAGCTTTGAACTTTTATAACTTTTGTTGTATCGCCTGCACGACTATCAAACCAGTCCCATCGTGTAGAGAATTTTACGTAGATCATTTTCCTTACCTCAAACATCTATGTCCTCACTCAAAATTTCGAGTTATTTTAATGTGAAGGGGGGAAAAAATGTAAAATTTGCAATGAAAACGTATTTTTATAGCTTTGAACTTTTATAACTTTTGTTGTATCGCCTGCACGACTTTTAAACCAGTCCCATCTTGTAGAGAATTTCACGTAGATCATTTTCCTTACCTCAAACACCTATGTCCTCACTCAAATTTTTGAGTTATTTCAATGCAAATGAAACAAGCAGGGTCGCAGGCGACCTGGCAATAGGGTCCCCGGAATTTTGATTTTCAGTAATGCTGACTATTTTTCATTAAAAATAAAATTGTCAAAATTCAACAAACTCGGAAAAATTTTGAAGTAGAATTTTTTTAAAAATGTTGTATGAAGTGAAGACCAATTAATATTGATGAAGCTTCTGGGATGAAAATAAATTGGGTCCCTTTTCTTCACATATATGGTTTTTGGTGCAAGAAAAATTCTGGGTCGGAAATTTTGAGAAAAATAATTTAAATTGGAAAAAATGTTGAGAAAAGGAGAAAACGCAAAATTGCATAACATTTCAGGAAAATTTGAAATTGGAAAAAATTGTAGCGTTCGTTTAAAAAACAACCATAGTCCATTTTGAAATTCTGACTTCAGTGACTTCAGACGTTCAGACAGTTGTTGTGAAAAAACTGTTGCCCCTAATAAAATGGCAACGTATTTCCACGATTATTTGAATTTGAACATTTGAGAGTAAGTTATCGTGGTTAAAATTTTTCTCAGTGCAAATTTCTCTTCACAATAACTCTCTGAAGTCAGAATTTCAAAATGGACTATGGTTGTTTTTGAAACGGACGCTTCAATTGTTGAAATTAAACTGAAATTAGACTTCAGAAAAAGGAACTACGAACTACTCCACACAAAACAAAATTATCCGTCTCTTCTAATTGGTTTACTAACACGATGCAGCTTGACGTCATCGAGGTATAAGCCAATAAGATTCTTCACTCGATCTAATGAAAATCGCAAAGATGACGATGACGATGACGATGATGATGAATGAGTGATTTTAATAGGGCTCCTCGGCCTTGGAGGCCGGGAACCCTAAAAATAAGTAATATGATCATGTGTCTTGCAAAATATTGACGTCATACAGTGTGTTAATAAGATATCACTGCGTTTTTTAAGAGGGTCGCGTTTTCGCGACTTTGAGAATTTATTTCTCGGCTCACAATGATCGTATCTTCACCGGAGTGGTGTCAAAATTTTTGTCTCGGCTAGGACTATAACATATATTTTTTTGAAAAAATTGATATGATCCCTATTAGCCAATTGCCTGCTCAATTTATGAATTTTTTAAATTCAAAGCTTTATAACATTTTTCTTGTTCCGCGGGAAAAAATTTAAAATACTTCGGCATGGCATAAAGAGGAAAATTTCAGTTACCTACATTGAAATAAAAATTCATCTGGATTCTTTCATTAGAAAATTTTTTATTCGTTATATTTTCTATTTAGCATAAAAAATTTTCTACTAGAAGTAGCCAGATGTTATTTTTTTGCAATGTAGGTAAGTAGCTGAAAGTTTTCTCTCTATGCCGAAGTATCATGAATTTTTTCCTGCGAAACAAGATAAATGGTATAAAGCTTTGAATAAGTAAAAAAAATTCATAAATTGGGCATCAGGCAATCGCCTAATTCATGCATTAGGCAACAATCTTGTCTATTTCATGCATTCTGCAATTACACGAATTCGGGGTAACATAAAAAAGTAATTGGAGTTGAGGAATTTAGCTCCCCCAGTCCCCCCACCCCTCTTCAGAACTAAAATAATGATACGAAATGTTTCAGCTTTTGGATGCTTTTTTCTTCAAAGATTTTCGCCCTTGCCTCGCTCGGGTTCGATGAATTAACACATTTATTTTTAAAATGATGGTATGAATCCCCTTCCCTTTCATCCCAGGCAATTGAATATTTTGAAGCGGAAAAATTTGTCCTTCTCATTTATCAGAGGACTTGGTAACGATCTCGAACAGAATTTTAAAAAAATTCGATTTTTTTGAAGGGGAGGGACGGGAAGGAGGTTATTAAAAAATATAGCCTTTTTTGATAGTCAAACAAGTAGCACAAAAAAGCACGAATTTTTGTATAAGTAAGAGTATTCATAGGAGCGAGATTTATTTTTAAAATATTTAAATTATTGGTTAAATTAGAAATGAAAAATGAATTTAATTATTTCAATTAATTATTATTTAGGTACCTATAATTGAGCCTGGATGTAGAAACCACCCTTAGGAGTCAAAAATTGATTTTCACATTAAGGTTTCTCCTTGATTCTACTCTTTCTGAAAGACCTAAAATAAGTGTCAGCTCAAAAACCAATTTTTGACCTCTAAGAGTGGTTCCTATACCCAGACTTTCATATACTCTTTTTTTTAATAAAATTTTTTCTCTACTTATTTTTTTATTATTTATTTTTATTATAAATTAAATCGTTATACTCCGTTAAGGTTTTTTGATTTCAGTACGACTGATCGTCAAATTTTTCTTTTTTTAATCAGTTGGTCAAATTTTTCGATTTCACTCCTTCCCCTCTCAGAGATTTTTGCTCAAGTTTTGTCTCTGCATAATATGTAGGCCCGCAATTTTAATAATACATAATAATAAAAGACAAAAAATTTTTAAGAAGGACTTTATTTTTGAATTTCAGTTTGTTTTTATCTCTCCTGAATAATCATCCGACTGAAATACTTGGGTATTTATGTTTTCCGAGAGTACTAACAAGGGTTGTTGAGAATTTTAGTAGATAGCGTTAGCATCGTATGGTTTAATTTTTGAAGGTATTTTCGTTTACTGAAAAACTGCTTTAGTGCCTGATAAGAACGGTCTAAAGCTTGAACTTTATTCGTCGCGTTCATAAAATTGAAGCAATTTTACGTGCGGTGGTTGATAATACGTTAATATTCCAAAAACATGTTACGCAGGTGTAATTTTCATTAGTTACAAATGTCTTAACAATGTGAAGGTAATAATTTTTATACTTGAAATTAGATATTATTTTACGTGAAATCTCATAACAATTCTGATGAATAATTCATTCGTACAATTGTTACTCTGAAACGAGATTATTTTTAATGACGTCTAAAATTAATAATTTTAATTTAAATTTTTCACAAAATATTTCACATTTTTTTCAAAATTGAGATTATTTTAATACCTATCCCCGAGGCAATTTCTAATTCAACCAAAAAAATTTACAAAACGAGCGAAATAAATCATTCCAGTTGTTTCATTTTCTATAAATAATTTATACGCATTTTAAATTAAAAAGCAAAAAATTTTGATAATAATTTTCACTTTTCTTTCTTTATTGTCTCAAATTTAAACATTTATCTTGAATTCGTTTTTATCGCGAATTTTCATTATTTATAACCTTAAATCAGGGTTGCGAACGATTCATTTTTCACGATTCACGATTCATGAATCGATTCACAATTCAATGAATCGTGAATCGTGAATCGATTCATATTTTTTCAAAATGAATCGTGAATTGTGAATCGTTTGAGCTAGTATCATGAATCGTGAATCGTGAATCGATTCATTTTTATAAGACGATTCATTTTGACGGATCAAAAGTAAAAAAATCAGATACAGACAATATTGAGAATTTAAATAATGAAATATTTCAACTTAAACTCGCAAAAAAAAGTATAATTAAAAATAATTATCTAATCATGTTTTAAATCAATTTTTCTCAATCAATAAGCATACTGAATACACAATACTGCAGTGAATTCACAAATGTGAGACAAACTTATACAAAAATCATTCACTCTCTCGTTTTATAATTCTGTAATTCATTTTCGGCAATTTCAGAATCCTCCAGAATGTGGAGGATTGTGGACATAAGCGCACCCAGAAATTATTTAAGGGAGGGGCTCAGAATTCTGGAAAAAATAGGGGGGGGGTGAAATTTCAATGAAAAAATTCAGTAACTTGTTATTTCCGTGGCGCTGGTGTAGTCAGGGTATTTTCATTAGATTGATAATTCATAAACAGATTTGAGCCAAGTAAAATTAAAAAATTACGGAATTTCAGTTATTTTTTGCTGATTTTTTAGTCAAAATTATTGATTTGTTTCTGACAAACTGGGAATTGATTGAGAAATCAGTGATTTTTGACCGAAAGATCAGTGAAAAATCATCAATTTTTAAAATAGAAGAATTAAAATACTGCCCGAGCGAAGCGAGGGCGAAAATTTTTTGAAAAATCCTGTTTCAAGAGCAAAAAAATTCACTTTTTTTTACATTTTTCAAATAAAAAAATCTCCTGTCCGAGCTTAAGGGAGGGGCTCGAGCCCCCTGAGCCCCCCCTTGGGTGCGCTTATGATTGTGGAATTGGCAAACAAGGGAAACAAGAAAAATGAATCGAAAAATGAATCGTGAAAACAAATCGCGATTCACGATTCATGATTCATTGAATCGTGAATCGTGAATCGATTCCTTTTTTGAGGAAATGAACTTTGAGTCGTGAACCGTCATAAAAATTAAAATGATTCGTGAATCGTGATTCGATTCATTTTTTTTGATGAATCGTCGCAACCCTGCCTTAAATGAATAATGATCAATCTGTGTATTTTCATTTCACCGACTCATCCATTTTATATGAGAATTTCTAATGTTGTATAAGATAGCTTCGAATTTAGATCTTAATGTTCTTTAAAAGCTGATGTTAAACTGATAATTTTTTAAAAAAACTTTTGAATATTAGCTAAGAGAAAATAATTTTTTCCAACAGGTGTCATCAGTCATTACCGAAGGGATTTTTTCCCCTCAAATTCATAATGAGCTTGAAGTATCAGTCTTGATCTGTGCGAGCAATTTTCAAAATAAACCCCTAAATTTTGAAACCCTCCTTTGAGCTGAACTTTTAAGTTTACATTGAAACTTTTAAATGCTATGTAAAAATTAGATCACAATGAGACACCGTGAAAAAATTCAATTTGTAGAGTTAAATTTCGGAATAATTTAATGACTCTATTTGAATTTTTATCTCACGATCGAATAAAATCTAGCTGTTGAACAAAATATCGCTTCGAACGAAAAAAAAAAAGGTATTCTTAAATAAGAGGTGAAACAGCATAATTTTATTTGTCGAAGAATTCAACAAGGAATACATTATACGTAAAAATTGTTACATTTTATATCCTTTTTCGAGGGTACCTATAATAGAATGACGGGATACTCGTAAAAGAACCCATGTAACTGAAAGCTCTTTGACATCTTACCACCATCCTAACACTTCTTTTTTCGTCGGTCGAAATAAATGATGCGATAATTACATTCCTTAGTCAGCTGTATAACTTATTATACGAACATGAAATAGCGAAAAAAAATTCCTTTCGTGTTTTGAGTTGCGATTGTTGTAACAGATAACAAGAATTTAGGTTCGGTAACAAAAACTCAATCGCGGCGAATGAAAGTTAATGTATTCATTAATCATATTTCGGAGTGAAAAAGCAATTTAAGTGTGTTAACAGAGCTTATAAAGGAATTTCTGAGGGAGGCAGATAATGGGGGAGGAGGGGAGGTAATACGATGTGATTTATAAGCCGTGAATTTTTCGGTAATGCTTCATTAATTAAGGTTTTTTATCGAAACCCATTGAGAAAAAATATTCCAGCTCGAGTTTCACTTATTCTACGAGGAAAATCTAACGTAGAAATATGTTTTTATTGATATCGACTCTTAACGGTTGCTATTTGCTTTAACGATCAGCTATTAATTGTAAAAGATATTGGTAAAATCGCGTAAATTTTAGGGGATGCCTTGTGCCTCGCCAGTTTCGCCGGAATATACTTTTTCGCATCACCTTACGCGCCGTTATTTAAACGACGAAGGAAATTAATGTTACACCCGGAATACACATTAATTCGCCGTCTATTGTTCTAAGATTTATTCGGTTTTAGAGCAAAAATCAAACACGCCTTGTACGTAATAATTTGCCGCACATCTTTTACCTACCTTCTTAGTCGACCTGGCGAGGGTGGAAAACCGCATAAAAGGAACTGCTAAATATTATGTTACGTGAAAAGCGACGCTTAAATGCGAATTCAAGACTAAAAGGCGAAAAGATTAGGTACTTAAAATGAGAAGTGACTGGGACACGTGCCGGCTCGTTTGAAACTGTTGTATCTAGTATGCGTTAAGTATCACGTTGAAAAATTCCCAGCTTGCTAAGTGGTAACGGAGGTTTGCTGAAATTAGACACTTTTATAGCTCCAACAGTCGTATGTATGTGCCGAGATATTGTTTTTCCACGTTTTACAGCGAAACCGAGTAACCGCGAAAATTCACCTTGCTTCGACTTTATCCTTAAACTTACCAATGGAAACGAAAGTTTTCTACAATATCACGTTTTTTTCGGTCTTCAAATATGTACGAAGTTCTTATCATATACCGCGTAAATGTTGAACACGTTTCGGATTAGCATTTTTCTGCTATTAATTAATTTTTATTGTTGACTGTGCAAGTTTTTTCTTTCTGCCTTGCATTTATTATAAAATTTCTAAAACGCGGAGTATTTTTAATGTTATGTATACGTGCTCCTCTTACGATAGCGTGCTTTTATTGGCCATGGCGTACAGGATGTTCAATTTATGAAATGACTCCTTCGACCCGCCAAGTAGGCAATCCTTTTTATGCAGAAATATGGGTAATTGTTAATTATAGAGTCTATTTTTTCATTTGCAAAGGCAAAATAATACGCTCATTCAAAAATTTCAATTTGTAATTTTTTAAAGTAGAAATTATTTATACCGGGTCACTTTGAACAAAAAAGTAAGGCATACCCCGGGGAAAAAAATTGGATCCAATTGGATCTGATTGGATCCGAAAAATGGCGCGATCAAATCGGATTCAAGTAGATATAAGTAGATACAAACAAATCCAAATTAATCCCAAATTAATCCAATTTAAGACATTTTTCTCTTTAAATTAAAAAAATTTGGATCCAATTGGATTGATCCAATTGGATCTTTTTGGATCTAATTGGATCTAATTGGATCTAAACGAAATGTTATCCAATTAGATCCAAAAAGATCCGATTAGATCCAAAAAGATCCAATTGGATCCAAATTTTTTCAATTTAAAGAGAAAAATGTCATTAATTGGATGAATTTGGATTAATTTGGATTTTGGATCCAATTGGATCCAATTTTTTTTCCCGGGATATTTCTTAAACAGAAAATCAACAATATCCTAAATTTTCATTACTTTCATTGCAATACTTCTCTAAAAACACCAAATTATCGAACAAAAAATGAATTTTGTCCCCACAGTTTGAGATTGAGGAAAAATTGTAAAATTGAACTGCTTACCAGGAAGGTATCCAAATTCGAAGTAAAATTTTGAGCCAAAACAAAAATAAATCGAAAGTAAATCATAAAAAAACCATATCCAAAATTTCAGGGAATAAAGTCCATTTCTCGAATTTTGGCAAATTTTTGAAATTTCAAAATTAAGTAAGTACATCATACCCTGCAAAATATGAACATTTTATCTTATCAACGAAAAAAGTTGAAATTTGGTGCATACCCTATTTTTGAGATCCCAAATCGATTGGAAGTGGTTTCGAGACGTTTCAACGCCTTCAGAAAGTTTTGGAATGTTCCAGCACTGAAGGAAAGCCCATAAAAATGGTCCGTAGGAACTGTAGCACCTATAATCGCCCGCTTTCAATCGAATCAGGAGCTCAAAAATAGGATATCTACCAACTTTTATTTTTTCACCTCGATGCGAACGATATCGGTGTATTTTTAAATTAGTCAAAGTAACGAATTTTAGAGATTTGTGCTTTAATTAATCAAATAGGTCACCTATAGGTAATTCACAATTACAGGTGTTCAAGTTCATATGAATAATTTTTATTGGCTTTTCTCCAGTAGTGCTGGAAAATTCCAAAATTTTCTGAAGGCTCCGAAATGTCTCACAATCATTTTCAATCCATTTGGAGAGAAAGGGGGGTAGGGGCCTGTGCCGCCAGGCCGCGCCGCCCCCGCAGCCGATTTTTTCGAAATTATCAAGCCGCCACCAGCCGTATAAATTACTTTCCTTCATTAGGGGACTTAATAGTGGCAATCTCGAATGGATTTCAAAAATTGTTCGATTTTTCTCGGAGTGGTGGTCGTTGAGGATTTTTTTTCCAGTCAATGAAGTACGAATTTTTTTCGGAAAAATAGTTGGGAATTTTTCGAAAAAGTAGTTGGGAACATTTGAGGTACCTTACACCCCCCCCCCTCAGAACACATCGCTTTGTCACGATCTGTTGGAATATCTAAAAATTAGATCAATCTGACAACCAAAAAGAATTTTTCTGACAAATCTCAAACATTTTTTGGCCAAAAGCTTTGAAAAATTGGTAAAAATTGAGAATGATTGAGAGAATTTTCTGTTTTGATTCATGAAGCATCAAAATTTATGAAAAAAGGGTCACTTTTTGTTTACTTTTTCATTTCCAAAAGTCACTAAAGTAACTTTTTTGGAAATATTGAAGAAACATGCCTGAATTTTTCAATTTTTATTAAATTTTGTGGGTGTAGCACTGAAATTTGGGAAAACCTAGCCGAAATTTAGTCATTTCAGTCGGCTAGCCGGCCGGGCAACCTAAATTTTTTTTCCAGCCGCCACCGATTAAAATCCCATCGGAGCAGGCCTCCGGGGGGGGGGGGGGTGGTAGAATAGAGTACCTATAATTTTAGATTTTTTCATTGATCAAATAAAATGTTTATATTTTGCAAGGCGATGAGGTAATTTTGAAATTTCAAAAATCCGCCAAAATTCGAGAAATGAATTCAACTCCAAGTGCCTGAAATTTTGGATATGGAGTTCTTTTATGATGTACCTAGCTACCTACATAAATACTTTCTATTTATTTTTATTTCGGCTCAAATGCTTACTTTGAATTGGGAAATTGCCCTTGTTAGTAACGAAACACCCTGCAATTATGGCGGATATTGCCAAAATGTGATAAAAAATTTTATTTTCCAAAAATATTTCTAATTTGTTTCAGGGGGGAGGGAGGGAGGTAGGTAGGTCTTTTCAAGGCAATAAATATTTTTGCCAAATAATAGAGCACTTTTTTAAGTAACATTTTTCAAAAAGTTTTCATGGTGGTGTTGAATTTCAAGAATTTTAATTGACAGCACTGATACAAAAAATATGTTTGAATTTATTTCATGACCAAAAGTTTTTGGATTACTTAAATTCGTACTTTTCAAGGCACTAAACGACAAATATTTTTTTTTGAAAATTGCGTAAATCTAAATGCAGTTGTCAGTACTGCTATGATTTTTTTGAAAAATTCCATCAAAAATTATTCTGGGCAACTGAAAATTTTTTGGTTTGATTTTGAGGTGTTTGAATTTGGTAAAGATCAAAAATTCTTCAAAGTTGCGATTGGCAACTTTTCAACCCCTTGATAGAAACCAAAAAGTGGTATCTAATTTCAAAGTCAATGGTGTTTTTTTCGAAAATGATCCCTTTGAGACCCTCCAGCTTCTCCTCCCTCTGGGCCGAGAGCCACAATTTTTAGGAGCTCTCCCTGCCGTAGTAAACTACATAGGTAGGTACTTAAATTAAACTACCTCATCAATTTTCGTTAAAATCCTGTTTTTTTATCGCTTCATCCTGGCAGTAAGTAGTACCCTGTTCTTGGCAGAAATATATTTTTTGAAAGTTGGCAGGGCACCCTTTGTAGGGCTACAGGACACTTAAATATTTTTTCAAAAGCAGAAAAATAGTTTGTTGTTAGAAAAGTATTCTTTGCAGGGCAGTAAGATGCACTTTGTAGGACAATAGGACGTTAATTTATTCTTTCTGAAGAATTAGAAAAGTGGGCTGCTGGCACAAGATATTCTTTGCGTCATGGTCATAAAATATTTTTCAGAAGATAGGGCATCTTTGCATCAAAATATTTTTTCAAAAGAAAAAAAGTAATTTGCTTGATGGGCATCCTCTGTAAGATTACAAAGCACTCAAATATTCTTTCCAAAAGAAAAAATTAGTTTGCTATCAGAAAAGTTCTTTTTGTAGGACATGATATATTTTTTGCAGAGCACCAATATAAATTCTTTCCAAAGTAGAAAAAAATGTAGTTTTCTAGCAGAAAGGTGCTCCTTGCTTTAAAGGGCAGCAAGATATTTGTTACAGGCACTTTTTGCTGGTAAGCATGTGACTGAAATACTCTTAGCGAAGATGAGACTATGCAAGGAGGACTTTGCAGGACATTATGGTCCTTCATCCCTAAAGTGATTACATTTTAAAATTTTGTTAAACAGACTCTCCTCCTTAAATTCTTCACCCAGTTCGTGAAGTCTACTCAACTTTGCTAATATCATCGTTTCCTTTTAATCTTCTGCAAACTTTCATTCTCGATTTGAGAATGTTTGATGTAACCTTTTCAACATAATAGGAGTATTCGACACACTGAGAAGTTTACTTAGCATTATTTATCGAGCGCGAATACATTTAGTCCATTAAGGCGCCTACGTTCGAGTTCTACTCGTATTGCGAGCAACGAAAGCGAAATGTTTTGTCGAATGATAAAATATGTTGATGAAAATACGACGAGGTCGAAAATTGTAAAAGTATATGCAAGTGCTTCAGAGAAAATCGGTGGAATAATTCGTTAGAATTTAATCGTATATATTTTTTTCTGCATTCGATGTACCTACTACATATATAAACTTGAAGAAGTCTCGATGGGAATTGCGCGGCTGAACGTTTGAAAATTGGGAGAGGATTAAAAGGGAGTAAGATGCGAATATTTGCTTAAATTTTTCACTCGTGTAGACTAGCTTTCGTATGGCCGAGAAATGTATTTTTTTTACGCCTCGTTTATTTCGTAAGGGAGCAATTTATCGACGAGAAGAATGGTCAGTAAAGGACACCGATGAAATGGGAATAGGTTTGTCTGTTATTTTAAATTTTTTGTGCAAAAAACGCAGAGAATTTTAACGCCGTAACACGCACAAAGATCCGTTTTTCCGTGTGGTCGAGTCGATTTAATAAACGAACGGGAAAAAATATCGCTCAAAGGTTTCTTCGAATGAGGACAATCGTATCAGCGTTAAATTGTCAGACATGACAAAATAGCAGTCAAAAATTGGCGAAATATTTCAGCCTCAGATGTGTTTGTCGTGCTATCGACGGTTTAATAATCCAGACGAACCAACATAAGGATAAAATTTGCTTATAATATTCGATATTAATAGTTTCAAAAGGGGAAGCGAACACGTCATGTCAGCATAAAAACAACGATGGGGAAACTCGTTAAAAGGCAATAAATTTCATTGGTTCGTTTAACAGATGATAATGAGATGTCTAAATTTGTTAAGTCGAATGAACGTGAAATTTTACTCAGTGTCTTGTTTGACTGCATAAGTCGCTCGAAATTGTCTGTAATTTATTTTAACATCCAGCTACGTCTTGGCGTTTCCTTTCCTTTTATTTAGTTCTTTTTTTAAAATGAAAAACGTAGGTATTACGTGTTTTATTGATTTACTGTATTGAAATTCGCCTGTGACGTACCGTATTAAAAGTCATCAGGGACGTACCGATAAGGAGTGGGAGGGGGAGGAGAGAACTCCTCCCAACGGGATTTTTTAGTAGTCGGTTGGGAAAATTCACCATTTCTACCCATGAGTTGGGAAAATTTACTATTTGTACTCATCTTTTCCCAAATTGGAAAAATTTTCATATTTTCTCAAGTTGGGAAAATTTACCATTTTGTACCTACTCATACTTTTCCAAATTGGGGAAGTTGAATATTTGTACTATCATGGTTTTTAAAATTAGAAAGCAGAATCAGAGGCGTCGTCAAGGGGGGGGGGGCGGGGGCAGGCCTCCGAAAAAAATTCTGGTCCCCGCTTGTCCCCCAAAACTTATGTTTTATTTATAAATTTATATTACACTTGCGTCCGATAGGATTTTCAAAGCATTAAAACATGAAAAAATGTCGTTTTAGGGCATTAAAAATCCAATTTTTTCAAAGCTTACTTAGCCCTCGCTTCGCTCGGGCATGAACAAAATTACAATTCTATGATTTATCTGAGACGAAAGGGCAGAAGAAGGCTTCCTTTTTACCCCCTCCCCATTTCTGGCAGGTGAAAAAAGTCAGTTCCCACTCCCCCTCCCTCTTTTCCATTTCGAAAAAGCAAAAAAAATTCCAACGCACGGCCCTTTTGTGCCCCCCCCCAATTTTCGATTCTCAAGACGCCACTGAGCAGAATTAAATAATAATTTTTTAGGGGATAATTTATCATTTGTATTTAGGTATACTTTCCCAAATTGAGAAAATTGAACAGTTTATACTTTTATGTTTTTTTTATTTGAAAAAAATCAAATTTTTCAATCGGCTAAATTATTTTCTCAATTTTTTTTAGACTAAATTATTTTAAAATTTGTTTTTAATTTTTTTTGAATTATACAGGTCGAAATTCAAAAATTATAAAAAAAATTTCTCAATTATTTTTTTAAACTTCTGTAAAAAAATTACAAAAAATTCACATTTTTTTCAAAGTTACACAGATCGCATCAATTTTTAAAAAAGTACCTACCCTAGGTTGAATTATTATTATTTTGAGTATCTCCTCCCATTAATTAAGAATTCGATCAATTAATATTTTTTTAAAAATTATTTTGAATTACATAGGCCTAATCAATTTTCTTTAAAATATCCTAGGTTGAAGCAATTCTTTCAGCCTTATTGTATTTTTCCTTTTATAGTCTTAAAATAATCGAAATCCTACAAGAGTGATTTTTTTTGTATTTCTCCTAAAGATTATTTAAACTAATTTTATTACATTTTTTTAAAACTTCTTTTCGATGTTTGAAAATCTATTTTTTTTTAAGTTTTGGCCTTGCTGCGCTCGGCCTTATCGTATTACTCTTTTAATAATTTTAAAGTAGAAGTGGCTGAATTTTTCATTCCAATTTATTAATCCAAAATATTGTTTTATTGCAATTTGAATCTGAGGTTTTCTGAAATTTTCGTTACATTGAATTATACAAAATTCTATAGGTACATAAAATTTTTATTTTTCTTGAAAATTTTTGCCCTCGCTAGTAATTTTATAGATTCTTCCGACCGTGATGATCTGATGAAATTGAATTAGGTACTACTTCGGAATGCAATAATGAACTATGAAGTAAGTAAATGAGAAGGGAAGAGGCCCAATTATTTTAAAATTTATTTTCGTCGGCAAATTTGTGCCACCCCCTCCCCCCCCCAGAAAAAGGCAGTTTGTTCCATGCCTGATTCAAGATTTTCTATTATGTTTGATGTAGCTACCTTGTACATAAAATTTAGTTGGATTGAGGTCCAGGGTAGGTACTAGGTAGTAGGTACGTAGTAAAAAAGAAGCATTGCGGAAGAATGAAAAAAAAATTAACATACTTTTTTTATGGTAAAAATCTTAGATCATGGATATGTTCAAATATATGTACTTTAGAGATGAGGCAAAAATTTCAAAACTATTTATTAAAATGACAATGCACTCAAGTAAATACCCAGGAGAAAAAATTGAATCCAATCGGATCTAAAAAAGCGTCATTTTTCGGATCCAAGTGGATCCAAGTGGATCCAAATAGATCCAATTAAAGACATTTTTCTCCTTGAATTAAGATAAAATTTGCTCCGATTGGATCTTTTTGCATCTACGTAATTTTTCTATAACTCCACTACATAAAATTTTTTCTCCTTTACAGGGCAAAGAAATGTTATCCAATTAGATCCAAAAATATCTGATTAGATCAAAAAAGATCCAATTGGATCCAAATTTTTTCAATTTAAAGAGAAAACTGTCTTTAATTGGATTAATTTGGATTTGTTTGTATCTACTTATATCCACTTGGATCCGATTTTATCGAGGAATTTTTCGGATCCAATCAGATCCAATTGGATCTGATCAGATTCGGTCGGAGCTAATTTTTTTTTCCCGGGTATTATACTTAAAAAAAATTTTTTTTACAACATTTTCAATAATTATTTTTCCTTACCTACGAGTATTTTAATTTTTTTTTTCAAAACACTCAAATTTTTTTCTGAATAAAATGTGAGGCATTGTGCGATAAGGGACCTCCTGTTGAAAAAATCGAATGTGAAATTTGCCTAATTCGCCTAGAAAACATATTTTCTATACAAATAATGCAAAATATGACATTTGATTCCCCCCCCCCCCCCCCACTAGTTCCCTTTTATCGCACGCCTAACAAATATTTCTGGGACATTCTTACATTATAATACCTACAATTTAAAAAAACAGTGTTGCCAATATTAATTTTAAATTTAAAGACTATAATTACCCTATTTGTGAGGCGTTGTGTGATGAGGGACCTTGTGGTGAAAAAAAATCGGACATGACTAATTCGTCCAAAAAACATATTTTCTTTACGAATCATGTAAAATCTGACATTCGATTTTTTTCACCACGAGGTCTCTAATCGCACATTGCCTCACATTTGAAAAAAACAAAATGCAACTTTTTATTAAAATGTCAATACGCTTGAATAAATTCTTTTCAATTTTTTTATTTTTTTCAACATTTTAAAATTTTACCAATTATTATAACCTAAAAAAGCAGTGTTACCAATATTAATTCAAAATTCAAACACTGTACTTACCCTATTTTTTCCATCCAAAAATCAACCCTCAGACCTAAGACATATCGATGTCAAAATTCTTATTGATGAAAATTGAAAATTCAAGTTGAGATTTTCACAGATTTCCCCTCCCCTCTCCGGCAAAACGCCTTCGTAACGTCACCGAAAGTCATGCTCGCGAGATCAATTTCGGTTGATGAATGGGTTCACAGTAGGCTACGTAAGTTATGTAAGGATAAGTAGGCTACACGTACATATTTTTCTTCTTCTTTCATTCATAAATTTTCATGAATTCGATAAGGGTCTCTAGCGTTATTCTGTTCTCTTGTCGTGTGTATTTTTTTCCCGTCGTGAATTTATGTAGATGGTGAAAGGTTGTAATGGCGAGAAAATGTATTTGTTTTCGATGTAATGTATACGTTAAAAATGTCATTTCCATAAATGTTTATAAAATTCTTCGCGGGAAATTAGCTTTTCTGAACCTTACTTTTTATTCTTTAATCTCTTTCTATTTCCGGGATATAAGAGAGATAGAATAAAGGAATGTAACAGGTGCGAAGATCCGGTCTTGTTGCGGAGATTCGGTTTGTTTTCTTTTAATACTCGTAGGCGCCTCGTCGGAATGGGGTTTTTAGGTGCACGACGAGTATGGAAAGGTAGATAGGATCGGCATAGGGGACTAGGACGAAGGGAAATCTGTCGTTGAATTTTTAAAGCAGTATCGACTCGCGTGTTAACATTATTCACGGCTTTCTAATAAAAGTTTCAGTGTTACGAGTAAATTCCGAGGGATTTGGGTGTGAAAGATTTAACCGAAAATTTCCAATATTTAATGGTTTGCTCTTGACGTTTACATATCAGAAGGTTTTAATTGACTTGGAAGCTTATTACGAAGATGAAAATTTTATACTTGGGGAAAAGATGTAGTACGTAAGTTTTATAAACAATTTGCATAGCGAAATTTTACGTACTATGTAAACAAATCAACTTTTATCTCGCAAAGCAAATCCTATTTTTAATCTTTAATCAATTTCATTTCAAGTATATCAACTTATTACATAAACAAATAAGTTGAACCGAAAAACAAACACCTAGACGGAGATAATTTAAAATTAATTGAAAAATTAATTATACGTTACCGAGTCCCGAGCGATGATCGATTGAAAATTTTAATTACTACCTCATTTTGCGACTGTATACGTCGGGTCGCCGCGTCGGTCTTCGTCGTGTAAAACACCAAATTGTACACAATGCTAAACGACGCGGCGCTTTTAATTTTCAGCGTCAATTTAATCTTCCGTTAATGTTTACTTTGATAACGAAATGAGTCTGCGAAGTTTGTTCGCTATTGCTCGATTTTATATTATTGCGAAACCTTTTAAAATAACTTTACGTGCAGTTCGTCTCGTAGGTACCTACCTAGCTACCTAGCTACCTATTTGGTCATAGGTTGGGGGAGAGGGGAGGGGTGTAATATCGCGTCGATATCTTGAAAATTACCATGCCACGACGTATTCCCGAGATATTGCTTGCATATGTACGAAACCTAACGATCGTGTGTTATTACAACGACGACACGTTTGAATAACGTCTGGTCCGAGTTTTCATAAAAAATTTACTCGCATTATAACGCCCTCGCGAATGCGAATACCGACCAGCCACCCGTTAAATAAGTGTGTACGTTTTTGAACCGAAAAAAATTAGCCTTTCGAAACACGAAAAATATCGCTACGAGTTTATTGTATTATACGTATGTAAAGCACTCGTAAATATAGTAGAAATCCATGGGTTAGGTGTAGAATCAAATTATAACTCGGTGGATTGTACATTGCTATAAAAAAATTTCAACTTTTTATGGTTATTCAATTTTCAGGTTGTTTGGTGTTGAATCTCATTTGTATGTGTGGACTGTAGCGTCCCTCATTAGCTCGCTGCTCAGGCTCGATAATTTTTAAAACTTTTAATGTAGGGATTGACTTGGGGAGATTTATCCTATTTTTATGTCGGTAAATTGCTAAAAGTTACTATATCCTCTCACGAAGTGAAAAATTTTCCAGATCGACCAAAATGAATGTGATCAATGTAACTCTTTCAGAAATGTAGGTAGACAAAGTCTGAATTTTGGCGATTTCTTACCTTATTGAAAAATGTTGATATCCGAAAATGCCCATTATTTTGATAATTTTTTAATTGAAATTTTATTACGCGGACAACCTGAGTGATTCTTTAGACGCACAATCTTTCCTCAAGACAATTATGTAATCAATTCTGAAATTTATTTCTAAGGATTCACCTACCTAATAACAATTTACTCCTCAGTAATTTCTCGGTCGTTTGATTTGAGATATACCTAAAGAGTAAGGACTGTGCCTACTAGCCCAGGAATTATAGCAAAATTTTTACGCGAACCTCGGAATCGTTGGGGGAAAGCTGAATTTTACATTATTTGTACATAACAGCCTACCAAACATACTCCTAAAAGTTGCACCCCCCAACTCGCCGGCTACCCCCGCAAGAGGTCAATAACCTTTGCGAATATACGATTTTTGACTGTAGCGCTGAAAGGAAGGGTCGGAGAGGGAAAAGTGGTGAAATAAAAAATGTTCTACGTGAAATTTCCTACAAACTTAACCGGTTCAGTTGTTCTCAAAATTGCAACATTCGACTTACAGTGGGGGTTAAACTTTTTCAATTTTGAAAAAATTTATAATTTCCCGTGTAATTTTAAATTAGAATGGGCTCAAAAATATAATGTCAAAAGTTGCACCCGGCAATTACACGAGAAATTATCAATTTTTTCAAGTTTTTTCAAAGTTGAAAAAGTTAAACCCCCACTGTAAGTGGAATGTCGCAATTTTGAGAACAACTGAACTGATCAAGTTTGTAGGAAATTTTACGTAGAAAAATTTTTATTTCACCATTTTTCCCTCTCTGACCCTTCCATTTGGCGTTACAGTCAAAAAACGTATATCCGCCAAGGTTATTGACCTCATACGGGGGAAGCTCGTAAGTTGCGGGGTGCAACTTTTGACATTATATTTTTGAGCCCATTCTAATTTAAAATTACACGGAAAATTATCAATTTTTTCAAATTTTTTCAAAATTGAAAAAGTTTAACCCCCACTGTAAGTTGAATGTCGCAATTTTGAGAACAACTGAACCGGTCAAGTTTGTAGGAAATTTTACGTACAACATTTTTTATTTCACCACTTTTCCCTCCCCGACCCTTCCTTTTGGCGCTACAGTCAAAAAACGTATATCCGCAGGGGTTATTGACCTCATACGGGGATGGCTCACAAGTTGCCGAATGAAACTTTTGACAATATATTTTTGAGCCCCTCCTAACTTCAAATTACAAAAAAAAATTAATTTTTTCAACATTTTTTTCCAAGTTGAAAAAGTTTAACCCCCACTGTAAGTCGAATGTTGCAATTTTGAGAACAACTGAACCGGTTAAGTTTGTAGGAAATTTCACGTAGAACATTTTTTATTTCACCACTTTTCCCTCTCCGACCCTTCCTTTCAGCGCTACAGTCAAAAATCGTATATTCGCAAAGGTTATTGACCTCTTGCGGGGGTAGCCGGCGAGTTGGGGGGTGCAACTTTTAGGAGTATGTTTGGTAGGCTGTTATGTACAAATAATGTAAAATTCAGCTTTCCCCCAACGATTCCGAGGTTCGCGTAAAAATTTTGCTATAATTCCTGGGCTATACAGTTTGTAGAACCTGGACAATTTCGGTTCACATGACGGTTCTTTCGATGCACCATGCATTGCTCGCTTAAAGTGTTACTGTTTGGTGAATAAGTAGGTAATCATCTGCGTTTTTGATAACTTGTGAAAAAATCAGACTTTTCAGAATTCTCAAATTTTTTGATATTTCGATGATTCGATTAAATTTTCCTCGAAAAGGTTTGAAAAATAGATATTTTTTTTAGAGTTCCGTGGTAAGATAACAAAATTACAATTTTTGATAATTTTTCGTTAAAGATTGCAAATTGACAAATCTTGGTTTGAAAAAAACGGTCTGTTTTTGCAAGCGGAAACCTCCTGCAAGTGTAAGGGAAAAATAGGACTTTTTCACGGAAAAATTAAATTTCAAAAACCGAAATAAGAATCAATGATCAATCTGGTTTCACTTTCGGTTATACGAAATAAAGTAATTTTTTCTAATAGGTACAAGAAAACAGTTTTTGAACTTTTTTTTTCAATTAAATGTAACCATTTTCATAAAGAATAGCAAATTTTTCTTAAAAAACACAAGAAAAAGGTCAAAGAGCATTTCCTGTTAAGATGGTGAAATCGGCCTTTGAACCGATCGGGACAAAAATCTCCCAAAATGTTGGTGTTGATGTAAAACCACCCCAAAAAATTTTCAACCCCCTACCCCACCCACAACCGAATTATGGGGCCATTAATGCTAGAAATTCAATAATTTCTATCCGGAAGGGGTGGTTCAAAAATTTTGAAATTTTCACAGATTATATAGACATTATGTAGTAGTACATATATGTAAAATTTTTTTCAAAACAATTTTCCTAAATTTTCCAAGGTTTTCTACGGTTTAAAAATTTCAAAAATTCGTCAAAAAGGGGGGAGGGGGAGCCCCGAAATTTTTTTCGCTCCAAAATTTTGTGACACCCTTGGGTACAACATATATTTTTTTGGAGACCTAAAAATGAGTGCAACATGGATTTAAAAAATGAAATCCATTTAAAAAAATACATTTTTTCGATGTTTTTCCACCTTTCTATAAGCTCAAATGAACATTTTCCATTGCTTGGGTTATCAAGGGAATGATAATACGCGGCGCGACGCAATTGAATCTGATTTTTCTACTTGCAAGCGGGTACTTGTATTTCCCGTACGCTACTCGTGGCGGTGAATTATTCGCGTACGCGCCATTTGGAGGGTTGAACGGGAACTCATTCCGGTTGTAAGTAAAAATCAAAACCTCGAATCTCTAAGCATAAATTAAGAAAAAGTAATTTTTTACATTGAAATGAAACCTTTCAATTTTATCATGTTGAAAACTTAAGGAATTTTAATATCAGTTACTTAGAATGAGTTCTCGTTCAACCCTCGAAATGGCGCGTACGTGAATAATTCACCGCCACGAATAGCGGCCAGAAAATGCGAGTGCCCGCTTGCAAGTAGAAAAATCACATTCAATCGCGTCGCGCCGCGTATTATCATTCCCTTAATTACCCCGGCAATGGAAAATGTTCATTTGAGTGTTTGTCGACATAATCTGCCCAAAATTGTTATTTTATTGGAAATATCATCCTTAAAACTTCTTATAGAAAGGTGGAAAAACATCGAAAAAATGTGTTTTTTTTTATGGATTTCATTTTTTAAATCCATGTTGCACTCATTTTTAGGTCTCCAAAAAAATATATGTTGTACCCAAGGGTGCCACAAAATTTTGGAGCGAAAAAAATTCGGGGCTCCCCCTCCCCCCTTTTTGACGAATTTTTGAAATTTTTAAACCGCGGAAAACCTTGGAAAATTAATGTCTATAATCTGTGAAAATTTCAAAATTTTTGAACCACCCTTCCGGAGATAGAAATTATTGAATTTCGAGCATTAATGGCCCCATAATTCGGTTGGGGTGGGGGTAGGGTATTGAAAATTTTTCTGGAGTGGTTTTACATCAATACCAACATTTTAGGAGATTTTTGTCCCGATCAGTTCTAGGGCCGATTTCACCATCTTAACAGGAAATGCTCTTTAGAAAGAATTATTGAAAATTTTTCTAAACTTTATTCTTTTTTTCATGTTTTTATAAAGAAATTCATCATTTTTGACGAAAATAATGATTGTATTTGTAAAAAAATTCAACCAAAAATATTTTTTAAAAGGTCCGAAAACGAAAAAAATTTAAATTTTGCAGCTCTGGTGCCATTCTTAAAGATTTAAGATCAAAATCAAAAATTTTCGTAGTTTGTGAAAAATGTTGATTATGTTTTTCAAAAATATAAGTAAGTAGGTACCTATATCAATTATTTCAAAAAAAAAAAAAAAAACAACTGAAAACATGTCAAAGATATGCATCTGTTTTTGTCATAAAAATCACGACTATTTGAAAAAATTCGTTCTCATCCTCTTTCGTAGGTACATTCCACCTACATTTTTTAAAAACATTTTGTGTATCATATTAGGTACTTATTTTTGATGAAAATAATGTCAAGGATTCAGAAGGCAATTTTAGATGAGTTGGAGAAATTTTGCAGATTTTTGGTCAGAAGCTTGAGTGGAGAAGGGGAGAGATAAAGCAAAATGACTCCTAAAAACAAAAATCATTGATTAAGAGATTTTTCTGTCAATTCAAAGAAAATTTTTGTTTTTTTTTAGAAATTAATATAATTTTATGTGAAATACCTGCAAAATTCCAAACAATTTCTTAGTTTGAGCTTTTCAAAATTGCAAACTTGCAACAAAATGTACTTTTTAGTTCAGGATAGGATCGATTTCGTTCTTTTTAAGTTAAAATCGGAAGTATTTTTTTTTTCAATTTTGTTGTAAAGTTTTTATAATAAGAAAGATCGTATTCCAACAAAGTAAAATTATGAGCCAAAACAGAAATAGGTAGGTACCTAAATCGAAAGTGCCCGTACGTCATAAAAGAATCTCATATCCAAAATTTCAAGTGCTAAAGTTAATTTCTCGATTTTTGCCGAATTTTTGAAATTTCATAATTATCTCAACACCCTGAAAATATAAAAATTTGAACTAATCAACGAAAAAAAACTGAAATTTGGCATATACCTACTCTATTTTTGACCTCCAGAATCGATTTTGGAAGTGGTTTCGAGACGTTTCAGGAACATCCAGAAATATTTAGAATTTCCCAGCGTTGGAGAAAAGCTCATAAAGATGATCCATACGAACTTTTGCTCCTGAAATTTTGGATATGGTATTTTTTTTTATGATGTACTTACTTTCGATTCATTTTTGTTTCATCTGAAAATTTTACTTCAAGTTGGGATACTTCCTTTGTAGGTAGCTAAGTACATTCACATATGAAGAAGAGTAGGTAAGTACATTTTTTTTTTCAAATAACGTAACAAGTTGGGTCAATTTTTTATTCAGTACCTCACCTCTCCCCTCCTAGATTTTTTACCTCGTTATGTATCTACTTGAATCACGGGGTAAATATCAATGAAGAAAAATTTGGGAGCTCGTCCAAATTACGATCTACTGGGGAAGTAGTAAAATTGATCTTTAAAATATCCTTTTTTTTTAATAAAAATCATTTTAAAAATTCAATTTTTTGGTCTTGATTCGTCAAGATTTTGGTAAATTGTTTTATTTTTACAAATTCTTAACAACATACTTATATTTCAAAATTGAAAAAATATAAAATTTCCAAATCGATTTTTCACAACATAACCCAACCTTCACCTCAACCACATCACAGACCTTGTTACACACATACAAATGTTTTCTTTAATAACGTTAATTATTCGGAATGAAATTTTCTATTCGACCAAGTGAATTCGTGCTGAATGCAATTTATCGTGATATGTAACGGTTATTTTAAAATTTAGGATACCTACGTACAGTACCTACTTTTATTTATAATTTCCATCTGGCCATCCAACGTTTAACAGCTTTGTTGATAAATACGAGTACGCGCGACTACGCAGACTTTATATTAGACTACGCATTAAAACACTCGGTAAAAGCGTAGGTACCTATACAATTTAAAGTCGAGCTTATCTTTTCGGTGACACTGCAAAAAAGCGAAATAATTCAGCAGTTTGGACAACCTATAGCACTATCTAGACCTACCTGGTATTTAAGTACCTAGCTACAGTGGATAGGTTTTCGAGTTAATTTTTTTCTTCCCTCTTTTTCCCCCTTTCAAAAAGAATCATTAGTTTGGAAAAGTTGTAAAATGTTTAATCCTTCGTTATTATAGGACGGGTTAAAGAAACGTACGAAAGCTGCAAGGTATCGGTAGTACACATATAGTAGATAATTTATAAAACGTTGGCGTTCCTCGAAAGGTGGAAAATGGAAAAAAATATCCCATAGCGTGGCTCGGCGTGCGAAACGATATATGCACGTACAGCGGTTTTCCCGTTCGCGGTAACCGTATAGGTTTTAATAAAAATAAATTAAAATTGCATCTTTATTCAAAAAAGCGAATACATTGGAAAAATATTATAGTTTGGCTTAAATACGAGCACGATATTCCGCTAGATATCCAAACCCACCTACGTGCCGGGTAGAACGTACCATGAGGAGAATTTCTAGCCTCGTGTCGATTCACGAAGCTCGGAGGGGTTTTCATCGAATTTATTTTATTGGCGCGGATGGTTTCCGCACTGTACGATATGCCGAGCGCGGATGAATAACGAAAAGACGATTTTAAACTTTCGCCATGTTTGAAAGATTGTTTGATTTTTGGAAATTGTATTCAAAACTTTTTTGTGTACCTTTTGCGGCGCTGGCACTGTGGCGTGATGGAAAAAGACAATAATCGGTTTTTATCGTTCCGGGCTATTACATTCGACGAAATCGTCGAAACGCGTTCGTCTTTTTATTATATTCGAAGGCGAACGTGGGTTGCGAAATTTTCGGACGAAATTAAATTTTCATAATTTTCCATCCACGTGGTCGTCGAATAAAAACTTGTACGTCTCTGTGTGCGTGGAAAAACAAGCGGCAAAGGTCTGGCGAACATTACAACGGTTAAAATTTCTCCGAGTGAAAACAAAAACCGCACACAACAAACGCACGCTCTGAGGTACGAGTTTGGAGGTAGCACAATGTACATCAAGCTCATACGAGCGACCTTAGAACCTCGTACGGGGAAATTTGGTTTCGGCGAATGCGACAGCGTTGAAAACTTCATATAAATCTGAAAAATGACATTTCAAGACCGATGGTTTCTTCAGATACGACAAAAACAGCTGATATCCTTTACAACGGGGAGGGATTTTATACGTTCGAGTACCTTCCTCGGCTATGTGGTAACCAACGTGTACACGATAAAGAGGATACTGATCCGCAGCTTCGTTCTGGAGCGTACAAATAGATATACTAAAACCGACGAAATGACAAAAGGTTTGAATCTGAAACGTGTCGTGTCTTCGCCCCTATACCTCCACGTATATGACCGGTGTATGTAAAATGTCATTGCTTATTCGCTTTCATTTCATATTTGCAGCATATCGTTGAGTTTAACCTCCTTCCTCCCCAATTCCGACGTACCTTGGGTTAACATCGTCGCTATGGCATTCGAAAATGAAAGAAAATGGTCCATTTATCACGTAAGCATACGTTTATTGCTGGTAACACGATAGATGGCCGGTTTTCACCGCGTATTCCTTTTTTTCTCTCTCTCGCTCCTTATTCTTTTAGTATTTCCATATTGAAAAAGTTTCGAGCGCGAAACAGTTTTACGGCGATGTACGAAGAATAGTTTTCTTTCAAAGTTTCCGTTCGTTGTTCTGGTTTGTAGTAAAAACGCTGCGTATTAGACGAGGCAACGAAAGGGTTACAGTTGTAATGTTATTTTCGGTGATGTACGACGAGTCTTTATTTAGGCAAATGGAATAAATATGTTGCAGATTATGAAGCGTTTGCGCTAGTGTATTTTATTTCAAAACTTTCTTCGCGGTTATATTTTTACGTACCGATGATGTGAGAAAACGGCGAACGCCTTCGTAATGTGGTACGTGCGCGTTCCGTTGTCTGGCGAAAGAGTGTTGCATAAGCGGCTTGCCGTAAATAACCGATCGAGTAACCGAACGAGTTAATAAAATTGCATAATCGATGCCTAGAAATGTTTATCGGCGAAGAGTTTTCTTTTTTCGGAATTAATTCAGTTGTGATTTGGTCGTTGGTCGTAGATGGAGTTGATGAATCATGGTGAAATTGAAATCGACAGTCGTATCGTTTTTGAAAAAAATTATTATCGGGGGAAGAAGTCTTCGAATTTGGAAATTTGAAACAAAAGTGGATATATTGAAAAAAGTGTGAAGTAAAAGTTGTAGAGAATTAAAAACTGAACAGTTTACGTTCTGCAATTTTTTTTACGTCTTGTAATGGAAAGAAGTTATGGTAAAAAGAACTCGAGTATAATTTTCTCTTTTTTAAGCCATAACTCTTCTCCATTGCTAGATGGAAAAAAGTTACGGGACGTGAAATGTTCAATTTTTAATTCTCTACAACTTTTATTTCAAACTTTTTTTAATATCTCTCCTTTTTGAAACCGGTGCAAGAAGAACCCAATTTTTCCAAGTTTCTTGGGTGTTTTTTGTTTCAAGTCGATAACCGGTTATCAAAAAGTGGAGATATCAAAAAAAGTGTTAGATAAAAGTTGTAGAGAATTGAAAACTGAACATAGAACATTTCACGTTCTGAATTTTTTTTTTCATCAAGCAATGGAGAAGAGTTATGGCTTGGAAAAGAAATGTTATATTACAACCTTTTGTACGACAATTTCTTTTCATTACAGAATGGAAAAAAAGTTATGGAACTAAATATTATTGTTTTTTAATTGTCTACGACTTTTGTGTCAAACTTTTTTCATATCTCCACTATTTTGGATATTATTGACAACTGGTTCGAAACTGTTGAACCGGTTTCAAAAAAATATAGCACATTTTGATCGCACCAGTGTGTAGACTTTATTTCAATAATAAAAAAACTGGACCCTCCATTTTTTGACCAAAACCGGTTTCTCAATTCGCGGACACCCAATGAGTAGGACTAGAAGTTTGATTATCGATCTTCAGCAATGTCCTCGTCGCGTCGCGTCGCCAAGAACACGTTGCCTTTTGAACAGTCTCGGTAGGTATACTGAGGAGTGTTTCAAGTTAGCAAGACTTCTGTGTCATACTGATACGGAGGCTATATAAGTAGACTCAAATTGGTAAAATATAAAAAAAATGACTAGATATAAATTTTAGAAATTTAAAAATTTTTAGAATGAGTTTTCTATGAGATCCCTTTTGATTGAAAATAATTTAGTATGCAAAAATTTCAGCCTCTTGTTATAATATGTAGGTAGGTACTAGAAGAGATCAAAATTTTGTGAGGTACCTACTTTTTAAAACCACCAAATTTTATTCTCTCAATTTTTCAATCATTTTTTTGAAGAAAGAGGATTTTTTAAAAATTTAACGTGGGATATTTCCTAATAATTTTCAATGCCTAGTCGCATTTTACGGGAGTAAGATGACTTTTACGATGAAAATCGTCTCCACAAATCATCTCACGATTTTTCGAGCTTTAAAGGCTTGGATGATTTTTCTAAGCTTTGAAGCTGGAATGATTTTTGAGATGAAAATCAATTTCAGAAATCATCCCACGATCTTCCTGATCATTGAGACTAGGATGATTTTTAGAATGAATATTCATCCCAAAATTTTTTCCAAGAATTGAGGCTGGGATGATTTTTGAGATGAAAATCAATTTCAGAAATCATCCCACGATCTTCCTGATCATTGAGACTAGGATGATTTTTAGAATGAATATTCATCCCAAAATTTTTTCCAAGAATTGAGGCTGGGATGATTTTTGGGATGAAAATCAATTTCAGAAATCATCCCACGATCTTCCCGATCATTGAGACTGGGATGATTTTTAGAATGAATATTCATCCCAAAATTTTTCCAAGAATTGAGGTTGGGATGATTTTTGGGATGAAAGTCAATTTCACAAATCATCCCACGATTTTTTCAAGCTTTTGAGGCTGGGATGATTTTCGGGATGAAAGTCAACTTCACAAATCATCCCACGATTTTTCGAAGATTTGAGGCTGGGATGATTTTTGGAATGAAAATCAATCTCACAAATCATCCCACGATTTTCCTGTGCTTTGAGGCTGGGATGATTTTTAGGATGAATTTTCATCCCAAAAATCATTCCACAAACTTTTCCGAGCTTTGAGGCGGGGATGTTTTTTGGGATGAATTTTATCTCAAAAATTATCTCACGACTTTTCCAAGGTTTTAAGGCTGGGACGATTTTTCCCAGCTTTTGAAGCTGGGATGACTTTTGGGATGAAAATAATTTTCATAAATCATTTCGAAATTTCTTTTTATATCTCACTTCATGAAGAAACATCAGTAGATATGTATTTCGTCGAAATGAATGATGGGAAAAATTCATTTCTTTCTTCAAGTTTCAAACCTTTTTATTGTTTGATTATACTGTCTTCAACCTATCAGATTGTGAAATAATCTTTATCAATGGGAGGGGGAGGGGAGGGAGGGATCAAGTTCGACTTCGAGCTCTGAAATTTTGGTTTTGTTTTTCTGACACCATGTTAGATGCAACTTTTTTGGCAATTCTTCCGGCAACTTTCTGAAAATATTATTATTTGACTTTTCTGGGGGAAGAAAGGGGACTTATAAGACACAGTTTTCGTATTTCTACACTTGACTGAAATAATGATAGAAAATTTTCCTCAGAACATATAAACACCTAATTCAACTATTTGAACCCATCGGAGCTATTTTAAAAATATTTTTCAGTTTCACTGTCCTCCCTGTCACCTCTCACCCATTCATTGGAGTCTCGAAATTGAACTCTTGAAAAAACCTTGAAAAAAGCACGATGAAAAATTGTCACTGATTAGCTCTATGGCTTTAAGTAGGTGCAACATCCTAATTTCGTATAAAATTTTCTTTACGATAATTTTTTTCTCTTTATTTTGATGGTGTCAAAAGATGAAAAAATGGTGTTTGTATGCCCTCGAGAAAAAGTGTTAGTAGAAGAGAATTTTGTTTCAGGTCTTCTTTTTGGATAAAATAATCCATACTTGCTGCGTATAATTTTGGTGAAAATTTTCTCAATTTTTTCTCCTTTTTAAAAACTTTGTAACTTCGAGGCTTTACATAACTGAATTCTAAGAAGAGTGATGGGTTCTCATTTTTACCACAATGCGACCTTAATTCATCTTTTTTATTCGCCCACGCTGGCTCATTTCAATTTTTGAAAAAATTCCCTCGCCCTCCTTCGTAGAGATTCAGAATTAGATACATGTAACCGTCTTAATATGTACTATGTGCTTTATCGGTCTGGTTTATGAAAATTATTAAACTTTTTATCGTATATTTTACCCTCGTAAAATACGAGTAAACCGAGTAAAAAAAATGATTAAGCAAACAAACGCCCGAAATAGTCGTTTCACTGTTGAAAATACGTACCGAAGAAATTTATACGTAAAAATTGGCTTTATAGTTGACAAAATCGTAAAAATACCGTCGAGAGGCGATAAAATATACAAGAGTTGAAAATTTTATACCAATTTGGGAAGATATTATGTTACGAAATTCATTTATTGTTGTTTAAGTGATACTATCGAGCAGATCAAAGCTCTTTGCATTTTTTTTCGCAACGTGTTTTTCAGCATGAATAGCCCCAAGTATTTTGTAAATGATCGAATTTTATGAGCAAATAATTACGTTGATAGAAGCTTTGAAGTTTCAAGTTTTAAAAGTGATTAAGGGGAGATAAATGTATAGAAAAATAGTTTGCCAAGTATTTACGTTTTTTTTTCGCTGCGAGAAATTTCATTTAAAAAGTTTTAATAACGTTATAAATATGATTTTTATAAAGCGTGTGATACCTACGTTACGTTTTTATTCCTTCGCGTTTTTCTTTTCTATTTTCAAAAGTTTTCCATAATCATTAAAAATTTAAAACAAATTATTTCATAATCGCGGAAATCTTCGATTATAAAAATTACTACGCGAAACGTCCTCGGAACCGTCGCCGTAGTCAGAATTTGACTCGAAATTTTCATTTTTTTATTTCGCTTTCGGACGATTATCTTGATTGGCAGAACACAATGAATCATCTAGCTTTCGACGCTTATCACGCGAATACGAGACTCGAAAGTTGTACGTTGGCGCGTTATCACTTTTGTTAGTAACGCGACATCGCATGAATTGTTCAACTAAAATATAAACATTTTTTACCCCCCGGCCAAAACAACCTTTTCAGTTTTGGGTAACGTTGCAAAATTACAAGGTACTTTGTAAACGCTTGCCCGATGTAACAAGGTATTAGAATTTTTTCCATCGCGTTGATTCATTCATTGATATGCAAGATTCGCGTCTGTAATAAAACGACGCAATTGCATAGAAAATTTATTGAAATTTGTAGTACGCGAATGTGAAACAATTCGTCGACGAAATGACGCGAGCAAAAATGCCAAGTATTTCGGATCATTGTTCGTATAGAAAAATTTACGAGCGATGAGGAAGGGCGAAGGGTATATTTTAAATGTGCGCAGAATAATTAGTTTAGAAGTTGGGATTTATTTTTAATTTTCTAAAGGATTATATAGAAAAGAGTATTATGTGATTGGCTTTTATTTATTTTTTCCGCCACCAAACTAAGTGATTTTTTTCCATCGACGGATATGTCGTCTCGTTTATAAATTGATGGCTCGGTTTTCTTTTTTTCCCTCGTCGATAATTTCAAACGTATATTTATCCTATCGTTGCCAATTTCGAAATTTTATAAGAAGATTCGTCGTCGAAAATTAATCAAAATTCGTTTTGGAAGAAATTAACTCTAGTCGTAAAAAAATTTGCGGACCTCGGTGAATAAAAATCGTTCATTTGCGAAGAAATATAAAAAAAAAGATATAAATATTCATTTCAGTACTAAAATGTATGTAACGAAATTCCTTTAAAAATATAAGCTCGTAAAAAAAAGTTTTCCCATTAAAAACTCCCATAATTTGTTGGCGAATATGTGCAAAAAAAGGCATTTTTATATTATTTTCGACGTATTAAGTTAATGAACTCGTAATGCGTTTTAAATTCTCGTATTTCTGATGTGTTTCATTCGATATGGAAATATTGTTGCATTTCCACAAGTTTTCATTTATTTGATCTCTTCAACGACACGGTCGCTTTGAACTCGAATGCGGTGGTGAAATTAAATAAAACCAAGTATGGAAGCACGTATTACGAAATTAAGTTCATATATGAATGAGAGAGACTTTGAGAGATGAATAACATGGTCAGTGAAGTTTCTCGTTGTATGGAAATTTTACCTAGTTTGGGGCTAAAGGAAATCTTCAGTTTTTGAATTATACGTAGATTAGGGTGGAACTGAATATGAAAATGTTCTTCGATTTTATTAATTTTTCGATATGTTGTGTACTTTGAGTTGAAAGTTTCACATGGAAATTTTTAGCTTCGCTAGGCTCCTTAAAATGGAATGATGGAGTTTCAAAGCAGAGTGTTTTTTGACTCCTCCACCCTATTCGAAAATTTCTGTAAGTACCTACCTATTTAAAATAGGTACGTCTCATTTTGTTTAATCTTGAAGGTGGATATTTAGATCCAATATATGATTTCGATTCCGACTAAAGCGTTGAAAAATTCCAGATTGATATTTGATATTTTGAAAACGTTTGGAAATTTGACTATAATTAATGAAGCTTCGTACGAAAAATTAATTTAAAAAAATTACTGAGTGGAAAATATGTAATTTTGAAGTGCATTGTCAGCTTACAATCTCAAATTTCAACTCTAGAAGTAGGTGCCGAAGAATTTTGAGGAGGAGGAGGCAGAGAAGGCAGTGAAGTGGAGTGGAGTGGAAAATAGTTCGTTCCTGTTTTGATTTCGTTTCAGGCTTCGAAATCGGATTCACTCTTTATTCCAGTTTTTCTTTTCATAAACAAAGAACTGCAGTTTTTCGTGGTGTCTAATGGTCTGTCGGACAAAAGTTGCCCAAAAAATCATCAAAAGTCGCAAATTACTCTTTCCAACGACTGAAACGTTGGAAAAAATTGTAAAATTTTAGTTATTCCTTGCCTTTTTGTGCAAAAAATTTTCGCCCTTGCTCTCTTCAGATTCAATAAATTTTTACATTCCAGACAAATTACAGATGTTTTTCGAAACATTACTTACGGATTTTTCCCCCTAGCGAAATAACTTTTGTTTTAGTGAAACGAGCAGAAGAAAAATTATGTGGAATTTGTCGATTTTAAGCATTTGTAAATTAAAGGAAAAAATCGAGAAAAAGTTGCAAAATTAAATTTTTCAAATTGGATATAAACTTTGCTTTTGTTTTGCTCTACTCCAAATCAATACAGAGGCGGTTCGAACACATTTTTTTTAGGGGGGAGGGGTTCAAAAATGCCGAGTAAGTAATTCAAAATTTCCGAATAATAATTCAAAAATTTGAGAATTTTTTGCGATGATTATAGCAAAAACAATGTGAAGCAACATCATGGAAAGGGAAAAACACAATTTTCAGAGATCAATGTAACAAAAACTTGAAAAGTAAAACATCGAAAATGAGTTTTAATGAGAAAAAATTTGATAAAATTAGTTGGAATAATGTTGAGGAAAAATACAAAAAAAAAATTTTGTGGGATTTGGATTGTTTTGAACTTATGGAAGAAAAAATTCAATAAGGCCGAGCGCATCGAGGCAGAAATTTTTGAAAAATTTTGATTTGTGGAGTAAATAATTTCAGAGTTGGATTGTGATTTCTGAAAGAGGACAGTAAACTGGAAAATTTTAAAAGGCTCAGTTTTTATTACATACTTATGCTGCAAAATTTACAAACATTTTTTCAATTTGCCAAAATTTTTAAGATTTCGCCGAATTTCTCTGGAAATTGACCGGGGGGGAGGGGGTAATATACTCCCATACCCTCCCCCATCACGCCGCCCCTGAATCAATATTAAAATTTTGTTCTTTTCCAGTTTGATTTTTTTCAAATTTTTTGATCATGAAGACCCTTCTTTCAAGTAAAACAATGTTAAAATTCATGGCCATAACCAAAATTCAAAATATTTTCAAATTTTTAGAAGAATTACGAAACCCTCTAGACAATATTTGTAAAACAAATTAATTACGCGTACTTAACTAAAACGAAAAAACATTTTTTTTCAGTTTTTTTCAGTTTTTACTTCGGTAATTATTTTACTAGCTCCTAAATAATTTTTACGCGAATGGGATTCTGTTGATCCAAGTCTTCTATTCTAAGTTCTATTTTTCATTAAATTTTTTGATTTCTTCAATTATAAATTTTTTTCAAAATTGTATCTATCCAATTTTTAAAATTTCCTTAACCTCAATTTTCTCAAAAATTGTACAATTTTGATTTTGAATTTTTTTTCATATTTTTCAAAATTTCTAAGTTGAAAAGAAATTTTTAAAATACAAAATTGAAATAATTTGAGAAAAATTTATTAAGAAAATTTGAATAAAAAATGTTTACAGGAGGAAAAAGTTTTAGTATCTACTTACTAAAAATTTTTCCAACATTAATTTCTTTATATTTTTAAAATTTTCTTTCAACTCCAAAATTATTTCCAATTTTTAATTTTTTTCAACTATAAAATTTTTTAAACTAAAAATTTAATAAAATTTTTACCTATTTTAAATTTTTAAAAGAACCTTTGTGTTTCGTTTTTTTTTAAATGTCTTCCAACTCAGCAAATAAGTAGAAAATTTTTTCAAAAATAATAAAATTACGAAATCAAAAAAATTAAAAAAAGGTCAACGTTGGAAAAAGTTGAAACTTGAATACCGCTTTGAAAAATTCAGAATTGGAGAAAGTGAAATAATTTATAGTTGAAAAAATTTGAACTTGAATAATTTTGGACTTGGATCGTCGAAATTCCATTTGTGTCAAAATTATTTAGGAGCTAGCATTTTGTTTTGTTCTAAGTTAGTTTTTGATCCAAAGAAACTAATATTTTTGGCTTTTCATTCCGGTTTAGTCTCATTTAGAATCTTGGTGGGAGAAAGAAGAAGGAGAGTGGGGCTAGAACCTGTTTAAGGAAAGTCTTCGCTCTCTGTTGGGACTTCAATCATATCTACGATTAGATAGGAATATCACTCACATACGTAAGTTAATCTTGATATAAAATCTCGAAATGGTATCCTGGCAATTTTCAAGAATTTTCAAACGGGAAGGATATTCAAAATTCCAAGAAACGTACATTTTTTCGAAAAATATTTCATTCGAGAGTGGGAGACGCATAACTCCGCTACAATGGGCCCGAGGGAGCTGAAAATTTGTATAGCAGGGGTTCAACTCAAATGCACCAAATATTTTTAAAAAATCATCAAAATCTCAGAAGATTTTCATTTTCTGCTTCACCATATTATAGGTACAATGGGTCTTATCGAACGAAAACAATACTTTCGAGTGTTTTGGTTCATCACATGGGACGAAAATACATCGAAAAAGTCAATTCGGGGCTTTCTTCAATTGCGAGACAAAATTGTACAAAAAATACGCAGCAAATTAGTGGTGCACTACGAGCCTATTTTTCTAATACTTACCATCGTTTCAATTTATTTGATTGCTACGAGGGCTGCGAAATTCGGAGTATAAATGTAGGTGCGATGATGGAGCCAGAGTTCATCCCACGTTTTGCGAAGGTAACCACATAGTAAATGAACAAATAATGTCGAGAATTGTTACTCGTAGAACGGCACGATGCAGTGGGGCGGTTGGAAGAATGAACAACAACATCAAAAAACCTCGTGAAATAGCACAAAACATAAGTGCCAACGGAAATAAGCCGACAAAAAATAATTTTTTCGCGATTACATTTCTGTATTTCATCGTATCCCGACATAATACGTGTTTCCATTAGCGCACCAAGGTGTAAGGTGTTCGGAAAGTTGGTTAACCGCGTACGTAGCTACGAGTAGCTTTGCATTATTTCTATAAAAACGACGCTGGTCGTGTATGTCGAGAAAATAAGATAGTACGTTGAAGAATGACCGCGTATGAAATGCACACAGGGGTAATTTTCATTTGTCGCACTTAAATTAATTAAAACGTAGGTTCTATACGATGTATGATTCTTTATGTGGTTTGGTCATCTGTACGGCGAAGAAGGTTGAAATTTTCACCGAACTGAAGATTTTGACGTGCGAAAAAATCCTCTCTAGCGGAACATGGCCGGTATCTTTCTTAATGACGAAAGCGTCCGTAGTTTTGGTAATAATTGGATGAATTCTCGCGTAAGGGTACATTTACGCCTAAAATGTTCGCAAAGGATCTAACGTACTAGGTATTATTAATTCGTATCATATGGTTTTTTTTATTCTTCGCCATTCACACTTCAAGTAATTTCAAAGCGCTGGTGACCGTAGATTCGTCGTAATGAACATTAACCAGCGTCTGGTCCATTATGAGTTTTTTCCTTATGTCTTGAATTTATCCCCGAGTATTATTGTGCAGACCACTATCTCATCTCGAAAGAAGGAAACCTTTGGCAATATGTCGTAGATGGTGGGTTTCTCATATGTTATTTGCTGGTCGTGTGTTTTCTGGTGAACATATGGTCGGAATTATTCCATTGAGACGTTTTTCTCTGAAGGACGATTTCTTTCTATAGAGATAAAAATAGATTTCGAGATAACTGTCTCGTTTTAATACCTCGACAATTGTGGTGAGTTGTACGTACAGTGCTGTTTGCATCTTTGGAATTCGCGTTGCATTCTGGGTCAGGAAGGTAAATTTTCCGGATGATGACACTTGTGATTTTTTTTCAATTTATTCTTAATCAATTTTGGTTAATTTTTTCTTCAATTAGGTTTAAAAAAAATGAATGTAAAATGAAAAATTCTTCATGGAGCTTTTTATACCTGTGCAGATCATTTATCCAAAATTTAAAAAAATCATTTCAAAAAATTTTGAGCCTAAAAATTTTTGGAAAAAGAAATATATGTAGAAGATACCTACTTCTAAGCATCAGATATTTTAAATTGTTCTTCCTCCCTCGGATTACAAAATATTAATTGCAGTTGATGAATTTCTCTAAAAATTTTTATATCATTTTAATTTTCGAACTAGAGAAGTTGAGAAAATTGAAAATTTTTATACCTAAGTATTGGGTTATACATATAAAAAAATTGCCCGGCGTGCAAAAAGAACAGAAAAGAGCAGAAAAAATGGACTGAAAAGAGCAGAAATTCTCACTGTCTGCTCCTTTGGACCCCGGTTGCGCGTGCATCGCGCATCGGAAGGTCAGAAAGGAACAGAAAGGAGGAAAGGAGTAGAAAAGAGCAGAAAAGAGCAGAGAGGAGCAGAAAAAAAAATCAGAAAAAAACAGAAATTCTCAGCAGAAAGGAGCAGAATTTGTCTGCTCTTTTTGCACGCCGGATGGTCAAATAGTCATGCCATATTAGAATTGCATCCCGAAATAATTCAATCCGGATTTTTTTCATGTTTATTTGCTTATAATTTTTCACTAATCAACATACTAAAATGTCCACCAGTCGCTACCTCTGAAAGAGGAAAATACTCACTGAAAATCGATTATCAAAATAATCGATTGATCGATGTAAAAAAAAAATCACAGTGTAATTACTTTTTCATAATAATCGACAATCGATCAATCGATCATTCAGCAAAAATAATCGCATATTCGATTATTTTATTTTCGTACAATTTTGACTCAAAAAACGGAATTTTTTTCTAAAAAATGAGCTGCAGTAAATTTCGCCAAAAAAAAAAGTGATTATGTGATTTCACCGCTAATTTACGATTTTATCAATTGTAATTGAATTTTCATCAATATACATGAATCGGAGTACAGAATTTTCATCAATATACATGAATCGGAGTACAGAATTCGTTTTTATAACTCCCGATGGCGTTAAGCCGGAGCACCCCGAGTCTGTTCCAAAAAATCAAGTTTCTCATGTTCTGGATCACCCTACAGATGCTGGCCGTGGTCGATTTGTGTTTAAAAATATTCGGGTAGTCGTATAGGTAGCTACCTAGTTTAAAAAAATAATTTTTTTTGCAAGTATTTTTGTAATTTTTTGGGGTGATCATTTTCGCCCCATTTTTTGATGTTCGAGGTGCCCTATTTTAAAAAATCGCCAAAAATCGAGGTTTGGGGCTAGAATTTTTTTGAAAAAGGCTTTTTGTAGCCAAAGGATGATCCCGTAATGGGAAAAAAAATCAGGTCGATATCTCAATATTTGGTCGAGATATTTAGAAAAAACCTCGAAAATCGATCATTTTCACCCCACTTTACGGTACCTATTGAAAAATGGTCGATTTAAGAAACGACATCGTTACGATATTGTAAAATGGATGTTTTTCGTCGTTTTCAAGAAAACGATCAGAAACTGCCACAATAAAATATTAGAAAATGGTCGTTTTTCATCGTTTTCGAAAAAATAAAAAGAAACTACAAATACAACATTAGAATAGTGGGAAAAAGTCAATCTTTGTCGTTTTTGCAGAAACGATCAGAAATGACTACCTACAGTCTGTTCACTTTGAGAAGGCAACCTCTTAAAGCATCAAATTTCTCTTTGTTAATCAGTGAAATTTATTTTCAATCAATTTTTTTCCAAAATTCAAGGTACTTCCACACCAGAGAAAATCGTGACGTTTCCCAGTTTTATTCAAAAACATCATTTCTTATGAAAAATATTATCCAAGACGAAAAATTCATAATCGAAATGAAGAAAAATTGGGTTGAACTGCATCTATGTTTTTATTACTCAAGATCTTCATTTAACAAAAATGTAAAATTGTCACGATTGATATCTGGAATGTAAAGGTACTTTTAGTTTAGAAAGAAAAATTTACTGAAAACGAATATAGTTGGTTAGCAAAGAGAAAATTTATGCTTTAAGAGGTTGCCTTCTCAAAGTGAATAGACTATACATTAAGATGTCGGTTTTGAAAAAATGATCAGAAACTACCACAATAAAATATTGGAAAATTCGTTTTTTATCGTTTTTGAAGAAATGACAAGAAACAGCTATCTACATAAGATCAAAAACGACAACATTAATTTATTGGGAAATTGTATTTTTGCTTCATTTTAGAAAAAACGACCAGAAACAGCCACAGTAAAGTATTGGCAAATGGTCGTTTTTCATCGTTTTTGAAGAAACGACAAGAAAAAGTACAACATTAAAATATTGGGAAAAAGTCAATCTTCATTGTTTTTGCAGAAATGACCAGAAACTACTACATTAAGATAGGTACTAGAAAATAGTCGTTTTACGTCGGTTTTGAAGAAACGACGAGAAACGAGTTTTCAAAAAAACAAGAAACGACATCATTAAAGTATTAGAAAATGGTCAACCTTCGTCGTTTTCGAAGAAACGACCAGAAATGACAAATCTGAAACATTGAAAAATATTTTTCATTGTTTCAGATTGACTTTTTTAAAATTGAAAAAACTTTGAAAAAATTTTCAAGTTTGAGAAAAAAATTTCTTTGAGGAATAGAATCCGCCCACTTTTCGAGTAGTGGGCATCTGAAACATTGAAAAATATTTTTCAATTGTCATTTATGGTTGTTTCTTCAAAAACGACGAAGGTTGATCATTTTCCAATATTTTAATGATGTAGTTTCTCGTATTTTGTTCAAAAACGACGCAAAACGACCATTTTCCGGTATCTTAGTGGGCACATGGATCCTATTCCTCAAAGAAAATTTTTTTCCTCAAACTTGGAAATTTTTTCAAAGTTTTTTCAATTTCAAACCTGGGTTTTTGCGAGCATTTTCTCCTCTCCTGGGGATATCGGATGCCCCCCGGGGTGGAAGTACAAGTAAGTTTATTAGTGGACCATTATAAGCAAAAAACATGAAAAAAATCCAGGTTGAATTATTTCGAGCTATGATATTATAAATACTTTTTTTAAAATCCGAAATCGATAATTTTCTTCGAATTCATACCTAATATTCAATTTAAAATTGATGATTCGATATCTAGATCATATCGAATGGAAATCCTATGTGTAAACGTATCTATTACTTATAGAATAGGTCTCATAAACGAAACGTATAAAAAGGAAAGTTCAAAAAGTGCCACACGGCGCGACGCGTTATAAAAATATGAGAATGTTTCTCATAAAAGAGATCGGTACGTTTTTGAAAAAAAAGGATGAAAAGAGAAAAGAGAGCGAAAATGAGAAAAAAGAATTTCCACAATAATTTTCATTTGAAGTGGAAGAAGTGGCGTTGCTATCAGATAACTTGTTCATTAGCGATGTCGATGCTGTGTCGAGTGGTATATTGCGTGGTTTAGCACAATGTGCTGAATACGCTAAGCTTGACATTTGTTCGGTATTGTAGTCACGCTCTACCGTAAAAGTCTTAAGACCATCTATACACCTCTTCACGTGGCTAGAATTAAATCAAACTCGCTGGTTTTCGTCGTATATACACACTATGGCTAAATAATTTTCCGAAAATCACCAAGCCCACGATGTCGTAAAAAAAATCCTACCGCAATAAGGACACGAGGTTTTTTGAATTAATTTTTTTTCCTCCTTTCGTCGGGAATTTTTCTCATTTTCGCGTACGCGATATTCAATTTAATTCGTTATATTTGTGTAAGCAAATTATATATGATATTTCGGTCAAAATTATATTATCAGTTTGATTTATATTCAGTTATTCGCTCGAGTGACGTATTGCCGTGCTGTGTTTATGCAATGCATGCAATGGACAGAGAATAATGTCTATAATACGATATATTGTAAGCTATATCCTGAACCTCTATATTATGCTGCGTGGTAAATATAAACATAATCTTTAAATTATACGCGACAATTTATCTTGCTTCGTGAGCAAATCGACACAGTTTTTTCCCTTCTCAAGGAAGCAATCTCGGCGATGCGATGTTACGAATTGTACGTTGCTATAACCGAATACTTCATCAACGTCGAAATTAATATTGAATTATGGACGGTGCAGATAAGAAGATTAGCAGTGTTATCATTTTCATCAATTTTATCGAATAAGTTTCGATTAGAATTCGAAATTAATTTCTATATGTGCTGAATGCAATGATAATATTGGTTGCCAACTCAACTTGGTCGAGACAAACCATAAATTTGAAGAAAAATCCAAGAAATTATTGTATGAAGGTACTTGATACGTTTGATTACCCGATATCTATATTCTATTCATGAATTAAGGATCCCATTTTGGATTTTGAAATCAGTTTTACTCTTTGAAACTTTCGTAGGTATCAATCCAATAGCTTGGGTTTTTTGAGCTTTTCTGAATATACAAGCCAAAAAAAGCTAGGTACCTACCTAAATCGATTTTAAAAACCATATTGTTCGATTCAAAGCGCACTGAAGAATCAGACATGAGTTTTAAATGATTTGAAGATCTCATTTATTGCAGGTATTTATATTTGATACAATCCTCGGGACTTTTATTTCTGGTTAGGTACCTATATGTAATTATGGGGTTCTTTTTCTGTAACTTTCCTTGCTTCAAATTGTTTTGTTTTTTTTTTGAGAGAAAAAAAATACCGAAGTTGAATAGGCTTTGAAAACCAAGCCTTTTGATACAGAAATCCCCTCAGAATATCAGGTGAGAGTTACTAAGTAATAAAGGGGAAAATCATCAATTACGAGTTGAAAATTTTCAAACGTGGAAAATCTTGTAGTTTTAAACACCTAGAATTTTTTTTAAACCAAAGGTAAGAAAATAAAACAAGTCACGATTGATTTGGATCCCGAAAAACGTTTCATTGAACTGGGTCAGTGGCGTAGCCAGGATTTTGTCAAGGGGGGGGGGGGCAAGAACGAGTTTTTTTGTCAAATTTTCTGTGGTAGTTTTGAAACATATCGAGTATTTTTTTCATGGCATATTTCGTAGTGTACGTATAACTGAGTCTGAGGTAACGGGTGTGTAATGAAAAGACTGTAACAGTAACACAAAGATTTATAGGATTTTTGGAACAAACACTTGATACTGTCTAAATATGAATTAGCCAATTTTTGTAAAATTCTAACTTTTTGATTCTGTGAAATAAATTTATTTGAAAATCAGTGATTTTTCACTGATTTTTATTTTGCTAAAATTACTGAATTTTTTGACGAATCGGAAATTGATTAAGAAATCAGTAAGTTTCAACTAAAATACCAGTGAAAATAACCAAATTTCGATGAAAATTATTTCACTAATCCGAAGAAGGAAAATCTCATCAAATTTGATTGATTCAAATCGAAAGGATGATACTGTGTTCAAAAAATAAAGATAGTGAAATACTGCCCGAGCGAAGCGAGGGCGAATTTTTTTAGAAAAATCATGTTTGAAACCATGGGGCCATGGGGGGGATCGCCCCCTTCGCCCCCCCTTGGCTACGCCACTGAACTGGGTAATTTCCAAAAATCTTTACCCTCTAAATCTTAGTCAGTTTTGGGTGAAATTCTGTCATTTTGAATCATAAAAATCAATGATTTTTCACTAATCTTTCAGTCAAAAATTACTTTTTTTCTGACAATTGGGAATCCACTGAGGAATCAGAGATTTTTTACTGGAAGATCAGCAAAAAAGTGTTGATTTTCAAAAAAGGCAGAATTTCATCAAATCTGACCGATTCAAATTTTGAAAGATAGATTTCTTTTTTTGTTTTTAAAAAAAAATATGTTTTCTCTGCTCGGCTTGTATGAGTGAGACATGGCCCACAGTGTGCCAAATGCACAAGCTAGGGTGAAATGGCTCGATTACTCAAAATCGCCAATCGAGTTGGAAAAAAGTGCACCGTGGAATAATACCTTGAAGTGTCTACTTTCACGCTGTGTTTTCAGAATTTGCATTTTTTTGAGTATTTTCGAAATACTCACCCTTGAGTGAGGGGGTGAAAAATTGAGATTTTTGAAGTTCGCGGAATAAAGGCGATATGGGTGTCGAAATGTAGGTTCTGAGAGGCGCTGATTCCGATTCCGGAACTCGTTTGACCCCAAAACCAAAATTGAGCCCCCTAGGGGGAAAAAGGGGGTCCAAAATTTTGAAAAATACGATATGGGTGTCAAAATATAGGTTTTTGGGGGCTCTGAATCTTATTCCGGCACTCATTTAACCCAAAAACCAAAATTGAGCCCCCTAAGGGGGAGAGGGCCTCAAAATTTCGAAAAATACAATATGGGTATCAAAATGTAGGGTTTCCAGACCGCTGAATCCTATTCCGGCACTATTTTAACCCAGAACCCAGAATCGAGTCCCTCAGGGGGGAGATGGGGGCTCGAAATTTCAAAAAATACGATTATACGATATTAGTATCAACATGAATGGTTTCAGGGGCGCTGATTCTCATTCCAGTACTCATTTGACCCAAATACCAAAATTTAGCCCCCTAGGGAGAGAGAGGGGCCTAAAATTTTGAAAAATACAACATGGGTATCAAAATGCAGGTTTTTGGGAGCTCTGATACATTCCAGTAACTCTAGAATAAAAAAAAAGACTTAGCCCTTCATAAAGGTAGCATTATCCAAAATTCTGAATATTACAGATGGTATTCAAAATTAAAGTTTTTTATGAGTGCTAATTTCCATTTTAAAAATAATATACCTAAAATTTGAATCGCATTTATACCAACTATAGTTACCTTATAAGAAAACTTCACTGATTTTAGAGTTGAAATAAATACCGAGTGAGGCGAGACTTCTTGTTTGCGATGGAGATGACGAGTGCGAAGATGATAGATAAGCTGAAGAATCGGATGACGAATTTTTCAACCTTGAAATCAGTGAAGTTTTTTTATAGCGTAAATATAGTTGGTATATCTATATATGCGATTCAAATTTTATATCATTTTTAAAATGAAAATTAATTTTCATTACTAATAAAAGCAGCATGGGGCAAATGCTCCCCTTTTTTGGTGCTTTTTGGGCTCTAATTACAAAAGCAACTATGTGGCAACGACAATAAGCCCACTTCCTTTTTAGCCTTTTTTGGGATATAATTAAAAATGTGCTGCTTTTTCTTGCTTTTAGATCAGAATTAAAAGCCTGTGGACTTGTGCACATAATGCACTAATTTTATGTTTTTTGAATAAAAAATATCCAAATTACTTTTTATGCTTTTTCAGCTACTAAGAAAGCAGCTGAAGTCCATCTCAGCAACATTCGCCTGTTTTTTAGCCCTTTAAGTAAAAAAGGGAACCATGTAAGCTTCGACTTACAGTAGGGAACCTTAAGTTCCCAACTCTTTTTCATAATTAACGTAAAATTACCGATTTTGTCTTAGGTGCCTTATGCACAACAACAATAGTTCATTTTTTGCACACTTTTTTGTGATAATTTTTTCTCACTTATTTTTTTATCCCAGAATTTACCAGGACGGAAAAAATAATTGTTTCTCACTTGATATCAATCCCTCGAACTCAAATTACACCATTTTCAACCGTGTTGGAGCCTCCGGCATGATTTTGATATTCTCCACAGTTTTCGATAATTTTTCCAAAAGACCTAAAAATCGACTTAGACAGTCAAAAGTCGAGTTCTAATTTTCTTTCAAAAATGTAGCAAAAAAATTCACGTTTGTCGCGATTTCTCAGCGAACACCTCCAGAGTTTTTCTGATCACCTTCAAAATAACGCAGTTTAGCAGTTTGCCTGGAAATATCGCGAAAATGTGAATTTTATTTATGAACTACTAGACAGAAAGCGAGAACTGCCTAATTCAGGTTTTTTTTGGAGAAAATCAAAGTCTTACAAAATATTTTAGAATAGGTAATTAAAAATGTGAAATCCGATTTTGAGAGACCACATATTTGTTATAGGAGCATACTTTTTCATCAATTTTTTTTTTCAAAAACTGTCTCATTTTTTTCAAAAATTGTCTTATTTTAATCAAAAAATCAATGATTTTTTAAAATCTCAAAAATTCGTAAAAAAAATCGAAAAATCGACCTGAGCAGCTGAAACATTGATCGCGGAGATTTTGAAACGTGCTCTTTCTAAAAATTCCATTCTCGTACACAGAAGTACTTTCACTAACGCGGATAATAATTACAATAAAACAATGCGGTAAAAATATACCCTCCGGCGCCATTTTAGACACCATTGAATATTTTGAAAGCTCGTTAATTATGCACAAAAAAAACATCACGCGGTTGATACCTTTACGGTATGCTTATTCGGCGTTAATAAATCATACAATGAAACTTCGTAAAGAGTGTAAAAATAAGGGAAATTATTTTAATTTTATATTCAGCACGCTTATTCGGTATACATACGAATGAAAATGTAGGAAAAATTTTCCGAACTTTACAAACATCTGCGGCTTTGGTTTTTAAAAAATTCATCTTTAGTTCGCTTTCGACGCGGTGGAAGTGGAAACGCGTAAATATTTCAACGTTCGAATTCCACACTCAATTTACGTTTTTCACGTTGACTAATCGATAGTGTAAAACAGCTTTCTAATAAATAAGTTAGCCCAATATCACAATGTTTCGATTAAAGTACCTACAGCGGTTTCGAATGCCATGTCGCGGTTGTAATACCTACGTATCTGTAGGTAGGTATCCGTTGGACAAGATCAATTGCTGTACTTTTACCACAAAGAAACCCTATTTGCTGGGTTTAGAACAAATAAAATAAAAAAAACTTTGCCTTTTACAAATCAATACCTGTGTGCATACGGGAAAGTCTGAGGTTTTTGAAAATTTCCACGTTTGTTTTCAGCGTGTTTGCTGTGACGTCAGGGTGTGTTTTCGAAACGTCGAATTCCACGTGTATTCGAATTTAATACGAGCTACGTAGATTTGTCGAAAATTCGAAATTGTATCGTATGCGAAATCGTACGTGTTTTTTTATCCATACACGTAGGTAGGTAGGTAAATACGCAAATACCTATACAAATCGACTGCATAAATTGGAAAAAATTGTTGACATTTTTAAGAAAACCCTGCAGCGATTATGCGTTATAAAACAGTCTGAGAATTGGAATTATTTACTTTTTATCTTTTCTCGTTGTAGAAGATTTTCTTCGGCTGGAAAAATGTCGCTTTTTACGCACGATTCTACGCACAAACATTCCGCACGTTTTTCAATTTTTAAAATAGTCGAAAAATCAAATCTCTTCTGGATAAAATTATTTACGTAATATAGTCGCGTATTATATGATTTTTTGATTCAAAAACGCAGAAAATTTGTCTGAAAAAAATATATTATACCACATTGCTGCCTAAGTTTTGGAAATTTAACAAATATACTCGGGCATTTTACGAGTGAATAAAAAAAGTATAAAACCGAAGCGTAAAATCAGATATACTACATTGCCAATGTTACATAAAATTGCTTTTTATTAGCGCCATAGGCTAAAGGATTAATTGATAGCTTTGCCAGAAGCTATATTTTCATTGTCGTTGTTTTTATCTGCGTATGCGTTGCGCTGTCGATGTCGTTGCGACATCGAGCCCGAATTATCGTTTCTTTGAGGTTTTCCCACTTAATGTGCACTCGACAAGAAAGTCGTAAGATTTTTTATACGTTGCGGTCGAGCATTGTTTTAATATTTCAATCTATTTTAATGTCTTGTAAATAAAAAATTAATGAAGTTTACTAATCCAATGAAACGGATCAAGTATTGTCGACTTATTATTTTTATTAAACGATGTTTTTTACGATCAAATAGTAAAATTCTGTTCGTAAATTGCGATTTTTTTACCGGTTAAATGCACGTGGGTGGGGTTTATTGATATCAGATTTGTTTCAAAATCGATCTTCAAAACTTCAAGAAAAATTTTATTCAAGTTTTTTTTCGTAAGTTTGCTGGACTGGTGAATTATTTTTATTCTTGGTGCTCTCTCATTTTTGTATCAGTGAAATTTATCAAAAAAACACTGAAAAACAGTCAGAATTGCAGCACAGTAATAAAGCAGTGAAATTTTTTTAACTGAAACCAAGTCAGTGAAAGAAAATTGCTGGAAATCAGTGAAATTTCACTGAAAACTCAATTATAATGATGAAATTTACTGAAAAATCTGTGAAATTTTTTAAATAATCAGTGAAAAATCACTGAGAATCAGTGAATTTCACTGATTTCTCCTGTGCTGCAATTCTGATTGTTATCAGTGACTTTTCACTGATTCAGAATGAGAGAGTGAGTAATGACGATTTGAGGTTTTTGGTTCGACATTACGAGAGTGTTATGGCTCTCTCGTTTTGAATCAGTGAAAAGTCACTGATAAATAGTCAGAATTGTAGCACAGGAAAAATCAGCGAAATTCTTTGATTTTCATCGGATTTTTTCTGATTTTTCAAAGAATTTCACTGATTTTTCTGCAAATTTCAGAGATTTTACTGACTTTCCAGTGAATTTTCACTAATTTTCCATCAATTTTTTGACTGTTTGCTTTCAGTGGAATGTTTTCACTGATTTATTATGTACTGTGCTGCAATTCTGACTGTTTTCCAGTGATTTTCGATAATTTTCATTGATTTATAGATGAGAAAATAGTTATGGCCAATTTTTTTCTTCTTTAAACTTAGGTATTCCTTTTATTGAAAAAAAAAATTTTTCAACTTTGAATGCAGTTTTACCAACTATAAAAAATAAAACTGCTCTTTCTCCCTGTTCAGTATTTGAATACTTGAACACTAAATTATTTTCGCGGCTGGGTAAGAAACATTAACAAAATTAGTAATTAAAATATCCGCATATTTTATGTTCGGTACATTATAAATAATTAAGTGGAATAAAACTCAATAAAAACCATCTGCTCTTCCTTTTAAAACTATAGGAAACGTTGAAATAAACATTTTCATTCTAACTGCGTCGAAATTATCTAAATAAAAACTATTACCACAAAAAAAGATTCATTTATTCAACTACAATTGGTAAAGTTGCAACATTCTGGATAAAAAAATTGCAAGCAACTACTCCGCGCTGCTATCGAATTGAACGAATCTTTAATGCGATTTATTATCCGTGTAATATTATTCGAAAATATCTCGATTTTATTTTCTCCGAAGTTTTTTGGGTTCTCTGGACGAACTTGTAGAAAGTTTTTGTTTTCTGTTTCGAAAGTCGCGCTTTATTGATTTTTGCGTTTATTATTTTACTAAATTAATTCCATCTTCATTAACGAATTTTTTTCATCTTTGAATTGGGCCGTCTTTCAGGTTCGACGATTTAATTTTCTCGATGAAAAGAAATAATAAATCGAGAGGTTATTTCGTTTTGGAAGTTGATTTTTCGATTATGTTATTCTTTTTGACGATTCGAAATGATTTTTTTCTTTGCTTGCTAAAAAATTATATTTTCAAGTATCGTCGATTTCAAATTTTGAATAACGCCGACGCGACGTGATGTCAGTGATTTAATTATCAGCGAAGAACTTCTTCCTTTGGAAAAATTCGAATGTATGATTTTCAAGCTGGGTGGGAAAGGGAGGATTTGTGTATATTGTAGGATAAAATTCGGAACAAAAAAATATTATCTGGCTAATTAAGTACCTGTCATAATTGAATGACAAAAATAACAACTTGTGTCGTCTTTATTGAGATAAGTGTCAGATATTAAGATAGGTACCTATTCAATATTTTTAGTTGGTTTGAAAACGTGATATTTTAAGATTTTACTAAAAAGGATCAGCTCAAAGGGTCCAACTCCGATTTAAAAAATAATACAATTTTTTAGAATGGACATATTTCGTATCCTCTTTAACCAAAATTTCATCCGCAAACTGCCACCAATTGTTCCATTTTTGGTGAATTTTTAAAAATTGAAAAATTTTTATTTTTTTCCGCAAATATAACCTTAATATATTTTTGAAAAATACTTTTTTAGTAGAATTTATGAAAATTAGGTTCCTGAATGATATCGATGTCTCGAAAATGAAACTTGCCGTTTTCGGTCATTTTAGAGCCTTCAGAGATATATATTATAAGTATAATATACGAAATTCAAGTTTTTTTCCTTGATTAAATAAACCAAATTTTTATATTTTTCAGAACGATGAGGTAATTTGAAATTTCAAAAATTCACTAAAATTCTAGAAATGAACTTGAGCACCTGAAATTTTTGACATTAGATTTTTTTGTGATGTACTTTTGATTTATTTTTGCTTTGGCTCAAAATTTGGCTTAAAAATGTCAAAATGTATTGGAATCGTGGTAGGTTTTCTGGATTTTTTTTTGAAAATCTGTGTTGCCTTTTTTTTTAGGTACTTGATAACTTCTCATCAAAAAGTTTTAAAAAATTGAATTCAAACATGCGTTTCCAAACTGCATCAAGTCCAAAAATTTTGTCATCAATTTTTCGTTAGATTTTGGTGCCCTGTGGAAACGCAGAAGTAGGAAACGTAGTTTTTGTTGCCTTGTTTGGAAGATAAATATTCAATTTTCATAAAAAAACGAGGTGTTGTTGGTATTCAAACAAAAATTCCATGACAGAGGACGTTCCAAACTCGAAAATCATGAAAATGGACTGCGACGGCAGTTCGGAAACGGGTGCTTCAATTCAACGGTGATTTATCTTTGAAAAATTCTGAAAAAATTCTGGAAAAATGAATGTGGCACTCTTCGTAAATACAAAATAGTTACATACCTTTCTGATAAAAAATAATTTTTTTTTTAATTGATAAGAAATTTTGTAACATTGCAATTGAAATCGGTTTTTTTCCAATAAATTTCAAAAATCATCACTTTTGGTAGGAATATTTCACTCATAGTTTGTATCAATCGAAAAATTGTTCAGAAATCAAAATTGACAAAAATCAAGTTGAATAGGTATTTATTGCAAAAATTCGTTAAAAAAAGGAAAAATTCACCACTGAATTGTCAAAAATTTCTATAATATTTGATTTTTTTTTACTTATTCGTTTTGTTGTAATTTAGACATTATTCACCATTATTTAACCCTCTTTATGCATTTTAAACCATAAAATTGTGGAAGTCATGAGAAACGTTCTTTAAAACGTTCCAAATGAAATTGACATAATATTTTATACCATGAAAATTCGAAATTTTTTTTCATAAAGGTACTAGATCAAAATTCTACACTTGAGATATCCGCCTGAAAATCGCGAAAAATATGTGATTTTCTCGTCAAACTATTCAATAGGAAATGAATGGAAATTCAATATTCAACTGCCGTACTTAAGTAACTTTTATGCCCCATGGAGAAATTCAAAAAATACTAGAGGAAATTAATATCCTATTTTTGGCCACCCGAATCGATTGGAAGTAGCTTCGAGACGTTTTGGAGCTCCCAGAAAATTTTGGAATTTTCCAGCATCGGAGAAACCCCCTTAAAAATGATTCATATGAATTTTAGCACCTATAATCGTGGATTATCCATATTGGTGACCTGTTTGATCGATTAAAACACAATTTTTCGAAATCCGTAACTTCCAGTTCAAACTCATATTTTTTGGTAGAAAATTTTCCTGAAAAAAATTAAAAATATTCCGACAGCGTACGCATAGAGGTGAAAAGCTGGAAATTGGTAGATACCCTATTTTTGACCTCCTAATTCGATTGGAAGCGGGCAATTATAGATGCTAAAGTTCATAAGGACCATTTCTATGGGTATTTCTCCAGTGTTGAAAAATTCCAAAATCTTCAAGAGGCTCCGAAACGTTTCTGAACAGTTTTTAATCGATTTGGCAAGTCGAAAATAGGATACCAAATTTCAGTTTATTCCGTTGATTAGATCAAATTTCATATTTTACAAAGCGATAAGGTGATTTTGAAAGTTAAGAAATTCACAAAAATTCAAAAAATGAACTTTAGCCTTTGGAATTTTTTGAATATAGAATTCAATGAAGTGCTTTCGATTAATTTTACTGCCGATTGGGATACCATCAAAAGTGAAATTTATGATACTATTCTCCCTGTCGAAAATTTATATAGGTATTCATCTCAGCCAGAAATTCACACAGAGACAGATAGTTCTGGTTGGGAAGCATTCACTTTCGGTTTTCATAGTTTAAAATCAAGCAAATGTAAAAAGAAAAACATTTTTGATCCAACGTTGACATAGGATGACCCATAGATACGTAAATGTACCTATGTTTACATTTTAAAATTAATTTACTTTTTAAAAAGAAAATCTTGAATTTTGGTACAACTTTCAAATTTTTAATTAATGTATTTACTTTTCCCCTCAACATTCGATATTTCGGCTTTATTAAGAAAATTTGCATTTTAATTTCCCTTCAGCGACATATTCGTAAAAACACCTACGAAATTTCATTTCTGAAAAAATTACCCACCAAAAAAACGAATTCGAAAAAACACTTCAATAGACCATAATCAACAGATTTCGTCATCATTAAAGGCCAACTCGTTAAAAGGTATTCTAAGGTGATCGCCTCGTTAAAAAAAACCGAAGCAAAAAATTCATCAAAATTTGACGATAACATCTCACTATCATCGTTAGCCCCGACTAAACACGTTATCTTTTACGAGCAAGAAAAAAAAGCGAAAAAACTCGCGTGAGTTTTCTCTCTTTCTCTTTGTCGAAAGAAAATATTTAATTACGAGACTGATTATCGAGTAAGATAAGACACCGAACGTACGTTGAATAAAAAGGGTAAACTCCCAACGAGCATCCATTTTCACTCCGAACCCATAAAGTTTTTTAGCCCCGGATGAAGTAAGAAGTGGGTGGTAAAAAAAGAAAAAGAAAACCTTTTGTGCACTCGGTGCTTTTAATAAAGTTTACGGTTCCTTTATTATATGGCCAAATATAAACAATTTTCAAAAACTGAACATAATATAAATATTTTTTTACAATGGTAAAAGCTTTTTTTTTCTCGTGTTGTACGTCTTGTACTTCGTTATCGCCGGTCGAGGAAATAAAAAATAAAGGAAAGCTATACGAAAGATGCATTATCTTCTTGCGTTACAATGTAGACCATAGACCATAGACCATAGACTATAGAGCGAACGGCCTGCTGGGAGAATGCTTGGCGCGAATTACCGACGAAATTCTCCTCTCCGCTGCTCATTTGCTTTCTCGTCACAGTTTTCGTTCTCACGGTTATTATTTATTTCTTAAGGTAGGTTAAGTTTTGATGTACAAGGTTTTACTTTCAACGTTCATTATTAAGCTTTTACTTTGAGGCTATTTGCTTACTTTTATAAATCAAATATCCATTAAAGATACGCTGAAGTTATATCGTGTCGGGTTTTGTTATTTAGTCCTTTTATATAGTGTTTCTCATTGTACTAGCGAGATGATAGTAGAAGTCACAAAATGAAGTTACACGCTAAGTTTCGGCGAAGTTATGTCTTTGCTTGAAGAGTCTGCAAGTGACGATTAAAGAAACGCCGAATAACGCCACATGCCAGCCTGTCTCCCCTGATGATGGGAGAATGATGGGAGGAGACCTCTTTATGTTTGCTTTCAGCCTTCAACGTGCAGTTCGCAAAGAAATTCAAAATTTCTTACACAAATATACTTACTACCTACCATAAAATATTCCAAAAACTTACAAATCCAACACCGTATCAAGTTTGCAAATTACTTTCGACGCTATTAAAATGTAAGTCTCTGCTGGCGACGAATCATATAAGTTATTCGAGAAAACGCCAAAAATTAAATCCCGCAGAGCAATGACGCGGTAAAATGTGACTGAAATTTTATAGACGTCAAGTTTCGCGTATTCGGTAATTACACGTACGTACGCGTTGGAAAAAATTCGCAGCTTTGACAAAAGAAGTTGAAAAAAAAAACGAACATCGCCGAGTTACATTTTATTTTTAACGTGCGAATCGTAGTCACGTTGCGAAGTTGCCAGTGCTCGAATGAAACGCTTTATCGTGCCCGTTATATGTAAAGTAATTGAAGGCACGAGGGGAGGCAGAGAGGACAGGTTTTGTTTTAGTTTAAACTTCATTTACATTTATATTAATACTTAAATGTAAGTTTTTCTTTATTGTCCGCTGTTTTCCTTATTTCCATAATGAGAATTTTTACTTCACCTGCATAGCTCTCGCTATCTAATTAAATTAAGTCGCGGCTTTGCGAAAAATTTTCGAGCCAATTTATGTGTCGGGCAGGGTTACGGTGTGCCACCGAGCTACGAGTAGATGCGACGAAGAATTTCGATCTTCGTTGAAATTCCGTCCACGTACTAAGCAATAAAACAAGATCAAAATACCGATAAGCTAGGTCTAGGGGTTCTCTATTCTTGCAGCTTTTATATGAAAAATTTTCACTCCAGGTGATTCGTAATTGTTTTGGATGCCGAGTCGCAGTCGTCGCCTCGTGATACAGAATACGAGAAGATTCGCACCTTCGAGACATGTTTCTTATTTTGTTATGGCCGAAGTCCTCGCGTTGGGATGAGAATTTTACGTGCAAAACGTGCTGTCGAAATTACGTAGGCGAAAATACTAATAAGGTTCTAATTTGAAGGGGAAAAATTGGAGAATCATATCGACGATTTTTTTCCCATTTATAGAAATATTTTATTAAAATCTTTAAATAGGTAGGAATGTTTTTAATTTCCATCTCAACAATAATAAATTTTTATTAAAAATATAAATCTGACGAATTCGTTTGTAGGTATCTCTTTTTTAAAATTTGTTTTTGATTAGAGTGAGATATTTTAATAGCATTCCACAAAAACGTTTTCAGAAAGCGTTTTTCTTTTCATTATATAGGTAGGAAAGTATATTAGAGAAAAAAATGTAGGTATATTTCTTCTCAAATATAGATTTCCTTTTTTTCGTTTCAATTTCGAGGAAACAATTTAATCTGTGGATTTAATTAGAGGAAAAAAATCATTAGTTAAGTCTACCGCTGATTTGTCCTTGCGATGATATGAAATTGAAAGAATTTTTTACACTGTGGTTTGTGGTTCGATACATCAAATTAGTTCTGGTTAATTTGCTTTCCTTACCTATCACATTGGAGGAATTTTATTAATGCTCTCGTATAGTTCTGACTTCTAACTTGTACTGAAACTTTATCCAACCTTGCCAAACCTGAATATAGAGAAATGTATGGCTGAATTTTACCATCGATTGCAGATATTTTTTAAATTGAAAATTTGTTGGCACAAAAATTTAATTAATGCGATTTCGTGTCTGCTAAAAATACGTTTTGTTCAATAAAATAGGTATACCTTGGGGAAAAAATTCTTCGAAATTTTTATGTGACAAAGGTGTCCTTGCCTGATTCAGGGTGAAAAGTATAAGGGGTAGGAATTATCGAACGAAAAAAATTTCATGCTGAAATGAGGAGAAAAAAATCCAAATTTTGGTGTAGGTTAGTTTTCGAGATGAGCGAGAAAAAAATTCTCAAAAGTATTTTTTTAAAACTACTTACACTTTATTTTCAAAGTTTGAAAAATGTTCAAAAAACACGATGTCTGCCTAAAAATCGCAAAAAATATGGATTTTTTAAAAACTATTTAAAAAGATATGAAACCTCAATTTTTAACTGCCCAACTTGGTATTTCGAGGAAGGTGAAAATTTCGCTAACGGATTAAGAGTGACCGGAAATGTTGAAATTCCAATTGAAAAAAGAGTTTATATGTATTGAGTAGAGTTTTTCATCAGTTTTATGGAAAAGTATGTATTTCATTTTCAAAACCATAAAATTTCTGATGAAAAATGTGATTTTTAAATTTTTAGAGATTTTTTAAATATTTATTATTTTGGGAGTTTTGGAATATGTTTTCCTCGAAAAACTAACTCAGACTGCTACCAGCGGGTTGAAAAATTGCAGATTGCAATATTTCAATAATATGAAATTTTCACTAAGCTGGAATGATTTTTTTTTTCATCGAGTAAGTGAACAAAAATTTTTTTCAACCACTGAGAGTGAATTTTGAAAAAAAAGTTGAAAATTTTGTACACCAAGGCAGCCAACAGCAAATCATAAAATTCCAAAATACGGAATTTATATAGACTTTGAATTGATTATTTTTTCGTCTGAAAATAATACCTACGTATTTTTTTTTTTCAATCACTAAAAGTCGTATATTTCGAAAAAATGGACAAGTTGCACGAATTTTTTTTTGGAAAAAAATCATGAAAAATCGAAAGTAGCCATTAAAAGATGAAGATTAAAAAAAAAAGAAAGAAATTTGGTCCATTAGAACTCTCGCAATGATTTTTTGAAAGTTGCGTTTTCTCGCAGTGTTCAAAAACGGGAATGTGGTAAAATCTGGTAAGGTGACGTCACACCATGAAATTTATCGCGAAAAATACTTGGCTGATTGACAATAATGAAGCGGTTTGAATTATTATACGTAATATTGAAGTTGTTGATAACAACTATCTTACAATGATTACCGACTATTTAAAATGCAGACGAATAATTAAAAACGTATTTGTAAAAAAATATGTATTTGAAAAAAAGAATGTAAAACAAAAAATTCGTAAAAATTCTTACGAGTGGGTGTGCGCTATACGCCACATAAAAATTCTAACGCGCGAGTGCGCGCCACGCCGCGAATTATAAAACGAACATTTCATGGTGTGACGTCACCTTACCAGATTTTACCACATTCCCGTTTTTGAACACTGCGAGAAAACGCAACTTTCAAAAAATCATTGCGAGAGTTCTAATGGACCAAATTTCTTTCTTTTTTTTTTAATCTTCATCTTTTAATGTCTACTTTCGATTTTTCATGATTTTTTTCCAAAAAAAAATTCGTGCAACTTGTCCATTGTTTGATAATTTTGTGTTAGTGCAACTAGTACAAATCGTGGCACGCTACATTATGCAATTTATGTTGACCTCGAAATAATTTTTTTTTTCGTTTGAAAAATTCACAATAATTTTGTTTTTAATCATCAGAAATGAAAAATTTAAAATTTTTCTTTGAAAATTTTGTACGTCTGTGCAGCCAGTAGCTAATTGTTATGTTTTGATGTCTTCAAATTCATTGATTAGGGGAAAAAATTGGTCCAATCACTTGACGAAAAAATAATGCATTTGAGTTCATAATATCAGAATATCACAATTAACAACTGGCTGCACTGACGTAAAAAAATTTTCATTTTTGATGATTGAAAACAAAATTATTGTGAATATTTTTTCAAACGATAAAAAAAATAATTAGATGTCAACGTAAATTCCATAGTGTAGCGTGTCACGATTTGTCACTGACTGCACTGACAAAACAATTTTTGAAAAAAATTTCGGAATATACTTTCAGTGATTGAAAAAAAAAATACATACCTAATATTTTCAGGCGAAAAAATAATCAATTCAAAGTTGATATAAATTCCGTACTTCGGAATTTTATGATTTGCTGTTGGCTGTACTGGTGTATAAAATTTCCATTTTTTTTTCAAAATTCACCTTCTGTGGTTGAATAAAATTTTTTATTCAATATATTCGATGAAAAAAAAAAATCATTTCAGCTTAGTGAAAATGTCATATTATTGAAATATCGTATCTTTTAAGTGCTACGATGGCTTCTCACACAATTTTGATTGGTTAAAAAACGCAAAAAACAGCGTTTTTTTTTCAAAAGAAAGTGCACTTTGAGCACCTCTTGCTCCCCTCCCCTTGCCCCTCGAGGGCTCAAATTTTTTTGTGAAGTCTCCCACTCAAAGTAAACCACCCCACACAATTTGATCAAAATCCAAGATATGTTTTTTTTTTCGATCCGCCAGAATAACTATCACAAAGTTGTACAAAACAATCCACCACATGTATTCTTTCTTCGAATACCTAATTGATTCGTATTTGCGGCAAACTGAGTATGCAATTTATATAACACGGCATCTGCTTGAAAATATTCGTATTTACGGCAAACCGAGTATGCAATTTAATTGACACGTAAAAAACACGTGCAATAACTTGAAATCTGCAGGAACTTTTTCGAAGCGAACGTGAAAATTGGAGTAAAGATGAAAAATACAAAATATTTGGACATGTCGAGGTAAAACTATTCATAAATACATAGGTACATTGGTGTTAAGAAAATTTTAATTTGAAAATACTCAAAGTATGAATGTATTTCAGGAGGGGGGAATTCACGTTTTCCCAAGAATTTAAATAATAATTATGTACTTAGTTTAAAATGTTTTCTCTCGTTTCTTTGAAAATTATAAAATTATAAAGCATAAAGAATTTCTGAATCTTATTTAAATCATCTTCATTAAAAAATTTAAGAATAATTTTTCGTACAAAACTTTGAAAATTTTTGCAATATTTTCCCTTATACCTAAATATAAACTTTTAAAAGAATCGTGATTTTTCGACCTCGTATCCCATTTTATATACAAATAGGAATTTCTTTATTACTTAGAAATTTTAAAAAATTCGAGTTTTTTCATCTTTTCCCAAAAATTTTGTCTGGACTCAAGTCAAATTTTCCATCTTCGAAATTATTTTTTCCCTCTTCCCACGCCATTGTTGCAGACTTTTGAAACATCGGTAAATCCCATACTATCTATTTCATTCGTTTTATTCAACAATGATTATAAATCATATTCGAGCCTGTGCAAGGTTAAAATTCAAATTCATAAACTCGCCTTTTGTTTATACGCAATATTGATGCCTACCGTTGACATAAACTGAAAGCATTCTGAAAGGTAGTTTTATTCATGAGAATAAAACATTCAAAAACCTAAATCGAAACCGAGTTATTGAAAAAAAATCGCATAAGCGAGTAATAGCGAAACAATAACCGTAACCGCTGTTACATTTGTGTTCGAGATATAGACTATATCAAAAATATATCATTTTCACCTGATATTTGTCGTCGAAGTCGAATGAGAATCGCGTCAGGAAAAGCAATATATCAAAATACATTTCATCTTGTAAAGTGTTTTATTTGTCATTTGCATCGGAGCGTTCAACAGTTTAGTGGAAATTGTATTTTTTTCGACGATTCGCGTAATATTATGGTATAAAATAAAGCCCGCCAATTTTACGCAATGTTAGGTATCGCTGTATGGATTTGATGATGAGAAAAAAACCTGGCAACTTTTTCAATATTATTTGAATAATCGACGGGGTGTGTATAATATTGATGGATTAGGAAGGGGTGTTCTCTTTCGATAAATACGAAAACGAAAGAGAAAAAATAATTAAAGAAATGAAAAAATATAAAAGAATTTACTCTCGTTGAATGATTTACTTTTTCAAATGATGAATTTATGTACCATCGCCGATGGAAATTTTTATGGAACTATGCTCATCATTTGAAAAAGGAAATAAATAATGAAGACGAATTTTCGTTTGATCAGTTCAAAAATAGGCTACGGATTTCATTAAAATGTAAGATTGCGGATTGAGCGAAGCAATTTGATATTGAAATTAATGATCGCTGTGCGGTCGGGTTTTTCAAATCTAGTCGTTATTTCGGTTGGTAGTATTTGTCAATTTGTTGAATTTACAAGCTGTTAGTTTATATACCTACGTGCATGCGGTAGATATCTGCTTACATCAACTTGACTTCTTTTGTCATCTCGTTTCGTTGAATTTATTGCGTAGGCATAATACTTGTTGAGTAAAACGAGAAGTGAAAAATTATTGTTATCGCGAAAGGATACATGAAGAGTGGAACTACATACATGATTACATGTTATACTCGCGAGTTTTCCTCAAGGTTATCATTAGTATGTATTCATCTGTGTATAAAATGAGGTACCTATGAGAAAGTCTGTGATGTGGGATTTTTCCTTAATAATTTTTTGAAGATATGTCAAAAACATGCCAAATATGTAGTTACTCGGAAAACATGATAAAAACTTTTTTTTTCATTATATTCTTATTGTACGAATTCAGATACTTTCATCTGATTAGATAATTGAACCGTAATCCATTTAAAAATTTGACATGAAAATATTGGAGAAAATATCTTTAAAAAAAATTCTACCTGATTTTTACCCAAGTGTTTCTATAATATTTAAAAAATTTTCATCATTTTCACTTTGGGTCAAAATTGAGATATCTCAAAGTTACACTGAGGTGAAATAATTTTCATCTGTAAAATGAAAGAAATTCTGGTTGATAATATTCTTGTTATTAATTTATTTGATCAGCTCAACAAAAGATCTGTTTTTATTATTTTATGTAGGTGCCTGTATTTATTTTGGTTTTCTAAAAAAAGAGCTGATTCTCATTCCGACAGGCAAGTACCTATACACATAAAAATGTTGGTTTAAAAACTCTTGTCTATTATCCTATTGCAGCTTAATTTCAAAAAAATCGCGTTTTTAGGGTCTAAATGAACTTAGGTCAAGAAAAAAACTTTTATGGATTTAAAAAAAAATTAAAATCGGCTCTTCCTTCATTTTCATAAGGAAGTGGTAATATTCGTTTTAAAACTTTAGCCTGATATCTCATTGATTGGGATTTTGTTTCAAGAACAAAGTTTTAGAGGATTTTTCAGTTCAGCTTTGAGTTTTTGTCCCCCCCCCCCCAATCAACATGAAATGAACCAGCAATATGGTAATTTGATTGGACTTCATAAAAAATTTCAAAGTTTGTTTAGATTTGGATTTCTTGTTTTTTTTTTTCAGAACATGAAAAAAATTACTGTGCGTAAGTATTCAGGGTGATCCAGTTAAGGGGTGAAATATTTAAACCACATATTCTACTCATCAATACGAACAAAAAATAATTACTGTGCGTAAGGATCCAGTTAAGGGGTGAAATATTTAAACCACATATTCTACTCATCAATACGAATAAAAAATGTCATATTCAACATGGGCCCATGGACCCAGAACGCTTTCTTTCTGAGATATCGTCGAGTAAAAAACGAAAATTCGGCAACGTTGCGCGTCGCGATGCCAGTAAAATGTTGCATTTAACGAGACGAGCGTCAGGGTGATTTATGCGGAAGTTGCTTACAGCGTTGCCACATAATAAATTATACAAAGATACCCTCCTTTTTTTGATTTTTCAGAAAAAAATTGTAGACAATTTTTTGTTTAATAATGAGAAATTATGAGAAATTATCAAATTCGATTTTTACTGTAATTTTGTGGGATGGTCGAAATTTGATAAATTAATAACTCAGCATCCAATAGAAATTTAAAATGAATAATATTTCAAAAAAATTATTTCTTTTCTGGTACAGAAACACATTTTTCGCTTCAAAGTGTCCCTTATGAACAAAAAAAAAAAATCCGACATAATTTTCTGAGTCTCCTTTCATTTTTTTCACCACCTCCCCCCATCAATTTTCATTTCAAGCGTGAAAATAGCCAATTTTTGGTGAAATCTGGGCCCTCTAAAAAGCGAATAACTCAGTAATTAAGCAATTAAAGCCCATAATGTGTATACCATTTTTGACTCCAAATGATGAGTATAGAATATGTGGTTTTGATATTTCACACCTTAACTGGATCATCCTGTATTTTACTTCAACGAAAGTCCAAAAGAAAAACTTTTTTTGAAACAGAAAATTATGCACTTTTCTATTTTGAGTGAGCAAAAGAAACAGTGGTTTAAACCCGTCGTCTGATTGTGGTAGAACATTTCATTTTGTTTTGTTTAGAGAAAAAATTCTCAAGTTTTTTAACCTATGAGAAGTCTACTTATTCATTTTTATTATTTTTTTTCCAAAATACCAAAAAGAAAGATACTTAGAGTAATTAACTTTTATGAAGGATTTTGGTACAAACTTCATTTTAAACCCGAAATAAACCGGTTATGCTTGTTTTACGCAAATTCTCGAAAATCTGAGGTTTCGACATTTTCAGAATCTCGATTTTAAATAGATTTTGGATTTCAGCCATCAATTTCAAAATTTTTAGAGTCTTTTTTATTTAGAAACTTAATAATACAATTTAAAATTCACTTCAAAATCCATTATCTCTAGTAAATTTTGAAATTACCAAAATCCAGATTCTTTAGAACTGCTCAGAAAAAGAAAACATGTAAACCAAACATAGGTAGCTACCAACCTTCTCCTCACTTTGATGAGTGAAGGAGAAAAATAAAACTATAAATTTGGAAAAGTTCTTGACCAAATTTGCTCAATTTATTAAAAACAGTACAAAAAAAGAATGAAAAACGATCGACATTTCGACAACCTGAAGATGACAATGTATTTTGTCGAAACGTCGATCGTTTTTCATTCGTTTTTTGTACTGTTTTTAATAAATTGAGCAAATTTGGTCAAGAACTTTTTCAATTTAAAAAAATGAGTTTTGGAGATTTTTTCAGTTCAGCTTTGTTTGGGTTTTTGCATGCTGTTCCTCATAAAAAAAATATTTTTTTTTTAATTTCTGCATAATAATCTGATTGTAGTTTAAATTTGAACGTTTCCAGATTTCTGATTGCAAAATTCTGTTTAAAAACCACAATTAACTTCACTCCATCCCTTCGCCCAACTTGAGTGAAAGAAAATTGGTTTTAAATCCTTTTTCTTGCATTCTATTGTAGGGTTTTATTGGTTTTAATACCAAATCTCATAATTTTTCTCATTTCTTTGGAGGGGGGGGGGGGCATCTTTGTGAGTTTTGACTTTAGAATTGTGATTTCGATTTCATTCGTTTCGTCTGTGAAAAAGAAATATGAAAACAACATGATAAATTAATTTCGAACATTATGGGGCATGGTACTTCTGTGAGTGGTCGGAATTAGGGATCCAAATTTTTAAATTCAAATTTTGAGTTCTTTCGCTAAAAGAAATCATAAAAAATTATTTTTGGGCTCCAACATTTTGGGTACTCGAAGTAGACACTTCAAGGAATTTTTAAAGACATTTCGGAAGTTTTTAACCCAAAACGGTTCAAAATTAGTGGTAGTTTTTTAAATGGTAGGTACCTACTACCTATTTTGAAACTTACAATACATATCTATGCTCCATGCCATTCTCTCACTTTCTCACCGTGAAAATACTGGTTTCAACACCTTCTTCTGAAACCTTATGATATTTTTTTGAAAAGAAAAACAAGTTAGGAAGTTTCCTGTTTTTATTTCATTTTTTAATTTTTCAAGAAAAAAACAAAGTACATATTTATTTCTAATTTTTATGAAGATTTTGAAGGTCCCTTCTTCCATCTCGATATGAACACAGAAAAATTATTTTTAAAAACCAGTAATATCAAGAGAATCAAATTCAACGAATCCTTGATCAGATATGATTCTCTTTAATAGCTTAAAAAAATGTTTCATTGAGTAAATTTTCTCAACACGCACTAATTTAATATTTTTGAAGGTGCCAAGGACCTCGGAATAATTCTCTAAAATAATAATTGGACTAATCTCTAGACAGGGGCCCATATTTTGACAAAATATTCAGACCCATTTTTTTGAATACTCTCGCAAGTAGACATTTCTGTTGGAAACACTTGGGTACCTAAGCTCGGCGTACTATTCGACAATCAGAAACGTTCGACCGACTAAAAACATCCGTTATATCGACCCCTCGGCTGATTTTCGCTGGTAGATAAATGGTAAATGTTGCGTGTATCCTGAAAAACGTACACATATCGGAGGGATACCGAGGTACTTACAGTCGAAAAGATCAAAGGTCTGATTGTACACAGGTAAACGTACAAAAATAGGCATTTACGGAAATTTATATAAATCGTGTTTACCGGTTTATCCGACGAATCGAAGCTGAAACTTACAAAGCGAAGTGTTTATTTCCTATTCTAAATAAAGTGCTTTACGTCTTTTATAAGTCTCATCAATTTCATCCTCAAGGGGTTACTAGGTCGGAATTCTTCTGTCTTCATAAATATGGATGTCTTAATTGAATACTTTACTGTGACAGTTTAGGCTCTTATTGAAGATATAAATTTTAAAACGTTACGTTACACGTTGCAAGGAGTAGGAGTCTCACTGTTTGCGTATACAGCTGCGAAAAATATCGCCTCTCGTATAGAAGAAAACATGGATAAAGTCGTTCGTCGAGATTTCGTAAAATTTACGTCTAAAATCGCGTGTACCGCGAAATCGTGTGTATAAATCTGATCTCGATGAAGATATTTGTACATCGGCGCCGAATCGTACCCAACGCACGCTCGACACGCCGAATGTCAAACTTTTCGCGAATATTTCTCCGGCGAGATATAATTTAGTACGCCGCAGTGGTCAATGATATTAATTTCTATACGGAGAACAGCGTCTCGATAAATTTCGCGTTTAGATTATGAAAAATGCTCGCAAGGCGGAAATTACGCCATAAATAAACGCCAAACTTGCAAAGGGAATCGTACTTCCTTCTCTACGCGTGTAATTCTCGCCATATTTATAACGTCGGTACGTTCGACGACGTTGTATTGTATGTTGGCCGTGTACTTGCAAGAAATATAATAAATTTTTACCGCATAATTATAAACTTACGAATGAAATATTTCACCAACGAGGAAATTCCTTTTAGCTGTATATCGACGTAGGTATACTACGAGTATAAGGTAAGATAACAGACGAAATTATTGCTTTGCGATGATAAGAATACGCGACTGCGAGAATGCGACGCCGCGCCGCGACGTTGCAGGATTTTGACGTTAATATAAAATTTAGCTGCTTGGATGATTTCGAAGTCCGAATATCGCACACGGTACGGTAGCTACGGCAAGCCATGCTCTCTCTCATTCGTTTTCCCATGTAGGTATTCCGTGAAATTTGAAATTCACAGTGAACTGTGTCGCGTCGCTTCGCGTCGTTCTCTTTGATTTGAGACGGTGGTGCGAGAATACTGCATCGAACGCTGGAACTGACAGATAACAGGGATAACATTTTCAAGCCTACGAGTATATCACCATATCACTAAATACCTTTATCCTTGCTATTTATTTATTACATTATCGACATCGCACCGACCGTAAATCGAGTAATATTTCGATGAAAAAAAGTATTTATTGGGTATGGTCAACTTTTATTATAATATCAAAAAACCCTCATCAAATGAAATACGTAGACGTACCTACATGATTGAAACTCGATCGGTTGGCAAAATGTTCGCTTCGATTGAGTTAATTAAAAATCTAATCGGAAATAATAAATTGGTATTTTCCATGCGATAATTATACAGAAGAGTAGGTCTGTTTTGACGTGGACAAATTTGCGGATTTTTTGTGTCATAATTTGACGTCGTGAATTGAAAGGGATAAAATGAGGTACGAGTTGTTGAAATCTGGACGTAGGATGAATATTGGATGTTACATAATAAGAGATAATGGATTTTTAGAAGACTTAATTGTCGAGGGATATGTATTTCGTGTTTTGAAAATAAATAAAATAATGCTAAATTTTTTTTAAAACATAAACCAATTTGAAAATGAGGAGTCGTTTTCCAAAACGCATTATCGACCATTTTTTCGAAAATCGTTTTTTTGAGCCAAATTGTTCAGGAGAACATACTACACAACATGTAGCACTTACCTACCTAAATACCTACTTGAACTTTGTGTTATCCAGCATAAAGCGAAACCCTAAATTCAACATCTGTTTTCCAAAACGCATTATCGACACGGCGCAGCTTTACATCTTCGAAAAATGTCATATGACGTGTCGTTTATGAGGTTTTTGAGGGTGCTAAGTTCGAATATTTGCTTATTTTTTGAATTTGACCCTTCGATGCCCTTCTAGCTCCCCAATTTTGGGAAAAAGGGGGCTGAAAAATGAAAATTGCGTGTGGTATATTGATTTTCACTGATTTTTATTTCTCAGCCCCCGTTCCCAAAATTGGGGAGCTAGAAGGGCACCGAAGGGTCAAATTCAAAAAATAAGCAAATACTCGAACTCAGCGACCTCAAAAACCTCATGAATGACAGGTCACACGTTATTTTTCATTTTTTTGAATTTTGACCTCATCAAGGGGGCCAATAAGAGGATTTAGAAGGGTTGGTTGAAAAAACCGATTACATATTCGAACTCAGCGCCTTCGAATCAGTAGAAATCGATACGTTTCATCATTTTTTTTTCAATTGTGGGCAAAATTGTGGACCCCTGTATCCCCCCCCCCGGGGGTGAAGGGATCCCATCAAAGATTGTGATTTTAATAATAAATGATTAGTTACGAAGTTATAAAATCTTATTTTTTGGTTTTTTGGGTATGTAATGATGCATTTTCATCTCAATAATGAGTTTTCCAAAACGCATTAAGTCCGAATTTGTTTTCCAAAACGCATCAGAATCCCAATCTGTTTTCCAAAACGCATTAGTGCTGTTTTTTCTCAGTCCATTGTGGATAGGTAACAATGTCTGAAACTTCGCAATGTCACCTAGTGTATTGAGGGTCGTCCCAACTACTATGTTAAAAAGGTTTCAAACCGAATGCGCATGATTTGTTGAATGGAAAAGTTTTTTTCGTTTATCTCGAAAACACTTTTTTCTCGTTAATGCGTTTTGGAAAACGACTCTTCAATGTTTTTTTAATTTAATTATTTTGAGTTATGACCAAAATTAACTGATGGGAGGTGGGAGGTGGGAGGTCTCAGGGAGTCAAATAACAGAACTGAGTAGAAATTCGAAATCAGCGTTCTCGAAAACGTTACAAATTCTCTAAGGCTTATAGAGCTGAGGAGTTTAAATCACAAGACTGAGTTAACATTCGGAATAGTGAGCCTGCTTATGGGAATTTTCCGAAATTTTGACCTGAATTTGGAGATAGATATGAGGAATTGAGAGGGAGTGAAGTTAAATCGAGAAGTTGTAGAAATTTACATAAAAAACACATATTATCTGGCGTTTCTAATTTTTTTTATTTTGAATTATTAAATTCAACCGTAGACTTCTGTGAATGAGAAGGAGAAATCTTGGTAGTTTTCTTACCATTCGAAGATTGTTTTTTGGTCAAATTTTGCATAATCTAAAAAACCATAATCACAGAAATATTTTTTTTTTTAAATCAATGTGCTTTTTCCTTCAGGGTAAAAATTTTCGATCTAGGATATGTTCAAATATATGTACTTATAGGTACTTTAGAAATGAGACATACCTTATTGGTGTGTAAAGAGACAAAACTTCATAACTTTTTATTAAAATGTCAATGCACTTGATTTTCTTTTTTTTAAACATTTTGTAATACTTTTTCCCAGTAAAATTCATAATTTAAATATTATTTTAATTTTTCATTTTATTTTTTCAATATTTTAAAATACCTAGGTACTTTCTCCAATTTTTTTCTCATAAAAAAATATTTTGTTTTTTTTCCAAAACATACCTACCCTAATCCCATTGTAGAAATAGAAAAACAGTAGTTGTAAGTCGATCTGAACTGCATATTATTGAATCTGCATACCGGATGCTCGAACAATTCCCCCCCCCCCCGAGAATTTTGCCTTAAAACGTAAGAACGACATATGAAATAATATATTTACATTCATTTTTAATTTTTAATGTACCTAGGTAAAAGTTATAATTGAACCACATATTGCAGAAACCGCGTAAGTCACTTTTTTTAAATTTTGAGAAAACAACAAAAAACTGATTGTACTGGATATGAAATTTTTTTGGGAAAAATGAATTGGGCCATCTTAAAGACCATAAAAAAAGGAAACTTTTTGTAAAAAAAACTTTTTTTCAAAGGTCCTCCTAGTGCTGTACAGACGCGTTCAAAAATCGTCGACTTACGCTGTTTCTGCACTACATTACATTACGAGTCCAGAATTTTTGAATTAAACGAGCTATCACGTAAATAAGACCTCGAGCACACTCCAGGCGGACTCAGAATACTTGAATTTATAATTTTATGGCCCCGCAATCGCGTATTCTTCGATATTTTGACCCATTCACCTAAAAATCATCAACAGGAAAACTCCATTTCTCCAAACTAATACACCTTGTCCAAAAAAATTTGAAAAGCAATGCGATTAAAGTTTATAATCGTGAAAGAGATAAAGAACATTACGTAGTGCAGAAACGCCGTAAGTCGCGAAGTTACGTTCTTTCTGCACTACATGTAAACTTTAGACCGCTACGGGCAGTGCGGGATGCGGTACCACAACGCCAATTTTTCTCAGAAGGTGTGTCTACCTCCAGAGAACCAAAATCCGTGAAAACATGAGTTTCGGTTTTTTGGCGACTTACGCGGTTTCTGCAATATGTGGTTCAATTAATCAACTAAATACTTATCTGTTTGTTTGCATTGGTCAGAATTGTCAATCTACAATTTTTAACCAAAAACCCCCCTGGGAGAGCCAGAATTTTTTGAGCATCCGGTAATTTAAAAAACAGTGTTGATAATATCACAAATTTAAAACTCATTTTCAAAAAAATGAGACTTTATAACCTTTTTATTAAAATATCAATGCAATTTTAAAAAATCATAACTTCAACATTTTTATATTATATTCTAATTTAGGTACTCTAATTTACATAGACCTTTTATAAGGTCTATGCTAATTTAAGCAAACAGTGTTACCATTAATACAATTTTAAACATAGAATTCATAACTTTTTTTGGTAACACTGAAAAAAAACCTTTTTGCTTTTCAAAAATTAACCCTCGGGCCGGTATTTTTAGGGAATTAAATTTATGAAATAAATTTTAAATTATTAAGTAATTAAATAAAGAAAAAAAAAATGATTAAGTAAGTACCTAATAAAAAAAAAAGATTTTGTGAAAATATTATATTGGAAGAAATGTAAATTAAATTAGGAATTAAATTATTTAAATTGATACCTAAGACAATATATCTATGTCAAAACGGAAAGACCTTTCGAATTGAAATGAAACTTTCAGTAGGCGTTAAGATTCCAATAATGATGTTTGTATCAATCTTTTTGATGATTTTTTTAAAAATTCCCAGTCCAACTAGCAATAGTTTGAGAACGTCCTTTGCATAGTTGCTTTTTAAAAATTTGTTTAAAGTCAAGAGATCATTCCTTATTATACATACGAAATCAAAGTTACGAGAAAACCACTTGAGGTGTTTGTCAACAATTCCAACAAGAAACGAGATTTTCAGAATGAGCAAGTTCCAAAACCCTCATAACCAATATTTCAGTTTCCCAACTTTATTTTTCGTTTTTGGCGAAATCTTGGAAATTTAAAATCATAATTTTTTAGATAAAATATTATCTCAATTTTTTTGCAAAAAGGTAAGTAGGCACCTTTTTGGAATAAAATTTATGAAAATTAGATTTCTATCGTATATCGACCACCTGAAACCGACTTTCATTTCCATTTATTTTGAAGCCTCCATCACCACAATACTATTTTTACATGGTGCATACTGGCAAGAAAATCCAGAAAATCCAGAAAATAGCAAAAATTTGAATGAGTTTACTGTAAAAAGCAAAAATGTTCAATATTTCCTCTTCCTTTGATTTTTTTTATCAAAGGATAAAAAGGGGATACTTTTTTGGGCGAATTTAAAGCATGAAAAATTGTATGAAAATGGCAAGAATTTTCATTTTCCAGATCCAATAAACGCCCCCTTGAATTCTTCATGTACCATCAAATCTTCGTCACGATTTCTTGACAGGGTCATTTGAATTTCCAACAGATTTGTGTCGAGACAAAATTCATGTTAATAAAATTGCCTAACCGATCCGCCGTAAATATGCGAAATTATAATATTTACGGCAAATTCGATAGGCAACTTGATTAACGCGATGCAGGTTAGTTAATGACGCATGAAGAAATATTCCTCCTGGAGGTCTAAAAAATAATTCAAGCATCTAAAAATATTATTTCTACTTCTTTTGGGTAGATTACCAAGATTGTAGCGATTTTCTGTCTTACAGCTTGAGCGATTTTTGATCATAGATACATATTTCAAAATTTCAACAAACGAAAATTATTAAAAATCATCAAATGAACAGTCTGTGAGAATAATTGATTTAAACTAGGTACTTACCGAATTTTACAATTTCCTACTATTCTGAAGCCTCCAGCAAGATTTTTATTTCCTCCAGGATTTTAAACTCCCTCCAAAACGCGTGGAAATCAACATGGACGGCTTAAAATTGAGTTACCACTTTTTTTCAAGAAGTGTAACGAGGAAATTCACATTTGTCTCAATTTCCAGGTAGATAGATAACTAGACTCATTTGTACAATTTTTCAATCACCTTTTTAAGGTTTCCATTTCTCGTCGAGTGTATTTTTTGATCAAACTAACCAAATAAAGCGAAATTTAATTTTTACCTGCCCAAGTTAATTTCCTCGTTTTCTGGAGCAATTCAAACATCTTCAGAGAAAATTAAAATCACGATGAAGGCTTCAGAGTAGCTGGAAATGGTAAAATTAGGTTTCAGGAGTCAACATCCAATGGAGACCAACTTTTCATTAATTTTACCGTTAAGGTATTTTTTTTAAAAATATTACTGGAAATTTTTAATTTTTAAATTTTCAAGAATTCGCCAAAAATCGAAAAATCAACTTTGCCTGGTGAAATTTTGTCCAAGTATAAAAATTATTTGACATGTTCCTTCCAAAAATTCTGCCCTCGTTTCGATTGGATTTCTTGTTAGAAAATCAAATTTATAATGTACCTAGGTAGTTTATTTACATCTCAAATTTGTGAAATGTGCAATGTGCATAACTATCAGTTTACTTGCTTACATATTAAAACGATATTATTTTCAAGTCACATTCACTCATACAAACCAATTTATATTTTTCAGATAAAACAAACACACATGAAACATAAATTCCCAGTCGGAATGAAAACCGCCATTTTATATCCATACCTCGCATTGCATAATCGAAAAATATGTTGTATCACTTTTCACGCTCGCCAAGCAGCCATATTCAGCGCAATTTATACCATGGTAAGTTTATTATTGGTTTTCCTTCCTTTCTCTTTTCACTTTCACCACACCTTTGCCAGGTACATAAAAACGTACAAAAGACGCAAACGTTCGGTAATTAATTCGATACTGAAAACCGAGCTTTTGTTTCTTATCGTATCTATAAATCTGGCGAATAATGTATTAAGCCCTTCATCTATTCTATATGTGGTACCTACGAGTATAAAAACTGGAATCGAGTTATAACGATAAAGCATCAGATGACTAGACTCGAAAATATACCATAGAAGGCTAAATTTTTCCATCGTAATGCGAAAATAAGACGAGAAAGAAGAGATAAGTTAAACAGATTGTGGCGGATTATGTACAAGCGCTGAGAACGATTTTCCTTCGACAAAATGTGTCATTCCGACAGGTTGAAATTTACGAAACCTAATACCGGAGAGGTTCGACGAAAAAAAATGAAACAAGTTACTTGGAAGCTTTTAATTTCAGTTCTAGCTTCTATAGTTTTGTACTGTATGGATTTTGTCTACGAGTTTTTGCTGAGAACAGATTGTCATAATTATTTTCAATTTTCTTTTTTACGCGTCGTCGGACAGACGAATGTGGTTTTCTTTCAGTTTTCATCGATAATTTTTTTTCTAAAATTTTCGCATGTTGAAATGATTTTTTTTCAAGTTTTTTTGTTCCTCTTTTTCACTGAATATTTTTGTTCAGCACCCCCCCCCCCCAGAAAAACAACAAAAAATGATAAAAATAAGTTATTTTTATTCATTTTTAATTTTTCTCGAAACAATCATCGATAAAAATTTTCAAATTGACAATAAAATTAATCACGTTTTTTCAAACGATTATTAAAAAATTAACCCAAATTACCCATTTCTTGTCTAGAAGGCCATATGATATGATATAGGTATCTACACGCGCGTGTTTTTCCCCTAAAAATTGATCCATCTGTAACATGTGCTGAACATTTTTCATTTTGATCGTTAACGTGAGTTAAAACGAACCGTTTACCATTCATCACTGTCACAATGACAGAAAAAAAGTTCTCCACATGAACAAAACAAACCAATGTGTGAAAAACGTTTAATATTTAAAACTAAATCGTATCAAATATAAAACTCTATTTTTTTTGGTCAGCTTACACGTGACTTTTTTTTCGGGAAATTAGCTTTATATGCATCATATTTCATATCTAAGACGTGTCCAATGTGTCAAATTATATCATACATGAGAAAATGTGATAAGTCGACAGAACCCATAATTTTGCCCATGTTTCGTATACCTAACAAAAGGGAGAAAAAATAGCCATTTTTATACAAAGTTGAAAAATGTACGAAAAAGTTGAAATGGCTGAAATTAATCTTTTAAATTCTTTTCTTGGCTAGCTATTAATTTCCTCCGGAGTATTTGTATCACTACAACACACATCAAAAACAGACGTATGACGTCACTTTTTTTCAGATCCGCCTATTACATTTTTTTTTTAGTAATATTTGAAAAAATTTAGGTACCTATCGAATTTTTTAATAAAAATTGTGTTTATTTTTTCATTTCATTTTTTTATTAATTTTTTTTAAATTTAAAAATATACAATATTTATTTTTTCAACGCTGCAATAACTGTCTAATAACATATTCAGTTTAGAATAGTTTTTCTTAGCTTATCAAATTCATGGATGAAATTCACAACGAAGTTTTTCTTTTTCAATGTACACTTGGATAACCTTTTGTCCGGCTGAATAGAAAAACACCGCAAGGAAATAAAATAAGCGACGTGACGAAACCTGTAAAAAAAATAATATATAAAACACGAGAATATGGTATCCAGAACCGTAAATAGAGGTCGTAAAGTGAAATTTAAAATGAGTTTGAAGACTGATATCTAAAGGTCTGCGTATAATGTAGAGATCTAACGACGTATGAATGGGGGAAAAAAAATTAAAACCCACTTTTTATTCGTCTTTGTGTCATACGTATTTACAAAGTAAATTTGTATCGTGTTTTTGGTCCCATTACGGAGAGTTCTTTTCTTATGACGGTACATTATTCATTTGCAGAAACATAAGAGGATTGAAAAAACTATATTTGAAAACGATGTTGTTTTTCTGGCGAAAATTTCATTCATTTTCAGAGTAGGGCTGTATTTTGTTGGCGGATTGATACCTGCCTGCCTACGTTTCATAAAGAACGCGAATGTTTCATTTGTTGATTTACAAAATAACTGCTCGGTACTTTTTTTAATTGTAAAAAAGTTATTTAAAAAATTGTAGAACTTGGAAAGAATTGTATGCAATTTGGTGAATAATAATGACTGAAATATGTTTATTTGATAATTTTTTACTCAGTTTCTATAATTAATTCATTAATAGGTAAGAAAACGGTCACTCGAGAGTAATAATTAAATGAGTAGGTAGGTAATAATTTCGTACAAACAAATTTGGTCATTAAAGTAAACGACACCTACGAGACTTGTCACTTACAAAAATGATACCTAACTACGAATGCAAGTGAAGAAACGGAATTTCTATTTCACAGTGTTTTTTTACATTTAAAATTTTTGTTCAAAGTGATGGAAATCTTACTATGCATATTGTATATGAAAGCTTTCAAAGGAGCCGGGTAATTGTTTCGGAGTAAATTAAAAGGAGGAAAATAAAGCCGACAGTAATTTATAGTTACAAGAGCTACGTTAATTATTTCATTTTAGAACGTGTTAAAAATAACTTTTTACACTTTTCATTTCCGTTGCAAAGGAAAACTCCAAACAATGAGAACAATGCGGTCGAGTTTTTTTCTCTACCTGTTTCTAGGTACCGTTTGCTGTTAGCCTGAACATTTAAAAAGTAATTCGACCGAGAGATAACATTTTTTTCAACACGTTTCGTTTATAGAAAAGCATACATAGTGTATTGTACGTATGTATAGTTTATCCAGAAAGGAATCTGAGTGTTGCTTTTTTTTCGTGATTTCTGTTAATTAAAAAGTGCATTAGGAATACTATATTTTTAATTGAAATTTGTTGAGTTTAGTGACTATGTATTCGGGGTAATTAATATTAAGTCAAGTTGGTTTTCAATATTGCAGCATAAGTAATGTATTTCTACAGATCTCACCCCACCCCTTCCTTCCAACCATCTTCCTACACTTAAAATTTGAATGTCTCGCAGAACAAAATGTATTGATGTTTTAAACTTTTAAAAGATGATTCATCATTTCCAAGTTTTGAAAATCTGTAGTTCATCCTTCCAGGTTTTTATTTTATATTGGAAAATATTTTTTTTAAATGTTCAGCTCAAAGACACCTTAAAGTGGTATTTTAGTTAGAAGCCATGAGATACAAAAAATCCTAAAGATTACCTAACAAATTCCCTAAAAATTGATTTTTTTTAATTCAAAAACTTTTGAAATTTTATAGGTCAAAAAAACTTCAAAGTTGGAATATTTACAAAAAAAAAAAATCAACTGTTTGTGGGAAACCAATTTACCAAAGAAAATATTCCTACTCGAACTAAAATTTTTAGCCGAAATAAAATTAAATCAAAAGTGCATCATAAAAAAATTCCATATCCAAAATTTCAGATGCAAAAGTCCGTTTCTAGAATTCTGTCCAATTTTTAAAATTTCAAAATGGGTAAGATTTATCGTTACGACAAAAAAGGGTGAATACACGACAAAAACAAGAGGTCTAAGCGATAGAAAATACATTTGCAACCTAATAAATAAAATCACGACAGAAAAATGTGTTGCACAAATACTGTTTCACATCTCGAAATAACAATTTTTACGATTAATAAAAGTACCTAGGATTATTTCACTAATTAAAAAAAGCGAATTTTTAAAAAAGTAGGATCATTGCGCTAATAGTGTCTTTTTTTACCTAAAAAATCACGAATCACGAGTTGTCATCCTTGTCCTTCATCTGGGCTATTTTTCAAAACTGAAAAAAAAGTAAAATCAAGTGGTTTTTTCTCTGTAAAATTTTTTAGAAAACATGTAAAAAAAAATCATCACGAATAATTTTTTGAACAAAAACCTTCTTAGAAAAACGTTTTCAAAAATAATTTTTTCCACATCTTTTTTCCAATAAATCTTTTAAAAAAAGGAGAGTAATTTTTTGTGCACCATAAAAAAATGGGATAAAAGCGAAAAGGGAGCACTAATGACATTTCTGGGTAAAAAATATCTTAAATTAGGTAATACAATTTGTGGAAAAAAAATTTCAAAGTTTTCTAATTTTTGGATTTTTTTTCTTATTGAATTTTTGAAGGAAAAGAGTAAAACGATCTGCTCTATAACAAATAAGTTTTATAAGTTTTGAATTTGAGTTTTCAATTCTCGTGATCATAATTAATTAACAAGGGAACCACTAGAGGTGTTTACCTTTAATTTGAACGAGAGTGGTATTTTTGTGAAATAGAATTTTTTAAATTCCTTGTAACCAATCTTAACTCCCCTCCCACCACAATTTTCCATTCTATCAGCAGAACTTTACGCTTTTAAAGTTGCCCTCACTTACATTAATGATTTTTCACGAAGTGATTCAGTGATATTCTCACTCTCTCTCTGCTCTACTCTTAATTCAACAATACCCCTCCAAAAAACAACATCCTATTGCTCAAGAAATCCTACAAATCCTTACCACCACACCCAAAAAAATTGTCTTGTGTTGGATACCCTCACACCAAAATATTCCTGGCAATGATATGGCTAACTCTCATGCTAAACGTGCTCTTCAGCTATCCCCCATTCAAAACATTCCAATACCCTTAACTGATCTAAAGAACACTATCAAATTAAATACTCTTTCCTCTTTTCAACAATTTTGGAACCAAATTCCCACTACTAACAAACTCAAAACCATCAAAGAGGATACACTCCCTAGAAATTCCTTCAATAATATTTCTCGAAGAGCTGACATCATCTTCACTAGACTACGTACAGGGCACACTCTCCTAACTCACGCATACCTTCATAAAAAAAGACCCACCTCCCATTTATAATTTATGCAACACTCAAATCACCACTCTTCACATTCTTACTCAATGCCCCAAATTTCAAAAAGAAAGGCTCACACGAACAAATTCTAATACCCCACAGAAATTTTAAAAGACACTTCCCAACATATTCAAAAAATTTTAACATTCCTTTCTAATACAAATCTAAAATCCCTACTCTGACGTAACCCCCTTTCCCACACGCCTCTAGCCTTAGTCGCTGTATATGGCGTAAAAATTTAAAAAAAAAATCGAGATATTTTGAAACCCCCAGAAAATTTTGGATTTTTCCAGCACTGAAGAAAAGTTCATAAAAATGATATGTATGGATAATCCGCGATTATAGACTGTGCCAAAGTTCTTATAGACCATTTTTATAGTTCTCCAGTGCTGGAAATTTCCAGGATTTCACGGAGGCTCCAAAACATCTCGAATCCGCTTCCAATCGATTTGAGAGGTCAAAAATAGGGTACCTAATTACCTATGTACCTATTTTCAGATTATTATCTCAATGCGTTCGCTGTGAGCGTATTTTTTATTTTATTTTCAGAAAAATTTTCGGCCAAAAAATATAAATTTGACCCGGATCGGAAGTTACAAATTTTGGAAACTTGTGCTTTAATCGATCAAATTGGCCCTCAATATGGGTAATCTGAGTTTTTAGACCTTAGAGTTGATCTGGACCATTTTAATGGGATTCTCTTATGTAATAGCTGGAAAATTTCAAAATTTTCTGGAGGCTCTGAAACGTCTCAAAATTTCTTCCAATCGATCTGATATTCTGATAAATTATGAACTCGAATGCATTATTTTTTCGTCAAGTGATTGGACCAATTTTTTCTCCCAATCAATAAAAGTATGTTTTGAATTTGAAGACATCAGAATATCACAATTAGCAACTGGCTGCACAGACGTACAAAATTTTCAAGGAAAAATTTTAAATTTTTCATTTCTGATTATTGAAAACAAAATTATGTGAGTTTTTCAAACGATAAAAAAATTAATTCGAGGTCAACGTAAATTCCATTGTGTAGCATATCACGATTTGTAACTGACTACACTGACATGCAGAATTTTCCAAAAAAAATTCCGAAATATACTTCTAGTGATTGAAAAAAAAATACATAATATTTTCAGGCGATAAAATAATCAATTCGAAGTCGATATAAATTCCGTATTTTGGAATTTTATGATTTACTGTTGGCTGCACTGGTGTATAAAATTTTCAATTTTTTTTCGAAATTCACTTTCAGTGGTTGATTAAAAATTTTTGTTCAATTATTCGATGAAAAAAAATCATTTCAGCTTAGTGAGAATTTCATATTATTGGAATATTGCAATCTGCAACTTTTCAACCCCCTAGCAGCAGTCTGAGTTTTGATCGAAAAAGTATTGATGATGGTTTAGGGAGATGTAGAAACTCAAATCGCATCTTTTAAGTGCTAAGAAGGCTTCTCACACAATTTTTATTGACTAAAAAACACAAAATACAGCGTTTTTTTTTCAAAAGGAGGTGCACTTTGAGCTCCTCCTGCTCCCCTGCACTTGCCCGTAGGAGGCTCAAATTTTTTTTGGGAGGTCTTTAACTCAAATTAAACCACCCCACCAAATTTGGTCAAAATCCAAGATAGGTATGGTTTTTTCTCTTTTCTTCCTAATACCGATAATTATTATACCACTAATAAAGGAACCACTGCTCAGATGATACGCACATACGTATCCGACTATACGTGTAGATCTAGTTCTAGGTCTAGGTAGTAGGTACGTTACGTAGGTATACGAAAACGTGCACAATTCGTCGACTCTCTAATTGCGTCCCTTTGTTTGTCAAAACTACTACACTAAAACGTTAACACGACAGAACACCGCAAACCGTATGAAGTGTTAAGCGAATTCGCTATTTATTAATGTATTGAATTACCTTCTTGAAAAGTGTTACCGATCTTAGTCTGTGTGTATTGAAAATTCATCCAAGCGATACCTCTACCTCTGAAACCTACGTGTATTCGGATTGTTAAACAAACGCTCGCGGATATGCTACTACGCGTTCGCGTTTCTTTATTTACGAGCATTTGCTTAACCTTTCAGCCTATATAAAATGATAAAACTTTAACGAAATTAACTCGAGCTCGACGTTTTCGCCTTTGAAGTGTCTTTAAACCATTCTTCCTTAAAATAGTAACTGATTTCGCGAAACGCGTTGACTGCCGAACAATGAACGCAGTAGACGCTGCGCTGCGCTCTTCAGCGTAGGTACCTCTTTCGACCTCTGACGTTAGATCGTCCGGCGCGGTGGGAAGTAGGAAGAGGGCGAATCGTTTGACGTTTGTGCGCGAATTTTCATCTCCGGTATTTTTCATTCGGCAGCGAGAAATTAAAACTGCTTCGATTGCGATTGCATCGAAGAAATGAGAAAATTAGCTGAACACGGAAAAATTGCTCATTGTAGGCGAGTAGCCGATTGTTGGTTAATTCAGTCAGAAAATTTATATCCCGCAATGGCAATCACGTCATTTTGCCATTTTTTATTTCGAAACGTCGGTCGCGACGCCTTTTGTATTTCGCGCGTTTCGCCGCCTTCGATCACATTATTTCCTATTCCAAGTCGTCTTCACACTTGTAACACAATAAAGTACCTACGTTACGAAATTAGAATAAAATTTCCTCGGCTTTTATTTTTCTTCATATTTTCGCTACGTTTATCACAATAACGGTAATCCCGTCGGAAATGAATTTCGCCGCAGAATTAAGTCGAAAACGCGAAAAAGTAATTTTTGATGTAAAACTCTCCTCCGAGATTTATAACACTTTTTACCATAAACTTTACATACTACACAACGTCCTAGTCCATCGTATATTTTATTTGCATTCCGTCAAACACATTTCCTTTGCGATTTTACGCGCGTGCGAAAAAAATATATACGGGAAAGTAATTCGCAAAAGTTCCATGTTCTGGTTGATCCGTCGCGCTTCGAGTCGCGTAAAATTCCGAATACCCACCAAGTACCTAACCTACCGACGTATTGGTAAAAAAAAACTTGCAAAGTTATTTTCAGAGATAATTTCGAAATTAACGCGTCAAACGCACATCTATACCCTTGTGTTTTTACCCAATACCCAATCGCATTCGTCGTGTACGATTTTGTTTTTTCCAACCAATGACAAATGGTTTTTGTAACTTTGCTAAGTAAGTATTTCGTTTGAAAATTTATTGATTTTTTCACGAAGGTTTTTTTTCAAAAAGAGGAAAAAACTTGGAAAATATTCATCTTTTTTTCGAATCAGGAGAAAATATTCGTGTTTTTGAATTTTTTTCTTATTGGGGGAAAATTCTTTGGAATCGAGTGTACCTAGATGGATCGTGGGAAAGTCTTCGCCCATTTATTATATTCGGTGAGAAATTTACGTTTCTCAAATTTTTTTCGCCTCCAACTTTTCAGATAGTTTTTTTTTTCAGGAAATACTTACCGTTCTTATTAAATTTTATCCTTCTCAAAATAAAGTCGATGTCAATGTATAAGTGTTACCCATGGCTCTACACATCAATTTTAAGGAAAAAAACGTTTAAAAATTGAAAAACGCTCATTAATATTTTAAAATTTGTTATTTTTGAAAACAGTTTAGTTTCCCAATATTAGATTTAGCCACATAAAAGGGTTCAAGTCAAAGCAAATTTTTAAAAACATCAAAAATCAAAAATCGTAGAAAATGGAAAAAAATCAAATTTTAATTTTTTTCAATAATTTTTAAATGCACCTGGTAAGTCTCTTTTAACTAGAAATGAACCGTATTACGTAAGTCAAAAGCCACCAAGAGATAAAATTAAATATTTCGAGATTTTAATTTTTTTGGCACTAATGACTCTGAAATATCACAAAAATAGATGTTTTCATGAAGAATATTAAAAAATCATTTAAGTACCTATGATAGATGTTACAAAAAATTGTGAGCTCATTCTACCCCTAACTTTGATTTCAGACAAACAGAACCAAGCGACAATAAGTTGATAGGTATTTTAATCATCATTATAGGTAGAATTGTTGATTTTTAAAAATTTGAACATCAATGAATTTTTATTATTTTTTTTAAAATAATGATATTTTTCACATTGGCAACGAACATTGAAATTAAAATTTTGAAAGGTTTGAGGTTAAAAGTAGCTAATATCGATCGCTGGCTGATTTCGGCTGTTATAACCCAATCTACCGGAAAATTTGTTTCATCATCCTTTTTCACAAATAAACAATTCGAGACCAATGCGAGAACCCTACAGCCAAAGCTCGCAGAGAAAATTAAAAAAAACTTAAATCGTAGAGGTAAACATTTTTTACGTATTATTTGATCGCATATTGTGAATACTTGATATTCGAAATAAATTCTACAATTGTGAATTGTGATGGTGTATGGTGTTAGATTTCGATAAAATCAACGTTTTTGAAAACAATTGAAGATGCGTACCAAAAAACTTCACGAAAGTTCGAGTTATTCGAGGTGCCATTATTTTGACCTGCTACATAATCTGTTGTTTTGAATGCGATTTCGTTTTTTCTAACTTTCTTTGCGATTCTTGATTGTTGGGTTGTCGTTTTGGTCTCAAATTGTTCACGTGTGAAAGAGGAACATGAAAACATTTTTCGGGTAGATTCCATTCATAGCGGACAAAATCAGTCAATGGTCGAAATTGGGGACCTAAATTTTTTAATTCAAATTTTCACTTCCTTCAGAGAAAAATTCATAAAAAGTGCAAAAAATTATTTTATTGGCTCTAAATTTGAGGCGATGGTAGAAGGAAAATCAAGGTATTTTTCAAGCTATTTCTGAAGTTTCTGCCTTAAATAGTCTCCGATTGGTGAGAGTTTTAAAAAAAATTGGTCGAAATTTTGCGCCCTTACCCTTATGTCTTGATTATTATTAATGTTGTTGTGTTTATTTGAGAGAAGCTGAAAATTATAACATTTTCATTAGTTAGAATTTTTAAATTATTAAAACAAAATTTCTTTCTCATTTCACTAATGTTTTATTCATTAAAGTTCAAAATTGTCAATATTTTCATTTCCTATAAATGAATTTCCCCTTCCTGAATTTTTAAGAGGTTAACAAACATCAAACTCAATTTACTGGACATCATGTTCATGTCGCTTGGTCGTTTTTCACTAAATTTGGTTAAAATGAACAAAAAAATTTCAAGTTCCTGGCCTGGAAAATATGAAAATACTAGTTTCTTATTTCTCATGAGAGCAAACTACAATTTTTTACAGTCATTTCTTCAATGACGTAGAAAAAAGGAACTTGGTATAGAGAGGATTCACGTTTGATCCCTAGCCACAGATTCACACAAAGATTTTATGGCAGGGTAAGTACGTAGATTTTTTTCTTTTTTCATTTTTTTCCGGAGGAGTTGAAAATAGGTAAGTCAAAAAATGGTAATATAAAAAATCGAAAAATTACATTTTTTGATTTTTTTTCAAAGTATAAACATATGTACCTTTGCCGTATTGAATGGCGAAAGTATTTTGAAACACTGAAGTGTGTATACTAAATCACAAAAATGAAAATTTGTACTATTTATGGACTTTTCCGGATTATTTTTGGATTACCCACATTGGTGACCTATATGATTGATTAAAGCACAATTTTCCAAAATTCGTAACTTCCGGTTGGTGCTCGAGTTCACATGGACTCGGAAAGCTGAAAATAGGCTACCTATCTACCCGTATATCAACTTTCAGCTCTTTATCTCAATGTGTTCGCTCGACGCTCTGGACGTATTTTTAATTTTCTTCCAATAAAATTTTCTGCCAAAAAAATGTAGATTTGATGTGGCAGTAACAAATTTCAGGAAATTGTGCTTTAATCGATCAAATAGGTCCCTAATATGGGTAATCTGAATTTTTAGGCGCTAAAGTTCATCTGGACCATTTTCATGGACTTTTCTTCATTGCTGGAAAATTCCAAAATTTTCTGGAGGCTCCAAAACGTCTCGAAGCTGCTTCCAATCAATTTGAAAGATTGAAAATAGAACATACCAAATTTAAGCTTGTTTCGTTGATTAGATCAAATTTTCATAGGTATTTTGCAGGGTAAGGGACAATTTTGAAATTTCAAAAATTCGCCAAAATTCGAGAAATGAACATTAACACCTGAAATTTTGGATGGGGAGTTCTTTCATTTATACTTTAAATTTATTTTCGTTTCAGCCTAAAATTTTACTGCTGATTGGGATACCTTCCTTGTAAGAAAGTAACGCACCCACCATGCTAGGAAAGTAGGTAATACATCCGGTGCTTCCCCCTCCCCCAATCGCCATATTATTCGCGAGATGAAAATTTAAGATAATCTCAGAAGACACGTAGAAATGATGGAATGAGGCACTAATGATTTTTCAGTCACCCATATCTCTCCCGAAGAGATTTCAGGTATTCGAAATTCTCAAAGATATGGTAAGCACGTGCATGTTTTTAGATCACGTATGTAGGTAGGCTAATTATACCTACTCGAATTTTAGTTGAGATCGATCCGAGTTAGGCACGTAGATAATGTTTATGTATTTGTAGGTATTTACTATGATGTTTAGGCGCATCTTTCTCCGACATTTAATGGCGACCAAGTTATCATATAAACGTGCTATTATGTGTATTAATTTATGGAATTAATTAAGGTCTCTTATGTATGAATAATATAACGGGTTATATTCCGCGGAAGTAATCATCTAAATGATGGCGCTATTGTAATCACTTTTCTATAGCGTTATTAGTAAGCGATACGTAACGTATATAAATTACGTCGGTAAATGAGAGTTGTCATTAAAGATACTCCTTAATGGGTAATTATAAGATAGATATACGAGCTCGACATCGATGACGATGACATTTTGCTATAACACGACTACGTATACCTAAGCGAGAATTGAAATAAAATTTCAAAGATTAAAAACTCGGCCAAAAGTTTGGAAAATTATTTCAAAACTACTTCGACAATTGACACATGCGATATTTTCTGAAATCTTTTACCATCGGCATCAGCGAATTGAAAGCCATGATACTTACCTACATTTACTTAAGATGAAAAAGTTTTACAGAGAAGAGTTTAAAGAAATCAAACGTTTCTCAAAAGTATTTTCGCAAAATCTAACGAGACAACTGATTCAGTTCCGGGTTTAAATATCTAATTAATATTTCTTACGTTAACGTCACAACATTCGCAATTTCCTTCCGATATTAAATAGATGACAGAAGCCCGCGCACCGCGCCGAGCAACGATCAATTACACAATTAATATCCCGCCGAGAGTCGCACAATTCCCCCAACGTGCTTGAAACGTTAAGCTGATGTCAATTTGAGTACAGATCCTGTTTCCTTGAGGCGTTTTGGCTGAAACGATTTAAATAAGTTTTTAAGACCGGAAGCTTAATTTTGCGGATATTTTGAACAACAGGGATTAAATAATTCATCGTATTAGGTTATACGGGCAGGTGAGTCCGAGCGAAGGGATGGGTTTTTTGTTGAAGTGGTGGCTTGGTTGGGTATTTTGATCTATTTTGTTGTCTACGTTTAAGAAATAGGCTTCTTTTGGCGAGGTTCGCGAATTTTTTGCATGTGGATGTAGGAAATAAAACGTATTGAGAATTTTTTCACAAAAATGAGGACAATGAGGTTCCTACTTAGAGTTACTCACCTGACATAGTTATAAAAAATATAACTTTTTGACTACGAAAATGGTGAAAATCTCGAGAACAAATATCCATCGTACGAATCAGTGTCATATTCTTGATCAGTGACTTCAAATTAATCAAAAAACATTTTTACCCAAATAGATTTTTAAAAATCCCCCCCCCCAAAAAAAAATTGCTCAATTTTGTTGATTTTCAAGTGAATATTAAATTTTTTTGAAAATTTGATGGATTTGTGGTTTTTCCCTAATTTTTGAATACTGATCATAAATTTCTTTTGCACTCTAAGCCATCAGCTCTTATGGCTTCATAAATTTCATTTTTATGGCGAAAATTAGTGAATCTTGATTGCCAAAAACCTATGTTAAATCCGTAATCAGCAATCTCGAATTAGGTTGAAAACATCTTCGATTGAATATTAAAAATTCACTCGAAAATGCCTATTTTTTTTATTTATCGGATAAAAACGCCGACAAATTGTGATAAATGTGATGAAGATGGGTTTCGACTGATTTTTGAACACTATAGTCACGAATGTAAAGTTCATTTTGAGCAATCGGCTTTTATTGATTCAAAAACGATTGACCATGTCTTCAAACTGGAATTCGTGCTTCAGAGAGGCTCCATTTCAGACGTTACGTCCATGGGGGGGGAGAGTGATCTTAGTCTTAATGGATTGTGCTCGGTTTATACTCTCAAGTGCTGGCATTATTTTCCTTTGTGCTCACCCCTTTCCCTGAAAATGAGTATAGGTCAGGGCAGGGCGTCAAAAATGGTGCCCCGCCCATCAAAGATTGCGGAATGGGAGTGAGGTCATCGATTGTGCTTGGTTTGTGCTGACATTATTTTTGTTTGTGCTCCCGATAACAAATTTTTAGATCTGATGAGATCTTACCTATGGTTTAAATCTGAGCAGATCAAAGAAGGGGCCAAAATTTCATACTATTCAAAATTAGGAAATTGCATAAACTTCTCTGTGAGTAGCACAAACGATTGGTGCTGTTATCATTTTTATCAAAATTTATTTTTCAGGTTTTCCAGAAAGCCTTTCTGACGCCCCACCCATAGAATGGAGGGAGCGCGAACGAAAATAATGTCAGCACAAAGAACACTAACCGAGCGCGATCGATTGACTCCACTCTCGCCCATCAATGTTTAATGGGCGGGCACCATTTTTGATGCCACGTCCATAGAAGGGAGGGAGCATAATCTATTAACCCTACTCCTCCCCCATCTTTAATGGGCGAGAACCATTTTTGATGCCACGCCCATAGAAGGGAGGGAGCATAATCGATTGACCCTACTCTCATCCCTCAATCTTGAATGGGTGGGTACCATTTTTGAGTCCCACCTATAGTAGGGAGGGAGCACAATCAATTGACCCTACTCTCACCCCTCAATCTTGAATAGGCGGGGCATCATCCGAAGCCCCACCCTGGCCTAGGGAAGCGGATGAGCATAAAATAAAATAATGCCACCACACGAGAGCATAAACGAAGCACAATCGATTAAGACCTCTCTCACTCCCTCTCTTGAATGGGCAGGGCGTTTGAAATGGAGCTGAAATCAGAATCAGATTCAGAGCCAGTGACCTCACATTAATAAAAAACGATTCATATTTTAATTTTTTCTGAATTTGAAAAATGAATTTTTTCCTTTAATTTGAAGCATAGGCAACCATTCGTGATTCGACTCGGGATGGGTTGCCTACTTGATTATTGAACGAGGTATCCAACTTTTGAAACACCCTGTATATCGTCTTCACAGAGATTTAGGATATGAAACTGAGGAATGGAAATGCAACCAGGAGAAAATCATGGTAGATTAACGGAAACACAACAATAACCAAACGGAAACGTATAATGGATTTATGAAATAACATAACTACAACTATAACCCTTCATGTAAAATTGAATTATTTTGTGAATTACGTAGAAATATAATATTTTCAAGGCTACTAATTTCATAAAGAATACTCCTAAAGTTCTAAAAATAAATCAATCTTATGTACGTACTTACTTTCTGCACTCTCGAATTCTTATAAAACTCAAATAACTTGTAATCCTACAAAATTCACAGCTTCTTTGAACTTATAAACCCCAAACTCTATAAATCCCACGAAACGCACGAACTCCAATAAAACCTAACAGGGTGTTTGTTTTCTGTTTTATCTACGAATACTTGATTTTAAATTCAAATTCAGGTCATCGATGGTCAAATCGTAAAACTTGAACGAGTTCGACTTATTTATCCAAGTACATACTATTTCTCCTTCTATCATTCCACTCATTTTTGATGGGGGAAAAAGAATGAAATTGAATATTCGTCTTGGAATAATTCTGTTCGATTTAAATGATGTAATTTTCCATTCGTTGAAATGGAATTTGTGTTTTGTCAACTTGAAAATTCAAAAGATGAATATCAAAAATACTGATTTAAAGCATTTAGAAATAAATCTACACTCAGACTTTTCCCCCGAGTTTTCGGAGTAAAAATTCCAAAATATTTTCCCGAAAAATTTAAAAGAAGATTTAGAAATAGGTAACGTGAAAAAATCCAACTGCGCACAGTGGTCCAGGAGACCCCTCAAAACGCGCGAAATGACGAAAAATAAATCTCAATTAAAGGAAATGTGAATAGTGTCAATGTGTTATGCATATATCCAGTGTCTAAGAACGAGTAACCGAATTACGTTACCCCCACTCCTGTACTTCTGAGCACGTGCGGAAGTTGGAGACTCACAGTCCATTATTTTGCTTGCACATATAAGGTACCTTCAAAGGTATCTAGTTCGCAGTAAAATCGATGGATTTTGGATTTTAATTAGTGAAAAATATGCATCAAAGTGAGTACTTTTCAATGGCGTATTCAGTTTTGGGCTATCATGAGCCATAATTTAATTACACTAAGATTAAGATGCATGTATTTTTGGGATTTTTGCAATATAAATTAGAATAAAACTATGAGTGCCACGCCTCAGCACGCGAAATGTTATACGTTAAGTGGTAGTTTTAAGTGCCCCGAACACGATTTTCTCATTAGTTTTTGCGTCCGCTTGCGTCCCTGTTATTCATAAGCAAAAATGTGCATTTTTTCGATGATTTTTTGCGTTTTTAGTGAGTTTTTTTCAATTATTGTCATTATACACATACCGGCATAATGAAAACAAAATTGGATAAAAAATAGTGTACGTATAGTTTTTTTGCTCGTAGATTACAAATCTGACAAAAAAAATTGATTAGGGGCAATTGGGAGGGGGTAGGGGAGGTGATGAAATCGAAATTCACCTAAAATATTGTGTAATATATCGAAATCTAGGTTTTCGAGGTCGTAGATTAAGAATATGATGATAAAAAAAAATTTAGAGGTCATGGGAGGGGGTGGGGAGTGCTCAAATCAAAATTCACCATAATATCGAGTAGCATGTCGAAATCTAGGGTTTCGAAGTCGTAGGTTACGAATCCGACAAACATTTTTTGTGAAAGTAAGGGGGAAGGGGTGGGGGTGCTGAAATTGGAGTTAAACTAAAATATCGTATAGTAGATCGAAACCTAAGGTATTTTTGCGATTTTAGTAATATAAATTAGACCAAAAGTATAAGTGCCACGCCTCAGCACGAAAAATGTTATAGGTAAAGTGGTAGTTTCAAGTGCCCTGAACACGATTTTCCAAATAGTTTTTGCGTCCGTCTGCGTCAGTATGCATCATAAGCAAAAATATGCCTTTTTCAACGATTTTTTCCCATTTTTAGTAATTTTTTTCCAGCATTGTCATTATTTACAAACCCTTTACATTCCCGGCATGTAAATAATGACATTGATAGATTAAAAATAACACTAAAAACGGAAAATCATTGAAAAAGACACATTTTTGCTTATAATGCGCACGGACGCAGACAGACGCAAAAACTATTTGGAAAATCGTGTTCAGGGTACTTGAAACTACCACTTTACCTATAACATTTTTCGTGCTGAGGCGTGGCACTTATACTTTTGGTCTAATTTATATTACTAAAATCGCAAAAATACCTTAGGTTTCGATCTACTACACGATATTTTAGTTTAACTCCAATTTTAGCACCCCCCACCCCGTCCCCCTTACTTTCACAAAAAATGTTTGTCGGATTCGTAACCTACGACCTCGAAACCCTAGATTTCGACATACTACTCGATATTATGGTGAATTTTGATTTGAGCACTCTCCACCCCCTCCCATGACCTCTAAAAATTTTTTTATCGTCATATTCTTAATCTACGACCTCGAAAACCTAGATTTCGATATATTACACAATATTTTAGGTGAATTTCGATTTCAGCACCTCCCTACCCCCTCCCCATTGCCCCGAATCAATTTTTTTTGTCAGATTCGTAATCTACGACCAAAAAAACTATACGTACACTATTTTTTACCCACTTTTATTGCTCTTTTTTTGTGATACTGAATTTCGCGCGTTTTGAGGGGTCTCCTGGACCACTGTGCTGCGTATGGAATGTTCTTCTGAAAACTGAAATAAAATGTGAAAAATCACCTCGCCACTCAACTATACATTATGTTAGGTACATTTGTGATGGAAAAAATTCCAAACGATGACTACAAATGGTAAAAGTAATTAAGCTAGCATTTGCTCGAATGACCACGTATTCGAATTCTATTGAGAGAACATTACGTTCGGAGGTAGATTCTTTCACCACGAAAAGCTACATGATGAATACAAAAATTGCAAATGGTTTTTATATAGCGTTTTCAAATCGAGATTCGGATATCGTATGTTTCCTGTTTCTTCTTCAGTTTTTACGAATGAAATTTGTAATTAGCCGTTTGGGGTATTTCTCTATGTTGGATTTTTTTTCTTTTTAAATTTTATCAAATTTTCCTAACGAATGTTTATAGAACAATTGTGCGTATCAAGATGGTACTCGAAATACATCGCGCATGTTTTCAGTAGTCGTGGATAATTTTACGAAATCGCTCTTGCGTGTACTTATCTCTTTAGTTGTACAGAAAATCCAAACATTAAACTTTCCTAATCAAATCACACAAATCTCTTTCATCTTAATAGGTACGAGTACCTTCAGAATTTCACAGAGCGTTTTTGAGTGTGTTGAAGAAATAAATAAAAATTGGATTCGTTTATTTCGACCTTTATTTGTTCACAGTTAGATTCAAATGATTGTGTTGATGCTTTTGATATTATGTAGTTGAAAAAAATTCATATTTCATGAGAATGATTTTTCAAATTGAAACTTTTCATTCAGTTTCGAATTCTGCAATTGGGTTTTTTAGGTAGGTAGTTCAGTAATCATTCTGTGAAACGAAAACATCGTTATATGTGACCTGGACTACGGAAAGCTACCTATCCTCCGAAACCAACTTTTCGAGAAAAAACGTGTTTTCAAAAAAAAAAACAAGTCGAGTTTAAAAGTTGACCTTTGAACTTTCGACCAAAATTCTCGAAAGCTTGACTTTCTAGAAAAAAAACAAATTGACACTACGAAAAGGAAATTTTATGTTCTACAATTTATGTTCTACTAATTTTTTTTTAGAACCCTTTCTTTGCTCAGAAAATTGACTTTGAGTGTAAAAAGTTGACAAAAGGTGTGAAAAATTTCAACAAAAAATTCTGGTTGGTATATTCATGGATACAAAATGCTGCCAGGAAATAAGGGAAATATTGTTTACACTCATCACAAGCTGCCTATCTACCGTGCGATATTTCTGTTTTTGTACCCGTGTACATTGAAACCAGAATTTTTCCAAATTTGAATTTTTTGTTGAAAATTTTTTCACACTTTGAAAACTTTTGGCATTTAGTGTCAATTTTCTGAGCAAAGGAAGGGTTCTACGAAAAAAATGAATGGAACATAAATTTTCGAACGTAAAATTTTCTTTTACTTTGGAGTGCAATTGAATTTTTTCTAGAAAGCTAAGCTTTCGAGATATTTCAGTGTCTCAAAAACTAAGCTTCCTAGTAAAAAACTAATGTAGGTACTTTACAGCAAAAAGAATAGTCTGGAGTCCGCGGTTGGTTTCATTGGAAAGAGCGTCCTTTTTTCTATAAATTCCGATCAAAAAATAAAAATCAAGTTTTCCGACCATAGGTACTTTTCCGCAGTCCAGGCCACATATATCTTTCCCTAATGTCGAATTATTTGTACTTAGGTACCAAGCCTGCGAGAAAAGTGATTGATATTTGGCCACATATGAGAGTAAAATATGTCATTCTAAAAGTTGCTTCGCAAGGGTAGCAAATAAATTGTACATGTTGTAAAATGGGATTGTCAGCATATACAGAAAATACACATGCTTGTCACCATTATTACCTCTTGTTATCTTCAAATTCATACTCATTTATCATTGTACGTACTTATGTTATAATAACCACAGGCGACCGACTAGAAATATTCGTCTATCTGTACCCATTGGCACAATCGTTATTAAGTAATTTGCTTGTAATTTTGGCAATCCTTTCGTACTAAATTTTATATGTGAACACCAAACGACCGAGTAATTTTTTCCTCGTCCTGCCGTAAGATTTATTCTTATGGGAATTAGTGTTTCATAAAAGTTACTCGGTTCCTTAGAAAAATTTTGGTTGGCAACCCTGCCAAAGAAAACACTTCTATTTGTATTAGACTCATTAAATTTGGTAAAATATAATGGCAGATCTTCAACCCGTTATTTTTTCGTCGAATAAAATAATTGCTAGGTTGGTTTGGTTTTTTAATGTAAATAATACAAATGTAAACGATTGCGTTTTATAGGAAGTAGTTTTTACCGTATTTTGATGATTTTTAATCGAATTTTACGTTAAAAGAAAAACGCGCCTATTTATCTGTACCTATGTTTATATTTATTTAGGACTTGTACAGAAATGGTTATGAATTGTTAAAGTTGAGAAAATATTTGTTCCTTTTATGTTACTTGGGCTTTATTGCTACAAAATGGTATTTATTTTTAGTGAAACAGAAATCCTATTACGCAGGAGAATGATTTTTTTTTTATTACAACTTGCGCTTCTCGTATTCGGTTAAATATATTCGACGGATTTAGAGGAGTATTTCGATTGAATTGACGTTAAAACTCATCAAAGATGTACTTAATGCACAAGTAGGTAGGTAGGTACCTACAATACGTATTTTGAATAACAGAATCACTGAGGTAGAAAACATATTTTACCTTGTTGAGAGAAGCAGGCTACCTAACACCGAAAAATTTATATGCATGTACTGAAGCTGCTTCTTGTTCGAAAGTATAGTGAGAAATTTGAAACGACCACTCTTGAATGGAGTATAAAGAAAGCACAAGGAAAGTGGATGTAAATTAAAGTAATCTCGTATTTCTCGTAAAATTAAGTTCGGTGTGATTATATTACTGGTGTTTAAAAATATTAGTAGCTGTTATGGTTGCATAATCTCTCTTGTTACTGAAAATTTACTCTATGATTTAATAGCATTTTTTAATATCGTAATTTTGTTTAAAAGAGAACTAGTTTTTTTTTTAGTGAAAATTATCAATTGTCGGATAATGAAGAATAGAAGGGATCGCTTTACACTTTTTCGAAAGATAGATAGGAAGGAGGTTGCCAAGAAATGGTGTCTAGATCTTAGAAAGTTCTCTACATTGCTCAATCGATTAAAAAATTCAACTACGTTTAAAAATTTGGGGAAAAAATTATAAAAATTTAGAAAAAAATGTAAAAGTTTTTGCTAACCATGATAATATATGTAGGTAATTTAAATGTTTTTTACCTAAAAATTTCATTAGTTTCTTTTTTCACTTTCATTCTATTTTTCATAGGTACATAATTATTTGGAAAAAGTTTACGTTTGTCAAGTTTTTTGAATTTTCTGTAAAAAATTTAAAAAGTTATTTTTGAATTTTTTTTCATCTAAAATGGTGCAAGTAATTGATACTTTTAATCTAGAAAAATCATGGGTGGTGATTTTCTATCGTTACGTCAAATTAAGAAAATCGCAACCAATTATTTTTTAGATAGAAATATCGAACTTTTTACATTTAGGCCATTTCTAGGGAAAAAAAAATTCACGCATATATTTTGATTAGAATACATTGGATATTTTGCGAAGATTTAAAAGCACAAAAAAATGTTGATAGATTTCTCTGAAAAATTAGGTAAAGTGAACAGTAGACCTTAATACAATTACCAGGACTGATGAAATAGAACGTCCGCCGCGCCTGGTGGAATAAAGAAAATGGAAAATTGGCAACACTGCGCGTCGACGCCCGGGACGCCCGAAACGAAAATCGCGTCGCGGCAACTCACAGGAGAGTCGCTCGCAACGTTGCCAAGTAGAAAAAAGTACTCTAATGAACTTCTTCCTTTTGATTTTTCAAATAAATGTCAAGCGAATATGCTTTTGAACCAGATGAAGATTCATGAGAAATTATTAAATAAGAATTCATTTTCGTACAGACTTTGAAATCGAGAAATAAGAATGGAGAAATTACTCTTTTTGATGAGGAATTTAAGGACCATTATGTATAGAGAATTTTTGTCTCTTTTTCTAAGGTGATAAACAGGACACCCTGTGTACAAGTGTCCCAATCTGATACTTCGCTTCTTATGAGCCTCCATTATGTTTCAGTGTCAACACCATAAGATTCTTAAAATTCAACATTTTTTCAGCCGAGAAAAATTTTTCAAAGATCGATTCGTCAAAAATTGAGGAAGGTAGAAGAGGGTCTCGCAAAAGTCACAAAATTTTCATCCTATAAGTAAATAAAAAAAATAAATAAAAAATAATTTTTTCAAATTTTAATCAAGGTTTGAAACGCTATACTTAGGAGCGTTGGTAGAGCTTACGTAAAAAAAACTTGAGTGAAAATTTAGACTCAGAACTTTAAAAAAATACTACCCACAAATTATAGTTCATCCAACAAGTAATTTTTTGGAGTTTTTAGGCTCCTCTCTCCCCTCAGATCCTTCACGGTAGAGGAGAATATTGCTTAAGGATTTCTTAGGTTTACGACAAGGGTTACTTACTCATATCTAATAAATTTACTGCAGAACTGGAAACCATAAAAAAATCGCTGACTTCAATAGCCTAACCTGCAGATAGTTTTTAGCCAATTTTTTTTGCAGAAGTTATATGTATGATCCAAAAAAAAAAAGAAGAAACAATCCTCGGATTGTGGCGAAAACTTCAGAATAGCTTAAACATGTTCCAATAGTTATGTTTTTGGCAAAAAATTGAAATTTAATTTTAAATATAGGTATATGGGTACTTCTACTTACCTATCATATGAATTTTTTTAGACAATCAGTCAATCTCTATCTCTGTTAATTTTTGGCCGATCCACCTCAGAAATATTTCATTCAACTGGAAAAAAGGAAAAAGACAGAATTTCAAAAATCAAATATAGTTTTTAGCGCCAAAGAGTGCAGGGCCATGGGTAGACAACTAGCAGTTGTTTAAAGACATTCGTATCTATCAGGTCTCGCTTCCTCTGTGTCCAACGGTTTCCTTTTTTTTTTTAAATCAATGTTGACCAAATTTTTCCATAAAAATAGATTTTGGAAAATTTTTATGACCTTTTTCAGAGGATAAAATTATCTTTCAAAAGATATAATCACCTTTCAATTTCATACAGTTTCTCAAACATTAGGCACATTTTTTTAAAATGACGTTTTAATAAAAAAAAATTAAATGAAATCAAACGGTATTCTAACATTAAAAAGTCAATTCCATCTTTCAAACATGGTATTGAAAAAAATTACAAAATAGCTTCCTTTTTGAGTGATACAAAGAGAGAAAAAAATGAAGAAAAAAAAAGGTGGTTAGTTACCTACCTACTTAATCTTGTCTCTTTCGAGACGAAACATTTCCAAAATTTACTAATTTTTTTACTTAGATACCTACGTATAAAAAATGTCTATTAAAAAAATTGTCATAATTTGAGTATGTACTTATCGATGAATCATAAATTCGCCAATTTTCAAACACACAAGATGTATTTTTTGATAAGATGAAATGGAGTGGAAAAGGAAATGGAGGTTGTTAACGCCAAATCTCATATTTCTTAGAACCAAAAGTTTATTCCGAAACGTTCTCTTCTAAAAATTAAGAAATAAAATTCGAATGAAACCATAATTTCAGCGTAACGAATAAAAAAAGAAACGAATAAAGACAAGTATAAAATAACATAGCACTGTCATTATTTAAATATTCGTAAAAACTAACATCGAGTATGATTTATGAATCCTATTTCCTTCCCGAGCATATTTTCGTGGACATGATAACAGTTGATATAATATTTACATACGAATACCTACCAGGCTTAAAACAGTTTATTATGATTTATGACACGAGCACTCGGGCTTACGAAAATAACACATCGACTGTCTTAAAAATTTTAGCAATCATTTCGTCGACATATCGCGAGAAAAGTTCTCGTATCTAGAAGCCAGACAAATCCACGCCCATATCCCATTTGAATATAAATATGTAGGTAAGTATTAAAATCAACCCTATACGATGGTTGGCAGCGCCTTGATAAATTAGAAAACGTAATACGCGGCGTTATCTGACGCACTAATAATATTGATAATTGGACGTATAAAACAGATAGGAAATATGTACATGAGGTAAAATGATAACGCGGAATATAGAAGAGTAAAATCCAAACGCCGCAAAGTCACGTAGAATCGTTCCAAGACCCATTAAAGGCAGCGTCAGGCAAACGATACGTGACTGGAAAACGAAACAATGATAACTGAGCAAAAGTTTTCGAAACAATTTAAGATGGTCTGTGACATTTTTACTTCGGCGTCTTTCGAGAAAGCGCGAAAAAATGTAAAAAAATTTTATTAATTAGCAACAGTTCGAATTACATGACTGAAATATTGAAAAGCGTGAAAAATTGGCTGCTTTTAGGTCACCGAAACTCGAGGAAGTGTAAAAGTCTAAAATTAGGAATAGTATATTACTATATAGGAGGTGAAAGTGAACCATTTCTTGTCGAGTGCGAATGTTGGCGAAACGAGCCGTAGGCGAGTGAAGCCATCGCACGAGACAAGAAATAGTTCACTCTCACCTCCTACATTGTAAGATATTTTTCTTAATACACATAAAGAAGCGTTTTTGAAAAATTCTATCAAAATTTATGCAAGTTTCTTTTCAATCAAAAACAAATAATTCATAGAGTGCGCTATTGTAGTGCGATGAAAAGTACTACTTTTCATCGCAGTGTGATGAAAAGTACCCTTCTCTAAAATGGTGTACTTTCGTATGCTGCGTAGCGGGAGTAATGTTAAACTTTCATAGCGTGTATTAAGAAAAATATACTGCAATACGAATAAGTTTTTACTTTCAATTTCGTCAAATTAAAAAATTGAAAGATGATGTTTCATATCGTTATTATTCTATCAATATTTTCATCAAAAAAAAAAAAACAGTTCCACCGGAAAAAAATTATTTCCCTTTAGAAACATCTGTATAACTCAATTATGGGGTGTATTACGTTGAATTGGAAACTGTTGAAAATTCTCCCACCACACTTCAAAGTACTTAAAACTATAAACACCTGACACAAACATTACTGAAACAGCATTTACCAAAACATTAATCTTCCAATACAATGACATGAAATTGAAGTGTAAATAGGTTTTCCGAATAGTAACCCTCTACAATTCTCTTCTCTACTTTTTAGACTATTTCGAAATATGGTAGGTAGGTAATTAATACCATTACACCATCTACGGTTGGTACCAACAACAGAATCCAAAGTTGAATTTTATTTTCTTCGTAATCGTTATCTATCATATTTTCCCCTAAATTTGAAGGTACATACAATGAATTTATATATAAAATTCGTAAAGGGGCTATTCCATACTAAATCAGACCAAAAATGAACTCGGGTTTTCCGATTTCACTCAAATTTTTTTAAAGAGTTGCCCTTGATGGTCCATTTACAAAACCATGATCTTTTTTTTCTAACCCTCAAGGAGACGGGGAGGCAGGCTTCAAAATTTTTATGCAATTGCTATTTTTAGCCAAATTGCCCAACTTTGAAGGCTCATATCTCGAGATAGGTTGTACTTGGGGAAACACTGTTTGCGGAGTTTGAAATATAATTAATAGGAGATTCGAAAACGGTTATCATATTTTGAAAAGCTCAAAGTTGAACTTTGGTGGTGAAAGCTCATCTTTCTTAATAAGAACAAAAGACGAAAGCTACCATTTAAATATCTAGAAAAATTACAGCAAGGAGCCCTTTTTAGCTTTTTTCAACCAACAAATTTTCAAGATTGGATCTCTAGACCCCTGGGGGGGGGGTGTAACATGGGTCCACAATTTTGACCAAAATTCAAAAAAAAAATCGAAAAAGTAAAGTAATACATTGCTTACTACTAATTCGAAGGCGAAGATTTCGAATATGTACTCACTTTTTTCACCCGACTCCTCTGACCTCCCTCCCTCCTCCCTCTCCCCCCAAATAGTCTCCTTGATAGGGTCAAAATTTGAAAAAATTAAAAATAACGTGTGACCTATCGTTTGTTGGGTTTTTGAGGTCACTGAGTTCAAAAATTTACTTATTTTTTGGATTTGACCCTTTAGTGCCCCTCTAGCTCCCCCCCTCATTTTGAGAAAAACGAAAATATCGTGTGGCATATCGATTCTAACTAATTTGAGAGCGTAGAATTCGAATAGCGACTTACTTTTTGATTCGACCCACTCCCCGTAATTTTTTGAAATACCTATTCAATTCCGTATTGATCACTGAAGACTGGAGGAAGGGGTTAGTTATCGAAATTGGTTCATTTGGTTCATTGGTGGGTCAAAAAACTCGAAAATTTTCTACTGGAATGGATTTAAAAAATATTTTTTCGACTCGAAGTAACTATGGCATTTTAGTTTTCTGTTTTAATTCACAAAATATTCTGACTCAAATCCTAATTTTCCAGATAGACGCTTCCTCCTCGTTGAGTCACTCTTGTTAAAAATTAAAATAGGTAGGTAGGTAATAAAAATTTTATTGATATTTTATTTTTTAAGCTGAATTACATTCTAAATTTAAATAATTAAATATTGAAATATTAATTAATCCATTTTTATCAAGTTAATAATTCCTTTTAAAGATAAATCCCATTCTAATTTACATCGATCCCAACACAAATCATATAATAATTTGAATGTTAAACAGCCTTGAATAAGCAAAATTTTCAAAAAGAAAATGAGAAACTAAGTAAATGAATTGGTATACATTTTGGGTAGAAATTTTTTTGAAAGCACACAATAATCATTCTTTGTCTTGCACATCAAAAATTAAGAGTAGTACCTATCAAAAGAAGTTTTACAAAATTAACTGTTGAAAAATTAATTTTTCCTGAAATTCGTAGAATATGCAATATCGGAAGGAGGACAAACATAAAATTATGATCATATTTCAAAAAATCTGGCTAAAATTTCACTCTCTCGCTCTCTCTCCACTCAACTTTCTCATCCTTGTCAATCACCCTTGAAATCATTACTTTTGATTTGTTCATGGTTTTATAATTTTTCAATATTTTTAAACCATTTTTAAGTACCTATCTGGAAATTTCCTCATCCCCTCCTTCCCATGGAATGGATCTGCACCTGACATACAACCACGTTTTCCTACTTAGACATCAATTTGCTAATTTTTAAAAAATTGAATTGAACAGAACAGAACGAAACAGAACGAAACAATAATTGGAACAAAACCAAAACAGAACAAAACATTTCGTTTAATGATTCGTACCTGAACAGAACAGAACAAAACGACACGCGTCGCCACGCGACGGTATCTCAGAAATGATGGATTTTTGACAAAAATTGAAATGAACATTCTTGATTTTTATTGATATCTAGAATACATGGTTTCATTTTCCAAGGTGACAACCGGGACACCCTGTGAGTATAATTGTTAAAAAAACGCAGAAAATTTTTTTAGGGTAGCTGATGTTGAAAATTGATGAAAATACAATGCAATCGAATCTTAGGGGTGAAAAACGTAGCTTATTAATTCTACATGGTGATAAGTTGCAAATATTTGTCTTTCTCCGTTCGAAATTTCATCCCCTATTATATTCAATTACGTAGAAACTGAGAAGTCAAGCGTGTAATACGTTGATCATTTCTCATTTCCGACTCCGTCTCTTTGGCGCCATTTTTTGTTCAACAATCTATTAGGATTATTCAAATTTATACCATACAAGATTAGATACATAGATACCTATTGAATAAAACCTTAACATATCCGAACAATATTTATAAGTATGACGTAAAATTTTCAACGTTTCTTACGAAAATTGAAATATTTTCGAATGTCGAGTTTATGTACCTACTTATCGAGTAGAAAATTTTCGTTATTCATTCGGCTATTTTCGAAGATTATTTTTTCATGTGTGGAAATTTCATATCAGACGTTTTTCATCAACTAAATGGAAACAAATACGAATGATACGAAATTACGAAAATTTTGGAATGGAAAAATAAAATAGAATTGGCATTTTCTTCTACCTACTAAGATGTTTTTCGAAAAACAAACGGCACGAGTGAAATTTCGAAATATTTTGTAATTTCGAACGTCGCATAAGTCGCCGGTTTTGTTGACTGATCGCTGTGACATTTGATATTTCAAAAAGATAAAGTACTCGGAAACGTAAATTGAAGACGAAATTTTATTAAAACATTTCCGCGAGTGGTGTATTCTCGTTTCCCAGGTTTTTATTTTTTTCGTACGTATTTCCTGGCGAAATAACACGGTAACGGTGCGGTATGGTACTTAGTCTGGCGGTATTGGAATTGTTTTGCAGTTGAATTCGAAAATTTTCGTAGATTATTTCAGGAGAAGCACGTAGGTTGAAATATATTCGCAGAAGTATTCGCGTTTTCTTTTTTAATTTCGCCCCGCAATGTAACCTTGTTCGAGTTATAAAAAGAATGCGTAAAAAATTCATATATAACAGTTTTATCTCATATGTAGGGTTATAGGAGTTAAAGAAAAACGATTTCACCGAATTGAGAAACACAATTTGTTTTTTTGCTGATAGCGAACTTTTAAAATATTGCGTTAAATATCTCGAGGGATTTTCCTTTTTTTATCCTTTGGTGTTGCAACAGTGATATTTTGTTTAAGATTTATCCGGATGTCAAATATATCTCGAGTGATACTTTAACGTCGAAAAAAAAAATTGTAAAAGTTGGAATTTAAAACTAAATTGCTTCGACGTACCGTAAGGAGGGGTGACTTTAGAATCGCGGACGGCTTTGCCGATTCTCGTTTTCAATCATGTTTTGGTCGGTAATTTTAAAACTATGATAGATACAGCACTGGGAGTGGTCTCTACTGAAAGAGGAAGGTTGGATCTACATTTTGGTGTATAAGAAGTCCACTTTTCATGCAGTCTATGCCCTCAAATGACGTCGTAAAGAAAGTAGTGATTTTAGCTGTGAAATTAACCCTTGTATAATTGGTCGGGTAAAGGTATGAAGGTGACATCCGACCGAATTCGTTTTGGACTCAACAGATAGCTTTGTTTTTTGGCTTTCCAATGATGTGTCACACAAATTCCTGCGATTTTTTATCTGTGAGAAAATCAAGGTTGAAGAGGTGGGGGTCGCTTTGCCGACGCTTTTTTCTGTGATTTTTTTTTATTGATAACAGATTTCGATGCGTTTGATGATCAATTTTGGTTCGGTAATGATTTATTATGTCATGAAAGTGTTTTAATTTTGATTCGTAATACAATTCCGAATTTATTATGCCTCAAAAGTATTTATCGAAATAATAGTGAAGATTTTGCCTGAGCCGGAAGAAAAAAGAGGCAGATTTGTGTTCCCGGAGCCTTGTTATTGATTTAAAATTTCTTATATCTATCATAATTTTGTATTTCACGAAGAATAATACCTTAGAAACGTAATTCAAGTTTTTTTTCTGTCAATTTCTAATGAAAGAACACGTATCGGCAAAGTGAACCCAAGCGCGGGGGACTATGCCGACGATTTTGAAAAATTCATTAAAAATCGGGGGAGGGGGTAACCAAACATTTTTTTCACGAATATGTTGTCAAATGATGTATCTGTATGGAGCAATCATTACTTTTTTCCTAACGTCAACCAAACGGAAGATACAAGGCGTCAAAGTTGAAAATTGGTGTTTTTTTCGGCAGAGTCACCCCGCCTCACGGTAATACGTATATTTTTCAAAAATGAATCGTACCTTAAAAAACATAATTTTTTCGAGATGAAAAACGCTTATTAATTGAAAATAAATAGGTGAAGTGTACTTACCTTGGAAAATATTACATTTCGTTATTAATAAACTCGAAATCGAAAGAGACGCGAAATGCCGCGTTTCGATTCAGTTATCCGTCCAAACTGCCGAAAAGAAATATCTGCAAAGTGATAGCGATATTTCTAATTTATACAAAACCTTGTATTATTTTTCCTTATTCGAATTATAGCGCTTTTATCAGCCCTTCCGGCAATTTTTTGTCCTCTTATTGAGGAAATTCGTTCGTTTATATTTAATACGAATAAAAAATAATTTCAACTTTCGCCCTATACAATACAAGCGGTAGAAGAAAGTCAAAAATAAATCACTTAACGTTGGCTAGGTATTTCCAAATTAGCGAAAATGCCGTGTTTCCGAGATCATTAAGCAAAAGTCACATTATCCTCTTTTTATATTTTCCCACCACTTTTTACCCTTTTTTTAGAAAAATCTTTCGTGTAATTTCCTGGAATGTAGAAAAGCCCCGGTAATTTCCTGCTCGTTTTCGAAAAAGTTTTTTTTTTCGAAGTATCTCGTGAAGTGAACCAAAGCAATGTTTTACGCATCACTGAGTTTCGGATGACAAAAGAGTAAACAATGGTGGAGGGAATAGAGGCCTATCATTTTTACACGGATGATGTCTTTTATTGTGTTACCTGCGATGAAAAGTATTTTAATATTTTAACGCCATTATATGACTCAACCTTCGGTGTAATCGTCGAGGTTTTGTATATTTGCTTTTTTCCACTGTGAAAATGGGTTCGAAAGGGAGTTTAGCATAGGTGTCTGTTGTTCGTAAACACGTTGGTATCGATGGTGAAATTTAATGGAGAAAAAAATAGGAATTCAAAATGTCAACTTTGATGGTATCGTGGTTGAGTTAGCTGAGGTGTATATACCCATGTTTCAGTTTTTTCTATTTTTCGTGACTGGGAAAAACCAAAATGACATTTAGGGTGGGCCAAAGAATTTAAAATTTCTGATTGAGATTTTTAATTTTTCGCAATTTTTCCTGACTAAAAAAAGGACTAAACGAATAGGAAAGTACATCTTGATTTTTAAAAAAGATTAATTAAATTCATTTTTAGGTTAAAAAATATTGCAGAATTGATGCATTTTCCAAAAAAATTTAAAATTTTTGCATTCAGGGTTGAAGAAATCGAAAAAAAATTCTATCAGAAACGAGTCGAGAATTTTTAATTTTGCAGTCCCTCGTTTTTAAATCGAATATCAATATAGGTCTAAGTATCGGGTTAGCAAATTTTCTTTATTCTTTAATTTTATTTTTACCGTCGGTTTGGAAATTTAAGGATTTTATTATCTTTCTGTGAAAATTACCATTTTTCTTTTCAAAAATACCTAGCAATTCCAATAAATAAAAAAGTAATTTCGCACCAAAATTTTTTCCAACTTTTATTTATGGCAGAAAAAAAGTCAAGAATAATGTAAAAATAAAAAAATTTCGTTTTTTGTGACCATTATTTATTTATGACATTTTCCAAGTTTTTATATCTGATAAAATGTTATATCAATGCACTTATTCTCCAAATTTTTTATGCCTGACTATTTTTATTTTTATTTATTTTTTGTTATTAGATAATATTATGTATTGTATTAATTTTTTTTTTAGATTTTTTAATCTTCTTTTACTCAAGCTTTTTTAAGTTGACATTTTTCAAAGAAATTCCAGTCCTAAGACATGTCCATGTTAAAAGAAATTAAATCACTCTCCGATGAAAAACTATTTTGAAAAAATTAGCGCATTTTTTCCTTTACCCTAATAGCATTTGAGATGCGTTTACGCATGCTGATTGCGGTATCCAAATACGCAAGGTGTATGAAGTATGCGTACAGCATGCGTTTCAGTATACCAAAATGAAAAACTGAAGTACAAAAAATTCAAGTTGTTGATTTACTTGCTGAACGCAAACGTTTCAGTTAATGCTGTTCTGCACATGCTGAAACGCCTTGCGTTTCTGCATCGTAAATCAGTATACTGATCCGCATGCTGATCAGCAATGCGATTCGGTAGGCGAAACGCATGCTGCTTACCTACATCAGGCAGCAAGTAGGGAATTGGAAAAAATGCTTGCGTTTTAAGGTGCGTTTTCGTTTACGGAACGTATGCAGTTTTTGAGATGCGGAACGCAAGTACTAAAAAACGCAAGCTTTTCAGCATGTGTATTAACGCATACCAGTAAAGGTTGCGCTTACGCTGACGTAAGGTGTGCGATTTTTTTTTATCAACTTTTGAGAATTTTGAGCCTCATATTGAGTCAATTTTTGATCAATTTTAAAAAATTGGCATGTAACTTATCAAAGTGGGGTAGAATTTTGCCAGAAATTCAAAAATATCCACCCAAAACTCTTTTTGAGTCAACTTTTTGAGAATTCTGAGCCTTGATTTAGTCGATTTTTAAATAAACTAGTCCAGACATTTTAGGAGTTGACCCCCAAAAATTGAAGCCTGATTTTTTTTTTCGAGTTTTATAACGTTTCTAATGGTCCACTACACAACATATTAAAATGGACACCCCCACAACCCTCCGCTACCCTCAGGGGAGGGGTAAATGTTCACTGAAAATCGGTTTTTCGTGAATATTCTCCTCAAATAAGCCTCAAAACTGAAAAATAGTTATAAACAATCTTGTTCTAACGTGTAATTTCCTATCGGATGGGTTTTTTCTTTTTCAAAAACACTCACTTCCTTGACCAAAAATTAAGGGTAAAAAACATCTATTTTTCAACAATTTACAGCATTTTTGAAAAAAATCGAAACTTCTGTGAATATTTTCCTCAAAAAAGCCTCCAAATGGAAAAATGGTTATGAACAATCATGTTCTACGTGTAATTTTCCATCAGACAGGTTCGTTTTTTTTTTCGAAAACACCCGTTTTTTTTGCCCAAAATTTAAGGGTAAAAAAAATATATTTTCCCAATATTTACAGTATTTTTGGAAATTATGGAAATACGAAGCTAAATTTACCCAAAATGAGTATTTTTTTTATACATGCTGGTAGGGTATTCCGAAAAAAGTCACCGCAAAAATTTCAACCCCTACTGTTAATTATAAGGGAGGTTATTGAATAATGCATTTAAAAAATCATAGCCTCCGTTATAATTAACGGTAGGGGTTGAAATTTTTGTGGTGACTTTTTTCGGAATACCCTACCAGCATGTATAAAAAAATACTCATTTTGGGTAATTTTAGCTTCGTATTTCCATAATTTCCAAAAATACTGTAAATATTGGAAAAATATATTTTTTTTACCCTTAAATTTTGGGCAAAAAAACGGGTGTTTTCGAAAAAAAAAAACGAACCTGTCAGATGGAAAATTATACGTAGAACATGATTGTTCATAACCATTTTTCCATTTGGAGGCTTTTTTGAGGAAATATTCACAGAAGTTTCGATTTTTTTCAAAAATGCTGTAAATTGTTGAAAAATAGATGTTTTTTACCCTTAATTTTTGGTCAAGGAAGTGAGTGTTTTTGAAAAGAAAAAAAAACCCTCCGATAGGAAATTACACGTAGAACAAGATTGTTCATACTATTTTTTCAGTTTTGAGGCTTATTTGAGGAGATATTCACGAAAACCGATTTTCAGTGGACATTTACCCCTCCCCTGTGGGTAGCGGAGGGTTGTGGGGTGTCCATTTTAATATATTGTGTAGTGGACCATTACGATCGTAAAACGCGAAAAAAAAATCAGGCTTTAATTTTTGGGGGTTTGGTACATTTTTTTCTCTTATTTGCCTGGACTATATCAGTATATGGACGGTATGGATTAAAATTTAATAGAGAACCCATAAATGAAAATCGAATAATTTTTCTGAATGAAATTAAACCCATTTTTTCCAACTGAATGTAATTGATTTGAATTTCATATTTTTTTTTTTTTTGAAAAGTTGAGATAGTTCATTTTTTTGCATTCCAATAAAATATTTTGCGTTTAAAATTACCTACTCAAACTTGAAAGTTGTTTAAAAAAGTTTTGGATTGCATTTTAAAACTTTGGCAAAATTCTCTCCCTTTTTTATAGGTCACATGCCAATTTTTTTTTTAAATTAATCAAAACTGGGGTCAATTTGAGGTTCAAAATTCTCAAAAGTTCATCAAAAAAAATTTGGATGATATTTTTGAATTTCTGGCGAAATTCTACCCCATTTTCATAGGCCACATGTCAATTTTTTAAAAATTGATCAAAAAATTGACTCAATTTGAGCTCAAAATTCTCAAAAACTGATAAAAAAATTGGATGATATTTTTGAATTTCTGGCGAAATTCTACCCCACTTTCATAGGTCACATGTCCATTCTTTTGAAAATATTCAATGATCAACCAATTTGGGCTCAAAATTGGTGTCCTAAAATTTTTGTTTTGATAGTAATATATTAAAAATGCAAAAAAATCCTCTATCTAATCAAAATTGAGAAAAAAAAATTTCTTGCTTCACACTGATATGTTACCTTTGATACCAATTTTACAACCCGATGTGATGGCGCACTCCTCTAAACCTTGAAGTAAGTAATATACAACACTCAGTACGTTAAACGCATATGTATCAAGTATGCGTTCAGCATACTGAATGCTGGCAATCCTGAGATGCGTTTCTGCCACACCTACGTGAAACACTTTTTTGCGCATCACGCATCCTTTGATGCACCAGTTCACACATTTCGGCATGCGAAACGCTAGCGTTACGCATACGTCTGACATGGATGCGTAATGCTACCGTTCTGCATGCGAAACGCAAGCAAAAACGCATAAGTTGGTGAATCTAAAGGATGCGTGATGCGCAAAAAAGTGTTTCACGTCGGTATGGCAGAAACGCATGCGTTTTTTTTAAAAATACGCATCTCAAATGCTATTAGGGTAGGGTCACCTTAAATCATAGATACCTAATTACCTACATATCTTCAAATGCACTTGCTTCAGAGACGAGGCAATAGAATCATAACTTTTTATAAAAATGTCAATGCATCTAAATAATTTTTTCTATTTTCTTCTTGTATTTTAAAATTAACGTTTTTAGATCAAGATTTTTATTGCACATTATGTTAGACTAGAAAAAACTTCGAAAGAAATTGAATGATCAATGACATAATTACGTGCTGTTAGAATTAAAAAAAATTGGCATTTCCAATTTTAAAAAATATGGAAAAATCAAAAAAAATCCAAGTGAATTGACATCTTAATAAAAAGTTATAAAGTAGGTACCTAGGTTTATTTATTTGTTGGTTTTAGAATGCTGCATTACCATGGAAAATATTTGAAACTATGGCACACTCGATTTAGAAACACGTATTTATTTTCAAAAATTATATCCGCTCGTTCAGGGGCGGCGTGATGGGTGGGGGGGGAGAGAAATTCCTCCAGCCAATTTTCAGTCGCCAATTTTAGCAAAATTTCAAAAATTTCAGGTAATTTGGCGAAATCTTAAAAATTTTGGCAAATTAAATTTTTTTTAGAAATGTTGTAACATATTAAGTAGGTACCTAATGAAAAATAACTCGATTTCATTTTTTGATTGAAATAAAAAAGAAGATGAATTTATTACGAATTGAACTAAACGCACTCAATTATGGTCTTTTGGTAATTTTTAATGGGCTTACTTACTCCCCAACCAAAATTTTCCAAAAACTTCGGTCTCGCTGCGCTCGGCCTTATTGAATTTTTCCTTTCATAATTTTAAAATAAACCAAATCCTACAAGAATGATTTTTTTGCATTTTCCCTCAAAATTATTTCAACTAATTTTATTACGATTTTTTCTTCTTAAAACTCATTTTCGATGTTTGGAAATCAAATTTTTTAAAAGCTTTGGCCTCGCTGCGCTCGACTCGATTATACTTCTCCTTTAATAATTTTGAAGTAAAAGTGGCCGATTTTTTATTCAAGTTTAATAATTTAAAACATTGTATGGCACCTTAAATTTGAGGTCTTCTAAAATTTTCGCCCTCGCTTCGCTCGGATCAGATTAATTTCTCTCATATTCATATTAAAACTACAATAATTTTTTTAATCGAGTAAGTAAATTATAAAATTATAATTTTTATTGAAATTTTCTCTCTTCGCTTCGCTGGAAACTGGAATTAATCAACAATTTCATCGGTTGTTTCAACTATGTACAGTGAAATTACCGAGAGAAAAATTTTCAGGCATGAGCAGGTCTGACAGGCATGGCTTTTAACAATGGAAATAAACATTCGAAAACTCAGAGAATAATTTCCAGGGGCGAGGAAAACTGAAAATTGAATTAATCAGGTATGATCAATTGATCATACCTGTTTAAGCATGGTGTTACTTTCAAATTGTTGTCAAGTACGTTGATCTCTAAAAATTGTGTTTTTTCCTTTCCATGATGTTGCTTCCCTTTTTTTTGTTGTAATCATTGCAAAAAAAATTAATGACCCGTGCAGGGAAAAGGTACCTAAAGTCGGAATTTTCAAACATGAGTTTTTTTTAGCTAAAATAATAAAGGAGACCATAAGGAACACATTGAGACCTTGATGAGCATCTAAGATTGATTTTTCGCCGAGATAGAGACATTTGAAGTTAAGAAATTCTTGAATTCCAAAAAAACATAATCCTGAAAAAAACACGTTCAAAGTTTTTAACTTTTTACTCCTGTTTTTTATATGTCAATCATCAAAAAAGCTGCAAAAACTACTTTGTTATGCTAAAATTTTACGAGGAATTTGTTTCTGACGTCAAAAATGACCTTAGGAGAAGAGAAAAATGAAAAAATTCACCATTACGATGCGTTTAATTTTGAAAAAAAAAATCTTTATAAAAAGAAACTCTGTTTTTCATGCACTTATCAATCATCAAAAATGCTGCCAAAAGTACTTTATTGTACTAAAATTTCACGAGGAATTCGTTTCTGATGTTGAAATTACTTACGAAGGTTTTAATATTTTTGAATTTTTAGTCGACAATTTTGAATTTCTTACTCGGCGTTTTTTTACCTCCCCCCCCCCACCAAAAAAAATTGTGTTCGTTTTCAACAAAGAAAAAAAGTAACCGCGATATTTTCATACTTGCAAAAGCATATTCGAATTTTTCGTCGCATCATTATACACGAACGAGCATACCAAAGACAATAGGAAGCATCACAGGGTGGAGAGATGTTCAGCACCAGGAAATAGCAGTAGGTTGGAGGGATATGATACCATTGAAGTGAAAAAGGGACTTGAAAATACTTTCAATTTCGGTCGCGGGCGTTTTATTAAAAACAAAAAATTACGTTCGGATGTTTTGTATTTAAGTTAAAAAATAGCCTCGTTTTAATAAAGTGACGCGAAGTTTTGTACTTAATTTGAAAAGCACCGCACCGCCGCAAATCATTTATCATTCAAAGATGAGTAACCGCATTAAAAAGCCAAAGCTTTCGAGTATTTTTGTTTTAGGAAAACTTTTTCGCGCGCGAACAATAAATGATTTAGGGGCGAGTTCAAAATGCTTTAATCGTTTTTCTGCCAACGTTGCAAAATAACGCGGAATGAGTTCGACTTGATTTACATATTTAATAAGAAATCGGAAGGTTATTGTTAGAAAAAGCAGATTTGCATTTCAAAATGGACAAAACGGCGCGATAATTAGTTTCGATGCGAGCGTTTTTTTCTCTCGTTTCCAACGAAGAAAATTTCTAGTTTTAAAAAAAACAGCGAGTTGGAGTAAAAATACCAATTTTGTAAATTGAACGAGTGCTTATTTCGTGTAGCGTTTAGCGAGATGAGAAAAATTATCGCGAATTATAAGCATTAAGTACGTTCGTACAAAACTAGAAACTTCTGGTATTCATTTCATTAAAATAATTTGTTAAACTTGACGCTCGTATTTTTTAAAAATTCATCGCGTTTACGAATACTTAACAAGATTTTAGAAATAAACCGAAAATTATGCTAATAGCATTAGTTAATGCGTGCCCTAAAAAAAATCCTATTAACATTTTCGCGTTGAATGAACTAAAAAGTTTTGCTAATTGGGGCTGTTGCTTAATAACTCGGGGGATATTTCTGGCCCCTTCTTAATTTCGTAGAAAAGCTTTGATACAAAGATTGTATGTTTTGTTTAAACTTAAAACTTTTTTCCCTCGGCTGCTTAAGCGGATGACAATGAAGGTGTCTGTCCGTTTTTTGCTGCTCGGATTGTCCTAAAATTTAAGAATTTCGTGGAATTATTAGCATTCTTTGTTGATACAATGAGATCGGTCTTTTGAAAGTCTGTGTCAAGATGTTAAGTAATTTCTCTTATTAAATGATGTTTCTGGACGAAGAAGGGCATCTGATGATGTAAAAAAATGCGAACAATCCATTTCGAAATAACTAAATTTTCTGAAAAATTTCACCTTGAACCTGTCACGTTTAATTCGCTAAACACCGTGAAAAGTAATTTACGCAGCATTTGCGCTACTTTCAGGAAATTTTCGTTCTTTCCTCTATATCTAATTGAATACGAATTTATTTCTCATCTCGGCTCGTTTAAAGTGATTCGTGGGAACCGAAACATTTTGAAAACGATCGTACCTATAAATGTGAAATAAAAAATACTCGCACAAAAGACCACGATAAAGAAACAATTAAACGTAATTAATTGCTTCGACTATTTCCTTGGGCATTTTAAATTTATCGACCAAAACTACGGTTTGATTTTATAAGTACAGTTCAATAATTTGGTGAAAACGGAAAACTCGGTTCGTAAAAGGAGGTGAACAGCGATGAGTAAATTATACGTTTTAATTGAATTCGAACCACTTGTTGCTAATGTTATCTACAAGTACAAATATCAAACGGTTGTACAGATGACCTGAAAAATTATTTCTGCTTAATCGCAGATACGTAGTACATACGTATAGTATGTGGTCATCAGGAAACTGAATTCTGCGAACTGTGAAATTATGATAGGAAGAAATTAATTGTATGGGTACCTATACTTATTGGCAATTAGCAACATAGATATGTCAGATAGAAATTGAAATTTACCACTTTTTGATCTTCAGTGAGCTTTTGAAGTTTTATTTACTTGTGAAAAAAATCATGGGAATAGAAGAGGCAAGTATTCATGAGATTGAAAAAAAAAATTTAGATCCTTAAAAATTGATCAAAAATTAAAAAATAATCAAGTTTTTAAAATAAAAATCCAATACTTTCTCAATGAGACAGACGCCAGAGTGAATGTAGAAAGAAGAATAATATGCAAAAATGATGCTGTTTAAAAAATTAAGAAATTTTCATTTTGAGAAGAGAAAATCTAGACAAACTTCCAAAAATATAAACATCTTCCATTTGAATGTGAGTCAGAACAGAAGCGTTCAATTTTTAGTCCTTTCCTCCTCCTCCTCTACACCTCCAATACCAATTTGGTTCGTATCATTCTAGACCAGAATCGTTTTCTGTTTCTGCTTTTGAGTTCAATGAACCTGAGATTTTTGTGTAGAGTAAGTATGTTTCAAAATCTCTGCAACCAAAATATTATCTGTCCAAATTGATTTCTCAATTTTTAGAGAATTTTAAAAAGTATATAAATTGTACATTTTTCACCAAAAACGTGATATTTTTGAAACTAAAAGTGCTTTTTTCAATGATATTGATGATAGTAAATCAAATTCAAAATGAACGACTCTTGCGTCAGTTGCTGTATATGGCGTTAGATAAAATCCAAAATATGAATATGTCAGAGGGTGTTTGATTTCTGGGCTGCAATTTTGGTGTTTAATTTATAAAGAAGTTGTTTTGACGCCGCTTTCTCTTTTTTAAAACATTTTTATGTTAATAGATCACTTCCTTGTATCGATTTACGAAACCGAAATTCATTATTTCCAGCAATTCCGAGTCTTCCACAGAGATTTCGACTTTCTTCACTATCTTTGAAATTTTTCCGAAAGCCAAGTTCGGACTCAAAATTATTTCAAAATTTCAATTCACTGAAATGCACTTTTGAAAGGACGCATTTTGGAACCAAAAGGACGAATTTTGAAACCAAAGTCCAACAAGATCATATTGAAAACTCCGCGCGCGGCGAATGGGAGGGGGGATGGGTCCGAGCATGCCGAATGCCTGGATTTAATTTCAAGCTGCTGAAATTCAAATTCTTACTTTCTTCCGCGTAGTTCAACGAGAAAATAAACCTTCGCTGCGATTCCCAAAAAGATACATAATTTTTTTTCACTTCTGAAGCAGATCTGAGCTGAAGACAAAATCGCGTTAATAAAGTTGCCTAATCGATTTGCCGTAAATACGCGACGACGCTACATGTGTATTTACGGCGAATCCGATAGGCAACTTAAATAACCTGATGCTGGTTAACAGTTAGTAAATAGATAAATACGAAAATATTTCTTCAGGAGGGGTAAAAAGTAATTCGAGTAGCTAATCATTCAGCTGATTCCCTCTCACTTTTGAGTACGTGTGCTAATAAAATTGTACAGGGTCATTCCATGTCAGTTCAACCACAAAGTGGAAAGTGGGGTCTTGGATTTTTTTGATTTTTTGCATGTTTGTAGAGCTCAATGAGAGATGTCGAATGCCGCAAACCGGAGCTTCCAAAGGCTTTTTGGAGGGGAGCTACGAGCACTCAAAGTTTTAAGGTGAGGTTGGATATGGTAAATTTCGAGCGTGGATAACTCGGAAACGGTGATAGATAGAAAATTGAAACTTTTTACAATGTGTAAGGCCTTTGATGAGCTTTTTGGCGATTTTTTTGAAATCAGTGTTACCACGTTTTTTAGCGCCGAAAATTAGCTGTAAAAGTTGAAAAGAGCTGTTTCTACATGAAGGACACCTTCAAAAATTCTGAAAAAAATATATATGATACAACTTTTCGTACTGATTAATATATATAAAAACTGGGATGGCGTTATTTTTTAAACTCGTTTTAAAAAATTTCAAAGTTTCTGCGAAAACGTAATTTTTTATCCCAATTGCTGAAAATCTCCAAAATTGATTAAATTACATTGTTTTCACCGAATTTTCATCAATATTAAAAATTAGTGATCAGAACTATTTTTTTACAAGTCGATTTCTTGCAACGGCAGAATTTGAATTTTCAACGTATTTTAAGAACATAAAAATTAATAAGCGAATCAAGTTTCCAACTTTGCATGTTATTTTCAGTTATATTCTGTTCAAAGATGATATTTTCGAATAGGATGGCGGTCTTGAAGGGTAAATGTGAAAAAAGCCTACCTATACAATACATAACACCCAGAATCGACTTGTAAAAAAATAGTTCTGATCACTAATTTTTAATATTGATGAAAATTCGGTAAAAACAATGTAATTTTATCAATTTTGGAGATTTTCAGCAATTGGGATAAAAAATTACGTTTTCGCAGAAACTTTGAAATTTTTTAAAACGAGTTTAAAAAATAACGCCATTCCAGTTTTTATATATGTTAATCAGTACGAAAAGTTGTATCATATATATTTTTTTCAGAATTTTTGAAGGTGTCCTTCATGTAGAAACAGCTCTTTTCAACATTTACAGCTAATTTTCGGCGCTAAAAAACGTGGTAACACTGATTTCAAAAAAATCGCCAAAAAGCTCATCAAAGGCCTTACACATTGTAAAAAGTTTCAATTTTCTATCTATCACCGTTTCCGAGTTATCCACGCTCGAAATTTACCATATCCAACCTCACCTTAAAACTTTGAGTGCTCGTAGCTCCCCTCCAAAAAGACTTTGGAAGCTCCGGTTTGCAGCATTCGACATCTCTCATCGAGCTCTACAAACATGCAAAAAATCAAAAAAATCCAAGACCCCACTTTCCACTTTGTGGTTGAACTGACATGGAATGACCCTACATAGAAATTTCCAATCTTATACCTTAGGGTGTTTTTTATTCAGCTTTTAAAATTTTTTATAAAACAAAATAATAAAAATGGTCAAATTGTCTGGTCGTCCATTAAGGTAGTAGTAGTAATTGGGAACCGGGGTTCGATTTTTGTGCTTTCAGAGGGTTGGTAGCACTGCAATGAAGAATTTTCAAGAAATCTATCCAAATTTGTTTTTCAAGTGGTCAGAATGATATGAAAAAACGAATTTTCGGCCAATAAAACACGCCATTACATTTTCTCGAAAACTAAAAATGTTCGATTTTGACGTTTCACAACTTTACAACGCTCAGTTGGAAGCTAAAAATGGTATCAGATCGGAAATATTTTTGCTCAGGGTGATATAGAAACTCAAACTGCACCTTTTAAAGCCTTGTGAAGCTTTTTTTATAGCAAGTTAAATGAAACTTATATGCCAAAACAGCGTTTTTTTCGAAAGTGACAACTTTGCGGCCCCATAGCTTCCTCCCATGTTGAGCTAGGGGGCTCGATTTTTTTATGAGACGCTTTCAACGCAATGTAAACTTTCTCAGAGAGTTTGATCAAAATTCAGATGTGTTTTTTTTAAATCCACTCTTTTGGATGCATCAATAGGAATTCTTTTCATTTTCCAACTGTTGTTTTCTTTCTAGACCCTCAGAAATAGGTACGATTTAAAAATTCGATTTCCCCCCTTCAAAATCGTATGTTTCAAAAATGTTGCGCTAAAGTCTTGCTTTTTCATAATGAAATTTTGTTAGACACCTCGTATTGCCTCTGATCATGATCACATTGGGGAAAAAAAGAAAAAAAGTGTTATCAATTTTTCAAAGAAAATGATCACTTTCTACTCTATGGTGAGAGAAGCAGGTAGGGTAATTTTTGAACTTGTTCGATTTTTCAAAAATCATATTGTTTTTCACAAATAGATCATTTTTTTAAAATTGAACAAATTTCTTATAACTTGAGTGATTTTCCAAAAAATGGACCATATTTTTAAAAACTTGATATCTCCGAAAATTCTTCTTTAAAAAATCGATGTTGAAAATTTTTCAACATTTTTAATTCTTAGTAAACTCTAAAAAAAAGAGAAATAAACTTCTGAAATGCTTAGGGGGATCACCATATTTCTGATATGGGATTGGTATTTCCGTTGTCCTTCCTCCCTAGAAAATCGTTTCGATTTGTTCCCAGCTACTGAGAAATTAGATTATAAATTTCAGAAAAGTACGAAAAAAGTACATTGAGAGTTGAAGCAATTCGAATTTTTGATCTCTTATTGGCTCATTCCACGTCAACTCGAACAGGTTTTGACTTCAGGTCTTCCGATTTTACTTTATGAGAAAAGTGGCCCTACTGGCCTGTAGTCCTAAATTCCCTCGGGGACTCGATTCGAGTCCCTCCTAAGAATACCTCGGATGGTTTCGAACCTCATCCGCGTATACGAACATAACACTGATAAACAACATTGAAACTTTGAACTTTATAAACAACTTTTATTACTTTTAAACAACATTGAAACTGAAATATATAAACAACATTTAACTTACACGGTGAAAACGCATTCGAATAGCACCCACGCGTAGCTCCGAGAGAAACGATCCGTTTCTCTCGGAAGCCAGCCAGGCACTGATTCTCCGGTTGCCTCGTTGTCCCAACGACGCGACCGCGCTGCCGGTTACGGCACCTCGATCCTCCCGCCGCACACGTCACCATGACGGCGGGGAACGGGCGGGCCAAGTCCCCCTGTGACATTTAAAAAATTTTACGGGTTCTCCTCGATGATCTGATAAAGGAATCGCCGTCATTTAGATCATAATTCTTCCGGGAGTAGGGGAGGGGGTGGTTCTCGTAATTTTTATACAATTGAGATTTTTTGCGAAACGATTCTTGAGATTGTTTAGATCCAAGATGTGTTACCATTTAAAAATCTGAAAAAATTTAAGTGAAGAGAACTTTTATGTGTTTTTAACCAAGTACTTAATTTTCAAGATGGTATCTCAACAACCTTGGGGGCACAGGGGTCTTCAATTTTGGTCAAAATCCAAAAAAAAAAATGTAAAAAGTTGAGTACCTAACGCATATTGAAAGGCGCTGAATTCAAATACGTGCTCAGTTTTTTCATGTGATCCCTCTGAGCCCCCATTATAAGTCCCTTTGATAAGGTCAAAATTGAAAAAAATTGAAAATAACGTGTTACGTATCGTTTATTAGGTTTTTGAGGGCACTGAGTTTGAATTACTCATTATTTGATTTCGAATCTTGCAAAAATTCTGCATAAAATCCTCCAAAAGTCATGTAGGTGTCCTGTACTTACTTATTTAAAATGGCGATTATTTTAATATATCTACTCGTACACTTTGTATTCAATTTTATAAATTATTTGATAATCTACGATAATTTAAAAAAAATTTTCACACTGGAATTTCTTTTGTTTTCAGAATGTGTCCATATTGGTAATATTAATTTATAGTTGGAGGGTAAACGAGAATTCGAAAAATTATACACAACTGGATGACGTTTATTACGGTGAGTAGTAAATTTATATACTTAGATATCGTCTAGATTTTCACACTTATATTTATTGCTGTTCGATAAAATAACCGCTCGCGGAAAAAAAAGTAAAAAAAAAATAAAACTCAGATACACAAGTTACGTAAAATTACCCGTCAGACAAAAAGAACCCGACAACGTGATGTTTTTAACGATATCTACCGTACGACACGAAGTCGAAACGTCTTGAGAAGATTAAAAATTACGGTAACAACATCGTTTAAATGATTTTCGCGTAATAACTTTAATAAAAATTAAAATCTCGCTGACTAAACGAACTAAGTGCGAAGGTCGCTGATTGCCTAAAAAGCATTAGAACTTTAGAAATTTTCAGTTGAAACGACGTTTACAACGTTTCCTTTCAAGCTTTTGAAACCGTATGTCACATATTTTCCTTTTAAAGCGGTTCAAATGTCAGCGTGTTATTGCTACGAGTACCGCTTAATGCAATCACCAGCTCTTTAAGGAAAAGTCGCTTTTCTTGTAACTACTAACAAGGGGATTCAATCTGCATGGCAGATTCTTGTAAAACTATTTTCTACTTTACTTGTTTCCTTAATAGCTGCTTCTATATAACCTTAAAAATGAGTTCGGCGAACGTGCTATGACTTAATGAGGTGTTGCGAAAAACAAATTAACTTGTTGACTAGTATGTGGGTTGAATAGACGGCAGCGGGAGTGGGGGGCGGGAGCGGGCTCTTCTCTACGCGACCCTGCCATTGTGTTACGCTCTAATGGATGAATTGAAATTTCCTTCTGATAGCAGTTTTCATTATTATAAGAGTGCAAAAATGAAAAATTATTGTTCCCGTATCCGGCCTTCGGGGAATAATATAAATCTGCCTACAGATAACGTAGCTATCTTTTACAATTGCGTTTAGATGGACGATTGTTTATGGTTCGAATTGATTTATTCCAGGTGTCCAGATCGCTTATGTTGCCATTGTTACTGTTCATATGTTCAATATATGCCTTTCGTTGTTGTTACTTTATGCAGTATTAAAGGTGAGTTATTTTTTCTGCGGTATTAAAAGCTATTTTTAATCATGTTGGTTTAATACGATCGAAAAAATGATGAATTGAGAATTTAATTAACGTAGCCTACGTGAGTAAAATAATTAATGGTAAAAGTTTAAATTGGATTGAAAATTTTCGAAATATTTTTTTAAAGCTGTATGTCGCCAGGTACCTACCATCCTACGTTCTCGATATAAGCCGCACTATTCACTGTTAAATTATTGTTGTGGTTTTGGGCGCGTGATGTAACGTCAGCAAGGGGTGCGGTGAGGGTATTTTCTTGACGAGCAATTCGTTGTTGAAAATTTTTTGTGAAAGCCTAATTAAATTGTTAAAAATAAAAATTTAATAAAAAAAACAAATTTTAATTTTAATGAAAAAGAGTAACACGTTAGCTCTCTCATTTCTGAATCAGTGAAATTTATCAAAAATCACTGAAAAACAGTCATAATTGCAGCATAGTAATAAATCAGTGAAAATTTTTTCACTGAAAGAAAGTCAGTGAAAGAAAATCCCTGGAAATCAGCGAAAATTCATTGAAAACTCAGTGATATTTATGAAATTTACTGAAAAATCTGTGAAATTCCTTTGAATAATCAGTAAAAAATCGCTGAAATTCAGTGAGTTTCACTGATTTTCCCTTTGCTGCAATTCTAACTGTTTATCAGTGATTTTTCACTGATTCGGGATGAGAGAGTGGTCATAAGCTAGATAATTATGATGGCGAATTATCAATTATATCTTCGTTATTAATTTCTTTCAAAATGTCAGTTTTGGCAGCCAAGATCATTATCGCTGAAAGCCACTCATCCAGCATTTAATTGTCGAGCGGAAAGGGTTTTTTATAATTTTTCTTTACTAGATGATCTCTGCTGAGCAACTACTCTCTCATTCCAAATCAGTGAAAAGTCACTGATGAACAGTCAAAATTGCAACACAGGAAAAATCAGTGAAATTCACTGATTTTCAGCGATTTTTCACTGATTTCCTATTCAAAGAATTTCACAGATTTTTCAGTGAATTTTCACTGATTTATTACTGTGCTGCAATTCTGACTGTTTTTCAGTGTTTTTGATAAAATTCACTGATTCAAAAATGAGAGAATACTCACTGCTAAGGTAAATGGAATTTTATAAGCAACCTTTAAGGTATCAAATGTTGATAGTTGTGTATAGGGGGTGATGGAAGGAAGCATGGGGGACTCAAGCCCCCAAATACTGAATTCCCCCTCCCCCCCAAATAATCTTTGTATACGAGATCCACTACCAAAAAAAAATCGTAAATACTTAATTTTCAAGGGATAAACTATCAAAATGTGTCGAATTTCCTACATTTTTAAAACTACTGAAAATGGTCTCTTTAACCCTCTACTGCATGAATTTCCCATCAAAATTTTCCAAAAATTTTCAAATTTTGGGGACTTTTTTTTACCAATTATAAATATTTACCAAAGTATGCGAATGAATCATGAAATTTAATGTATTGGGATGTTCATAAAATGTTTAAAGTAAAGTTTTGGAAATATTTTGAATTTTTTCAAATTTTTTCAAATTTGGGCAAGCTGTGGTCGTATATGACCACCTATGCAGCAAAGGGTTAATAACAAAACTACCAAATTAAACTTTCTCAAAATGTCGGAAAATTTCGTTGGAAATTGGTAAATGTTCTCAAAAATTGGCTAATGTTATGTAAATCGTCAAATTTATTCAAAAGCCTGAAAATTTTCTACAAAAAGTGGGAAAATTTTGTTGCATGAAGGTAAATTTGTCAACTGGTCAAGAATTTTTTTCAAGAAGTCTGCAAATCTTGTAAGTCACCTAAATAGGTAATTTGTTATAATTGGCAAATTTACAAAAATGTGCTGATTTACAACAAAATTTGCCAGATTTTTGTGAAAATTTCTCGAATAGTCAGCAAATTGAACTGAAAACTGGCACGAAACAAGAAAAATAAAACTCGAAATTTCGTAAAAAAAAACTTTGGAAAGCACGGAAATTTTACTCCGAAGTAATGGAATTTTTTAAAAAACAAACTATTAAAAAACGAATTATTTTCTTTCTGAAAAATCATCAATTTTTCAATTCTTGCTCTCTCATTCTGAATCAGTGAAGAATCAGTGATAAACAGTCAGAATTGAGACACAGGAAAAAATCAGCAAAATTCACTGATTTTTGGCAAATTTTCACTGATTTTTCTGCTAATTTCATGAATTTTACTGACTTTTCAGTGAATTTTCACTGATTTTTCAGTAATTTTTCTCACTGATTTGATTTTATTGAATATGTATATTTTTTCACTGATTTTCTCTGTGCTGCAATTCTGACTGTTTCCCAGTGATTTTTAATCATTTTTACTGATTTATAAATGAGAAAGTAGTCCTCGCTTCGCTCGGGGTTATGAAGCCTGAAATTTTTTAAAGGAGAAGGGTTGAGGACTTCGGTTCTCTCTCATTTCTGAATCAGTGAAATTTATATCAAAAATCACTGAAAAACAGTCAGAATTGCAGCACAGTAATAAATCAGTGAAAATTTTGTCAGTGAAAGAAAATTACTGGAGTGATATTTATGAAATTCACAGAAGAATCTGTAAAATTCTTTAAATAATCAGTGAAAAATCACTAAAAGTCACTGAAAATCAGTGAATTTCACTGATTTTTCCTATGCTGCAATTCTGACTGTTTATCAGTGATTTTTCACTGGTTCAAAATGAGAGAGTTCTTTTAAAAAATGAAGAAATTTTAGCTTTTGAATGCTTTCTTTTTCAAAAATTTTGGGCTCGATAGATTTACACAATTCTTTCTCAAAGTAATGGAGGGGTGGGGGTGCTTGGAAGATTTGTGGGGTACTCGTCGTTGACTCAGGGGGATCACCGCACCCCTGAATGTCAGGGGTCGTTTTTGTTTTACATCTATGGCTTAAAATTGGTTGCTGAGCCACCAGTCAAAATTTTCTATCAGGGATCGTTATAGGAGGAAAATTAGCTGAGGTAGGGTACGCACGATGATTCTAGTAATGGAAAGAAAGCTGAAATACACACTGCAGAATTCTCATTTCGAGAACCGATAGAATAAACGCCACTATGGAGAATTTAAACCGCCTTTAAGTAGATTTTTTACATAGCCAAAGTAGTACTTGTATGCCACCGTATAAGGTTGAAATATACGTGACCGAATCATTACTTTGTTCCCTAGACGGTCGTTTAACTACATTAAGAATGTAATATAAGCTAGTGGAAACGCGTTATTGCCACACGAAATGAGCAATAGTACGTGCGATATTACCATGCTAAATGCAGCTGAGCGGCGAATTTGAAAAATATTATTTTCAACTTGCTTTTTCATTTCCGCTAACTCTTCGACGATGTCAGTATAGGTACCTAACCTATTGTAGAGACAAAACGTTTTTTTTACCCTCTATATGATTGTACATATAAGACTAAAATAGTGAGGAAAAAATCCTTGCGGTGTTTTCCAAATGGAGAAGTGTTGGTTATGTTTCGAGCTGGGTGTTTTATTTTTTTGTATACTCGCGACAGCCGCCGCCGGTGAGTTTTTATTGGAAAACTTTCGTGTTGCATGGTGCAACTTTTGAACTCGCCGAGATGAAATAACATTTGGGTTTTTTGGGTTTATTTATGCCAGGGTTGTCTGTTTCTTTGCATAGGTAGCACGTCCGTGAATTAGGTTGTTCTGAAGTGTGAATTTCGATTATGTGAGAATTGCCGTTTCGGAATCGATGTTGAAAGATTTTATTGTTGGCAAGTTTGTAGGTTTGGAAATTGGAGAAAATTTACTAACCGTCTTGATTGATTTGATTTCGTGTTTATTTATATTTATTGCTCGATTTACAACTTTGTTTCGATGTGTTCGAGTTTTCAACTTTAATCTATGGAGATTTTGATCGAAATCAATTATGAAAAGTGAATGTGGAAATGTAAGAATACCTAGATGAGTTTTTAAAGTGGAGCGAAAAAAAAATTATCTTGAATTTTGATGAAAATTGGTAATGTAGTTTACTTGGAGTGGGAACCCCTTTAAAAAATTTTGAGCTCCCGGGCTTAAAGAAGATGGAGCTAAAGAGCTCGAAGTGGAGTAATTTTTGCCAATTTTGGGTAGTGAAACCTTCTGAGAACTTCGGTCACCTTTTAAAGTTACCATTTGAGTTTCTATAACTTTCCGAATCATTGACATTAAAATAGTATGCCTTTTTTTGGTCACCAGCATGAGTAATCCGCGATTATGGATGCTAAAGTTCGTATGGACTATTTATGAGCTTTTCTACAGTTCTGGAAAATTCGAAAATTTTCTGGTTCCTCCGAATCGTCTTGAAACCATTCCCAATCGATTCAGAAGGTCAAAAATAGGATATATACCAAATTTAAGATTTTTTCGTTGAAAAGATCAAATTTTCATATTTTCCAAGGCGATGAAGTAATTTTGAAATTTCAAAAATTCGTCAAAATTCGAGAAATGAGCATTAGCCCTGGGAAATTTGAACATTGAGTTATTTTATGATGCACTTTCGACTTATTTTTATTTATGCTGAAAATTCTACTTACAGTTGGGACAGGGACTTCCCTAGTGAGAGAGACATATTTTTTTGTAAAAACTGTTTTTTTTTCATTTTTTAAATTATTTTTAAAAAAAACTTGTAAGCTAAAAATTATGCGATTTTTTGAGATCCTTCTACCTTTCCCTTTTTTGAATCGATTGATCTCGAAAATACTTCGAGTTGGGATACCTCTTCAAGCTTTTCATTCAATGACTTGAAAAATAAACCAAGAAATTGCTCATTGAAATAAATGATTAATGTTTTGAACATTTTTTGTAGCAGTGCTGCCAAATGAATTTTTCCAAAAACTGCATGTTTAAATCAAAAAATAGGCACTGAATTCAAGCTAAGTTGTCTATTTAATAGTAAAAGAGTTAGCTCGCTTTTAAAACAGTAAGCCTTAATATCTTCTTTGGATTCTAATGATTCTGGTTTATTGAGATTGAATTTTCGGAATTGTTCGGGTTCGAAACTTGAAAAGTGTTCCAGGCAGGAACTGTGAAATTATAGTTGCTTGAAATTGATTTTTTTCATTTCATTATTTCGTTTATTGAACCTTTCGTTTAAAAACTTATTTTAAGTATATGTGGGTCGAATAGTATTTAGGTATTCAAAATGAGGATTAGGATTAACTGGAGAACTTTATAACCTGCCCATCAGGGATTTTTATTAAGGCATCCGAGTGGTACTGTCTTATTGGCATATAATTACCTACCACTTGTTTTTTTTAGTTGCCAGTTTTGAATTTAACCATCCCCTTTCCTCGCTCAATGAAAAATCAAAATTTAAATCATGAAAAATGGCGGATGAAGAAATATTGGATCCTTGGCTTATTGGAGTCAAAAGAAAAAAAATCAAGCAAGTTTTGCTGTGAAGCAAAATCTTTTAAATCATGGATTTTGAATAAAATGTCTTTTTTAAAAATGTTCAATTCCTTCTTCGGAACATTTTCAAAACTGAACAATTTATAAATTTTTTAAATAAAATTTTTCTCCTCAATTATTTTTTAAAATTCAAGTGAGTTTTTTTTTTTTGTAAAACTGTAACAAACATTTCTTTGAAATTTTAACAAATTTTTATCGAAAATTTACAAAATTAGTATTCAGTTTTCATCATCTACTTATGGATAGGTAGGTAGGTACTCTTATTTTCGTAAGCTACTTTTAAAAATACTTTTTTCATACTTTTTGAAAAATTTTCTATGAAAAATCGAAAAAAGGAATATTTATTGAGAGAATAAGTCATAAAAAAGGCGAACTTGATAATACTTGTTACATTTATAAATTTTTACCTGCTAAAAAAAAATTATCAGCGACACTTTTCCATAGACAGCTATCTCCGTTTTTCAAAAAAAATCACAATTTTTTTTTCTTCATGTTTAAGAAATAGTCAAGGCTGACTGTGAGAAGGCCCTAAAGTGGTTGAGAATGAAAGTAAAAAATTTCCATCTAAAATCTTTATGGGTCGAAGTATTCATATTAAAATGATTTTCAATGAACATTATTTCCTCAAAAAAAAAAAAAAATTAATTTTTTATACTTACTGAAAATTTAAAAAAAATAATTTTTTCCAAATACTTTTTCTTATTTTCTTCAACAATAATGCGATGATGAAAAATGGGCCCCATCGATATTTTTGAATAAAAACATCCAAAAACTTACATTTCCAACCCCTTATTAATAGTCATAATCTTCGACTATGAAAATCTCCAGGTAAGTACCTACCTTAACCACCAGGGTACTGCCCATTTTTATGTCAATAAAAATCCTGAATCTTGTGGCCTCATTTTTTCCAAGTCCATTGTTTCATGGTGTAGACAAAATGAAAAAATACAGCGTATGGTATAGAACGTTAGAATAAATCCGCTAAGAACTTTTTTAATGCTTTACATTGATGTTTTTTGGCCTCCCAAGTTAGATATTTTATCCCACTAGGCGTTGGTTCTTCCGTTATATTCGAGAATTTCTTGTCAAACCAGGAACGTGGAAATTTACGTGTTTTCTACGTATAAAAGTGTATACATAAGTCATGTTGAGAAAGAAAAACTAGAGCAGATGATAAAATTAGTTGCCATTAACGTGACTTTAATAAAGCTGCCTACGTTTTCCGGCTGAAAGTGTATACTTTTGTGACAGCTAAATGACTTTAATAAATTTGCATATATCGTCGCCTACATTTTTTCCACTTGACATGTGAGAATTTTTGATAATGGGGACTTTGGCTCATTTTCTATTACGTAAGTTATAATTTTCACATTGATACTGATGATACGATATGCTAGTCTCAGATTTCAGAAACAAAAAAAAATTGTTTGATTGATTGGGTGAACATTTTCCAAAATTTGGCCACCGCGATTTGCGGATGATTTTTCACCAAAATCTAAGCCAGATTGGATCTTGGATCTCGGAAATCGTAAAATTTACGTGGATGGTTGATTCACGTGCAGTGATCGAAATATCTAACACAAGAGATGAGCGGTGGGTGCAGATAATAACGTGGTATAGGTGCGATAGCATCAAATTGTTGACATAGCTGAACTGTGTAGCAATTCACCGAAGCCTTAGAGCTAGATGAAAGAGCAATCGTTCTTTAAAGCCGCCGTTAGTTTAAACGTGCCGACGTAATCTCTTTAGAAAACACCGAGGGAAAGAAAATAAATTGCCGAGAAATGGTCACCCTGCCTTGTAAAAGTTCTATTGTTATGTTTTCAAGTTTTCTTTCGGAAAAGACCTTTTGCTAGCGAATCGTTAAACTGAATCACACACGTTGTTCTCATTTTTAAAACATTCTTTTTTTCCGTATGATAAGTAGAGGTGTTTTTTTTACGTAGTGTAACTTCGATACCTTAAGTGCACCCTCCTTGCCATTGTTCTTAAACGTTATTTACTCGAGAATCGCTCCTTTGTGGGTTCGAATTTAAGGTTCTGTACGATTTGTTTTTCCCTTCGTGAGTTTCCAGACGATGATGATGCCTCGAGTTGCATATGATATCAAGTTACGTTTGAGGTACTTCGATAATGAGAGACCTATTTTTTAAAATTGATCTATCGCAGCTGTAAAGTTCAAGTTCGAAAACACGTAGAAGAAGGTGATTTGAAAAATGAAAATAGGCATACTTATACTTACAGGTCTTTTGATGGTATTTTATTTGATGTGGCGCGGAATTTAATCCCACTTTTATTTCCTTTCTCGTTTGATGTACTTCAAATGAAAACATACGATAGTCGACATTGGCATTCCATTCATACACGCGGCAGAAAAATTATTTAAAAGTCGATGTTTGGTATATGCCAATAATGAATTTCCCTCGAATCTGAGTATTTTTCGATCCATCGACGAAACAGTGAAAACTTTAGAAAAATTCGAAAATAATTTTGCTTTCTGGCGAATACCTACCGATGCCGGAAGTAGCACTCTAACGATTCGTATAACGTATGATGAAATTGCAAATGTTTAATTTTCTTTGATCCGGAATTCTCAAGATTTATTCTCAAAGTTGCCTCTAATTCCAACTTGTATCGAAATTGAAAATATGTATTGGTGGCTTTACGAGCAGAAAATTTATTTTTACGCGTAATACGAACCGCGATAAGGCTGGTGTTGCTGTTACTACGTATAACTATGTACTAAAATACGCAGACTTATCCGCGTATGAAATTTGAATATACAAACGTTGGTAGGTTCTCCGCCTTGGGTTATTTTTACATAGGTACCTACGCACAATGGTTTTAAACAGGTCAGAAAGACGATTCGAGAAATTCTTTATTAGTGTTTTAAAACGCTATCGGCTTCGCAGGCGTTGGTCGGATAACCGTTCTTTAAAGTCTTTAACAACCTAACAAGGCGTTAACGCGGCCGGATTAATAATAAGATATGCTGAATTTTTATCATTTAGAAAACTACTTGCCACGATTTACGAGTATAATTTGGTAACAATTTTTCTTTACTACTTTCCCCGCTTGTTTTTCGTTCAGCTTTACTAAAGTGTGTTTTATTCGTAATGCGAAAAGTTCGCGGATGAAAATTTTTTTCGCTGGGTTTATGTTTCGAAGTAATAATTTTTTCTAATAAGTATAGGTCTAATAAATTTTATTTATTATCAAATTTCTGTTTTGAACGGTGGGAAAAAAACTTGCTAATCAAAAGTTACTTTAATGGTTGTGGGCGAGTATAGTTCTTATTTTGTGTTAGGTAGGTAGGTTTTCAGCTCCTATTTGCGTGTTTCTTAATTTTTGAATTGTTTAAGAAGAAGGGAAAAGTTTATTCGCGTATAATTAAAGCAGTTGATAGACCGTACTTATCTGGATGAAAATTTTTCATGTACGTGGTTCTACAAATAGGATATATTCGTGGGATCTAGTGCCATCAATTTTAATGTCGTGGTTTTTATCGCTTTCCGGACAGAATTAACTGAAACGTTTCTTTTAATGGTGATCCATACAGGGAAGGTTATTAAGTTCTAGCGTTCTCATTAAACGCTCAACTAACACCAAGTCGCCCATTTCCAAGAGATAGATAGTTGATGGAGAATCAACACTGGTTACGATTCATTTTTATAATTGACTTCGTTCAAGTGTAGGTATTTTTTGCTTTTCTACTGATTCAAAAGCACCTGTTCTGTAAATAATTTCATTATTAAAATTTCCTAAGACAATTTTGAATAAAATTTAGCCAAAGATATGTGTCAAAATGCACAATTTACAAAAATGATCTCTCCATAACGTCTTGTAACATGTTCGAAATTAACTGCAATATGCACACAATGTGAAAAATGTCGTTTTGCAAAGTGTCCAACTTTTTAGGTTGGACTAGTAAACCCACTCTTTGTGCGGAAAAATAACATGATAGTATTGATAGTTTCAAACTTTGACATGACATTGCATGTGATTTCAAATATCGTATTCTTTTTTTTTTTTAAGTGACTTTAGTGACCTGAAACAAGATTAAAACGGACTGAAAAGTCACAAAAAAAAATACAGGTCAGTAGGCAATGCAATAATACAGACTACAAATTCAACAAATCGTCTGGAAATTTTGACAGTTTTTTAAATACCTAAATGACTCGTTTGTAGAATTCATTTTTATTTTTTAAAACATTTGCAATTTTTTGAAAAGGTTTTTAAATTTTTGGGTAATTTTTATTGTCTGAAATGGTTTTTTTCATTTCTTTTTATTAGCAAAAGATTAGTACATTTTAAAAAAAAAAGATTAAATTGAAAAATGTGTAGGTTAGTGAGTAATTCAGAGTTTATTTGATTTCTTGAATTAAATTTTTTTAATTCATTTTATTTTGGAAAATCCTTCGATTTTTGAAAAAAAAACCTTCAATTCCTAAAAAATCCTTCAATTTCTGAAAAATCCTTCAATTTCTGAAAAATTCTTCAATTTCGGAAAAATTCTTCAATTTCTGAAAAATTTTTCAATTTTTGAAAAATTCTTCAATTTTGGAAAAATTCTTCAATTTTTGGAAAATTTTTCAATTTTTGAAAACTTTTTCAATTCTTGGAAACTTCTTCAATTTTTTAAAAAAAATCTTCAAATTGTGGAAAATCCTTCAGTTTTGAAAAATCCTTCAATTTTTGAAAAATCATTCAATTTTTGGAAAATCATTCAATTTTTAGAAAATTCTTCAATTTTTGAAAAATTCTTAAATTTTTGGAAAATTCTTAAATTTTTGGAAAATTCTTAAATTTTTGAAAAATTCTTAAATTTTTGGAAAATTCTTAAATTTTTGGAAAATTCTTAAATTTTTGGAAAATTCTTAAATTTTTGGAAAATTCTTAAATTTTTGGAAAATTCTTAAATTTTTGGAAAATTCTTAAATTTTTGGAAAATTCTTAAATTTTTGGAAAATTCTTAAATTTTTGGAAAATTCTTAAATTTTTGGAAAATTCTTCAATTCTTGAAAAAAATTTCAATTCTCGGAAAATTCTTCATTTTTCGAAAAATATGTACTTAAATTTTCGGAAAATTCTTCAATTTCTGAAAAATCCTTCAATTTTTGGAAAATCATTCAATTTTTAAAAAATTCTTCAATTTTTGGAAAAGTCTCCAATTTTTGAAAAATTTTTCAATTCTTGGAAAATTCTTCAATTCTTGAAAAAAATTTCAATTCTCGGAAAATTCTCCAATTCTTGAAAAAAATTTAATTCTCGGAAAATTCTTCATCTCTCGAAAAATATGTACTTACTCAAGTTTTCGGAAAATTCTTCAAGTTTTGGAAAATTTTCCATGTTTTTTCTTTGATTTTCAATTTTTTTTGAAAATTCTTCAATTTTTTGAAGTGTTTAATTTTTGAAAAATTGTTTTTCTTGAAAAATTATCCAATTTTTGGAAAGTTGTGAGATTCCTAGAAAATGACTCGAGTTAGGTTATAAAAAACTGTCCAAATTTTGAGAAATATGAATTTCAATTTTTGAAAAATCGAGTTGTGAAGGAAAAGGGAACCATCCAAATTCTGGATAATGTTGTTTAAGTTTTGGAAAGTTGTCTATGTTGTTATTGTGTTCTCCATTTTTTGAAATATTCTTCATTTAAATTTCGTTTAGAATTTTTATAATTTACATCTCCTTAAAACAATTGCACAAATCGTAACGGCAATTGATGCTTCAAAATTATCAAAATCCTTTGAATTTTTTATTTTTTTTCATTCTCAAACGCAGTGAGTAAATACATAACATACCTGCCTACTTTCTTGTTATGGTCGGTTTTGATTGAAGGGTTTTACCTAATTGAAATTCATGAATCATTTTCAGCACTATAATTTATGATGATTTTAGATTAAGTAGCTTCTTATTTGTCTTTTTCTCAAATTATCGTACCAACATTTTGTAAATTCTTTTCGATCTTCAATAATTTTTTAATTTTATTAAATAAATACCTATAATAGGTTCAGATTTTATAAAAATTCATACGTTTGTAATCCCTTCAGTTTTGAAAACAGGTACTTCAACTTTATTGTTTGTTTTCTGAAAAGTTGAATCCTAATCCATTCCATGAAACTTTTTCCTAAAATTTTCCAAGTCATTTCCCATTGAAATTTGAAATAGACAACATATTTACGTAAAGTTTTCTGTTTGTCTCGACGAGTTCTGTCTCCCGGCGATGGCATGCCAAACCACTAAACCAAACTGGGACATTCTGTGTAATACTCTGTAAACGATGAAAACCTAAATTTATGAAATAGGTATCCCCAAAAAGTCGTGAAAAAAGTAATCTTGTTTTGGACAAACAAATACCGAGTATTTTTCTAGATTTAGAAACCAATCTCCATGTTTTACCATTTTACTATATCACGGTTTATCTTTTAAATAATGCAAACCAATGTTGGTATTATTCAGCTCCCATTCTGTATTTTATGTATCGCAGTAAACGAATCGAATTACCCCCTCCTCTCGTCATCGTAAATACCGAAAATACAACCATTAATATGTAAAAATGATACGCATATCGTATAACACGTACAACACCGCGAAAAATCACGTTTTCATAACGGCGCGAAGCCTGCGAAGAATTTTCAAAATCTACTCTTTATCGGTACAGCGCTTTTTTTTTTTACTGTTTCGAATAATATAATACACGCGATTCGAAACATCATATTTTAATGTAACGGAAACTTCGTTTTAAAAAGCCGTAAAAATCAATGGAATATTTTTCTTTTGAAAATAAAATAAAAAATGAAAAAAAACAATAAAATAATGACATAAATCAAGACTTGGAAATTTTTGTTACCGGATTTGAAAAGCTTAAATTTTCATCGGGGAAAACTACGCGAAAGCTCTATATGGATATCTTTTGTGTTGCTTTGTACGGTTTCTTTTAGAAAAAAGAGAAAGAAATATTGCCATATATATTTCATCTGCTTTTATAACTAAATCGCTAAATGAACGGTGTAAATTTTTTTCCAGATTTATGGCTCGTAAATGTATTTTTATTGCTTGAATGAATTTTGGCATTCGTCAATAAAACGTTTAAAGGAATCACTTAAGCATATGCCGTGTTTGCTTTTATGCCTCAGTGTGATCCGACTTACTAAAGTACGTGGTTAATTTCGAGTTGAAATGCTCTAGAGACTTTATTGAAAATAAGGAGGATCATTTTAAAAATTGGTTTTTGGTGTTTATAAATCTCAGAATCTTTTGAGAAATGCATTTGAAAAATTTTCTGATTTACATTTTCCAAACAATACTTGGAACAGTCTCCATACATGAAGATTACATGAGATTTTAAAAGGACTCAATTCCAAAGATAAATGACTCAAATTCAGACTCATTTTTTTAGCATTGTGTCATGGTGAATTATATGGAATTTATTTTATTTACATTTTCCTCGATAATATGTTGGCTTCACTCTGCGAAAAGCATCATAGATTATGTAGGCAAAACTTATCTGCGACATTTAGTTGGCACTTATCGGGAATGAATTTGTTGTGACTGCTTTCTCGAATATAATAAAAATTGTCCAGCAAATCCACTTAGATTTTTTCCATCACCTGACCAAAGCACTTACCTTACAATTTATTCCGATCCATATTTTATGCCTTTGCAAGTGTCAATTAGTTGATAGTTTTTGAAGTCGAATAACATCCGAGGAAACTACTTTACTGTTACTATAACTGGATAGAATAACTTATTCATTCTAAACTAGTACCTATAATTAATACAGACATCTAATGAAAGAACTTTCGAAACTCGAGTAACCAGCCGCGTGCTATTTTCGTTGGTACGCGAACATCAATGGGGCTATTTTCGATACTGCGTAAGTACCTACCTTTCCCCAGCTGATTTTATAAACTAGAGGAATATTTCGAGTAGAAATTTCTGTGCTGTGAGGTATTTAAAGTTACTCCCAAGTGGACAACCCTGTATTTATTACTTGGTAGTTGGTACTGACTGTAAATTTGGGGAATGGATGAATGAGTAAAGGACCCTAGCTATCCAAAGAGTAGCTTTTTAATTTTTTTTTCAAATTTAAGGTATTGAAAAATTTTAAGCATGGGTAATTTGGTAGGTATTCATATTTTATTAGGGATTGGAAAATGAAAAAATTGGGATAAACAATTTTGACAAAAAAGTCATTTTTTTATGAAACGTGGCAGTATTAAAATTTGAACATAGCAATTAGGTAATGTTCTGATAAAAAATCAAGTCCTTCATTTAAAAGTTGAACCCCTTCTTTTTGTTCAACAATTTATGACTTTGACAAAAAAAAATGTTAATGTGATAATTTATGTTTTTTTAATGTCTGGAAAATGTTTGGAAAAGAAAAAAAGTGGCCAAATTTCTCCTTTATATATTTTTGGGAGTCATTGCCATTAATACTTTAACAGAAGTAATCATTTTTCAATGATGAATTTCCGATGTAAGTACTGAAATTGAATACCTATTTTAATAATTAGATTAAGTAAGTATACGAATTTTATGATGGACATATTAAAGAAATCTCAACGTTTGTGCAGTCTCTTTCCCTTCATTTCCAAAAAAAAAATTATCCTCACCTCTTCAGAATAAGAGAATGAGATCTTCGTGGAAAAATTGTGCTTCCAGAGTAAAAATCTATACAGAATCATTTTTTAAAATTTAGTTTTTTGTCTCACAAAAACACTTCCTTCAAAGTTTATCCAAGTTTTCAAAAGTCAAACAAAATGTCAATAGGTACCTATATCCATAATGTCCTGGAAAAAAAGTCCTTCAAAAAGTGTCCTGTCAAAAAAATATTTATCCCTTGCCAAAAAACTCGAGCAAAAAACGTCCTGCGAAAGATGAAATATTTATGTTAAAAAATATTGTGTTGCTTTTTAGTTAGTCACGTATTCATCTGCAAATTTTTCCACTTTTTTGTGGCAGCGTTTACATGATTTTTGAATAACGATGAAAATCCTTATTTTTGGAGATATACAAAAAATTGACATTTCAGTCTGACTTAAAATTGGAGAAATTTTGAGGAAATTAATAAAAATGATATTTCGATAAACTTTTGCCTGACTTTGAAACGTAGAAAAAATGTTGGATGAAATTGAAGAACACTGACATAATGATATTTTTGAAAAAACTTATCTAATGAAATATCAAATTTTATGAAAATGAGTTTATTATTGTTGAGATTTGCGACGAAATATGAAAAAAATTGAGAAAATTTTGACAAATTTATATGACATTTTGTTGGATTTGTAAAAAATTGGAAAAATAATCAACATTTTCAGTTGGCCCATGCCATGAAGCTTATGTTTCCTTTTCCGAAATTACAGAACTTTTTTTTCGTTCCTCAATTGAAAATTTCAAAATTTTTGAGCTTATTTGAGATTCCAATGGTCCAAGTCAAATGCCTCAAATTTCTAACAAAGTTTTTCAATCTCTAGAAAATCCGTATTAGTTCCACAATGAAGAATTATGATCCTGGCAAATGATTTCTAGAAAGAATTAGATCAGTTACGATTTGTATCATTAAATTTTATCTGTCTACGTACCTATATAACTGATGGTTTTCGGAGACAAAGGAGTAGCTTTACTTCTTCTCCAATTAAAAAAATCATACTCTAAGTTTTTTTTTTTTTAAATGAGGATAGATCGTAAAATTTTTGTAAGTTTTTTTCTTTTAATTTTAAAAAGTTTTATTTCGCTTTACGAAAAATTAATGATGAAATATTTTGATAGGTATTAAAATACCTTCAAAGATAAATCTATTTTCTAAAAGTTAATACCTACGTATTACTCGTGTTTTTATATTTAGGTACCTATCTATATTATTTTGTAATCTTAAAAAATTTTCACTCTGAATTTTAAAAATTTGAAAAGCAGTAACCTTATTTGAGTCAGAAAATTCAAAAAAAAATTCGTATCAGAATTATTTGATTTTTGGATCTTAATTTTAATTGGCTAATTTCAAATTCCTCCCGGGATATCAGTCTCTTTCAGTCAAAACCCCAAGTATTTATGGTTTGAAAGCTTTTCTCACAGCGGATAAACTTTTTATGATTATTTTTTGAGGTAGGTATTACTCGCTGAATAATGAATCTGCTGAATTTAAATAACTGAACTTTTTGCCACATTATTTTCTAATGAAAACCGGAGTCGTTGAAATCCCAAAGAGAATCGTGGAACAATCCAGACCTTTTCCGCCAAATTTTTGGAAATGCAATTTTTTGTTGCCGTGAAGATCGAGTTGATGGAATGAAAAAGTTCGAGATGCTCAAGTTGAAATATTTTGTTAGCTGAAAAAAAATTTCTTGTCACTCTACTGTCTGAAATATTACTTTTCTGGAACCATTAATCTTTGTGAAATTATTCTTTGAAGTTGGCATTCGTCGTTAATAAGTGTCATTTTTTACACTAATTTGTTGAATAACCACACGTAACTACTTATGTACTTTCTTACCTACTTATTTACTTAACCGGATAGGTACCTGTTTACAAAGGATTGTATTTGCCAGTAAATTTACCAAATGAAAGCGAAATTGGGCACGTTGATAAATATAATTTTGCTATTGAAAACTCAGAATGAAACCTAAAAATTTGTTTTATTAAATTTGACGTTTAAATCTTATAAATCTATATCCTTGCTTATTTGTCTTGCATTAGTCTAATTTCGTACGACGAAGAGAAAAAGAAACATACCTAAGATGGCCCTTTCAATTCAAGTAAACTTACGTGTTCAGAAAGCAAAATATATTTTGAAAAAAATCTACGTAGATTTACCAAGTCGAATATTGAAGTTTTCAAATTAGCTACGTGAAATTGCGGAATTCGAACGTCGATACGAATATTTTTCCATATTCATGGCGAAAACCTCGATGAAATTTTCCTTCGGCCGGTTCTAAGGCTACTTTAATTTAAATGTAAAAATGAAATAATAACGTTATTAGGTTTTTTTCTTGTTTTTATTTTGCAAAACTAACAACGAAATTTGTTATTAGAAGAAAAGGGTTAACTTTGTTAAAGGCTTAGGCTGGTACAGGAAAAATTTTTAAAACGACATCTGTTAATTAATCTCGGATGTTGCTTGTAAGTCACGCTTTGGGTTGCTTGCTGTAATTCTGTTTAATATATGCTGCTGCAAGGATTTTAATCCGAAACTAGTCCGACATTAATCGCTCGAAATTAACAACGTTTCTCATTTAAACTAACAAAGTAAAACTGCCACCTGCAACTTTTCTGTCATCTGTGTATCACTTTTTCCTCCACCCAGTTGGAATGATGATTGAAATTTTTTTAATTCTATGGTATTTCCTTACCTGGGGCGATTTCCACTCGAACGCTGCCGATTTCGAAAAGATTACGTTGACTGTTTTGGTGTTTCATTGGTCTTTATCGTCTTTATTTTCATCATTTATTAGGTACTACGTATTATGAAAGCTTTACAAGCTATCTCAAGTCCCTTCCACTTTGGTAATTTGTTTCGAATTCAAATCTATCCGATATTTGTTTTATAACTCGTTCTTTTAACCCGAACAAATTCGCGCAGCAGATCAGACTTTCCGCAACGAATCCGCCATTGTCTTTCGAATCGCAAATTCGTCTTTCTTTTCTAATAACTCGACAACAGATAAAGACTCGAATGGACCGATTTCTTAGGTTTAATTTTAATTCGACGCGGGGAAAAAAGTAGGTATTTAAATACATCGCCGGAACCATTGTTCCATAATTTTTTTAATCTCGAAAAAATTGTTGATTCACTTTTCTGCGTCTACGATAAAAAAATAGGGGATAAAAAAATTACGCTTAGATACACTCGAACAATGCTTAAAACACAACGTCGAGCGGTTAATAGAAATAAAATACGAGAAAATTTTTTTTATTAATAATTCCAGAGATTGGGAAAGTGTTGAGGGTGGAGGAGGGGTAACCGCAGCCATGGCGGAGAAAAAATCCAGCTGAAAAATGATTTTAAGAACCGTAACGCGGCGCTGTTATGCACGTTTAATTTGTCAGCGACACCGGTGCGTGGAGGGGGGCAAGGTTCGTTGCAAAATTGCAAAATCGTAAATTTCGAGGTTGAAAAAAATCTGCAAGCGAGGGATTAAAAAAAAACTAAGTAAAATAAATAACATTTCGCGATGATTTCTAAGTTTATAAATTTGCGAAAATAACGCGCCATCGCCGTGTCGTATAATAAAAGAATAATATCGTTTGGTGGCGTGGTATATAACGAAATAATATAAAGTTGGAAGTTGATACGAGAGCGGGGTCAAAGCACGACATTGTGTTAGATGCGACATAAAACTATAAGTCATCTGATGTCGAGTACATATTTTATAAATTTATAAACAGCCGTGTTGAATTTAAATGTCGCCGTCGATATTCTTTTGTGTCGGTTTTTTTTATTTATCAGCCGGTATAGGAGAAGTTGATATATCACGTAGAGAAGCCGAAATATTACATAATATTTTTCTACCCTTAAAAAAAGCAATAGCAACGTTCGGGGTCAAACGTTAGAATCGCGTGGTATTTTGGCCTTACGTATGATATCATCCGAAAGAGATAAGCGTTTTGAGTATTCAACGTATGTGAACGAGAAACGAGACCGTTGAAAAGTCTTCACTCTGCGTGAAAAATTTCCTACGAAATTGTATTTACCCATTCGCGCCGTAGTATGTACTATATCGAGTATACCATATATAATGGAAAATGAAGTCTGACGTTTTGGAAGAAGGAAAAAAAATACATACGCGAACAGGAGATGGTATTTTTAATTTTTCCTCATTCATAATACAACATATAAGGAGCAAATTTGTCTTGAAAGATGTACGTCTACGAATACGGTACGTATTCATCTACCGAACGTACCCATCTTTCGAATAGCCTACCGAAAACTGACTGCGAAGTGCGAAAGGCGAATTGGAAATTACTTACTCGAGATGTTACTCGGCCCCTGAAACGCATTCAAACTGCTTTCAAAATACCAGCAATTACTTTTTAATGATCAAACGCGAAACGAAAATATGAAATTGGTTTTGGCGGCGTGATTTCCTTTCTGTGATTCGAGCCTTTAAAATTTCTGTTTTTCGATGGATGGAATTTTTGGCGAAGGCGTGAAAATTCTATCTGACGTTATTATGAGATGAATTACAATTATGAGGAAATGGTTGAATTATTTGGTGGAAAATTTTTTCGTCGGCAAGAAATTGGAAGTTGGAAATTTTCCTCGAAACGAGTGCTATTTTGCGTGTGATTTTATTATTTGGTTGAGTTGTTTTCAAATTGTATATTTTTAAGTGAGAAATTAACTGTTGAAGGAATGAAAATAAATTTAAAAGGTTATTACGAGCTTGTATTTTTTTTCGCGAAAAATCGTGGGATCGTTGAACTGATATTTTTTCTCATTATATTTTAGTAGGAAATTAACTAAATTCGTACGAATTCCTAATGGAAAGCAACGTAAAATTAAAATTGGCGAGTACCTAGATTTTTTTTTAATTCGTTGATTTCTCCATCTATTGAACAAAAAGTCACCTCCTAATATTTTTCAAACTATAAAACTGATAAATATATGTACTCGTACTATCATTTTTCGAGATTTTTTACAAATTTGTAACAAAAAATCCTGAGATTGTACTTACTTGATTAATATTTTTCTCATTCCGCAAAATTTTTGCAATAAAGCATCTTTATTTCTTTTTCTGGTTTTTCAAAAAAAAAAAGAACGCTTCCTAATTTTCGGAAAATCACAAAATCATTGAATCAGAATTTCAAAAATTTTCTAGCATTACTACCAAAAAAGTCTCCCTGACGTTACCAGGGGAAATTATTTTAAATGTAAAAGTAATAAGTGTCAATGATTGTTTTGGACGATTCTCAATTTCTTCCTTTCGAACCCAAATCTGTGTTAGTGAAAGATCCCGAAGATATAGCTCATTTTAGAATTTTGAAGGATGTAAAATGTTGAAAATAGATTTATCAAAAGTTATCAAAGTTTTGTAATGAGACTATGTATCCTCAAAAATCAAAACGCAATTGACATATAATTTTTTGTATGCCATAACATAAAAAATACGATTTTTTACATTTGCATATCCATAGCTAAACTAAAAGTATACGTTTTTCAATTTTCCAGAGTGCTTGGTTCTTAAAAATTTCCAATAAAAATTCAGAAAAATCGTAAAATCATTCTATTAATAGATATAAATTATTTATTCACAAAAAAATCATCAATATCAATTTTCTGCATCATTCTTCAATTTAAAAAAAAAATGCCTACGAAATTTGTTTTTCTTTATTTAAAAAATATATTCGGGTGATCGAGGGAAGGGGTGTATTGATTTATCAATTTTTTAGAAAATTTTGAAAAATAATTTTTTTCAGCAAAACTGTGGTATTTTTGAAAAACAAATTTAGGTTTCAGCAAAATTGATGAAAAAAGGATTTCTATCTGATATTGACTTCCCAAAACTCCATCCAAACCGTTTAACTCGTTTCGGTCATGGAGCATTCAACTCTTTTTAACCTCTTATCATCATCTGAAAGAGGAAACTGGAGAGCGATGAAATAATTAATTTTGGATTCTATTGTCGTTTGTATTCTAAATGGTTGAATTTGTACAAATTATTGAATATTGTTCAAAAAAAAGTGTACTGAAATTACTTGGTTGGAAAAATATCGAAATTAATTATTTCACCACTCTCATCCAGTCTTCCTCTTTTAGACAATAACCGAAACGATTCGAACGATCAGGATTTTCAATCATTCAAGTGCTTCTAGAGAGAGTTTGATTTTTTTCATAATTTTCAAGATTCTTCAAAACGGCCAGAAATTAATTTGGGAAGTTAAGAATCGGGTTCTCATTTCTTTCTGAGTTGATCCACAAGAAAATCAAAAATTCATCACGGTTCTAAGAAACAACTAGAAAGGTGGCTGGAGTTAATTTTTTTACTGCTAAAGTTACTTTTTAGGTTTTTTAAAAAAAAGTTTAAAAATTCTGAAAAACACTTCCAAAAAATTCGGAAATAGCGAAATTTGAGGTGAAAAAATGTTGTTTTCAATGATACGTGGATGGCCAATTTACTTATTCGTTTTCAATATTTTTCGATATTCTTGCAATTTTAAAATCGGATTAAGAAAAACACTGAAGGTGTCTGAGAGAAAATCAAGACAATCTTCTGATTTCAAAAAGAATAAGGAATCATGATTAGCCACCCAAATCATTTGTACACTTCCTGGAAGAAACTAACGAGATTTGTGTATGCGCGGGTCAACGAATCAGCATCGTGTTATCTAAGTTGCCTATCGAATTCGCCGTAAATACGCAATGCTCTCGTATTTACGGCGAATCGATTAGGCAATTTTATTAACATGATTTTCGTATGATTCAAATCTTTTCACAACGTGGATAAAATTAAGTATCAGTCTGGGGATCGTGTCAACAGTTAGATTTTTTTGTTCAACCTCACGGTTTTGATTTTTAGCTGCCCAAATTATTTTCTACATTTTTTGAAGAAATTCAGAAATAGGGACTAGTGGAAAACATAATTTCTCCAGAGATTTCAGAATAAATAGAAATGATGAAATTAAGGACATCAGATAAAGATCACTCATATTTTGATCAGTGTGACCAATTTTTTCAAAAATATTAGACACATTCTTGTTGAAAATTGTGACTTTTAAATTTCAAAATCTTGCCAAAATTGAGGCACTTGAAATTTGGATCATGAAAGTCTTGGAACCTGTTGATTGAGTGAATTTCACTCTCGTTCAGGTCGAAGGAGGACACTGAGCAATTCTTTTGTAAAACCATTTTCGGTAAAAAAAAAATCCAAATCATTTTTCTGTCTTTCAGAACTGTTTGATCGCGGCATAAGTATTTTAAAACCTATTATAAAGGGTCAAGGAGTGAGTCAGAGGGCAGAAATTCTGAAATCGTTTCAAAATCTAGTAGTATGTTTGGTGTTACCTCTTCACCCTTTTTCAATTTTCAAAAAGGAAAGATAAACAATCAAACACGTTATTAATAACTTATGAATAACTATGTCTATTGGCAATGCCACATCAAGTATTTTATTCTGACAAATTGTCTCGTGCTTGTTTTTTCTACAAATTTCGACGCTCGAGTGTACACATATAAGTATTATTTCGGGTTTATTTGATCCTTATTGAAGTTTAATACGATATTGTTGATTTTAGCTTTCGTGTAAATTTTATCCGAATGTTTACTTAATGGTAACCGCGTGAATACACATATCAGATATTAGTTTTATATTTGGTATATCCGTTTATGGTATGTTTGCTTGTTCACAATTCATTACCAAAGTACAAACATTTTGTTTATTTGATAAACAAAACACATTCTTGATTAAAATCGTTCGTCTCGCCCATCATACCCTGAAAAACATCCAAGCTCGTAAAAATTTAGGTACATATTAATTCCTTTGTACGAGGTAATTTCACCTTTAAAATCTTCGCTTTAATGAAAAATTTTTCGATCTATATTTCGAGTACAAAATTCAATTAAAGATTAATAATATTTACTCGACTGGGTAAATTACCAAAACTTTATAATATCAAATTATCCTTTTCGAGTTGAAAATACTTTTCGCATTGGCTTTGGAAATGTTAAAAACGTGGAAAATCAACTCAGCGTTTTATATAATTCTGAGACATTTTTTTTTCCTTTTTTGGCTTCTCGTTTTAACATTTCATTTTTACGGTATTCATTTTACTCATTGTAGCGGAAGTCATGTACAAACTTGAAGAAAAAATATTTGATATTTCACCGACTCTACGGTCCGCCCTGCGTTCCTCGCGCGGTTATTTTTTTCACTTTTTCTTTTTTTTCAAAACATACGTTTGGAAATAATTTTCTAAAATGGTACGCGATGATTGCGAGGAATACAGAGAATCGATTTGTCGCATTCTTTCGTACCTATAGGTGCGTAGGTAGGCATGGCGTATAGTCGAGATGAGAGATGATTTTCAAGGTTACAAGAATTTATTCTATTGTGTAAAAGTTCATACTTAAAGAGAGGATTTGTTTATTTTTTGCTCCTTTGCGAGTCTCGATACTTAATATTAAATTTCCAAATTCAATAGGTCCAGATACACCTTGGGATGAAAATTTCAATAGCTTTTATTCGTCTTTGGCGTTGACCTGTAGGCAAATTTGTCTGTGTGGGTAATTCTGCAAAAAGAACCACTCTTTTCGAAGTTGTAGGCCTTTTTTTTTTTATCGATTCATTTATACTCGCAAAATCAAACGAAACGAAGAATTGCCTAATCATTGGAATAAAGGTAATTGCGTTACTTGAATTATTTACTCGAGACGAACAGAAATCGTATTATGGGAAATTTTCAATTAAATTTTAAACAAAAGTAAAGTCTTTCCGATGTAATATCTACGTAGCAGTATTCGAGATCTAAGATCGAAAAAAAGTCCAAAGGGAAAACCTCTCCAAATAAATGGTTCAGTGCTTCTTATTTTACTTAACCTACTTATTAAGTAGGTATGTTATTCTGACTCGAATGTTGTAAATTTTCCTGGCGTTTTGTTGGTGAATTTTTTTATTTTTTTAAACCCGAGCAGGTGGATTAAGTCGTTTTTTTTTACAAAAGGTGTAAGTACTCGAAATGTATCTCGTGTGTTAATCTCGTAAATTACAAAATTGGCGAGTCACGCAAGTGGCCCTCGAAAAAGACATAATTAAATAATTTTCGAGTAATTGAACAATTTAAAATATTATAAAACCACGCCATCCTCATAGGCACCGTATTGTTAAAAATATCGTGTCTTAGGAGCGATAAAAATAATTTCCAAGGAGGAAAATAACCTGGTGGGGTTGAATTTTTAATTGTAAGTTCTGCTCAAACTGTTGCTACGAATAAGTTTGAGAGTTAAATGGGTAAATACAGTCCTTTTATGATGAAAACGTAAAAGCATCGACTTGAATAGAATAATTTGGGATCTTTAGATAGGTAACGTTGAAATTTGGTGTTTACTTCTCATACCGATACAAATTAAATCGTATCACTTGCTTTGAAAAGCTTCAGTTTCGCATATTTGAAATATATTTGACGCGTTTGAATAGCTATTTTTTTTTCTGCTTTGTACCGACTACAAATGTTGTCTTGTTACAAAACACGTAGTTTTGTGTATTTCGTATATTGGTTTGGATAACAATTTACAATATTGTTTTTAAAGTAGGACACGATCGTCTCTAAAACTGATTTTGGTATCTAATACGAAACGAGTACAAGCTGGTCGTATCGAACGAATACAAAGTAAGGAAGTGGATTAGTTTCAATTCGAAAGGTTATATTTTTCTACCCGTTGATAAAGCTTTCGACTATCGAATAGTTTCAAAAAAATTTTAGCCCAATTGTATTTTTTGCTCGTAAAAGTACCTGATGATATGGCTACCTGTCGCACCTTCATATTCGGTGACTCGATGTGTTTCATAATAAATAAGTTCTTACGATTGAACGAGCCTTTTATGAGAAGAGAATGGCGAAATGAAAAAAAACAACTCCAAATTTGTGTTTAACGAGGTAAAATACCTCGATAATCTATTTTTTGCGACCATTTTGATTGAAGCTTCGATGTAAACTTTTTTCATTAATTTTTCACTGCTAGATAAAAAAATGATGAATTTCAAGGCTTTGTTCAAAAACATCGCGAAATGAATGTTTATTAGGATATTTTGTCCCTCTTTTCATACGAATTTGGCATTAGTTTTTTATTTGCTCATTTCTTCAGCGTAAAATGCTCAAAATTTTAAAAATTTGAAATGAAAAAATGTAGTTTGAGACGGCGAGTAATCGTATGTTTGCTCAAGTACCTAATGTATAAAAGGGTAATTTAATATGCTAAATACGATCCTGACGTTGGTTTTACCATTTCTTCTCTTCTTCTCTCCAATTCGTCGTTTTAAAGTTTGAATCGAGCGATAAGGGCGAGGAAATCACATGAGATAAAAATTGATGCCAAATTTGATTTTTTACTGATTTTAAAATCCTCGAGTCAAATCTTGTAGATATCCGCGAGATGGCCTACTTTGAGCCAGTCCCAGTACCCCCTTCTGTAGGCAAGCAAAAGTAATTTTTGTTCGCCACATGAACTCTCTCCTACATTAAACAATTACAAAAGGTTTCAATTTTGCACGACCAAAACAAGTACAGCACCTAAAATAACAGATTTTTTTGAGTACCTACCTAATTATTAAACACAGAGCATCATCCAACCCATCATAGATCGTAATAAGATTAAACAAAATGCAGGGTTGCATAAATTATGAATAAAACATCCATTCTTCTTGGTATGAAAAAACTTGTTAAATTGGCTTTTTGGTTGGACGTGAATTTGATGAAATCTGATCATAATTATATTGTGATTGAAAATTTTTAAACTAATTTTTTTTAGACGATTTTCAAGGGATAAAATTATATTTTTGGAAAAACTATACCTCGCGTTATTTCACTCCTCAAAACGATTCAATCCGTATCACTAATTAATTTTTAAGAAAAATTAAACTTGGCAGGATTTTTCCATGTGCTTTTCCTGTCGTCGATAAAGCCCTTTTTTACGGTTGTTTTCTAAAACCAGACACATTTTGTTAACTAGAGACTTGGAGATTTTCAAAAATGTATGTACCAGATTTCTACATTCGCACTTTTTTGAGTTTTGAGATGAAACTTCAGCCTAATCATCCTAGTCTCAAAAACTCGGAAAAATCATGAGATGGTTTTTGGGAGGAAAATTCATCCCAATAATCATCCCAGCCTCAAATGCTCGGAAAATCATCGGATGATTTGTGAGATTTATATTCATCTGAGGATGATTTTTGGGATGATGATTATTCTCAAAAATCATCCCAGCCTCAAAACTCGGAAAAAACGTGAGATGAATTTTGAGATGAAAATTATCCCAATCAATTTTTTCATATATAATATTATTTGTTTCCAGAAGAGGTGGAACATTATACTTTCATAGAATTTTTAGACCTGCATCATTGTTGAAATCCACTTTTTATATTACTTCATGGTATTTGCCTATTCAGGCCAAAAAAATGATGATAATACTGTTTTTCAAAATTTACTGAAAAACTTCCCAATTATCAATGGGAAATCCCATCTTCCAAGGGTTCAAATCCAGGGAATCGTATGGAGTTGAATTAATGTTCAATTTCCGGTCAAAACTTTAGATGGGCCGGTTTCCGTCAAAAAGTGTTACGAAGAACTCCCGTTTGTGGCATTTGGCATTTAACTCTGTTGAAACCAATCACGGATCCAAGAGGTGAGAAGGAAAACCCTGCAGGTCAAAATGACTTATTTCAATGGTATTTTTAAAAAAAATCGGGTCTCATTTCGCTCGGACAATATTTTCGTCTTTATTTCTATAGGTAAAATATCTTTGTCCTTGGAGAAAATTTTTAGAAAATTGTCCCATTTTTTGATTTGGTATTACTTACTGTATAGATTTAAATGTGTTTTTTTTCAATTTTTTGATATCATATATCAGCATTGCCACCGACATCATTTTTTGATTTGGTATTACTTACTGTATAGATTTAAATGTGTTTTTTTTTAATTTTTTGATATCATATATCAGCATTGCCACCGACATCATTTTCTCCTTAAAAAACTTCAAAAATGTCGACATTAAAGTTTCATGTCCCCTCTCTGTTTTTTGTACTTAGATCGAAGTCGACTGGTAAAAAATTGCGCAATTTTTTATATACTTCCTATTTCATGGTACTTTAATAAACCTAGTTATAGTTAAATTATCAGTTTGATTATTGGATTAGAAAAATACGGTTTAAAACACCTTTGATAATTTAGTTTAAGTTTGAAACATCTTGTACTTATGGAATAATTACAAGTCCAATCTATATTCTTCCGTTCTACTCGTATTGAAAAATGCTGTTCGAAATTATTTACGTTTGGTTTAATGAAAAATTTGGGTTTTAAAATTTGAAAGATAGATAGGTGGTAGTAAACATCTATGTAATTATAGGAAATTTACAAAATCGATAGCTGTTCTACGTAAAAAATTGCATAAATTTTAGTCTTTGTTCGTGATAAAGAATGGGTCCTCGAATTCCCGAATTTTATTCAGTGGTACTGGTATCACATTTAACTGTCTATAGGTTCAATTTCGTTTGTTTAATTTTCGTTAGCCGATATTCCAATACATTTTAGATATTTTGGCTCTTTTTCAAATCTTTTTCAATCACTTTTTTTGGCACGTGAATGAAATTTCCTTGAAAGGAATTCGTTCAGCGAAGTTGAAAGTTGAAACCTCGACGATGTTTATCAGTACCAGAAAAGTATTCCACATGATTCGAAAAATTCTGCGTTAACCGTGAGAATAGATACATATGCGATTTTTCTGGAGTAATTTCTTTTTTCAAATTTATATTTTTCGTTTTAATTATCTACATTTATAAATACCCGTCAGTTTCCATTTTTTCCACTAGAGGCGTCTAAAAAATGAGAAAAAATGAAAAATAGTCGAGTTATATGCGAATACTAGATGAAATTTAGTTTTAAAATGATCAAATATGTGCTCGTAGAAAGTATTCCATTACTTTTATCGAAGATATTTAAATTTTGTTTACCGAAATTATAATTTTATCTCGTATCTTTTCGTCATCTTTAGCCTTATAATAATGTAAAAGTTCGTTTTACCTCTTGAATAAATTTTGATCCTGGAAAATAAACATAATAAGTAAACAAAATCGTTCAATACTGTTTACCCAAAGTATCGAAAAAATTCATTTGACGAATCGACTTTAAAATTTTAGATATTAAAAAAATGACTTTCGAAGCGAGTAGGTAGATAGAATATAAAAAAGCTCCCAGAAAAATATTACCGAGACAACTATCATCCACGTATTTCATCCACCTGAAATTTATAGTTTTTAAGTAGGTAGATGCGTAAGTATTTTCTCGTTTTAAATTTCAGATCAAGTCGTTGTACCTCGTGTAATTTTTTGTTATGAATGTCAACTACCAGGGTTTTTTCAGCTATTACAAATTATAAATTTTTTCCATCTTCGAATTGAATTTTTTTCACGTTGAAATTGAACGCCTTTAAATATCAACTTTCACAAAAGAGACTGGAAATTCCATCATTAATATAAAGAGGAAAATGATTCTGGGAATTTTTTTTTAAAAAAGTGAACGTGGCGAGGAGTGTTGTTAAAAAAAAGAAGAAGAAATACCTATATAACAACGTCACTTCTAAAATTTAAAGTCGTTCTTTATATTAACGGGAGATTTTAAAGAAACGACGCAAATTAGCAAGGGTTTTTCGGCAGTTTTATATTAAACTCGATTCATCGCGATATTGAAATATTATTTCTCAAATTAAATACCCCTCGAGATAGTTCTAATAAAAATGTAAATTTTTCGTTATTATATCAGAGTTAGTGTAGAGCTGTAGACGTTGGTTTTTTTCGTTTTTATTATTTTTTTAATGTATATTATACGGTGGATGATTTCATTGTTTGATAAGTTTTATCTACGTTGTTTGCGATCATATCTATTACCTAGATTAAGGAGGGTGTAGTTTTTTGTTGCAAGAATGTAATACTCTTGTATATGGGTACTTATTTCATCCTTCAACATTATAAGTAGCCATAACTCGTATTTGAAATGTGGTGTTTTTTATGCTTTCATATTCTCTATGTAGGTATTTAATGGTGCCTGCTGCCTATCTACTCATTTCTAGTACTCGTAATATTTTCATATTGAAAATGTAAAACCACTTGTGGCTTCTCTAATCAACATTTTCATTCTTATTGCAAATAAAAAGCGCAATTCAATACCCCAGAAATAGGTACCTACCTAGCAATCTAACAAAGATTCATATTTTTTTGCCTATTTTCGATCGTACATAGATTTACTGGAATTATAATAATTTTTTAACAAGGGAAGTATACCAACTTGAAGTAAAATTTGAGCCGAAACAAAAATAAATCGAAAGTACGACATAAAAGAACCCAAATCCAAAATTTTAGGTGCTAAAATTCATTTCTCGAATTTTAGCGAATTTTTGAAATTTTAAAATTACATACATCACCAGTGCAAAATATGAAGATTTGATCTAATCAATGAAAAAAACTGAAATCTTGTGTACATCCTATTTTCCACCTCTCGAATCAATTGAAAGTGGCTTGGAGACGGGCCCCAGAAAATTTTGGAATTTTCCAGTACCGGAGAAAAGCTCATAAAAATGGTCCGTATGAACTTTAGCACCTATAATCGTGGATTATCCATATTTATGACCTATTTAATCGATTAAAACACAATTCTTTGAAATTCATAACTGCCAGTTCAAATTCATATTTTTTCTTAACAGAAAATTTTAAAAAAATCGCCGTCAGCTTATGCATCGAGGTAAAAAGCTGAAAGTTGGTAAGTATATACGCTATTTTTGACCTCCCAAATCGGTTTCGAAACGTTCAGCTGTTTACCTTGATGCGTACGCTGATATTTCAAAAAATTTTCCACCAAAAAATATATGTAGATTTGAACTGGAAGTTACGAATTTCGGAAACTTGTGCTTTAGTTTATCAAATAGCTCACCAATGGGTAATTTTAAATTATAGGTGCTGTAGTTCATATGGTCCATTTTTATGCTCTTTTCTCTAGTACTGGAAAATTCCAAAATTTTCTGAAGGTTCTGAAACGTTTCAAAACTGCTTCCAAATAATTGGGAAGGTCGATAATAGGGTATCTACCATTTTTCAGTTTTTTTCGTTCATTAGATCAAATTTTCATTTTTCGCAAGGCGATGGAATAATTTTAAAATTTCATAAATTCGCCAAAATTTGAGAAATGAATTTTAGTATCTGCGAAATTTTGTATATAGAGTTCCTATTATAATGTATTTTTGATTTATTTTTGTTTCGGCTCAAATTTTACTTCGAGTTGAAATAGGTACCTACCTCCCTTGTAAAAATATAGCAAGGTGTCTGCTGGATCCGAAAAATACGAAAAAGTCTGGGAAAATTACGAATTTCAGCTTTTGATTGTCTTTCTCTGCAAAAATGCTCAACCTCGCTCCACTCAAGTTCTAGGTATCTCTTTATTGGCAAAAAGACTGATTGATGAGGTATCAGTCTATTTTTTTAAATTTTATGAGCTCTTTTTTTCTCACGAACCTCTACCCTTTCCTCTCATTTGAATTTTGCAGTAGCATCCAAAGCATTTGTCGATTTGAAGCACGTATTTTTTAAAGGGGGAGAGACGAGCAAAATATTGTGGAAAAATTTAAAATTTTCAATCCGAAAATTTTTTTAAAAGTTCGAATTCGAACGCAGTATGAATTTCATTTTTCTGATTATATTAAGTAGACACTTTATAATCAAAGATATTTGCTAATAATTTTTTCAAAAATTTAATATGTTGCAGGAAAAATATAGTTTAATATCGTTATGGATTTTGGGTACGATAACATTCACAGCGATGGAGGCTGTTTGCATGGTGTATTCGAATGTGCTGCGTGATCATGTGAATAGAGTAAGTAAACCTTATACATATTAACTTCAACTTTATCGACACGATAGCTATTAGCTAATACCTATATATCTTACGAACCATATCTAAACACTTAAAATCCGTTTAACAAAAGGTCAAGCCGTATATAACAATCGAGTGAAACTGCTACGCAGCTTCTATAAATCAAACACACAACAAAACTTGGACGTGAAATACGAGCGAAATTTTTCACAAAAATAAAATCCATTTACTTTTACTATTTCGATTAATTTTTCATCAAAACTTTTTTTCTCAGTGGTTCGTAATTGGTTCGTATGAGGTAAAACCTATACCTATACGATAGAGCCACGAAACGAATTCCAATTCTCCGGTGTATGAAGAAGGAAAGTTTTACGCATATAAATGTACCGAGCAAATGTTATGAAAAGGCGAATAATGACGAAAATTTCAAACGAAAAGACAAAAACAATCGTGGAAAGGATAAACAATAGAACACGAATCCCATCGAACGATTACAAAACGATTGTTTGCGAAATTCCTGATCTAAATAAAATGTCAAATTTGTCTCGTACACTTTACCTATCTTGCTAGGTACATGGTTCGTATCGCGTATTAGAAAGGCTTGCTAAATAATGTCTACTAAACGTGTCGTGTTTCGTGTTTCGCTGCGACGTGAATTGTATTTTTTTTTTTCGGTGTTACAGGAATTTGACACGTGGAGTAAAGAAGAAGCTTCGTTTTTTACGTGTAGAGCTGTTCTTAATGTAAGTACTAGGTTTTTTTCATTGTTGCGATTTTATTTTTATGTAAGGGAATATCTTTGGTATTTTCGGAGGTAGTAGGTAGAGGTAGGTATTGTGAAAAACGGGTATAAATAACGTTAGTCTGAAATGTCTCGTAGCCGAAGTTTGCGAACCTTTGCCTAAATGTCCATAACAGAAGTGAGTTAAGTTTTGATGCATAAAATTTACTGCTTAATTTTAGCGTAGTAATTTTCGGGATTAATCTCTTGTTCATGAAATTTATTACGTTTTGCGAACTATCAACAAGAAATTCTCGTAACAAATTAATGTCGCGAGGGAAGAAATACGAGTAAAAGTGAAAAATTATGTACCCCAATTGTGTGTAATTTGATTTTATTAGTTTATGGCTCAAGTGGTTATAAATTGGGTAGGTAGGATTACTAAATTAGTGTGTGTGAATGAAATCAGAAACAATTATTTCTTTAAATGTCGTCTAAGAAATCGCTGCAGATGTAATGCAAATTTTCTATTTTTTTTCTCGAAGTTGTACCTAAGGTTTTCTTGGTTAAATTATAGTTGGTTGGACATGATATATTTTAGGTGCAATCACTCATTCTTACGAAAATTATTAAATGAGTGATAGTGGTGTTTGAGAATGGTTTTCTATGAATTGGAGTGAACAGTTGAACCCAAGACAAAAAAAATACATTTTTTTGGAAGAGACTAAATCGAAAAAAAAAAGTTGAATTATATCAAAAAAACGAGGTAGGTAAGTAAAAATTTGAGCCCCTCTGGATCTGACTTTTCTTCTGGGTCATCTTCATTTTTCTTCAGTGTTTGAAAAAAATGTTTAAAATTCAGTATTTGGCAAAATATTGAAAATAATTTTTTTTAAATTATAAAAAGTTGAATTGTAATTTTATTTTGTTGTTTTGTACGACCATTTGAAACACAAAATTTCGCAAAAAAATTTGAAACATTAAAAGATAATTTTGTACAAAAATATTTTGAAATTCAAATTTCTGTAAAATTTCAAAGAACACTTTTGTAATCGAAAAACGAAATTTTGTAGAAGTTTTGAAAAACATACTCAATAAAAACTGTTAAATTCAACGTTTTGAAAAGCAAAAATTTTTAAAAACAAAATTTTGATATCGTAAAGTGAAGGCAGTTGCATGGACATAACTAAGGATACCTAAAGTAAAGAATTTGAGCAAGTGGGTACATACTACTCGCCGCCAACTTTTAAAAAAAAACACCATGTTTTTTCTATTGAAGAATCCCTCAGAATTTCTCCAATGGTACCTAATTTCGAACCTTTCTATTTTGTCTCATTTCATGGAGATCAAAATAAGGTTGACTAGTCCTATAGCTACCTACCTAGATAGATAGATACATATGTTACAGACAATGCTGTCAATCTAGTCATTGATATCATTGTCTAGGCAAAGTTGTCAATGGCTAGGCATTTTAGCCAATGTTGTTTACCTGGTGACATTGGCTAGACTATGACAACTTTTACTAGTCTATGAAGATGTAGGTAATGATGATAGGGTTGATTTTTCCGCTATTTTATGACTAGGAATGTGCGGTTTAATGGGAAAATGTCTAAGCGATCAGTTTTGTTCCCTCTCACTACAAAAATCTTGAAAAAAATATTTTGTAGACGCGAATTTTAATTTAAAAAAGCAAAAATTCAGGAAAAATTGTAGAAAAATGTAAATCTGGAAAAGAAATCGTAATTACATATTACCTAAGGTAAAAATTGAATTATTCTGTCTGGTTTTCGAAAAATTGCAAAAATTTATAAAAAATTTATAAAATTCTAAGAAAAAAATTGTGAAAATTTTAGGGAACAAAATGTTGAAAATTTCAGTGAAAAAATTAGTGAAAATAATAGTAAAACAAATTTTAGTAAACAACCTCTTTCAAAAATTAAATTTGTTAAATTTTTGAAAAACATTTTTGTAGGTAGGTATAATTATCGAAAAGTACCTACATTTTATTAAATGTATGGTAAAATGTTGAAAATGTGATACAAACAAAAAGTCGCTTTTTTCGTCATTTTGTAAGGTTTATCAAAAAACCGAAATGGAAAATAGTTGGAAAAAAAATTTTATCAGAAAGGTCATAGTACATTAGGGTAGAGCGCGAAAAAAAAATTAGAAATTTCGCGATCTGCAACTTTTAGATCCCCTGGTAGAGGTCTGAGTTTTGATCGGAGGATGACGGCGATGGTCTTGGGAGATGTAGAAACTCAAATCGCACCTTTTTAGTGCTGTTTCATGAATCTCACGCCATTTTTTCGACCTTAAAAACACAGAAAACCACGTTTTTTTCAAAAGGCGGTGCCCTTTGAGAACCCCTAGCTCCTTCCCAACTTCACCTGTGGGGCTCAATTTTTTTTGGGTAGTCTGCGATAGTGACCCAACAACCCCAGCGAATTTGGTCAAAATTCGAGGTATGTTTTTTTTTCGCGCTCCACCCTATAGTACATAGACTATATGTGACAATATGACTCAAAAATATCGACTTGCCTATTTTAAAAATAATTTTACCATTTTTGCAAAAAAAAAATGAATAGGTGGGTATATTTAAACCAAAGTTGTCCTTATTCTTTAATTAAAATTTGAAACTCATAAAGAATGAATTTTTCGTAGTAAAGGTGAAAAAGTTGGATGTTGGACAATGATTTTTGTGGCAAAAGGGATATATCCATATTTCATACCATAATGCTTTTAGTTAAATTTTGCAAAAAAAAATAGCTAAATTAAATTTTTTTGTAAATTTTTTAAACGTTGAAGCGAAGTAGAAGTTTGAAGATGAGTTTTAAAGATCGTTGAAATTTTTGCCATTACTTTGGTATTGTGTAGTGTGTACTGTGTACATAACAACAAATTGATAAAACTAGTTCCGATGGACGTGAAGTAGGGTGGGCCGAAAAACCCAAAATTTTGATTTTTGAAAGTTACCCCTGCAAAAGTTGTTGGCTGGATAGACTAGAAAAATAAAATGAAAATTTTGAAAATCGATTCAAAATTGATTAAAATTAATTTTAGAGCTTATTTAGTGACTATCTAGACCAAAAAGCACATGTTTTTTCGAAAAAACCTGTGTTTTATAACTTTTTAAAATTTTTCTTCAAAGATGAAGAAATATGAGGAATTTAAAAAAAACTATAAAAGGAGGATTTTTTCAAAAAAGTTGTCCTTTTTACTTTAAATAGTCCCTAAATAATCTCTAAAATTAATTTAAATGAATTTTGATTAGGCACTTATTTTAAATTTTTTTAAATCTCTGAAAATTTTTAATTTTGGAAATTTTTGAAGAATTGAAGGCTCTTGCGCGATCAGAAGATATGAATCGATTTTGAAATTTTTTATTTTATTTTTCTAGTCTATCCAGTCATCAACTTTTGCAGGGGGTAACTTTTTAAAATTTTTGGATTTTCGGTCCACTCTAATGTGGAGGTTCCATTTGGATGGTATATGGATGTCGCAGTTATGTAATTGAATAAGTAATGGTCATGAAGAAAATTTTGATGAAAAAAATTATCCGTGTCGTAAAAGTGGGTAGAACGAGCAGTGTGTAATGTTTCGAATGCCATGTGTTTTAATTTTCATACTTTTAGGTAGGTAATTAAGAAAATACGCTCGTACGTGCCTAGGTTTTTACTAAAGTAGATAATCTACTTACTCAAAGATATTCCATTTTAGCAAATGGTGTGAAAAGTAAATCGTAAACCACACTTAGCATCTTAATTGCGTGAAATTTACTTACTTAGTACCGTAATGTGGGTAAATTTCATGATAATTTAAGTAATTCAACCACTATCGAGTAAAACATTATGCACCTACTGTGCAAACGAAAGTAGCTCAGCGAAATTCTATTTTCGTAGGTTATTTTCTCAGTTGTATTTTAATGAAGATGGCAGTAATGGAAACAACGCGGTGAATTTAATTTTTATATTTTTCGAGTTTATTTGGAGGAGTAATAGCTATACTTGAATTTTTTTTACAAACCAAACAAAAAATTGCTCGAGTACGCGCACCTACTTCAAAATAACTAAGTCGAGCCACGATGATAATCTAATGGCAATACAATGTTTTCACATCTCCGGTTTAGACTTTTAACCGCGTGTTTTTCGTCACGTAAATTCAAAGTTACAAAAAATAATTCTTTTAAAATCTGTTTTTGGAAGAAAAAAAATAGGAACGTAACTTTATTTTATATTGGTTGTTTCGTGTTTAGATTTATGGTGAAATTTTTCATTTGGGAAGAGAAAATATGTAGTAAAAGTTGCGGTTAGTTTCTCACGTTCTTATATATTGGAAATTTCCGGAGAAATTTCTGCTTACCCAAATAAAGTGTTACAGATGTTATCTCGACTAGTCTTGAAAAGGTGGTATAATTTCAAAGATGCCGGCAGCGTTTTACTTTGTATATTGAAAATTGTCTCATAAATTCTTGGAAATTGGTATGTTTGATTTAGGACAAAGAATATAAAGTATATAGTTCAACTAATACCTCTGAAATAAATTCACAAAGTTTGTAAAGTAAATAAAATAAAACTTTCCACTTAATAGCTTTCGGATAACTTATCCATACACCAGAGCTAAACATCCTTTTGCAACAGTTTCCCATAGTTTTTATGTAAGTAACTATGAATCTCTAAATAAGTTTCCATGTTTTTACTCTTCATTAAATTTAAAGACTGCTCGAGCAGTTATGAAAAATTACTTTGAGAAGGGAGATTTCCTGTTTGCAAATTTATTGACAAACAAGTTTTTTAAAAGTAAACAGCGACAGCATTTACGAACTGCGAAGATATGATTACTCGCGTGAGTTATTATATTAGAATATATTAGGTATGTATGAAGGTAGCAGTCGAGAAAGATCTGTTTCAAATCTGCAGTTGTCATAAGAGAAAGAAATCACCTGAGTAATCGTTCGGTTGAAACCTTCAACGCCACAATGATACAAATTGACAGCTATGTTAATGGTGTGATTCGATCGTTATAACGAAACGCTTAAACAGTTTTGAGGTTTGTATGTACGTTGATGTAATTTACCTCGACGGGTTATTCAACAAATGAATTCTAATTACGAAATTCCGAATGGGTATACGATATTTGGCCCTTCTCAAATAATATAACGAAGAAGGGTGATCTTTCAAGCACGGCTGAGTCTTATTTAGAGATTTACAGTGTAACATTGATTTGAAAGTTTTACTGCATTTTTTTTTTTTTTTTTGAGAATCCATTTATGACTGAGGAAAGCAAAAAAAAATGAAAATTTTCAACGTTCGGCTAAAAATAAAATCAATTGTTTTGAAAAATTTGATGCACATGCATATGTCGTATAGGGTGCAGTCGAAACAAAAAATTGTTCGCTAACCCTGGTAATTATTTTCGATTTTTGAAAAAAAAATTGTAAACGGGGTTTCAATGTAATATTCGATGTTTTACGTTCTTGTAGTTTCCTCCTTTCCTTTACAATAAAAAAAATGAAAGTCGAAGACAATGGAAACTAACGGTTGAATAGAAGAAGAGAAGAGAAATTTAAGCCATCTGAAAAACTGTTAGTTACCTACCCAGTACCTACCTACAAAAAATCATCTCTTGAAAATGTTTTTTTTTTTCGAAATAACAACAGATTTTGACTTTTGTTTTTCAACTACTTCTTCTAAGCCCAAAATGAAGTCAAAATCCGAGTTACATGGAATTACGCCAGAGAGGTGAGAAATTATGCCTTTGGTCGGATGAAAATGTTAGAGGGTAATTCTACCAAAACTGTCGCATTTCCAGTATATGAAATTCGAAAAATAAAAGTTGAATTTCTTAATTTTTTTTGATTGAAATCTAAAATGTATACGTTCGAGACACCATTTTTTGTATTTGGCTCAGTTCATAGCCCCCAGAGGAGGGTGTGGGGCGATTCAAATTTTTGGTATCCACTACTATGGAAAATCTATAATCGTGGGTTCCATGACCATAGAATTTCCTTTGTGTGGTCTTTAGTTCCATCGTAGTGGCACCTAATTCATTGAAGGGGTCAAGCCCACTGGATGCAGAATGAATTATACTATTTACATGTTCAAAGTTCTCACGTTGCGGAAAAAAAATCCTTCGTCGTGGATGCAAAAATCATCTTCGCCACGACGAAGGAAATGAAAGTAGTAGCCACGACGTAAGAAAAATCTTGAATATTTCCCATTTTTTCAATTGCGAATTGATTTTAAAGTGCATTGTGATGAATTTGTGTTGATATACTTGCTTGTGGAATATATTTTTCTTATTTATAGCTCAATACCATAAGCACAATTCGAAAAATTGATAGCCACGACGATGGAATGTAAAAATTGTAAACACAAGAATTTTCACAAATTTTCATTTCAAGATTGACCAAGTAGTCAGGAATTTAAAATTCAACCGATAAAGGTTGTTCCTATTACACCCCTGAATCAGTATTGCGATTGAAAAAAATTAAATACGAAGTAACAGAGCCAGAAAAAATTAATGAAATTTCGCCACGACGATGGAACAAAAACCTAGTAACAGAGTTTTGGCTTCGTCTTGAGGTCACCCAGTGCCCTTCTGGCGACCCTCGGAGAGGTCAACGTGTACCCCAACACTCTACCAATATCATGTTTTTAAAATTTTTCAAAAATATCAATTATCTTCAGTGCTAGGGGTAAGTAAAGTTGAAAACCATGAGTGGTAACAGCCACGACGATGGAACTTTTGACCATTAAAATTTATGCAGGGGGTGGTGGGGGAGGGGAAAAATTATTTTTTTCGCTGGAAAAGGTGGGGGAGATGATATCCAATAAAACAATGCAAAAAAAAGCACTCTAGCGCATTTAGTACTCGAGAAATTTATAAGTAACTTAAATGCGACAGTTTTGGTAGAATTACCCTAGAACAGAAATATAAAATGAACAAATCGTGAACCTTTCTTTGAACCTTTCACAAATCTTCCTGTTACCGATTTCCACCAAAAATTTTGAGAAAAGTTTCGGGCCTGGGAAAATTTCTTGGAAATGAAAACATTTTAAGAAAAAATTAGGCATTGAAAAACTTTTAGAAAAATTTAATATTTCAATGTCGTGTCTTAAAAAACAACCAAAAACCATCTATTTTGAATAGGTACCAAAATTTTTTTAACTCTGCCAACTATTTTGTTTGTGTTCCCTTATTTTTTTCAACTCTGAAATATTCCTCAAACTCTGTCGGTAATGCTGGTAAAAATGGACCAAAGTACAAAAGTGCATAATATTGGTTGGAATCGTCTCACAAAGACGAATTCAACAATATATTTACTTTCGAATTTTGCACCATTACTTGAAAATTTGCGAAAACCCAACTTCAATGATTTTGTAATAGTACTCCAATGATTCAGAAAATCAGGTGTAACAGGTGAAGAATTTGCAAAAATTCAAATGTACGATAAAATACAGTAGGATTTGTCTCGGCGCGGTGTGAGATTGAGTATCGAGTACCTATCGAATATCAAGTACCTATCGTCAAAATTAGAGTCAGAGTCATAGTCAGGTGTCAGTAACGATTTCGAGTAAAAAAAATTCTGAGAAAAATTTCAAACTTGAAAATAAAACTTTGAGATATAAATTCAAGGTTGAAAAATTTTTTAGAAAAATTGAGATGACCATTGAGATAGAAGTCATTTTCACAAACCATCCCACGCTTTTTTCGAGCTTCCGAGGGTGAGGTGATTTTTGGGATGAAAATCACATTCTCTTATCATCCTCATAATTTTTCTGAACATAAAACGACCGTTGAGATGAAAATCATTTTCTCAAATCATTCGGCGATTTCCCCATTTCTTGGGAGTTGAAAAAATTTTGAAAAAAATACGGCGTTAAAAAAAGTTTTAGAAAAATTGAGATGACTTTTTAAGATGAAAATTATTCTCACAAATTGTCCTGTTACCGATCTTCACCAAAAATTTTGAGAAAATTTCTTGGGAAATGAAAATGTTGAGAAAAAATTCGACGTTGAAAATACTTTTGAAAAAATGAGTATTATTTACGTCGTTTCTCAAAAAGCGACACAAAACGTGAGATGACCTCTGAGATGAAAATCATTTTCAAAAACTATGCCATGAATTTTCCGAGAGTAAGATGATCTTTGAGATAGCTGGAGGTTAGAAGCTAGAGACTAGAGACCAGAAACTTAAAACTTGAAACTTGAAACTTGGAATTTGAAATTTGGTCTTGGAACTTGGAACTTGAAACTTATACAGAAGATGGCATGTGCTACCTCGCATATCATTGAAAAGAACAAAAGTTAGGTTTCATTTCATAAAGGATGGGAAAATTTGTTCATTTCAATTAAATTCATTCAGCGCAATTACGGGTATCCTTTTTCACTAGTCTGGCTAGTCTGGCGTAATTATACATAGGTACCGATGTAATTCCGCCAATCGCCGCAATTGCAGAGCTCCCCCAAAATCCGGACTCCAAGCTCTTGAAAACATTACACATGAAAAACCACGATATATTTTTACAGTTTTTTTTTTTCATATTTCAAGGGTTTAGGGGGTAAAAGGTGTGGCTAAAATTCAATAATTCTTATCATTAAAGAAATTCCAAGTTAATTTCAACGAATCAAAAATCCTTACAAGTGAGTGCGCGAGGTGTGACACGCCAAAATAAATTTTTGACATGGATATGTCTTAGGGGTGGGGGTCAAAAATTTGAAAAGCGTTACGTTACGTTACTTTACGGTAGATCAAGACATAATGACATTATGTTAGACTTGAAAAAACTTGGAAAATTTATTTCAGATGAAGACATAATGATATTACACATGGATATGTCTTTGGGGGGGGGGGGGGTTGAAAATTTTGAAAAGTGTTACGTTACGGTAGATCAAAGACATAATGACATTATGTTAGACTTGAAAAAACTTGGAAAATTTATTTCAGATGAAGACTGTAGTGTGAAAGAATCTAGGTAGGTATGAGTGAAAAACTGAAATTTCCCCTCGGCCGGTTTTGATTTCCCCCTCCGATGAGATAAGAGTAATGAACGAGTACAGAGAGCAAGTGAGCTCGGTCTGTCGTTTTGTAGCACTGTTAGGTGTATGTTGTTTTTAATTTCCATGTATGTATGTACGTTTTGAAGTTATTCATGTATGATTTTGTATGAAAGTCATGGCCACGTTTTGGCGAGTTTTTGTGAAGATTTTTTGAGACATGTTTTACTGTGTGATTTTTTACCGGAATGTATAAATAGAGAAAGTTTTAATTCCTTTGGAATTCGGTCGTTTTTATTGTGTTGTTTTTCGAGTAATTGCAAAACATGAGGTACCGGCTGAGTAGCACGTTGGTTCCAGCAGTGAAGATGGCTGAGTAAACTTTCAAAGGTAAAGATAGGATATAATAGTTGAAATTTGTATTATGGGTTGAAGTAAAAGGTGTATTTCTAGCGTTTAGCTTCGCCCCAAGATCGTGTTTTGGCATAGGGCATTTTTAGTAGGGTTTTTACCTTTTTTGGTAGCCTAGATAGGTTAGCCTAGCTAGGCTATTTTTTATGCCGAAGTGTGCCTTTATGGTGACGGCCTGCCTACAACTAGGTACCTATCTCGTGGCGTTAGGCCTTTCTCATTTTGGGATATTTTTACCCGGGAGAAACGTAGATAGGTATTTAGAAATAGGTATGGCAGCTTCGTGCTGTCTGCGTACGTATGTGGAGAATGAAAAGGATATTCGTATTCGATGCCTCTTTTTATCTCTCCTCATATTTGTAAAAATTATTTTTTGTTTTTCTCTTTTCTTTTGAATGGTTCGTTTTTTTCGTTCCTGAGTTTTCCTTATGTGGTCAACGCCTTTTTGTGTGTTTTTCCACGTCTAAAAGCTCTCCTAGCCGGCCGAGCAGAATTAAACACTCATTGAGAAATTTGAGTTGTTTAATTCTTCCTTTTTGGTTTACCCCCTTTACCAGGTAACACACCACAAGACATAATGATATGTTAGTGTTGATGGAAACTGGAATCTCTATCTTGAGTGGGTGTGGGTCTTGTTATTCTAGGATCATGTATAATCGAATATAGCAATATCCCAAGAATGATGCTAAACTTAGATCAAGACATAGTGACATTATGTTAGACTTGAAATTTAAGAGCATTGATATTTTAAAAAAATGTCATGAATTTAGGTTTATTTGAACCTTTTATTTGGACATATCCATGTTCTAAGGTTTTTACCCTAAAGGAAAAAGTGCGTTAATTTTTTTTTACAGGCTTGTAGAGCATCACAAGAAACTTCTACAGCCAAAATTTTAGCATCCAAAGTTGACTTGGAGAGAGTTATGGGGGCTTGAATTTCGAAAAATCACCGAAAAAATTACAAAAATCCAATGTAAGAAATGGAAAAATTGAAATAACTTCGCAACTTATGGCGTTTAGGACGTAATTTTTTTTATCACGAACTAACCTCGCCATAAGCCGCCATCTGCAGAAGGAGTAGTTGCCAGGATCCGCGTGTAACACCTCTGGGTGAATTTTCACTCATACCTCATTAGGCGATTTTTCGAAATTCAAACCCCATAACTCCCCCTCCCCAAGTCAACTTCAGGGGTTAAAATTTTGTGATGCTCTACAAGGCTGTATACGATTTTTTTTTTGGCGTGTCACTCCTCGACCTCATGCACTTCCCTTGTTAGCTCTGGTTTGAAATTCTCAAGCCTTAGAATGTTAATATATTGTGCAAGAGGGTGTGAAGCTGCATGAAGACAGCCTTATCGAAACTCTTCCTAAACCATTCATTTATTTTAGTTATTTTTTAGTTTCCCTACTCTCTCATTCTGAATCAGTGAAAAGTCACTGATAAATAGTCAGAATTGCAGCACAGGAAAAATCAGCAAAATTCACTAATTTTCAACAAATTTTTGCTGATTTTTCGTCAGTGATTTTTCTCACTGATTTTCTCCTGTGCTGCAATTCCGACTGTTTCTCGGTGATTTTCGATAAATTTCACTGATTTATAATTGAGAGAGTAGTGCACCCTTGGCTATAAGAGTTTTCTCCTTATTTCCAGATTTAAAAAAAAAATCGCCCCTCCATCGAAAACTTATAAAAGTCAATAAACCAGAGACTTTAAGTACCTTTAAATATATAGGTATTTGATGCTATGTGAATAGCAAACGATGCTTTCTATTGATATTTCATTATAAATGTGCGTTATTTGGAAACAGCTAAGTCTGGAGGTACATTAAGAAGATGAATATTTGAGGAAAAGACTGTATAAAAACGGTATTTAATTTTATTCGTAAAAGAAGACTATTATTTACTCACTATTTAAGTGGAGTTTAGACCTGCCTTAGCCTAGCGGTACGGAGTGAAATCAGTAAAAGTACGAAGAAAAAAAAAAGCTTTCTGCTGAATAAAACATTACAGAGGTCCTTTATCATTGGTCAGAGTAGAAACAGCTAACGGCTACGTGTCTTAACTCGCCATTTATTTAGTAGAACCACGAACGGGGAAGGAAAAAAAAGGGAAAATGTGTTAAAACTTATTTGAAATTCGTTCGAGCCATTTATTTGTGCTTTCAGCAGTTTCTCTTATTTCACAGACTGACACAGTAGCAGTAATAAATGGACCAGCAAATACTTCGATACATAACAGTAGTAAAGTTTAAAATAAATTTACTGATATAAAAGTGTCTTGACTTTGTAAAGATTTTTCTTGTATGGGAAAAATAGCATGTATTGTTGTTCCATTTTCGAAAGAGTTAGAGGAATTGGACAGCGATTATGTTTGTACTTTTTTTCTAACCTCATTCTATCTACTGCAAGACAAATGTCCTAGTAAGGGTAATGATTACAGCATTACAACGGTATTTTATGTACGTACTACGTACTTGCTACTTACACGACGAAAAATAAGGAAGAAATAAACTTACAAAATGTGGGCAAAATATAAAACAAAACGGTTTGCGAATAATTGAAGGGAGAATCTTTAATTTGATATGATATTAAGTCTCATTGGATGGTGAAAATTTAATGGCGGGTCGAAGATGTCAGACTGGCGAGAATGAGTTACAATTGTAAACAATGTAATTTGTCGTTGAAGACAAAATTAACCGTAGCTCTCGCCAAGAATTTACCACTAACCTTCTTCATATAATCCATCTTCTCATTTTGGGCTCGATGTAACCTTAAATTAAATTAATGATGTTTTCCACACCTTGTAATGTTGCTTTTGAAATATTTGCTAGTTTTAATTCACTTCAGCACGTAACAGAGAGCTTCGTTTGTTTGCGCTTTGCGACGATATTTTTTACAATTTTCTTCATTTAATCGTCGTTTGGTTTTATTGCATGGTTTGATAAAAGACGCCGCCCGCAGAAGCAGATGTTTGAACGAATGGTAATAATTTATACAATATCAACGTTGACTAAGTTTCTGGCTGACAGTTTGGTGATTCGAAAAGACATTCGAGATTAATGAAGAAATATTTCAATCCAACGTGATGAATATTTTTTCTTTTCTCCAACTTCGTCCCTAAAATACGATGCAAATTTTAATTCGCGTTAAGTACTTAACTTTTACCATTTTGAAGAAATACGTGTTGAAAATTTATAAAAATTGGTTCGTTTTTTACTCTTCAATTAACGAGGTTCCAAATTGAAATAAGTACTTACCAGATATAAATTTACGTAGGATATAATTGGATTAAAAAATACGAATAGGTACGTGGGTATATTGGCACCAGACGTAGTTAACTTAATGAGAATTTTGGGTTCAAATCCAAAGGGAAAATTGTTAAGAAAAATATTACGTGCATCGGAGTAGATATTTCAGAGGTAGCTGGGTACTTATAAATTTGAATGAAATACCAATGGAAATAAATGTAATATGACGAATTAACAAAAACCCATGGTTTAAGAGTCGAACTGGCTACTGCTTGAGTAAACATCAAAAATCAAAAATTTCTCGTATGTTACCAGCAAATGAAATAACATTTGAAATTAAAAAGAAAAAGAAAAAAACTAGAATATTAAATTAGCTGACCCTTTTATACCCAATGGTAAAATATCGACGAAGAATTTTTTTCAAGTCCTCGCTTTAGGCCACCAGTTAAATAAATTACCGCGTGCTCGATACAAAAAGGAGAACTTTATTAATTTATGGGCTATTATCAGCGTTGACTTTATTCGTCATATCATTTTCCTTTGCAGCAGTATAATTTTTATAACATATAAAGAAGTGAGTACTTATAAGTAAAGTACCCTCTTATAGTCATTGGAGGGGAGGGGATCGGTTTGCACTTTTTTTCGAAAATTGAAAGTAATAGTCAGAAATTGCGTTCAAACCTTGGTTAAAATTTTATCCCTATGACTTAACCTTACCCTTGTCGACTGTACTTATTCTAAATAGGTATTTTGAAAAATTGAATAAAATTAGAAAAATTTGTCAAAAATGACATTTAGCTATTAAGTGAAACACTTGAGTAAATGTTTTCTAGGTACCTACTTAAAAATATCATTGTATCCCACTTTTCAACGTTAGGTACCCATTTTTTAAAATGTTCTTTGAAAAAATCAATTTTTTGTCTTTTTTTAATATTTTTTGTTAAAAATAGATTTTTTTAAAATGGTTTTGAAATGGGTAGATACCTTTACACCGAAAAAATTATCGACGACGATTTTTCACCATCCCCTAAATTTTGGAAAAACAGTAAGTACATAGGTACATAGGTGGGTCATTCTAAAATTTCGCAGAAATTCGTTTAGGAATTTTTAAAAATTTTTAAACATTTTTTTCTGAAAAATTTTGATCAGAGTCGTTAATACTAGTGTGCCAGATAACATTCACATGCTCACACAACTGGAAAACAAAAATAGATTTTCCCCATGTAATTTAAATGGGGAATGCCACGACGAGGACATCCACGACGAAGGACAAAATTGTAGAAATGTCCAAATTGTAAGAAAATAATGCGTTTTGAGGAAAAACCAACTATTGCATCGAAAACTGGTTCACCTTCTTATTTTGAGGCAGCTTTGAAAAAAATGAAAAATTGAGGTATAGCCTCACAATGAAGAGCCACGACGAGGACATTTCTGTGTGCCGAATTATAAATTTGGAAACATTTTTCACGAAATCGTTATTATTATGAGCACTGAAGTCAAATCTACAGCTGGACAGTAATTTTATGATGTCAAGGTATCGACTCGACCAATTGTTGTATTCTAAAATAACTAACTGTCTCTCTCAGCCTTTCGAGAAAAAAAGCCACGACGAAGGACCAAAAATTCCGTACGCTACTTTGAGCTTTTAAAAATGTGCTTCATCGACTTTGAAATATGTTTTAAACGTCATAATAAGTAATATGGGACCTCTCTGCATTAAGTTGGTGCAATAGTTCAGCTTGGAAAGTTGCGATAGGAGAGAACAGAAGTATTTTGACTTCAGCGCGAAATCAAGTACAGGCCACGACGAGGACATTTGGACTACTTTTTTAGCCCCCTCGGGGACAGGAATATTTTTTGCTCCATTATTTTCGCAGGAATATGTAGGGGGGATGATTATCTATCTATACATTCCAACCGCATTGTTCCAGCATGTATATTTCCTGAGATAATTACTCCGTACAGAGTTTTCTGCGAAAATTTAGAATCACCCAGGTACAAATATTAAATTTTCAAACTTTTTTAGAGTGGTGGGAGGTTTTTTATGTTTTTGAAAATTTAGAATAGGGTATTTTTAGGACCCTATTAACAAGATTCGAATTTTGATATTTTGAGAATTTCTGAAGTAAAAATTTTCGATTTGCAACCTTTTTTTGCGACTAAATGCAATTTTCTGGTATCAATGAACCCAAAATTGGGAAATCTGGAAGGGTTTTAAAAAGTCATAAATATGAGTATGACCCTACAAGTTATTTGAAAATAAATTTAATCCATTAAAATAATTTTAGTAATAGGCGTGGTTGAATCGAAATTTTTTATTTGCGAAAAATGTTCGTATCAATTTTTGAAATATTCGAGAAGATTAATCCGAAGGAAATTCAAATTAAATTTTCAATAATTCGTGATTTGAAAATTCGAATGGCTCGTGTTTGTGATTCAAATGTTTCTTTTTTGCACTCTTTCATTATTGTTGTTTTTTTTGAAAATTTTACATTTTAAATTGAAAAAAAATCAAAAAAATCCATCTGAGTTTAATTTTTAATTTTTAGACTTCAATGATGGGTATGTTAAGTATACCTACTATGAGGTCTTTTTTCAAGTTTTCTCATAAAACAACTTGACAAAGCTTTAAATATTAAAAAAACTAACAAAAATGTGACTTAAAATCTGAATTCGGGTAAATTTTCCTGGAAAAAATTTTAAAATCTGAAAGTTGGCACTCCTACCCAAGAATGTGAATTTGAACTCAAAATTACGAATTTTGAAAAATTGTGCTTCAATTGCTCAAATAGGTTACTAACATGGGTAATTCGCGATTATATGTGTACGTCCAAATCAAAAGGGCCCATTTGGCCGATTGAGTTGAGACCAGATCTGTAAACTAGATAAAATTTTCAACAAAATAAGCCATAGAAGAGCTTTTTTTGTTGAAAACTACTTTTTACGAATTTTTGAAATTGAAAGTTTAAAAACAGTGATTTTGAGAAAAATGCGTTTAAAGTTTTTGTAAGTACGTATAAAAAGGGTGAAATTTAAAAAATATCATTCCAGTTGTTACAACCTCGATACATATTATTGTAAACCACCAATCCATCTAGCCAAGTAGTTTAGAACAGCTGAAATGACCAAGATAGACAATTTCTGTACCACCGTCTGAATGGGCCCTTTACCAGAAATGCTGAAAGGAAGCGAGATCTCAACTCGGGACAAAGGGGAGGTGAAAGAGAAAGGTTCAATGTATACAAAACGCAAAAAATCCGAAAATTGATTTTTTGATCCCAGTCACGAAAAATCGCTATAACTCAGAAATTTGTGACGGGCCAAATGGGCCCCTTTGATTTGGACGTATACGTATATTGCTAAAGTTCATGTGAGTCATTTTTATGGACTTTTTTCCAGCACTGGAAAATTCAAACATTTTCTAGAGGCTCCGAAACGTTTTGAAACCGCTTCCAATCGATTTAGCAAGTTGAATATTGGGTATATACTAAATTTTAGCTTTTTTCGTTGATTGTATCAAATTTTCATATTTTGCAGGGGGATGAGGTAATTTTGAAATTTCAAAAATTCGTCAAAATTTGATAAATGAAAACTTCAGCACCTAAAATTTGGATATGAGGTTATTTTATGATGTAAAAATTAATCTTCTCGAGAACCACTCTCACGTAAAATTCGACTTTTTCTTAATATTTTATATATTTTGAGCAATTCTTAAATTTTTTCTTTGCGTTTTCTTAGTCTAACAAATGTCAATTAATCAGATGCAAAATCTAATTATGTCAGTGTCTCATTTATGGATTTAATTTTTTGAGTTCAATTTTTATTGAACTTCTCTTTGATCTCTCTCCCCCCTCAATGGCATGTCGCAATTGAAATATTATATAAATATAGGTATACTTAATATATCACTTGTAATATTTTCGACGGCGAAGAGTCCAAATTTCAACTATTTTTTCTGGATTCAACCCCCTTAACCTCTTGAATTCCAAAAAATTTGAAAGAAAAACAAAAATGTACTTGAACTATCGTTTATAATGTTTTTAAATACGAGTAAAATTTTGACTCTATTTTTGAGCTCAAGAGAGTCTAATTCAAGAACTAAATTCTAAATTCGAATTCTAAGCCATTGAAACATTTCAAACGATAGGCCAACGATATTTTTGCTTTTTTTGCAGTGGTTGGAAAAATTTTCAATTTTCGACTTTGAGGAAACTGATTGCTAATTTCATAAACTCAAACTGTTTTACAGCTATTTTGAGTTATTGAAGTTAAAATTCCTGGGAGCACGGAAACGGTCTTTTCGACCCATTTCTTTTCATCTACGAATTTCGATACAGTTTACAGACATCCGTCATTTTAATTATGGCTCAAGATCGAAATAGATCTTCACGACAACAAAAACCAAGCCAATTTGAACTTTTGATACGAAAATTTCTTCATCACTTGAAACAGTACTTGATGGTAAAAAGATGTTGAAAACTCCGTAAATGTTGAAGTTTATTTTGGTAACTTGAAAAATTGAAATTAAAACGAGAGGTGAAAGAATGTCGAGCATTAGGCGGCAATATTTTACAGTAGATGAATTGATAAGCCCTTGAGGAGGTTTGAGGTTTTTCAATGATGGGTTTACGGGCTATATATTAATAGATGCGGTACCTTATAGCGACGTTGAAATATTCAAAATACCTATACGATGAATTTAATACGTAGATTGGTTTTGGTAGTTTTAAAGCGTGAATCTATATCGCGCAGATGATTCCGCCATTTATAAAAATTATAACGGGGCGCGCGTGTAAATTGCCGAAGAAAACACAATTTACCGAACCTATGGGATTAATCTTGTAACAACAATTTAACAACAAAAGTTACCTACATGCAAATGATTCCCACAGGATTTACCTGTCATTTGAATCGTTTTTATGCTTTCGTAACTATGATGGATTTTATTTACCCGGCTGTATGGTTATATTTTAAACCACGCGAGGCGAGATATCCGACATGCGACAAAAATCGCAATACCGTTTATGGAATAAGGAAATTTAAAAGCATTTAAAAATATGAAAAATAAACTAAGTATTCGTGAAACGCCTAGCGCGAGATGCGAGCTTTTAAAAAAATTCTTCAACGAGATTTTTTCCTCCCAACTTCGGCATATTAATCTTATTTGTAAAACTGAATTTAACCATGGCAGGGGTTCGCGTTCAAGATTAAGTACATACTAACGCCGAACGAAAAGCATATTAAAATAAAAATACTGTCACATTAGCGCAAAAATCGCATATACTCAACTAGCTACCGCGTATGCTTCCACTGCGTACTTGAAAATGAAAACTACTTAAGTATTTTTTTTTTCTACGCCGGTATGATTTTTTAATACTTACACTTTTGAACGCAAAACAAACCGAGTGATTTATTGAATATGCTTTCACAGTGACTCTAGTGTAGCTTCTACGTTTCAACACTTTTGTTAAATTAATGCTGTTTTAAAGTTTTCGCAGGGGAAAAAATTGAAAAGTTTATTTTAAAAAAACACTCCGTCGAGTTATTCGCAAATTCATCTATGTCTTAATAGCGATTCGTGATTAATGTTTTTTTTTGGCTTTTGGCTTTAGATATGCTAGAGCAAGATATTTTTTGTGGTACAGTCGCATTATAGTAATTATCATATAAAGTACAAATATTTAAATTTATATCTCGATGTTGGCTTCACGGGGGTTGAAAGTTGACTGAAAAACGACGCTTTAATGTTACTTTTCAAGCGTATTATGTAGGTAAGTACTTAATATACCGACTGTAACCTCGTAAGATTACCTCTTCCTGCCTGCAGTAGTATAGGCAACCCACGCTGAGGTTATGTTTCTATGCATGTTTGACCTCGAAGGTGCTAAATTATTACCTATAAGACTGTGCAAAAAAATGTAAACTAAAAATATTAACCGACAGCTCAAAAGCTTTCCTTGCTGAAATCAAAGCCCAAAATCGATGCGTGGCTTTCATGAATTTTTTTGAAATTTTTTTGAAAAGGTAGTTCCAAATAAAAATAATAAAATTTTTCTGCCCTCAGATTTTTAAAATGTTTGTAAAGTACCTATATTGGGTGCTAAAAATGTAAAAATTGTGATTTTTTCGTTTGAAAGAAAAGTTATTTTTTTAAAAAAACGAAATTATAAAAAATGTTGGAAAATGTTCAAAAATTATACATAACAAGTGTAATAGAAATGCAAAGAAAATATACATAAATATTCCAAAATCAAAAATATGCAAATTTGGAATGTAGTAGAAAAAACATATCCTGAATTTTGACGAAAATTGGTATGTAGTTTACTTTGAGTGGAGGTCTATCAAAATTTTTAAGCTCTCTTGCTCGAAGGAAATAGAAAGGCCCTCGTATGAGGAAAACTCGCGCCACCTGTGGGAACTTCTGGCACCCCCTAAAAACTGACAAGAGAATTGAAAAGTTGCAGATCACAAATTTGTAGTTCTTCTGATTTTTACCAAAGTTTAATTGCTCAATCAAATTTACCTCGAAATCGGCACAAAAAATCTTTTGTCGCATAAAATAATTTTTGATTTCCTTACTCAATTTTCGAAAAAATTTTGTTGGCAATCCTGCGAAAAAAAATTTATTTTAATGATCAGAAAAATGTTGACTTTATTTTTTTTAATTTCAATCCATCCAATGAACGACTTAAATATTTTATAAAATTACGTTGATCAAAATGAAGTTGTCAGCACTGTCATGAAAATTTTTGAATAATCGAGGTTAAAAAATTTTTTATTCGATTTTGAGGTGTGTGAATGAGTGAGTGAATGATATGAATAAGGGTAAGGTGCCCCATTATCGCCCACTTTTTTTTGAAGTCTCACCATTTCAAAAGTTTAAGGGCTGGAAATGTCATTGATGGCTTAATGGATACCTACATCCTTCCCCTACAATTGTGGAAAAACCCGGGGCCATCCGTTAAAATTTAGTATTTTTTAGGAATTTTTTTCTGAAACATGTCAAAACGCAAGGTCGAAATTTTGGGTTCCCAATATCGACTACCGACTGATTTTGTCCGCTATGAACGGAATCTACCGGAAAATATTTTTTTGTGTTTCTCTTTCACAGATGAACAATTTGAGACCAAAATGACAACCCTACGACCAAAATTCGAGAAAATTGAAAAAAACAAAATCACTTAAAAACAACAAATTACATTAGATTATAGGTGGTCGATAAAGGGACACACCATAAAAATGAACTTTGAGTGAATTTCTTTTTTACTTAAAGTTGTAATTATTAAAATGCGATGATTACATCAGAAACTTTGAACTTTCTCAATCACAAAAACACTAGAAACATTTAATTCGATAATTTAAAGAAAAAATTCCAAGGCGTACAAGCAATTGCTAAAAAAAGTTTTTGGCCTTCCAACTTCTTCTTTTCTATTTTTCTCCGCGAATTTTGGCGTTCAGGATGTCGGAGTGGTCTTATTTTTCCGGATTTTCGATGAAGAATATGAAAAAAAAATTTTCGGCTCGCTGTCGCCCATAGCGCCGGAGATAGACGAGGTGGTCGACATTGGGCACTAGGCGATAATGGGGCACGTAAAATCTTCAAATTCTTGGTCTGCAACATTTTAAATCGAATCTTTTTAGAGGATGCCCAAGGTTTTCAGTACTCTCTCATTTCGAATCAGTGAAAAATCACTGATAAAACAATCAAAATTGCAGCACAGGAGAAATCAGTGAAATTCACTGATTTTCAGCGATTTTTCACTGGTTATTCAAAGAATTTCACAGATTTTTCAGTAAATTTCATAAATTTCGCCGAGTTTTCTGTAAATTTTCACTAATTTCCAGTGATTTTCTTTCACTGACTTGCTTTAAGTGAAAAAATGTTCACTGATTTATTACTGTGCTGCAATTCTGACTGGTTTTCAGTGATTTTTGAAAAATTTCACTGATTCAGAAAAAAGAGAGTAGGTGACACTACACAAAAATATCATCTGAACTACCTACGGACTACGAAGGAGACCTAATATGAAAATAAGAACTCAATTTTTTCATTTTTGTTCGCAATATCTGCTCTTCTCATTACGAATCAGTGAAAAGTCACTAATAAACAGTCAGAATTGCAGCAAATGAGCACAGGTCTGATTTTCAGTGATTTTTCACTAATTATTCAAAGAATTTCACAGAGTTTTTACAGAATTTCATAAATATCACTGAGTTTTCAGTGAATTTTCACTTATTTCCAGTGATTTTCTTTTACCTACTTGCTTTCAGTGAAAAAAATTTTACTAATTTATAACTGTGCTGCAATTCTGGCTGTTTTTCAGTGTTTTCTGATAAATTTCACTGATTCAAACATGAGAGCAGTATAAAAGGCTAAAGAAACTACGAAATCGCGATAATTCTAATAATCACTGGTAGGTTCCTCTTCATGAATATACGCCAATTTCCTTTAGAAAACCTTGACTGTTTCCCTAGGATGGGACAAACTTGCCCAGAAATGGCAGAAACCCGCCTTTTTTTTCTTTTTTTAACTGGTCTAGCTCTTCTCGTTTAAGCAGAGAAGTTCAAAAGTACTATCTCATCAATTTTCATCAAAATCCAGAATTTTTTAAATTCAATGAAAAAAAATAATAATAAATTTATTTTGCAGCGTTGCCAATTTTCTGTATATTTTTTTTGTTATCGTCATTTCACCAAATAAGTTTTTAAAATACTCTAAAGAATGGGGCTGGATTCAAAGTTTTGAAATATTTCAAATTATTCATCAAAGTGTATTTCCCGACCTTTTGAATTCATTTTTTGAAAAATTTTTGAACCAAAATCCTAACGGAATGTTTGTACGGTAAAAGGAGTAAAATCGAAAGTTTGAAATTGAAAATTTTTCAACGTTACCAAATGAGGTACCGAAATTTATATTTTTTGATTATTCAAATTAAACCTCAGCCCTCCTTAATGCTTCTTTTGATTTTTTAAGTGAAATGACGATAAAAACAAATCGATGACGGAGGATGGTCAAAAAAATTACACAAGTTTTGTGTTGGAGCAAAATATTTTGAATCATGGAAATTGTTTTAGAGATTTGGTTAAATTTTGGATCTTGCTTTTTTATAGCATTATAGAAGTTTAACTACAATTGGAGCTTTTATTAATTTTCCAATACTGATTTAATTTTCTACTTTTTTAAAAATGACTAGAATTTAAAAACGTGAAGAACCAGTCTTCTTTTTATCTAAGCTAGAGGCCAAAGTTCTATCTCTGAAATTCCTAATCAACTGCTCTTGTTAATTTGGACAAAACTCAAGGTGTAGGTATGATTTTTTTTTACCTAGACTAATGTATACTTGGACTCAGGAGGGATTGCCTATTTACTGGGTTGGAGGAAGTAAGTAGGTGCATCACTTTCAGATAAGACATGTTTTAAAAACCGAAAACCTAAATCGTTACATTTTACAATGACCGCGTTTACCCATTAATTAAAAACGTAGTACCATAGATCAAATTATTAAAGCCGTTTACCTAAATATCTAAACATAAACAAAACCGATAGGTAATGAAATTTTGGGTAAAAATTTTCCATGACATTTCGAAACCTAAATTTGACTAAAGGTATAAAAAGTTTTTTAATTTGTCATCGCCTGTCACAATTCATCGTACATTGTTTGCTGTGAATAAATAATGATTGTATAGGTACCTTTCACTTTGAAATATTAAACGCGGGAATACATAAGCTAGAATTTCCTCACATTGTAAATAATTTGGGCTTAAACCGTAGAGAACAAATTTCAACCACCGAATCAAGCATAAAATCAAAACAAAAGACCTTCGAAATTAGAAATTCGTGAGTTACCTTTCGTTAAATGACATGTTTTCAAAGTAGGAAGCTATACTGATACTGTTGGGACTAGGAAAAGTTTGTCAATTTCTAAGCAAAAATATTTTTGATTAAATATCTACTAAAAACCAAAATGTCACGTAGGGTAGATAAGTATAGGTACCTTTTAATAATAGTAGGTTGAATGTAAAAATGGTTTAAAATTTCGACGAAAATGAGTTACAGACCATTAGATCTCAAAAATAGGTAGGTAGTCATACCTTCGTGTTTGGAAAAAATTTGTCCTAAAATTAAAAATAATGATCACTACGCAGATGTACGTAGAACGTTTTAAAGAAATGCATCTATCTACGAAAAACAGTATCTAGAATTTCTTTCGCCATAATTTACGAGTGAAAAGTGTCAGCAATTATGAGACAAGCGTAGAATAACCTCGGTGTATAGAATTAATTTGGAAAATACGAGCTAGTAGAGTGTCGAGTATCCGGTTGGTATTTATTTCTCGTTACATTGGTTGCGAAAATTCAAATGCCATAAATGCTGGTAATGGTTTCATAAAGAAATAAAGGCAACTTAAGAACAATAATGTGAAACGGTTTAATTTTCGCTTGACGCAACAATTCCTATAATCATTGTACACTTTAATGTTTCCTATTCGCTACTGTAAACCGCTCCCATGTTAAACGTTTAACGATTTAATTGTTGCAACTTTTATTAATGTTATTTATACGCCGAAATTTCGCAACAGGCGTAGACTTTGACTGGTATTCGTTTCGTTTCGGTATTAATTTCAACAGTCATTCGTTTCAGCTTTCCTGTATATTTCTGTGTTTATCCTTTTCTCGGTACGATGAGTTGTTTTTTTTATTCGTAAGTAAAATTTCTTCTTCGTCTGGGATTCGTGTTTTTATCTTATTGATGTTAAATGTTTTTAACGTGGGTGTTTTTAAGCTGGAGATTTATTCATAAAATTTTGATTAAAAATTTTTAGAGAAAAATCTTCAAATCGAGGGAGATATTTACCTAATTTTTTGTTGAAAATGATTAGATAGGTACCATATGAGGTAACCAAAACGAAGTGTTACGATAGCCATTTTTCCAGATTTTTTCATGTACCTATACGTTTGAATAATGGTCATTTTCTCAAAATGGCCTTAATATTCATGAAATTTAATTTTAATCACTCTTTAAATATTGTATGCTTTTTTTATTTATTTAAATTTTGAGGTTCTTATTCTTCAGCATTTTCATTCAAAATTTTGTCGGGATTTTTTAATTTAAATTTTATTGAAAAAATATATTTTTATTTTTCAATTTTTATAGGTATTTCAACTTTTAAATTGAAAACTTCAGGTTTAAATTTTACTATTTAAATTCAATTTTCTACTTTTTATTTATAATGTTTACATTCAACTTTCAACTTTTCTGAAATTATCAGATTTAAAAACTATTTGGCTTAAGGTATTTTCAATCAACATTTTCATACCTTTAATAATTGTGAGGTCGGATTCAACTTCAAGTGGGTATTCATTGGTAAACGAATGAAATGTTGAGACAAAAATACATAGATTGACTTCTAAAAAATTTTTATCGGTAATATATTCGATTTTTCATAAAATTTAAAACTTTGGAGCCTCCACCAAAATTTAAGTTTTCTCCAGAAAATTGGAATGGCTTCAGAAAGTACTGCAGTTGAGTTTGTCAGCTGAAATTTTAGTCGTAAGGTATCGTAAGTTTGAAATCCTTAATCGATAATAGTACGGGTGCCAGATTCTGTATCGTTTCAAAAATGTAAAAGTATGCAGCTGAAAAGATATAAAATTGTTGAGGTATATGATCGAGAGGAGACCTCTCCCCGACCCCAAACCTACCATCAAATTTTTGAGATCGAATTGCAAACTCATTTGCAATGGTTCTCAAAGATGTGAAAATTGCATCCCCATCTCGTATTCTTTTTTGGCCTCCATAAATTTGTAGAAAGGTCGTAACAGTACGTTTAACTGCTCAAATTACTCCTAATTGGCCTCTCCTAAAGTACCATCCAGCAACTTCCCCCACTTAGTGGTTTTCATTCAGTCAGAAATTCTCAAAGTTGAAATTTTGAAAGTGCTGCCTCATGAGTGAAAATTCAAACAAATTTCCTTACGTTGCGTTGGTAATAATGAAATTAAAAAATAGTTCAAATGAAAAAGTTCGGGAATTTTAGGAGGATTTCACATATGTATCGATTTTTTATCCTATCTTTGATAGGAGCTGAGTAATCGAGCAACTAACTTCAAAAATTGTGAATTGATATACCTCGTTGTAGAAAAAAATAGTAAAGTACAGAAAAAATCCCATTTCAAGGTTTTTTTGGTCTAATTAATTCAGGAAACTATACCAAACAACATGGTAAGACTTCCTGGCTTCCAAAGGTCACCAGAGACCCCTGAGGGGAGAGGAGGTCAAACTTCCCTAAAATGGGTTTTTTGCTTATAACTCGTGGCAGAAGCGTCGTCAGAGGAGCAGCCCTCCTCAAAAAAAGTTTTGACCCCCGCTTGCCTCCCTTCACCCCCCCCCCAAAAAAAAAATATGTTGTATTTATAAATTTACATTACACTTACATCAGATAGGGATTTTCAAAGCATTAAAACATGAAAAAATGTCTTTTTAGGGTATTAAAAATCCATTTTTTTTAAAGCTTCGCTCGGGCATACTTCAACAAAATTACAATTCTATGATCTATCTGAGACGAAAGTCCAGAACAAGGCTCCCTTCTTACCCCCTCCCCCTCCTCATTTTTAGCAGGTGAAAAAAGTCAGTCCCTCTTTTCCACTTCGAAAAAGCAAAAAAAGTTGTCCAACACACGGTCCCTTTTGTCCCCTCCCCCAATTTTCGATTATGACGACCCCCCTGAGGGTTGGGCAAAAACGATTATTTGAAAATAATCGACAATCGATTAATCGACAGGAAAAGTAATCGATCCTTCGATTAATCGATGAAAAAATAATCGCAGTAGAATGTTTGAGCGATTCTTTCTTTGATTTAGCGCCTACGCTGCCAACCGAAATTTCGAAAACTCCCTAAAATCGCTAAAATCCTCTTGGTCATTTATTAAAAATTCCTGGACTTTTTTTTACAATGGCATCACTTATAACATTACCTGCCACCTAATTCTGAAAAAGATGAAATAAAAATGTAAAATTGATCTAGGTATTTTCACTTCAAATTATATTGCACGTCCCTTTTTTATAAGTTTTTTGTAGACATCTTTATGAATTTTTACGACGAAGGTAGGCGAGAATTTAGAGTGCCATTTGGGGTATGGGAGGTACATAATTTGAATTTTAAAGATTTTTAGACATTTTTTTTTTTATTTTGTGTCAAAATTGTACAAAAATTTGAAAAAAAAAGAAACCCAGTACAAAAGTTTCAAAAAAAGGGGTCTTCGCCTTAAAAAATACGTTGTTTTGCTCATTTTTCATAATTTTTCTAAGCTCCTTAAAAAATTTTTTAAATGTGACGCGTCCAGCGATACCAGACCTAAAGTCGGAAATCAACTTTTCGAGCTTTCGCTAAAAATGTAAAAAGCTGTTTTTTATAAAAAGTAATAATTTTTTTATACAAATTTTAGACTCAGATGCTCCGCGAGGTCTCAAAATGATGAAAATTTGTCCCTCCATCCAATTAAGCAAAAAAATCGAAATCGATTTTTCCGACTTTAGGTCTGGTATCGCTAGATATGTCAGAAGTTTACTTCCTTTATCGTGCAAAAAACGCTATAACTCCAAAAGATTTAAACTTCGGATGGTGCGGAAGGTTTTAAAATGTGAGAAATTTACCCTTCTATCGAAATAGGCGAAAAAATCGAAATCGATTTTTCCGACTTTAGGTCTGGTATCGCTGGACGCGTCACAAATGTGAAATTCTTCAACAAATTTCCTTGAAATTGAGGAAAATGCATTGAAAGTCGAGGAATTCTGAAGTTCGTGAAAAATTGTAAGGAATTTGTTGAGGAATTTCACATTTTGAGAAAATATCGAAAAAAGCATGAAAAATCAGAAAAAATCACGCATTTTTCAGGTGAAAGCCTCAATTTTTTTCCTTAATTTTTTTCAAAACTTCCACACTGTGTCCTATTTTTCAATTTTTTTTTCTAATTTTTGTTCAGAAAACGGAAAGGTAAAAAACAATTGACGATGCGATTATTTGTACGGATTAATCAATTATTCGATGTCGGTGAAAAAATAATCGCACTTGGATTATTTTTGCGTCGATTAATCGATTATTTCAATCAAAACACTAAAAACTCGACGAAAACACCACTTTGGAAAAAAATTAGTTATGTACAATATACTTTTTGAAGGTCCCACCCCCAGTCGTGTCCTCGTGTCACAATTTAGAAAAATTAAAATAGTAATTTTCTTTTAATTTTTTTATCTCAAATTTTCATGATATGTACTACGTACTTTTTTGAATTCTGTTTTCTAGAAACCCCCAATCCTCATAAACCGCTCTTCGGTATTCGGATCAATATTTCCATCGTCGAAAAATAACGATTTAAGAAAAGCAATAATTCGATGAAAAATGCCCCTACGCTTTCATCGCCACGTATTAGCATCGCGTATCAAACCATAATTTCCATTTATTCCTTGCGAACATATTATAGGCAACTCATAAAACCAAAACACTCGAGTATTTTCATTACGCGAGAAAACACGGTAAAGACGCGGCGAATTTTGTTCAAAATGGGAATTCTACGTTCCTCAAGTTACCGATTACCGAGCTCCGAACACGAATATTAATTTTTTTATCAACTATAATATCAAATTATGGTCACATTCCACTCATTGCCAAGTTTTAAATAGCTCTCGGTGTTTAATCGCGAAGACGAGGAAATGGCGCGGGTAAATTTTACTAACAATACATATACGTAAGCGATGCTTTGTATTAGAGAGTAAAGTTCTCATAAAATATTTAATACTTGCGGTCCACCGTTTCGTTATCCCGTATGTTTTAATTAGTTCAACTCGGTAAACTTGATTTATCTGCTAACTCTTTTCCCTATATTTTCCAAGTATTCAGATCTGATATAGGTTTTCAAAGGGTAGAGAGATATTCTTAATTCGGAAATATTTCTTTTTCGATACATAGGCACGTGAATTAAACACGAGCTCGTACGGTTATCTCGCAAGGAAACCAATTAGTTGGTAAATTTATACGTTACAGTTGTAAAATTAATTACTTTTAACCGACTGATAAGTTGAACGTTACCTATGTTAGCGATTTAAATCGCAGAAAAACTTGGCACTAATTCAGATAGGTACGGTTCGGTTCGTATTCTCAAACACGTCTACGAGTAATTCTCAGATACATCTTTTAGCATTACCATTATACGTCTGTGTAGTACTTTTCAAAAGCTAAAATTGATACGTACATTTACGCTTGTTCGTATAACGAAGATGGAGAGAAAAACACAACACAAAACAAAAAAAAAGAAAGATTTATCTCTTTGAATAAAAAGAAAAACTCATCGGTGAACCTGCGAGATGTTTTGAAAATTTATCGCTGTACTTTAGGAAATTATTTTTTAAAATGAATTAATGTTCGAGAACAAGGGTATAAATCAAACAAATAAAAAAAGAGGTTTTTTTCAAATTGTACAGGCGAAATTGGATATTTAATGAGAAAATATTTCGCGGCGCGTAGGTATAAAACAAGAGTAAGATAGGTACCTAGCAGCTAGCTTTATGCAGAGAAGTAACTCTGGGTATCAGCCTCAGGTGTACGTCCTGAATGCTTAATTAAAGGCACCATCTCTACCACACAGTGACTCATACGCCGATAGAGCTATAGCTTTTACGAATATCATATAATCTTCGTTTAAATCCGTATAAAACGATATTTTATTAATTATTTAGTTTTCTTTGATGGTCGTCGTATAAATATAGAAAACCTAAATAGGATTATTAATGGTAAACTGGCGCGTGATTGTGGGTTGAATAAAAGTCGAAAATTCTACGCCCGACAGAAGAGGTAAAAAAGCTCGTAAAAAGGCTACGCAGACATGTGCCTACGTCTAGGTACTTTAATTAAAGAATTCATTGTTGCGTGAATATTTCAATATTAGTTGTAGTCGAAACTCTGTTTGATATAAGCCTGGTAGTCAACTCTGTTTGCTTTTATAGGTGCTTCCAATAATTGGTGTTTTGAAATTTTACAACATGCTTCGAGCCGGCGTCACGTGGAAAGGTCCGGAGACCATTGAATTATGATATAACGTTCGCGGCGGACGTGATCTGCCGCATCGCAAGATTCGAAAAAGAAGAAAATTCTATACCTCCGGCGAAAGTAGTGATTCCGATTACAGTTGTTCAGACAGTGACAGTCAAACCGAAATGATGGCTGCTATTGTTTGAAAAGTTTCCAATCGACTGACTGACTATGTTTAATATTTTCATTTATTTGTTACGTTGACTAAATGTTGAACTGTTTTGATAAATGTTTTTTTTCTGGTAGCTGTGTAATATTAAAAAAAAAAAGTACTTAGAGTAAAGTTTTAGTAGATATCCTACCTAAACTAATACGAAGTCATCGCTGTATGTTTTTTTAGGTGTGTAATATGACGAAACGGATAAAGTTTACCAAAGTATTCGCGGAAAGCTTTGTTTTTAAGAATAATTTCTCGTCGTTGGTCTGGTTCAGGGTTTTCTTCGAGTTTCGCATTTGTTAGCCTTTTTTTCCACGTTGGATAAAGTTATCTGACACAAGTACATATATGTTGAGTTTGGAAAAAAAGTGATCGAATGATGCTCGTAGGTAGTAGGCTATCTACAATACGCCGTTGCGAGAATCAAATTTCAATAATACAAGTTTTGTCGAATCCCTAGAGTAATTGATACGTTGTTTGGTACAGCAGTTGCAAGTTTTTCCTTATAGCCAAGAGGGGGATTCGAGTTTCCGATATTGGTATGTGCACGCTAGGTGCCTAAATTTAATTCTTAATTCCAACAACACCACCGAAGATAATGATTTCGTTGTAAACTGAAACCATATCGTATGATTTTTGCAATCAGCATAATAGGAGATAGGTACCTTGTTATCGAACGAATGTTTTTGGTAGGGAAAAAGTTGTATTTGTTCGTGGTTCGTTATTTGATGAGTATTTTTCCAAAAGGAAAAGGGGTTTTTCGAAATTGAGCTTTCGCAGAATTCAACATTTGTATAAGGATGTGCTCTGTGCTGCATCTTATGCAATATAAGTTACGGATCATAATTATTTTTCGGAATTTCGGAGTTATTTTTTAATAAAAACGAGAAAAATCGATTTTCTAAAACGTAAATACTACTACTTAAACTAGAAAAATTTGAAAAAATTTCTATTCGAGTTCATCTTGTACAGAGTTCCACTGCTGCTTGAAGTAAATACTGTGGTAAGTCGGATTTTTTTCGAAAATTTGTAAGCGAGTAGGTACATTGAAAAAAGGTTGTAAAATGACGTCAAAAAAAGTGGTAAAAATATCAGAACTCTCGCTTAAATCCACATAACTCAGGGGTTCAAAATTCTAAAATTGGAAAAATTGAAAAAATTCTATTTTTTTCTTTTGTTAATAGTTAGTCGCGTCTATTATGATTATTAAACAAAAAAAAATCCTTGATTTTTGTTACTTAACACTTTATATTTCAAGGTATTTCGGGATTGAATCTTAAAACTGGTGAGGTAGGTACATGAAATTTTTTGATACCAGGGGTTTGGTTTTTACTCTAGGTAAAAATAAGGTGACCAACGACACAATTTTCTTTTTTCAAGATTCTCAAATTGCCGAGAATTAGTCAAATTGCATGATAATGTAATTTAATGGTAACCCCTCCCCCTCTCACGCCATTGAAAAACTTTTTTTATTGTTATAATGGGACTATCAACAAAAAAGAAAAAAAAATGAAAAATTCTCATTTCGACTTTATGAAAATTTCAAAATATTGATTGAAAATGCTAACACATTTTTTTTAGGTCGAGGTACAACTTTTTGCACGCCCTCTAGCTCTTACAACTTCTGATAAAAATCAAAAAACGCCCGTTACTTCGCACATTTTTTTTGAATTTTCAGAAATTTTGAACAAACCTAGAACTGAAATTTTTTGGTCAATTTTATTTTCACCATAGGTTTTCTATATTTTTTCTACCTCTCCTGAAAGTTTCATTTAAATTGGTCGAAGGGTGTCAAAAAATTGACTTTCAAAATAAAATCGAGGAAAACATGCTGAAAACATTGAAAAAAAAATTCAAAAACGTGACGTTTTTATTATGTTTTATTTTCTGATCTAAAAAAAGGCATTGTACGAAAAAATGTATGTACAAAAATCATAAAGCATAAAATTTTCCTGCGAGCTTTCCATATACCCAAGCTTAAAGTTCGTGCACTTTTTTAAATTAAACGTTTAAAAATTTTAAGCAGCACAGAAACAAATCACTTAGGTAATCGTTTTCCATCAAATTTTCATAACAGCCCCCCCCCCCCCTTACCTTCTCTATCACCCTCGAAAATTTCAAATCAAATTTTAAAGAACTTAGGGGGAAAATGTGAATACCTATTCGTAATTTTTAGACGGGTCTGTATGGATAGGTAACTCATAGAGATATCTACCTACATAAAATTTTATCAAAAATTTCAATTCGAAAAATTTTATTTTCGACTAATTTTGAGTCACGTAATTTCTTTCTTCGTGGTGGTCGATTCAAACTTGAAGATAACGAATTTTCCGAGAAAATATGGCCAAATATAAAAACGAACACATGAAATAGGTAACTTACACAGGATTTGTGTTGAACGAGTCGGATCAAAAAGTAACCTAATTTACACTCTTTTTCCATTAATTTCAGTGGAATACTGAAAAATTAATTTTTTCAGCAATTTTTAATCCGATGACTGATTGGAAAATATACTGAGAAAAAGTTTAATAAAAACAAAAACATAATTGGTACTTGAATAAAACTGGTTTCCTAACACAAACCAAGGAAGTAAGGAGAGAAAAGATTGAAAAAAATGTTTTTCAGAAAACAAGCCCCATTTTCAATCTTCCAAGTACCTATATCGTACCAAGCCCAACTGCATTGGTTTCAAAAACACACAAAATTCGGTGTTAAAATTTCCTATCTCAAAAAAATTGAAATTTTAGTTTTTTTGATTAGATTCGAGTCAGATTTTTTTTTGAAATGATGACCTTTTTTTAGAAAATTTTTTACTTTTGACCTTTTATGTGAGAAAAAAAATGGAAAAACGATTTTTTTAAAATTAAAAAAAATGAGAAAAATCGATCTGAGTAGGAGTTTTTGTCGCCTCATCTTCAATCATACATATTTTGACTCTTCCCCAGCGTTTTGAAAAAACATTCATAGTTTTAAAATTTCTGAAAAAAATAATTGAAACTGAATGCGATGATCTCGTTATTTTTCTCTTTGTTATAAATGTTTTTTGAAATTGATTATACATTGGAAAACATGTTAAAATTTGTTGATGTTATTTTTATAAATTGTTGTTACCAATTTTTTTCTTTTGTTCTACTGAAATTACTACACGAAACGAAATTAATATCATACTTTGCCATTGATATAAAATTATATAAGTTCCTATAATTTATTGAATGTAAAAACAGATTGAAACAATTTTTTTATGAAAAATAAATGTACCTATGTTATCGAATAAATAATTCTCGATGCTTTTATTGAAAATCATTCGATATAGTAACATTTTTGGAATAAATGAAAGAAAACTGTTCTTTGCGAATGCTTAAGCTTAATTTAATCTGGATTTTTTGCCAGAGATTTCCTGTATAGTTGGATGAAGCTTTCCACTTGGAGCACTTTGAAAAACACAACTACCGGTGAAACACAATTTCGAAAATATTTCATTTCATAAGAAATTCAGATTACTCATTTCAATGAATGAAGCGTAAAAGACACCTATCAAAATGAGAATTTTCTACGGTAAAACGGGAAATAAGTTATGAGAATTAAAAGTGTAGTTAGATACGATACCATTGGAAAAAGTACGTAGGGTATCTAAACACGTAACGAGTATTCTCTGAAAACGTTTATAATTTCTCTTAAGGATTAAAGATATTACCAGGTTTAGCATTAAGAAATGCTGCGGAAGAAACTTCGTTACGAACCGTTTTTAGTACATATTACAAGAGAGAGCTTCGTGTTAATTTATATTTCTTTGAAATTTCCTTGTCTCCGTTATCGCTTTCCTGATTTCCCTTCGCTGATCTGTCTCATTGCTGACTGCTTTTAAATGAAATTAAGCGCCCAGTAATAGGCAATTAGTCGGCTCTTATCAAGTTAATTCGACTGACGAAAATTTCTTTCCTTTTAAATTAATTATACTTATTCGCGAGGAAAAGAATCCATTCAGTGTTCTCAACAGAATACATCCGTGATTAGGCTGTCTAGATACCTTGATCCTTATTCCTCAGTTGTATAAAAAAAAATAACTACACTTACCTAGAAACCAAAATTTAATCAAAATGGCTCCATTAATGGAGCCAAATTAAGTACAAAAAGAAATCCCTTTTTTAAAAAAATTCTCTTTCGTTTAAATTTCTGCATAAACAATAAAAAAATATGAACTGGCATTTTTTTCCTTCGCTGGTAGGTAGGTGATAGGTATACCATTCGAAAAAAAAAACACTTACACTTTTTTAGAGCATCGAATAAAAAAAATGGCATCGTCGAGTTTCCCAAGTATAATTTCGCTGCCAGGAAGTGCTCTCGTATGACGTCGAACGTTAAACGAAATCAATTTTATTCAATATGCAGAGTTAATACGAAGAAGAGTTTTTACTCAGGTGAATTTTGACATTGGCACCAAGGCACGACGAACCAATACACGAGCGTTTCGACGTTACTAATATACTACCACTAAGCAACAGCATTAGCGAGTATTTGCCAACGGGCAATGTCATTTTACCAATCCACTGGGAATTTCGTGGTACGAAAAGCCACACATTTTTCACACCACTCTTTTCGATTTATCATCACTTTGAAAAGAAGCTCTTTTTCTTTGCTTATCATATTTTGAGCTTGTATTCATCCTCTCAAGATGATTCGCGATATTGGTATCGTTTACGTTTACTTTTTAACAAAGAATTTTCCTATATGCTCAGACAGATAGATATCATATTATATTTAAGAACGCTGCCGGATATTTTATTTCTTTTTTGATGACAAGCCGTTGCCGTCGATTACGGTATTAATCCCTTGAGAAATTAAGGTAAAATTAGTAAAACTGTGCGCATAAGCTTCGACTACAGTGTACAGTTTCACTCGAACGAATCAAATGCTTGTTCGTGTTTTTGATGCAAAAATATATAATGATAGCGAAGCGGGGAAATTTTTTAAATTTCTGTTTCACGGGAATGGATTTAAGAGAAGTTCATAATTAAAATGCGATCTCGTTTAAATAACACTTCGCCGGCGAAATTTTTAATAAAAACGGTTTCTCATTTTTGAAATACTCCAAACAGTTGCGGCGAGTACGATTTTAATTAAAATTAACAAAAGAAAGAAAACAATGAAGCATTCGAAACATAAACAATCAAAAAATAATTTTCGTTTTCCAATGAATTTGTATGTTAGTAAGATTTTCAACTTGTACCTACTTCATACTTAATATTCGAACCGAAATTACCCCCAGGTTCCCATCCAGATTCAGACATTAAGTAATACGAAACTCAAAGAATTTCATTACCTCGAAATTTGAAAAGTTTTTCAATTTCAAGTTTTCGAAATTAGCATTGCTTTTCAATACGAGTTTTTTAAAACAAAAACTTTCCACGAATGTGACTAAAAAGCAGATTAAAAGAGGTAATTTTGATACACGGTATCATTTTCTGAAAACTAATATAATGTATACTTATTGGGTATTTAAAGTACGGAATGATGAAATTTGAAACTAATGGGATGGCGACGAGGCGATTACAAGGCTCAGATCCCGACCAATTTATACAAAAAATTATTACTGAAACACTTTCGACGAACAGTACCGAAAATTGTGAATGAAATATCGCAGATAAGTCGTCACTGACGTAGATCTAATAAATAAAAAATTATATGACATACTTGATACACGAAGAAAACGTATCAATATTATCATGAAATTATCATGTATTAATATTTCAACGATATAAATAACAGTAATTTATTCCCACCGATCGGCTACACCTAATCTACTTTTTAAAAATACGTCTATCTTTCTACTTTCTTGGCATTTCAAAAATTTCTCAATTTGCTTTTCTCTAGTCTTTTCATAGCATGGCTTTCCCATCTTTCGTTCTTCCGCTGGAAGGCAATTTAATTCTTTCTGTAAAGAAGAGCAATGAGCATACATTAGAAAAATTGAAAGAAACGTGACAATTTAATAAAAATAAGTGATATTTACCGCTTTTACGAAAGGATTTCTCAAGTAAAACATATTCCTTCTTTCGACATCAATGTCTCTTTTAACAGCAGCTAAATCGAGTCGAGTGACTGGTCGTACGATTCGGTATTTTCTAAAACAAAAGTTTATATCATTGAAAACAATATATAAAGCTGACAAAACAATGAAACTGATAAAATTATTGATAATTTCGGTGTTACTTACCCTCTATCAATGCGGCCTTTTGGTAGTTTTACTTGCTTGAAGTATGTTGCAAGTTTTACTAAAGTGGGCATTTTTTGTCCGTATTTTTAAAGTCGAATGTATAGTTTTTGGCAAATCACAGTAGCGTCGGCTTCACCAATATTTTTCAGTCCGCAGTTTTTAAATTTAAATGTGAAGAATTTCTTCAAAATTATTCCGAAACACTTCGCAATTCTGTAATGATAACAAAAACTTTTAAAATCAAAACAGACCGAAAGCGCTTATCATTTTACGGACAAAATTGAAAGCTTTGATCAAAAAATAACCCGGTCTGAGACTACGGTTACTATGGTTACTATGGTTACCGCCGTTGACAGTAGAGTTTCACTTATCAGATAACAAAATTTGAAAGTTGAACTTAAAATAAAAAATTAAATTTAGAGATTACCAAGTTATAATTTGATTACATTGATCACCGAAAAAATGCAAATGATTCTTCTGGTTATTTCGATATATCGCCTCAGTTCCTACTTCATTTTTCATGGTAAGAGCACTAGAAACTACCACTATACTACCTCGAAGAAGCAATGGGAATTTCAAAAAATATCATACAATCATTGAAAGCTTTGTCACAACATGAGAAAAAAAACATGAAATTAAGTTTTTCGTTTTCACCTGACGAGAATTTCTATTCACTGATAGTGATTCCTTCGGTTGCGTTTGTACTCTTACTACTCTTGCATTTTCTGTGTGATTAAATTCTAAATTAGTTCAATTTTCTGATACGCGTTTTGTTTCAGATGATAATTCGGCGTTTATAACTGCTACCTGAAGTACAATCTACAGAAAATAACGAATCATGATTAACCATTGTACAAATCCATCATTTTCTCATTGTTAGTGAAATAGGTAAAGATGAAAAATGCAGTACGAATTTTCCTAATGTATAAGATTTATAATCGATTGCGATATTTGATATTTTTTTCGTTATTGTTGTTATGAAATGTCATAAGTCGAGTATTCACAGGAAATCGTTCGAACAAAAATTATTAAATTTGAGCTATAACGCTGATAAGCTCAAAGCTGTAAATTGTTAGGAGTATGGAATTTGATAGCCTGCATTTTGTTTCATAATTTTTCAATAAAAATTGATGTTTCGTTCTCAAAATTGCCACTTGAGACATTTTTTCTCAATTAAAAAAAAAACTAAAAAGTCAATTGGAAGATGGTTTGATCAATTAATAAAATTTCTTCAAAAAAAACTATTTTTCACCGTATTTTTTTCGTATCAATTTTTTTAATACAGATATTATTTTCATGGTCTAATTCTAATTTTAAAAAAATCATGAAACGAAAAAATTGATATTCTGACTAATTTTTAATTGATGTTTTATGTTTTCAGAAAAATTACTTTCTTTTTTTCTTGTACGAATAATCATTGTAAAAATAATTTTAAAATGTGTAGGTAGTTCCCTTAGAAAATGAAGTCCTAAAACTCAAGTGAACATCTTTCATCTTCCCGTGAACCATAAATTAATATCCGCGTATCAAACATCATTCGAAATGAAAAGAGCATTTTTTTTAATGAATGGAAGCGATGCCAATGGGATAGTATGTATATTCCTCAGTTTTTATTATTGAATAGCCTAGTTTAATGATTGCATGTCTAAATGACCATATTTCTTTGTGTAGGTTATACTGATACCAGACGCCTTCGAAAATTTACTTTCAACTGCTACTAAGGAGTTCGGTATTCCCGTAAAAAGAATATTCACCAAGGAGGGATTCGAAATCGATGATATTGAATTGATAAGGTTACTGTGCCATTTGATATTCACAAAAACTAATTTTGTGTTACTCATGAATAAATTTTAATTTACAGTGATGATGAGGTTATATACGTATCTTCCGGTGATTCTTTTATCAATCTACAGAAAACCAGTTCAGAACCAAGAGAACAAGTGAGTAATTTATAGTCTCTGATACCTATCGAAGCGTTTGCCATCATCTTCTTTTGGCGTGCTTGTATTTAGAGTAAGATTCAAACATGGAAAATTGAAACGTTTTTTATGTACACGACAATTTTCCTACTCTGTTGAGGAATTGCGTAATTCAGATTGAATGCAACACATTTTCATTCGTTCTTAGACTTACCGTATTGTGAAAATAATAGTCAAGTGACGTTTGTTTTTTGTTTTATTGTTACAGATCAAAAGGATAAAATTGTCAGGATTGAACGTATGTTTCCTGTATTATTCATCCTTCAGTTATTATTAGGGCTGAGATTTTTATGATATCGCATATTTGATAGCGTGATAGTAGATACCGCATACCATGGTTTCTTTTGCGATTCATGCATTTCTACACCGAATTATGCAATTTGATATCGCATATTTTTGCTTATTTCGACGTAATTGCTTGAAAATGCTTATTTTAGCCAAAAAAAGGCCCTTAAACCGCTTATTTAACGCTTATTTCGACCGTTCTCGCATATTTGAAAAAAAATCACTAAAAAACAGCATAAAAGTTGAAATTTTGAGCTTAAAAAAAATCAACTCTTCAAAATTAAAAAAAAAAATTCAAGATTTTGTCTGTGACTTGTCGAACGAGTTTTCGATTTGTAGTCGCATCGTTTTCACGAAAATTTTAAAATAAAAAGTTCGATGTTTTTTCTTCTCATAATTCATAATTTTATAAAAGTTCGATGATTTTCTCACTTTACTTCTTTCCTTATTCTAATTTAGTAATTTTGAAAGCATTTCCGCATTCAGATTAAAAATACCTACATTTTGATATGCTGCATGGTGAGGTTTGATAGCGCATATAAATGCTTTTTTAGGCAATTTTAATCGCTTTTTATAAGCGCTTATAATCGATTTGATAGCGCATAAAAATCTCAGCCCTAGTTATTATAATATGAATTGGAATAATCATAATCAACTGAAATCGTTCTATTCAATTGCAGACTTCTTTTGAGACTGTATTGAAAAAGTCTTACTTCGTAGATAAGACACTCATGATGAAGGAAATAGTTGATTTATGTGGTCGATGAAGTAGTTCATGCACAGAAGGACCTGGCTAAGGCATGGTATAATGGTTATTTGTTCAAAGATGTCAAAATTTACTAGGTTTTCTCGGTTGTAAGGTTTATCATCTTCAAAGTCGTTGATTTTTATTGGAAACGATCCGGATGGGCAAAAGGACTGTCTGCAGCGATACGTGAAAATTCGATAAGGGAACAAATACGAACATTGCTCGAAGATCAAACAATAAATTTAAAATCGCATCATTTACGACCTAATGATTTTAAATCGATACAAGATCAATGTTACCAGCCCATTAATCGTGATTTTATTCTGAATTTCTTAATGCAGCAGGGGTGTTTAACCATAGTTGATCGGATCGATTATGATAATTTTCGTGTGATAATCTCAAATAAGAGAGTCAAGAAAGAATTTACCGAGATGTTACATAAATTTTATTCAAAAATTAATAAATTTGATCCAAAGAAATTGAAAAAACGTGAATCATTCACGGAAATGGACATGTCAAGTGATATTGATTGTAAGGAAAAACTCACAAGGTGAAACAAAACTTAAATAAAATTTTATCTGAGACTCCGAAAGACGATATCAACGAAGCCTGGTTTGAATGTTTCATGTTCAGCTTATTTGTTCAAATCGCTGAAATCCTCCCACAAAAGCGAGTTGATACTGCAAGAAATCACGACCTCTGCACGGCCCAAGTTCTCGAGCTATTTGTAGAATTGTCTGATCGATGTTTTATTTTGGAAGAAACAATGATGACATCCGGTGAAAAGGCGTTGGAGAAACTGATTCGAAAAGAGTACTTTAAAGCAGCGCAGGAAACTAAATTACCGTACCTATTGATCGGTCTAGGGGTAAGCAAAAGTACGGAAGGATGTGTAAATATAACGATAAATTTTTTGCGTAATAAGACAGAAGGAACAGGTTAGCTGTGTAATCTGTAATCTTTTGAGTCAGAGAGATTTGCTCATCTATGAAATAGGTAGTGTATTGATTTTTTCATGTCTTTCTTATGTTTAAAAAATAAGGCTGTTGGTAACACCATCAATACTATAAATTTTCATTTTTTATATTTTCAATTACATTTGTTTGATATACATATATCTCTTTGTACTCTACTAATAATTATTATTGTTGTTGCTTCTACGATGATATTTGTTCTGATTTTATGATAGGTAATACAAAGTGTATGAATAGGAACTAATATAATGTACATATTAACATGAAATTCTGCATCATTGGCCAGAGATCGAAGTAAGGAGGATTTGTACTGATCGTAATTTGTACTAGGAGGAGAACATAATTACCTATGATTTTTAAATTTCAGCTCATGTGGTCATTAAGTACCTACATAATTTTTGAATAAATGCTTACTGAAATTGAACTCACGTATTCATATCGACAAATGTATCTTGATAAAGATTTGAGAAAGTGATTTAATTAATTTTCTTAATTATGTACTTTATCAGAACGCCATAACATTTTTGCAGGACGAAGTATTCTTTAACGAGAATTTTCATTCATACAAAATTTTAAAATAAGTCTGTGTGTTTTAATATTTATAATGTTTAACATGTTTAGGCCTATACTCATCAGGAGAATTTTTTCCAGTGTTTTATTAATATGCATTTTGATACATTCCTGTCATGCTTATACTAAGATTCCAACTATGAACCTTGTTCGAAAAGCAATGGTAAGTAGAATAGAAACATTAATTTAGTAAGGCAAATTGAAAAAATTCAATTTTTTATAATTGAAAAATAATAAAAATAGATGGAAATCAAATTCAGCGTCAGGAATCAACCTTTATAATAACTGCAATATGCAATTTTTTTAAACAAATCAAAACTTTTTAGTATTAACAGTATAGTCCAAAACACCTAAGTTTATTACCAAGAATGTATGTACCTATGCCAAAGAAATTAATATAATTTAAAGGGAAAAAATGTTATCCTGTTTTTCTCCAAAAAAAAGTTGAGCATCTTTTCAAAAAATCATCACATCTCTTCAATACTTAACACATTTTTGGAAAAGAATATTTTTAGTTTTTTTGCTTTAGAGAACTTATCGAGTCTAAAAATTCATATCTAGGTACTCTTCTGAAAAATAAGACCTCTTTCGGGGTTTTCAGATACTTCCTAAATATAAAGACTTTTTTTTGAACTAAAAAATATAAATACCTACTATTGAGTCTTGAATACGAAAATGTCTTCAAATTGAAAAGTATACAATAAGTTATACAGTAGGTATCATTATGTATTGCAAAGTCTTATTAAGTTATCCAACTGCATTCAATTTCATGATTAATTTTTTATTCAGATTGAATAATTTCTTATTCAATTAAAAAATGAAGTAAATCATAGATTCTCAGCTACTCACTCTCAGAATACGTTTAGTGAATTTATATTATTCAAGTTAGTTGATGCAATAAGAAACAACAAATTACGTATGGCTGCGTTTGAGAAGTATTTTTTACATTATTTAATTCTTAATTAAATTATCTAAAAACCAAAAAATCATGCGGTTGATTTCTAGTTTACTTGCTTCGTGCTTTTACGCAATTATTATTAATTTTTTATTTTGGAAATAGTTGACCAATTTTGTGTTGAGAGTATGCAGTAAGTAAGTATAAAATTGACGTATTTTTATTTTTTATTTTAAAAAAATAAAAATTGAAAAAATAATAAGTAGGTAAATAAATTTACCTACTTTTAAACTATCATCAAGTTGCGCGCTCTATTGTAGAAAACTGAACTAAATAATGACAAACCATGCATCAACTATCCAGCATCCGGTGAAATCATTGATCACATGTTGGGATTCTGAATTCGCGAACTCAATTCTCAAATGTTTGTGAAGTCGCCATTTTAATTTAATTCAATGACGCTTTGTGTGTGAAAAATTAAAGTTTTAATTGTTCTAAGTCCGTTCGATTTGCTGCCAAGAAGGATTCGCTGTCTAAGGTAATGTTATTCATATTTTATTAAACACACTAATAATTAAATGTAGCTTAAGATTAAATGTGAAATCTAGTACAGCCTACTCATTCGCAACATTCCGTGTTTTGCCGGTAATTAACCTCATGATATCGAATCTATAACAGCGTCTTTTCTGCATCAAGTTCCTATGTACTCGTCGAGTGTTATACCCATGCCTTCTGTATTGTTTTCGAAAACTACGAATAGTTTTTTCGAAAATTTTCGTTATTCGTTGTGTATACTAGTAACTTAGAATGTTACGACGTCGCGTACGGTGTGTCGTTTACTCATTCCGTCCATAATCCTTCATCGTAATTATTCCCGGCACTAATTTATATTAGCGATTATCTTATTTCATCATCGCTATAGCGTTGTGTTTGAGTGAATCATTAATCGCAAGGTGAAAAGTTCACAGTACTTGGGTTAAATGTATTTAAAAATCGTAACACAACTATTGCCAATTTTTTATCGAATATTTTCAATACGATTGTAGTATTGTATACTCGATTTATTTACGTTTTATTTTTAGTCGATTTGCATTATGTTGAATTTAATTAGTTTTATTTAATATCTAGTCTAAAGAATTGTATAACTGAATGTATAATTTCAGACCATAATGGCAGACATTGAGGATTTCGAAATGGCTAATGGCGAAGAAGACCAAGCCGAGCAATTGAACGGCTCTGATCCGAAATCTAATCTGAAGGACGAAGAACGTAAGTTATTTGTTGGCGGACTGAGTTGGGAAACGACGGAAAAAGAATTGAGAGAGTATTTTTCGAAATTCGGTGAAATCGAAAGCGTTAATATAAAAACCGACTCTAATACCGGTAGATCGAGGGGATTTTCGTTTATCGTTTTCAAAAACGCCGACGCGTTGGACAAAGTATTCGAAGCAGGCGAACACGTTATCAATAACAAAAAAGTAGATCCGAAAAAGGCTAAGTTGAGACCGGGCAAAATTTTTGTCGGCGGATTGACTCCGGAAATGACTGACGACGATATTAAAAGTCATTTCGCCCAGTACGGAACGATTACTTTGACGGAAATGCCATTCGATAAGACCAAGAATCAAAGAAAAGGTTTCTGTTTTATTACTTTTGAGTCTGATCAAATGATCAACGACATTGTTAAAAATCCTAAGCAAGTTATCAAAGGCAAAATGGTAGACGTTAAGAAAGCTACTCCAAAGCCCGGAGAAGGTTTTCTTGTAGGCGCAGCCCGTGGACGAGGTAGAGGGCGAGGTGTACGTGGAGGTGGACGAGGCGGCTATCCAATTCCTCCTGGTTACCCGATGCCGGACTATGGCGCTTATGGATATGGTTACGACTATTACGGTTACGGTGGTTATGGTTATGATTATTACGGCGCCGATCCCTACGGATATGGGTACGATTATAGTGGTTATGGTTATGACGCTGCCGGTTATCCCCCTGTCGCACCGCCCCCGCCACCACCGCCGCCGGCAATCGCCAGCGTTAGAGGTCGTGGAAAAGCGGGTGCTGGGAAGCAGGGCCGAGGAAGCCGCGGCTATAGACATACTCCTTATTAACCTAGTTATTTTACGTATATAAACAATGTAAATTATTCTTTTTTTTTTTCCTTTTTTGAATAAGATCTACTCATAAGTCGAATGTTTTATAAATGAAAGTAGGATTGCAATATTTTCGGACTCGAGTCGAAGTCGACTTTTTTGTTGGTATACTTTTTAATCGGTGTTACTAAACAGTTCTAAAGTTAGCCAAAAAAAACTCGCGTCATTTGAACGAAGGCAATTCTATTCGAGTTGTTTTTGTTTTTTTTTTGAAATCACATTCTTCCTTTATCATGTGCTTCACTCGCAGGTCAATTTAGTCGTTCTAATAGTGGACCAATTTTATCCATGACTGATGTAGGATTTATTTGTCTCAAGTAGGTACTTCGTAAACAGTTCTCCATTTTGTTGGCTCAATCCATTGGCTACTTGATGCCCTCCGCATGGAATTGCTTTGAGTTCATTCGGGTGGTTTTTCTCCTCCAGTTGGTGCCGATTATCTTACTTTCTGTACGAGTGTTGGAATTTAGTATGTAGGTTCTAGGTAGTAGGTACAGTGTAAATTATCGTGAGTATTTGCTAATTCATTTAGGTCCCTGTCCTCCTAATGTAGATATTTTTTTATGTGCTTCTTTATTTTATTTTTTTTTTCGTAGCTTATTTTATGACTGTTTTATTCCATATTGGAAATTTTTGAGGTGCGATTTCTTCATATTATACTTACCTGGATTGAAAACAGAAAACAATTTTTTAACATTTCTCAGTCGTCTACTCCCATTTTATATACGTACTAATCGGTTGATAATTTTAACTTTGTTTTATTTGTTGTAAAGCGTGCATAAAGTTGATACATTCCGTTTAAAATGATTAACAAATGAAAATTTACGATTCTATTTCGAAGTAATTTTTTGGAAAAATGTTCTTTTGGTCGCAATAGCATTGATGAAAAAAACTGTTCGTACTTTAATAAGTTTATTTTAATGGTAACTTTTAATTATTTTTAAAGTAATTGTTCTAATGGATTAACAATGTAATGAATTTTGTTAACTTGTAAACGAAAGAGAAAAAAATAAAGTTTTAATAATAATAAATTTAAAGAAGTTTAAATTTATTTCGTATATTTGTTTTTTAATTGTTATTTTTATTTTATTTTTTTTCTTTTCTTCACATGTATAACATACGAATTTTTTTTTTTTTTTTAATTTCTTTATTATTATTTTTTCTTTCCTTTTATAATTTTCTCAATTTATAGATGACCGAACAAAGATATACTATAATGCCAAAGACGAATAATGTATATTTTTCCAAAATGCACGCTTGTTACGTAACATTAAATTCGTAAAACTATATTGGCATGTAATTGATTTATTCAAGTAATTCCCTAATTGGTATTTTTTTTACGATGTGTAACCCAAATTTTATTAAACATCTCAACGAATTGGTCGACGTAAAGTAAACTGTACGTATTATAGTCGTTCGTAAATGCTTTGACCAAAAACGAGCTAATGAATTGATATTTAATTTGAAAAAAGAAATGAAAATCTTAACAGTATTAAAGGATATCTTCAGCAGCGTATTAATAAACGTTAATTTTCTCAAAGCAACGTAGGTATCTACGAAATAAATAGATTTCATTTGTATTGTTTTTTTTCTCATTTTATTCGAGTAATGCGCTGCTCGTAATTAATGGAAAATTAGCTCGCTCAACTTGATAGTAAAGCAAATAGTTGGTACGTTGATTTAATCCAGTAATTGACAAGATTTTCAAGTTTATTGTTCCAAGATTAATTTGGGTTTCACACGTAGTTACTCATTGTACAATCATTACGCTACGATGCATGTTAAGATGTATTTTTCCTCTAGTGTAGGTGTAGGTAATCGAATTAGCGATATTGTCGACTACTAGTATTCGGTTACACGATTGCTTCTGTCTGGTAGAGTTAGCTGATTGTTTTGAAGATGGCCTATTAGGTTATTTCTGAATCGATTCTAACGTCAGTAGAAGTCGTGATCTTTTTTAAAATGCTGAGTAATGAGTAAATGGATATCAAATGAGAGACTTCGGCCAATAATTCGATGTTTTAATTTCATTCTACAAATTCGTATTTTTTTTTTTAATTCAAGATGAAAAGTTATTTATGGTAAGTCGAGTAATTTGAGATTTTAAATTTAACGTTACAGTTTCTAGTAATAATGATCAAATTGACTGTTCGATGAATTTTAATTTACTTCCTATCGAAGAAATCGAATGATTTTATATTTTCACTGGTAACTGCGCCGAAGTTCGATTTTTTGAGGGTATTTTCATTGAAGTGAGTTGTAAGATCGCAGCCAAGTTGGTATTTTTAAAGTACAAGGTGTTTCTAAAAGGAGGTGGAAAATTCGCATTTTTTTGGTTGCTCTAGCTCAATGAAATCGAACCACATGGTGATCTGGGTTGTACTGAGGAAATTTTTTTCGTTGGTCATCTTGTTCGAATGTTTATGAGCCCTAATTTCATGTTCTTGACTTATTTCCAATTTTTTCAAAAAAATTTCAAGTTTGGTTATTCCGAAATTTTTTTACTTCCAAATTCATGTTCAAATTTCTCAAATATCCACAATTCTTCCGAAAAAAAATTATTATTCAATTTTCCACCACATTTTTTTTGCGAGTTCAGTTTCCTCACACCTTTTTTGAAGTTCAATTTTTTTCAATTTGACAAACTGATTCCAATGTGAAAAATTATCAAAAAATGGTTACTATATATTATTCATTTTTTTGATTTCCTTCGTTTGAAGCTGAAAAAAAAACTTGAAAAATATGTATAAAATTTTGAAAAAATTCGAGCTTGAAAATATTTTTGAAAGAATTAAAGAAATTAGGAAACTTTGAAAAAAAATCGGATTGATACCAATTTTTAAATACTTGACTGAATTTAGGAAAACTTTTTGGGAAAATTGAAAGCTGGGCTTTGGAAAAAATCAAGTACATGGTACGAAACAAAATCGTCATTTTCGTGAGTTTAAATATACTCGAGTGGTTTTATTCATTTTAAAATGCAGTGTAAACACTTGAATGTTCATTAAGTTCAATTTTTTCCCCATTTTATTTCTCAAAACACCTATGTTCAAAATTTCAAAAACGACTTTTCTGAAAATTGGACGGATATCCATGGTAAAATTTGAGGATAAAATTCAATAACTTTTAACCAAACTGACTCATTACGAAAAAAAAATGATGCTTACTGCTTCTAGTAAACTTCTGGTTCAAATTTCATCGAGCTACGGCAGTTGGATTAGGAGTTGTGAAAAAAGTTGTGTCCCTGTTTCTGGAATCCTCCTGTATTGATTTCTAATCGGATGGAAAAAAGTGATTCCAGTATTCAATTTCATAATGACTGTTTCCCATTACAATCTTTGAAAACTTTCTATTTCGATGGTCCAAAAATCTCAAAGAATTTTTTTTTGTTGTTCAGCTGAGAGGAAGATGGATTCATGTGTCCTAATGCTATCTTGAAAGTTGGAGAATATTGAGTTAGCTTCTTTTTGAATATTTCACTAGTCTCGTTCTCGTTGGAGAAAAAGTTTCCGAATGATTCATCGGAAGAAATCATTTCTGACTGATTTGCGAATTGCCAAACCGGTTTTAAAATATGAATGACCTGTTGGAATCGTTTCATTGTGTGCGATAACACATACGAGTGGTCAGGTACCTTATCTTCTCAGAAAATGTGATGTGAATATTTCGATCAGCGTGTTAATCGTACATGGAACTTGTTGCAGAATCGAAGCTTTCCTTTCTCCTCTCTCTTGCAGTTGATAATTGATTCTAACGTCCATATAAAGTCATTTAAAATGGTCGGTAGTTATTTTCATTGAATTTTTTTGTCGCGTAAATTTGTAAGTCGAATTAGTATCTAGACCTCTATGTAAACCTATTTCTATCAATATTCGAGTATTGGAGCAGAAGAATTTATCTGAACAGTCAAATTTGCAACCCCTGTTGACCGGAAGCTCTTGAAAATAGTAATTTTCGAAATTATTCTAGGTTTAGGACGTAACAAATCTTCATTTTATGCACCTACTTTTCTTATTTCTCGTTCGACTTCGTATTATTAACGACTAGATATATGTAGAAATTATATTAGAGAGAAGTTATTCGCAGAAATTTCAAATTTCGTAAACTTTTCACGTTGATATTTCAATTTCAGATGTCCGACGAAAAGAAAGTAATGATGGTCTGCCTGGGAAACATTTGCCGATCTCCAATCGCCGCTGCGGTTTTCAATCACGTGGCTAAACAGAAAAAACTAGATAATGTTTGGAAATGTGATAGCGCAGCTATTGGACCGTGGCATGTGGGAAATTCAATGGAACCTAGAGCGGCGCGTACTTTAGCAAAACATGGACTTCCACATGAACAACATAGGGTTCAACAATTGAATAAAGATCACTTCAAAGTGTACGATTACATCTTCGGCATGGACGACGAGAATATTAGAGATATTAAAAGAAAATCTCCCAAAGACGGTAAAGCGAAAATCGATTATCTAGTGGCTTACGATCCTGAGAAAGCACCGGTTATTCGAGATCCCTATTATGATACAGGCGACGAAGGTTTTGAAGAATGTTATCAGATAGCCCTTCGAGCTTGTACAGCTTTTTTGGAGAAAAACGCGTGATTATGTGGGCGTCGATGTTATGGGATTTATGTCCCGTTGTGATTTTTATTAAGGCAATTTGTTATTTTTTATTTTTCGGCATTTGTATTTCGTAGTAGAAGTAATAATTGTAAAGTTCAAATTAAATATAGTGTCAACATGTTTGTTTGATTTTTTTGCTGACTTTGATATGTGACTGGTCATTTGGCGATATTTCTTGTTTAAAATACGAACTCCTTAAAAAAAAATTATAATAATAATGCTTTTATCATTAATGGATTTGTAAATTCCAATAGACATACCTTTGTAGGGAGAATTAAATGGCAAATATTCTTATTTTTTCGCTAGAACGAAATAGATTCTTAGGTTTCTCTTAATGAAATAATTATTTTTATTACAGGGTACAAATTTCGACGAACTGATAGCCCCATCCCACGAAAGTCGTTTTAGTTACATTGATCCTCGATCCGACGAAGAATGGCCAATCGCCCCTCATGGTATATTTCGCGTCTGCATGGTTTCCTTGGCGAATCTTTGCCGATCCCCCATCGCAGCCGCCGTATTCGAACACGTCGCTCAGCAAAGGAATATCAGCCATCTGTGGACTTTCGACAGTGCAGCCCTTGGAGTTTGGTATTTAGGCTGCAACGTTGATATTCGAGCAGTCCAAGCGTTAGCTAATAATGGCATCGTGGTCAATCCTGATGCTCGGACTAAGCAAATTTGGCCCAAACATTATAAAAAATACGATATCATTTTGGCCGTCGATCGAGATATATTAACGTATTTACGAGATAGGACTCCGCTAAATTATAAAGGAAAAGTTGATTTAATCACGTGGTATGATCCACTCGGTGCCGAAAAGTTGGTCGAGCCTCTTTACGACGATTATAGCGATATTGAAGGATTTATGGATGTGACTAATATATCCCTTAGAACAGCTCAGAATTTCTTTGATATGCATAAAGATCCTTGGAATCCTATCAGAAACTTCCCCGAAGAGCATTTGACTAATATTGGTAAACTTAAGTATAAGAAGAAGAAGAAGGATAAGAAAAAGTGAAAATTGTTTTCGAATTTGCCACCTTCAAAATGTCCATTAGCAATTAGATAATTATTATGCTCTGTTTAGTGCACGAATAAATCTTGCGTAATTCGAATTGATGACTTTTAAATTTCTTTTCAAAAAATACTCGTCATAAGACTTGGCGTACCTAATTAAATTTGATGATTTTTTTCTTTTTAAAAAAATAGTCTGTAATTCCACGTGAGTTCCTTGTTCAACCACTTTTTAAATCTGGGTCATCAGATTTTGCTCAAAAAAAATTTATGAGGGGTTCTCTTCCTAAGCTTAGTAAATCATCGTTCTTTTGGTTCCAGCCTCTTTGAAGGCTCCGAATGGGCTTTGTTACTTTTTATTTCTGAGATTTTTCATAAAAATACGAAATTTTGATTCCTTAAAAAAACACAAAATCGTTCAAAAAAATTTCAAAGTTGAGCTTTCTTGCAAAAAAAATTTGAGTGATACACCAAAGTTCAGAGATATACCTAATTAAAAAACCTGCAAAAATACTTGGGAATAGGTTTTTGTAATAATATTTGAACGTGGTAATTTTCGAAATGGGATATTGATGCTCCAGGGAGTAGACCACTCGAAAATATTGGACAAAGTTCAAAAAAAAATTTAAAATGCATGTTACATTTATGTATAGCGTCGAGTTTGAATATGAGAGCATAGTTTTTGGATTTAACCTCCTATCCTCTCTACAAGACCCCAAATTTGGCTCAAAAATGATGAAAAAATCGAGTCGACATAAATCGTTTGCTGTAAGTATTTTCGATGCTGAGCACAAAAACCGAGTTATTCTCTACTTCCAAACCTCTACCACCCTTCACAATTTCTGAATTCTTATTTATTCATGAAAATATCATGTGCTCTGTTAGTTGTGTTGTTTTTTTTTTTTGGTTGTTGAGTTCAACTTCGAATACCTATGGTTTTTTTTGGCACGACTTCACTAAGGCCTCTTTCCTCTTATATAGGCCTACCTATCGGAATATCGGAAAACATAAAGCCATTGTGGAAGAGAGGACTGAGAGGAGGTCTAGAATAACCGGTAATCGCTTACACTTTTTTCAAAAATCGAAGAGAAGGGGTTGCTAGAAAATTATGTTGAGATTTCAAAAAGACTTGGTAAAAATTTCACTCCCTAATTCCACATTTACCTCTCTCCCCATGAACCCTAAAATCTAACAATGTTTAAAAAATTTTGAAGAAATGAGAAAAAAATGATTTTAGTAGGTATGGAAGTCTTAACCGAGAATAAGTACCATTGGCACTAATTTTTCATCGACTTATTTTTCAAGGGTCTTTTGAAAACATCACTTTTTCTATGATTTTTCAATATTCAGTGGGCAAAAAAATATTTTTCAATTTAAAAAAAAAATTTGAACATATTAGGTAAAATAAAAATACATTCAGAACTCGGAGTCCAGTGGAGTGTGGAGAAAGATAAATGTGAACTCAAAAGAGTGAATTTTTTAGTCCGTCGTTTTGAGATTTATGTACTTTTACAACTTTCTATGTAACTATACCCTCTCACCTCGGAGAATTTTGAAAAAATGCAGAATTGTCGATCCTGGTCTACATAGGTATCTCGAAGCTCCCAAGAGGGATGGAACCAAAACATCGGTGGTTTTTCAACTTTTTAAATGGCCGATCCTATAAAAGTTTTGAGCTAAAAAGTGGTTCAATTGACTTTAAATGACCCTAATAGTTCTCCAAAAATTAAAAAGTAAGTACTTATAGGTACTGATGAAGTAGGTGATACCGAGATAGGTACCTACAATTCAATACCATGGATTGCTGTTAAGCTGTTATGATTTAAGCCTCATTTATGCTGGCACTGAAATTGTCAGTGTAAAGTAAAAATATTTCAACTTTTCATTGAAAGGATATTAGGAAATGCTTCAGTGCCGATTATAAACCGTTCCGTAAGAAAACACAGATTCAACTTTTTCAGTGACAAATTCAGCCCCAATATAAATGAGGCTGATGAATAGTTGCCTATTTACCTCTTTTTCTCAACTTTTGAACCTCAACGAGTAAGTGCTTTTCGTATGAGATGAACATAAAACCCCTGTCTTCTTTCATTTCTTACAGCTTCCCAACGATACAGAAACAGCCAACGACACAGAATCTACTTCTGCTGCACCGTCCTCTTCGATATACGAAATGAAAATAGAGAACAGTACAAAAATCGCAGTTGTATCCTACGGTGGTATTTTCCGAGCACCTTATATAGCCGAAGTTTTCAATAATTGGACCATCAGTAGAGGTTTAGGACCGTTAGTAGAATGCCAATCTTTTGGAATTGTCGATGCATCTGCCTTCAACGATACAGATCCTACGGTTATTCATTTATTAACTTCACAGAAAATTCTCTATCGGGGCAAACCTTTAGCATTATTCAAACAAGAGGCCATGGGGTATTATGATTTCATTTTGGCAACTGATAAAAGAAGCTGGTTCGCTTTACGTGATCTAGCAACCGATGAAGATACAATCAACAAAATAGAACTACTTTCGTTGTACGATCCGCGAAGAAGGGCGGTCGATATGCCTGATATTTTCTTTGCAGTGTATCGCAGGGATGCGGGAAGAAAATTCAGTTGGATGTGTAGTTTCGTTAGTCAAACTGTAAGAAGCTTCATGTTCAAGCATCTCAACAATATGAAAGCTCGCGCTGGTATAACCACTACTTCTACAACGACCACCGCTACACCTGCTGTTAATACTATAGATCTGTTCGATCTGAGTTACGGTGATCATGAAGAAATTCAAGACGATATTAATGCTGAATTTGATTATACTGTTCCTGCTTTTTAAATTCTAGATATGTAGGTGAAACCTAGCTCATTTTTGTAAATATCTTTGTAAATTTTTTTCAAGACTCGCCAAGTAAATAGGCAAAAAAATATCTATGTAGTTATGTAAGTTCAAAGTTGAAGCAGAGTTAGATTTCATTTTCACACTTCGATATTATCTGAAACCATAAAACATTCGCAGCACCTTTCAAGTCACCTTGATCGCCTCAATCAAAGTTCATCACTAAAGATCATACTCTAGATTGCCTATGAAACAGTTCGAAAAAAATTAAAAAATTTACCTACTTATATCAACAGCTCTTTGGTATTTAATTAAAACATTTCATATCGCTGCTTGAGATGAAAATTTTTGATAAAATTTGTGATGTACAAAAATCGCATGAAGATTATGAAAGATATTCGGAGGGTAAAAAATTTGAAGATATGTAGGCAATGGCCGGATTTGTTTGCATTATAAATGATTATACGTTTCAAATAATGATCAAAATTACCAAACCAAAATGAATTTTGTCTCGATCGGTACGTTGTTATTGTTTGTTTTACTGCAGATTTCACAGCGAGAATGTGCAAAGGTACGCATTTAAAAAACATCAATTTCTACGGATTATTCGTTTAAATTCTAGCATATTAATCGATCTTCCTTTACACAGCGTGTAAAACAAAAAAGTGTTCTGTTCGTTTGTGAAAAGACCTACGAATGCCAAGGAGTGGTTATTGTAAATGTATTCAATCATTTGGCCAAAGCTTACGGTGTCGAAGACGAGTGGAACTGTGATTTAGCCGGTGTCGGTTGGAGATTCATCGGAAGCGGTACGAATTATAGAAATAGAAAATATCTCAACAATTTGGGAATTCCGTATGAAAAAATTTACATCGTACGAAAATTGAAACCGGTAGATTTCTTCAAGTACAATTTCATTTTGGGAATAGACACGAAAGATATGCCTCGTATTAGACAAGCACAACCGGCTAATTGTACCGCCAAAGTTAATTCGTTTTGGAATTACGTTCCTAAAAATATAACTATTATTAAAAATTATTGCACGGATTATCACAATGAACATTTAGAAGAAAATTATCAATTAGCTGCAGCAGCTACTCCAGTTCTATTCACTAGGCATAAGTAATAATTATAAGTTCATTTTTAAAAATCATTTCCTATTTGTTTGCGAAATTCAGTTTCAATATTCTTTTTTTAATAATAATTTACCTGCAGTTACCAGCTATGAGCGCATTACCTAATTACTTAATTCAATTAAAACTTATACGCTTTACGTTAAATATTTTTACACGGAGTGAATCGCTTTGAAAAATTATTCTAAAATATGTACGTTTTATTATGTAAATGTAGAAAAAAAGAACACATGAGATATCGTATAACCTCAGCGCGTGAGTCTGAGTACAAGTACATAATTCGAAACAAAATTGAATAACAATACGAAATATAATTAAAATGATTCAAACAAAATGTAACTATTTCATTCGAAATAATTTCAATAAAACGTGGTAAGGTAACGAACATGTTTAAAAAATATAAAAATAAGGTACCTAATATGATTTCTTCTATGATAATGGCTCCATCAATGACTTTATGAAAGTATTTCCGGTGATTATTTTGGTAGTTGCTATTACAAATTCAACATTCACTGAAATTTAAAAAAAATGATTAAATTTTATATATGATAAATCATTCAGACAAAAAAATGAAACTTACGATCTTCTTGCTGCGATAAAAATCGTAACGCAGAAATCTCCGCAAAGGTACATCCACCAATGAAAAATACCAGAATTACGTTGGTTTGATCGTTTTGCGAACTCAAACTACCTCCTGTAAAAATGATGAAATTATGCGATGTTTTTGAAAAAAAGTTAGTAATTTATATCGATTAAAAATTACTTCTTTGGTGCGAGAAATGAGAGATATTTTTAGAAATATCGTCAAACAAAGGTCCGGGTAAAACCGAAACAACATCGTTGATACTTCTCAAGCCGTTCGGTTTGGCGAACTGTTGAGCCAAACGTACGCTCAAAGGAGCGTATATACCATGAACATAATGAATATCCTTTGGAGTAACGTTATTGGTTTCTTCCTCGGTTAATTTTAAGGTTTTACGAAGGAATGTATATGATCGAGTTCCTTGCTGAAAATTATAAAATATATATGTACTTGAAACCTCTCGAATCACTACTACATAGGAGTCAATATTGGGCGAATTTTACCTGCACTTTCAATAGTCCAACTTTCTCCAAATTCGTTAAAGTTAAGATATGTTGAAATCCGTAAGTTTGAATAATATCTCTTTTATACTGTTCGAGGATTTTTGGCTTTAGACCGCCGCTAACAATTGACTGAATACAGATGAGTCGTAAAACCTAGAAAAAATAATTATCAAAATTTAGTTCAATGAAATCACATGAAAACCCTGGGAATATTTCAACTTTACCTTCACGACATCGACTTTTTGAGCCATACAATCTTCAATATACGGATGGACTTTATCAGTAACGATACCTAATAACATTTCGTGTTCATTTTTCACGCTTTCTCTAAATTCTTCCGAATCGGTTTGTTCTTTTATCATTTCAGCTACAGTCATATCTAAAAACAGATACAATGAAACAGATTTCACCTAAAATTTTACCCATTGGATATTGATATACGTACGATTCCCTAAACATTTCTTCACAGCTAACATCTGGGGTAATTTTGCTACAAATTGCTTAATTTCTTGAACAGTTCGACCATCTTGGCCTTCGTCAAATTGTAAAGACATCTGTTTGGCGCGACGACTGAGCGATAGACCAATCGCGAACAAATTCTTATCTCTAATTTCGGTGAAAATTTCATCGCCCGAATTGAGTATAAGTACTTTATCACGAGCGGTGTCAGAAAAATCTTCTTCTTGGCCCCCGAATCGTTCAGCGGGTAATTTTACGTTACCTACAAGATAATTCATGTTGTAAAAATTCAAAAAAATTAATTACACCGAAGATTTTCAACTCACAATTACTAATTCCGTATAATTCATCGATTAATCCTTCGTAGGTTAATTGAGTCACAAGAGGAGAAAGTAAATCGATCCCTCGGTCGATTAAAATCAATTGATCGATTTGAACCGATGACGAATTTTTTACCAATGAGTTAGAATGAGGCTCATTATCCAATTTATTCAACAATTTCATAACTTGTTGAGCAGCGTTTCCTTTCCCAGATATTCTTCTTATAGAGCCATAGATATCTTGCAGAATTTTCACAGCCTTGGCCACTTGATACACACATGTAGGATCTGAATCCACATAATACTCCTGCCAAACAAATAATAAACACATATTCAAATAAAACACATATGAATAATGCGTTTCAACAGAAAATATAACAAATTACCCGGAAGGCAGTTTCCAATTCCATCGATACCAAATCATTATCAAATGGAAAAAGTATGCAGCCTGATATTTGCTCAACTGTAGTGAAACTGCCATACACGCCCTTGTTCTATAAAATCAAAGTATTAGAATGAGAAAAATTGACGACAAATGCTGTTCAAATTCAACTAACTTTTAGAAATTCTTCGCATAATAAACTTTTCATTGGAACGAAATACAGATGCCATTTTCTTTTCCTGGGCGAAGTTTCTTCACTGTAAAAGCAGTTACAAGGAAATATGTAAACAAACGTATGTTTAAAATATAAATTGAAGCAAAATATTGCTTACTTGTGTATATTTTCGGCAACATAGGCCATCAGTTTCAAATGTGGTCTGGTGATGAATATAACATTCTCTGTTTCGATGGTTTTAATTTTACCCGGTCTCAGGGGATACATTTTCACGGCATCTCTTTTCTTCAGAAGACTATATTCGGCGATCAAACCAAAAGGACCAGATAAACCGTCGTCCCATATTATTATCTGAAAAATGATTTGGGAAATATTTAGTTGAAATGTAAAATTAAAAGCATCACCTATTCATATACCTTGGATCCATCACAATTATCCAACAAATCCAGAAATTCTTTTTTCGCAAATTCCTGAACCAATCCTATATTCAACTTTCCCCGCGTTAAATGAGCAGACATGATTAATTAGATTACATCAATTAATTAAGTTGAAATTATTGCGGCATCTTCCGCTGAAATTTAATATTTAATTTATCGAAATCATTTTTCTATCTTGTATCATCTGTTATCACATTATCACAATAATGTTTCTCGGAAATTGCGTATTATTTCTGCACTTTCAATAATGGAAGAATCCAAACCTAATGTTCATTCTCGTTTGAACTTTTATAGTAAACTGATTTTCTTAAATTTAGAATTTTTTAAAAGTTTTATCTTTGAAATGGACATTTAATAGAAAAGATTGTAAGTTTGTTAAATTAATATTGAGAATAATTAACGAATTGAAATTTTAAAGAAGTATTTACAATAAAAAATTAATTAAGAAAATTTTCAATTTCACTTTCTATGAAAAAAAGTGAAAACGACAAATCGACAATCTGTTGAATCAACTGTCGCGTTTGCATCGCATTTAAAAATACAGCTGTCCCGACTACAATGTTTTCATTGTTTTCTAAAAACCAGGAAAACCGTTATTATCACGTAAATTTCACGTTAGGACAGAAACTAAACATCAGAAAAAAACTTAAACCGACGCTATACAAATTATCGAACGCTTTTAATAAGTTAATAATCTACTTAATTTTCGCGATTAAACCAATATCATCAATGCGGATGCAATGTGCGGTCGTAGAACTGGAAATGCCCAACTACCAAAGTGCCCTCGATGTGTCATGGCACCAAGGTAAAATCAATTGGGAGAAAGTGAAAACCGCCGGGATTGAGCATGTGATTATGAAAGCTACCGAAGGATCGTATTATCAAGACGTTACATTTTTATACAACTGGGAAATGGCCAAACTGAACAATATTAGAACAAGCGTTTATCACTACTTTAGAGCTTTAATGAACCCTGAAGAACAGGTTGCTAATGTTATTAATACTTTAAGCTTAACTACATTTAATAATAGAAAAGATATTTTAGCCATTGACGTAGAAGAGAAAGGTAACGAGTTTGCTTCTCCGGATCAAGTTGCGCATACTCTGTATAGGTTTTTGAAAGGATTAGAATCGAGCGATTTCACCAAAATTTATATTTACTGTAGTCATTACTACTGGGAAAATCAGGTCAACTGGGCATTGTACGATTTCAGCAAATATCCTTTATGGATAGCATGGTACAATGGCGAGATTAAATCTCAACCTAAAATCCCATCGACTTGGAGAAACGTCGGCTGGACCTATTGGCAATATTCAAACCTTGGCAAAGTTGACGGTATCGACAGTTATGTTGATCTCGATTTCTGCAAAACTGAAGAAATTTAGGTAACTCAAATTCGACATATCGAGCTGCAAAATTTGAATGTTTATTACGTTTCATAATTTTATTCATCCGTTTACTTTCTGTGAATAGTTACCATATTTATTGTTATTGTATGTAGCTCGTCTACATGTGCAGGTATTATTTATGTTTGCAACATCATTTTTCTACTAACACTTTGTTCTCGACTAAAATCGCAATTATTCTATTTACAGAATGATTTTTACTCTGTATTATATTTCTACAATATATCTGTCTAACGAGTAAACGATTCTTCTACTTTTTTTGCTCAGTTTGTTGGAATAAAATTAGAAAATACGAAATTTCAGGTATAAATAATGTATGTAAAGAACAAATGTAGATATTCAAGTAATATAAAAATGCACTAAAAATAATTTCGGAGATATGAGCTTTCTATAGAACACATAATAACATTACATTATAAAAAACAATAGAATACGGAGGAAACTAATATATTTTGTAATATAACCTTTCACGGACTGTATGCTCGAGCAGGTAATTTGGACGTATCCAAATCATTGAAATAACGATGATCAACGGCATCTTTGGCACTAATTCGAGCAGACGGGTCGTAGATGAGCATTTTCTGAAGAAAAATATGACAAAAATATGAAAAGTTGAATTCAGAACATTGTAACATACTCGTAGCGAATGAGAAACATTACCATTAACAGATCGAATCCATCATCATTGAGGTTTTTCACACTATTATGTAATTCATTCTGAGTCCAATTGGGAAACACCGGTTTATAATAAGGAAGATCGGTGATTCCAGCCCATGTTTTTTCTGTTGGCGTTGAAAGAATTCTACAACGAAAAACATTAATATCGAATGGACAGACCAAAAGTTTCACAATCAAAAATTTTCAAGTACCGAAAAATGCGATAAAGTTGATCAATTTCAGAATCGCCTTGGAATAACGGTTTATGGTTGGCTAATTCGGCAAAAATACAACCAACAGCCCACATGTCAACTGGGCACGAATATCGTTGAGAACCAAGTAAAATTTCCGGAGCTCTGTACCAAAGCGTAACGACCTGTAAAGAAGAATAATCCACGATTACAATATTTGCTTTAAAGGTAAGGTAGTCCACTTCAACCAAGATTCTTATTACTTCATGAGTGAATATTCGAACCGGTACACCCAAGGCACGTCCTAAACCAAAATCAGCAACTTTCAAAATACCAGTTTTAGGATTAATCAGGAGATTCTGAGGTTTAAGATCACGATGCAAAACTCTTCTCCGATGGCAAAATAAAACCGCAACAAGAAGCTGTAAATACGTAATGCCTTAGTAATTTCATCATGATTCCTAAATTACGTTGTACATGATCAAACAGTACCTGATACGTTAATGATTTAACCATTGTCGAATCTAATTGCTTCCCATCGCCTAAACTCTCCATATATTTCTTCAAATCCATAGGTAAAAACTCGAATATCAAATGTAATTTGGATTCTTCCATTAGTACTTCCTGTAAACTAAAATTTCCCATCGATGAAATTTTAATTTTCAATTATTATAAATATTTCAAACGCGTACTTACCAAACAATATTGGGATGCACTAATTCTTTCAATAAAGATATTTCTCTGATGGCGGTCGAAGGTATCCCTTCATCTTGCACCTCCATTCGAATTTTCTTAATAGCTACTAATTTACCAGTTGACAGGTTTCTACCTTTGTAAACGATCCCATAAGTACCTGAAGTAAATAATAACACATTAGTACAATTTGTAGGGTAAATGTATCCGAATAAATAAATATTTCATCTCACCTTCGCCGATCTTTTCGATTTTCTCGTAATCGTTCATTTTGACGCACTTTGATAACAAATAATAGAATGATTACAACAAAAGTTCAGCGATGAAAAACATTTTATGAAAACATTCTGAAATACCTTTCAACTGCTATGAAAATTAACGATGAAATCTCTAGAAAAACTCAAGTTACACGACTACAAAGTGAATATCTACAACGAATACTGCGTGAAATTTATTCAATAGATTATCATCATGGTACCGAAATTTTGAAAAAAGGATAGCTTGGAAACTTGCACTGTCTCACAATTAATATACCTTTTTATTTTTTTTCGTAAAACTTTAGGCCGAAAAGTATTTAATTAGCGAAAAATTAACGAACAAAATAGAAAAGAAACCATTGAAGAATGTTTTGAATGGAGGGAAAATGGAAATTGCGAAGAATTTTTTTGAATTGACGAGATCGACGAAGCGAAGAAAGGAAACAAAAATAAATAATTTGCTAGCGCTTCTTGTGCAGAATTTTGGAATCTCAATTTGTGAAAAATTAGGTGATGATGCCTCTTGCCTCATTTTCCTCACAAAAATATGCTTGATGGTTTCTTTTATCAATAACTCATGTTATTACTTTGTTTCTTTTTGTTTTCTTTTTCCAATTCATTTTTTTCTACGAACTTCAATTAACAAAAATATTTATAGAATACTAGTTCAATTCTAAATTATGTAATTATTATTAGTAATTAATTTCGAGTTGAACACACCAAAGGTTGATATTTTTTATTACATTCAAATAGTAACAACAAATATGATTTCCAAGTGGAAAGGAGTTATCTCAATCAAATTTAACCAGGATCAAAGTAAGGGCTATTTTAAATGATTAATTTACTTTAAAATATTATCGTAGTGATTTTAAATTGTTAACTGCTTAATCTGCTCTTATATTCAGGCTGTTTCACCTGTTGTACTGAATCTGGCCCTCGAGTTTACAACATAGATCCCTTGGTAGAAAAATGTAGATTTTGTGAGTGTTTGACTGATAAATTCGATTTTAATTATTGTCATCATTTTCCTTTATTTTGAAGTCTGATTATTACTGTTTCAGCTGATGTAGGCAGTATGTCTCAGTGCGAAATGCTTTATAGGACTAATTTATTGGCTATGGTGGCTGGAGGCTCTTGTGCAAAATATGCAGACAATACTGTATTAGTTTACGACGATATCAGTAAACAGTTCGTTTTGGAATTGGTTTTTAAAGTCCCAGTCAAAGCTGTAAGATTAAGAAGAGATAAGTAAGTTGATCTCATGTAAATATTCAGCTCAACATTGTGTTACAAATTGATCTTTTGATTCTAGAATTGTGGTAGCTACTCTCCACCAAATATGCGTGTTTTCATTTCCTGCTCCAACTCAACATCTGTTTACGTTCGACACTCGTTTAAACAAACACGGATTATGCGAAGTTAGTCCGTTGCTGACAGCCGAACGGCACTTAGTCGCTTTTCCTGCTCAAAAAGTCGGTAGCGTGCAGCTAGTCGATTTATGTAGCACTGATGCGGGTTCGTCCAGTGCTCCCGTTACTATTAATGCTCATCAAGCAGAGCTGGTTTGTTTGGCTATAAATCAAAAAGGTACCATGCTGGCTACAGCCAGCTCTAAAGGAACTCTTATTAGAGTTTGGGATACTAGCAAAAGACATTTGCTTCATGAATTGAGGAGAGGCTCTGATCCAGCTTTGCTCTATTGGTTAGTCATTTTCAATCTTTCAATCATATTCATATTTTATTGAAATTCGTTTAACGTTAATGATTTTTTTTTTTCAGTATCAATTTCAGTCAGAGTTCTGATTTTCTGTGCTGCGCCAGTGACAAAGGAACTGTTCATATTTTCGCTCTAAAAGACCCGAAATTAAATAAAAAATCAAGGTTGAAAAAATAGAGAAATATTTATTGTAAATTTTTTCTCCTAGCAACGTATTATAATGATTTTTAAATTTCAGCTTGTCGAAAATGGGATTTCTTGGTACATACGTCGAGTCTCAGTGGGCATTCGCAAATTTCACAGTTTTACCCGAGTGTGCTTGTATATGCGCATTTAGTTCAAAAAATTCAGTCATTGGTAATTTTGGAATTTCGTATGTTCTATTATTTTTTCAAATGAAATATTAATTTGATTTTTTTCAGCTATCTGCGTCGATGGAACATTTCACAAGTATGTATTCAACACAGATGGAAGCTGCAATAGAAATACTTTCGATGTGTTCTTAGATGATTTTCTTGATGAAGACTGCTAGGTTTTTTTTTATGCTCACGTGAAGCGAATATCGATTGTGTTTATATATTTATATAATTGATCTTATTTTTACGTCGTAGCTAATATTTTTATTCTATGATTCAGTGTGAAAGTGATTTGATGTATTATTTTTGTAATAATTTTGTTTTACGAGTCATGTTAATCGATCTGTGGTAGCTCGTGTTTATTCGGTTTTACCAACCGTACATTTGTTTTTACTTTTTTCTTTTGATTTTTTTTTATACAAACAACTTGATTCATTTCGTCTACGCGTGATTCATGTTTATATAACGAAGTTACCAGATCGTACGCCTAAAGTGATAATTTTATTTTTTAATTCATTTCCATAATAAAGATTTCGGAAATATTTTAATTTTTGGAGTAATTTTTCAATATGGTGTGAAAGTTAATCCGGCGATCAAAATTTTCGCAGCGAACTAAATAATTTGTCGACTTTTAATGCGAATAATGATTTATACAACTTTCATAGTTTGTGAGCAATTATTAAACAACGCACGTGTTTTCTCATAGACTAAACACTGGTAAAAAAAAATCAATTGACATTTGAGAAGAATTTCTTATACGTTTAACGAGAATAAAAAACCAGAACAAATGATATCCAGTTCTAGAGATGGAACTAGTATAGCGGTTGGATACTGTTATACCAGATCTACTTAAACGAAAGTTTACTCATCATTTCTACATTGATTTTTTATTCGTATTATCGAGAAGAAAACGTCCATTTTATGAACATTTCAACGTTATTAATCAGCAAATCATTGAAATATTTTTCATTCGCCAATGTATAAAATGTAGGTCAGCTGAATAAGGCAGCTAGTTAGAAAATTGTGGACAATATTCAATTCTTGTTATTTGAAAATGACATCAGATTATGGTTTCATTTTCACTGTAAACAGGTATCTATGTACTATCTAGAGAGAAGCTCGCCTAATTGAATAGATTTAACGTGTGATTGACTTGAGTTGAAAAAAACACTGCTCAATTGCTTTCCTTCTACAAAAATTCCTAGGATCATTCGTCTGTAAAGAATACTTAAGCAAGGCAAAGGCCAAACTGTAACCCCCCCCCTCCCCTTTGAATGAATAAAATTGGATTTTTGTGTGAATTCAGATCATTTTTTGCTGAAAAAGTGGAAATGTACAAAGCCTTAGTTTTTTAATTTTCAAGAAACCCTGGAACTTTTTTCATTTTTAATTGGAATTTTTGGACTAAAAATGTTTACTTTTGGGAACCTCTTTCTCATTTTTCTTCAACTTTATTTTCATTTTTTATCATATTGGTAAATTTTAATTAAGTACTTACAACAAAACAATTCGTTCAAACTCTAGGTAGCTTGTCATTTTACGAGTCCAGTAAGTTATAGGTCTCTTCGTCGAAGATGTCCGAACCAGTACCTTAGACCTACCTGTTTTGCGACACATGTTAAATGCTGGTATAAAATTCATAATAAAACAAATAAAAACAATATAAAAATAGAAAATAAATACCTATGTGGTAGAAATCGCATCGAAATCATCTATGATTTCTATATTTTCTAAATCTAAAAAAAGCAACCTGCTCAACAATAATCTAGTTTACACTTTACCGCTACAGATCTAGTTTCCATAAGCTTGTTCCCCCATCATCGCGAGGCAATTAAGAATTTGCTGTTCGTTCAGTATTCGATGTTCGCAACACGTTGATTCTTTATTGAGCTTTCTCCGGTGATCGTAAATAATGTGTTTATGTGTAAACAACCGGTGTCTGTGGGGTTTTGACTAACTCGTCGATAAACAATCTTTAAGCTTTTTTAATGAAAGATGCCTTATGGAGGTAAGTTTTTTTCTCTTTAAGAATAAGTACAAAAATGTGCGCGTGTTTCGTTAATTTTTTTTCATCAATTTTGGAAAATATCGAATGAAAATTTAGATACTGCTGGATTATCTTCGGCATTAAATATTGTGGATGAACTTTGCGATTCGATTGATAATCGACCTCATAGGCAGAGGAAAGAGAAGCCTGCTAGGAAACATAGTAGAAGTTCAGCTTCGTTTGTTGGTGAGTATCTACCTCGAGATATTTTATTATATTTTTTCTAAAATTCCTGCCTATTTTCATTCGATGCAATAATTGAATGGATAGTTTGAATGAGATAATCATTACTCTAGATAGGTACCTATCTACAAAATCAAATTCTGTTTTTATCTATCAGTGAATTTATTTAAAAAATGGTACTTCTGATATATTTGAACCTAATTTGTATCTGCTTGAAATATAAATTTTCTCAAGTAAAGAAAAATCCTCTGAATTTTTTTTTAAATTTAAATCAACACGATGGGGCCAAAAGCCAAAGGTAAATCAAAACTTAAAATTTATGAACCTAAGCATCGTAAAATCGTTACCTCTTTGGATCTACGTCGGTGATTTCTACACTTGGTTGAAATTATTATTTACCCTATTGACAATATCGCGTTTTTGAAATAGCGCTTTTCTGAGAAAATAGCGCACGCCAAACGCCTGTGCAGAACGTATGCGCAGTAGAAATCGCGCTTTTAAAACGCTGTACGCGAAAAAAACGCGATTTTTAAACAAAAAAATGAAGTGTTGTGATGCAACCATATATTAATGAATCTAAAATTCATTAATAAATGGTTATTCATCTATGAGTAAAGAATTTCAGATAGGTAATTACCTACCAATTTTTTTTTTTTTTTATTTAATAACATTAGCCAAAACAATGAATTGATTAAATATTTATTAAATCAAGTATTTAAATAAAATTCCAATATTTTTCGTTTAATTTTAAAGTGGAATAACGTAATAAAATTTTTTTAAAGTAATTATAAATATAAGTACCCAATGAATAAAAAACATTACAAATTTGCTAAATCCGTTTATTCTGAAGAAATAAAAAATACAAATATACATATAATTAAAATGAAGGAGACAAAGAGGAACATTTTGAGAACTTGAGCATCCAAGGGCCATTTTTCGCCGAGATAGAGACATTTGAAGTTGAGAAAATAAGAATTCAATAAAAACAAAATTTTGAGAAAAACATGTTTCAAGTTTTTACTCTTGTTTCTCATGTATCAATCATCAAAAAGGCTGCCAAAACTACTTTCCCATACTGAAATTTCGCGAGGAATTCGTTTCTGACGTCAAATACAGGGTGACCGAAAAGTAGTTCCCCAAAAAAAATGCTTAGCAAAAATTCCCTAATTAACTTATCCAAAAAATTTCAACTCTGGCAGCATCCTTGGTCCATTACTATTCGAACACAGGGCCCTTCAAAAATTCTCAATCATTTTTGAATTTTTTGTGAAGAATAATTTAATTTTCGCTTACAATGCTATAGCTAAACCTAGTCGAACGAAATTTAAAAATTGTGTGGAATAAAATCTAGGAATTTCTGGGGATAGGTGACGAGTTCCTCAAAATATTGAATTGAACCCTGTTAATCTGAAAACAGTGCGTTCAATTTTGAAATAAGGAGGATTGCATTTCAGCGCTTCATAAATAGGAGTCAGGTGATTTAATTCATCATTATTGAATTATGCTCTGGTTTAAGGGCATATTCTCCAAAACATTTTGCCTATCCAATTTACATTGCGCTTATGGGAGCTTCTAAAAGTTATACTACTCGAAATGGGATGGGTGAAATTGTCTCAAATTTGTAAATCTGTATTCTTCGAGATGATCTGTACAATCTTACGTATGATTTTCTCATTACATCGATTATTTTACGAAAAAATTGAATTTGAAAATCCCCGAAAATCGTTGGATTTTTTTGGGAAAAATTCTGAATTTTTGAATTCAATTTTTTCGTAAAATAATCGATGTAATGAGAAAATCATACGTAAGATTGTACAGATCATCTCGAAGAATACAGATTTACAAATTTGAGACAATTTCATCCAACCCATTTCGAGCAGTATAACTTTTAAAAGCTCCCATAAGCGCAATGTAAATGGCAGGCAAACCAATAGGCAAAATGTTTTGGAGACTAAGCCCTTAAGGGAAAAATTGCGTAATATTGAATTTTTTCGGATTACAAATTATACAAAGATTAGAAGACGATCTATATTAGTAGAATATGACCAAAAAAAATTTACCCTATCAATAATCATTTTTTACCAAAATTTTAAATTTTTTTGGGGAAGTAATTTTCAGTCACCCTGTATTACTTTAAGAGGAGAAAAATGAAAAATTCACTATTATGATGAGTTTAATTTTGAAAAAAGCTGCATTACAAACAGAAATCCTTTTTTTCATACTGTATAAATTATCAAAAAAGCTCTCAGAACTTCTTTTTTGTACTGAAATTTCACGAGGAATTCGTTTTTAACGTTGAAAATCACGTTAGGAGAATAGAAAATCGTTTACATCCATTTTCGATCATTTATATCTCCAACAAAGCAATATTTAAGAAATTATGGATTAATGTTTTTTTCTCAATAATTTTTTTTTCAAGTCTAAATTGTTTTCCAAACTTTATTTTTTCTCATCTACATTTTTTCAAAATCAAATTTTTTTTACAAACATAAGTTTTTCTCACCAAATTTTTTTTCACGTCTAAATTCTTTTACAATATTTCTTTTTTCTCATCTAAATTTTTTTAAAATCCATTTTTTTTTCACGTCTACATTTTTTTCAAATGTAAAGTAAACTTTTTTTGCGTCTAAATTTTTTTCCAAACGTAATTTTTCTCAAGAAAATTTTTTTTCAAGTTCAACTTTTTTTACCAAACGTAATTTTTTTTCAACAAATTTTTTTCGTGTCTAAATTGTTTTCCAACTGTCTTTTTTTATTTACTTGGGGAAGTAATGTTGTTATAAAAAAATTGAAGCATAAAAAAAATTATTTAAAAAAATTTCAAATTTGGATTTTAAGAAAATTTAGATGAGGACAGCGAAAAAAAATTTCAAGATCATTTTCAGATCTGTAAAACTCACCATACCACAACTAAATGGTCAAAACAGGGGTACGTCCCCCACAGTGGGCTATTTGAAATGTTAGGAGGCAAAAAATCTGAAAATTGGTGTACGGGAGGTTTTTGAGGCGCTGAATCCATTTTTTGACCTTAAATCAAAGGGGGGGGGGGGAGCTAAAAATTTCCAAAAATTTCATGTGGGTATCAAAAGTAATAGTTTTCCCCCTGAATATGAATTTATTTTTGACCTTGGCCTAAAACGGGCTCCAAGCGAAAGGGGGTAAAACACAAAATTTCCTAAAATTCGATGTAAAAATTATTTTTTTATTTTTTGCATCTCAACATTTCAAATAGCCCACTGTGCCCCCGGCCCAGATTTCCTCTGCATGGCCCACAAATCATTCCCCAGAAACATCTTCCATATGACGAATTCTTTGGTGTCTCACGGCTGAATCGTTGACATATTTCAGATGGCTAATTGCAGCCTTCTTCAGCATGTTGCGGTCCATGATTACTTCTGAAATTTAATTTTTTTTTATTGTAAGACTCGTAATCTACAACCTCGAAAACCTAGATTTCGATATACTACACGATATTTTAGGTGAATTTCGATTTCAGCATCTCCCCTACCCCCTTCCCATTGCCCCGAATTAGTTTGTTTCTGTCTGATTCGTAATCTACGACCCAAAAAAAACTATATCTACACCAATTTTTACCCACTTTTATTGCACTTTTTTCATGATAATAAATTTTCCCTGTTTTGAGAGGTCTCCTGGACCACTGTGGAGGGTAACAATGAGATGCCGAAATAAAAATGTCGGAAGTTATCAAAAATTTGACATTTTTTTGTCCCTGAAATAAGCGCGCTCAACACACAATCTTTGCTAGTTGGACTGTAAAGTAATGAGTAGATGGGCGCTTGGTAGTTATTAGTATAGTCGAATTACTGCAAAAAAAGGCTTCCGCTCGCACCAAATGTAAAAAACAATTTGACGACTGATTCTTAATCTAGAACGTATTTAGAAAAAAATAAGCTTGGGTGCCGTTTTTTATAGCCCCTCCCCTTCCGAAGGTCCACCCCCCTTTCTTGAAAATGCATGTATCTCCCCTATTATTGGCTATGTAAAAAAATGTTTCAAGTAAAAGTTCTTCATTGAAGCCTTCTCTACATTTTTGGTTATTACAAAAATTTCATTTGGAGCAACCCTTACGCCCCAAATTTCAAAAATGTACTTTCAGAAATACTCAAAATCGAGTTTTTCTCATTAATGGTAAGAAATATCGATTTTTTTTTTTTCAAAAACACTCACTTCCTTGACCAAAAATTAAGGGTAAAAAACACCTACTTTTCAACAATTTACAGCATTTTTAAAAAAAATAGAAACTTCTTAATTTTTGGTCAAGGAAGTGAGTGTTTTTGAAAAAGGAAAAAATCCTTCCGATAGGAAATTCTGTGTAGAACAAATTAAGGGTAAAAAACACCTACTTTTCAACAATTTACAGCATTTAAAAAAAAACTCGAAACTTCTTAATTTTTGGTCCACGAAGTCAGTGTTTTTGAAAAAGGAAAAAACCCTTCCGATAGGAAATTACGTGTAGAACAAGATTGTTCATAACTACTTTTCAATTTTAAGGCTTATTTGAGGAGATATTCACGAAAAACCGGTTTTCAGCGGACGTTTACCCCTCCCCTGAGGGTAGCGGTGGGTTGTGGGGTGTCCATTTTAGTATGTTGTGTAGTGGACCATTACGAACCTAAAATGCGAAAAAAAATCAGGCTTCAATTTTTCAGGGGTTAACTTCTAAAATGCCTGGACTAATACTCGGCGATACGAGAATCTTGTCTCATAAATTAGAAGATACTTGTACCTCGTTCGTCCGCAGAAAACGAGCATGAGTCAAAGTGTCATACTAGGTACATGAAAGAATATACGCGTTGGTATAAAAATTGTCAACTTACTCGATTTTATTCGCCATTCCAATTCTTTTCACGAAAAAACGAAGAAACAATGTTGAAAAGTAAACGCACTTGGAAAAATTTGAATGGAAACAAAAACAGAACAGAATTTAAAAATCTTATCAAAATAAAAAAAATACACAGAACCACATATATTTTTTAATTTAAAAAACGCGCTTTTTTATAGCGCTTGGCGTAAAAAAACGCGATTTGTATGTAAATAGCGTTTCGCGTGCGCGATTTTCTCAAAAAAACGCCAAACAAAAAAAATAAATAGCGCTTTTTACAGCGTTTAGCGTTTTTCGTTGTCAATAGGGTACTTGCACGTCTTAATTTGTTACCGGTTTTCGAATAAACGCTTCCAAGACGCCAAAAATAATCCAAATGTGTTATTACAATGCTTTTAATTAATATGTAACCTCTAATTTGATTATCTATCAAGTAGGTAGGTAAGTAAATTTGATGAATGCTCGACATACGGTGACGGTTACGGATTCTTTTCAGGATACTGTAACATAATGTCAATGTATATCAAATAGAAATTTACTTTCTACGGGAGTAGGTAGTAATTTTGTAATAATGCTAATTAAAATAGCGACAATAATGCAATAATTTACATCATGGGTAATAATTACGTAGTATCATATATGATACCTCTCCAGAAGTCTACGTAGGTAATCTTGATAAAAATTCGTATAATTCTTTTTACTCTGATTCTTGACGATATTTTCATGAATTCTGGATGGGAATAACAATGTAAGATATTCAGGAAAAAAACTTTGTCAGCGTAATATTTATTTTTTTTAAAATTCATAGGCAGATAGTTCTAGTTCTAGATGAGGTACCTACATTAAAATGTAAATTTAAAAGTAACATTTTTTTTGTTTTTTTTTTCTTAGGCATTTTGATGGGTTTACAATGATTAATTTTAAATAATTTTTCCTCTCAGAATTTGATAAAGTTATTACATACGATATTTTATAAATTTCCAAATCCTTAATCTCCATAAAGAAATGAATAGGTATTTACCATTTTTTGTTTAAAAAAAACTTGGAACAATTTTAAACGCATACTTACTTATTATTAAATATTAACTTATTTTTTAATTACCCACTAATCGCATTAATGCTTCGGAACTCGTTTCCTGGAAAAGCTGCAGTGAAAAGAGGAGGAGGGGAATCTCGAGTTGAGGTGAATTATTATTAATATTAGCTAGGTAGTGGTTTCAGGTGAACTATAAAACAGTTTATTCATCACGATTCACGCTTTATATTTTTTGCTATAATTACTCCAGAGCAATAATTTAATCTTATTTTAAAAGGAAGCATATATATGCGAAGATGGCTGATAAGACAAAAAAATTATTCGTGTTAAAACACGTGTAACAACATGATGTGTATTTCTATATGTAACGTACAGTAACTATGATTACATAGAGTAATGTTTCGTAACACATGGTTAAATACGGAGAAATTTCATTCACGTGCGCGAGTAAAATCACTCATATAATAGTTACCTATGCTCGGGGTAATCGCCAAGATCTGTTTAGGCCTATAACTCTAGAATACATTACGAGTACCCTAACCGATTCAATGAAGTACGGTTCAACTTGCTGGATGAGAAACCGTAATCATCGATGACTTCGAAAAATAGTCATTTTTATTGAAGTAGTGAAAAAAAAAACGTTACACGTATGATGTACTATGTTCGGCTAATTGCAGCTTTGCGTATTCCGAGTAATAATAGAGGATTACTAAAAAGTCATTATTACCTAAGGTATGAATCGTGGGTTATGATCTTCCATGAAATGTAGGTACTTCGGATTATGGGGAAAACTTCTGTAACCTGTCAGAGAGATGGTATGAAATTTTTACATAAAGTTGATGCGAACGTGTGATTAAAAGTCTCAGACCAAGGCAAATTTGAAGTATCTACTCAATTTGAAACCTCTAATTTAATCATTGTAGGCAACCGTGTAAGCACAAAAGTACATGAAATTGTACTTATTGTTATTTTCAAAATTTTGAATATGATTTATTCGTCGTGAAAATTTCGAGCTTAAAATCGTAAAATTTGAGTTTGTGATAGAAATCTAGGTAGGTATCTTCAATTTTGATTTTTGAACAAAATTGAAAAACTTTATACTTAATCCTTTCAATAATGGAGATATTATTTACAAGAAACCTAATGAAGATGTTTTCACTGTCCGGCTGCGATTGGAATGAGACTTCGATTTTTGAAAAGAGCATGTCCTAAAACCCCGTAACGAAATTTCAACTGCTTGAGTTGATTCCTCAATTTTTGACGAATTTATGAGAATTTAAAAATCAGTTTTTCAGCACAAATGATATTGAAAAAAGTACTTTTTTTTACCCAACTGGATGAAATTCATGTGTCTACTAAATATTGAATTTCCCAAAACAAATTTCATCATTTCCAGCTACTCTGTAGTCGCCAGCACAATTTTGATTCTCTTCAACATTTTCGAATCTCTTCAGAAGGCACGTAAATTAATTTGAGGCCCTAAAAATCGAGTTTTCGCTTCCTTTTAACAACTTTTACAAGAAAATTCAGCTAAAACTCAATTTTCGGAAAAAATTTTGGGCATGTATTTTTCACCAAAATTTATTTTATTGGAAAAAAATTGTCGAAAATTCGAAACGATTAACCCGCCGACTCCACACATGTGACAAATGTCACAGACCGGTTTTTTTCGTGCGTTATGTTGGCAGGAACGAGTGGTCGGGTGGTAAAGCCTCCTAGTACCCATCCGCGCTTGGCCCACCAATCGTTTCCGCGATTCAGCAAATTGCCTACTTTTTCATTTGAAGGGGCAAACGTTTCTGAAAAAAATCTCGACCGGTACGAATTTTAATTTTTTTCGTCCCTTAAATCCAAAGGATTAGGCAAAGTGTTGTGCACGAACCAGTAGGGCATAGATACACAAGTATCAGTCGGGTAACGATTTCATCCCCTCCACTTTTCATTCAGTGAAAAAAAATTATCAATAAACACGAAAAATATATTTTTTTTCTAAAAATTTTGCCCCTTCAAATAGGAAAGTAGGCAATTCGCCCATCAAGGGAAATGAAAGGTTGAACATTTATGTACACCCCCTAGAAGTTATAATGCCGTATCAAACTTTGGTCCAGCGCTAGAAAATTAATTGGTAAATGCCATTTTTTTAAGTGTGGAGTCGGCGGGTTAACTGGAGGCTACAGAATAACTGTAAATGGTCAAATTTAGTTTCAACAAGTCGATATTATGCGGATGAGGTTCATTTTAGGTGACCTGGTGCAATGGCTTGGTGTCTACATTCAATTATTAAACATTTTTTTCCAATTCAATAGTTTTGACTGGTTAAAAATACGTGTTCGACTAAAAATTGAACCAAGGGTGGATTTTCTCGTTAAAATAGTCGTGAAAAAAACAAAACTGTTTTCAGCAGTTTAAGTTAAATTGGGTGCCTTCTGAAGAAATTCGAAAATTCTGGAGAAAGTATAAATTAGGTACTCTGGAATCTATAGCATGGTTGAAAATGGTCAAATTTAGGTTCAGAGCAATCTGAATTCCATTAAGTTTGGAGAAAAAGAATACATTTTCCAAAAATATTCTCTTCTAACTTGTTTGCTACGTTAAATCTTCAGAAATTCGCTAAAGTTCGAGAGTTGAAATTTTGGTTAAGGGAGTTTTAGGACATGTTCTTTCCAAAAATGTAAGTATCATTCCAATTGAAGGTGAATATCTCAAGTGGCTCTCTTGTGAGAGATTTTTAATTACCTACCAGAACTATGAAGATATTCAAAGATAGGTAGCAACTTAATGTGCTGAAGGCTCTAAAATAACACGAAACAGTAAAATTCGATCGACATTAAATATTAGAGACCTTGACTTTCACCATTTTTACTAAAAAGAAAAAAACTCATTTAAAAGAAAAACATTTGCGGAAAAATCACCGTTCTTAAATATTGAAAAAATCACAAAGATCAAAAAATCATCTAGGGAAGTTGAAAATTTAGCCAAAGAGGTCTTACGATTAGACTATGTTCTTTCGAAAATTTCAGACTTTTCCAGTCAAACTTTTCTCTAGAGAGAACGGAAATTTTTCAAAAAGTTTTTGAATTTCATTTTTTACTTGCAACCGTAAAAATGGTTTTGTTAACCTTCATTTTTATAGGTGTTGTTATGTTACAAAGCAAAGCTTAAGCGTTACCTAAATGAGAAAATTTCGAAAATTTTTTTTAAATATTAACATCAAGTATCATTTAAATATTTTGGGTTGCCGAAATTTTTCAAAATTATTAGATTCAGATATTGCCAATTCAAATTAAGAAATTAAGTACCTACATTTTGTAAAACTGGGTTCAAATGCTTCAAAATGGGTTCGAAATGGAACTTTTTAGTTTAGGTTTGCCTATTCTTAGCTCTATGCATAGATAGGTCTAGGTACACAAAATCAGAATCAGATGCGAATCTACAGGGGGGGATGAATCCCCCTTCACTAAAAATGGCTTAAGATATTGAAAAAGTGGTAATTTTTTGCTTCTCAAGTCAAACCTAATTTTACAAAAAAAAATTGATGATCATCTTTCCATTTTCAAAACTTGTTTCAAAAACCATTAAATTTTTAGATTTTTTATCACTTAAATCTTTTTTTTCGTTTTTTGACATATTTTGACCCTTCCTGAGAAATTATTTCACGCCTCCCTCCCTTTCTTAAATCTTCTTCAGTATATTCTAATGATACACGTTGTGAAAAAATCAAAAAGAATTGTTAAAATGCAATACCTACAAGTCATTTTAGAAACGTAAAAATTATTAATAAAGTTTGCAAAAAAAAAATTCCACGAGTCTCGCTCATCACAATTTTTTCACACCGCGGATAAATATTTAAATTTTTCAAATGTGAGACGTTGTGCGATAAGGGACCTTGTGGAGAAAAAAAATCGGGCATAAAATTTGCCTAATTCGCCTAAAAACCATATTTTCTATGCGAATCATGCAACATCTGACATTCCATTTTTTTCACCATAAGGTCCCTTATCACACAACGCCTCACAAATTTACATTTTCAAATATTTTTTAAAAACTGAACCGATTAAATCGATCCGAATTAAACATTCAAGTAAACAAACCTTGACCCAAAGCAAGGATAGCACATAGATTCATACGTATATGCAAGTACCTACTCTTAATTTGGTACTAAAAACTGAATTTTTACATTAACCGCGGTCAACAACCCGAATCAAAAAATTATAAATGAACCAAATAATAATTACTTGTGCAGTGCGCACACTTGGAGTAAGTAACGTAAATTTCAACACTTTTACTCATCATTAAATAAATTATCCTTCACCGTAACCTAACAAATATCTAGGTACTTAAAAGGTCTCGAGATGTTTAGAATAATGTTCAGTCATAGTTTTAAAATTGTTCTAACAGTTTACTAACGACGTACGATTACAAGCCAACATTTCTATAAATGTATCACCTTAAGGGAAAAGAAATCTGAGATATCTCCGAATGTAGCATGTACCTAGACCTAGCTATCTGCATGCGTGTGTATTTAGAGTTAGTATAGTGAAGTACCTAAAACGTGTCGTTTTTCTATACCTTAGTACAAATATTAAAACAAGTGTTTGAATGTTTTAAAGGTTATTCTAACGAATGTGTCCAAGAAACGGAAAAAGATAGCTTGAACGAAGAGGTGGGTGTTATATCTGATAACCAAGAAGGAAAATTATCCATGACACCGTCGCCGAAGCTCCAGTCTAGTAGAAAATTACTAGGATTATTGACTCAAAACAGATCTCATTTATTTTTAAGCAGTTATCCTTTGTAAGTATTTGAAATAGATATGTACTTACCTACTTATTTTTTTTTTAATCTTTGGATTATTTTTTCACACGATGATAATAAAATTCCTCATCGCGTTTTAATAATTTTTGTTTTAATTCGTGCAGTTATCACTTATGGATAAATTTAAGCTCACTGTATGGAATATGTTTACTACTAGTGATATTTGCAATCAGTCTGACAGAAATAACCGACAATCCGGTGAAAATGTTTTCACTCCAGGTATTATTACCTATTTTTGTTCATATTTTCAAAATTTTGAATTTTTGAATTCTTTATCGAGTTTGTTTAAATTTCCAGGGCATATACATGATGTATTTGTACGTAGGAAGCATTGCTGTAATAATATCCATTTACATATGGGTCCTGATAGATAGCTGCTCGAGTATAAAATCGTTGAAATCAGACTCGAGTGCTTTAGCCGAAGCAGCGGAACTGACACGTTTTGGTTCGTTGAAAAAAGCTCACATATCTCCCGCCAAAACATCCAGCACCAGTTTTTATTTACGAATAGGCGCATTAGGTAAGCAATGAATAACTTAATCGCGAGAATGTTAGATTTATTCGTTCACAAAGGTTCTTAATGTACTTATTTTTTAAATTGTAACAAAAATTGATTTCCAGCTTTTGGACTCGGTACACTGGTCTTCAATGGATTAGAAATGGCGATGCATAGCATGATGGAAAGTTCCTGTTTGAATAACGTCGCTTTTATACACCCAATACTGCATGCTTTGTTTACATTTCTGCAGATGCATTTTTTATTCGTCAATTCTCAAGTAAGAATGGATTTAAAAAAATACTTAGATATCCGCAGGGCACATCGTTCTGCCTTTCTTGTGAAATTTGAAGACGGAAGTCAAGAAATTTTGTCTAAACCTGGAAAAGACTTGGTACAAATGTCACTTCTTGACCATTTTGTCATCCTCCAAAAATAGTATCTGGTAAAATATGGTAGTTGTTTTTCGTCAAAAATGTCTTATATCCCATTTCTTGAGATACCAGAAAAATAACTTTTTTTTTTAAATTCCTTAACTTCTTGCAAAAAAATTGAAAACATTTTTTAAAAAAATTTTCCGTCGTCAAATTACAAATTAAAGTAGTCATAGATGATTGACTAGATGGTTTTTCACAAAATATTCATTCTATAGGGAAAGGTTTTCAAAATTCGATCAAAAATGGCTGGAATTACGAAGAGGACCTAAATAAATGACAGTAATTTGGCACTTTAGATTTTCATATTTTAAAAAAAATTGTCAATTCCAGATACAATTTTCAGCAAATTTTCGAAAATAAGCCAGATTTCAATGGTGAAAAATGGATAGGAATTAGGTCGCAAGAGTGAAATATTTTGTACCTGGTCTTTTTGAGGTACCTAGATACGTAGATACATAATTTACTGACCTCTTTCCTCGTCATCAACTTCCGAATAAAAAGTACAAAATGATCAACCCTAGTTGCCTACCTGTAGTACCTAGCTAGCTACCTAGATTACTTACCTATCCAATGGCGTGAGATTGGCTTTTCGTTTCGGATAGCGAATGGATGATATGAGTTATTGATGATGAAGTAGTTTGGGTAGGGTGAATGATGAATATAATATCACGTATTTACGGCAAACCGGTTAGGCAATTTTATTAACTCCAGCAAAAAAGATAGCCCATCATTACGCAGGGGTAGAACAGTTCGATGGCAGGAATAAAACCAACTTTTTATGTCGTGCATTTTGACGATTTAAGATAATTTTTAAAAAATTTTACGAGATCAAATTTTTGAGTAAAAATTTTTCAATTTTTTGCTTCACATTCAAGACATATTTCTTGAAATAAAAAAAAGGACCCACTATTTTTTTAAATTCGTAGTAAGTACGTACTCGAAGAATTTTTTCTAATTCTAACATTAACACCAACGTTTGAGTTGGTATAAATCTAATTTTTCGAAAATTTTCCCACTTACAATTGAACGGGTCACAGCAAAAAGGACATATCGAAAAAATGACGTTTTTGGGAAATCGCGATTGAAGTTTGAGTATACTTTTTTTAATACTAAATTAAGGAATTGAGCTGGGGGAAAAAATTTTACCTTAAAATTTCATCCTTTTGCTACAAGAAAACAGTTCGCCCATCACTTGATATCTTTTCTATTTTTTTCTACATTGAAAATGAAAGGTTGATTTATATGTCCTTTTTGTTGTGACAAAATTTCATTTCCACCCTTCTACGTTTGATGACGTATAATTTTTCCGGAAGTGAAAATTAAAAAAAATCTTCATACAAAAGTTAAAGAGAATGAAAAAGGGAACATTTCGTGAAAAAATTTCAAATTATCTCTTCAGGGAGCGGATATATCGCACTTTGAAAAATTACAACTTTTTTTTCATTTTCTTGGTTACAAAAAAATGCTAAAAATACATTTTGGACGAATTTTATTATTTTTTCAAATTTATGACGAAAAATTTACTAAAAAAACACTTCATTAAGATTTTAAAATTTTACAATTATCTGCACAGTGAAAAAATTGAACATTACGCAAATTCTCGAAAATCAAACATGTAATGTAGGTACTAGGTAGGTACCGAAATTGCGAACTTCGCATTTTAAAAACGCCATAACTCTTGGAAGGAAAACATATTGGAAGGTGGGAGGGGGCTCATTGGATAGAGAAAACTTCAGAGAATACGAATCGCTTGTTGCATCAAAAAGGACATATGCTGAGTTATGCGCTTTTTGTTGTGATACATTCAATTTTAAGAAAGGAGAGGATGAAAAAAGTTGTATAAATTCATTTTTTTAATAAATTGACCAGGAGAGTATTTTAAGAGCTCGACGAGTTAGAAAAATGATGAAATTTCAGGTTAAATTTATTTTCTGCACAGATTCGCTCAGGCTCAAGAAGTTTCTTTTTTTTCATGAAATAGTGTTTTTTTTTTCAAAATTTTATAGAATCGGTTTTTTCTTTCAAAATTTCTAAGCCCAACTCCCAAAAAAAACTAAATTGTTAGCACTTTGAAAAGCATATGTCTGGGACCTGGGAGAAAGTCTGGTATAAAAGGAACGTGAAAGGATGCATATCTGTGTGACATACCTTATCCTCCTTTTTTGAATTGAGATTGAAGGGATGAGTGTTGAGTAATTTTTGCGACTTTCTCACTTGTTGCAGGCAACAATCATAAATACAATTGCTGATATCAACTAAAATGAATTTAAAAAAATTATTTGTTTAGGTACTGGTGGAGAAATTTGGTCTTGTTGCTCGATTTGGTTTCATGCACTTGGCGGCGACCAACATCGCATTATGGATAAAATTAATAATATTGGAAACCGGACTGGAATGGATTTATTTCGTATATTTGGCTCAAAACAACGTGATTCCTGGAATATCATCGAATGCCGAAGCAGAAATTCCGACTCCTTTGCAATTGAAAGGATTTCCACGATTTTTATCTCGTCAGAGCACAAATATTCCAGCTTACGGTTAGTATTTGTTTGTATGTACATGTGTGATATACAGGACAGGGTGTCTGGTAAGAGGTGTGCCCGAACATGTTACCCATACTAAAAATTGAAGAGGAGAAGGAATGTGAATGGGAACCTATTCTTACATACCTTACCTACGATTTTTGTCCAACTTGAAAATTGAAAGGACAGAAAAAGAAAATTTGAATAAAATTTTTTTAAGAAAAATTAGTCTAGAAAATGAACGATGCGTCATAAATCTTGTCCTGTCAATTTTTTGCCCAACGTGAAGAATGAAGAGACTTCAGATTATTCAAAGAAAAGAATGAGCTTCAAAAAATCTTATTTTCTCGACTTCGATGTTGGGCAGAAAATCATCAAAACGAAAACTATTCAATTTTTAAAGCACTGCTCATTTCCTTGACTGACTTTTTTGTAAATATTTCTTTGAAAATATATTTTTTAAAGCCGCTTCAGTTTTCAAGTTAGGCAAAAAATATAATTTGAAATAGGAAATTTTTTCATAAGATGCGTGCCAATTTTTTGAAAAATTATTTGTCCCTATAATTTTAAAGGTAGGCAACGTATTCGTCAAAAATATTGTTTTTAATGATGCATCTTTTTTTTGGGCAGACTACTAACCGGGCACTCTGTTTAAGTTTAAATGAGCATCATTATTGTAAGTTCAAGTGGAATGAAAAAAAAAAATTATTCGTGCGTATTCTAGATTTTGACAAAAATTGGTGAGGTACCTACTTAGTTAACTTTGAGTAGGGGACCTCCTGAACAATTTTTGAATCTCCCAACCCGAAGCCAGACGGAACAAGGAAACCTAAAATTGGGGTCATTTTAGAAAAGAATGCAGTTATTTCCACTTCTGAGGACTTCAGTCACCTCCTCTCAAAAGGTGTGATTCAAGTTTTCACTTTTTCACACTTTACTGAACCACTGACTTTGAAATTGGATACTTATTACTTACCACCATTGCCAAAAAAAAACTATAAATCGTGAATTTGACGATTTTTTTATTTTTACCAAATTCAAATTACTCACTCAAACATCTAATTAATCTTTATCGAGCCAAACAATTTTATTGGATCAAAAATACTTTGTAATGAAATTTTGCAAAAAAAATCTTACTGCAGTGTTACCAACTGCATTTTGATTCACACAATTTTCATAAAATTTCAGTAGGTAACACTGCTACAAAAAATGTCCAAAATTTAAAAAAAATTATTTCAGTAACTAAAAAAATTTTCGGTTCACTTTTCAAGTCACTGAATCGACCACTTGAATTTCATGCAAACGGCAGCACTGCTATGAGTAATTTTTTGAAAAATTTTACCAAAAACTATTCTTGGCGATCAAAAAAAAAATCGGGCTCGATTTTGATTTTTGAAGTGTTCGAGTTAGCAATATGAATTTGACAAAAATCAAGAAACCTTCAAATCCGTGATCTGCCACTTTTTTGGCAAAATAGTATCCAATAATTTCAAGTTCGATGTTTTAGAGAAGTGTAAAAACTCAAATCGCATCTTTTTTATAAGGAGATAGCGGAGGTTCCCAGCAGGTGGCATTTTTTGAAAGTGGCAAAGAGCAAAGAACAATGCTTTTTTTTCAAAAAAAATGAATACATTTTGAGATTCCCTAGCTTCGTTCCCCTTTGAACTGGAGAACTTAAAAAAATTTAGTTGGCCCTCCATTTAAAGTGAACTATCTCACAAATTTTCGTCAAAATCCAGGATGTTTTTTTTTTCACTTGACTCTAATTCAAGACATTTTGTTGCCTTTTAAACTCAAAGGTCCTCTGCAGTATTACTATTAGAGGTATATATACTTCTAATACTTGGTGATAACTTGAACTTGAACTGTTTCACATATTCAAACGAAACGGTTCAAGTTATAAATTTCATAATTATCTCAATTTTCGTAATCTCTGTTCCAAACAGGATACAATTCATCATTTGGTACAGCAGAGTCTCTCACCAGTGCTTATAAACCAGTATCTGATAATCATATCAAGCAGATCGTAACTTTGCATTTTTGCATGAATACAAATTCATTGGGACAGCTTTGGACATCTTCAATGCCTTTCTTATATCCGTTCATCATTCAATTTAGGTATGAATAAATCTTATCTAACAGTACGAAAAAAACCTAATGATATATCTACAATTTAGTTATCGATTGAATGGACAAACCATTTTGTAATATATCAAAACGACTCGCTAATTTCTCCCCCAAAATTTACAGCTTGATCGCAGCAGGAGTGACATTCGTTATGGGTCAAAACGTAGGCGCCGAACGTTTACGCAAACAGCAACTCACCTACTCAGGTCGAAAATTCAGCTCATCCAATAATTGCAACGACAACAACAACAATAAAAATTGTAACAACAATTGCATCAAGCAAGACCAATATCAAAACGACGAACGAGTAGATTGTAACGGTATCAGCAAAGGTCTTTTCCTAGGGCTTCTGTGCCTAGTCGTCCTAACAGTTGTGATAATAATATTTTTAGTCGTAAAAGAGGATAAGGATTTTCCCTCGCATATCCTCTCCATGTTAACTTTTACCGTACTTTTTATGATACTTTCGTTATGCTTGATACTCAACTGTTTCGGATTGTATCAAATTCGCAAACTGTCGTACAGCGGTAGAAAAATGTCCAAGTTGGATACGTTACTCAATATGGTATCCACCATCGGTGTGTTCATGTTCTCGATATTCTCGCTGATTGTCGGAGCCAATGGATTCCTCAGCAGTGAACTTCATTCGATGGAGCATCACGCCAGTTTAATGCTGTTCATTATTAATGTTTTACAAATATCCCAATGTGCCACGCAGAGTACTTTTTTGGGAGAGGCTTTTCAAAGGCAGTGCTTAACCAGGCATTTGCAATTGACTAAACCAGGACGACAGGTATGTCGACAATTATTTTCAAGAATTTACGACTAAATTTGCACGAATATGTTTCGGGGTCGAGCACCGAACTCGAAAATGTTGTGAACGACCGAATCGTTTACTTATACGTGCTTGTTTGAAGTTGTGGTTTGAAAAATGACAACATAATTTGCTTTTTTTGGTCTTTGTAGTTCCAATTTTCAAAATTATTCATGTTTTCAACTCCAGATTTTTTCAATTCAAATTTTCAAATCATACTGAATCATTTTATTTTTTTTAAATCCGAAAGCTATCATTTTAAAAATTTTTATTCCCTAAAATTTCATAATTTTTCCCAAATTTTAATTTCAATTCTTTTCACTCTAAAAATTTTCAAGTTCACATCGCTGTAACTCCGTCGAATTATTTTAGTTTTTTCATTATTTTCATTTTTTCCAAGTAAAAAATTTCTCATAATAGTATATTATGCAACTAGGGAGATAAAGTAATTTTCGACGAATTTTGAGGTTTATTGCCCGAGCGAAGCGAGGGAAATAACTCAAAATCGTCGAAAATCTTTTATCTCCCGAGTTGCATACGATATTTTTCATTACAGAGGGAGTAAAAGTCGAGTTTGAGCACCCGAGCGATTCGCGAGAGGGAGTGAAAGTAGACTTTTACTCCCTCTATAATGAAAAAACTTTTTTCGACTTCAAAATCAATTTTATGTTCAAATCTTCATAATTTTCTCAACATTATTTCTACTCAAAAATTTTCAAGTTCAAATTTTCTCAACTTAATGGTGACTACTGGATCTGGAAAATGTAAATTCTTGCTATTTTCTGTTTTTTTCTTGCCATTTTCATGCCATTTTTCTTGATTTAAATTTGCCAAAAAAAGAACCTCTTTTTATTCAATTAAAAAATTCCAGGAAAGAGGAAAATGTAAAAATTCCTGCATTTTGCAGTAAAATTATTAAAATTCTTGTCATTTTCTGGTTTTTCTGTTATTAAGGTTGATTTTTTCTAGTTTTTCTTGGTTTTCTTACCAGTAGACATCATGAACTCACTGGGAAAGTTTTCATTTATGTTCAAATTTTCTCAAATGTTCTCCTTGTTGTAAATATTTTCGTTTCTCGCGTAAATCGTTTTTTTATATATAATTATACGCGGCTGTTAAATCGTACAAATCGGTGGCTACGGCCAAAATTTCGTTTTTTAATTTTATTTCGGTTTGAGTTCGATCGTTGAACTCCTCTGTATCGTTTTTACTCTCATTCGTTGAGGTATTAAGTTTATATTTTTTCTACGGTCGGAATTTTCACCGGAAAATTCTCGGTCGATACGCGTTTTTTGTCATTTTATTTCGAATAATAAATATGACATTATAAAATGAAAATTTGAGTTCGATTCTTTCTCGAGTATTTGCGTTGAATTCTTTTCCTAACTTTCTATTTTTCAAAAAAAATAGAAATTATAATCGTAATTCGTTTTTCGTCTTTTCGCAATTCTACGTGAAGTAAAGACAAGCGATTTTCCACGTACGGTACCGTAGACCGGAAAACTTGCACGAAGATTTTCCGCGACATCGGAAAACTCGATTTTTTATTTTCGAAAATTTCGACTCAAATCGCTTTAATTTTTTGTCGCTTAAATCGTGAGCTTTAATTTCGGTTCGGTAGTGAGGATAGGCCAGACTCGGTTAGCCTAACCTAACCTAACCTCACCTAACCTACAAATTTTCGATAAATTTTTTTTCGCCCGGAAAATTCCGTAGAATTTCCCAGACGATTCTCGGTACTTTCGATTTCGCACGCTCGCTTCTATTCACGCGCCTCAGTCACCGGAAAAACGTTATTTTCCGTACACTCCTACTCCAGAAATTTTCAAATTCAAATTTTCACAATTTTTTTAAATTTAAAAAAATTTTTAACTTGGATTTTTTCAAAACTGTTTTCAACATCAAAATTATTCTCCACTTGAAAGATGATGACGTGAGTTGGAAAATCAATAATTCACTTGTGAAATTATCGGTTCTCCTTGATGTGTAGTCGAGTTTTAAAAAAGTTGGTAAAATTTGAACTTGAGAAAATTTCAAAAATCTAAACTTGGAAAAAATTACAAAAAATTGAAAAATTTATTAAAAATTTCAACTTGGAGAATTTTGAAGCAGAAAAATATTTTTAAAATTTGAGAAAATTAAAACCAAAAACGAAGCAAAAAAACTTTTTTTTGTTATTTTTCAAATAAAAATCCTCCATTTATTCACAAAATACGTAATATTAGATGATTCGATCGTTCGAAATATTTTCGAGTAGTCTGAAGCATATTTATGTAAATTCAAAGCGAGGAAATAACTTTGAATGGATTTTTTCAGGTGGTCACATTTTTACTCTGCGCTAATATTGGTCTTTGGGCTTATGACATGTTCCTAACCGAAAGCTGGTTGAATCAAGAAGCTCAGCTACAATTTTATGGCCTATTAACTTGGGGTATCATATCTCGAATATCAGTTCCGTTGCTGATTTTCTATCGTTTCCATTCGGCAATTTTATTACTGGAAATTTGGCGACGTTGCTACGTGAATAAGCAAAAAGAAATACGCTGACTAGCGGTTCGAAATAAGTACCATAAAAAGTACGAGTGAGTATCGCGAATTAAATAAAGCGTCATTCATTCGATTAATGAAACCAACCATCAATTTTTCAATTTTTTTCCAATTTAGCAACAGAAACAGATACCGTAAGAAAATCCATAAACGAAGGCATTCGTCAAGAACACTGAATTCCAAGTATTGCAAACATCATTGCCGTATGCCTCCAACTTTCCCTTATTTCCAGACAATGGCCGATCCGGCCCGTCAGTATGGTTATAATTTCCACTGCCCGAATACTTGGAATCAGAACTGGAGGTATAACACCGCCGATATCTTCACGATAAATAGCTTCAACGCGCCATTTCGTAAAGTTCCATGGCATCCTAACATGTATATGCTCAAATTTTAAGTTATTTATTTTCCCTCATTTTTATACTATTTTTTTCACCCTTTTCCTATAATATTATTTAATTTCGTTTGTGCCACTTTTCTATGTTATTTATCAGAATTTAAGATGTTTGTATAAAAATACTTTTAAAATTTTCAAATATCGAAGTTTCCTTTTTTTTTGGACGAGAAAAGTTATAAATCAAAACACCGGAATAAATTGATTAATAAATTAATTTATTTTGGGGGAAATACAACTAAAACGCGTAACTTGGCATTAAAAATGAAAATCTATTTTATAATAGGTACATTGAGGTACATATTGTATAATCCGCGTTTAAAATTTATCTCAGAGAAAAATATCAACATACTTGAATCTATAACACTTAAATATTTAAAAATCACATAAATATTAATATAAAAGAAAACTGATCAACGGTCAATTGTAATAAAAATCGCGAAAGTTTTGTAGACCGGATAAAATCGAATCAATTCTTTCATATGCTACTAGCACTGATAAATTTCGACTCGTGTGATCATCATTATGTATAGTAAGTAATTCTTTCACAATGATAATTTCTTAGGCGCGCGTTCAAACGATGTGAAAAAAAAACGAAAGAATTTAAATTACAAAAAAAAAGAATAAAGAAAAAAATACATACGAACAACATACGGCAGCAGAATCCAACTTAATCTAAACCGATATCGTCGGAAATGTTAGGACCAGATGAAGGCGGGGCACCTCCGCCGAAACCAGGAAAACCACCGGCTCCTGGGAAACCACCGCCGGGGAAACCCTTTCCGCCGCCAAGTTTGCTAGTCAATTTGGTGATCAATGCCATTATTTTAGGGTTTCCGGCGTATTTCGACATGTTCGATGGATCCTTGGAGATTTCGGTGAACGCGGCGAATACTTCGGGATCCTGAAAAATTGAACGATGTTCATTGTACAGTTTTTTCAAATGCTAATTCTAACCTAAAATAGAATTTTGAAATATACGTCATAAAAATTTCGTAAGAGGAAAATGAACAAAAGTCTTCATTATTTGGAAAAAGCATGTAAAAAAGAAAACCCCCAAAGCCAAATTTTTAGCTCCCCGAAAAAATTTTCAAAAAAATTCAAAATGAAATGTAAAAACCCCAATTCTTTTCTTATGTCGCTCCCAAATTTATATTATGATTTTTTAGCCGATATAGAGTCTCCAGCAAGAAAAAAATTTGGTCTCTGTAAGTCCAGCGAATTCCAATTGGTGGATTTGCGAGTAATTTTTTTGATGTAATTAAACTCGACTGAGAGGGAGGGGGTGGCAACTCGTCAAATTTTATTTCAATTTGATTTCTCATTTTTTTAACTGTACCGAGAAATGATTTCCAAACCATTACAATAAAATTTGTTGAAATTGTGTACTATTACGTAACTAATAACTATGAACTCGAAAGCAGACAAGAGGTGAATTATCACCAGACCAGTAAGTTGACTATTACTTCTATGGGATCAGAACTATTTTTTTAATGCAAAGAATTTTACGGGGTTTACAAAAAGTTATCACATTGTTGGAAAGCTCATTCTTTCAACTATCGATGGAATAATTTCATTGCGAAATATTAGAGACATTGGCATACATAAAAATTTTCGTGAACGCTAGTAGCACTTCGCTTTCATTATGAAAAAAATGCATAAAATAATGCAGGTGTTCAAGCAGTGAACGCAGCTGAAGAGTTATTTCTTACAAGGAAAGTCAAACGTGCCTTTACCAACTATGCAGCTCAGATTTGGTCAAGTTTGACCTTTGGCCGTTGTTAAAACTGAAAAATGGGTCCAAGGAGCAGAAATTTGGGACTTATTATTTTTTTCATACTAAGGCGAAATGCAACTGGAGTTCAAAAAAATTTTCATGTGTGTTAGAAGCTTCAATATTTCGCGATGAAATCTTTACCATAGATAACCGAAAGAATTAGCTTTCTAATGTTGTGCTGGATTACCCATTTCAATTCCTGTGACCTCAAAAAAATTATTCATCATTACTTCTTAAACAGCCGTCGTAGAAACTGGGAAAAATCGATTATTTCGCTACAGACTTCAGATTGATCATGAAATACATAAATAAGGGGGGGCGGAGGGGTTGAAATGAAAAATTAATTAATTTTATAGGTAGGTTTTTGTTTCCAAAAACCTCAGAAATTAAAAATTAGACGGTGAGCTCTGTACAACCTGTATTCGCAGACACTCTCGATTACCTCAGATTGCTCTCGGATAATCTGAGGAGGGGGGTGTCGAAAATCGCCCCTGGCCTATTTGAATATCATATTAGATTTTTTCAATCGATGAATTTCTTAAAAGTTCAGATATTCTCAAACCGTTTTCTTTCAATTTTCAAACTTGCTAAGTATAGTACATAGGACTATCAATAAATTTAAATTTCCATACTTCGTCAAATTTTGGAAAGAAGGATTTTTCCAAGTTTTCTGAAGTCTGACAAAAAGTCATTGTAATAATTCGCCAAAATTTTTCCAAATTTTTTCAAGCAAGAAAATATCATTACTTATTACAAGAATCGCTAAAATTTGGTGAAAAAAATTTGATCGACAAAATCTCTAAAATTCAGTCCCCAGTCCCATCTTAATATCACAATATTTAAATTCCAAAAAAATTTAAAAGATTCGTAAAAATTATGTGAAAAATAATTATCTTTAAAATTTTTTTTAAAAACCCAAACCCGAAAATAGTATAGTCGGATTATGCCATTCGAACACTCAGGATGTAAAAAGCAATTTGACCACTGATTTTTAATCTTTAATGTATTAAAAAAAATAAGCTTGGGTGCCATTTTTCCGGTTCTACCCTTCCGAGGGTCCACCCCCATTTCTTAAAAATGCGCGTATCTCCTTTTCTATTGGTTCTACAAAAAAAAAAAATCAAGTAAAAATTCTTCTCTATATACAAAATCATCTACCCGCTGAGATCGAAAATCGTGGTGGTCGGCAGGTAGTGTCAAGTTGAAAAAAAAGTAATTTTAAAACATTTCTGAGAAAAAAAAACTGAATTAGAAATCTCAAATTTGAGGGACTGCTCTCCCTCTAATCTTGAAAGTAAAGACAAACGGGATTCAATCATATGTAAATGACACCAAAAAAGGACCGATAACCCAATTTCGAAAAATGAAGGGCTTAGCCTCTCAACGAACTTCCCTTGCCCCTCCTATGGGGTTTGGTGATTACCTCCGAGGCTCAAAAAATTTCTTACAGTGTCCTGATTCACCATACCAAATTTCATTCCTCTATCATAATAATTATGCAGTTCATGGCCAAAAAAACGTACTTCGCCACTGGGCTATCAAAACAAAAGCAATTTTTGGGAAAGGGGGCGGACCCTTGGGGTAAGGAGTGAGGGAATGGAATTGCGATGAACTTTTCGGATGTGAAATTTTATTCCAAAACCTTTTTGTTATTACACATTTTGCGCTATCATTGATATTTTTCGTATTAAATGCGAATAACTTTGATTTTGAGTAATTCTGTAAGTACATTTTTGAAATTTGGGGCGCAAGGGTGGCTCCAAAACGAATTTTTGTAATAACCAAAAATGTAGAGAAGTCTTCAAGGAAGAACTTTTACTTGAACATTTTTTTGCAGAACCAATAGAAAAGGAGATAGTGCATTTTCAAGAAAGGAGTGGACCCTCGGAAGGGGAAGGGCCGGAAAAAATGGCACCCAAGCTTACTTTTTTCTAAATACATTCCAGATTAAGAATCAGTCGTCAAATCGCTTTTTACATTTGGTGCGAGCGGAAGCATTTTTTTGACATAATCCGACTATACTAAAAAGTACCGTAATTTAGTATAAATTAAAAATCTTTCGGGAGAAAAGGTCAATAAAAATTCATGAATATGGAAATTCTGTTTCCTTTGGGGAAAGGGGAGAAAAACATATAGGTACCTGACTTTTCTGACTTGTCTTCATTTCTGAAATGTTAAAGAAATGATACGATCAGTAAGTGTGATTTCATAACTTTTTTTTTTACTCTCACACATTATTCATTAAAATGTCAAACTAATATTTTAACCATTTTTATTCCCTACGAAGTTATACTTCTCATAAATCAATATAATCTTTCTTTTGATCAAGGGCCAAAATCTTATAATTTTAAAAACACGAAACGTCATAAAGTAATTTCGCTTCGATAAAAATCTCAAAACAGATCCGTGATCGCAGAAAACAAACATGCAAACCTAATTTATTAGTCGGGTATTGATGACGATTTATAACAATAATCATTAATTCAATGCAAAAAAATTCAAAATACTGATCGTCCGCTATCTCAAAACCTATTGAAAAAAAAGGACAGTAGGCAGGCAGTATGCTTCCTATATTCCCAGCACTCTTAGGCAATTGAATTTTTTCACATATCAACATAAAAAATGGTACTCACTTCGAAACATTTTTGGATTTCAGGATCGTTGAAAATATCCATGAATTCGCTGGGTATTTTGTAGTCTCCGGTGCCTCCGCCCATACCTCCCAAACCTCCCATACCTGGCATGCCACCCAAGCCACCGAATCCAGCACCGAAATCTGGTTGTTTCGCTTTGTTTTCCGCTTCAGCTTTGGCTTGTTCTTCGCGAGCTTTACGTAGTCGTTCTTTCTTCTCGTTGATTTCACGCTCGGCTCGTTTTCTTTCGTATTTTCGTTGATGGTCTTCCAGTTTCTTCGCCTGGAAAAAGAAATATCGAAATTTCAATTAAATACACTTCATTCCATGAAATTTATTTTCAGTGCTGCCTAATTCAAGAACGTTATTTCAAAAAGAAGAAAAAAAACATACCAAACCAAATTTTTCTCATTTTAACAAAAAAAAAAATCACCACGAATCCGATCAACGATCTTTTTTCTCAACCAGGTACCGCCTCAATAGCATCCACACCCCGATCACCTCGCACTGTCGCGATAAAGCTCATCGCACAATTTTAGCAGCGTTTTCCACAAGCACTAGAAAACGAATACCATCTGAGCGATCCCACATCCACAGTGACACTGCGACCAGCATCCGCGAGACGTGTAAATAGGGTAAAAAAGCTAAAATAGATCGAGCACGATACGAAGGCGAAACACGGCCAAGAAAAAGCTCAACGTCACCGCAATCTTGTCCGCGTCTTTGTAGTCGATCATGTGTGCATTAGAATGTCACACACATACTGTTATGTGCGCGGGTACCATTATGAGTGACCAAAAGTGAGCACTGCTCCGCCACCGCAGCAGTCTATGTACGTATTTCAGTTGTGGTTGCATTCTGTATTATGAGTGCCGGGAAAGGTTCGATTTTTATTTTATTGCTCGTTGGCGCGATAATCGGCACCTTTTTTGGAATTAGCGCAACAGGTAAATACACCCTTAAGATCTCCATAACACATACTTATGTAAATTCGCCCCTCGATCGGTACGTTTCCAATATCGAACACATCAACTAACAATTTTTTTCCCAAAAATCCATATCGATCCTTTTATTTCCATCGTTTATCCAAGCTATCAAGTCATTTCAGTCCTCTTTCGATTATTTACTCGTCGCGAACCCGATAAAATCTTGGTAAAATAAGGAAACTAATTAATTTCCCGCAGCTGGGACTTAAAATTAGATTTAAACGCTATAGCACCGACATACATAAAACGGTTAATGTGTAAATTTGCCAACTAATGCCAAAATTAATCCTCCGTACTTTTTTCCTCCATTATTTTACTCCAATAATACGAACGTATCTACCGAAATTAATCTATCTCCATTTCCCCTACCTCGTTTCCAAATATTTTCACCTATTTCAAAATACGTCCGCAATTAATAATCCACCAATTGTCCCAAGTTTTTTTAACCAATTCGATTACCTAATAATTAAACCTTTTCTGCTTTTTAATAATTCATCATCCGAAGATCGATGTCACAAGCAGAACGTTTTCGTAACCGAGTCAAAATTTACGATGGACGACCTTCATCCGTAAAACACAGCCATTTAAATCATATCGTACCCTCAAACTAAGTTCAAGTTTACAATTATTAGGTATTTTGGAATCGTAGAACTCTTATCGAAAATTTTTACAATTTTCACAACTTTTGCACTGCAAAAAATTATTTTTTGTCCTTTTTATGAAAAATAAAAGTAAAAAATGTCCCAGATTAAATATATAATTTGCACAGTAGTCGATTCAGGAAATTGAGAAAAGTATTTTATGAAAATCAACACATTCGGAAGAACGATGACGTCATGAAGTAATACCCTCATCTATCTTTATTCATCGTTGCATCGAATACACGTTAATTTTTTTAACATCAATTACGCAGGTCCAGGGGCAGGAAGGGGGAGTTGAAATTCTAAAAAACTGAGTTATCAACTTGTAAATTCCACATCTGTCTAATTTTCTCGCTTTTTGCAACATATTTTTTCCAGCAAAAATATCTTCGCTAAAAAAATTTTAATGAAATTTTTCAACGAAAAAATCTTCTTTTGAATTTGATTCGTCAAATTCAACCTCCAAACCGCCTCCCCTCTTCATCTGCAATCAACGATTACAAAAATAACCCTTCACGGTGAACAAAAATTTATACGATGAATCCAGCCGAGCAAATCTCGAAAAAAAAATCATTTTAAAGATGACATTATTCATAGAGTAAAAGTAATATACGCTAAAAATACGTGAAAGATAATCACTGCTGGCTAAATTTAGAACAAGGGCTTCAAGAAATGTGCACATTATTTATATTCGGCTTAAATTGCGTGAACTTTCGAAGTATTATTTTTCTTTTGGAAAATTATCAGGTTTGAAAATTTTCCATGTTTTGAGATAAATGTGGCAGGTAGAGGTACTCGTAGTAATTATTTTAAACCGGGGGGAAACGTACGAATGCGTCGACGCGAATTTTTTTGCATTTATGAGACGTTGGCCAAATTTAGGACCTACGAAGATTGATTAAAACGCGAGTAAATTTCAACATTGCCTTGATTTTTGCGAAACACTTTGAACACGTGAAATTCCCAGCAAATTAACACCTACCGGAGTTGAAAAATAATCACAACTTTTTTCGAGCTTAATGGTCCGTAGCTCGGTGAAAAAATTAGAAAGTTCAAACTTTTGAATTCTAGATTCAACTACAGGAAGTGAAGTTTGAAACATTCCTTTATAAAAATATTAATTTTTGGATTAGTATTTTATGCCGAAATTAACCATTATTTCACACAATCCGGAACACGGGAGGGAGAAAAAAAATTGGGAATATCAACAATTAAAACACCGCTCGTATAGTATTGTAATATTTACCACGAAATTTATTCGATAACCTTCCGCCAACAATTTAAAAATAACTCGAAGCCAAGAAAGTTTTTGTTGAGCATAACCTTGCGTCTGTACAACACCACTTCAGGTTAAATTTTCATTTAACCCAGATTTTGCGTGAAAAATGATGCATTTTTCGAACGAACAAATGGAAACAGATTTACTAATATGTGTACGTTATATGAGCATGCAGTTGTCATGTAAAATTAATGTTGCTTCTTCGAAAATTAGAAATTAGTAAGTCGACGCCTACGCGATAATTGTCGTCATTCCAGACTGTCTCGTCATGCGACAGCATTGTTTTTTCGAAACTGAATATAAATTGATAAAAGTGCAAGTTTTGAAAAATGTGTCAAAAAATTCTAGTTTCAAGTAAATTTGCTATCACGCTGCGGTAGGTTGAATCAAACTTCATTTTTTTTTTTTGTTTCCAAATCTAAGACCACCCAAAAGTATCAGGTAAAAACTTTCACCAAATTTTAAATAGGAAAAAGTTGAAAAAATACTCCCATAGAACTCTTAAATAGACTAAATGCATTAATTTTTTGATCCAACAAACAAGGCTTTGTAAAGGGAAATATATATTCGAACGACAAAAAAGGAGGTTTGAACGACAGGCAAGTGTTACGACAATTAACAGTGGTGAAAACGACAAATTAGACAGTTAGAACGGTTAATTTTGTAACGATTAAAATAGGTTTTTACCACGACTGTTGTTGTTTATAAATCACGACAACTCCCTCAACGACATTAATGATGTTTTCAACGATAAATTTGAATTATTGAACGGTAATAGGGCAAAAGCTCAAATTTTCATGAATTCATAGTACAGTCGATATAGGTCTAAAATGAGGTAAACCCGGGCAAAAATACAACTAAAGGTTTTTTTGCTGGAAATGGTCTAGGACCACGCCCTGAACAACATATGAAGACCCGGCTACACCAGACTTTATGCTTTCTCCCCTATGGTGGATCAAAGCCCCAACATGGGTTTTTTGCTTCCCCTTCCTCAGATTTAAATTTTGGGGTAAAATTATCTTAGTGACTTTTTAATCTACACCAAAATACCTACAAAACGCTTTTTTTTAAATTTTTGTGGGGTAAAGGGGGCCGGACCTATGACCATTCAAAGTTGCTAGGTTTAGGGGGTTTATAGAAATATCGCACTTATGTTCAATGTAATGGTTAAAATGCACCGATTTTGGTGATTTGTGGGGAAAATAATTTTTTCCAGGGTCCCATTGCTAATTTCTGATTTCCATCCTCCCAAAACGACCCCTACCCCTACCCCCTTATGAAAGCCTACTCCAGTGCATATCGATTTCATATAAATTGAGGTCGCTGAACACGAATATTGAGTTATTTTTAAAATTAAATGATAAGGAAATTATTTTTCTTTCTTGTTCAAATGAAGAAATCAAATTATAAATCGGTTCGAAATTCGATAATTATTTTTTCAATCACTTTGTATTTATCAAAAATTCGATTTCTTTCAAAAATTAGTGTGAATGAAGGCTTCTTTTTACCCCCTCCTCTTAAAATCAATGAAGATGGTATTCGAAAGCCTAAAGAAATTTTGACTGCTATGCAGAAAAAAACAAAATAGAGCTTTATTACGACAATGATAAATTATTACGTTTTCTAATAATAGGTAGTTTATCTTATTAATCAATGTATTCCAATTTTGTAATATGATATTTTTATAGTTTTGTCGTTTAAAAATTTCTTATGCCGTTCAAAAATATTCTTTTGTCGTGAATCCATGTGACGTGCGATGTTTTATCTGTCTTTGAATATATTGATTCACTGTGCAATATATATTTTAGTCGTGCTTTTCTTACATCCGTTCAAGTTTATTTCCTGTCGTTCGAACCTCCTATTTTTTGTCGTTAATTCAGCCTTTTCTGTCGGGCTGATAAATCATACCCCTTTGTAAAATCAAACTTTCATCTTTTCACTTATCTGCAGAAGTTCATAAAATAATAAAATTTAATCCCTGTTTTTATACATCGATCTTAATTATGAAAAAACACTGAATCCACATGCTCTCTCGTCTATTGAAATCAAAGGGCTTCAAAAAAATTCGAATGAAAACATAATTGATAAATTTGTTTTAAAATCAATCACAATCAAAAATTACAAAAAAAAATACGAATTTAAAAAAATCAACATTGAGTACTTGTTCATTGTTTTTTCAAGTTTTAAAAAAGTATTTTTCAAAATTAAATGCACAACTTATTTTTCAAATTTGGAAACAAAAAAACAAATTCCAAAGTTTGATATTTGTTTAGTTTTTTTTTAGAGTTTGAGGACAGCTCGCAGCTCAAAACCCATTTTAAAAGTGCTCGTCAAAAAATAAACTCTAGCAAAAAACTTTTTAACCCTTTAAGATTTGGAGATTTGGTAATTTATAGATTGATTCTTAATTTATCTATACTTACAGATGGGGAGGAGGTAAGAAATATCATGCAAATAGTCCTCCGCCTTTCCTATACTTTTTTGGTAAAATTGGAAAAAACTTGGAAAAATGTTGACTATTCGATATAATAACTTTCAACATAAATCTGATAAAATGTCAAAATGTTACAAAAATGTCAAATTTGATTATTTTCCATTTAAGTGAAATTGCTTAGCAACTTTGAAAATTAAAAAAAAAAGATACCAACGATTTGAATTAAATACCTAACATTTTTTCAATCATTGGGATCTTTTTGTTAGACTTTTAAAAACTTGGAAAAATGTTGATGGATTAATTAGAGTAACTACGTTTTTGATAAAATATCGAAAAGTTATGTTATTAGAAATTATTGTGATGTGCGACAAAATATTAAAAATTTACAAAAATGTTACGATAGATAGGCAGTAAAATTGCTTTTTGGTGAAATGTTAGATATCTATTGAATTTTTTTCTCCTTTTTTCTTTGTTTTCGAAACTGTTAAGCAATTTCAATATAATTATGAAAAATGATAACAATAAAATTTGACATTTTTATAAATTTTGAAAAAAAAATAGAAAAAGGTGCCTAAATATCTGATATTTTAACAAAAAGTCAGAAAATAAAAAAATATTAAATGGATACCTGACATTTTAATAAAGTTATTTTTAAAACGTATCCATGATTTAAAAGCTTTTGCTCAAAAGCAAAACTTATCTCGGTTTTGAAATATACGATTTGAACGACATTAGGAGGTTATTTTTCATTCCAAATGGACGCAGAACGAATCCTAAACTCATGTTCTTTTTGAGGAGAAAAGAAATTCTCAACTTTCCTTGAATTAATATCATTTGGTGACATTATCTTGCACAACTATTCCAGACTTAAAAACGGAAATACAAAAAATTCGATTCCTAATAAAAAAAAAACTAAAACTTCTACACCAAATCTAAACCTTTCCCCAATCCCCCCTCTCTGAAACTAGGTGTAAAAATCCTAGAAATTATACACGCCTACATAAGCGCACCCAGAAATTATTTAAGAGAGTGGCTCAGTTTTCGAGAAAAAATGGGGGGGGGAATTCAATGGAAAAACGAAGTAATCTGATATTTCAGTGGGGCTGGAGTAGTTGAGTATTTTCAGTACGCAGATAATACATGATTACATACCTACAGATTTGAGCGAAGAAAAATTAAAAAATTACGAGATTTTCTGATTTTTTTAGTCAAAATTACTGTTTTTCTCTGATAAATGAAGCATTGACTGAGAAATTAGCAATTTTTGACTGGAAAATCAGTGAAAATCATCAATTTTCAATGAAAATTATTTTACTGAATAAAAAAGACAAAATTTCTGCAAATTCAACTGATTCAAATTTAGAGAGTGGTATGTTTATTTAAGAAATAGTTAGGTACTAAAATACTGCCCGAGCGAAGCGAGGACGAATTTTTTTTAAAAATCATACTATTTTTGACATTTTTATGATAAAAAAAATGCTTCCCCCCGGGTGCACCTATACACGCCCAGTATAATAAAACTTTTTAAAAAAATACGACTATTTAAGAAAAAGCAAAAAACCTCGATTTCTTTCAAAATTCAAATAATTTTAAAGTTTTGCGCAAACCGAGACGATTTAAAATTGAACAAAACATTTTCAGATTTTTACTATTCACCTAATTTTGAAATTATTTCACAATTTCTGCTCCGGTCCATCAAAATTCGAAAAAAATAACGCACTCCAGCATCCAACCATTTTCTTTAAAAATTTCAAAAATTTGAGGTCTTACGTTAGGTAGTGTTTTAAAAAAGGAACAAATTTGTTCATGATTTTTTGTTTGGTATTTAAATTGAAGGGGTTAACATATTAAGTTGAAAGAAAAAAATTCTTTTAAAACGTTATGTCGGACAATAAACAGTTATTTGAATACTGAACGACTTTTGATACTCTAAAGACACGTAATATTTATAGTAGATACTTGCTCAAAATGATACTAAGCTCCTTCAATTTTTATATAGGTACCAAAAATTACCATAACAAAATCTTAGCAGTTTTCAACGTGTTTTTTACGTCTACGATTAATTTTTTTCATAAATTTTCTATTTCAATTTGCGTTTCTAAGGAAAATACTACCCGGTGAACTTCTTTGTCATTTCACGCATAATACACTTTCATATTGATTTTCTTCACAAATCTCCCTTTTCCTCTCGAAAAAATTCAATTCTCAAAATTTCGAACGCGCTCTTCTTAAGAAAAAAATCTCATAGCATTTATCGTATAACGATCAATTTGAAAGAGAAACCGCACGTGAAAATCCAATGCGAGCATCAGCGTTGAAAACATCGTAAAATTGACTCGATGAATGCACTTTAACAATCGACCACCGTACGACGAACGACATTGACACCAGAATTGCTCACCCGATTGTTTAAAAATAACTTATAACGTGTAATATTTGTGTGCAGAAAGCAACAACGGGGAAATCTGGGCGAAAGCTCTACCACAAGTAGTTCCTTCAGAAAACGAATGCAGGCCGTACATAGAAAAAGCAATTAAACAATTGACAACCGACGGTTCTACAGGTAGGTAATATTACATAATGTACATTAAATACCTCGTAAAAAAAAGTTACCCCTCCATTTCAGAAATTTTATCAATTTTAAAAAAAATTTTCTTAAATAGACGGCCATATAAATGACAATGATGACAATTCAACGGACGAGAATAAAGATGAGGGACCTGCTGCTACGCCGGATGTTGAAAATCTACCGGACGATAGCGCTGATTCGACTGATCAGCAAAGTGAAGAAGTGAGTACCTAGACCTACAAATACGAGCGTACTTGGAAGTTTTATTTGTACCCTTGATCTTGAAACCGAGTTGTAATATTTTTCAACATAGACATCTACACGTTGTTTCAAACTTAATCCCACCAAAACAAAAACCGTCTCATATAAATAACATACATTTACAAAATTCAAAAAGTTATGAATTTCGGGACAATAGATACGATAGTCGTCGAAAAATTCTAATAAATTCGCGCATTTTTTTAACACTGCCGGATTACTGGTGACCTAGATAGGCGACTAGAACCCGCGAACTATTCAATATCTGGCACATTGACAGATGTTTAAATACAAAAACAAACAAAATACGAATACCGTCTGTAACGCCTACAACAATCGCAACGACAAATGCTCCAAATAGAATTATTAAATTAATTCGTCTAATACAAATACGTAAATTTATGTCGAATCTGATCCGATCGTTCGAACTGAATCGTATATTTATAGACGCAAGCTGGAACTGAGGAAGAACCAAAAACCCCAGTAGTCGAAGTCCAGGTATCCGATGTTAGCGACGAAGGCGAAGAGATCCCCGTACCCGATGAAAATAAAAATGACGATCCGAACGAAAAACCAGACGTTAACGAACCTCAAGAGTCAGTCGAAGCAGCAGATACTTCAGCCGAATCGAAAAACACACCGACTGAAGAAGAAAAGCAAGAAAGTCTGGAAGATAAGGTAGTCGACGAACCTGAGGCTGAAAATGCAACCGAACCAGAAGAATCAGCCGAGGTGGTGAACGAACCAGCATCGAAATCGGCTGATTTGAAAAGCGAAGAAGATAAAAGTGAGGAGAAAAACAATTCTGTAGAAAATAACGATGACGATAAAAACAGCGCCGAAGAAAAAACTACCCCAGAGACTGAAAAAGGTAAGGAATAATTTTTTTCAACATTAAACAATTACAAATTTACGAAACAAAATTTGTATGTTTAGCCTCGAACGAAAATACTAACGAAGAAGCATCTAAGGAAGATAATTCCAACGACGAGAATACCGATAATGATGATGATGAAAATTCAAACGAAAACGACGACGATGACGATTCGATGCCTGAAGAAGAACTAATAAAAGTAATTATTTTTTCAAATTCCTAGATCAAAAAATAATTACAAATAGGTACTAATTAAAAATGACATTACCAATTCGCAATTAGGACAGAAAAATACCAAAAAAACTGAGAAATCGAGATCACATCGAAACAATTCTCCAACTTGAAAAAGAAGAAAGTGCGGCCTCAGATAAGCTAAAAAAATTAACAGATTCGACATTAAAAGAACTCAAAAGATTATACGAAAACGCCATCAAACCGATGGAAGTTTTATACAAATATCGTGATCTCAGCAATAGACATTTTAGCGGTAAGTAATGATCAGCGAATACATTCTGTTCAGCGTGACCAATGATATTGAATATTTTGCAATACGCAGATCCAGAAATATTTTCGAAACCTTTGGTACTGTTCATGGGTCCTTGGAGTGGAGGAAAGTCGACGATTATTAATTATTTATTGGAAAACGAATTCTCCGATACAGCTTTACGATCAGGTGAGTCATTCTATCAAAATCAAATCGATTATTTTCAATTTTAAATCTAATGCGTCGATTTTCAGGCGCCGAACCATCGCCAGCATACTTCAACATTTTAATGTGGGGTGAAAACGACACTGTATTGGATGGAACCCAACTAGCAGCTGACTGGACGTTTTCTGGTCTACAGAAATTTGGTCAAGGATTGCTAGATCGATTGAAAGGGTTACAAATAGCACGTCCTTTACTAGAAAAAGTAATTTGAAAAAAAAACTTATCTACGTTTAAAAATATTTTACCGTATACTAGTTCGAGATAAACCTCACGAATATATGTAATTCGTAGGTAAACATCGTGGAAATACCTGGTATTTTAGAAATTAGAAAGCAAGTAGAACGAATGTTTCCATTCAACGACGCGTGTCAGTGGTTCATCGATCGAGCTGATATTATATTTTTGGTATACGATCCATCGAAATTGGACGTCGGTCCGGAAACTGAAGCTATTCTAGATCAATTGAAAGGAAGAGAATATCAAGTAATCAATTGACTTGATTTTTTTCAATTTTTGATTGAAAAATGATCCAAACCAATTTTTTTTAATAGACGAGAATATTACTCAACAAAGCAGATCAAGTCAAAGCAGAAGAACTCATGCGGGTACAAGGAACATTGATATGGAACATAAGTCCATTAATGTCGAGTATTGAACCTCCGGTAATGTACTCTACGTCATTATGGTCACTTCCTTACGAAAAAGGATCGCCAGCTAAATTACTCCATGCTCAAGAAGTCGGTTTTTTGAAAGATTTACGAACAGCCATAGAAAAAAGGGTGGAGAATAAAATTTCCAGTGCTCGAAGATTTGCGGTTGGTATTCGATACAACAAATCTATTTGATTTTTTAATCCGAATAAATGTTCAATTTTCTACCTTTCTTTTCTAGGTACGAGTGCGTAATCACGCTAAAATGGTAGACTGTTATCTGACGACTTATTACAATCATAAATCATTTTTCGCGAATAAGAAGAAAATCAACGACGATATAATCGAACATCCGCAAAATTACCACATCTACGAAGGACTAAGCACACTAACAAATATTTCCAGATACGATCTGCCAGCCCCCGACGCATACAGAGATTTCTTCAGACTACATCCAATATACGAATTTCAAAAACTGTCAGATACCTGTACGTATTTCAGAGGATGTCCAATTAATCGGCTGGACATCGCTATCGCATATGATTTACCCGAGCTAGTGGGAAAATACAAAAAATCCGTAGAAAATATTCTAAGTAGTAACGATACGGTGGTAAAAAAACAAAAAAGCGAAGTGTGATAAACCATAAGTTCCATCTTTAAACTTTTTTTTTCCAAATAAATGTGAATGCCGTCAGTTTTCTTACAGTGCAAACGTGTAAAATTGCATGTAGATAACAAACAGCTTTAGATAAGGTTTTTTTTTTTATCGAACTACGAAAAGGCAATAAAAGATCAACGTTGGCGGATTCGTGATAACTAGCGATTAAAATACGCCCAGTATCAATTAAGCACTAGTCTTTTTCTTTATCGTTAAGAACGTTTTATTTATAAGTTATTTATTATCTTGTTTTATTTTGGAACTGTTCTCAAAATCATTACTCATTACACGTCGATTAGTTGTATTGTTATAATTATTTCGTTGTAGTTGAAATTTAAATTTACTAAATAATAAATGTTTTTGTTATAACGCATCGTTCAACTATTCAACCTCCCAATCCCCGAACTCCGTAGACAGAAGAAACATACAAAACAACACAAAAATCCAACCGCAACGAGACAGTTTCAATTAAACACAACCACCGATACTTGGAATGTTACCAGCCATTAAAGGAAAAATCATCATTACGTACTTATTTGAAACTCTTGGCAGCACTGAATTTGATAGTTTTAAAATAATCATTGCCAAAAATTGAAAACTGAAAGTCATACTCACATTAGGCGTTACTTCTTTTAACCATTCGTCGGCTTGTTCATCGAAATCAATTCTACAAGCATTTCGCAAATCTTTCACGGCATCTAACCAATGACCTAACAGGCGATGGGCACGTCCACGAAATTTATAGGCTGCAGCGTTATCCGGATTGATGCTCAAAGCTCTGGTACAGTCGCGAATGCATGCGTTAGGTTTATTCAATTGTAAGTAGCATTGGCCTCTCTTCACGTACAATAGAGACATGCCTAACAATAATTTCGGATTAATAAAAAATGACAAAAATTAAAATTAACTAAAGAACTTCAAAATACAAACCAGGATTCAACTTGACAGCTTCGGCGAATAATTCGGCTGCTTTGTCGTAATTTCCTTCAGCATACTGGCCAATAGCTTCGATTTTTTTTTCATTTGCTTTATCGATGTCTTCTTCGCTGATTTCTATATCAAGTACACCAGTAACGTCTTCAATTTCTTCTTCTGGATCGGGATTTTCTACGGGAAAAAACGATAATCTTCAATTAATTTATTAAAAAATTGATAAATAATAATCTCCAAAACTATACCAATCACTCCTGAATTATCTAGCTCCACATCACTTTCTTCGTCTGAGGATACCTTCGAATCTTCGGTTGAAGCCGATTTTTTCTCTTCAGGTTCAGGTGGTTTGGTTGTTCCTTTGCTGCAGGAAGGTGGTGGAATAACACCACCGAAAGATTCAATGAACTCTTTGAAAAAAGTAAGACCTGGTGTATGAAGCAATTGGGGAGATTGTTTCACCAGGTTTAAAAACATTTTCAGCTGTTCGAGCGCTTCCGGTGGTAACATGTTGAATATTTTTAAAGCACTGAAAAAGAAAATGTTGATACAATAAGATAATCGAGCTGATACATGAAACCGGTGTCTTGTAATTACACATTTAAACACAGCATATTAACAATTGTGATAACAACAAGACAATGAGAAGATGGAGAAATTACCTGTTCCAGTTAAAATAACAATTACTCAAAAAATATTAATGAATTTTCGTGATAAATTACAAATTATTATAAACCCACGACACATCAAATAAAATAATCAAAAACAAAAAATTATCTTGCAGTTTTTTCTGGAAAAATTAGAAAAATCACAGTTGTTTATCACAGGAAAAAACTCAGCACAGAACTGTTACTTTTTCATTTTTATTGAAGAATAAAGTTGAATTGCGCCATCTATGAATAATAAAATGTACTTTGGAATGAAAATTTTGAATTTTTTTTCGCACTTCGCATTCTATTGGCATTGGCTCGATTTGATATAGGAAAAGAGCAGGTAGAAGGGATGTTGAGAGATGAGAATTATGATTATGAAATTTTTATTATCTATTCTCTTTCTCATGGATTAATGGATTAAATAATGTGATATGTGATTGTACTTGTTGCTGTCGTTGCCCTGAAACTTGAAAGTTTCATTATTCAAATGGTTCTCTAACTTTATTACAATTTAGAAGTTCAACATCACAAGCAACATGTGGTCGATTACCAGAAAATTCAAATGTTTCTCAGGTAAAGTAGATTCATGTGTAATATTTTTGTTCAGGTTGTTTCAATTCTGTGTACCTACCTTTTTACAGATCTTACGAGAAGTTATGGGACAAATATTGGATTTATTGGTGTTGGGAATATGGGAAGTAGAATGGCCCAGAATTTACTGAAGAAAGTAAAACATTTATTATAATTCTGAAATATATGGTCATAGTTACATGAATTTAGTTCAAAATATTTTCGGCATTTCAGCTATTTTTCATTCTAGTTATGACATATCATCCATGTACCTCCCTATGTTGAGTATTTAAGTACGTACATGAATTTACAGAATGAATCGTTGATAATATACGACAGTTACACACCAAGTTTGAAGCAATTTGAAAAGCAACGAAACGTCAAAATTGCCGGTAGCGTGAAAGAGTTGGCGGAAAAATCGAAATGCATCATCACTATGTTACCAGATAACGATAACGTCTGGAGTGTATACACAAAAGACGACGGAATTTTGAAGTATATTTTTAATTCTTCTGGATTTTCAAGTTGGATAAAAAATTCCAAATAAAATCTTTGATTCATGCAGCAACTGCAGTCAAGAAAATGCTTTATTTATCAACTGTAGTACTATTGATCCTGGCCTGACACAAAAAATATTTGCCTTATGCAAGCAGAAGAATTTTTCTTTTCTGGATGCTCCGGTTTCTGGAGGTTGGTAATATCAGTTTAAAACAGCATTCGCTCAAATACCTACTAGGTATATTTCGTTCCATTCATTTCATTCATTCGGAAAAATGAAAACAATTATCGTTACAGGTGTTATGGGAGCTGAAAATGGAAGTTTAACATTCATGGTTGGTGGTTGCGAATTAACGACGAAAGTAATCGAACCTCTTTTACTGAAAATGGGAAGCAAAGTAACGTACTGTGGTGCGTCTGGCTCCGGACAAGTGGTGAAATTATGTAATAATTTGCTATTAGCTACTTCGATGGTTGCTGTGGCTGAAAGTATGAATGTAGGATTGAAGTAAGTTTGATAGAATGTCTAATTAACTAAACACTCGTATAAAATTGAATTAATTTTTTAATTTGCAATTCAGATTCGGATTAGATGCAAAATTGCTGGCCTCTATTATTAATTCAAGCACTGGACGGTGTTGGTCATCTGATACGTATAATCCTGTTCCTGGGATTTTTGAAAATGTTCCCAGTAGTCATAATTATAAAGTAAATATACAAACATGATTATTTCGTATTCTTTTTTAAAATACTGTGTGTTGAATTAATTTCATTTCTTTATTATAGGGAGGTTTTAAGACAACATTCCTTCTGAAAGATGTAAAATTAGCCTTGAGTTTAGCTGAGCAAACTAATTCGTCGACACCTTTAGCCAAAAAAACGCAAGAAATTTATACGAGTGCTGCGAATGAAGGATATGGGGATTCCGATTTTTCTGTTATTTATAAATATTTATCGGAAAATGGAAAAGACTGAATTATTGTATCATTTAAGTACTTTCACTTATTTAACCTCACGAATTTGTTACGCTGTTACCATTAATTTTTATTTCATGAATTTTTTATAGTGCGATCGTAGTTATACCGAATTATCTACCTACTGTAATTTATGACTTCTCAGTTTGAAAAACCTTCAGGTACATTATTTTATCTAGTTTTCAAAATTAGGTACCTATTTCATTTTCATTTTAGTTACCTATTTATTTGTAATATTAAATTTCAAAAATTGTTATCGTGTTAATTTAATATAATTATTAATTATTTATTGTTTTCAATTTAAATATCGTCTGAAAGTGAATAAAGGAACTGAACCAAAAATCAAATCAAACAGCAAAGCCTTTGCATTCGTATGTACATAGCTTTGTTCGATGTCATAATTTTTAATAATCATCAAATTATGAAATGAAAATGAATTTGCTCAATCCGGTCAGCTCTCGTCGCTCAAATTCAAGTTGATCAAGAATATTAATTTTGCTAATTGCTCTTTGCTCTATTCTATGGTATTAATTTCTTGGTCAATGCAACCGGTCAGCAAACGTGTCGATTTTATTAGCCGTCGGCCCTGAGTGAACCACTAGTTGGAAGAGTGGTAACATTGAGAACTTCGCTCCAAATTCCGGTTTCTTATCTATTTTCTACTTCACATGTCATGTGGTTTTTTTTTCAATTTTTCAAAATATTTTGTTCAAGCGTGATAATGATTTAAACAACTAATCTTATTTTTAAAATATTCTTCGTGAAAATGATATAGTTTTCTTATTTCGTTGGTAAAAGGTTTTCGACTAATAGTTTCGTGATGTTCCTTTTTAACAATCTTATTTTTGTCAAGTAACATATATGTTGAAAATATCAAAATGATTTTATATAATATTGGATTTAGCTCTTTAAACAAAAGTTTTCCTTTTCGTAACATATATTTTAAGTTACGAATCTCTCATTTTACAAAAGTTGTTTGCGTCGACAAGTTACAAAACACCGACCAAAATTTGATAAACAACAGAGTGTTTTATCGTAAAAATCGGACGTTTTTGAACAATTATAATCGGTTTCACTCGAGCAATGATGTCAAAGAAGAAAAGCCTATTCCATGGACTGATGGACTTTGTGATAAACTAGTAAAGTCATCAGGCCCTCTACAACCATATTTGAGATTAATTAGATTGGATAAACCAACAGGTACACTTTTGATTTCTGATCATTTTAAAAATCATTCAACTAATCTCGAATATTCAATCCTAGGGTGCTGGCTCCTGTTTTGGCCATTTGGTTGGAGTATAGCTTTGACTGCTAATGCTGGATGCTTACCGGACTTATATTGTTTATCGATGTTCTACTTGATGGCGGTAATCATGCGTGGAGCAGGCTGTACGATAAATGATATGTGGGATAAAGAGATTGACCAAAAAGTAATATTCGTTGCATTAGTTCCTTATTGTTCGAGATTTATGTTTAATGAAGCGATTTGTCAGGTTGCTCGCACCAAAGGTAGACCACTAGCTAAAGGAGAATTGACCAGATTCGATGCATTGGTTTTTCTCGGTGGTCAACTGGGATTAGGATGTTTAATTTTACTTCAGTATAATTTTTATACCGTGATATTAAGTGCTAGTTCGTTGGGTAAGTCGGACTGTCTCGATAAAAAGAAAATGTTGTGCTAGTATCCTTATATAATCTTATTATTGTTGTAGTTTTAGCAATAAGCTACCCTTTGATGAAAAAACTTATTCCATATCCTCAAGTTATACTAGGAATGGCAATGAATTATGGTACTTTACTGGGATCTCCTGCAGTTAATGGGTTTTCCGACTGGTCAGTTTGTTTGCCCTTATATCTTGGCGGTATCTGTTGGACCGTGGTTTATGATACGATTTATGCTTATCAAGTAAATTCATTTTCGGATCAATGTTATTTTTACGCAGAAAATTGTTACTTTAATTTCCTTTTTATATTTCAGGATATAACTGATGATAAGAAATTGGGACTCAATTCAACAGCGATTACGTTCAACGATAATCCAAAATTATGGTTAGGCGGTTTCAGCGCTGGCATGATATCATGCATGAGTATTTGCGGACTTATGAACGATCAAACGTGGCCCTTTTATACGTCATTGTTATTAATCTCTGCCCACCTTGCCAAACAAGTAATTGTTAATATTATCATTCCTAAAACCAACTTACAAAATACTAATTTTTATTTCATTGGTGTTTCAGATTTATAATCTGGATACAGCTAATGCGCAGGAATGCGCTTCGAAATTTGTTTCCAACCAAAGAATAGGGTTAATATTATTTTTAGGTATAGTGTTAGGGAATTTGTTGAAATCAAAATCCATTGAAAATGATTCAAGTCGGGCATCTAGTCAGAAATCAGTTACCGAATTATGATTACTTTTTTAGTTCCTCAAAAGAAAATTTTTTGAAATGGTGATTTTATTGATTGTAGTCATCTTTTAGTTGCATTTTTTTTCTTTTTTTTCAAAATGACATAACAACTTGGTTACTTGTTCTTAATGTTTGGCAAGATAAAGTTATAAATACTTATTCCATGTATTTTTTTCGAGACATCGATGTTGTCTCATTTGATTTCTTGTAACACAAGAAATTTTTGTGTTCGCTATTAAACAAACAAATTGATAAACCAATAACAGATTTCTTTATTTACATCACGAATCTGATATATACACAACTACGAACATTCTACATTTTTACAAGCTATGCGCTCCAACATAGCTTTTTCGTATTCTTCAGGGGTAAGAAAATTTTTATTGAGACTGTTTATCGTATGATGAATGCTTGGTAAAATGATTGCGACATAGCACTGCTTATGATAAAACGCAGGAGAACATTCTCGAATCTTCCGAGGATTATTTTCCAATTGATCATTCATTTCCAATAATTTTCCAGGAACAGTGGAGTAAATCGTATAGACTTTATCATCGGCACATTCGACAAAACAAAGAGGCGCCGTCTGATTGACGTTTTGAGCGTTACGTTTATGTTTTCCAGATATCTTGTTATCAAGTCTGTTGGTATTTTTGGATACTTGGAAATTTATTTTCTTGATCTCGATATTTTCACATACTAAGGGATGCGACGGAGCTAACGTAACAACGCAAACTTTGTTCGAATGAACAAGGACACAAAAATCGTTGAACTGTTGATTAAGATTAATGCAATACCTCAGGGTGAAAAATCTATCCAGATAATCTTTATACTGTCCGAAATCGATAGTTTCTTCGATTGACGGAATATGAATTTTGGGTATCAACATTTTCGTATTTACATTCCGCAAAATCTCGGGAGATGAATTTTCAGAATTCGCCGGTGTTTCAATCGAAGACATTTTCACTTCGCTTTCTACCATTGAGCTGACATTCGGCGTTTGATCATCATTAGATTTACATTCAGCAGTTTTTCCATCTTGTACGTCACCAGAAGATAAGACTGAATTACCATTGACAGTATTGGTTTTCTCCATTTCTACAGGGTTGCCTAATGAATGAGAAAAGTGTTAGGTCTAGTTTGTTTGTTCCTCTTTTTCGATGAAATTGTCTATGTTTTGACTAATTTGTTTCATAGCCAACTTGTGACTAATAGCAGCCTTTTGTCGTCTCTGAAAAAACGAAAAATATTCTATTATCTTGAGTAAATAAATTACCGGGAAATAACAATTTGAAAACGAACACAGGCGAAACAAGAATTTATTTTAAAAAACTGATCCTTACCTCTTTCTTAAAACACTTCAAGACATCGCTATATTCAGTTGAACAGTAATCAAAATACTTCAGTACAGGATGCTGAAATAAAAACAAAAAGTTACTTTACGAGCAAGAAGCCTTACTTCTTTATTTTAACAAATAAACATTTAATTCTGAGGGAATTGTCATGTGAATCTTACCTCTGTCTTGCAAGTAAAGAATCGTTTCCAAAGAATATTACATTCTGGGGTATGTAAAAAAGAATGACGATCTGGATCGGCTCTATGATCCATATAAAATTTTAACTCAAATGCAAAGGATGAAAAGTTTTACGATTATTGTCATAAGAACAATACCGAAGACCCGAAGAGTTATTTATGCAGTTTGTCAGCAGTTTGTTCATCTTTTCTAGGCTCATCTCTCTTATCACGTTATCACAGATCACAGAAACAATTATCAACTCTAACACTTTGGATATACTTTGGATTAACGTGACTACAACGTGAGTGAGGGTGACTAGCAAGAACATGACGCGTGACTGTAGACAGACACTGGAATACCAAGATCTCCGGGCACAATCCGGCATCCGCTATCCCTTCAATTTCAATTTCGGAAAACATTGTTGATACAAGAAAAGATACAACTAGTGCCTTAATACAACTTTTGAACTTTACCTCTTTACCTTCCTACCTCATAGTCATAAATTCATAGTATGTTCATTGATACCAAATAAAATTGAAAGTAAAGTAAGTTCAAGATAGAATAAGTTCATATAAATTCCAATTTCGTGTATTTTGTATGCAGTATAATATGTTTTACAATAAAATTGAACCACACTTTACGTTTGTTCATAGATTTTTAAAAATGCAGCACCGCAAAGTTTATGTTGACGATTGGTGTTTGATGGAGAAAATTTGTTTAGTATCAGCTGTTTTACGACTGGGTGAAAATAATTGGTAAAAATATAGTTGTTTAGATTATAATTGAAATAGAAATAATGAATACTTGTTTCAGGTCATCTGTATGCGATCTTATTAAACCCAAACTACAAGAAAATCGTCCATGGGATTGGTTTACTCCGGATGCCTGCGAGGCGCAATATAAAATATTATTCAACGAATTTGTCCAAACGCAAGTCAAAGAAGAGAGTCCTGCGTTGCAGATTATTCAAAATTTGAAAACAAGTAATATCAATTGAAAATTGATCGTAAATTCGTATGCAGATATTAATTTTTTCTCGTCGTATATTTAGAATGTAAAACAGAATGTCAACGTAAAGATGAACAACGGAATAAATATTTAGCGGTGAAAAAGAAAATTGAAAATTTGTTAAAAAGTGGCATAGAGAATGAATTAATTGATAAATATTACGAAGATGTCCAGCGGTGTGTATACTTAATTTGAACTATAAATTAATTTCCGGTTTATCGAAAAATTCATTATGCCATTATGGAATATTTAGAGAAAAAAAAGAAAAAGAGGAAAATCTACGTCGGCATCAAGAAGCATTAAAAAGGAGAGAAACGTTGAAAATGGAATTTGAAAAAAGCAATGTTCCTAAAACTCCTAACAAACAAGAGACAAAGGTTTGATTTTTAATGTATCTTCGCTCAATTGTTTAATATGACATATTGACAAATTATTATACATTTCAATAGACGGATGGTGGTTCATCACCGATAGTCACTTCACCTCTGCTGAGTAGTTTGCTCAATAATCCTCCCGCGGTTCAGTATCGACCAACGTTATCAACTTCAAGCTTTATACCTACCAAAAGCTCTCAAAGTAATCAATTTTACTTGTTCGTCGTTTGCACTTGAGAAATTGTTGGTTTTTACAAAACTGTGTTTATTGCTTCATCAGGTATATCGAAAAGTTCATCGTTTGAAAAACTTCAATCGTTTTCTTCTGATACGACTTATAAAGATAGTTTTAGCGCCGAATTAGCGGGTAACTATATTCATTATAGATGAGAGTACGTAAATGGATAAAATTCATAATTTCATTATTGAATTGTTTTCAGAACAAATTAATTCTCTTGACAGGCAGACAGTGCCTGTGGCAAGCACGTCTTCGACTGTTATCAAGAAATCAGAATCTGAAGTGCGTATTAATTTGAAGATTAAAATTTTTCGGTATCAACATCTTGATAAAATTGGGCAAACATTATTTTTAGGAGTTGATTAGTACTATGCCAGTAGTTACTGGTACTCGAACTGTTGTTGGTGACAGCGGTGTTTCTAGAATTCAAACTACAACTATTGAAACAGCACCTAAACCAGATCCGCAGAATTTAGAGAATCTGGTTCTCATATCACCGAATGAAGAAGAGGTAGTATTGTATTATCGATGTGTGAATTCCTCGAATCTGAATGTAAATTTAATTGTTAATTTTATTTTGAATGAATTTTAGTACCTGACGGAAGTTGACATTCCACCTGAGGCGCTTCTAGAAGTAATTGGGGATCTAAAAGAAGGTACTATTTCACTCGATAAGTTGATACGTGACTTGGAAGCTACCGATGAAGGAGTAATTATCGATAAAGATTTAACAACTGTATCAATCCCTATGGAAGAATCTTACAATGTGGATACTAAACCACCAGTGCCAATTTCTTTTGCGCCTGAAATTTCCACACAGGTTCAACCGACTGAAGAAATAAAAACTGAAGCTGTAGAAGAATGTAAAATCGAAATGGATGAAGTCGAAGTTCAGCCCTCTAATTTATCTTCAGCAGACCGCGATAATTTGAACGTAGACGACGAAGTAATTATAATAGAAGATACGAACAGGGAAGAGCATGAAATTCGTACCACTGAAACAGAAGATATAGCGAATATCGAAATAAGCAATGTCGATGTATCAGTTACGAAAGACGAATCTCCTTCATCGTTTTCATCGACTGTTGCAATTAGCGTCGAATTTGATTCGTCGTTTTCTGAACAAAAATCAGATAACGAAACTGTCGAAACGCCGGTAGTCATGTCTGTATCAAATAAAATTAGTGAGTCGGAAATAGAAGAGGATACGAAGTCGAAGCCCTCTAAACCAGTAGTAGTAATTAAACGAATCGAAGATGGTACCGGCCATTCGAATAGAAATAAGAAAAATAGAAATAGAATATCCATCGAAGAAAGCATAAAAGAAATTGAAAACATTACAACCGACGTAGATGATACTCACAATGTAAACGAATCGCAACCTGCGCACCATATCGAATTAGTCCAGCAAGAAGTCGTAGAGGAAAATCGAGAAATACTGCAAGAACCTGATTCGAAAATCACCGTGCCCGTATTCGATGAGACAATTATCGAAAACGATATCGATACGAATGAAGTGGAGAAGCAGGAAGAGAAAACAGATGTTGGGCGAACAGAACAACCTTCTAACGCCGATGATTCCGATGTTTCTGATAAATTTGAAGACGCTCTTCAAACACAACCCGAAGAAGTAAATGAAACTTGCGTCACTGAAAACGTCAATGTTGAAACTGAAGTCAAGTCTTCACCTTATACTGATGTCGATGAATCCTTTGAATTAAACCTATCGGAAGAAACTCCTACCGAAGGTTCAGTCGCAGAAGAAAAACAAGTTGTCGAAGTACAATCTGAACCAGCTATTATTGAACAAACACCCCAAGCTGTCGTTAACGAAACAGAAAACTTGAAACCGAGTGAACCAGAACCGGTTGAAATTATTCCATCTGCGGAACCTAGTACAGGCAAAGATGCGACGCCTGATGAAAGCAAAACTATCGAAATTGTGCCGGAAATCGTTGAAGAAAGTAAAAAATCCGAAGATGTTAAACCTCTTCCTACTAAGATAATAAAAAGTTCTAAACGAAAGAGGAAAAGTACTTCTGAAACGAATGATGGTACCGCTGAAATGAGTATCGTGATACCGACTGTTACTCTCAAAGAAATCGAAACATTAGATTCAGATATTGAACAAACCTTCGCTCCAGTTCATCCGATTAAAATAGAACCTTCCGATTCGAAACCAGAGGATGAAAAGTAATGCATTTTGATTTTTTTTTAAATCCTACATCGATTTCTATTTGAATTTAAAAATTTTTCATTCTAGGAAAGAACCAAGAGAAGAGCCCTCGGTGGTTGAGAAACCTCCGCCTAAAGAGGTGCGTAATCGTGTATTCTCCCAAGTTTCTTGTAAATGTATTCTCTTTTTATATTTTTTTCAATCTTTTTCGAATAGAATCTACCGACTAGAATAAAAACCGAAAGAAGAGATACGAAAACACCTGAACCTGTTGTTATGGTCTTGAGACGAAGTAATAACAAAACGCAAAGTCCTCTGAAGAAAATCGAGTATGTTTTTATGAAGTTGAAGATTGTTTCATTTTGCGCTGTATTTTTTAACATTCTTGTTTTTAAAATTCAGCAGAGAGTCTCGAAGTAGTACAGATAATTCTGAACTAATGAAAACTCGTAAGAAATCCATCCTGCTTGCTCATAATAGATTAATGACGCATAAGTACGCCAATGCTTTCCAAAAACCAATTACTAATCGACAAGTTCAAGGATACGAGAACGTAATCTATAAGTGAGTAAAATATCAAACCTTTTAAAACTGAAAGATTTAATGAACAGAATGTATTTATATATTTTTGCCATTTGTTTAGACCCATGGACTTGCACACTATAAAGAAAAAAATTGATAATAAGCAAATTTCTACGGTTGCTGAATTCCAGAGGGATATTTTATTAATGCTTAATAACGCTAAAATGTTTAATAGAATTAATTCTCAAGTTTATAATATGGCAGTCGAAGTCGAAGAAGAAGCGTTGCTGAATATTCAAGTAAATCGTCATTTTTTTATTCATGTTCACTTTACGATTGATCAATGTATTAATGAAAAAGATTAATTTTATCCGCAGCTTACAGTTCAGAATCTCGGCGAAGGCGTGCTAAGCAAAATACAAAAGAACAGTGAAAAAATACGCAAACGCCAATCTTTAGAAAACACAAAAAAAGATTTAAAATTGATAAAGAGGATAAAATATTCGACGAAAGACGATAGTTTTACCAGTATACCAATTAAAAAACCGAAACTAGTAAGTCCTTTATTTTTATTTCATCGTTGAGCTATTTCTGAAACCTAATTTTAATTTCAATTTCAATAATTTATTTCCTTCAGGAAGAGAACGAAGACGAGTGAAACGTTTATGTACCAAATTGTACATTGTTGAATCCTGTTATATTATTTTATTCTGTTTTTATTCGCAATTCGGTGAGAAAAATTTTCTAGTAACTTGATGTCTTTAATTTATATAAATGCACTTAGTTTCAAAAACAATTCTACCGCGTCGTTGTAAATACGTAATGTATGGTTTAAAGTAAATGGCTGTAATTTGTTAAGCGACTGACTTATTACTGTATTACAATCAAATGCGCTTGTTCATTTTGGATTTTTTACTTTCCTTTTGCGATGTGATATATGTAGGTACTGTAGAGTTTTGTATTTATATTTATGGTTAATAAATGAATGTACTTTTTGGTAATTTTTGCTAGATTATGCTAAGAAATCAACGATCGATCACAATCATTGTATTTCCTTTTTACCGACATTGAACTCGGCCCGCATTCGCATCAGATAAGACACATTGTCTGAAAGAATTATGATAGAGAAAGATATTTTATTCAATTTTAAACACATTATTTTGAATTTTTCGTTTTTTTGTTTCGTTTTTACAATTTTATAGAAAAAAAAGGTCAACTTAACATAAACTTGATTTCGCAGCTCAAGCAATTTGATTAAAATTTGCATTGTTGTCCAATGTTCTTAAAACGATAAAAATAAATGCAACATTTAATCAGAACGTTAATTCAAAATCATTACGAGCTATAATAATGCCGTAAAAATTCATAAAAAAGCTAAAAAAAAAATAAAAAATAAATCGGTAAAAATCAGTAAAAAATAAAAATTATACAAATGAAAAATAATACTGTTAGAATGGAAACGTTAAATCATAATGATAATTAACGATAACAGTATTTAAAAAGAGAACAATAACAATACAAAAATTTCGCAGATACGTATTAAAAGAGGATAAAATAAAACAAAGAATGGTTAAAACTTGTAAAATATACATAATCCAGGCGTCAACGCGTTTGCGAACAACAAAGCGGCGTACGTACGTATCTAGTCCGTAATTAATCCCTGAAATCAAGAATAAAATTAATTTTTCAGTTTTACTGCTCAAAATAATTTCAATTTTAATCAGAAATGAGATTTACTTGAGAGACAATATTAAGTTGCTCTTTTAGAGCTCTAAATGAAGGCCTATCTTCGGGTGAATGTGCCCAACAATTACACATTATCTAGAAAAAAAAAATCATTAAAATAACAGAACATGGAAAATTAAAAAAAAAAATTGTAATAACTTACGTCGTAAATTTCTTTACCACAGGATTTGGGTTTTTCCAAAATAATACCACGTTGAACCCTTTCAACGACTTCAGTATTTTTCAATCTACCGTAAGGCATTTTGCCACACGAAAAAATTTCCCACATCAAAACACCTTGAAAGAAAACAGAAGAATTAGTTACGCTCGCAAATAAAATAGTTTTTCGATCAGGTTCACTTACCATAGGCCCAAACATCTGATTTAGAGGAGAATCTGGTATAATTAAGAACCTCGGGAGCAGCCCATTTGATTGGGAATTTGGTACCACCAGAACTGGTATACTGGTCATCTAAAACATATCTGCAAAAAGAATATATTGATGAATATTTCTTCGAATTGGCGAAAATTTTCAATTAGACGAATTTTTTACCTTGCTAATCCAAAATCGGCCACTTTAACAATATTTTCCGTACCAACGAGACAATTTCGCGCCGCCAAATCTCTATGAATATAATTATGTTTTTCCAAGTAAGCCATTCCTTTGCAAACCTATAAAATCGAATTCGTTATGTAATTTATTCACATCAAAATAGGCAAGTAGTATAGTAAAAAAACGGTTCATTAATCCAGCGAATTAATATAAAACCGAGCACCTACGAAGTATCTCATGACTCGACATTATTATAAAGGTTCGACGATGGTTTTTTTTTTGGAGCTAATCAACGCTGAAAAAAAATACTAACCTGAATACACATGTCCAAGAGTAGAGGAGTATTAATAATGAGATTTGTTTCATGGCGTCGTAAGAAATTGAGCAATGAACCATGTCGCATGTATTCAGTAACTATATATATGGGCCGGTGTTTACTACACACTCCGTATAACTGGACTAGATTCGGGTGTTGTAATTTTCTGCGGGTGCGAAAATTAAATGGAAAATTAATCCGTAAACGTAAACATATTACACCAGATCGCTTCGGTAATTTCCGAATTTCGGGTTACTTACGTCATTACTTTTGCTTCTTCAATAAAATCATCTTCCGACATGGTTCCTTCTTTCATCATTTTGACTGCTGTATCAATATAACCCCTCCATTTGGCCCTACGAACTACGCCAAACTGTCCCGAGCCTAGTTCTTCTAATAATATCAGTTCGCTAGGATCGATTTCCCATTTATCTGGAAATAAGAAACACATTCGTATGTAGAATTTATCCAGTATATCATGTAAATTTAAAAAATTGGGGAAAACCCACTCACCGTGACTAAGACCAGCTGTAGCTGGAGCAGGCCTATCGCAAGGAGAGATTCTAAGGCGTGACGCAAGTCCTCCACTATTATGCCTGTGATAGTTTATCAGTTCTGGGATTGAAGTACAACAATGCTTCTCTGAAAGAAAGTATTCTCCTTTGCTGTTCTGTTTGATGTGGTAATGTTTGCAATGTCCCATCGGTCTGTACGAAATAAAACAGTGAATTATTTTATTACCAAATAATTAGAAATATTTGATCTGAGGAGAAATTCAACTTACACTTTTGTGTATAAAGAAAGTGTATAGAATCCCTTCGTTGAAGAATTGCGGACAACAAAACATCCCTCTTTGTCTTCTTGTTTCAACAAAGATTCCGCTCGTTGACGAGACATATCGTTCACGTACCATCTAAAAAAATTTCAAATCAATTTTGAATAATCTATAACACATTTTAAAATAATTCAAAATTCAGTTTCATGTTCTTCAAAAAATTGAAGAATTTGAAATGGTAAAAGCTGAAATACATACTCATATTTTTGCAATCCCAATAAGTCTTTTTCTTTTACATAATTGCTAGGAATGTATCCAATTTTTCTGCGTAAAAAAGTACAATAATACAAATAAAAGATTGTAGGTAATTTATCAACTTTCTGAAAAGTACTGTTCAATTACTCACCCTTGCTGATCTTTCGCTTTCCACCAATGTTCTTGAGAATTATCGACTATTTCGTATTCCTTACCCTAAAAATGAAGAAAATGACGAGATTATTTTTCAATAATAAGACAAAAATTTGAAAATAATTGTCACGAAATGACATTACCTTTTCGAGAGACAAATCTCCGCTCTCAACAGCTAAAAATGAATACAAAGCCACTACGATTTTTGGCCGGGCATTGCCGTCCTAAAATGAGTAATCATATAATACACATGCAAAATTATCGAATATTAATGCAAAATAATTAAACGATACCTTTGATTTCGACGAAGCCATATGCGTACTTTCCGACTCCACCGAGTTTAGAGAATCTGAAATTATGCGTAAGCTTGAAAAAAAATACCATACGAAAGACAAAACGTCAATAAATGGAGAAATTGAATTATTTCTCGTTGTAATATTTTTACGTCAAGATTTTCAGTCAAGAAGAAAAAAGTATATAATTACTCAATGATAGGACGTTATCTTCTGCAAAAGATTCTTCAAAATTAGAATTAGATGAAGGAATCCAAGACGTAGCAGGTTCACATCCGTTCGCTGAACGGCTTACGGCTTTGCAACACTGCCATCGTTTACCGCTCCATTCAGAAATATGATATCTAGATATTTTATAATGATTGTTGGCACAAGCTGGAGAAAAATTAAAACCGAAATTGAAATTACAAACGATTACAACGATTGCTTTTCTGAAATTAAGATTCATTACCTGATCTCAATGTTTGAATCCAGTCTTCTCTTTCTTTTTCTTTAAATGTTATCAAATACAAAAAATAGTCTTGGCCACAGTCACTGTATCCGATTTGGAACGAGTAGGCACAGAAATTATTATTAATAAAATTTGAGTTATTTTGAGACGTAGTAAAGCTACTATTATTAAAATCAGTCGTGCTTAAGGAATTGATCGTTGCTTGTTCGATTATGGTGATGTATTTTAGAGTGATTCGTCCTCTTTCCTTTGTACACTGTAAAGTGGAGAAAATTGTTAGCCTACCGGATAATTTTGCAGTCAAAGTTGAAAGTAAAAGTTCTACTTACATCGCTATTAGGTTCGTAATAAATCAAGCAGTGATTAGTCAAAACAAACCACCTTTGTTTGTAATTTACCGGAGTAAACCTTTTCTTATTTTGAGATCTTTTGACCATTAGCCCTTGCTTGACAATTTCTTGAGCAGCATTTTTGTTGCTATTTTCCATTATAAAAACACGACGTCTCCTGTAAAGAAGATACAAACACATTATTACGAAAATTTATTGTGCCTAATTCTGAGAATTGACGGTGCAAGGATCGAATTAATTTTGATCGAAAATTTTGTAAATACGATTATCATTTCTTACTATGTTCACATACCTTTTGGTTTGAAAGAAAACGCATGTTTTTGGACAAAAACATACAATTTCGAATAATAATTACTGCTAGATTGTTTAAAATTTACACCCAAAGTTTTCCGAACTACGAATACGAATCCTGGAATCTTGTTTACTTACCTCTGGAAATCATTTTTTCATTTCAATATTGACGTAAATCAAGAATGAAGCAACGTTGCCATCACACCTGACTTTTGAATGAAATTAGTTTTGTAAAGTGTTTGTAGATTTCGTTCGTAAACACTTTATGACTGTGGAATTTGTCCAGTCAAAAACTTGGCCATATGATTTTTATCACTATTCTTTTCGCGCCATTATTTTATGACATCAAGATCAAAATCATGAAAAAGCTATGACAGCAAAGTTCTGGGTAATTCTGGAGTGAAAAATATATCTTTGGTAGTGAATATTCGGTGTAGTGGAGTAGTGTGTGATCTAATTTCCTTTTTAAAATTATATCAATGGAAAATATCGACTTGTTGCTTGCATCATTGGATTCACAAGTAGCAGAAAACGCCACCGAAGAAACTGATATTTTTACCGATACGTTTGAAGAAAAGAACACCGCTTCCAATACTTCTTTTGAAGATGACAAAGGCTCCCTATCTAAGGATCCTGAAATTGAAACCGTCAAGAAAGGCGTCTCGAAGAAGTACTCAGATTATGGATATGAAATTCATAAACAGTTGAAAGAAAAAGCAAAGCCTTCTGAGAATTGTTTCGACAAAAATGCAGCTACGTGGAAAACTCAGCCTACTGAAAGCCAGAGAAAAGATACCTTAGCAGTAGCACAAACTGTGGTGAAAAACGACGTCAGTGCGGAACCGATATTTGGCCTCAGATTAATGTAACTTTCTTAGTTGGTCGTATGTTTAGTTTGTACTATCGAGCTCATACGCTTATTCGTTTATTTTTTCAAATCGTAGAAATCCGGTAGTATCCTCGCAAGTTATACAAACGAAGATGGTTGGTAGAACTCCGATAACTTTAGCTAGATTACAGAATCATCTAAGTTGCGGGGATAAGAACACAGACTGGGTGTTTGCTGGTGCCATCGTTTTTAAATCCGGATTGAGAACGTCTCAAAAGGTCTGCATATTTCTTTTAAATAATTTTCTGGTATTATAAATCTTATTCGTCCTCTGATTTTATTTTCTAGGGAAGTCAGTATTGCTTCTGGAAGATTAGCGATTTGAAGAATGATTTGAAACAAGTAACTCTTTATTTATTTGGAAAAGCTGGGTCTGAATTATGGAAACTTGCTCTAGGAACAGTTGTTGCTGTATTGAATGCTTCCTCTATGAACAAGTTAGTATTTAAATGGCGAAATTAATTTTGGCGTGAATAACGATGATATTTTTGATTTTTTCCAGAGACGAGGTTGCCTCAAAAGATGAAATTACGTTAAGTGTTAGAAACTCAGATCAAGTAATGATTTGGGGTATGTCGAGAGATTATGGAATTTGCAAAGCAAAGTTAGTTTCACTTGAATTTTAGAATTAGTTATAGTAATTACCTCCAATATATTAACTTAAAATTGATTTTTCTTTAGGAAAAAGAACGGAGAAAACTGTACTTCATTTGTGAATAAAAGTCTGTGTGAATTTTGCATTTATCACGTGAAAAGTGAATACAACAAGTACACAGGCAAACGTTTCGATCTACAAGCATCATATTCTAATGGTTTAACGGGATTACGAAACAAAGTGTTAGGAAAAAATGAGGTATTTTTTTTCTATTTTTCGAATTGATAATTATATTTATAATTTTTTGGTTCAAAATCTCCTGTATTTTTTTGTGTATGTTTTAGGTGTTTTATGGTGGAAAAAGTTTTACCGCCTTGAAACCACCGCCAAAAAGTAATAAGCTTCGAGAAAAAGATAATAGCATTCTTAATTATTTATCAAAAAAACCATCAACTGTTGAGCAGTTTAAAAATCAATCAAAAAGTATGACATCAGATCAACAAACATTAGCCAAACTTAAAGAAAATTTACCCGATTCGGAGACATCGTATAAAAATTATAAATGTGATAAGCCTTTAGTATCTGCTAGAATGAATATGTTCAAAGAAGCGGGTAAAAAATTGCTCCAGACAGGCGAAATTACCCGAATAACAGCAGTAAATTTAGAAAAAAGGTAAAATAACACGAATACCTACTTATTGAATTCGGTTAATTTTATTTCAACATTTTGTCATCGTAATTTCTACCCACTGAATTTTTTATTTCAGAAAAACGTTCGTTAGTTTTGCTACAGTTTTTAACCCTGAAAAGACTGACACGAGTAAAGTTGATAAAAGCTCAAGTAAAAGTTCCAGCAGATTTTCCAAAATCAATGAAAATCCTCATTCACCGCTTAATAAAATGGAGCAATCGCCCTCTTCAGTTGTGTTGAAACCTTGTAAAGAAATTGTTTTAGATTTTGACTTTGACGAACCATCGGTTAAAAAATCCTCCATCTCGAAGAAATCTGGAGAAACCCCCAGCGATTCAAAAACTTCAAGTTCAACTGATGACAATAATAAGAATAAATCAGCGTTAAAATCCAAATCTAATCCCACGAAAATCTCCAATTCAATTTGTTCTCCCGAGTCTGCGTCGTCTCCAAAAAATCGAGTAAATAATCGTGAAAAAGTAGATTCAGAGCAGACTGATAATTTTTTGAAAACAAGAAAGCGATCTCTTGAAAAACATCAAGCTCCACAACCTTTAGCTTCAAAGCAGAAAACAAGGCTTGATCAAGATTCTCCAAAGTTAGCATCGCAGTCTCCGACAAATCCGGTAAATAATCACGAAACAGCGGATTCGGAGCAGGATGGTGCGTTTTTGATAACAAAAATGCGATCTTTTGAAAATCATCGGGCTGCGCAAGTCTCAGATTTAATACACAAAAATAGACGTGATCAAGCCAAGGTAATTTTTTTCACATTTTCAATTTCTTCAATCGAGTAATAAATTTTATTTTTCAGATGAATGCTATTCGTCTTATACAACAGAAAGGTGGTTTATCTAAAGTCAATCCTAATCAAATTAAAACTGTAAATGATGATAAACGAACTGTAGCGGTTAAGCGGGCCTTGGAAACGAGTGAAGAAGGCGATAGTGAAGGTATTTCATAAATTGCAGCTCAAGAAATAATCTAGTTGACAGAATTATTTATCATCGTATTTAAAAGAAATTACAGAAACAGCTTCAATAAAGAAATCAGTTTTATCTCAAAGATTTGTTGATCTCATGAACGCTCAGTCGAAACATGAAAATTTAGCTCAATTAGCTGCCGATATGGAGGAGCAAAACTACTTCAATAAAATGGAAAAAAAAGAGCAACTAGAAGAAAAAATGCTTACTACTTACAAAGTTGCTTGCAAAGCTGTGTCTTGTCTCAAGGTATATTATTTTCTAACAAAAACATTTGAGGAGTCAAATTGGTATTTACCTCCGTTGCTTTTGATTTTCAGTGCAAATACAAATGGTTCTCAGCTTCAGATTTATGTAAAGCTGAAGGGCATCCTATTAAAGTGATAGATGCTGTGAAACGATTTTTCAAATGCCAAAACTGTTCAAATCGAACCATCAGTTTAGAAATTGTTCCTTTAATTTGTTGCAAAAATTGTGGTAGTTCTAAATGGACTAGAGCGCCAATGATAAAAGTAAGAAATTTCATTTGTATTAAAATTTCGATTTTGTTATTCGTCAAGCTTATCATAATTTTTTTTCAGGAAAAAATCTGCCAAAATAACTCTACTTTGAGTATACGAGGAGATGAAGTGAAATTTTTAGACTCTTTTGGACAAAAGCAGAACCTGAACTTGCTAGTTCCTGAATAATATTTTAAATATCAGTATTAAAATTATTTATTCGTATAAAACGTTTTATCGATTAATTACACGTTTTTTATGGTTCGAAGAAATAAAATACGTATAGCAATAACATATTGATTTTTTTACACCGTTTTAGCTATATGCCTTTTAAGATATGCAAGCTGGACTTTACTTTCCAAATCAGATAACTGCTTCACTACAGGCGTCATCTGATCAACATGAGTTTTATATGAACTTCCGGTATTCTGTCTCTTTTGACCGTATGTTACTTTACCATCAAATTCGTCCATAGGAATTTCAAAATTTGTATCGACTTGTTGAATAGTTACGTTTAAATGATCTTCAATTTCCGCTAAATACTAAAAAAAAAATCACCAGTAAGAGGTTGTAATAAAAGTAAATTGGTGGTTTCAAATTCAGTTCACTTACTCTTGGTTCATTATACCAAACACAACAACCACCTCTATCGGTCAGCTCAGTATTCCAACAATTTCTACCGCGAGAAGGACACCATTCTCCATGAAACCAAACCTTTTCAGGTACCGTAGATACCAGCGAAATAGCTAAACCCATACGTTCGGCACGACCCACTCGTCCAATACGATGTACATAATTGGATTTCTCATCCGGAAGAGTCACATTAATCACTAAAAAAAACACGTTATTTAGCGGCGAAATTAAAATAAAATTTGTAATAACGAAAATAACGATCTAATAAATGGGTTACTTACTAAATGGTAAACCATTAATATCAATACCACGAGCAGCCACATCTGTGCAAATGAGAAACTTAGCTTTCTGTTGTTTGAATTTTTCAAGATTAGCTTTACGTTCTGGGGGTTTTCTGTCACCATGTAAACAAACACAACTGTACGGATTCTTTGGATTATTAGCTCCACCGCCTGAATTCAAGGTAATTTCAATTTCATGTTGTAATATACGAAAAAAATTGCGCAAAATGCAAAAATACCTACCTAATTGGTTAAAATATTTTTCTAAATTATCACAGTCTAGTTTTGTACGACAGAAAATAATTGCTCTATCCATCTTCAATTTATCAATCGCTTTAACGCAATATTCTCCTTTCAACATTTTAATAGCTTCGGATAAGGTTTCTGCAAACAAAGAAAATCATATTTGGTCCATCATGATGCGTAATAAGTATTTTGATTTTTGATAAGATATTTTGAATTGATTCAAACCTGAGGTGAGATTGGTAGGTCTCACATTATCGTTAGCGTGTACACCATCAGTGTTTATTCGCTGACGAAGTGATCCCCAAGACTTATCTTTTTGAGGATCAACATTAACGACGACGTGATGTACGGTTTCTGGTACAGCGTCTTCTCCTTTGAGATCGACCCAAGTAGGGAAATGCATTAAACGATTCTAGAATCAATAAAATAAGAGTGTCATTCCTTGAATAATCTGTTACGATTTGAGAATTTATAGAATATCCTTACAGCCATCTTTTTTACATCGAAGTCGTGTAAGGTAGCAGAGCAAACAACCATTTGAAGTCGTTTACCATCGGAGGTAATCTTTGGCATTTGTCTGTGCAGACGATCGATTAAATCAGTGTATCCTTGTTTGAGTAACCCATCGGCTTCATCGAGAACGAAGAATCTACAGTGAGTTAAAGAAAGATGGCCAGAAGAGATGAGATCGTCCAAACGACCCGGAGTACCAACGACGATATCAACACCAGCAGATAAAGCGTTGATTTGTTCTTTAACATTGATACCACCGATGACGAGTAATTCTCGAATATTGGGCGATTCTAAATATTTCTTGAATTTAATAATTTGATTATACGTCTGCTCGGCTAATTCTCTCGAAGGCTAAAAAATAAGCTGATATTAAAACGCGAAAGAGAAAACAATAAAAAATAATGGTAATAATTACATACTTCAATAATAATGGCTTGCGGAGCATTATTGATTTTTTTCGGACCAGCGGATGCACCTCCGGAAACTGCCTCAGAATTCTTCAAGTTATTTTTTGGAGTCTCGCAAACAGCAATGTATCCTTTGGTTGGCTCGTGTTTGAACGGTTGGGCACCGAAATTGAATGACATTTCCGCATTCTATTCAATTTCATCAATTAACTTCTCAAAATTATGGACTGTGAACGCATCGAGAATATTCTATTTACCTTAAGCACTACAGCTGGGAAAAACGCTGATTTACGAAGAGGCGGAGGAATACTAAAAGCTTGTCCTAAATCTTTTCCATTTTTAGAAAATATAACATTCCAATCGTCCAAATTGATGTAACATCCAATCACATCATGCATCCCAAAAGCTTCACCATAATCGTCAAATTGCTTGTTATGTGACTTCTTACCAGTACCTCCAAAACCGAAACTGAATTTATCGGTACCCAAGTCCAGTGAAGCCTAAATGAACGATTAATATTATTTAGACGATGTAAATAACTAGTACAGAATTAATTAAACATCAATTTACCATTGGAGTAGACCAGCCAACGCGACAAAGACCTTCATCGGTAACGGTTGCTTCGAAATAATACTTTCCTGAGGTATGAACTCCTTTAGTAGCTCGACAGCCGTGCCATTCTTTTTGCTCCCTCGACTGACATCGTAAACCATCTGGTGTAATAGCCATAGCGGAACCACGATCCCATAAGTTTAATAACCAATGAGGTGCTGTAAAGAAGTTCTTCAATAATTACATGTATATAATTGAATTTCATCATATAGCTGATGTACGTACAAGTTTGAGTGTTCACAACTTTTTGACTTTTTCCACTCTCAAAATCTTTCAGAGTTTCCCATACAATTTGCATGATTGGTAAACAAAACGCTCCAGTTTTTCCGCTACCTGTTTCAGCAGCCATTAGGACATCGCCACCGCCCAGAATCAAAGGAATCGCTTCTGCTTGAACGTCAGTAGGCAAACTGAAAAAATATCAAAATTGAAACTCGTGTTTTTGCGAGAAAAAAGTGTAATATTAGAACACTTACGTCCATTCCATTTCTTCGACTGCTTTCCCAATCTCCGGGAGAACTCCCATTTCTAAATAAAAACAAGTTATTCGAGGAAAAAGTAAATGAATAAGTACATCAGTTTTGAATTTAAAATGATAACTCACCTTCAAAAGCTGCCATAATGATATTACTGCAGAATATACGAATGGGTTATACCGGCACCGGCGAAGAAAGTCTACTGCTATTGCAGCGAAACTCGAAAGGTTTGATTAAACTAAACACTAAACTGGATTACAACGAGAATACAATAAACTATTCACAAATACGAGCGATCTCTATAATTTCATTAAACCTCATCACAATCCACATTTATTCCGTAATTTTCTCAATCACTCTTTTCTACAATTTTCAAATTTTTTATTAAAAAAACAAAAAATTCATTTTGTTGACTTTCGACATTTTTGATTTTTTACGTCCAGCGCAATGCGCAAGCGCAGTATGAAAGTCCGCGGTCTACATACGAAGTCAAGGAAAGTGATGTGATTTGTGTATAGTGTAGTGTGTTTTCAAGTTTCAACTTTCAACTTTGGGGTTGTTCTTTTTTGTTGATGGAAGAAAAGTTCGTAAAAATGTGATAGAGAGAAAATTAGTTACCTATCACGAAATAATTTAATTACTGAAGTTTTGAAGTAATGACTTTTATTCGACGTATTACTATGGAAGCCTAATTGATATTATTCAGTCGATATTTCACTTGAAATTCATCTCTCGGATCCATCATCGTATCAAACGAGATTATGGAAAGTGGAGAATCGTCGAAATCCGCCTTATCAAATCGGAGTTTATTTTCATCTGTAAAATTTTACTTGAGTGGAAATGTTCGAGAAGAAGTAAGTTTACAAAATGTCGCCGTCATGTCCGCACACAACACTCGACCACTGTTAAATGAATTCCTACTACTTAGCCCAATTTTCTACTTCAAATAATTTCTAATCTTTTCCTCCTTTCAACTATTGTTATCATTTATGTTGGAAAACGTTTTTCTATCTTTCGTTTATCTGTATTAAATGTTAAATCTATAATGGGGTTTGTTATCAGATAACAATCTATTATTTGTTTTAGGTTATTCGTGCTTTGAAGGATGGTGGTGCCGAAGGTACAAATTACTTCTCCGACTTCGTTACTCATTGTATCATAGGAGATAACTATTCCGATAATGATCTCTGCGATGCCAGGGATCTTTACGAAGTTCCCGCCATTATTCAAGACTGGGTTTCTATGTCTGTTCATTGCAACAAACTGTTACCGTATCCTTTTAATATATTAGTATTATTGCTCCTATTTGTAGTAAACACCCAAATTTCGGAATACGTGTTTTTTCCTTAACATAACTTTGCAGTACTAAAGCTTTTCAGGCGCCGGATCAATGTTTATTTATTGGAATATCTGTATGCTTATCTCAAGTTAGCCAGTCTGATTGTAAAACATTATGGGCTTTAGTAACTTTTAATGGAGGAACGTGTACATTAACGTTAAATAGAAAAACCACCCATTTAATCACTACCAAAACTGATCACGTAAGTTGGCAAAGTTATGATTACCATACTGGTTCGATTTATCAGTTTTCTATATTATTTTTTCCTCTATTATAGGCGAAATATGATTATGCTTTGAATAAAGCGAACAATAGTATAAAAATAGTCACTCCAGATTGGTTGATCGATAGCGTTCAGAGCAAAACTATTTGTAACGAATCGCTATATCACCCTCGACTACTGATCTCTCCCAAAGTCACGTCACCATCTTCTACAAGTAAATCATTGTTTTGAAAGTGTTCCTACGATTGAATTTGATATTAATGTGAGTGTAATTTCAGCTGCTCACATCACTGGTTTCGAAGATGTCGATTCAACAGTTCAGTCTTCGCTGGAAGTAAAAGATAACGGTGATTTGGAGCAGTTGAAACAAAGGTTACCATGGAATCAGCTTTCGTCTAACGATCTTGGAAATAGTTCAGAATCTCAACGAAATTTACACGTAATTATGATGAGTTTTTAGTAATAATTTTAATTGTATTCTAATAATTGATTGATTTTCAGAATACCAAATTTACCCAACCAACGAGCGTGTTATCTTCTGTTCCTCAGTCGAAAACCGTATCTAGTATAGCTGTTTCTCAGATCGGCCGAAGTCAATCTCAATTATTGCATATTTCCGGTGTACAGATGCATCAACAAAACAATCAAATCTTACAAATTCCTACGCAGCCGTCTCAAACTGTGCAAGGCCCTACCGTTTCAACAGTTCCATCGTCGATGTTATCTACATCCACTATGCAAATGTTGACTTCATCATCCAATGTTCCACAAACGGTTACGATGTCGAATACGAACGCTCCTCAACCCCAGTCGATAGGATTAACTCAGTTTTTACATTCATCCACTTCCGGAGTAACTAACCAATTGACCACGTTATCAAATAGCAATCAAACACAGAACAAGGTTCAGTTTGTTCCGCAACAATTATTAATACAGGGCCAACAGGGTAATCAGCAGAGTCCTATAATGCATCCGCAACAATTGATTCTGCAAAAACGTAATGCACCTCATCCGCAGCAAAGAATTCTAGTACAACAGGTAACTCCTGGTGGAATTACTACAACTCATTGGCGGTCTAGTAATGTTGTAAGTAGAGTGAAATATTAGTAGATCTTTTTACTTTCATATTATCGGCAATATAGGCGCTTTAATGGGAAATGTTTCGTATTAGGTTCAACAACAAACGTCTCAGGGTTCGCAACAGCAAATCCAAGTTGGAAACCAATTCACGTTATCTTCATCTCCAAATGTTACCCAAGTGAATTGGCAACAACAACAGCAACAACAGCAGCAGCAACAACAACAACAGCAACAGCAACAACCTCAGCAACAGCAGCTATTACTGTTACAGCAACATCAACAACAGCAACAACAACAGCAGGTACATAATAAACAAATTCAACAACAAATTGTTCAACAAAATGCGCCAGGTCAAGCACAGCAAATCCAGCAACAAATAATGCAACAACAGCCTCAACAAATACAACAGCACGTCCAGCAGCAACAGTCTCAACAGTTCTTGCAGCAACCTATAACCCAACAACAACAACAGCAAATATCGCAGACGGGTCAAAAAATTATTCAGCAACAAATTCCTCAACAATTGTTGCAAGTTCAGCAACAACAACCTCAACAGAATCAACAGCAGTTGGGACAGCAGCAGTTGCAACATGTGCAAGTCCGACAAGAACGACATGGTATTATTTGGCAACAGCTTTCGGTAAGATTTTCATTATGCGTATGGCCCCTTCTTAAATTCAATTCTCTTAACACTATTTTATTTTTGAAGAATTCTGGTACCGAAGAAACTATTCATATGGATATAAAAACTCACCAGCAATTGCAATCGATGTCACCTGCAGAACGCGCCAATTTTATTCATAAAATAAAATATCAGAAAATATTCCAACAATTACAGCAGCAGCAGCAGCAGCAACAGCAGCAACAACAACAACAACAACAACAACAACAACAACAACAACAACAACAACAACAACAACAAAATCCTAATCAAATGCAACCGGGTCAAATACAAGTCGGTCGACGCTAATTCAAATAATTGCTTTTTATGACGTAAATTGTATTTCAAATAATTTGTTTTCACAGAGACAATTGACCCAGTCCATTGTTACCGGAAGCCTCGTTCGTCAAGTCGGTCCGGGAGGCCCAACAGTAATACGAACCATTTCTCCTGGAATGATACCTCCTGGTTTGACCCAGCCGCAGCAATTACAGTGGTTGCAACAAAGGCAGCAGGTAAATTTTCATTTCTAGAAAATTTAAACGCCCTTTGATGATATGATTTTGTGGAATGTATTTTTTTTCACAGCTATTATTGCAACAAGGCCATCAGCAAAATGTTCGAACCCCAGTTCTGACTACTGTTAAAGGAAACATTGTGCAACAAATTCCTGTCCAACAACAACAGTTACAGCAGCAACCAAATCAACAGCAACAACAGCAACCAAATCAGCAGACAGTTATGCATCCTACGTCTCAGCAATTGATTAATGCTGCAATTTTACCTAATTCTGGCGATGGTAGTTCTGTTACAGTTTGGCAAAGAAGACCTGATCAGAGTAAGTCAATTCAAGAGTGATTTTATGAATTATTTGATGTATCATTTCATTTCATGGCGTGCTTAAAATAGCCCATCCAGTGACACCGCAGCAATTGGCTCAAATACAGCAAAGACAGCATTTGCAAAGGCTGATTATTCAAGATAATCAGACACAGCAATTACTACAACAGCAACAGCAAGGTTTTCAACAGCAAGGCAATTTAACCCCAAATATCCCAGCTCAGGTAAATGATTTCGCTTGTAAAAAAAATTATATACCAGCGCGATCAAAAAGTTTATCTTTCTTCTAAGAATAATATTTTTCACAACAAGGAAGAAAAATGGTTTATTCTTCGAGTTTTGAACGATATGTTTCTTTATTGTAGGAGAAAAACGCGAATTTAAGCACTCTAGCGATTCGCGAGAGGGAGTAACCTCTATAACGAAACATTTATTTCAAAAATTTAATTTTTATTGTGTTTTTAGGTGCCAGCTACTCCCCAAACTCAAACTATCGGTCAAGTAGCATTGAATACGATTTCAACACCTTCTCCTCAAACTGCTAGTCAAGCTCAAACACCGACTACACCGATGACTCCGGGCTTATCTTCTTCTCCGGCCACACCTCAAACTCCTACATCGCAAATTCCCATGGAAGTAGATGTTAGTAAATTTATACATTCACTCGTAAATTTTCTTGCGTTTTGTTAATTATTTTCGTAATTAATTTTAGATGAACAATGGTCAAATTCCACAACAGGTGAATTTACAGCAGCAACAGCAACAGCACTTGGTTGTTAACTCGAAAACCAAAACAGCACTTGCTAACATGTTGAGTATAAGATTACAAAACGGCGTGCCACCTCCAAATCAACAAGCTTCTGTTTCAACGTCACAGGTACGGAAAAAAGTTATCAAAAGTGAAATATTTTTAAATACAAATTAACCGTGTGATTTATTTTTAGCCAATCATCGCCGGCCAGCAAGAAATGAGTGCTGCTGGTCAACTCAGAATGATGACCGCTCAACATCAAGCTGCTCAGCGAATACAACCACCGCCACCTCCTCCGCCGCCGACGCCTACTGGAAATTCGCAGCAGCAGTATCAGGTATATTTTCATAATTTAAAATATAATATAGTTCCTGTGTAATAATTATTTTAATGAAATGATTACCGAAGCAGAGAACAGTACTGAATAATGTTACCAATAACGCACAGAATACTAGTCCAACTTCAGTCGGCAGAGGAGGACGAGCGATCAATGGCGTCAAACCGTCGCTGAATAATCATTCCGTCAATCGAGTAACCGCAGCGTTGGCTAAGTGTGCCGCTGGTCAAGTAGCTAGTCAAAATGTTATCCCACAAACAAGATTTTACGGTCATACTCCAAACTTACAAAGTAAATTCCTCGATCCTAGGTCGAATTTATCGTATAGATACGTGTTTAAAATCATGTAATTTTTTTCAGTTCCACCGGACAAGTGTTTGTTAGGATGTGTGTTCCTAATTGTGGAATACGATAAACATCCTGAATTTTGTCACCAAGTTGCTAAATGGAAAATTATAATAGAAGATAACGGAGGGGAAGTAGAACCAGCATATTGCATGAAATTAACCCATATATTGTGCCAAACACAAAAACATCCTCTAGTGCAGCAGGTACGATATCGAATGCTGACGTATTTCATTTTAAAAGTAAATTGTAATAGTATTTAAAATTCATTTTGTATTCTTGATTCCAGGGTTTGAGAGATGGCAAACGATGCGTCACGGCTGATTGGTTGAGTGATATTCTAACGAAACAACAATTAGTTCCTCCATTTTTGGCATTACATGTTCCTGTGCCATTTAGGTAGGTGTATAGCAAAAAATTCAAATACCTATACAATTTCAAAATAAAATTTAACCAATAAGTTTTTCCCCTCTAGTGACGAGCGCCCGTGTAGACAATTCATGATGTCATTATCTGGATTTAAAGGAGACGAACGAACCCGTGTGAAACATATGATCGAGCTAACCGGTGCCAAAGTCACTTCTTATTTTTCGACTGATAATAATTTTTTAATTTGTCGACGGTAAGATATGAACAAAGTTATCTATTTTTTTTGGCTTGATTTGTTATTGTTTTAGATTTTCGTAAAATAATAATAATTCTTTGTCGAATAGGCCGGACGGGAAAAAAGTAAAGAAAGCGAGAGATTATGGAAAACCTGTTGTAAACGTCCAATGGTTGAACGAAATTATTTTCGGTCATTTTTCTTGTATTTATCAACCAGAATTGCCGAAATTTCAACAGTACAATGTTACAAATCCGTTCAAAATCGAATACGTTTTAATAATGCACTTGATGGGTACGAGTTAATGAACTTTTCACTAAATTATCTCGCTGATATGTCGATAACTGAGACCATTTTTGTAATATTTCAGTACCGTGGAAAATACCGATTCATGTACCGCCTGAAATATTGGAAAAAGTTGTAGCTGGTTCTTCGACGCATATCAATAAAAGGAAACGTTCCAGACCAAGCACATCGGGAATTATGGACTTGGATCAAGAAAATTCGGAAGCGTTATTAAATGACGTAGTTATTACGAATCCAAATCCACCACCGATTGAATCTCGTCCATTAATTTTATTCTCCGGTTTCGTTAATCCGATTAATGAACAAAAAGTAATATTAAAAATATGGGGTACGTTGCGACGAACGAAAGCTAATAATAAATCGTTACAGATGGTTAAACAACTGGGCGGCGATTTAGCTAAATCCGCTCGCGATGCCACTCATCTTGTCATGAATAAAGCTGTGAGAACTTACAAATTTCTATGTTGTATATCCACCTGCAAGCACATAGTGAATATCAACTGGCTGAAAGATTCATTTAACCATAATACTTTCTTAGGTAATTGATATAAAAAATAGAAAAGTTCTTGACCAAATTTGCTCAACAATTTATTTTAATACATAAAAAGGAATTATCGACGTTTCGACTTATCGTACTGTATTTAATTCAATCATATTCCTGATGATGACAATGTAACTTGTCGAAACGTCGATAATTCGTTTTTATGTATTAAATTAATAAATTGTTGAGCAAATTTGGTCAAGAACTTTTCTATTTTTTATACTACGAAAGCTCATATACCACATGTTTCTTTTTACGTAATTGATATACTTTCAAAATCATATAATTATTCCATCAGAAGTTCATTCAACCATATGAATTCTTTCTAGACGAAGCACCGTATACCATCGAAGAAGTAGAAATCGAAGGCGGCTCTGTCAAATGCAACGTTAGCAAAGTGCTTCAATCCAAAGAACGAAATCAATTATTCAAAGGGAAAATATTCTATATTACCCCCGGAGTCGTACCCGCTGCGTCTGCTTTACGAGAAATTATAGAATGTGCTGGAGGTACTGTTGAAAAACAACGAAGGTCTTTGAAAAATATTCAAGAAATGAAACCTCGAACTTATTTACCAATTACCTGTTCCGGGGATTTACACTTGGTTTCCGATTTAATCCAGAATGATTGTGGTAAGTGTTCAATTGCATTATTTAACCAGAAATTATTTTATCGCATTTTTAAAAAAATGTTTTGCATTTTAGGTGCCTATAATGCAGAGTTTGTTCTAACTGCTGTGATGACCCAGCATATTCAATATGATACCGTATTTAGAAAAGCAAAATCCAATTCTAATCCTTTGATGTAATTCGACTGAATTTAATTCTTTTTATGTAAAATTTATAGTGATCAATTTTGTAAAAGTATGCGATGAATCGAGAATGAACCATGAGCTGATCTTACTTTCTTATAAAAGTTATTAAAATAACTTTTTTCCAGTGTTCATATATTTCTTAAGTTATTTTTTGCCTTTGTATAAATGATTCAAGTCATGTATCATCAAATGTTAAGAAAATATTTTTTGTGAAGAATTTAGTAAGTTTTTTTTCAGATTTTTTAGGAAATGAATGTATTGTTGAAGAAGATTTGTTGTAAATTTTTTATTAATTTTTTTATTAATATATATATTTTGAAATGATGAAAAAGATTTAGTATTAAGCTCTAAAATTAGGTAAGTACATACAATCATTCCTTATTTTTTCATTTTTGAAAAATCGTAGAGAATGACCAGCATGGCAAAATTAAAACCATTTATTTGGGAGAAATTACGTGAAATATTATATTTTCAGCTCGAAAAATGCCCTGGTTTCATACGTCATTTTGGCAAATAAACGCCAAATCGCTATTATGGAATATTCTGCTAAACATTGTATTTTTTTCGAAATGGAGATTTCATAGCTAATATACCCGAAAATTACAGTTGAAGTGAGTCCCGTTAAAAAATACTGTTTCACTTTAATTTATGAGATAATCGGGAAATCTACTAGGAATAAATTTTCAAAACATTGTAATACTCGCCAGTATGACAGCGGTTTAAGGGATGCTACTTCATGCGTAAAATAACCAAAAAAAACCGGAGCTATTCAATCCTTAGTTTGATTATAAATATACGACGGGTACTCGGGTAGTATATTTATAATCAAAGATTCAATCAATTAATCACTTCTATTTCTAATTTTTGTAAAATGATAGAATTCAAGATTTTGTGTTTGGATTTATTCCAGGTCAATTTTAATTTTGCATGCAAGTAAGTACGTACAACTATTTCATATTTTGCGCAATTTTTTAAAATTCACCAATGGATCAATTTCACAACTTTATTAGCATTCTAGTTTAGATATTTTTTGTTTTATAAATTTTTTTTACCTATCCATTTTTTCAAGGACATTTATCGGTCTGGCTCTAAGCCAATCAGGATCCAGAACTCCAGATTGGCTCCACTGTTTTTGATCTGTCTTGTGCTGCTATTGGTTGAAAAGTTTCCAACATTTTTTCACCGTCTTTTCAGACTGTAAATTAAATACGCGGAGCAAAAACTTGATAACTTGAAGTTGAATGAAAACTTTCTTGAAAAGTGGAGTTTAGGAAATGGAAAGGAAATTTGGAAAATATCCGATTCCGACATCCGTAATTCGTATCCAGTATCCACTCCAATACAATCGAAACCGTTCCTAGAATATTTACAAAAAGTATACGGAATTGAGAGATAAGAAAATTATCTAAAATTTCCTGTTTTATAAATTTTCAAACTTTAACTGATTGTGTTATTATTGTGTTCATTTTTCACTGGTGTGATTTTGAAAAATACAAATGTAAAGATTATACTTACAATTTCAATCCTTTGTTTCCCAAGGAAAAATGATAAAATTCAAGATTTGTTTTTGATCTGAGTAAGGAAAAGGTATGATAACATTAGGATTTTGTTGATGTTCTAGTTCAATTTTAATTTTGCATGTATAAGTACAACTTTCATTTTGTTTTATAAAATGTGTGATCTTGATTTTCATCAGGTTAGGCGAAACACCATCGAACGTATTACTGAAAACACAGCTGTCTTGGAGAAAAGTTCAACTTCTGCAATGTCCGGTAATCATAATTTACAATCTATTCTGTCCATTATCATAAAGTTGTTTTAAATTCATTATCATTGACAAAATGTCTTTCCTGCAGGACCTCGTAAAATGCGCAAGCCTCCAGGCCTCAAAGTAACTGTACCTGTCGAGAATCCCAATATGTACGTGAATAACGAATATTCAGTTTGATTTTATTGTAAGAAACTGACATAATGTACTTGAATTATATATGTTCAGAACAATTCCTCGAAATTTGGACAGAAGAACTACCATAACCGTAAGAGACCAAACATTTATTGTGGAAGCGGATGACTTGGAAAAAATCTGCGATTTAGGCAAAGGTGCTTACGGTATTGTTGAAAAAATGATGCATCGTCCGTCGGAGACTGTTATGGCTGTTAAAGTACGTATTTCGGTAAGGATTTCAATTCACATTTTCCAATGCTTTATTTCAACTTGATGTTTTCAGAGAATCAGAGCTACTGTCAATTCTCAAGAGCAAAAAAGGTTGTTAATGGATTTAGATATATCTATGCGAACTTCAGATTGTAAATATACCGTGCAGTTTTACGGCGCCTTATTTCGTGAAGGCGATGTATGGATTTGTATGGAAGTTATGGATAAGTCATTGGATAAATTTTATGATATAGTGTATAGAAATAATCGCGAAATACCAGAAAGTATTCTTGGTATAATCACTGTTTCCGTAAGTAACTATTTATTCCAGCTTAAAAATCAATCTTTCATTATATTTTTGTACACAGTCAATTTTTTTCTAGGTTGTAAATGCTTTACATTACCTCCATTCTGAATTACGTGTTATTCATCGCGATGTCAAACCATCCAATATATTGATCAGTAGAAATGGCGATGTAAAAATGTGCGATTTCGGTATCTCCGGTTACCTAGTTGATTCTGTAGCCAAAACCATCGACGCCGGTTGTAAACCTTATATGGCAGTGAGTTAACATATTAATTTCTATGATACTGATTTGAAGATGTAAATACTAATACTTTGATTCGTCAATAATAGCCAGAAAGAATAGACCCCACCGGTAATCCTGCAAACTATGACATTCGAAGTGATGTTTGGAGTTTGGGAATTTCTTTGATTGAATTAGCAATAGGAAGATTTCCATATGATACCTGGGGTACTCCTTTTGAACAACTGAAACAAGTCGTTAAAGATGATCCTCCGAGTCTTCCGCCCGGCAAATTTACTTCTTATTTTGAGAATTTTGTGTGCCTATGGTGAGTGAAATTGAATTGCTTTCGGAATTGCATTGCGAAAAATTAAAATTCTGTATACTTTTCCAGCTTGAAAAAAGATTATAACCTTAGACCAAATTATCAGCAATTATTAAGCCATCCGTTCTGCGTTTCACATAGCCATCATGAACGAGACCTGATTTCTTCATTTGTCACAGAAATACTCGATATCAAGGAATAATTTTTTATATGTCTGTTAGCAATATAACTTATTTTATAAGCCATCACAGTTCTACTTTTAATTTATAAGTTGATGTTGAACATCAATGTTTTAAAGATTTGAATATCCAATGTGCCTATTTTTGGAAGTACATGTATTTCATGCACCATGGTAATTATAATGTTGAAAAAAATGAATCTTTCAGTATTTCGAATTGATGTCAGTTTTTGTTTTGTAAAATTTAATTTCATTTGTAATTTACTGTTAAGTACGTGTTTTTTTTTTTAGATAGATGAATAATAATGTTCTCATACTGGATAAAAATTAAATATTAAGTGATTAATTGAACGCTATGAATATGAGTATTTTTATACGTGAATTTGTCTTATGTAATTTTTTATGTTCACTAAACCATGTAGATTGACTAACTGTGTTATTTTATTACTATTTTATTGTTAAAGTTTAACGTGCTATACTAATTAAAGTAATTATATTAATTTAGCTAGGCTATTGATCGCATTCACTTCGAGAGTTTTGCTTCGCTTTTTTGTTTTTAGAAAACATAATTCTAAATCTAATTCTACCTTTACCATGATCTATCTTACTCAAATTACGTACATAGATACTTAATATTTCAAGAATTTCTAAGTGCAATATGAATGAACATTGTGTAATTATAATTAATTATATTCGATTTGTTGAATTTTATAATATTAATTACGTCAGTTTTAATTGTAGTTAAACAATTCTGTTTGAGTTTGATCGTTCAAAATGAAATATTTAACAAGATCAGTTTTTTATTTCTCAAATATATAATTTTTGGGTTATGATTAATTTTTGAATTTTTCAGGTCATTCCTCACATCTTTGTCGTTTTTGCAAATCTTCATAAGAAGAAATGAGTAAAAGCTCTTGAAAGCTGTAAATAAAGAACTTGACATCAAAATTCAAAAAAATCATCTTTCCCATCTTTGATTTATGGCGAGATAGACGATTTATGAAGTCAAACAACCAGTTATTGTCGACAATACATCATGTTTCAACGCTTCAGGAGAACTTCCTACTTCCTAGTACATATTTTAATTTCATTTCATAATATCTACGGAATCTGGTGCAATATAGTTTCTTTCAAGTCCTTACGTTAAATTGTACCTGAAAAAAATTGGACCCACAACCACAAGATTACCCAAAATGCTAACTGGTTTCGAGGATAAACCTGATACTGCAGTTTGTATTATTTATGGATTCTACATACGCTGAGATGTCAGCTTACATTGAATACAAAATGACTCATCGTAAAAACGCTGATTGTAAATTAAGATTATTTAAGCTCAATAAAGAAATAGAATTGCAAAAATTGAAAACTTTCGTGTTCAAAATAATTTTCTATAATAATGTTGAGTAAGTTGATAATATTAAAATTATAAAATAGGAAGCGCATTATATAATTTTAATACGTTAAGATAAATTGATTTGGATTAAAACAAAAAAAGAAATAAAATACGACGATAAAAAGAATAAGGATACAATTCATCAACATAGATCGAAAATCAAAAATCAATACGATGAAAAGAACAAGGTTACAATCACTAAAATACATCATTACCCGAAAATTAATACGTATAAAGGAATTTTGAGTGCAATCAATTCTTCAGATCTTCGCTGTATAACTTCAGCGAGCGTTTTATGCAAAAAAATATATACTCGAAGTAAGGCAAGAGTTCTCTTCTTTTCGTAAAATGATTGATTACGTTGTAGTACCTGTTGAAAAAGATAACCTGTAATAAAATCCGATATATACATTGCGAATGATCGTCACCTATTCTAACGTACTGAAAATAAATACAGTACATACTCGTCAATTTCTTCGGCAGGAATACAGATGAAGGGAAACCCGTTTTGTACTAAAATACCATTAAGGAAAGCTCTCGACGTTCTACCGTTACCATCCATAAATGGATGAATCATAACAAAATATACTTTAAACAGGGAACCAATTATGATAGGACTCGATTGTACTCCAAAAGAGTTCACGAAAGATACGAGTTTTCTCATGAGACTTGGAACCCCTTCAAAATCAGGATTACGTGCGATGGTGCCGTTTGGATGCCGAACAAATACATTTTCTTTGCGATAAGTAACGTTATCATGGTCTGTAAAAATACTGTTCGTGTGGAATATAGTATATTCGTCTAATTCGCGAAATCTGTAAAAAGTAATTGAATTATAGATAATGATTGTGAGGTAATGATTACTTAGCGTTATTAAAATAATTACTGGAAATTTCTCTGAATAAAATCAGAAGCTTCTTTGGCTCCCGAAATTTGGTACGTTTTCGGCTTTATTCCTTCGATTGCCAGCGTATGCCATGCATACTGGAAATACAAATAAAACAATTGATAATTTAGTAACTACACATTTGAGATGGACTATCAAAATAATTTGTAATGCTACCATACCTTCTTAAAACTTTTCTCTTGGGCACGACGAACCTGAACATCGGTGGATTTTTTTTCAATTTCCACGATCTTATTCTTCTCGATAACAAGATCTTTTGCTCCGTTTAAAACTAAAACATCAAGAGCCGAAACTGTAAATTGTTGACTTTAACTTGATGTAATCTTCAACTTACTTCTTTGATCATTTGGGAACTTGAATGTACAATAATTTGATCTAGATGTGCACATGGCGTACGAGGATAACTGGAAAATTTTAAGCAACTTCACCATTTTAGTCATAGACAATTGCCAATTTATCAGTTCAAATTTCTTGAGTTATAGATAGTTTGCACAACTCAACAATTCTCCATTAAAACGTAATAAATTATAAAAATATATTCACTTAACGAATTAAAAATAACATTCTGCATGTTACTGCTGTTTGATCATCAATGCGATAATGTGAAAGCAGTGCAGCTAATTCCCAATCATCTGGAACAAAACAAAATAAAAAATCACAAAGTATGTAAGTTTTTGTATATAAATCAATTTAACAAACACTTATCTGATTGTTTTTCGTCCAAAATAGATGAAAAGTTAGGTGCAAAGGTGATATTCATTACATTTAATGTGAGAATAGATTCTATCAAATCTCAGAAATTGAACAACCAATCGGAATGAAACAACTTTCATTGTATACAAATTTTCCTCCTCCAAAAAAAACTTTAAGCAAACTTTACTCAAAAATTAATCACTTTCGCAAAAATTTTGAACATTTTGTATTGTATTTTTCCTGATTTTTCCTCAGTTTTCCCCTACGTTATCTATCTTAAATCTTATCAATGTACACAAGCCGTATATCACGTGACTCTGACGTCAGATTTTGAAGCCAAAAATTCTTTTCAAGTTTCTGTTCATAAATTTTCTCTTCCTTGTCGCATGAAAGTTGAAACTTGAAACAGCTGTGTTGTATGTGTTGAAATTATCAATCAGTCAAGAATTTATGATTACAGAAATTTTTTTATCAAGTGAATAGATGGTTAAAATTTTTCTATTTTCGTGTTGTTCTATTTATGAATTATTATACATGTGATATTGATCCTTTAATTATTCTTAATACTAACATAATTAACCAAAACATGTAAGTTTTCATTATCTTTTCCTCTTGATTACATGTATCTGGCAATCTAGTAAATTGTGTTTCTTCGCAGAACATATGTAGCCTACGGCCGAAATTCGGTAATCGTTTTCACCTATTTTTCTTTTTTCAGTAATCATGTCATTAACAATACAGCAGATTTTGATGGATGCTAAGAAGCTGTCCGATAGACTGAAAGAGCACGATACCGCTGCTGATGTGCTTCTATCACAAACACAATCTGTTTATAAACAAATAGATGCCATGAAACACGTACGTTTATTCTAATAGTACATTCGTTCGTATTTAGTATATTCTTATTTTTATATAATTCAATTTTTCTAGTACGCTGATGACTTGGCAGAACTCAATGAAAATGCTAGACAAGGTCCACACGGAGAAATAATCGCTGGACTTCAACAAGAAAGTCGTCAATTACGAGAGCTGCAAATTGAAAATAGAGAATTGAAAATTGCCTTACAAGATTACCAAAACGCTGTTGAACTTATAATGTCAAAGTACAGGTCTCACACAGCTCAATTAATCGCAGCAAATAAAGTCGACTTCAGAAAATTATGCAGCGAGCACCAAAATAAGGTAAACCAAAATTGTAACATTTTATTTCGGTAGCTTTCTAACTGCCATTTATTTTAACAGATAATCGAAGCACAAACCGAAAAAATTAATGAAATGGCTGCCGTCATGATTCAAGCTGCTAGTTACGTCGAAGAAAAAGAAGTACATTTAGAAGAAATTATTTCAAGACTTAGGACTGAAAATCAAGTCTGTTTGAATTTACTTTGATTTACTCATTTTGGTAGATGGTGCTTTTCAAATGATCATTTTTACAGGGCTTAAGAGAATTATTAGCCATATCAAATCAATTTGGTTCTGTTCAAGCCGTCAGAGAAGCTGTAACTGAACCTGCCGATAATACGTCATGATTACCATTAATTCGACCTTATATTATTTATACTTACTTCAATGTCGATGCATTATGTGTTTTGTTTAATTACAGATTGAATTCTTTTAATTTACACTGAATATGCATCATCACATGTAAAGTAACCACTCGATTTTTTTCCATATTAGAAATCGAAATTCATTCTGAACGAATTTATTCACTCGCGATTTTTTTTCTTTTGATAATAAACTTTAGTTTTTAGTTCATTTATATCTTAATTTTTGAAATTTCATTTCCAATTTCAACTGTTCGTCTTACTTCCAAAATTTATTCACATTTCGTGCCATACAAATACAAATTTTATGTAAACGAATTTTATCATCTTATTTAAGATAATATTGAAATTTTGGATTTCAGATTCTCTTTTTTTTTCGCTTAAAATGTTTGAAAATGAGGGGAAAATCTTGATCATTTTTGCGCTTCCTTATAAAAATTTATTTCTCAATACAATGTATATTTGAAAATTAATCAAGTTGAATTATCGCAGATTACCACATAATATTTTATATTATTAATATTAACGTAATATTACATAGTTGAACATTTTTAATGTAATTGTGATTCAATTTACCGTGTACAATTTAAGGCCGGACGTGTATTGGCGATGAACATCTGTTTTTGTGATAACAGGTAGTCGTTTCTAATTTGAAGCATTATTACCATATATGTTATGATTACTCCTAGGATCTGTACACATTTAGTTGTGTTTTAATTTACAAAAAGTAATGATTAATTCTTGGCATGGCAACTTTACTTACTGTGATGAAAAATGCTCTAGAAAATTCGTTGAAACCGGAAAAACTCAGTTTAGAATTTGTGTTGCGAAAAATTTGATAAAATTCAACGACCTGAAAAATTCACAATTTTGACTTTTCGGTGTACGTTAATCATTTGTTTCCAAGCTAACTGAAAATTAAACGTTGTTAATGATTTGGGTACCTACAATCCTATTAGTACGTAAGACTGGTCAGAGCTTATTTGTGTATGGTATCTTTTTTTTTTTTTTTTGCAAAAAGGCAAAGTACAAGTTCTTGTTATAAAATTATGCTGGAAATACTAAGTAATTATTTAGAAGTGGATTCAAGCATGTATTTTGAAGTTGAGCTAGTAACGGTTTCGTAAAGAAAATGGCCGATTAATTAACATTACCCAACCATTTTAATAATTTTCTATTATACCGTTAAATTTTAAATTTTTCAAAGAAAGGAATCAGTTTAACTACCTACCTTATTTTACTAAATGTACATAATTTGAATAAATTAGAGGAATTTTACTTGATTTTTTGTAGTTGTGCTCAAGTGGTTCATGTCCATGGAAAATACTTGTGTTTTGAATTTGTAAGTGAACTTGAACAAAGAAAATTCCAATATTGGGTTATAAAATATTCGAAAACAAAAAATACTTCAATGTTGAATTTTCTTACCGTATTCACGACATGATATGATGACTCATTTAATACAAAAATCAATGTAGAGCTCCATACAAACAGGATAAAATGCCCACAAGCATGTCTAATATTTTTAGTTTTTAACTCAGTCGTATATAATTGGGATACGAAGCCGTACATGGCGTTTAACATGGTCAACATCAAAGTAAATCCGTTGATCATTAAAAATGATTCCATAGAATTTCCAAATTCTTTCAGTAAGTCTTGCGCTGTTGCCCATAATTCGTAGCAAATCGCCACATTTTTGGTTTGAATCGACCATGTTGTGAAAATCTGTAAGGTTTCAAAGATTGGGCGATCATATTGCCACTACTTATCAGTATCACTGACAAGGGCTGATCATTTTGCTCTGTTTTCTAAAATTGAAAAGGGATAGGTAAGGAGGAAGTTGTACCTAAACCTCAAAACAACGTGGTAACATTTTCACTCCTTGACTTAAAATTTATAGGTAAGTAGGTAAGTACCTACCTTTCCACTAAGCTTTAAAATTCAACTACCTACCTATTTCAAAAAATTTTGAAAAATAGTAAAAAACTGAATTTTTCTTCTCAAAAATTGTAGTATGGATCTTTTTACCCGATTAAACCAGTCATATCCATTTTTCATATTTACCCTATTTTTAAGAGTATCCTTATTCCCTTAATCTTATTCAATCCATATTCAGTGAAAATTCGAAAAAATTGAAATATTTATTCTTGAAATGATTTTAGTGCCTATAAAAATCAAATATATTAGGTAACTCAAAAGACTCATCAGTACCAATTTTTCAACATCACCCGATATTTTAAAAATTTCAATGTTTTAATTTTTCAAAATTTCCTGTTTTTCAATCTTTTATTTTTTTTTAGTTTTTCAAACAAAATTTTTTACAATTTTTAAAAATGTTTTCAACTTTTTTACAATTTTTTGAACAGTAAGGTTAGGTAAGCTTTTCATTTTTTCCTTTTTAAAATTTTTTTATTACCTTCTAGATTTTTTGAACATTCTAGTCCGCTTTTAACTTAAGGCCCAGTAGAGGGAGGGTGATAGAGTCGAGAGGGTGAAATTTAGACTACATCGCTTCGAGGTTTAGACACAATTTTCTAGCCACCCCTCCTTCAAATTTCCAAAAAATTGCAAAACAATCCATCGTGTTACCTTTTCTTCCTAAGCTTATTCAGCAATAAAGTTTTCGTAAAATAATATTGTTCAGAAGTAATTTTTTACCTCCTTCATAAATTTCGCAATTACCTCGTTCATAAACTGTAAAATATTATCAGCTGTTTGTTTTAAAAACAAGCAACCTGATAACCAATACGCAACACCTGCTATAAAGCCACCGAATACTACGTAATACGTTGAAGTGGCGACAAAATTGAAATTGGCTATGAAAGCTGATGGAAGAGTAACCACCAGTAAAACTATGATCACCGATATGATCACAAAACAATTTATAAATTTCTTAGTATGAATCCTGATCGGGTTTCCTACCAAAAATTCATAACGAATCTGCAAATTTTACATACATAAAGCTATTAATATTTAGATTTTTCAATGACGCAGTAATTCACGAAGGAAATATAACCTGAAAAGCGTAACACTTGTCCCAAAATGTAATCGCTCGTTTTACGTGAAGCCAATATGCGAAAGGAATCAACATTGTTGGAATTAGGACAACAAGTGTAGCTGTTGAAAATATTAGACAATCGAAATCGCATATTTTCAAAGAAATAATGTACACTCGACGTAACATTTGCCGAGTAGAAATGTACATGGAAAATGCATAGAATAGGATAAAATATAAAATTGAAAAAATTATTTTTCTCGATTTGAATTCTTCTGTAAAATCAAAATATAAGCACTCAAAAACAAATTAATTATTGATGAAAATGAGTCAGGTACTTTAGATACGACAACTTACCAATTTTATTTATTCGAATGGGAAAAAGACCAAGAAATTTCAACAGAATAATGGCTGCCTGAGATTGATCTAGTAAAACATTTGGTTGAGTCATCGTTACACCAACACTTACAATTGCAAATGATTTTCAAAATTATTATTACGCTGCGATGAAATGAAATAGCTCATTTTATATGAAAGATTCAATTAACTGATAAGATTTTGCGGGAAAACGGTAGTCAATCTTTTAAAAAAAATTGTTTATTCAGGAATAAATAAATTACAGGTTCACGCAATTTGTAAATAATTGGTTCTGTACAAAAAAAATGATGTTATTAAGGACATATATTTACATATACCTAATTCTGTCCAACCTCGCTCCTACCAATTAAATTGGTCATTGATTGAAGGTTATCCAAAAAATAATGCTAGAGATAGATTCAAATTCGAAATTTACATTTTTCATGTTTGTCTGCGTAATCGTACGGATGCTTTTTTCATTTTATTGTTTTTTTTTTAAAATTGAGCTTGAAAATTGTTGGAACTTTCATAAAAAAATTTATAAAAAATTCGAAATTTTCAACTCAATTTTTTCAAAAACTATTCAATAAAATGAAAAAAGCATCCGTTCGATTGTGCAGACAACTTGAAAAATGTATTATTTTTTGAGTAACCAATCAAAAAAATTTCACAAGACCAATGTAATTGGCAGAGGCGAGGTGAGGCGAAATAAAATGTGAATAAATGTCCTTAACTTCGTTCTCTAAAAACCCAGACAGATTTTTTGATTCAAGGATAAACAACACCATGTAACAAAATATACTACACTTTAACAAAAAAAATACAAACAATCGAAGCAAAAATTTACATAACCTACGCATTTTAAGGTTTTTATACAACTTCGAAGAGAAATAAAACTTTGAAATGACTCGTTTTAACTTTAGACCCACGTGGTTCTTACAAAAAAAATCATCTGGAACTTATTTTATAACGAAAAGCGAGATCGTATTTCGTGTTTTGCTGCAGCATTGCAATAAAATTATTTTACATTTGAAAGTTGAGGTTGTAAGCTCTACTATCATTGTTTCGCAACGGTATATTCATTCGGAAAACTGAAGGAATGTTGACCAATAGCATTGACGTGAGGAAGACAGCCGGCATTTGGGATCACGTTCCATGATAACGTCAAAGTGATGTTTTTGTTTCCTCTGAAACAGAAATAAGTATTTGCTCAAATTTGTATCTCAAATTAGAAGGCGAAGTTGATGGGATGGCGAATGATCTCCATGCTCAGTGTAATTGAAATTGGACTTACTTTAAGCCTGCTCCGTCATCCCAAAAATAATATTTCAAGTTATTATTTTTCAAATTCAAATTCGCATTATCGCCACGTTTGATTATTTTATCCCATAAGATGACCTAGAAATGAAAGAAAATGTATTAGAAAGAAACAATAACCATGAAATTATAAGAAACAATATTCATTTACGATACAAATTTACCTGATTTAAAGAATTGGACGATGTCTCATACTCGGCATACAGATATACGAAAAGTTGCTTCACATTCCAGTTGAATAACGGGGTTAAATGTATGACTAAGTTAAGGAAAATTAAAGAACCCTCACAATTGTAACTACTTTACATTACCGTTATCAACAAACCATACCACGTAAGCAGCCACATATAATATGAGCTACACAAATCCTTAATACTTATTCATAACTATAAAAAAGGATATCAGCTTTCAAGTCGATGGTAATATGTCCCAGATCGTTTGTTTTCCTATCGGAATTATAATTGGAAATGCTTTTCCTGCAAAATAAATTAGTGATGAAATATTAATGCTAAAATGCTTAATCAGTTGAGCGGTATACATGTAATATAAATAGAAAACTTAATGGATAACAAATGAACTTGACACACAATTTTGGTTTCATAGTAGAATTTATATAATAATATTATAATCTGAAATATTATATACGTACACAATTGCTTTTACGGTGCTGATTGAAGCTTCTGTCCTGTAATCGATAAACAGCGTTGACAGGAAACACATGAAAGTTAAACAGGCTAGTACGCTCAATGCGTAAGCAGCAACTGCATTAGCACGACTCAAAAATGAATGCATTTTAATAACTACGACTAAAAAAGTAAATTAATAATACTATTTTTTAAATAATGACGAGACAGGAGACAATTATCATATTGTTATCACACCGCTATTTCGTTTTCCGAAATTTTTTCATTTTGTAAGCGTCGCCAATGTTGCCTCATCGGCGAAAATTAAATTCTCATTGATAATGTTATTTTTGCAGCTGTAGTGGAGATTTTCAGAGTAAAATTGTTGTTTCGGTATGAATAATTAATTTTTCTTAATCAATGCGATTGCCAAAATTAAAATTATGGAGGGCAATGATTGCAATCTTTTTAAATTGAAATATTAGACTCAGAACATTTTCGAATATAAAAATCACTCAACTGTTTTTAACTTACGTGTTCGTAGCAGAAAGCGCTATGTTTAGGAAATTAGCCTTGTTTCTTCTTGAAAAATGAAAATGAATGTTGATTCGTGCAAATCTTAAACACGTGTAGTGTTACTTGTGAGTTCATTTTTATTTTTATTTTTATTAATTTTGTAATTTCTAATTTGAAATGCTACAAAATTTTGAGTCCTTCAAGTCATGCTATAGGCAACTGAACAGCAGGAGCTTAGGAAAAAAAAAAAGCTCACATCTTTTCCACATCTCTTGAAACCTTCATTTGAAATGCAAAATGAATTGCATGATTTCAAAAAAAATTGGTAAGACCGCCTGTTCTGTATCTCGTCACAACACAATATACATGTGTAGTAGTTGATAGTCCTACGGAGCTGCTGCCCTCGTAATAGTGTGATACTGGGAAACCAGCACTATAGGCGAGAATGTAACCGTACGGCGTGCGCGCGTTGGCTACTATATCAGTGTAAGTAGTATATGAATTGGGTGGTTCCCAAGAAGTGTAATAGAACAGGCGGTTTTACCAATTTTTTTTTTTTGAAATTAGGTATGCAATTCATTTTGCATTTAAAATGAAGATTTCAAGAGATGTGAAAAAGATGTGAGGATAACTAAATACAAGAAGAATGGTTTGATTTGATGTGAAAACGATGTGAAAGTATTTCTTTTGTGAAAAAAGATGTGAAAATATATTGAAGTGAAAAGTATGTGAAATTATTTCATTCCATAGTTTAAAAAATCAAAGTAGGTATAAATGTAGAAAGAATTTTTGCAGTTGAGATCTTGTTTGAAATATGAAGTGAAAAAGATGTGAGATTTTTTCAAGGTGAGATGAATTCAAAGTGTAAATGATGTTAGAATATTTTGCAGTTGAAATCTTGTTTAAGTTTCAATGTGAACAAGATGTGATCTTTTTTCATCAGGAATTATGTGAAAGTTTTTCACTTAAAGTTCCTTTTATTCTAAAACTTACATTAGTATCAGGCATATTTCTTTGGTCACTTTTTTCATCCAAAAGGTCACTTTTAGTTGAATTGGGAAGGTTCCCAAGAAGTGTAAAAGAACAGGCGGTTTTACCAATTTTTTTTTGAAATTATGCAATTCATTTTGAATTTCAAATGAAGGTTTCAAGAGATGTGAAAAAGATGTGAGGATAACTAAATACGAGAAAAATGGTTTGAATTGATGTGAAAACGACGTGGAACTATATTTCTTTTGCGAAAAAAAGATGTGAAAATAAATTGAAGCGAAAAGTATGTGAAATTATTTCATTTGATAGCTTGTTTAAGAAATCAAAGTATAAATGTAGAGAGAATTTTTGCAGTTGAGATCTTGTTTGAAATATCAAGTGAAAAAGATGTGAGATTTTTTCAAGGTGAGATGAATTCAAAGTGCAAATGATGTGAGAATATTTTGCAGTTGAAATCTTGTTTAAGTTTCAATGTGAAACAAGATGTGAGCTTTTTTCATCAGGAATTATGTGAAAGTTTTTCACTTAAAGTGCCTCTTATTCTGGAACTTACATTAGTATCAGGCATATTTTCTTTGGTCACTTTTTAGTGACTTAGTCACTCCATTCCCTTGATCAGTTCATTTTTTGAGAACTTTTTTTGGTCATTTTTTTGTAGCCCCTTCAATTTAAAGATAGGCAAAAAGTCATAAATTGAAAATTTGTTCAGTTTTCAAAGTACTAGCCAGTAGCCATTCCCACGGCTGAAAAAATTTTTTGACGTGATTTTTTTAGAAGCAGTATTTGTCCCTTAAATTTTCAAAGTAGGCAACATGTTCATCCAAAGTTTTTTTTTAGTGGTACCAAGGTATATCCGAAAAAATATGTTTGGCAGACGATTCATGGAACACCCATGTTCTAATGAAGTTGAAAATTTTGAAAAGGGGCAATTTTTGTTTGTTTGTTAATACAGTTGCTTGTGTAGTTACTATTGGAGAATGAAAAAAGTCTAAGACTTTTGTCAAATTTTTTGAATGTATATTTTAGAATGGAATAAAAGATTGACTACGGTTTGATTGATATCATGAGTTTGATTTTTACTTCAGAGGACATGAAATAATTTCTAATACAATTTTGATTTTATTGGGTTTCTTGATTTCTTGGAAATGACTGTTATAAGGTGATGTATTGAAAATTGGCAAAATTCAGCTACAATTTGGGAACCATTAAAAGATTGAAATGATATCGGGACCGTTTTATGCTCATCTAACTTGAGTGAAAATCAAACCACCAAGCTTTAATATCGATCAAACCGTATGTACCATAAGGTACATAATTACTCTTCTATTCAATTCCAAAATACCTCAAGTTGGGCGCACCTAACATTCTTCAAAAAAAAAATTAAAAATTCCTTCCTAAGGTATACGAAAGAACTACATATATCATATCCAATCATTTGATTTCGAAATCCATACTTGCTACTTACTTACGCAACTTCTTATCATTACGGTAATCGATATCACTTTCATTTTCAAAAATTATTTTTACGCGACGGAATTTGAGATTTAATACTTACGCCCAAACCGCACAATTTGCCACTAGCAATTGTCATGCAAATTTCTATGAACCGAATATCGCTTACATTTTGTGTCAGTATTCGAGCTATTTCAGTATAACCCTCTGTACGACCGATTTACTCGTGATGAATTCGCAAAAAAAGTAAAAGAAGAAGCCTCAATGAAATACTTTCAATTTGGCTCAATCCTTATTCAATTTTATCTCGATACGTAATAATAATATTTCAGTAGAAAATTCCTTCGAATTGCACCCACACGTATAGAAAAATTGAAATAAAACGGCGGGATTCCTCCCCCGTCCCTCACAAAAAAAGAAACATCATCACGTCCGTTTGGGGTATTTCGAATACTCGTGTTTCGCCTCTAACCATGTAAACTTTCGCGTGCCTTATCAAAAACATAAGAACCTTATTTCACGCCATCGTGTAAATATCGAATCGATTATATTTATGGTTGTTCGATAATTCGCAAACATATCGTAGTATAAATTGTCTATACAGATACAAATGCCTTCCTTTTCTTTTCTTTTTTCCAAAGGCCGAACGAAGAATAAGAATATCAGCGAAATGCAGTATAGTTGTACCTCAGCAACGTATTTTTTTTCGTATTTTATACAATTTATTACTATACAAAACATCAAATCTACCTATTTAAATCTCTTTTTCGTCATAGCGGGAATAAAGTGCTACTTTATTCCCTCTCGTGAATTGCTCGAATACTTAAACTCGCGTTTTATTCCCGCTATGACGAAAAATATCGTATGCAACTCGAGAATAAAATGATTTTCGACAATTTTGAGCTATTTCCCTCGCTTTGCTCGTGAAATAACCCTCAAAATTCGTCGAAAATCACTTTATTCCCTTGTTGCATAAAATACTAATATGAATGAGTACTATTATTCGTTAGATTGCTGAATATGATGATTTCTTTTCTATTTCAAATTCATTTCAGTCAAGAGTCAACCATGTAGGTGCACAAATAACATTTACTTTCCTTATGCACGTAATAAGTACTTAAGTAGGAAGGATGACTCCTAAATTGTTTGAACAGAGAACTTTTTTCTCATAAGCAACCGCAACGTCTTACGTCTTACAACGTTATATTACGGTATTCTCATCATAGCAGTTGATACCCATCATAAGTATATTGTACTAAGTACATATTATTTGATGACAATGATGAGAAATAAAGGTACCCAGTTAATCTATTACCTATGTCTGTGTTTATTCACTTGTAGGTATACTTAGTTATATTAATTTAATCCGTTATAAAATAAAATCCCAAGATCTATTTTCAAATTAGGTAGACATTAAAGGTGTTAGGTACCTAAATAAAAGATAGATGTAAAATTATTTACCACAGTGGGAACTTTTGAAGAAAGAAAGAAAGCTTCAACTTCAATATTAAATAGGTACCTACAGCATCACTGCAATAAAAAAATTATCCTTACCTTTTTACTCAATATTGACAATTTTTCATACAAAATTAGATACTTAAATGCATACGTCTGTATTTATCCAATAAAGTTTTACGAATGAAATTTAACAAAGGAATAGTGGAAATCACGTAGGGATTGAAATCAATTATTACCTTTTTAAAAGTTGGGTGAACCTACATATATTGTTGTGATAGAAAAGAAAAATTGGGTAAGAAATAGGAAATTAAATTGCCAACTAAAATCGAAATTTTACAAAATGTTTGACTATTTTTGGAAATATTGCGTAGGTAGGTATATACTTATTCAATAGAGTGTAATGGAAAAAACATATATGTACCTCGGAGTTCAATAAAAATCGGTGAGATAATTTACGTTGAGTGGGGGACCTCAACCATACGGAAATTGGGGAGATGTTACAAATTCACGATATTTATTTTAAAAAATACATACCTAATAATGAATCAGGCGAGAATTCAGAATTCCAGACGTAGAAGGGAGATGGGAACAAAGGACATAAAATTTTTGGAGTCAACATTTTTTCAAAGTTCTCAAGGATAAGGTGAAATATAATCTAAAAATCAAAAAATGAGGAAAAGACTTTGAAAAGTTGATGAAAAATTTGTTTGAAATTTTTTTTCAAAAATGGTTTTAGTATCTGCGCTGTCTTTACCCAAAAATACTATTGCCACTTATTTTTTATAATCACTGGGTACTTAATTATTTTTAAGGTGTTCTTAGAAAATATCTCTTTTTAAACGTTTTTTCAAAAAAATTGGCAAGAAATCAAAAAAAAAAGTTTCTGAAAAAATGTCCCTTGAAATGATGTTTAGTATGAATATTTCAACTCATGAAAATCATCCACGCCAATTTTCATGTTTTTTCCCAATTAAAAAAGAAATGCACCTTGAATTTTTCTTCATTTTGAAAAATTAGCCTACGGTATAGATGGGGAGGAAAGGGGGGGGCGTAATGATGGTAAATCGTCGCCAATAGTTACATATAAATATGGGTTAAAATATTTATACTTACTAGCATTATTTCAGGGGAATTTTTTTAAAAACTTTTTTATGTCTTTTTATTGCGTATACTTACCTACTGAAAAAAAAATAAAAAACAAGGAAAAAGTGATATTCGTTAGGACCTTTGAAAGGTGGGATGATTTTGAATAATGTGTGCTAATGGTATTTTCGGGTAAAGACTAAAGACATCAGTACCTATACTAAAATCAATTTTTAATTTTTCAAAAATCTTTAAACATAAATTTTAGGACCTGATGGAGTGGAGTAAATGTAAAGTCAAAGCTACAAAAACAGGATAGGAGGCACAACTCTTTCCTTTATCTATTTTCATACTAATTCGAATTTGTTTAGTTTTCACTTTTCAATATTCACTCGAGTGAAATAAGTAGGTACACCAATCTGTGAAAATGTATATAAAAATTAACATAAGTTATAATATTACGTAATCCGTGCAACAGCATACGGTAATATAATAAGTAATAAGTGAGTGTACCTACCTATAATTTTAGTTCACGTTTTGAGTGGCTTTATTCCGGTTGCGGAATTCACGGTCACATTCCTATCAATTACTCCGTTAACAAAAGGCGTTTGTAAAAATGTCTTCTCTGCTGTAGATGAGGACATTTCCAAAATTGGTGGGTCGTCGAACAGAGGAACTAAATTGTTACAATTTTCATTCGGAGAATAATTTGAATTATAGTTTCACGTAGGCATAGGTTGGTATTATTCAACGAGTCAAGGTTTTCTATTGACCCTCCCACACCCCTCCTCATGCTGCGACAAGCTGGCGTTATGCAAAATGCAGGATAGCACAATGATTATTAAAACCTAATATTGTTCTTATTAATTACCGCTTCGGCTATGCTAGAAAGAAAAGAAAATCGTGACCAACTTCTTGCAACGATACAGGGTTACCGAAAAACATTTTTTAGCACCCACATACCTCAGTTGCATGAGATGGCAAAACGAAATTGGTAGAATATTTCAACTATTTATACTCGCAGAGTCGTGGACTTCTTCAAACAATACATGCCAGCTACCTACAATTTTTTTGGTAATTTTTTAAAATATGTAGGTAAATTAAACGTTCAAATTGTTGGTGTTTTGTAAGAAATTAGTACCTATTTTAATAAATTTCATAATTATTGTCTACTATGTATGCAGATTGTAGAGGTACATGTACCTGATTATAATATTTCATTATTGGTCTAAGGCTCGGAATACTTTTCTTACTTGTTCGCTAGGCTAGACATGTTTTGTATGCAAAAATGATTAAGTCATACTAAATTACCTTTCTATTCCATAATATTATGATTCATATTTATTAGAGCACACCCAAAAACCATCATTGGCTGTCCACTGATGAGTAATGCATCGTCCAATAGAACGTGTACCTAGACCTTCCTAATCATTTTGTTTCTATTTCTACCTACTTATTGCAAATAGGTACATTTATATTTCTAGCGAGGTTTATTTGAATTCAATATACCTATAAGTAAAGTACTTAGTAAAATCGTGATAAAATGATATAGGTTTTTATAAATTTACCTATCTAACTAGATCAATCGAATTAAATGTATAATTTAGTCATATAATTGAAAATTGAATTTTAATGAAACTATAATAAATATGCAATTTAAGTTTTCACATGTCAATAATCTACCTTTTAACCCTGGAATAAGAAGAAATTTCAACTTATACGGATCTTAAAGAAATAATGGCATTGATATGTCGTTTATCTCTCGGCTAATATGAACGTTAATGAAGTGTTATTATACTATATCTTTTTTGAACATAGCACATTTAAATTATATTATAGCTAACGTACTTCGCATGTAAGTCTTTGTAAGGTAGGTAGTTACTTATAGGAAAAATTATACTATAAAGTACACTGCGTATCTACGTAGGTATTTCAAATGATTATGAAATTTTCGTACATGACTAAAAATCGTATTAATTAATAACTAAGTTACTAGTTTTGTTAAAATATCTGAATTCTAGTTCGTGACCTACCGTACGATATTGTAAGTACAAGCTGGGTGCTACATAAGATTTAGTACAGCAAAAAGTACCTATTGAAATCTGATATTTACATCGATAAAAGGTTATCGACATTGAAATTGACATTTCATTTTTTTTAACCTAATTAAAGCTTAGTAAGGGTATGAAATTAGTTCAAAATTTAGTGCATAGGCATCGTGTGGTATATTTTTCAATTTAAAATATTTTAATATATTGAAAACAGATAGGTAAATTTTTCAAATGTATTTTTTATTGGTTTTGGGTTGATAGGTTGGCAGTCATACCTATATTCATACGCAGGTATGCATATTTATGTCGGTACATAATTTTTTATTATTATTTATACTCGTAAAGTTAATTAAAATAAATGCACGAATTTGATAAATATTTAAATCGCGTGTGTTCCTGAAATGCCAACGATTGGATTTATTACATTTAATTTTTTTAAACTTGGAAATGTTATGTACCTCTACCTACTCGTACAAAAAATTCATTTGTTTAGTAGGTATTGATTACCAGTACTTGATATGCAGTTTATTTACCTATACTCGTATTAGAAAATTGTCTGCATAAATTTGCATTTTACATTTTATTTATTTGAAAAATAAAAGTGAGTAAATTATGAAGAAAATCAGACAATTTACCAATTCTTCCTTTGTATTCTGGAGTAGGTACGTTATTAAAATACCTATGTAACTTATGTTGCTTAAACTTATTGGTTATTGCCTGTTACATTGCGCTTTTCAACTTCCATGTGAAACAATAGAATATACAGTACAGGTTTGCAGGTATAGAAGAAAGGGTAAATGACTCTGCATTGAATCATCGTTTATATCGAAGCTACAGGCTTTTAAAACTCAAACTAACCATAAATTATACGTAGGCAATAGTTGCACAAATGATTCATTAATAATCAATAGGTAAGTATAGATACTCACTACCTAACTGCAAAATACATACATACGAATTGTTACGTCTAATCTGTGTAAATAATCGCCCGAAGGATAAATTTGGAAATTGCTTGACAAATTTTAAAAATTATTGTATTCAAAGGGTATTTTTCATTGGTCTGAGTGGATGAGTAGAAATCCAAGATACGAGTATTTCAATATAGCGAATGACTTGTCAGCAAAATACCCACCTCAAATAAAAAACATTTTCATAAAGTGTAAATAATTTTCTAATTTAAGCAGTTTGAAGTAGCGATGATAAAATATTTTGAGTGGAAATTTTCAAAAATTAGGCCCCTCATTGACTTTTTGATTTTTTTTAAAAGTTCAATAAATACAATTATTACTTGAATAAGTACATATTATAGTAAGTACATACATATATGTATTGTCAATTCATTTTTGTCTTACATAACATCCCTTTTCAATAGGATTCGATTCTAACTTACGTGTTTAATGCTGCGTTGACATTTGAACTGGGCTAATGGACCTCGTAGTCCGAACCCAAAAAAAAAAAAAAAATTCCTGGTGACTAAAATTTCGAAAAAATGATAAAATTTTACATGTTGGATACTTTTTTTCGAGAAATTTCACTCGACCGCTGTGAAGTTCTTTATATCAACCGAAAAAGTATTTTTTCAAATTTTGCACGAAATCATTTCTTTTGTGACCCTTCTTCTTTTCCTTGAATGCCGCTTTGACAAGGCATAGGTATAACTATTTTTTAGGATACATTAATTAAGGTAAAACTATGCTCGTCAGAATAATCGATTGCAACCTCATAAAATGGAGTCTCCGTGAAATAAAAACAGAGACTTGATTTTGAAAAGAAAAGTTGTAAGAATTGAAAAAAATGAATAAAAAATCTTTAAAAAATTTAATGCTTAAGTAAAAATTTTACCTTCTTGTGAGTTCATCTTTAACCCTACGTACTAAAATTTAAAAAAAAAGTTCGAAAGAATTGAAAAAAAATTCAAATGTGTATAATAGGTACAGATGTTTTTCTCAAAGGTACCATTCACAACTTTTGAAAAATCACTTTTCTCATAGGTAACTAGTACCTAGTACCTACTACCTACTTAGTTTTAGAATTTCTTGTAAAAAATTCCAAAAATTACATTTGGAAATTTTTTTCTTGAAATGGTCTTAATAAAGGATACTTTTACCTAAAAAAATCATCAGCGGTGAATCTTCATGTTTTACCCCCCCCCCTCCCCATCTCATGTATTTTTCAAACTTGAGGAAATGATGGGAAATTACCACAGATAATTATTTGGAAAAGAATCCATTCAGCTCCGGTGGCAGGAATTTTCCTTGGGGAGGGGTGGAGGGGATACTGGACTCGGAAGTGAAAAATAAAAAAACCTAGGTTTGTGCACAATAAAAAATCAAAAAATAATGTGGTTATTAGAATGCTCCAAATAACAAAGATGTTTTACGCGAAGGAAGACGACGAAATTTTTTTGAAAATTGACGTTTGGAAAGCAAAAAATAGCTAGTTTTTCAAAACTTTGCCGGCCATTTTCGGCTGCTGGGAGGATTCGCTACAACCCCCTTTCCCCTCTCCACCTTGGAACCGATACTGAATCCACTTCAAGAAAATTTTCCTAGAAATAATTTTTTCTGATTTTTCTCAGGAAATTTAAAACACATGAAAACAATGATTCTCTAAAGCAGGCACCTACCAATACTTTTGAAAATATGGCAAAGATGAAAAAATGAGCACCAATGAAAATTTTGGGAACTTTAAAAAAAACTTTCAAGTACATTACCTAATACCATTCTTGCAAAATCGTTTTGAATTTTATTTTTTAACTTTTCAACCTTTTAAAAATATCTATCCAAGTACATATAACCAGATTTAAGGGTGATTGGGAGGAGGTAAGTCAGAGGCTTTGACTATAGAAGGTCAGAGGTAATGATTAAGCACAGAAGAGAGAGAAAACGAATTCTTTTTGCCAGGTATTTTTGAGGTCTAGGTGCAACTTGCTGACTACTTCTCATCCAACATTCGAAAAAGAGTGCAATCTATTGTTCAGATTTTGTTACTACACCTACATCCCGCACATGTCATACCTAACAATTTACAAACAAAAGTAGCTAGGTAGTAGGTACGTATAAGTACAAATAAAAAAAGTATTGTTTGGAAAAAAGTTTCTTAGGTACAGCAGTCGAAAAATTATCATTCAGATGATTACCTGTACAAATTATTCTTCAAAATAAGTATATTGAATTTCATAAGAGTTGATCCAGGTAAGTAGGTATACTTAGGTATGTGCTTGAATACCTATTGCACAGTTGTTCAAAAATCTTTGACGAATACCATATTCAAATTTTTTATACAAAATTAAATAAATTCACACTTATTGATAACTTTTTTTTAAAAACAGATGAAAGTGAATATAATTTGAAAAAATTAAGTTAATTAGCCATACATATTTCTTAAGCAAACCTTTTAAAAAATTTTTTCGAAATAATTCTCAAAAAATAATTATTTTATGCTTCAAAGCAATAATACGAAAAAAAAGTTCGAATTAATACCAGTCTGTTCTCAACACAGAACGCAAAAATTGCAATACCTTAGTGAATGGAGTCAAGCTGGTGACTGGAGATCCCATGGTTGAAGTGGAGGACCACGTTAACCGGCAACATTAACTGTACCATGGAAGATTACATGTTTGAATTCAGTTTACGTTTTGAGCGTCAAACTGTTATCGTTATTGTGTGCATGTGATTTCGCTCTCGTGTTTTCGTAAGAATTTTCGAAATCGTTGGAAATATCGTTTTTCTTGTCGGTTATCGACGCTGTGATGTTTACAAAATTTTGCTAATATTTTTTGGTAAGTGTTAATGTGATATATTTTTCCTCATACTCAATGGTAAAGTTCATTAAATTATATATTTTAATATTAAATACCTATCAATTATGCTGGCGAAAGGGGCAAAACGTAGGTAAGTTTTAAAAATCATCCATTTAAATTAAAACAAAAAAAAGATTAAAAACACCTTCGGGCATGGAAAATTACTGTAAAAAAGTAGATAGCTGTCTTTTTAAAATTAAAATTTGAAAAAAATCATTATTTGCCTTTGCTTTTTTCGTTAATTGTTTCCATTAATTGACAACAAAATATGATTTTTTTCAAAAAATCTACTCCTTCGTACAATTTTTTCGTGGAAAATAATTAATAGAGATATGTTTTATTTCATTTTAAAAATATTCGTGAAATTTGATCAATATACAATTATTTTTTTTATGGTGCTTCAAAAGAAAATGTTTCATTTTCCACTTAAAAACTCCTTTCTTTTTGGGAAAAATTTTTTCTCTCTAGCTTTCTTATCGTTTTGAAGAAAAATAAGCCTACACCTTAAGTACCTAATAAGAAAAAAAAACAAATGTCTATAAATAAAATTCGTCACGAATGAAAAATGCTACAACAAACGATTTGGAAGTTCAAAGAAAAACATTCTAACAAATGGAAAATTTTCAAAATATAAAAAACATTCGATGAATTTTTCAAAATTAAAATCTGCTTATCGAAATCCTGAATTGACTCTCACAGTCTTCCACAACGTTATGAGGTAGAGTGGCACTTAATTTCTCACCCTCTTGGTAGATTTATATACCATACTTATTAGTTGAACGAAGATTAGTATTGGTTGTAAGGGTTCTCTTTACTAAAGCCTGTATCACTAATTTACATCCTTGTTATGCATTTCATTGGGTAGAAATTATGTGGTTATCTGAGAGATTAATAAACTTACTATTGAAATTCAAAAGGCATTAGCATTTCCAGCCTTCCAGGTATTTGTACCTATCTTGCCATTTCCAGAAACATCCTGTTATACATAATCATCTAAAGCTTCCTTTCTTTTATTTTTGTTTTTTCTTTATTTACAAGCAATAAATACCTACATACGAATACTAAACTTAAGTGAAGTAGACTGATTTGTACATTCTGCCAAATAACTAGGTACTTACTCAACCACGTATTAATATATTATTCACTTATTTACTTATTAGGAAGATTTATGTAAGTACCTACCTATGTGGAAAATTTATAGGTACATTATGCATCATTGGGAACTTGGGACTCGAAGAAATGGATAAAATTAAAAATCGATAACTTATTCCTACACCTAATTTTCATAATCAGCGCATCTTCGCCAAATACCCCGAAATGTTTATTTATATAGGTTCTGCGGTTCAACGATCTGAAAAAATTATCAGAATGTTAAAACGGAAAGACATTTATATTCAGACGTGGCGTGGCATGGCATGGCGCTAAAAACATAACATCATTTTTAATTAGTTTTCCTATATTTAATTTATAAAAGGTGACGATTCGCGTAAAATTCTATCTAAAATGGAAAGTATACTACGCTTAATTTGCCGGCGGATATATGAAACCAGACATTGACCATTATCCGTTGACATTGGACCGTAAATTACTGCATAAAACAACTCAGTTAGGAATCGTTTGAAACCAGTTTATCTACTTTTTCGCCTGGAATGTCGTCTTGTAAGGAAAAAAATTGGTATAATCGGCGCGATATATTGTTAATTGCGTAGGTGTCATAGTTTATAATCGATGAGTCTGGAATTAGGAAGAACTTCGCATATGCATCCGATATTTTTCCTTTTGAGTTGCCTACCTGTACCTATTACGTTATCGCTTACATAAACATTTTCGCGTACAAAAAATTCACTCATTGGTAGATTAAAATTGAAAATTGCGTTCAGGTGTTATGCGTATGCAAATTATCTACTTTTTCATCTTCCTTTTCGGAATTAGCGGGTGGTAATTGCGGAAATAGTAATTAAAAGTTTAAGTGCCCAAGTTACCTGTAAATTTATTTCCAATAAAGTGCACCTCTTATGTAATCTCATAGGTGTTTTGACTCCTCAGTCGTAAATATTTGCTGCATTTTTAATTTAGGCGACGATCGATTTTTGAGCTTATCCCATTTTTACGATATTTCCGGGTGAATTCTTTTCTTAATATTTATATGCCGAAGAATGCAGCGTTTTATTGCCATGTTGGTGAATTTTTCGTTTTGTTACGTTTTCGTCGTATATTTCTATAAAAATACGTATCATAAGTATCGATGTATGTAGGTAAGTACTGGAAAAATTTTCGGTATTTTATTTTTATTTTAGGTCATTTACGAAATTATGTGCAATAAAATTGTTATCGTTTTTTTTTTCAAAATGTAGGTGCCAGCCTAATATTTTCATGTCTGATGCATTATTATGTATTTGTTTATAATGATGTTTAATGTGAGAAACAAGATTTTTTCAAAAGGGAAGTCGAGATATTTGAACCACATTTGACAAGAATTTAAAACGGTGACATCAATTGAGCATTATGTAAATTAAGGCCAGATCTAAAAACAATATTTTCGGATTTTGATCAAAATTAGTGAAATGGAAAGGTACCTCCTTAGTTTAGTCGAATTTGAGTGGGAAACCTTCCAGAAAATTTTTTAGTCCCTTAGCCTAATAAGAAGGGTGGAACAAGGAATTCCTCAAATTAGGGTCGTATTCAAAGAATGAGAATTTTTAGTTTTAAAATTTTTTTTTGGGCACCAAGGATGAATTTTGATAAAAGTTTTCATAAAAAGGTATAGTCGGTCAAGTAGAGTGATTTGGTCTTGGAAATCGATTTTGACCGTTCCTACCCCAAAAGGGTCGCATATTCTTGAAAATAATTTTGACAACAATTTTGGATTCCTAGATTGAGTATGGGGTGGGGGTGGGAGGAGGCAAAGTGTGTGTTTTCTTTCATAATTTTCTTATTTTTCGGAAAATGCAGATAAAAATTTCGCGATAACGTCTAGAGGATAAGAGGAACCCTACAAATTTTTTTTTCAAAATTTTTAGGCAATTTTTTGTTGAGTTACATTTTTTGAAAATTTTGAACCCTCTCTTTTGTAATGAAGGGTCAAATGTGCAATGGCATTTCCCCCTCAAAATAAGTGCCATTCATTCTTAAGTACGCCACAAAAATTTGAAAATTTTGAAGCGTTATAAAATCGTCAAAAAAAATTAAAAACAGATCCTCGAGCAATAAAAAACGTGTATTTATTTATACTATTTTGCATGATGCACTTCAGTAGCAGCAAAAAAAAAAGTTTTTTCACTAAAAGTGAGATTTACAATATCTGACATAAAAGTCAATATAATATAATAATTCAGAGATCCGAACTCCCAGAACTCTATTTTGGGCCCCTCGTCCCCAATTTGAATCAATATAAGGTAGGCAATATGGGTGTCGAATTCGTATAAGTCGAACCTTATGAGTAGGGATATGAAATCAAACTTGCAATTTAAGCTTCACATGTCTCATTTCAAGAGAGAATATAAATCATATTCTTTACTTACTCAAATGCGTATTAGATTGTTCTCCTCAAAAAAAGTACCTCAGGAAAACTAATCAAGTACCAGTTATTGAGTTCAAAACATACCACGAAATTCTTCTTTTTTTGCACTTTATACTGTAAATTATTTTAACAAAATTGATAGCTACATTATAGATAAGTTTTTTGCATGGCATCGCATGTTATTGTTTCACTTTTTGGTTTTATTTTGATTGAAAAATCGTACAAGACATTTGAAGGCTCCAGTTCATCGATCTTTCGATGCTCCAGTTGCATAGGTACTTTATTTTATACTTAATCGTACTCAGAAGGTTCAACTCATGTGGAATCAAAATCGACACCCATATTACCTACCTTAAATTAACTCAAAATGGGGGGTGGGGGGTGGGGGTGAGGTGCCTAAAATGGGGTCCCGAGAGTTTTTATATCGATTTTTAAGTCAGATATCATCGTAAATTTCACTTTTAGCGAGGGACTTTTTTTTTGTTGCTACTGAAATGCATGTAACATAGATAGGTAGGTAAGTATAAATAAAGGGTTTATATTTTATATTGCTTTCAAGGGGGTGGGGGGCAGTTTTAATTTTTTTTGACCAACTTTCACCACTTCAAAAAATTTTTTACATGATCCTACTTGAAGACTTTTCCACATTCCACTCCATTTCACTGATTTAAGAGGACTCAATTTCTTCTAGGTGTAGAAGTTACGCACTCAAAATAAACTACCTCACTCTTTTTCGTTCAAATTTGAGGCATGTTTTTTTTTACATCCGCTCTAATATAGATAAGTACTCAATTAAAATGATTCTTTTTAATAAATTACTCGCCTTTTGGGTAATTGACCAAGTATTTAGCATAAAAGTCTAGGTACAGATGTAATTACTTCTTTCTTGCAGTGCATTCATCTACCTAGCTTGTTTCAGTTGTTTCATAATTTCCTGAATAACTGATGAAGTTTTACCAGCGTGTAACGACATAGTATAAAGGAAAACGGGATGTTTCATGTTAACATATGTAAAGATTGTAAACTGCCTATCAAAGGAAATGAACATTTAACTTGTTTTCAGTTTATAGTTATTCAACAATGCTCTTTAAAAGTATATGAACCTGATCAACCTATATTAATAATGAAACTTATAATTTCCAATATAAAAATTGATATAGATCAATATACTTTGTGTGATGACATAATAATCTACCTTCCCGGTGCAGTTCATACCTCTGTGATTTTCTCGTTTTATGAACTAGGTACAGTATTTATTTCGAACACGAAAAATTTTCAAATTATTAGAAATCCTCATCTACATACGTACACGAAATCAATAATCTATAAAAAATATATCTTCGCCTAATTCGGAAATACCCATATCTTCCTTCAAAGCAAATACATAATTGGATTTTTGTTTTTCTTTTTCGCGTTGGGGTACCTATCTACTACCTAGTATCTATACTGAATTTAAATTTTATTTAAAAAAGCGTGGGTTTTATTAACAATACAGTCAATAATTCAAACGTATTTTATACGAATATAATTAGTTGTGAACGTATACGAGCGGAAAAAAGATGTCGTCCTGAGATGTGCATAAATACGTATACGTACATTAATCTATGTAGACTACCTTGAACTTATAGCGTACCTAACTACGATATAGGTACGATGTACGATAAAACACTGTAACTGCTCTCACAGCATACTGATTCATAAATAATCGTCTCTATTTCATTGAATGTTTCGAACTGTTGTGGAGTCGGAGTCTCCATTCAACCATCGGTACCTATACCTATAATCTGTACTACCTAGACTTCTGAATTCACTCCTAGTTTCAATATTTCACCTTGATTAAACAGCACATCATTTTTGGGACTATCAGCATTAAGTTTTAGTTAGGTACCTATTATTTAATCAAGTTTTTATATCTTTACGATATTTCAATATCCAACAAATTGTCTACGTATTCTTGACATCTATTTAATTTATTCACATTTAAAAGAAAAAATTCAATTGGTTAATCAACCGCGAGATGACGCCAACATTATCATTCAATGATCGTTTTCAAAGTCAGGTATAGGTATATTATTAATTGCTGATTGTATACGGTGTGAGAAAAATAAATGTCTATAACTTATTTCGAAGGTAACATCTCACACATAGCTTTTTATATAGGTAGGTCCTGCAAGTCCAATTTATTAGAACGGTTTAATTATGCAATTAATTGTTTAGTATCCTTCGCCTGAATTTGTATATAAATACAAGTATTGTGACTTCGAAAAATATATTCATCGAAATTCATTTATCACGACAATGAGTTATAGATATCTCGAAATGGTGCAACAATAAATCATAATTCGTGCAACAATGAAAGATTGCCCGAAAGTGATCATTAGTTCTCGGTACGATGAATTGTTATCATTTCACTCGGTTTCGATCTTGGTGTTAATATAATTAATGGTATTTAAAAGATGACCTACCTGTAAAATGCAGCTGAGCCAATGTTTCAGTATTTTCGACGGATTAAAGCTTTTTTTATGAACAAAAAATTAAAGAAAATAATGTATAGGTAGGTACCGAAAAGACAAAAAAGAAATGTCCTACATCAGCGAATTTAATTTTGAAAATTTTTGGAGTGTAATTTACAGGAGGCTAGGCTACTAAATGAATCCAGTGAAGAGCAATTTTCTAGTTTTTCATAATTTTTTCGCGAAATGGAGAGAGGCTCAATCTTCTAAAAATTTGTATCTTTTTCATCGTTTCTCAATATTAAATATTTTATTGTTTGAAAGAATTTTAGAGATCTCCATCTTGTTAAAATTACAACCGAGTTAAGTAAAATTTTCGGTGACTTTCTTCTAACGTAAGTGTATTAAGTATCGATAAATTTCACTCTCAATTTTTTTTATTTTGGATATTTGGATATTTTGGAAACCCTTGGAAAGCTAAAAGGCTGCGGCTTGTGCCAAATAAGTTTATTTTTTTCAATATATTTATGCATAATTAGCCCCATCACCTCAAAGTTTCGTGAAAAAATTTGTTCATGAATGTTGCCTTGAGTTGTTTTTTGAGGGATCAATTTTTAAAACTCATCAAAAGTTCAAAAGTTCATTTTACAAAGCTGAAAGGTGAAATATATACCGTTGAAAATGCATGCATATTTTTCACGTTCAAAAAACTGAATCCATTTTTTAACCAATGTTTCAAAATTCTCACAACGGGGTTATTATTGATGGCAAAAAATCAAGCTACCTATGTCAGTTAGATAGATACGTGGGGAGGGGAGGGGGGTGTCAGAAATTGAAAACCTAGTTGTGAAATGGGATTTAGTTCTTTGAATGTGAAGAATAATGCATATTAAATGACGTTTCACCTTTCAACTTGAAAAATGAGATTTTGAACTTTATTCGGGGTTCCCAAAACTGACCCTTTGAAAAACAATTTCAGCCAACTTTCATGAAATTCACCTTCTAACAACATTTCAAACTCGTGGCACTAATATGTAAGGAAGTAGGTAAGTACCTACATACCTATTATATACTGAAAAATAATAGATTTGGCGTATATTGCACCTTTATAGCTTTCTTCAAGGAATCCCGAAACATCAAAAAATAAAGAAAAGGCTAAAAATGGAATTTTTCCATGCCAGCTAAAAGTTGGCTATAATTTTGACAAGATAGAAATCTTTAAAACATTTCCAAATTATAAAAAAGTTTTTAGGGAGAATTGCTGAGAAATAAAGGTAATCTTTCCCATTTCGCCCAAAAAGGTCAAAAATCAAAAATTTGTCCCTCGCTACATTTATTCAGCGGACTCCTTTAAACTACTGCATTAAAGAAATGTCCTCAGAGGACCCAAACATTTTAAACATTTTCTACCTTGGGCCTAATTTTCGTATAGTTTCTCAAAAAATTTTCCAGGTAGTGGCGTTGGAAGCTATTTTTGGGAGGATATAAAATCAGTACAAAGACTTAGGATACCAGAAGGATTTTCGGGAAAGGGGGCCGAAAGGAGCCTTCTTTCGCACTGTTGATCTGTTACCTCAAATAGTTCATATAATTGTGATTTTGTTCATGCCCGAGCAAAGCTTTGAAAAAATTGGGTGTTTTACCCATAAAATACTTTTTTTTTTCATTTTTAATCCTTTGAAAATCCCTATCTAATGTAATTTGGGAGAGGGGGTACAATTAGGGCCGTGCCGAGAAAATCGCGTCCCGGGGAAAAAATGTAGGTACAACCAAAAAAAAGTCTTTTGGTACCTATTCTGAACGTGGATATACGACGCGACGTATATAATTAGACAAATTTTTGTTTGTTTTAAGGGCCTTCACAGTAAAAATACTAAATTTTTCAATTTTTTAAAACATAGCTGGCCCCTATGAACCCGGAAGAAGCCACCCCTCCCTGCAGCACTGGCTTGTGTACAATGCACCCATTGTGTCCCACTTTTCGACGCCACTGTTTCCAGGTTTAGTTGTCTCAATGTCTCAAAACTTTTTCCGCATTTAATTTTCTCACAATAGGGATCATATCAATTTTTTCAAAAAAATATATGTTATAGTCCTAGCCGAGACAAAAATTTTGACACCACTCCGGTGAAGATACGATCATTGTGAGCCGAGAAATAAATTCTCAAAGTCGCGAAAACGCGACCCTCTTAAAAAACGCAGTGATATCTTATCAACACACTGTATGACGTCAATATTTTGCAAGACAAATGATTATATTACTTATTTTTTCATTTGCATTGAAATAACTCAAAAATTTGAGTGAGGATATAGGTGTTTGAGGTAAGGAAAATGATCTACGTGAAATTCTCTACAAGATGGGACTGGTTTAAAAGTCGTGCAGACGATACAACAAAAGTTATGAAAGTTCAAAGCTATAAAAATACGTTTTCATTGCAAATTTTACATTTTTTCCCCCCTTTACATTAAAACAACTCGAAATTTTGAGTGAGGACATAGATGTTTGAGGTAAGGAAAATGATCTACGTAAAATTCTCTACACGATGGGACTGGTTTGATAGTCGTACAGGCAATACAACAAAAGTTATAAAAGTTCAAAGCTATAAAAATATTTTTTTCCCCCTTTACATTAAAATAACTCAAAATTTTGAGTGAGGACATAGGTATTTGAGGTAAGGAAAATGATCTACGCAAAATTCTCTACACGATGGGACTGGTTTGAAAGTCGTGCGGGCAATAGAACAAAAGTTATAAAAGTTCAAAGCTGTGAAAATATCTTGTTTTCCGTGTACATTAAAATAACTCAAAAATTTGAGTGAGGACATGGGTGTTTGAGGTAAGGAAAATGATCTACGTGAAATTCTCTACAAGATGGGACTGATTTGAAAGTCGTGCAGGCAATACAACAAAAGTTATAAAAGTTCAAAGCTATGAAAATACGTTTTCATTGTAAATATTACATCTTTTTTTCACTTTACATTAAAATAACTCGAAATTTTGAGTGAGGACATTGGTGTTTGAGGTAAGGAAAATGATCTACGTAAAATTCTCTACAAGATAGGACTAGTTTGAAAGTCGTCCAGACAATAGAACAAAAGTTAGGAAGGTTCAAAGTTGTGGGAATATCAAACGTTTTAATACGTGCGTTTTAATACACGTGAATGCGCGGTTATGGACGCGTCGTTCGTCGTTCTGGTTTATGCAAAATATTGACGTCATATCTACAGTGTGTTCCGCAAGGGTCCGTTTTTTCTGACAACAACATACAATCATCTATAAAAAATGTTGTATGAGGTCTTTTTGAAAAATAATTTCGGGAGTGGTTTTCTGGTATATTAGACTATATTTTGTCGAAGTTTCGAGTAAATCGGACTACCTGTATATGATCCCTATTGATTTCAACTTCGTAATTTTTTCAAGTTCAGATTTTTGCAAACGATGAAAAATACAAGTTTGAATTTTGTCAAAATTTGTTCAATTCGACGAACTCACGTTCCAACATGAATAGGTATACGCCAGAAAAAGTTGATCAATTTTCCATGTCTTTTCAGATTGGAACGAGAATTTGTCGACAAGACAATCTTTTCAGAAAATTCAGATTAAAAAAAGTTAACTAGAATAAGTAATTTTAAGAAGTTGTAACTTGAAAAATTTTGAAGATGAAGATGGAAAAAAATGAAAAAATGAAAAATTGAACGTGGAAAATTTTTTGAGAAAATTTAAGCATGAAAATTTTCTTGCGAAAATTACGAAAATTAGGACTAAAAGAACTGGTTTCAAGTAGGTATGTAATTTGCAGTAGCACATTTTGGCATCGGATTCCAGATTTCCAGCTTCCAGCTGCTGAACTGCAAGTGGGTGACGTAAACACACGAAAATCGAACGTCACGTTACAAGTCACATAGGTAATCGATGTTCCGATAACGATAATCGATTTTTCTTATCATTGTTTTAAAGTGTTCGTCAAATTTGCGTTTGCGAGCGAATTGCGATAAAGGTTTTAAAAAGTATCAAAATTGTAAAAATTGAAATTAAGGAGTAAGTGCGTAGTACCTCCTAATATTAAAAAAAACTTCGGAAAACTTGGTGATCAACGTATGATGTCTACATGTACAGTGATGATGCTTCGTTATCTAGTAACATTTTCCATTTCCAATTTCGCGTACGAAGTATCAATAGACGTATGTGAGTTTGATGCGGGTAGTCTACCCGTCGCCTTAAACTTAGGAACCGCTAAACTGCGCATAGGTTAAATACACGTTAAAAAGGGGTTTCGTTTGGTTTTTGTAAACCTTGGATTTCCAAGGTTTACGAAAACCAAACGAAAACCCTTTTTAACGTGTATTTAACCTATGCGCAGTTCTTTAGTTTAAGGCAGAAATACTACCCGCAACAAACTCACATACGTCTATTAATCTCATTTTACGCCATGAGAATACAATTGCACATAAGTTCATCTGTTCTATCTTCGGAAGCTGTCGAATTGTCAATGCATTTCACCAGTACGATAACCGATAATGTAACAGGTATGTGTATTCTTTCAACTCTATCGTTTAAGTTTTTGCTTGAACCTTGAGTACTCACTCTCAGTTCGGTTTCGACGTGTTTTCTATTTAATAGCTTTCCATTCTCTAAATGCTTATGCTTCTAAAGAGTAAAACACATTGTAATGTAATGAATGTAATCTTCAACTTCCATTCTTCCACTCGTGGTTGTTTCGCTGTTTCGTATCTCCGCTACCTGTAATTGTAAATACTTCCAACTTACTTCGAACTAAAACTTTGGAAAAATTTTACTTCAGTTAAACACGTTGACGATAGATACGTCAAAAGAATGGGAGAATTCCTAAGCCTTAAAATAAGCCATCATCGAATAGTAATTAAGCTTAACGGCTATTTTCGTCGTCTATAAGTGGTAATATGTATTTCCGAAGACCGAAGACCGAAACAACACCGAAAGGCGCTGCACTATCAGATGCAGAGTTTATCTTTATATGTTTAATCACTTCTACTTTCACTTGAGGGTCACTGTCTGTTCGTCGGATGTAACCGAACTTGTTTTCAATAACTTTCTATGCATGAGTTTATATTTCTTTGATTTTGAATCTCATGGTGAGCGACATTAGACGTAAACTATTTTAGATAAGCCGGTAGGTAATAAGTAAGATGAAGCGTAAGACGTGAATTAACTGACGAGGTGTGTAGCGCATCTACATATAATTACCGTTTGATGAAAGATACTCGATGAATAAGTGTGTATCATGTAAATGAATGTTCTTTTGATAAATGCGATCTTAATGACATGATAATTTATAGAGTTTGAGCTCTGGTTCCGGAGCCGGACGAGGCTGGATTTTTCCGGTGAAGACTGAAGAGTTCATTCTGAAGTTCTGAAGTAGAAATGTCTTGATTAGGTATTGAGCTGAGATTTTTCCATATTTTTGTTGATGGGTTTGATTCCGTTGCGAATGTGTTTCCGAATCTGATACTTCCAATTTTGCGAATATTCAATTTTAGTCTATATACGAATCATTTTTGAGGTAGGTATACTTATCACGAATATTATAATTGGCGATACTCGCAAATGAGCAGAAACTTCCTGAAACCGGGTTCTTTTTCTAGAAAGTCATCCGATCGAGACCAAAATTGGTATATCGGGTGTATTCAACGTGCTGATTACGAAAATAACATCGAAAACTACCCTAGATGATTTCAAAACGATGGAAACCGGTTTCTTTTTCATACATTTGCCTCGATTTCCCTGAAAAGTCACGTACTTACGTTGGTAAATAAAGTATAGTTTCTGACGAGCAAACTAGGTACGAATATAATGTTGAAAATTCTCGCGAATGAAGTGCACAGAAACCGGTTTCTAGTGTAGAACTCAAAAATATTAACCCGATTTTTCAGAAAATTTGTTTATACCTAAGCGTATTTTAGACGCTGATTTCGAAAATATGTAACTGCAAAAATTTATACAAATAGAAACCGGTTTCTTTTCCAAACATTGACCCAAATTTTCCTGAAAAATAGTTTATAAGACCTATTTCAGGCGCCGATTACGGGAATATGAAATTTCGAAAATTTTTGGGAATAAAATTATGTGAATAGAAACCGGCTTCTTTTCCATACATTGACCCAGATTTTCCTGGAAAATGGTTTATAAGGCCTATTTGAGGGGTCGAGTGTGGAAATATGTAATTTTGAAAATTTTTGGTAATGAATTTACATGTGAATAGAAACTGGTTTCTATTTCAAAAATTAACCCAGATTTTCCTGGGAAATGGTTCATACCAAGTTCATACGATGTAATTTGAGGCCCTTTTTACGAAAAAACGAACAATTTTGAAAATGAATTTAAGCCTATAGAAACCGGCTTTTTCTAAAAATTGGTTCCGATTTTTCGTAAAATTGGTGTAAGTGTACATAGCGTAGGTATTTCAACTAGCTGTTGATTAAAAAAATAACAGCGAAAATTTCTGCAATTGAATGTAATCGAACAAAAACCGATTACTGTTCAAACGCAAGCTCAAAAAACAGCGATCGTTGATGAGAATAGGTGAGGTAAAATTAGAAAGGAAGTTTTTTTTTTGTTGTTTTTATAATACTATTTATTCCGTTTTCCTATTTTTGCGTCGCATATTCCTTTTTCAGTCTTGCTTTCGAAAAGAAACCGGTTTCTGTAGATTTGAATGCATTTGAAGAAATTTTAGTTGTTATTTCCGTAATCAGCACCTCATTGGTCTTCAAAGCAAAAACTAATTTTCGGAAAAATCTGGACCAGTTTCTGGGAAAGAAACCGGTTCTACCGTTCTACACGCTTAAAGTCTTTCTCAAACACTTTCATTATTTTCGTAATCAGCGCCTCAAATACATCCTGTCAACCATTTTCTATTTTTCAGAAAAATCGATAGAATCTTTCAACTTTACTGTAGAAACCGGTTTCTGTATAGGTACTTGAATTTTTTTATGTATTTTTGCCAAATATACTTACCCTACTTTCTAGTTTTCAAGAAAATTGGGGTTAATTTTTGAAAAAAAGAAACGGTTTCTAGTAGCTCAAAATCATTTACCTATTGATGCTAATTTTCAATGTTACCTATTTTCGTTATCAACGCGGTGATAAACCCTGTGTCGCACATCCGGTGCAATAACACCACATCTCAAAATAATAGTATATTTCACAACAAGGGAGAAAAAAAGAATTTTTGACGAGTGTGGGGTTTGTGGCATGAGCGAAGCGAGGGCAACAATTCACACAAGTCAAAAACTGTTTTTTCTTCGAGTTTTGAACGATATTTTTCTTTATTGTGGGAGAAAACGCGAATTAAAGCACTCGAGCGATTCGCGATAGGGAGCAAAATAGCGTTTTACTCCTTCTATAATGAAAATGAACTTTTTTATTTTTGGTGTAAATTGAAAACTAATCAAAGAGAAGCACGTTTCAGAAAAAATATGAGGGTCAATTTTTTTTTAGATGTGGTGCTATTGCACTGGAGGTGCGATGTAAGCATAACAAATTTCAGCAAAATTGTTAGTATCAAAAATTCGGAGCCTATAGTTATGATGATGTTTGAAAGTTGGAACTGGTCCATAATCCATGAATGCAGTCATCAAGTTAGCGCCTAATTGACTCTATAGCAATAATAACGTTTAAATATTTTCAAAGTAACTTTTTTAACTGTATCTACCGGTAGGTTTGAAGTACTGTTATTGACTTGTCTGTTCAGGTATGACTAAGATATCACAAATAGAAATGCGTGGTTCACAGAAACGGATTTTCGGTTTGAATAATTAACCATATTCCATAAAGTACCCGTGGCATTAAATTGAATGGAATTAAGGTGTTGGGTGTTCGATGGAGTTAAATCGTAAAAGAAATTTATTTTGTTTTAATGTCCAATTAATTTTTCAAAAATTTGTAAACTTATAAGGAAGGCCGATACGAATAAAAATATACATAATATCCAGCCATACATCGATCGTTGGAATTTACTAACCGAAGTAGCACCGTTACTTCTTTCTAATTACATATTCTTCGGTATCGATGGCACTTAATTAACACGTCTATATGCAAATGTATTTTCTAAGGTAGCTACGTATAAGATCGAAAAAGAAAGTAAATTGTTTCCAGGCTTCGGAAGATGAATTAAAAATTACAATTTGTTTTCATCATCGATCTACGCTACGTCTCATCCTCCAACGAACTAGATTATTAATCAAAAAATTTTCCCCCGATGAAGCCATTTAAATGAGTCATTCAAAAAATTACGATATTGCGTAAGAACGCCAGATATCATTCGAGTCGCCGGCAATATTGTGGATATTTTATCCGTTATATAAACGAGGCACTCGCATTTTTCCAATTCATTATCTCCATCACGTTCGGATCATAATTTATTACGCAATTATTGAAATATCAACTTTTGATTTGTTTCTCTGTATCGCTAAGTATATTTTCCGCCTAAATGTCGCCATAAATCATAGGATTTTTGAATCTAAAAACGCATCGGGTTACAATTTTTATAGCTTCTTCTTTAATAGAGCTGCATTAAAAATGTATCTATGCCTACTTAGTTCTGATATGCTCATAAATGTATAATTACCTACTACAGGTATACGTGTGTTATGGAACTGGCACTGTATGTCATTCTTATTAATGACGCTACTTCAAAAGTATATAAGAGGTATTATCTTTGTTGTTTCTACAATTAGCCGAGTCACCCTTCCTGGATCATTTTTCTTTCTACACTTATATACAAAAGCTTAATTATGTTTATTAACGAAACTTTGCCAATGGCTTATATTCTACTACACAAGTTTATTCTACTTCTACGTAGCTAGGTACTTGAAGATGCTCGACTCGAGATTGTCTTATTTTCGAGCATCTTTGTATCAACCGGATTAATTGTATTTTTTCCTCGTGTACCGTACAGTCGTTTTGTAATCTTTACGAAATATCGGTAGTTTGCTTGTGAATTATTTCATTCGAAAGAAAGAAAAATATACTTTTATGTGTCGTACGGATAAAAGGGTTTCCTTGGGAAGAATATATCTGTAGTTCTATACATTTCCTTGTTTCGTGTGCGTACGTAAACCGTACTGCGTTTTGTAAAATTATAATGGCCCCACCAACTTACTGATAAGAGAAAAATCACTATCGTGGTAAAGTTTTGCGGTCACTACTGCGCGAAAGATAACGATGATGACACTAATTTGTTAAAGTCTTGCTGGAGTCGCCTGAAAATAAATTTTATCTCGCTAAGATTTACATTTCGCGCGTAAAACTTTTAACCAACTTGGATAGAGATAAATTCATTGTTGTCTGGCAAAAGGAATTCAAAAGTAATTGACTTATATTGCCTTTAATGGGAGGCATTCGTGTTCACGATGCCTTCAGTTAACTGATTTCGCCTTTTTGTTATGTTTATTCTCGAGTTAAATTTCTGAACATCAAACGAGCTCGTTTCGAGATTAAGCTAAGCTGCGTTTCAGCGTCTTTCATCGAGTGAAAAAGCGACGAAGTTCATCAAAAATAGATGAAATTTCCAAGTATTTCGTCACCTGACGGAGAAAGGTATTTCTTGAAATTGAACGTGTTTCCCTTTTTGTCTGAACTCTGAAGTTGAGGAGGGTAATTGGGAAGTTGTGTGTTGATTTCAAGAAAGCCTAGGAAAATTTTACCTCATCCCCTAACCCAACATAATTGAAAATTTTGAAAAATTAAAAATAAATTCGAAAAAATTTGACTAAAAATTCGTTTAATGTTCGCTTTTACCTTTTTCTTTATTTTTTCAGGAATATTCCAAAAAAGTCATGCGTATTTTTCCTTATTTTTAAAATTTTCTGTGAAAAATTGAAAAGATCGTTTTTATGAAAAAAATTTTCTTTTTTTAAAAATTGAGGTAGTGCGGTGGAAAATCGTCATTGATGATTTTTCGAGTAAAAGTAGATAAGTATATTATATATTCATATCGAGACCACTTCGAGAAATTATTTTCAAAACTAATTTTTCAATTTTTTACGGGAATTGAAAATCGAAAAAAGTTATTTTTTCCACCTAGGCACAATATACATTACATACATACTGATAGGAACCTCTAAAAAATTATTTTTTTAGTAAGAACATCTATTTATGCATGGTACCTACTCTCTCATTCTGTATCAGTGAAACGTCACTGATAAACAGTCAAAATTGCAGCACAGGAAAAAATCAGCGAAGCGAGTTTTCGCTGATTTTTCGCTGATTTTCACTGATTTTTCAAAAATTTCATTGATTTTTCAAAGATTTTCATTGATTTTTCTGCTGATTTCATAAATTTCACTCACCTTTCAGTGAATTTTCACTGATTTTCCAGTGATTTTTCTCACTGATTTGTTTTCATTGAAAATTGTTTCACTGATATTCTCCTATGCTGCAATTCTGATTTTATTCTTAGTGATTTTCGATAATTTTCACTGATTCATAAATGAACGAGTACCGATTCTGAACACATTCTTAACTTTTTCTGGATTTTTTAACTTTTTCAATTCTTATCAATGTTCTCCAACTTTTTGAATTTTTTGAATTTGAATTTACCTATATTGTTGAATTTTATGGGTGACTGGGGGCGATAGTCGTCAACCCTTCACTACTGATTCTATACACCCCCCCCCCCCAGATACATCTACAATATCTCTTAATTCTCCATTACAATGCCAGAAAAAGTGAAACTTTTACCAGATCTTTCTGAGATCAAGGGTCAAGAGGTCAAGACCCATCTTACTGATCACCCTGTTCCATCCCTATTCAACTTTTGAGAGATAGGACAAAATGATCCGCACACCTCGACCTTGATTACTCTTCAGTAGGCATGTCAAAAATTCACGATTTTTGCTTCAAAAATCTTCTTCATCATCTAATTTACCAAAAATTTTGTCGTGTTTATGGCAGATAAAGACCACTTAATGTGGAAATTTTTTTCTATTTTTTTGTACCGCATTTTAGCCGAAAATAACAAAAGAAATTTTGGACCTAATAGAGGTACAATTTTTTTTACTCAAATTGTGTTCTCAAATCATACCATTTTTCCTTTTCTAGGTATTTAAAAAAATTATTTTAAAGGATAGGTCGTGGTCGAAACACCAAACTTGAAAAATCTTCAGAAAATGCGTTTAATTCCTAAATAATGACAATTATTACACAAAAAGTTGACGGAAATGAAATTTTGTAGTATAAAATTTTCGATCTGTATTTTTCACAGAAAATTTAGCCACTAAAAGTCGCCGTTGAAATTTATTAAATTTTTTACTTCGATTCCAAGAATTTTTAAAATTTTCAACTTTGGTAACTTCTAATCACACCTTGCCCTTCTCCTTCACTAAATCTTGAAAGAGCTGATTGTTAATTTTTCAAATTGAAAATGTATGGGTATTTTCACGTTACTACATGTTCTTGGCCTTTCAAGTCAAAATTCCTGGAGCACTATTTCTCCTTTAGGTACCTAACACAAATTTTCATTCCTTTTTTTAAAATCATTTTTGGAGTAAAATATAAAATTGAAACAGGGTGTTGGGGGGGGAGGTGCTTTCCAATTAATTCTGATTTTGGACAAGCTGAATACGAGTCTGGTGCTTATTTCCAATTCACACCCTTTATTGAAATATCGTCTCTATAACCACATTACATTAATTCGAGCTTAGTTGTGGGATAATGTGCTATTACTAAATTTTCTATCAGGTGTGAGTAATTTTCATTATTTAGGAGTAAAATAGATTTTTGAGATTGGCTTCATCAAAAACCTCGACAAACATTCTTTCCCCGAAAAAACCGAAAAAATATATTATTTTATTTTATCCTTTATTTGAGCACTAGTCCTGCAAATGATTTTTCATGTATTTTCTACTCTTAAAAACTTTTTAGAATTTTTTTTCAATTCTCGTTATTATGATAATTTTTTTGTTGAAAAATAGGATCACAAAAACAAAAAAAAGTTCATAAGAAAACCATGAAAATTAGAAAAGCCAATCCAGTAGACACCTTGCCATGACTCTTCTGTACATTTTCGGTGAAATCAGAATTTTCCTTTCGATGTTTGTCAAATTCGAACCAAAATTTTTCTCCCCAAATATGTTTTGATTTCCATTGCAGTTAACAGTAAAAGGGAGGAAGGGTATGACAAAGTAAAAGCTTTTCGGTCTAAAAATTTTATTTTAAGAATCCAACAAGTTTAATAAAAATTTCAGAAATCTGCAGACAGGACTAGGTATTTCACAATTTACACCTCAAACTGCCTCGTTTTTAACGCATCAAACGAGCCTGTTTTCAAGATTAACTTCTAAACCACATTTCAACGTCTCTCGTGAAGTACGAAAACGGCGAAATTCATCAAAAATATACGAAATTTATAAGTATTTCGTCGCCTGACGAAGAAAATTTAACAGTTTAAAATAATAAACGATTCTGTTTACGCAAAGGGTACAGCACCTAACGTAACACAAAGTGTTTAGTATTTGAAATATTCAACTGTATGTAAGAAGGTAGAATAATAATGAGTGTTTGAAACTATTTTAAGAGCAGGTGAATATATTTCTTAAAGACGAATATAAAGGAAATGTCTTAAAAGCTCTTTTACACAACGGGCGTTAGGTTAAATTAGTTTATCCTCGGTTTTACTAATATTAGTGTATTTTCGTACTTATATATACTAGACGTTGCTACAGCTAGGTATAAGGAAAGCGTGGCTCGACGCGAAGGCGAAGATATTGAAACGTGTTTTGTTGCAGCGGCATGTAACAAACGTCTCCCCCTGCCAAAGCTCTTCTCCAAGTCGGTACAAAAGAAAAGGGTCCGTTCGACTGCGGGCTTGTAATTTTGATCACAATTTATGGAAGAAAGCTCCAAATGGAAGAAAGGGTTTCGCGCAGTAGTTTGCTAACATTTATGGACAGTATAAAGTTCTATTATTATGAAAATTACTTATAGCGGGGGAGCGAGATTCGAAATGCAGGTTGCCCTGAATTATTATATCAAAGCGTATCGCACCCTGCGTTGCGTATTGGCCCACCAGCCGGAGACGTAATCGGGCACGCCAGTAAGTACTCTAGTGTGAAAGGAAACATTATTATACAACTTTTTTAGCATGAAATGATTTCTTTTAATTTTATCAAACGCTCGTAGCTTTTTTTTACGACCGCCGAGGCGAAATAAATTTAAAAAATTACTCAATTCAAAGTTTTAAAATGGTATTCTAAAGCGGCTATAGGCATGCAACGCCACGGTTATACGCCCTCCCCGAGCCCCCTCTCTCGCTCGGTAAAATTTATTCGCATTTTACGTTCGTTTTGGATTTTTAATTAAAATGGTTCGCGTTAAACAGATTTTTCGTTTTGTAAACGAGCATTAATTCTGTCAGTGTTGATGAAGTTAACCGCACCAAATTTAAAAGCTCCCGAATTATAGAGAATGACGCGTGCTGTATAAGACTTGGCATACAGTGTGAAATCACTGACTATTAAATTAACGTATTTTCAGTTTTCACTGCACTGACTGTAAATGAATCTGTTAAGGTTGGTTTTGCTTTAATCAACTTTATGAAAGCGTGATAGGTTTTAACGTGGTGTAAAATTTTGTCGCCTTTGCCATGTCTACTCTATTCTCGGTGTTTTGTGTAGACTTATGTATCGTTCGGAATGAACTATACAAACAAAATTTATAGGTTAGGGATTGGCACGTACGATGATATAATTGGGAGCAAAAAAAAATTGTTCGAAATTTAGCTTACGAATACGATTACGACTTGTAAAATTAGGTTTTTAAATTCCGTATGAAAGTAGAGTCGAGTGTAACGAATGTGTATACTGAACATACTACCTAGACCTACCTAAAAGATGGCTTATCTTTCACACATCTGGAGAAAATTTCTATTTATGCGTGAATGAGAAAATAAATATTTATATTGTTCGTAATTAAATCTTCGTTCGTTGTTTCTAACTTGTATACCTGCGTGGAACGTTTACTTCGCTTTTTAAATTCAAATCATTAGATTAGATTACTGTAGTTTTGAACAACACGCAGGCCGCAAATGTAGGTTTAAAGTGAAACATGATATGATAATTTGTCAGGTTCAGAGCCAAACCAAACAAGACCTTTCCAATCTCCTCCTCCGAACACATTTTGAGTTTAAAAGATTGTGCTCGACTTGCTAAGTTTACTAAGATGACAATTTTTGGAGCAAAATTTAGAAAAAATACATTTTAAAACAGAAAAATATGAATTTACAATTGAGAATTATTACTAGAGCGAAGAATTTCATGCCCTAAAAATTTTGAAATAATGATCATGTTCAATATGGCATTTTTGGGGAACGAAATAGGTAAATGTTGAGAATAACCTTTGGAAAAGATTTTTTTATCAGAATCAAATTAAAACTCTGAATTTGTTGATTTTTTTTCGATATAGGCACCTAATCTAAAAAATTCAAAAATTGTAATTTTTCATCTGGACTGTAAACTGCAAATTCTTGGAAGTCTTTAATTTCTACCAGCCACGGTTATAACAAAGTGTCTACTGGATACGAAAAATCCGAAAATCCGAAAAAATTACAAATTTTGTTAACAAGTTCAAAATACGAAAAAGTCTGAAAAAGGTACCTACAATTTTTTTTTAAATATTGAAATTAGCCTGAAATTTTCTTACTTGGGTTTCTTCATTTTTTGGTATAATTCGCGCTGATAATATTATTCTTTTTTTTCACAATTTCTTCTCCACAAAAATTTTCGTCTTTTTTTCGCTTGGGCTCAATTTCTTTCTTAGCACAACGACTAATATTTTTCGATATTTTGTACCCTTTTTCTTCACGAACCTCTCCCTCCTCAGTTGATTAGTTTATAGCAAGCCAACTGGAAAATTTGCAACAGCTTGCATGAAAGTTATCAATTTTAAGCATATTTTTTTCAAGGGGAGGGGAGGGGGGAAGCAAAAAATGTAATTTTCAGTTCGAAAATAGTACAATTTTTCATGTACGGTAATAGTTACGATGAAATACACTCTTTCATTTCATAATCAGTGAAATTTATAAAAAATCACTGAAAACGGTCAGAATTGCAGCACAGTAATAAATCAGTGAAAGAAAATCACAGGAAAACAGTGAAAATTCACTGAAAACTAAGTGATATTTATGAAATTTACTGAAAAATCTATGAAATTCTTTGAATAATGAGTGAAAATCGCTGAAAATCAGTGAGTTTCAGATTTTTCCTGTGCTGAAATTCTGACTGTTTATCAGTGATTTTTCACTGATTCGGAATGAGAGAGTAACCAGTTTTAGAATTAGAGTTGTACAAATTAATCGTTACTTACTCTCTCATTTTGAATCGGTTAAAAGTCACTGATAAATAGTCAGAATTGCAGTACAGGAAAAATAAGCAAAATTCTTTGATTTTCAGCGGACTTTGGCTGATTTTTCAAAGAATTTCACTGATGTTTCAGCAAATTTCAGAGATTTCAATGATTTTCCTGTGAATTTTCACTGATTTTCCAGCATTTTTTTCACTGTTTGCTTTATAAATGAGAAAGTAGCATTTTTGTTTTTCATGGACTGTCAAGATGAAAAATTTTGCCCATAATTTATCCTTTGTAAATTACCTTGATTTAAAAAAATTGCAAAAATTTAATTTAAAAAAATACCAACGTATAATATCAAAATTTTTTCCTAAAAACATATCTTACCTACTTAATCAATAATTTTTTGAAATATTTTTCATATAAATCTATTAAATTGATCCCTGACTACCTATTTCAATTTTTTTCTATCGAACCAAGTCTATCCTTGGATATTGTGGGGTTTTTGCTGTCGATGAGAAAAAGTTAGAGAGAGATTATATATGTACTTTGAGCTGTTATTTTGCTTCATTTCGAAAAATTAAAGTACCTAATATTCTGAAAAAATTGGAAAAACGAAAGAAAATCATTTTCAAAAAAATAGCTACATTATTTTTTCAAATTTCGGGGTGGTCACAGAGAAGAAAATATCAATTTTCCAAATTTCGAAAAATTCAATTCCTAAATTTTAGTGATTATCATAAACGCTCACTGTATTGTGGGATTGTCCTTTTCAAAAGTTTTGAAAGTCAGTGTGTTTCAAAAATCAAAATTGATTGTACAATTCCGTAATTTCATGAAATTAAGAAATGCTGAAAGCTGAAACATTTTTTTAAATCATCGAAATAAATGAAAATAAATTTTTTGGATTTGTACCAATTCTGCCAACTTGAATTTTTTTTGAGATGTTTAAGTGAGCAAAACATCTTTAAAATTACGATCTGCAATTTCCTGACTCTTTTGTAGAGGTAAAAAGGGGTATCGAATTTTGAAATCATTGATTCCTAGACATGTAGAAACTAAAATCACACCTTTGCAGGTAGCACTAGGTACCCAAAAATGGCAAAAAAACATTTTTTTTTTCTCGAAAAGATGTCCTCTGTAAGGTTTTTCAGTTTAGTTTCCCTTCGAGCTGTGGGCTCGAAAATTTTTTTGGTAGATCCTCCCCTCAAAGTAAACTATTTCACCAATTTCCGTCAAAACCAGGATATGTTTTTATGTTAACTGTTGGAAAATTAACAGAGCCGAATAACGAATATCCATAAAGTACTCTCTTAATTTGAATCAGGCAAAAACAGAAAATTGACTGATTGAAATCGATAAAATTGAGTCACTGGATTGTCAGTGGAATTCCACTGATTCCACTGTTAATCGGTGAAATTTGACTGCCAATCAGTAAAAAATTACTGATTCAATTTGTGAATTTTCATTTTTGAATCAGTAAATTTTTTTTCACTACTGAAATGAATCAGTAAGGTAGTTGAGAAAAAAATTACGGATTCATAAATGAAAATTCACAAATTGAATCAGTAAATTTTTCACTGATTTGTTCAGTGACTCAATTCGATTACCGTACATTTACCCGAATCCATTCCCCCGAAAGACATTTCCCCGAATGACAAATCCCCGAATATTTTTTACCCGAATTCATTTCCCCGAAAGACATTTCCCTGAATGGTAAATCCCCGATTTTTTTAAACCCGAATCAGTTTCCCCGAATGTTTTTTACCCGAACCGTATCCCCGAATACCTATATCCCGAATACCTATATCCCAAAAGGGAGAAAGTTAAGCCCTGACTTTACCTTGACTTTGAAGTCAAACTCATACCCTGACTCCTGACTACTGACTCCTCACTCCTGACTCCACCTTGACTCTGGAGTCAATCTGTGAGCTTGACTCATGACTCCGGCTTGGCTCCGGAGTCAAGCCGGAGTCGGAGTCAAAGTCAGTTTGGGTACTCCGCTTTATTAGAACTACAAAAGGAGCAGTCGGCCACCGAGATTTCGATAACAGAGTCAATTCTGGGTAAAAGAACAAAGACAGCACCTCGCCGGAAATGGCAAGAACTGCAGAGTCGGCTTCATACCATCACTACACAGTACAACAATTATGTAGATGAAGGCCGAGAATTGGGTTTAGAAAAATTTCGGGAGTTTGTCATTCGGGTGAGAGGCATTCGGGGAAACGGATTCGGGTTAAAAAAATTCGGGGATTTGCCATTCAAGGAAATGTCTTTCGGGGAAAAGGATTCGGGTTAAAAAAATTCGGGGATTTGCCATTCGGGGAAATGTCTTTCGGGGGTTTCGATTCGGGTAAATGTCCGGATACCACTCAATTCTGTCTTTTTTAATCAGTCAATTTGACTGAATCAAATTAAGAGAGTAACGTCAAAACGTGTAGGTACTTAACAATAATAAGCATTAGAATGTCAGCAGAATAACGAAAAAAAAAAACATGTCTGAAACTATCTGAAATATCATCTTCTCCAAAAAAAAATTAAGAATATAAAATTGTTTATTTTTGGTGAATTTCTCGAACCGCCTGCGCCTCTTTTATCGTAAAAGCAGTCATGATAACTTGACAACTGGGCATTTCAGATTTTCGCTATGGACATTGCTATAGTTTAGGGGAGATCATCTCTTGTTTTGTAATAGAGATTCCTTCAGTAAATGGTTGTTGGCTTGACTCCACGTATAGAAGACAGATTACACATCCATTTATTGTTGTCAGTTTTTATTATTACCCCTTAACAAATCTACACCCGAATTATTTCTTCACTGTTTTTTTCCATTGTTTTTTCTCTTCTTCTCTTTGCATTGTATAGATTATACGTAGCGCCTTTTTGGAAAGAAAAATACCAACCTTTCGTATTGGTAGCAATCTTATGGTATTTTTTTGAAAACATCCAGCTATTCAGTATTCTCAAAGGACTACGTTATCAAAACGGAATAAATACTTGTTACGTGATTGGCCGAATAAAAAGAAAGGGAAACGTATAAAATATTTTTATCATCTATACAAATACAAATTACCTACTATAATTCGCTGGAAAACAATACTATATTGTGGAAATAAAATCATAGCTGAATTTAGATAAAATGTATAATATTTTACGTCGCCCAACCAGCAACCACCTACCTAAATTCGAAAACATAAAAATGTATTATACCATTGTGTGCCTATTTGAAAACCGAAACAAAGATAATGATTAATTCTATTAAAATAATGAAACAGGGAGCGTTATCTTATTGGTGCAATGATTCGAGTTCGTTTGGTCGTAAAAAATGTTCAAATTTCGCCCCAAAAATGAATAGTCAAATCTGAATCTTTTATGTATATGCAGGTTGGAAGTATAAATAGGTACTTATTTTATCTCTGGATGGGAACAGAAGACAGGCCGCGGATTATACGGTGTTTTCTGTTTCGTCGAAGATATTCTCGTATATTAAGTCCAGTTCAATGTACCGGTATTAAAAACAACAAAAAACTTGGCTTTGTTCGAGTCTTATTTGTACGTATCAAAAATGCAAATGTATTTGGGCGAATTAAAAGCTCACGAGCAATTCATCCGCGTTTGATATACTAATAGCCGCCTCATTATGTAATTTATTTCGTGATTTTATTACTTCTTTCGAATTATACATTATTGTTTTAATAAACCATCGGATAGCCGGGTTTACGTAATTAAAAAATTGTCCATTGTTAATTGTCGATGCGAACACGAGGATGTCAAATGTACCTAGGAAAACGATTAAATCGTGCTTTTCGAAAAAAAAACCTCGCTGATATCCAAAATGGGTACACGTATTTTAATCTAATCAGTGCCAAATCTCGAATGATTTTACGCCTCGGTCAGAGAATACGTGATAGGATGGTTTCGAATGTGAATCTCGACCCAGTACCTCGAGTATAAGAGATGCCATAAAAACCACATCGATATTGGTATTTATCGAAGAAAATTTCCTCATCGGTTCCAAATATTAATTTTCATTTTGCAACTCGATCAACGCAGGAGGTAAATGTAATCGTTAGCTGGATTAATTTTTTAATCGTTTTTTTTCCATAGTCATCGGCATATCGCGGTGATCCCGATAAAAGGTTCTGGTAACGTTTTCCATTGTTGAAAAATTTAAAAGTGCCCAGCTCGAGGGGATATGTTTGATCGGCGATGCCGATCGGTCTCCATATGTGGTACGTTACCAGTTCGTTTAGGCTTTATGATGGTACCTCCCTTCGAGTATGGAACTTACGAAATTCGAATTATTTTCAATTCGTGATCTCGCAGGAGCTTCCCTGGTACGCGCCATTATCAGTAGCGCCCTCGATATCGTAGGAGTACCGAGTGGAAAAAGACCGAATCTAGATGATCATTACTCGGTTTTATGACTTACGAGACTCGGTGAAAATGTATATTGGGTTCGTGCTCGTAGTTCAATTAGTCAGCGCGGATGTGGTTACCTTCGGATGAGAAATTACGCCGAGTTTTTGTTGCTGGTGCGTAGACCTGAATGTATGTTGAAGCCTTCGAAACGTATTAGGTGTTTTAGTACCTATCGATTGATTTAACCAGGTACCTAGAGCTATAGAATACTTATTTTATAATAACTATTCCAATAGTATTCGACAGAACATAAAAATAGAGATTTTAATGTCAATGTCGTTGGGAATTTATTACTCTTCGATCATCTACTGTGCCTACGAAGCCGGTGATGCTAGCTCCTAATTATTTTTGTCGGAAATGGGATATCGACGATCCAAGTTCAAATTTATTATTAGTTAAAACTTTTTTAATTCCTTTAATTCTATTTTTTTCAAAGATGTATCCATTTTTAAAAATATTACATTAGTAGAAAATGTTTAATTTAAATTTTCTCAACATTTTTCACTTTCAAGTTTTAATTTTTTTTGATTTAATGTTTTTATTATTTTTAAAAATTGTTTCTAATTACTTATCACGTTATCAGGTTGAAAGAAATTTTGAAAAACGTCAAGTTGAAAATTTTTTAAAATACTCAAAGTTGGAAAAAGATATTTTTAAGTAAAAAAAATTTATGGTTTAAAAAATTGAAGAAAAATTTTAAAATTAGATATTTGAAACAATTTACGAGTTGTAATAAAAAATATGAAGTTGAAAAAAATTTGAAGAAAACCAAGTTGAAAAAATTCAAATCCTTACTTATTAAATTTTTTCCAATTTTAGAATTTTTCCAATCATAATTTTTTTTAATTCAACTTTTTTCACAAAAATTTTGTCAACTTCATATTTTTTAAAATTTCTTCCAACTCGAAAACTTTTTCCTATGAATTAATAATTTTTCCTCAATTTTTTTTCACTTTTGAATTAATTTTTTCTAAATTCGTGTAGGAAGATTAAAATTAAAAAATTAAAAAAATCAAAATTGAAAAAATTAATATTAAAAAATTTTTGTGTTGAAAATTTTTTAAATTGCATAGGTATGTACAATTTTGAAAAAATAGAATTAATGAAATTAAAAAATTTGAGCTTGGAAATTGAATAAGTAAGTAAATTTAAACTTGGAAATTGGAATAAATTTGGACTTGGATCGTCAAGACCCCATTTTCGGCAATAATAATTAGGAACTGATGTCGATAATCGTCGTAAAAAATGATCTAGTAGTTGATGATGAGATTCTGAAAGTGACGAAGTTACGTTGGAATCATTTTCAAATTAGTTGTCAAATTAGATATTTTTTTAATTAGACAAATCTTCGAAAAGATCACGATGTAAAATTACTCTAAATGTCTTAGAAGGTGTGTTTTTCATCCAATTTAATAACTGGCATCTCCATTTAGTCGAAATCAGTTCTCAGTGGTCCACTGGGTCATCATCCATTGTGCCAAAGAACTCGAAAGGTAGCAATCATATGTCCAGATGAAGATGAGTACTTGGTAGTTCCAATTTTGTGTCTAAACTGAATGTAGTACATGGTCATTTACACGTAGGTAGTTTTATTATTCGTACACGATATTCATTATTCTGAGCGCGAAATTCAAAAAAAAATGACCCATAGTCACGAATTTGCAATATTTTCATTTATGAATTTTTATTACTCTCGGTAGGTATTCGTACTCGGCTCCGCGTCGATAATAGTTCTCCCTATTATCATTTCGTTAGCTTACTGGAAAGTTTGCTTGCACTTTGAGTTACAAATAATACGGTAGGTGGAGGTTTAGGTATACTTAGGTATGTTGATTTTAAAAATGTTGAGAAATTAATTAAAATTTTGAATTCTTTTCGATACGCTCAAGTAAACAGACGTAATAAATCCGAACATTCGTACTGCTCGTTACATAGCCAAGTGCACGTGTTCCAACATATTTCTGGCCGGGTAATTGAACGTTACATAAAAATTAAGAATATAAACGTGTTACACTGACCGCAAAATACTCTCGACCACGTATGAAAAATAATTATCGTTACACGCACTCTTGTTAGCAGAACTTTTCTTTGATCGGCGATAAGTTTTTTTTCTCCTTTATTCGCGTCGATTTTTTTCCTCATCTGCGCCACGCCACAGTGCCACCAATAAACAAACATAGAAGAGGCAGCATCGAGTGATGTAACGAATTGGGTGACAACAATGGTTCAGAGTATTTTATGCCGTTTGTGACTGAGTGAATCGAAAGATTAATAGTGCGTAGTTTACCTAGGTACCATTTCCTTTGATGAATCGGTGATCGAGGAATTATTTGTCGAGGTTGGGGCGTGTTGGAATGAGAGAAGGTCTGTGTTGGTAAGTGTGTGAATTTGCGGTAGGTGATTGGATGACTCAATAAGTTGGTGGAGGGGGGGGGGATAAATGACTTTTGTAAAAGTCATATCATTTTTTTTCAAAATGAAAGGATATACTTAATTGAGAAAGGGGACAGCCTTTTCGCAATTTTAGTCGAAAGAATAAAGTTATATATGTGAGCCTGGATATAGAAACCACCCTCAGAGGTCAAAAGTTGGTTTTTGAGTTGAGGTTCCCCCTTGGTTCTACTTCTTCTGAAAGGTCCAAAATCAGTGTCAACTTAAAAACGAATTTTTACCCTAAAAGTGGTTTCTATATCCACGCTCACGAATGTTATAATCGAAAAATGTTCAAAAGTTCCTTATGACTTTCTTGAAAAATTTTCGATTTGGATTAGAAAAAATGAAAAAAATGTCGTTTCGAGTTTAAAAAATGAAAGAACCGCAGTTGGGAATTCAAGATTTTTTGCACCCACTCCTCCGAGCGTTATTTCGATTCTTCCCTGGAGTGGTTATGGGTATTGGAGGTCAACAAATTACAATAAAAATCAAATCTCTCAAAATTTAAAAATGGAAAATTGTCAATGCAACAGCAAATATTTCTATTTCCAAAATTTTTTAGGAAATATTTTGATAAATTGAAAAGTGATAGTTGAATTCGACTTTTCTGTAAATTTGTCCTGATTCAAAAAAAATTACACATGCATGTACTAACCAGATGACTGTACTTTTTGTTAAAATGTCTGGTAGGTATTCAAAAAAGTGCAATAACGTATATCAAATTCCATTGGTCGTAAACATTTTTGTTTGTAAAAATATGTATATTTTTATTTTTCGTTAATAGGTTTGGATTCCGAAAAAAGTAGACCGCCAATTTTCAAACATTTTTAGATTCCCCCTCTCTTTCCCTCCCGGTTTCCACCGTGTATGCCATTTTCCTGTCAAAATTATTGAAAATACATGTACGAAATTTGCTAGAATATTACGTACCTTTTAGGTATAAAAACGGGTTCATTCATCATAAAAATGATTCAGAAATGTTGTAAAAATATTTAAGATGAGACGAAACAATAAGGGGGGAGGGGGGTCCGCCTCACTCAAGTGGGAAAAATTTAGTGTAAATCGGCAATTTTTCTCTACAAGTTGAATAATCTTGTTGTAAATCGGTAAATTTTCTCAAAACCCTTAAATTTTTGACCACATTTCAATTTGATTATTTTTGCTGAGTTTTACATAATTTATTATTAAATTTTTGTAGGCACCTATCAATTTAATGATTTTAATACTAATTAAACCTGGTGAAATGTAGACACGATGAATTTTTTCTAGTGTATGTTTCAAGTAATTTTTCTGCGATTTTCAAAATGTTTTTATGATAATTTATCGACTTATATGGTACGTTAATTTCTTGAATTTTTATATATTTAAATATTCAAATTTTATTGACAGTTATTTTACTAATTTTCAAGTCATTTACAACAATTTTCATCAAAGTTCATCCATTTTTATTCTATTTCAGCAATTTTATTGAATTTTGAGCAATTTTTTTACCATACTTCATTCAATTTCATTAAAAAAACCTAAACTTTCATAGATATGAAGTTTTCGATCATTTAAGAACATATTTCAGAATTGACCCCCCCCCCCCCATCTCCACGTTGAAATTCCTTAATTGTTATTGAACTAAAAATGCTTTTACTCTCAAATTTGAAAGTTTGCAACATTTATATTCCAATCTCTCTCCCATTAAATTTTTTTGAGTTTTTATGAATTGCGAAAAAATTGCGATTTTTTTCAAAAGTATAAAAAGGCATAAAAATTTACATAATTATAAAATTATATGAACTTTCTGGTATTTTTTTATGACAAAGTGCCTTTTTATATTAAATTTTCCAAAACAAAAGTCAATTTTCTGATGTTTCCAAATTCAATTTTTTTCCAATTTTCAAAATTTCCAAGCAAATATTTCAATATAATATAGAAAATTGAAAAGTAATCCTCTTTCTCTCAGGAACATTATCATGAATAAACATTTTTTAATACCGTATTCGATAGCTGTGAATAATTTTTAAAGACCTTCTTCTCCCTCTGGATTAATAGTCTTACTAACTAGAAATTATCTCAGATTTCAAAATCTTCTTGAAATAATTTTTTTTTAATTTTATAAAAATTTGTGTAATTGTGTACGAAATCTTCGCATTTTGAAAAAAAAAAATAATCTTTGCAACATCAGAAAAACGACACTAAAAGTCATAAAACTAATTTGATAAGTTTTGGAGAGTCTGAAAAAATTGAAAAGTTACAGAGATGTAAGTAATACATAGAATATCTCAAAAAAATCCACGAAAAAATAAACTGTGGTATACCTAGTGCTTCCAATTTTTGTGAAATATGATGATAAATTACTCTCTCATTCCGAATCAGTGAAAAATCACTGATAAACAGTCAGAATTGCAGCACAGGAAAAATCAGTGAAATTCACTGATTTTCAGTGATTTTTCACTGATTATTCAAAGAATTTCACAGATTTTTCAGTGAATTTCATAAATATCACTGAGTTTTTAAGTGAATTTTCACTGATTTTCAGTGAAAAAATTTTCACTGATTTTCTCCTGTGCTGCAATTCTGACTGTTTCTCAGTGATTTTCGGTAATTTTCACTGATTTATAATTGAGAGAGTAAGAAGTTACTTTATTTATTGTAAAATCTAAAAAATTAATGATTCAAAAAAAATTTTCAAAAGAAAAACTTTCGGAATTTTTCGGAATATTTTTCGTGTGCTTAATACTTACTTATGCGAGTAGATGTTTATTTTTTGATGCCAACTTTAAAAAAATTGTCTGTCTTCGAAAACAAAAACGAAATTATAGGTAATATTATGGAAAGAAACTGAACTAAAAATTGAATTTTCTCTGACTTGAACGTAATTTTTCTGACTCGAAATTTGATTTTTCCTCGAGAGGACGAGCTGATACCTTAGATTTTTGTCTGATGACCTTTTTTTCGAACATGTGGAATGAAAAATTTTTTTGGTGTAGACAGCCAATTAGAAGTCAGAATAACACTAATAAATCACTGAAAATTTACTTTTTTTCGTACTTCAGTTTGTATTTATTCAATTAGGTACTGCAAAAATAAATTTTCGTTAATCGAAGAGTACCTACTCATACGTCTTATTTTCTTAACAGCACATTCTTACGAGGAGCTACAGACTATTTCTAGCATCTACATACATTCTCTTCGTAGGATTTGTTGGAATTCAATATAAAGTGGTGTGAAAAGTCATTCAATGTATAAAAACAAATACAAAGAAGTATTAAAATTAGTGTCAACTGTCAAGCAGTCGTGGTCATTGGTCAGTTGGCAACCTACATACTTTTCAATCTTTACTCATTAATTCGTTGCGAAAGATTTTTTTCATTTATCAGATATTTAATGGATATAAGATATTTATAAAAATCATTTCTTTTTGCAACAAGTATTTTGATAATCTCAGTAGATAAAAAATTCGTAACCAGTACTTCCTTTTGTCGAATGAGAAAGACGCTGTCAACTGTTGTCTCTTTTTAGCGCCGGCATAATGATGATCCTTATCGATGAATAATAAACACCCATAATAATCGTCGATTTTATGTCGAAGTCACGTATTAATTTATTACAAACGATAAAAGTTACGAGCGTGAAGCGATAATCGATGGGACAATATGGCCAAACACAGACACACACTATGTACTGACATACTACATATGAAAAAATATCGCAATAATTTTGGCAAATTATTATACACGTAGGTAGGGTATAGGCAATTATGCACTTGCTAATTAATAATGATTTCTTCCTCGATCGAATATCTGCTTTATCAGCAATCGTTACATCATTATAGAGTTTTTTGTTTTTCTGACAAATTAATTTTGACCAGACACCTCCCCGTACCTCTCTATCTGAGGGGAAAAAATCCAATTGCAGTTTAGATTTCGTAGGTGGGAGATGAAAAATAAAATATATCGTTTGTCTTGATGAAAGCATCCTAATTTAATTTTGATTTAATTTTCATTACGTAATCCGTTATACGACTGAACAGACACCTTGGAGGAGTTTTTCATTACATAAGGTAAACTTAAACAATAGACGGAATACATTAAACTTAATTAAATATAAAAGATGTTACTCGAGGCTTCAATGTTGTGGAATAAAAAGGTCATTTTATAGCCATTACCGCGTATGGTTCGCGTAGCTCGCTCAATTATCACCGTACATCGGACGCATTTCGAGCAAGGATGTTGGTCGCGGTGCCGTTTGGTGAAAAATTCGATTTCCTCGGCTTGATTGTTATTACGCGCTAAGGCGGCCATCGTTTGTGTTTATTAATAATGATAAAACCTCCTAAACGTTTGAAAACAATGTCACGGCGCGGTACGCGATCTATGGAAACTGGAACAGCCATAACCGAAGGCGGTCAATTTTTCTCAATGATGCAATGAAAATTTCGATCCTTTAGGGTGTCTTTTTTTTCATTATCGAATAAGTTTTCAAATTAGTTTTGGTTATTATGCTAAAAGTAGGCTTGATATATGGTTAAACTTCCGGATTTTTCAAAAAGGCGAAAGTTAACGTGTGGTTTATGCAACCGAACCGAGGTAATTATTAATTTTAATTAAAAGCATTGCGAGTGTGTGTGTTAAGTAGTCGAATATCGTATTGATTTTTTTCTCCGACACAATCGCATACGGTCTCTTTACCTTTGAAATACGCACAAAGGTGACAATAGTATAGATTTTCTTCTACTTATCCGATTATTTGTCAAGTATATTCGTATGGACAAAATACCTCCATGTACGTATAAGTCTAGATATGGTATATATAATTCAAAAAGAGCAAAGCACCAAAAAGGTTAAAATCTTTACTTATTATCAAGTTTGCGGTGAAGGCAAAAACATATGTTTGTTTGAGCCGTTTTTGCGATAATAATCAGATGAAAATCCGACCCTTTTCCGAGTTAGCGTACAATAATTAAATGCTAATGCGTAAGTAGAATTTATTTCCGGACTGAAATTCGACGTTATTTCGTTAAAATGGCGAAACTTGACCCTTCAGAGATATTCTTAACGCTGCCGACTAATTTTCACAAAGATAAATAGAATTAGCTTATCAAATGGTTGCCTAATTAGATTGCCTGGTTAGATGGACCGTGTTCATTTTTATACCGCTGACCCGAAATGTACGTTTGCAGCTTGCATAAATACGACGGCGACGTAACCTCGCTCGTATCTTCACTCGGCTTCTACCTGGTTGATATTTTTTCGAATAGAAATTTAGGTACTACAGGTATAAAGGCATAGGCACCTTTTGGCCGAAATTCGGCCCCTTTGAAGAGTGCAGATTATTTACCGTACTAATGGAACTACGTGTTGTCATTGTTCGGACTGAAACCGCTAAAGGTTGAATTTGGATTAGTGCGAGCTTATTTAAGACGCAGACCGTAATGCGATTTCATTCTCACTTCGTTTTATCCTTTTACCTCGTCGGTGTCCTTAATGATCACATATATTCGCGGTACGAAGGATTATACTTATTCGAGCGCATTTCCAGTGAAATATACGAGAACGAGGGTTGGGAAAATTCAACGGATAGGTACTCAGGATGATCGATGTTGAGTTCTTTTAACCTTGGAAAGTTTTTTTTTCAAGTTTAAGGTGAATGTATTGTAAGCAGTTAGACACTGAAATATCAAGATGCTCAACTGAGATCTTAGGGATAGGATAGCAGAGAAAATGTTTACCCTTAGTTAGTCTAGATTATTATGTGAAGTCTTCGTTTTTGAAAATTTTCCTATACTTACCTAAACTTTATTATTTCCCGCTGAAAAAGGTTTCTCATGGGGGGGGGGGGGGCGTATCAGAGACAAACCAAGGATAATTTTAGAGGGACAAAAAATCGAATATTCTCAACTGAAATGGGATTTTTTCAAATTTTTTTTTTAGCTTGAAGCATAATTTTTCTTATTTTTCCATCTCGAAATGAAAATTTTTTGAAAATGGTTCACCTCCTTCGAAATTTTTTAAATTACTTACCTACAAAATACAATTAATTTTTCCAATTAAAAACATAATTTTGGTATTATCAGCGGTATGCTCTCTTTCTGCTCTCACATTCGGTTTGGCTTCAAACGGTTCCTTTTTTTCTTGTCTGAAAATTTTTCATAATTGAATTCGAGTCATTTTTGTGAAGTGAAGAAAAAATTGTGATTTTGCAAAAAATATATTTAACGTGATGGAAAAAAGTTCGATAACCATACCGCATATAAAGCCCAGGGTGATTTTTTTGAATTTTGAGGAACTTTCCAAAATTCAAAAGTTGTCAATTGATGCAGTAAAAGTTTTAAGCAAAAGTACTTTTCCAGGATAATTTAATGAATTTGTTTATGATCTAGAAAGATCAGAGGAGAACAAAAGTTGGTCTTGTTGAGAGAGGAACTAAAAATCGAAAAATTTTGTTTGTAGAATTTTTATGATTTTTTCGCTTCAAATAACTATTTTCCTGAATTTTTTTCAACTATTCAAACACAAAACAACAGAAAAATTTTTCTAAATAATTTTTAAAAAATGAAATTTTACTTTTACAAATTTTCAGATTCAAACTTAATTTTTCTGTTAAAAATTGTAATTTTATCATGAGATAATTTTCTCTAGTTGCCCCCACTCTTTCGGTCTAACCACAGCTGAAGTCTATTTCCAATTTTTTGCAGAAACAATAAAAGTAAAAATTTTGATAAAAAATTTCAACGTTTCAACAAAAAATCAAGATGATAAAAAAATCTAGACGGAGTGAAAATTTCGAAAAAACCCGATAAGTGTTTGACCATGTTTTACCAAAATGTGAAAGCGTGAGGTATTCTTCAACATTTTACGACTTTTCATGGAATTATCGAATTTTTGAAGTATAATTTACCAGTCAAGTCAATCTGAATTATTGTAAAAAATATTTTCAGACATTGAAACTACAAATTGAAGATACTTAAACAATAATTCTCGAATGTAAAATAAAATTCTTTGACGGATAATGACTATCTCTCTCTCTCTTCCATTAATCATTCAAGGGAGGGTTGGGGTTGCATTGGAAAAAAATGGGGAAGGGAGGGAGTCAAAATTCATGGGAAAAATTGAGTTATCTGTTATTCAGTGATGGCGTAGTCAGCGAATTGTCAATCGGTGAATAATATGTATTAACGAAACAAATAATCAATGTATGTTCCTCTACCTACGCGGTACTTTCTACATCTGAATGTTCGAATCAGCCAAATTTGATGAAATTCTGACTTCTTGAATCAGAGAAAAATGAGTGATTTTTCACTGATCTTTCACTCTTTTGGTCAGAAATTACAGTTTATTTTGACCAATCGGGAATTGACTGAAAAAGAAGTGATTTTTGATTGGAAGATCAACGAAAAATCGCTGATTTTCAGTAAAGGTTATTCTACTGATTCAAAAAGGTATGAATTTCACCAAATTTAACTGATTCAGATTTAGAAAGTACATAAATGTTCATTCGAGAAATTCATAGAAATTTTTAAATTATATTTGATGTTTGAAAAGCGAAAAATCTCCTTGTCGAGCTTAAGGGGGATGCTCGAGTTCCCTGAGCCCTCCCCTTGGATGCGCCTATGAGTTGAGTACGTTTCATTGATCTTTGAAAAAACGTTCGAAAATTTTTGGGGGAAGCTTTAGGCCGATAGACCCCCTCCCCCTTGATTGCATCCTTGGATAGGAGGAATAAGAGCGAGGGAGAATAAACGCAAAAAAGAAACACCAGTTTCAGTTTTCAAAAATGATCCTACTTTGGGTGTAACGTTACTCTTTGAAGTTGAAAGGGGTTAAAATCATTTGTAGATGAGTTTCAACTCAAAAATTGTCACAAAAAATAGCATAATCTGAGACTTTCAATTTTTTCACTCCACTCTTTTTTCATTCAAATTTACACCTATTTTAAAAAAAGCTTGTTTCGAATTTTTGAAAAATTTCAACTTCAACGTATTTTGTTTGAATAAAAGAAAAGAGATAACGAAACCATTTTTAATCAACATTGTCGAGAAAACATTTCAAAAATAATTTTTTTCGACTTTCAAGTACTGTTTTTACGATACCAATCAACATGAAAAAATTTTATCAATTAAAATTTCCACGCACTACGAACTAATAAACCGAGAGGAAAATCTTAATAAATAAGATTTTTTGAAAAAAATACTGTAGAACACTCCAGACGAGAAAAACTTTTCAGTACAGATTGTTGCCTACAAAATTCCGATAATAAGGTAGTTTGTATTCTATGCAGTTTGCAATAAGTAAAGCAAGCTAGATACTGTTTTCTATTTCGGGGTCAAAACGACCACTCCAGTTACCCCTGTGCATACCAATGGTATAACTGAAGATAGCAATTCGAGCGTATATTATACTTACCGATAAAGTCTTTTTCGAAATAATTCTTTTAAAAGACTTCGGCCATCCCGAACTGAATCCCTTCAAAAAAGAGCCTAGCAAACGGTTAAAGTTTAACCTTAATGGTGGATGCGAAAATACTGAAAATAAATAAATGGTTCGTTTTACCATTTAAAGGTTGAACGGGTATCCTGCGTCGAAATAACCTTAACGTTTTTACATAAATATATCATTCACTTTTGATTTTGCTGCTGCAAATGGTCAAATAATTCATCGGAGTTGCTTCATAGGTACCCAAACGACTGCACATAATACGTATAGGTATGATTTTCGATAAAAGCTCAAATCTATAGATAACCTTTATTAATTGAAAATTGCCATTTTTTTCAAAATAGGAGAGAAAAAACTATGGGTATTATTTCAGGGGGAAAATATTATCTAAATTTCCAATAATGGCAATACAAAACAGTCTATGGTTTGAAAAAATATACTACGTTAAAGCGAACTTTTTTTCTATCCCATGCACGTTAGCCACGGAGACAATGAAGTAGAAAAAAATTCATCGCGAAAATCGGCTTAAAGCGACCCAAATACATGCTAAGCTTATTACGAGCTTTTTCATTTTGGTTGCTTATTTTTTAACATCTGTTTAGTTGCAAGAACACCCTATAAACATCACATAAAAATGTAGTAATTCCGCGGAATAAAAATAGCAATAAGCTGGTGCTGTTACTGAAACTCATCCTGCGTAAAATTTACGCGCGCACTGCAAGAATGAGGAACAGAAATGGATATGCAATGATGAGCTCGTGCGTTTTATGACTGCTTATGGTGAGATAACAAGCAGAGACGACTTCTCCTGCTATAGCTGCTAACAAGAATATGCATAGTTCTATTTCGATAATGCAAATGGGATTTATGAACAGAAAGACGCAATATTCGGTCCGTAAAAATTAGATCATTGTCGGTGTTGGTTATTGTTTTCTTATAGCGAGTTTGGAATTTTATTCGAACGTGATAAAAATTATACATTAATTTTTTGCCTGGATTGCACATGCAATTACTGTAATTTCAATTTATAGAAGAGATGATTCGAGAAACGAACTGAACCATATATCTTTAGTTAGGCCTAATATTTGATTAAAATGTACTAAAATATTATAATAAAAGGGCCTAATTTAACTCCAAAAAATTGGCCTAGACACGTGGAAGAATATAGTAACCTGAGTAGGTGAATTTACCTAGAGGCATTGAAACGTTTGGATGTCCACTTCCTGCAAAACGATAAAGAAAATATTTTTATTCAAATAATTTTGATTTCGCAATTGTTTTTTAGCTGAGTCTGCAAATTTTCGTAATCAAAATTTCAATTACCAAAATCGTTTTTTTGACTTCTCAACAAATTTTTCGAAATTCAAAAATCTTCATTCTTCAGCTAAAATGTGATAATTTTGAAATGAAGTATTTTTCCAGTAAAATTGTGAAAAGGTCTTAATTTTATGTTAGCTTCTCAAAACCGAATTTAACCACTTTCGATCGTTCTGAAGCCTTCAGCATCTCGGATTTATCCAAAAGATTTGAGAATAATTCAATTAGACAACTAAAAATCGAATTCCCATCTTGAGAAAATTCACCTTTAGAGTGAATTCCGGCTATACCCTTCATCAGGCGTGTGTTTTGGTCTAACTTTCGAATTTAAAAAAAAATTATAATAGGTCACTAACTTGACGATATCCAGTTGAAATTGACTCCAAAGGTAAATTCTCTCATTGACTATCCTAAAAAAGCCACGAACTATATTTTTTCTGCCCAAATTGATTTTTCACGCCATTTTTGAAAAGATTCGAAAACAGAAAATGATTTTAGAACCTTTGACACAATTTCCGTTAAGATTTGCAATTCTATGCCAACAAAAATCAAAATCTTTGAATCCCTAAAAAATTCAAAAAAAAATTCAAATATTGGCTGAAGATGTTTGACTTCTACACAGTATTATTGGAGTTTCTAGAACAAAACGAATTGGTTATCAGACTCCCTCCTTAGTTGTAAATGGTTGTAATATATAAAAATATGTATTTTAAATTTGAACAGTGCGCGTTTCCGGAAAAAAGAACATTTGTACAAATAAAAATAGATAAACATTACTTAAGGCATAAGCAATTGAAATTATGCGGGGATTTAATTTTCATTCATTAAAAAAAAGGGTAGAAGAGAAAAAAAAACAACTAGATCTTCTATGGGTTTTTGAACTTTTTTTCGGGTCGTACCTGGTACCTATCTATTTAAAAATTCTGTCAGGAGATGAATGAGGTTAGAACCGGCAAGAGTGAGGCAGTCTGCAGTGAAAAAAGTTACAGGGTATTCACGTAAAAAATTTAAAATGAATTTTTAGCACTCCCCTCTCTTTTTCCTCCATTTTTAAGATATCAAAATTGGAATCTAGTTTTCATTGAATTCGCTGGACAAAAATTTTGAAAATTACAATTCTGTCAAAAAAAATTTACTTATTGTTCACATAAGTATTTTTCAATACAAGTTAGTTTTGACAAGTTTTTAGTAAGTAATTTTTAATTTTTTTTCATTACCACTTTTAAAAAATATTTTCAGGAAGGAAGGAAGGAAGGAAGAAAGGAAGGGAGAGAGGAGAGGGAAAATTGTTGATCCAAAAAACCAATAATTCTGGGTAGAGGTGTAACCACTCGACTCAGACAAAACCTTTATTGCCTTTGAAACGTTTTATTAATTCGTTTTTGGTGAAAAGGTAAATTTTATATTTATTGATTACCAAAGAAAAACGGTAAAATATGAGGAAAAATTGCAAAAATTCATAAGAAAATTGGAAAATTACTAGATAAAAATCACAAAAGAAAATCACTAACATTTCAAAATTTCTGAAAAAAAACAAATTTAATGTGAAATCGCTCAGATTGGCAACGTTGGTTCATGTTAGAATTTTGTGGTGTCACTGTGAAAATTTTTGGAAAAAAATGAATCATTACAATTTTTGATACATTCTAAAAAATGATCAAAAATTAAAATTTTTCAAAAATTTAATTTTTTACGGATTTTTAGTTTTTTTCCTTAAATTTACGAGTTGTTTCATTTTTTAAAAAAAATTTTCTAATTTTTTTAATTTTCCAATTTTATTAAATATTTTTTGATTTTTTTGTTTAGTTAATGTGCCTTTTTGACGTTAGTTAAGATCCACTTGAAATTTTATAAATTTTTAATGAGTCTCAATTTTTTGCAAGCTTGCTGTATCGGTTATTGGCTAACTATTGGAAAAATAAAGTAGGGTCTGCCGTGCGTAATACACCTCTCGCCGATCACTTTCTCATTTTGCATCGGTGAAAATTCACTGATAAATAGCCAGAATTGCAACACAGGAAAAATCAGAAAAATTCTTCGATTTTCAGCGGATTTTCACTGATTTTTCAGCGAATTTCAATAATTTTTCTGCAAATTTCTGAGATTTTACTGACTTTCTAGCGAATTTTTACTAATTTTCCAGAGATACTTCACTGTTTGCTTTCAGTTTAATTTTTCATCAATTTATTACTGTGCTGCAATTCTGACTGTTTTCCAGTGATTTTCAATCATTTTCACTGATTTATAGATGGGAAAGTAGATGAGGTTGAATTTCGGTGAATATATTATATTCACCAAAATTTAACCTCGTCTTGCTTACGCATGCGTCAGTATTCCAGCAACAACCGCAGAAAATGAAAGCAAAACGAGTTATGAGAAAAAAAATTTTTGACAGAATTTCTTGAAATAGGTACAGCGATATTTTTGGAAAATTTAAAAACCGGTTTTTCTAAACATTTGAGGAAGTAGGTATTTTTGACCTCAATAAGCCAACTGAAAATTGTGAGCTCAGAGAGCCATCCTTTCTTTCATTCACTGCGTAAGCATCAATTTTGCAACTATTATTTTCTGGGGTAATTCATCTTTCTTTTCCCTCTTCTCCTTCTCCTTCTCCTACGGTCAGCAGACCGCTCTTAATGAGAAATTTCTATCTAGGTAAGAAATTTTCATCATAAACATTTTTTGCATAATTTATCTTTGATCTATTCAAACTTAGCAAATTGTATGTAAAAAGTAAATCGCATTTTTTGATGGCATATCTGTTTATTTCGCCATTTTGATGTTTCGATCTGGTATCCTACCAAATGACCATTTCGCAAATACCCTCGTCATTTCCTCATAGCAGATAGAAGTTATCTATCTTTAGTGTCATTCTCGCGATGAACAAGGTGAGATAATAAAAAAAAAAAACGTAGAAAAAAACATGATTAAAAGGTTCATTAGCAAACATGTCGCACATAAAAGGAAAGCAACGAGGTGATGATAGTTAAAGATGTTATTTGCACTTGTCTATAGCTGCTGTATAAGACGATGTAGTTACATATTAACGAACAGAGCAGTTACCTATTTCTTAAAAAGTATATTAATAGTAATGACGAAATACTCGTCGTTATTAATAAAAATGACAAAAAAATTAAGCTAAAATGCCCGGCAATAATTCAGTAAGTAGAAGTACATGGTACTGGCGAATGATTGGTGGAAATGCTCGATGAAGTAATATTACAGTTACATTGGCATAACCCTTATACAATTATCGTTAATTTTCACCTACCTCAATTCAAGTTTAACAAACGTACAAATTTGTAGTTGTTTTGTTTTGTTATACATTTAGGTTTCGAGTTAAGGTATAGTTTGTTGTACTCGTAGTAGACCTACAGTCGAACGTGTTAGATCGAAATAGTGCATATTACGTAAGTCGTTTATCAGCAGAAGATTCATTAGTGTGTAAAAAAAACTGTTGGTTTATGCGAACGCTATGGCGCGCAGATTTTTATTTATCTACAACATCCGAATTGATGCAACTTTCTTTTTGCTTTCACCCGTTAATATTAATGATAATATTATCATGTTCCATTAAACTCTTCGGTTGCCTTGAATTTAAATATGGCAATATAATGGTATTTATTTTGAAATATCGGAAAGAGGGCTGTTGTATGAAAATTTCTCATTTTCTTTGGAATTTCTTCTCTCTTATCTAACGTAGCTAATAAAATTAAATTCAACTTCGCAAAAAAAAGACGCCTTTTAAATAAAAATCCTTTACGGTAAAAAATTTCACGTTATCGTAATTGCTAATTAGATTTTTATGGAAATGGGGGCTACGTCGAGGAAAAAATTCATGGAAACGTTATCCTCGCGCACACTTCAAAGCAAAACTTTTGCTTTAAGAAACTCGACGATATTAATGGATTAGCAAGATTAGAGAGGCTTGATTCGATGAAATACTCGCTGTAAACTCTTCGCTTATTAGTTATTACGGTTAAAGCACTATAACCGCGCTTTTAATCCCAAGTGTATTCGATATTTTTGCCTCCCTAATGATGGATAGTTATTGAGGTATGCCGTAGAATCAGCCGGAGCTACATTGAAAAGTATAGAAGAAACGAGGTACCGCGAAAAGAAGAAAAAATGAAAATCGTTTAGAAATTTCTGGTTTTTTAACGATGGTTTTTTTCTTAAGTGTAATATTATACGGTGGTGTAATTTTCTTTCGTAGGATTTGCCTTAATCGAGTACATAATAGTGTTAGAAATTCCAGTGATGAAAATTGATTGGCTCGTTGAAGTTCCTTTATAGGTCTGAGAATTACGTTGTTGTTCGAGCAGCGAAAACCATTTAGCTCGAATGTTTAAAATTTTTATTAAAAAATGTCTACCTAATTTCGTGTTGATAAAATTGCTCCAGCTTGATGTACACGTTCGCGGAGTTGATAACCTTATTAGGTTGTTTTTTTCTTTTATTTTTTTTAATAGCGAGGTGATTTATGGACTAAAAAATAATGGCAGAGATCGTTGTGGTATAGGTATTAGCTGAGATATACCTACCCACGTACGAGAGTGGTACTTTCCTTGGAATTGTAGTCGGACGCTCGATACCACTTCTGGGACAATACTGGCGGATATTACCTTGAGCTAGGAATGTCACTACTTAATGAATTTTTCGTTTTATTTTTTTTTTGGGAGTTAATTCTCACGTTTATGGGTGAAAAGTAGCTCGGTATTGCTATATTCTGGTGGTTTTTTTCGTCGCAATCGTGACACACCTAACGTGTGTTTTCGAATAAGTTCATGACGTCTTTTTATACACGGTCAATGGTCAAGTTTTATTGAGTTTTTTTTTGTTTTCTGTTTTATTATTACTATCGAATTGAGCCTTAATCCGTATAATTATACGTGTTTCGCCGGTGGCATATGTGGGTGAGAGTTGAAATTTTTAGGCTGTTTGGTGTGATATATTTACCAATGTTTTGAAATTAGATCGCTAAATCGGTCAAGAATTCGTTCTGTGTACGAAATAATACCTATGGAATTTGATGTGTTTTTTTTTTTCACTCGAAGTAATTTTTTATTAGAGCTTATTGTATCGTATTTTTTTTAGGGGGGGGGGGGGTGGATTTTTTAAAGGTTGAATATTTTCTAGAATTTTTGTATTGCCTTTGTGCTATTAATTTCTATGTTGTAATTGTAAGTAAATTGTGAAATGAGATACTTAAACGTCAACGAGTGTCAATTTAAGTGCGAAAGAGAGAGAGAAAAAAAAGAACGAAGCAAACTATTCATCCTAGGTATTCGTTCATTGTGTATATTTGCATATTAAAGCTTTTTCGTCGCTAGTTAAGTGGCATTTTTCTTTGATCCGTATAGCTTGTCCCTTCTGTGCTAATCGCGCATTAGTCTTACTTACGCGCGATATTTATCTAGATTATTTATACGAGATTTTCCACAAAGGGGTTTAAATGGAGATGTCTTCGAAATGAGCTATTCGCTTGCCTTATAATTAAAAAAAGTACGTTTCAGGGATCTTGCGGTATTTGGCTTTTGATACTGTCGAGTTCGGTGTATTCGTCGTGTTAATCTAAGGGTTTAAAGGGTTCTAAAATTGTCTGCGTAAATTTTCTAATGTAGTATTTTCTGTGTTTTTTGTGTTGCAGGTAAGCGATTTATTGCGTTTTGGAAGTTCAATTATTTATCAGCTCGTTATCTCCGAGGTACCTAGTTTTTGCCCGAGTAAGTGGGTAATTTTACATATAAATTTGAACGAGACGAGGTCATTGATCTTCGAACTGAATGTGAGTAAGAGTTATTGTAGTTATTTGGGAATTTTTTATTGAAGAACTTCAAAAATAGAGAAGAATCGTTTGAAAATCTTCAACATACTTTTGTTCAATTTTACGTACCTATGAAGGATTTTCAGCCAGAATCTTTTGAAAAGAGTGAATTTAAAAAATTCGGGGTTTTTAAAACCTAAGTAAAAATTACTTTTGGTGATACAAAAAGTTGAAAAAAAGCTCATTCGAAATTTCGATTTTTTAAAAATTATGTATACAACATTTCCAGTTCAGTCCTCGTAATTATTGGTAATTTTTTTCTAATTTTCAAAAAATCATTTTTTTTTTGAAAATATTTTTACTAAAAATTGGGGTATCTAATATAGAAACGCACTTTTGCTTTTGGCTAAAAAAAATCATGAAAAACGATTTCTCGCTTCATTTTATTTTTACTTATTTTATAGTCAATTTGAAAACAAATAGTAACATCCTAATTTAATATTTATATAAACATTGTTCTGAATTAGTAAATAATAAATATTCAGGGTGCCTTAATTTCTATTGAAAAAGAGGCAGCTACAGTACCATAATCGCCGAGGTCAACAATAATTTTCATCTCTGCATTGCTTATTCCCAATATAGGTAATTGAAGTAGTCGTGATACTTCAAAGCTCATAAATTATAATTTTTCATTAATTTTTTTTGAAAATATTTCAATTTTCTTGAAATTTTAAGTATAATGGCAATTCTACAAAATTAAAAAAAATCATCCAAAATAGTTTTTTTTTATCATTAAAAGATTTCTTGGCTTTATTTTCAGTTTATTGAATTTTTTATTTTATTTTAAGTGCCGTATACAAGAGCTAAGATAAGTGAATTGAATTTTGTAAAATTTGCGTCGGTCAAAATTTAGTTGGCAGCACTGCTATCTATGAAATTTTTCGGGGAAATTTTACCTAGATTTTTATTCGGAGACCAACAATCATTTGGCTCGATATTCAGGTGTTTGAGTGAGCAATTTGAATTTCGTAAAATTAAAAAAAAACTTAAGATTTATAATTTGCGACTTTTAAATCCCTTATTGAAGGGGGGGGGGGGGGTATTCAGTTTCAAGGACATTGAGTCGAAGAAGTGTAGAAACTCAAATCTCATATTTAGTTAGGTAACTTGGGTTCCAGGGAAAAGAAATTTTTTTTTTCAAAAGTGGCACCATTTTGAGAACTCCTGCTCAGCCGTCTCTTAAGCTGAGGTGCTAAAATTTTTTCTGTAAGGTCTCATACTCAAAATAAACTTTCTTACCAATTTTCATCGAAATCCGAAAAATAGGAGTTTCTCTAATCGCCAGTTCTTAAAATTTATCGCTTTTGTAACTCCTCTAATTTTTAGACTAGACCATATGAACAATTGAACACGTAAAGGTTTGTTTGTCTTTCCAGGCTCTGAAACTTGGCATTGGTTTTATTTGAAATAATTTATAAAATTTCCAAAAAATTAAATGAAATAATTTTCGAATATTGATGTATCGTAGTCCCTTCAATTATTAGAATAGACGATGGTGCAACTTTTTCGATAGGCCATGATTTGGCAGAAAATGACGTATGTAATTAAAATGGAACAGTTGTTCAAACTTTTGAAAAATACCGAAAACGCTACCGATGGTTTCATTGAGTAAATCAAATAAACCCATTCTAGTATAAAATTTCGTCTTGAAAATTCTTGAAAATTACCAAAACTTTGAATACTAAATTAAGTTGGGCAAAAGTTTCAGATTTTCAAATAGACCTTTATAATTTATTTCACCAAAAGTTATACTTTTGCGGGAGTGGCATAACATAAAAATTGAAATAAAGTTGAATTCGTTGTTCGATTTTTCCTATACTTCTCAATCTTCTAACTCAACATGTCTCATCACTTTTTAAATTTCTTTTGCTACCCTTCCTAAAAATTTTCAAATTTTTGCCTCTAAGCTTTCTCGAATCTTTTCTTTGAAATTCCTGGTGAACTAATTTTAACACAATGAATACTAATATACGTAAAACATTTTAGATCTATTCAAGTCTAAATTCAATTTTGATTAAAAAAACAAGCTCGCATAACGACTCCTTTCTCCCTCGATTCCAATTGTTCCAGTTGAATTTTTCGATTTACTTCGTGACTAGAAAGAAAGCAAAGAAATGAGGTTTAATTTTATACTTTTTAATTTCCAAAAAAAAGGCTACTCGGTTTATATTGGACGAAATGAAATGAAGTAAAAAATGAAACAAATTGTAATACTGTGAAAACAAATATTTATACAAAAGGTACTCCAGACAAAGGGAGAAGTTATTCGCGTAAATATGTAGGTAGGTAAAATTCAATCATTTTTATCTGTTTGGTAAATCGCAAAGCATTCGTTAATTCAAAAAGCTCGTTTTTTTGGTAAAATAATTGAAACGAAGCTCGATTCGCGATATAAATGGACGGTAATTTTACATTTTCCGAATATAAAACGAATTTCAAATTAAAGGGAGAAAAAAAAAGCCTCGGTAATTTTTCAACCGTTTATCGAATTTGATCAAAATACAAATGTAATGAAGTAAGAGACTCGAAACCATTTGAATTTGTCAATTAGAATTATATTTACGTCGATGCGCCTATGACGAACCGAGAAATTGAAAATTTTCGTACCAAAATGGATTGCAAAGTTTTCTGTTCGACCGGCGGCGTCGAGGTTGAAATTTTCACCATCTGTTCGACGAGATGCGATGAAATTTCAGCTAAATTTCACCGCCCAAGTTTTCTAAAAAAGTTGTTGAAAGATTTAACGAAAATTTTTCCAAACGTAATTACGTTTTTAATTAAAGTATAACCGCAAGCCATAGGCACTTGTATAAATTCCATTCGATTGAACGAAATGAAAAAAACACTCGATTTAAAATTTAACGCAGACGGGCTCGTTTCCGTTATACATTTTAAGTTCTACTCGAGCCCCCTTTGATTATCCGTCTTTTATACTGCATACGAGTTCGATTCGGAATGAAAAGCCGCAGATATTGCCATTTGCGGAAAGAAAATCAAAAAAATAAATTAGTGCTCATTATAAGCACCGCGTCGAGTTGAAAAATTCAATGGGCGAAAAGGATTGAAAAGATGAGACGCTAAGTTGTGCAAACAAAAAGCCGACAAAGCACGGAAGCTGATCACGAGGTTTTTTACGTTTGAAATGCGTGTCGAGTGGTTGCAAAAAAATATTCCCGGGCAGATTCTTATTTCGAGCATCGTTAATTATGAAGTTATAGTGTATTATTTTTTTTTTAGATTTACTGGGTTATTGTTTCGTCGTATCTATTTAATTATTGTTGCATATGGTTACTGAGAGCGAGTGTGTTTTACATTGTCTACTCGTGGAATATTCCTTGTGGAAGATGAATCTAAAAGAATTCCTCATTGAGAATTCGGTAAAATTGATATGAATCTTACGTATAAAAAACTCCTACGCTGATTTTGTAAAAAAAAAAACATAATAAATTACTGTAGGTAGGGTAGGCAGTTAGGCACATACACATCTTTCGCTGCTGTACCATCACACCTCTGTATCTAAAGTAAGCTGTGCGCGGAAGTTTCCGTTTCTTTTTTTTTCTTGTTCAAATTAAAAATAGATTTACATTTTATAATAGAGGGTTTATTTAAAACAATTTATCATCGGTTTTGAAGCGAAATTTCTAGTGGAAAAATTTCTCGAGGAACTGTATTCTTCGATACCTCTATACTTTGATAAATATACCAGCGTTGAATTTTTTTTGGTCATGGTTAATTTTTGTATTTTTTGAATTGAGAATAAAATTAGTTTTTAAATTATATTCATTTTTTTATTAATTTTTGTTCAATTTTAAAAAGGCCATAAATTTTTTTATCACGATGCCTCAAATAGAAAATGGTTAAAATCAAAAAGTAATATGATTGGAAAATTAATTTTATCCTCTTTCAAGAAGATCCCTTTAAAAAATCTCTAAATTTATGCTCTTGTCAAATAATGCAGAAAAATTGAAAGATGTGGGGCAGGAAAATTTTGTGTTCCTTTTGCTGTTGATCTATTTGCTACAGATACCAATTTCTTCTATAATTTTTTATTTAGATATACAAAAATTTGGAAAAAAATTTACGTAAAATAATTTTTAAAAACTGATAAACTTTCTATTAAAAAGGAAGTTTTGTCTTATCTGGTTTATTTTATCATATAGAAAAGAAATCATTTACGTAACCCCCTCCCCCCAACAAAATATACGAGTAAACGATGTAAAATACTCGTACAAATTTCGTTTATTTCCATACAAACCAACCGACAGGAAGTATGAAAAATCTCAACTTATATAGTACCTATCGGATCTTAATACTCCATGCCTATAAGTAAAATAAGAAGTGGATACCGAACTAGTCGTGATCTCGGCCTCAGCTTCGTGAATTAACCGATAACCAAGAATCGCATATTTAAAATTTAACAATCGGACTGTCTCATTATCGAAATAAAATATTGAAAGGTTAATTCAGCCGCGATGAGTTCATAAAATATTTCCTATTTAAACGCTCGTAGGTAATTTGGCTTATAAAAACTTTTTGTTTAGACTTTCTTCCTTTAATTATTGTAGATTTAGAATAGATAAATCGGCCGAGAAGCTTTGGTGTGCCTCAAATGTTTACCTTTATGTAATTTTGTTTGCGTTTTAGCACGATTCTCGCAGAAGTTACGTAAAACCGATGCTAAAATATTATTCGTTTTGCGTTTGGTTTGGAAAATTAACCGATACCGTAATCGGCGCTGATTTTGTGATAAAATTTCAAAGTAAACACGACCTTTCTACCTTTTGATTTTGCATTATTATTGTAGTTACAATTTTAATTTTTTCTGCGAAATAGATTTTTCAAATAATGGACACCAAAATTTTCAAAACTTGCGCCGAAGTCGATGAAATATGTTGTAGAATTTTTTCTGAAAATAATTTGAAACGAAATGTAAAAAATATTTAGGAAATTTTCTTAATATTCAAAAAAATAACTTTCCTAAAAAGTTGATCTAATATCAATAAAATGTGACCCGTCATGTGAAACCATACCTTAGGGTGAAGGGGGTCACAAATGAGATTTTGACATTTTCTGATATAAAAATGTACGAGGAATCGAATGGAGCAACCGCAGCTCAATCGGAGCAAAATTCGCCGAGTTATGACGCTTTCAAGTTGAGAAGTGCTTAAAACAACTTTCGAGAAAAAAGCTCTTAAAGTCTTTCATTACATTTTTTTCAATTTCTACGTCTTATGAAGGTATAGAAATGAAATTATGATGAAAAGTTGGTGGTCCTGGAGTAAAATTTCACGAGAAATTCAATGGTGCAAGCCTTGCGAAAGAGTCGAAAAAAATATGAAACTGTTCAAACTTCATTATTCAAAAAAATGACGAAAATGCTCGTACGAAGCAGTGAAACGACGAAAACAAGCAGATGAGGTGCTTAAAATGTTCTTCAGACATCAAAGAATACATTTCCGGCAAAAAAGTAATTTTTGATCATATAAACTTTTCGATCTATTTTGGCGTTTTTCTCGAAAACATTTTTTTTCAAGCTAAGGTATGGTTTCTCATGTCGCGTCACAAATGTGCTCTCTCATTTCGAATCAGTGAAAAATCACTGATAAACAGTCAGAATTGCAGCACAGGAAAAATCAGTGAAATTCACTGATTTTCAGTGATTTTTCACTGATGATTCAAAGAATTTCACAGATTTTGCAGTGAATTTCATAAATATCACTGAGTTTTCAGTGAATTTTCACTGATTTCCAGTGATTTTCTTTCACTGATTTGTTTTCAGTGAAAAAAATTTCACTGATTTTCTCCTGTGCTGCAATTCTGACTATTTCTCAGTGATTTTCGGTAATTTTCACTGATTTATAATTGAGAGAGTGCAGAATTATTTACTTTGAAATTTTTTTGATCTTGAAAATTGTGTGTTGAGTTTTTGTGAACATTGCTTTGTCATTTTTAATCAGTTGAAACTCACTGATAATAAGTGAAGTTGACTGAAAAATCTGCCAAATTTTTCGATTTTCATTGAATTGTGATATGGCTGATTTTTCAGAATACATAATAAATTTTCCGTGGATTTCACTGTTTAGTTTTTCAAAAAATTTACTTCCCATTATAACTTTTCAGCGAATTTCACTTCAATTTATTATGTTGAATACTATCTAGGTAAGGTACCTATTGGTTTTCATTTTTTGGAAATTTCACTGATTTATTTTTTCAGTGAATTTTCCTACCCATTATAATTTTTTTTAGTAAATGTGACTAATCTTCGTTTTCAATGAATTTCATCCATTTTTTTTACTCACTTTCACTGTTTTTAATTGTTTGGTGACTTTTTCTAATTTTTTAAAATGGATTCCACTCATTTTTATTTTCAACGAATTTCATTAATTTTCATTTTTAAATTAATTTTATCAATTTTTATTTTTCAAGAAACGTTACTGGTTTTAAATTCTTTGAAAATTTTATTAATTTTGATTTTTCAGTGAATTTGAGTGTTTTTCATCTTTAAAGAATTTCACTTATTTTTATTTTTATTTGAATGACTGTTCAAGTATGTATTTTCTTTTTTGGCGAATTTTACTGAATTACATTTTTTAGTAAATTTCATTCATTTCAACTAAGTAATTTTAATTTTTTAATCATTTCAAGCGGTTTTCATTTTTCAGCGAATTCACTGATTTTCATTTCGTAGTGAATTTTACTCAATTTTAATTTTTCAATTAATTTCATTGGATTTTCTGTGATTTTTTCGGTGAAAATTGTCTCACTAATTCCTTTCTGTGTTAAAATTCTATAATCAGTAAATTTCACTGATATCTGACTGAAGACGCCCAAGAAATGAACAGATTGTGCTTAAAATTACGAAAGAATCGTCAAAATGCTGTGAAAATGATTTAAGAACCCAAATAAAGTTAGTTTTTCAATTTAAAATCAGTAAACCAAGCGAGTTTTGAAATAATTTTTTTTTAAATTTCAGTTTTTATTTTAATGTTTTAAATCGTGTATAAAATATTTTAACATTGTTTCCAATTTTTTGAAAAAATTTACGAAGATTCAAATGATACTCTTTTTCTAATTCCATTCTTTGAAAACTCGTACATATCTTGACTGTATTTTTAATAATTTTTGTGACATTTCAGTTTCACCTATTTTTATAAAATTCTGAACCAGTTTCACATTTTTAAATATTCTCTGAACCATTGTAGGTATAGTTCTCGGTATCCACTCAAATGACGCATGATTAAATTGATTAGGTACCATTCTCCTCCCCATTTCTTTAAAAAAAATATATACGATTTTTATCCTATCTACCTTTGTTTATTTCCAGACGTCCTCGATTGTAAATAAGTAAATAACTAATCTATTCAAGAATTATCCATTTTTCATTCGTATCTTTATTTTATAGTTATTCGATGTTAAATTAGAATCCCCAAAACAAACGTAGTAACTCGAGAATATTTATAATTCTCAATCGAAAATTTCATTTTATACTAAGAAAATATCCATTTCGATAGCTAAATTACGTGCACGCTAAAGGCCAAAACGCAAGGCGACTCGATATAAAATTTATTTCATTCGTTCATTCAACAAACATAACTTACTATCGCGACTTTATAAATTTATTCCTTATAAATTCTTTTAGTAAACAAGACAATGGCCTTGAAATGCTGAACATCTTCCAGTGCAAATACGTATCGTGATACGAGTAGGGTTCGCAGACAATCCCCAAGTCAGTGACCGTTTCTGGACGTACAACGATTCCGGTTTACGTACTACTGAATGTTGTCCTCATATGTAGTATGTGTAGTGTACGTTATTTGAAGAATCACACCATACCGGAGTTCAAATGGCAAAAAAATATGGTAATTATTTGGCAAATCTGCACGGAAAGAAAAGATATTTGGCTCAAAAATGTTAGGTGAATAGACGACCATTCTTTCTTTGGAATAAGTTTTGCTATCGGAATGAGTCATTGAATTTATAATTATTTCACCGCAGCAGCGATTTTGGTGGATAACTGTTTGTGGTTGTTTTCGTATTTTTTTTCAGTTTTTTTTTGAAATCATTAGTGCACTTCCACATACAAGGCAACTTGGCGAGTTGCGGCAACTATCTAGTCATTTCTCTAGATTGTTGCCATAACACACCAATCACATTGACTCAAGTTGCAGCAACTCGCGAAGTTGCCTTGTATGTAGAAGTGCACTTATGCGAATATTTCGGTTTTGTTAAATTTTTATTCGAAAGGTGAAAGACCTAATTTCTCGCATTTTTTTGGAAAAATAATAATTTTTTCAAAACGTTGTATAAGTATTCTTTTATTATACGTTTTCTTTCTTGGTGAAATTGAAATAAATAAAAAAGCTTTTTTCCCGTATAAGGTATTAAATTCCAACCAAAGTTGAAGGCAAAATATCTCGAGAAAATATTTTTCTAATTTTTTCCCAAAAAGAAATATTACCTGCGTTTATATAAATCTATTTAAAATATTTGAAATTTTTTTCTTAGGCTTCGTATTGTATAATTTTTTTAAATAAATGCCATTTCACCACCGTAGCTGGAGTGTTTTTTACTTTAGGGAAGAATTTCCCGATGTATATAAATTCGGCCAAAAGCGCAGAAAGAATATAATCTTTAGAAGAATAAATAGGATTGAGTATAAATACGCATATTATAGATTTTTTAAAATGTGTTCAACTTCGGTGTATTCTTCGAAAGGTGCCGCTGGTAATTTATGGGCTCATTATGGAATTCATATCGTGGTTCAGATATAAGCATACGTATTTTCGTTTGATATTTTTCTACTCACAAGAGAGGTATCCCAATCGGCAGTAAAATTTGGGGTCGAAACAAAAATAAATCGAAAGTATATCATAAAAGAACCCAATATCCAGAATTTCAGATTTCTCGAATTTTGACGAATTTATGAAATTTCAAAGTCACCCCATCGCCCTGCAAAAATGAGGATTTGATTTCATCAATGAAAAAAGCTTAAATTTGGTAGGTATATATCTTATATTCGACTTTTCGAATAGATTGGAAGCGATTTCAAGACAATTTAGAGGCTCCAGAAAATTTTGGAATTTCCCAGCATTAAAGAAAACTCCGACAAAATTGTCCATTATGGACTTTAGCACTTAAAAACTCTTACCCATATTGGTGATCTATTTGATTGATTAAAGCCCAATTTTTCAAAATTCGTACCTACCGAGTCAAATCCATATTTTTCTTCAGCAAAATTTTTTGGAAAAGTAGAAAAATGCAACTGCGGCGTACGTATCGAACTAAAAAGGTGGGAGTTGTTAGATACCCTATTTTTGACCTCCCAGTTCGATTGGAAGCCGTTTCGAAACGTATTTGAGCCTCCAGAAAAATTTGGGAATTTTAAGCACGGAAGAAATGACCATAAAAATGGTCCATATGAACTTGAGCACCTATAATCGCGGATTACCCATATTTATGACCTATTTGATCAATTGAAGCACGATTTTCTAAAATTCATAACTCCCGAGTTGAATCCATACTTTTTGGGTAGAAAATGTTTCTGGAAAAAATTGAATAATACGTCCACTGCCACTGCGTACGAATTGAAGTAAAAAGCTGAAAGTTTGTAAATACTCTAATTTCAACTTCCCGAATCAGTTGGAGTTTTAAACAATTTCAGTGTAAAATATCCGAAGTACAAATCACTGCCAATTTTTTTTTCATTTCTGGAAATGTCCAGAAATTTTTGGAAGCTCCAAAACGTCTTGAAACGACTTCCAGTCGATTCGGGAGGTAGAAAATCGGGTATCTATCAACTTCCAGCTTTTTACTTCGATGCTTACGTCGCGTCGTAGTTTTATTTTTAAATTTTTTCCAAAAATTTTTGATGGAGAAGTATCTGGATTTGTCCCAGCAGTTACGAATTTCGAAAAATTGTGCTTTAACCGATCAAGTAGGTCACCAATATGGATAATCTGAGTTTTAGGTGCTAAAGTTCATATCGACCATTTTGATGCTCTTTCATTTATAAACCAATGAAAATGATCGAAAATCACTGGAAACCAGTCAGAATTTCAACACAGTAATAAATCAGTGAAAAAATTCACTGAAAGCAAACAGTGAAAAAAACTGCTGGAAAATCAGTGAAACTTCGCTAAAAAGTCAGTAAAATCCCTGAAATTTGCAGAAAAATCAGTAAAATTCGTTGAAAAATCAACGAAAATCCGCTGAAAATCGAAGAATTTTGCTAATTTTTCTTGTGCTGCAATTCTGACTACTTATCAGTGACTTCATTGGTTCAAAATGAGAGAGTGGACTTTTTTTCAACACTGAAAAATTCCAAAATTTTCTGGAGGCTCCAAAACGTCTCGAAACCGCTTCCAATCGATTCGAGAGGTCAAAAATAAGGTATATGCCAAATTTTGACTTTTTTCGTTGATTAAATAAAACTTTTATTTTTGCAGGGCGATGGAGTGATTTTGATATTTTAAAAATTCACCAAAATTCGAGAAATGATTTTAGCACCTAAAATTTTGGATATGAGATTCTTTTATGATGCAATTTTGATTTATTTTTGTTTCGGTCCAAAATTCTACTCTCCCTCGGAAAACTTCCCTTGTCAGACTTCTTTCATTTTGTGAAAAGCTCAGTGAAAATTTTTTCCAAGATTCAATTCGTTTAGATGAAAAAAAATCGTGTCTTTTTTAACTTCTGATTTTGTTCATATAGTTGAGTGTATCGTAACGTTACTCGCGGAGGTTTTTTTTAGTTTCGTCGAGTTAATGAAACCACCGTTATATGAAGAAGGCTAATAATACGACACAATGTAGAAAAAAGAGTTGAAAAGACGACGTTGAAAAAGTATTCTCTTATTGTTTTTTTCCCAAAAAGGGAAAATATATAAAGTACTCTAAAGTTGAATTTTAGTACCGCTCGTTAATTAATTATGGAATGATTATAAAACTAAAAACACAGCCTATCTGGGCTCGACGTTGTGTATGAATCTAGTATGAGAACTAGGCGAGTTGAACAGATTCGCAAGTTAGTTTCCGTGTTCCGGTATAAATGTTATATCAATTAAGCAGTAATATCGAGCGATTTGCTCGATATTATGTTCACGGTATTATGAATTATTCTCTGTTGTAACAATCAGCCGAGGGCGGTTTATTTAAAATTCTACGTTTCAATTAGAAAACGAAAGATAGGAAGATAGGTATTCTGCTTCGCCTTTTTTTTTTCTTTATGGTATAACAAATAAGATCAAGGAGTTATGCGGCACATATTTTGCGAGCTATATCAACTCTACCTGTCAGAATTGTCAACGATATAATGGCTCTGTTATAACGACTCGTAGGTAAATGATTTACGATAAAATTTACATGATTTCGTAATTTTCTCATTTTTTCATTTTTGTTTTGTTAAATTTATTCGCAAAATTTTACCTAACAATTGGACTTGGCCGGATCATTTTGATGTTGTAAGCCAGATTGGTGTACGAATGTACGTGATTGAATTTAATTCGTCTGATGTATAATTAATGCCCACGTATTTTCCAACACATATGCTCGCTGTTATTGCAATAAGACGTGACTTTAACAACAAATTATTGGATTGTTGTATTGATTCACGAAGCCGAGGACAGTTCATATGGCGAACGAGAGAGAATTGCGTAGACGCACTCGTACCCACTTCGCAGTCTCATGAGGCGTATCTTTTTTTCTCCATCAGTGATAAAAAGACCTAAACGTATGCACAAGATCAAACTCACGAAATTTTTGATACGATTTATACTTACATTGGTACAGCAAACAGCTTCGCCGTTGCTGTCGAATTGAAAATTATTCATTGGTATGTATATCGAAATGTGCATTCGTACCTTTCATTTCAAGGATAAATAAAGGAGGATTTAATTTTTGAAATTTCCAGTCTAAATTTTGTAACTCGCCGTGTACTTATACCTGGGTACATATTGATTTCTTAAGGCGTTCTTTTGTTTTGTAGGTGCTCTCTATAAGGTATTACCGTGACCGTCAAAAGCAAAACACGCGAAAGTAATTTTGCAATAGTTCGTTTACAAATTATGAAAACCCGTTACTCGAGTACTGTCGTGCTAGTAGTATTTTAGAATTTTAATTGTCTCTTCATCTATTTATAAATTATATTGCAATATTGGTCTTAAGGTATTGCTGAAGGCTTTCCTCGTTAAAAGTTCATATTGCACCGAATGTTCAATGTGTACCTATAGGTACTCTTTATTTATTCTATAAATAAGTCCTGACTGATGGCTGTAAACTTTTATTGGATGAAGGTATCAACGTGGTGTCAACAATTCTTTTTTTGCGTTTAATTGGATTATTATAGGAGAAGGATGGGGAGGAGGGATATTGAAAAATGGGAATATTATGGGTAATTCTGTTTAGAAAAATTACAAACCGAGATAGTACGTGTGAGAGATGTATTTTTGAAATCGATTCTATGGTTCTTAATTAGTTATGGTATGCTATAAAAATTTATTGAAAAATAAACGTACAATTTAGGTAGTATGTTTTCTACAGTTTAAGATAAATAGAAAAACATAGGACAAAAAATTAGAATTTTCGTCGCGCAAAAACTTTTTTTGGTTTTTTCAATTTGGTGAATTTTTTCATCCGAATGTCCCGAAAAATCAACGCGATATAAAAAATTATGGCTCGAAAAAATTTGGAAACAAAAGTTGTAAAATACCAAAACTATATTCCTTTTTATTTGTAGTCCAGTCAAATTAGGATTTCACTTGGAATAAATTAGGGGAAAAAATTTTTTTGAGCCAAAGTACTCAGGAAGGTATCCTAATCAACATACAAAAACCCGGACAAAATCGGCTCGGTGCATTTCCCCCCAGGTCCACATTTTTGCCCCCAAAATCAGTTTTTTGCATTTTTCTCGTTTCCTGTCACTTTTTTTGAATAATTAGCCCTATACAATTTTGAAGAGCGTAAAATTACACATAAAATTGATTCTACGAAAATTTTTGTACGAACCCCCCTACACGAGATACGTCCCTCCCCATTATACCTTTGATTTTTTATCGTATGAAATTGCTGTTTTAGCGATGTTATTTTGAACAAATGTAATAATAGGTATAATTTGTTGGATGACGTAGGTATATGATGCTAGGGGGGGGGGCAACTGTTTTTATTGTGAAGCATGCGGTTATCTACACCCCCCCCCCCCCCATCGGAAAAAGTCGCAAACTGCAAATTTTTCAAAAAAAGCGACTTTTATGAAAGAGTCATGAAAGCTGGTATGATGAGCAACAAATCAAAATAAAATTTTTGAGAACGAGAGCCACTCAAAATTTACCATAGGGGATACGAGGAGGGGTGGTCTTTTGAGGTTCCAGCCCCTGTATGTGGTAAGGTTGGGCAAAGTCGGCGTTCTTGGGGTCAATTTTGTATATTTCGAACTCCCTAAATAAGAATATGCCATTACTTACGAAATCCGGCGACTAGGAGTGTCCTAAATTTTGAATTAAAAGCCCCCTAATTACCAATTTTTATTTAAAAAAATACCCTAAAATCGCAGTCATTTGCCTCTACACTTTATGCAACGGGCATGAAAGGTCAGGAACGAATTTTCAATACGGTATTCGGATAGAAGAGGTCAACCCCAATCTATAGATTCCCATCCAAGGTTCACACGTTTTCGTAGAGAGGAGTAGGAGATGGGCATTTGTGAGAACGCCCAATCATAGTTGAGGAGATGGCTTGGTATCACTCAAATCTTTTAAAATTCTTCCGTCAGCAGTGCCAGTGCATTAGGCATAAGCCCAAAACCTACGATTTTGACGAAATTTCGAACACCCATTCTGGCCACATTCACTCACCTATGCCTATTTGTTGGTCAAGGCGTCGACTGGTCATATCAGCACATTTTATATGATTCACAATCGTTTATACAACCAACGCACAGAGACCAAAATATTTTTTTTAAAAACGTATACTTAAAACTAAAAATTGTCGAAATTGAGAATATGGCAGTACTCCTACTGCTCTCCATGAAAACGTGAGAACCTTGGACGAGAGTCTATAAATTGGGGTTGACTTCTACTATTCGAATACCGTATTGAAAATTCGTTCCTGACCTTTCATGCCCGTTGCGTAAAGTGTAGGGGCAAATGACTGCGATTTTAGGGTATTTTTTAAAATAAAAATTGGTAATTAGGGGGCTTTTAATTCGAAATTTAGGACACTCCTAGTCGCCGGATTTCGTAAGTAATGGCATATTCTTGTTTAGGGAGTTTGAGATATACAAAAGTGACCCCAAGAACGCCGACTTTGCCCAACCTTACCACATACAGGGGCTGGAGCCTCAAAAGACCACCCCTCCTCGTATCCCCTATGGTAAATTTTGAGTGGCTCTCGTTCTCAAAAATTTTATTTTGATTTGTTGCTCATCATACCAGCTTTCATGATTCTTTCATAAAAGTCGCTTTTTTGAAAAATTTGCAGTTTGCGACTGTTTCCGATACCGGGGGGGGGGGGGATAGATAACCGCATGCTTCACAATAAAAACAGTTGCCCCCCTAGCATCATATACCTACGTCATCCAACAAATTATACCTATTATTACATTTGTTCAAAATAACATCGCTAAAACAGCAGTTTCATACGATAAGAAATCAAAGGTATAATGGGGAGGGACGTATCTCGTGTAGGGGGGTTCGTACCAAAATTTTCGTAGAATCAATTTTATGTGTAATTTTACGCTCTTCAAAATTGTATAGAGCTAATTATTCAAAAAAAGTGACAGGAAACGAGAAAAATGCAAAAAACTGATTTTGGGGGCAAAAATGTGGACCTGGGGGGAAATGCACCGAGCCGATTTTGTCCGGGTTTTTGTATGTTGATTAGGATACCTTCCTGAGTACTTTGGCTCAAAAAAATTTTTTCCCCTAATTTATTCCAAGTTCGGCCCTCATATGAGCTAATTTGACTGGACTATTGACAGTTTTTTTCTATCTCATATGAAGGAACGGAAGAGGTTATTTACTTAAAAAGAGTCAAACTACCCTGAGGAATGGTTCCTTATTTCTACTGTCAGGCAAAAAAATCGTCTAGAATAAAAAATTATTGATTTTTAATACACCACAATTTTTGTTTAAAACTTTTTTTTTTCATATTTTCAACTTAAATGATTTTTTCAACTAGGTGTCTCAAAAAAATTAATGATTTAATAATTATGAAATTTATAGAGCATTAAATATCTATTAAGTTAGGTATAGGAAAAAAAGCAAATTCCCAGCTGTTCAAGTGGATTTTTCGATTTGTTCGTGGTTAATTTTTAAAATAAGTATGATGAAAATACGTTCTTTTCAAAATAATTTAAGTTACTAAAAACTTGGTTCCCAACTCATATCCACCCTCATGATTAATATTTTGTTTTTTTGCAGTTGATTTGGAACCTCTTGTTACAAACTATCTAACACAAGTAGTGAAAATAGTGATTTTAAAAATGGGTTGTGAAAGTAGTGAAAAAGTAGTGAATTTGTTCAAAATTTTAACAAAAGTAATGAAAAAATTAGAAAGAATACATACAAAGTTAGGTACGTTTTATTATTCAAAAAATTACAAAAATCGTTTTTTCATTAAATTTTTTATTTTTTACTTTGACGAAATTTCAACTTGTTACGAAAAAAATTCCGCCCTTGCATCGGTCAGGTTCAATGAACTAACATATCTCAGCAGAATTGTTTGCGTTTTTCGAGACTTACTCGTTGATTTTCCAATTGCAAGGTCTTTTTCGGAATTATTTAACTTGAAGGACTGGTTTCATTTTGTTTGGTGGAGGGGGGAGAGGGAGAGAGAGAGAGCGAAAAGGGCAGTGTATTGCGAATTGAAAATTTAGTTGACAGTAGACACCTTATACATTATTTTGTTTCATTAAAAAAAATTGTTTATAATTTTACTTTAAAATAAATTTCTTTTTAAATTTTTGAAAATTGTTTTGTAATAAATTCTAGTTTTAAAGTTTTGCGCGCTCGCGTGTTTGCGCATGTGGGGGGGGGGGGGGGGTCCGAAAATGTTCAGAATTCAAGTTGAGTCATATTTGTGAGTTGGCGAATAAGTTTTTCAAAATTTTGCTAAAATTGAAAAAGTAGTGATTTTTGAAAAGAAAAGTTCGTTTGTAGATATTATATCCAGTTTTTTTAATTTAAAAAAATTTATTTAAATACTTTTAAATTTAATTCAGAACGGAGGAAAATTAAATTTGGCCGCTAAAAGTTTGGCATCTGTGTACTTTTGAGTAGTTTAATCAAATCAAATTATCCTCAATTCAGCTTATTCTAGGAAGAGAGTTAGCAAGTAATTTTTTGTTACTACATATTAAAAAACGTAAAAAATTGTCAAATCGAGATGAATTTTGATATTTTTGATGAATGCGAGGAAAATTAAACTTCTACCACTTATAAATCCCCTTTCCAGTATAAAACAGATTTTCTTCAGATTACTTGAATGCCCACTTCGGCAGCTAAAAATTTAGCATCTGTGTATTTTTGACCTTTCTAATCGAGTACTTAATCCATAATTTAAACAAATTCCAACCAAAGAAATCATCTGTTTATAATTTTTTTACTGGGTTTAAAAACGCAAAATTTTAAGAATCATTGATTCAGGACAAAGTTAGTTAGCGTTAGCCAGAATCATGGAAAAATTCTTATTAGGGGAGTAGGTGTGCTCATGATAAAAATTTCATTTTTTTAAGCTAGGTACCTACTACCTACTTATTTCGAAAACAACGCATTTTCAAAAGTTTTGTATTTTCTCTGGATAGTGCATGTTGAATTTTCGAAAATTTGTCAAAAATTTAAAAATTATCCCGAGAAGCTGAAATTTCCCCGTATTTATGTTTTTACAATCCCCCTTAAAAATTGAAGTTTCTATGAGATTTCAATCAGATGATTCGCAATGGTTTCTTTGTGAATGAAATGTTACAGATTTTGATATAGGTAGGGTAGGTAATTACTAATTGGGTATTAATAATCACAATTTATTAAGTATAACTTGAAATTTCACCATTTTTCTGAATTTCCATTAAGTTATTTCGTTATTAAATACTCTTCATCGTTATTATGGTTTTTCATTAAAATGAGTACCATTTTGAGATATTTTTCAAAAATTCATTTCTCATTGGAACGTTAGATTTTGATTACCTCCACATTCCAATCATTTTAGTTTTAAAACTGATAATTTTGGGTGTTTTTAACAATCTACCTCCGCAATATTTTTGCGAAATTTTCATAAAAATTCAACAATTTTTCTATCAATATTTTAAACCATATTAACGATTTACAAATCCGTTTTGAAAACTCTGTAGGCACCTCTGCTCGAGTACTCCATTTAGTACGAGATGAACGTGATGTAAATCACAAAACGAAATTTCCCCCTTATTTTATTCAATTTACGTTATCATGTTTTTGAAAAATTCACGTAAATTGGGCTGCGTAGCTGCAGCCCTCGCAGCCATGAAAAGAAATAATCGACGGCTCACCACCGAAAAAAAATTACAAAGGTACGTGTGATGTATTTCTATACTGAAAAATTCGCCTAAACCGAGATAAAAGCATTGAAATTTGGAACCATTGGATGGGAAAAAATTTCACATTTCACGTAAACTTCGATCTTACGCCATAAACCGCCGATAACCTTTTACCGAACATCTCATCGGTTGGGAATCCATTTAAAATGCCAGACACCAGTATCGTTTAAATTTTAATAAAGGCGTACAAAATAGCATGTCCGTGAACCAATAAAGTGACGTTATTAGCGCCGAGACCGCCTGATGACATTATCATTAACGCTATAGCATTTACGGTTTGAAATTTTATCACATCGAATGTAAAATAGCGTTAGAAGGGAACGCGCTAATCACGGAAAAGCTAACGCCGCCGATGTCTAGTCTACACCAGCACACATTTCAACAAGAAATACGAGCTTCGGTTACTAGTTTATTGACATTTATTTAAACGAAAGCATGGTAAGAGCAGAATACCATACGGCTATATAGTATACAATATACATATACCATTCCATTGTTGGATATACCACGTATGTGCGAGTATTGAAAAGAAAACCTTGCTTCGATATCTTTCTGTTTTTAACATTGAACTTTTTTTTCTTGATTATTTTGGCATTTACGACTTCATCGAAAAATTCACGCATGCTTCACGCTTCGTCGATTCTCCAACACTTTCCAACTTTTATGTATAAAAGACTTCAATTCGCTATGATGGTTTTAGTACGAGGAAAAAAATTGGCGAGGTTTTTTTTTCCGGTCATCGACAATATAACGCCTCGTATCGATGAAACAATGTAAGCAATATGACTCAATTGAATTATAACATGCAATGTCGCTAGGTTAAAGAACACGTGTGTACAGTTTACACGCAGCCTCTTTAAGAAGTAAGAATATATAGTGTACTTCCCTTAATAATAGCAATATTGATGGATCAATCAAGCCGACAATTAGCTGCAATACCGCATCTAAAAGCATTGTTGCTTTTTATGAGATCGTCTCCTTTGCTTTGATATATCGATACCGATACGGTATTACTTTATTAACCTAGATCGTATAATGTACGGTGTTTTATAGCTTGGAAATGTATAGTAGGTATATTTGATGAGTCATCGCTGGTAGCTCTCAATAAAATTATTCATTGATTGAAGACAGCGATGCAATTTTAACAGTTTTAGATTCCTCATGGCAGGGGCTTTGAGATTTTTTTAATCTTGTATACAGGTGGTGCTCCAGAAATTACAAAACGTGTTTTTTCTCTAGACATTTAACTTGTAGAAAGGAGAAGAACGACTCGACCGACAGTGTTTATTATTTTGAAATCCGATGTTTCAATAAATACTAATAATGATGAAAATCTCAAAATTTTGTGTTTCAATAAAAAATTACAAATAATTATAAAAGAGTCGTTCTAACTCAAAATTTAATGAAAAATTTGGTCTTCGCTAGGAGTGGTCATCTCGCCTATTTTTTGAAAATGGTGAGAGAAGGGAAACAGTAAAACAAAAGTTGTTCCTAGAACTCGAAACGACCTGGCAAACATTTCATCCTTTTAAATACATCCTTACCCCTCCCCACTCTCGATCTTAAAATCTACCCATGTTCAGAAAAGTTTGAAAATTTGAAAAAAATTGATTTTTTTTTGAAAAAAGTCGTAGTATGAATGACTGTTTTTAACCTGAAAATACCACTGAATCCATATTTTAGGGGTCCTCAATGAATATTGCTTTTCCATGTTTTTTTTTTTTTTTAGATTATTACTAATTTGGTAAAAAAAAAAATTGAGAAAATTGCTCCTGAAAGGATGTTGATATGAATATCTTGGTTGAAAAAATGACATAATGAAGGGTTCATGGAAATCACCGGTTGAGGCCTAAAACCAGGGCTAGTGGAGCACACTATGGTCTAAGGGAACAGAACAGAACAGAACAGTGTGAACAAATAAAAAAACTAAAATTTCTGTTTTTGCTGAGCAATATATAGAAAAGAATAAAATGATGCTCTGAACAAATAAACAAGAACAGAACAGACCTTTAAAAATAGGACAGAATCATTGTTTTGTTCGTGATTTTCTTTTTTCCTTCCAACATTGTAATATCATAATTTCTCATTTTTATGTTTTATGATGGCATTGATATCTTGAATAGATTATCGATGGATTTCATGGTTTACCTTAACTGAATTTTTGGCAAATTTTGACAAATTAAAAAACTCGGTTTTTTTTCACTAAAAATGTGGGGGTTTTTTGCTAAATTTGATCAAATTTAGGTTCTTGAGTTCTTACCAATATCAACCTTCCAAACTCAAATTCGACCATTTCCAGTCATTATGGATAGGTAGGTATAGTCATCAACATCATTTCGAAAAAAATTGTCAAAACAATTTTTCAATTTATTTCTGAATGCTTTCCGTGTCTATTAACATGGAAAATGTGAAAAAATTGACATCTAGAGAATTTTTAAATAATGAGGTAAAGATGAAAAATGTTCAAATCATTCGTTTTCCCAAGACCATCTTCAAAAAAATTTACGTCTGAACACAGTTGAATTTTAAAACCACGTGGGGAGGGTCAAAAGTGGAATCAAGGGGGTGAAATTTTCACTTGGTCGTTTTGAAATTTAGACAGAGTTTTTACTAATTTTCTCTTATAAAACAATATTTCCTAGTTCATCTCACAATTTTTCTCTCTTTTGACACTCCTAAAAAATCCATGAGAAAATTTGTAGGTAGGATTTTTTTGGCAGTCGCCATCACTGAAACATTGTATGAATTGTCACAAAAAATGTTTACCTATCCTGTAATTAAATATATGTACCTATTTAAAAAGAAAAAATTTTAAATTTCTTAAATAGGTATGTGAGCATAAAATTTTCTAAAATGTGAATTTTTTATATCAATTTTTTGAAAAATGTAAAAAAAAATTAAAATGTCAGTAAATATTGTGTTAAGTAGGTTAAAATATCACAAAAAATTGCTTGAAGTAAGTAGATACTACTTATTTTTAAAATGGCTAAAAATGCAAAAAAATTCTTGGTGACGTAAAAAAATTTTCAAACCGTAAAAAATTGTTTGAAAAATTTTTAAGATCACGAAAAAAAATTACAAATCAATTTTTGTTACATTCTGAACAATCTTGACTTGGAATTTTCATCTTGAAAAGTGTCTCGTAATTTTGCCTATATTTAAAAAAAAATGTAGGTTTAATTTTACCTGAAAAATATACGGTCATTATCATTATTTTCCTATGATTTATGTAAATGAATACTTAGGTATCATGTTTGAACTTTCGGATACTTTTCCCAAAATGACTTCCTGATTTTCGGGTCCTTGATGAAATGCCATCTTCTCCAGTATAAAAATACCTACATCTATAAATACCATCCCATATTTGTATTTTTATTCGTCTCTTCTCTACAATTTTCGATAAGTTATTTCATACGTGGTTAAATTGAATTCCACTTTACGTAAATTATTCAAAAGTCGCCGACATATCTATCTACCATCACAAACACGGCGCGCATCTTTTAGCATATCATTATCACCGGTAATGTATTCCACGTTGCATAAACAATGCTGAAAAATTAAGCAACTCGTCCAACTGCAGAAGATTCTCCTGACTCTAGCAAGATGACAGTACCTAACACCTTTAAGCTAAAATGGTAAAAAGTGAGCGTAATTGAAGCGTGAAAAAATGATAGGTGTTATGTACGATTATGGCCCGGTGACCAGTTTCTGTTCTATGGAATGATTTCATCAAAACGATTTAAAACTTTTTAGCTACTTAAACTTCCCAAATAACGTAGCGGTACATTGAGATATATACCTTGTAATCTTACTGTTATTAAATCGAATCGGTATTTTTCGTAATGTCATCGTGTAATAATAGGTGCACTTCACTATTGACCTAGTTTTCAATTCCTGTGTGTCATTATTCGTAGCATTGATTTTGATTCAGCGTAGAAATGCATTTCTATTTAATACCGATTAAATATTAAATAATAATATATTATTTTAGAGGTTCGCGATTTGTAAATCGTAAATTGATAAACGAATAATAAAAATTATATCAAAATAGGTCGAAAATCATGTCAAAGGAAACATGATCGTTTCGCGAAGAAATTCCTAATAGTGTTGGAAGATTATGTTATTTTGTGGTGCATTGACCAGCACGACGTTCAAGGATTCATGGCTGACCAATGATAGATCGTTCACATTGATACGGCAATGATTCGTGTTACAGGAGATGTTATCTATTGTTTTAATGGTTATTAAAATAAGATAACTTATCATCTAATTGCACCTAACGTACACAGAAATTGGGTCAAAATTAACGAAAAAAAAGTAATTGAAAAAGAATAGGTACCTAGTGGTTTTTTAATTATGTACTTTTCCAAGTGTTTCGATCGCGAATTTACCTACTAATTTTGTAACCTTGGTTGAAATGTTGGAAATTATAATTTTTAGAGGTATTCGCACTTTCGGATTGAATCAGTTCGGGCGTATTTATTCGATGAAAATTTTATGAAAAAGCACTATGTATTTTGATTTTATTTGCCATTTTAAACTATAATTTTAATTATCATCGCTCCGATATCGTGAAATGCTCGGTATAGAATGCATCTCTGAACAAGATGTGAAGTGCTCTTGGAAAATAACAAATACACGACGACGTATCTTCAGTTGTCGCTTTTACATTGTAACATAAAGCTTACCAGTCGAAGAGGCTTTTTTATGATGAATTTATTACACACGAGTAGATTCAATATGTATTCTGCGAAATTACAACGAGGATTTCGATGATTAGTGTTTTTTTTAATATCATAATATTGGTATATATATATACCTACATTGAGATGGAACGAAAAAAACCTAATCTTATATTTTGACGAAAATTAATGTAGTAAGGTCATTTGGGGTAATTGTAAACAAGTTGTGCTGTAAATACTAAATGCATCTAGCGAGCTGGAGTTGCCAAAAATAAAAATTTTGAATAATTGGTTTTACTATAATAAAGAACTTCGGGTTCTTGGTGACAGCTGAGATGAAAAATTTCGCGATGAAAAAAACATGATATCAAATTTTGGTTTTCACACGTACCTAATCTTCAAAATTCGAGAAAAAATATAAAAAAGTAAAAAAGTTGGTGTTTGATGCATTAATTTAGTTCTACGGACATTCAAAAATGATGAAATTCAATACTTATGATTTTTGAAGCTGAGAAATTAATTTTCTGCAGCATTCACAAATACCCATCAAATTTTTGAGGTGTGGGGTAATTGTAAACACGTGTTATTTAAATGGGATTCACAAATTTAAACACAAAATATATATTTTTTTGTTTTGATTTTTTTTTACAAGTTAGTTTTTCCAGGCGTTTAAATATTTAATCTGTATAATTTTTTTCCAAATTATGCAAAAAAAACCGAGGGATACGTTTTTATGGGGTACAATGTATGCATTTAGATTTACCCCATCATAGTAAGGTAAACGTTGTCCAATTGTAAACGAAGTCCATAATTTCGGCATGAATAATCGAATCGATGAAAACAAACCGCCATATTACTCCTCATACATTCATTGATACATGGTAAAAATTTCAATCACTTTGCTTTCTTACTTACAGAGTAAAGCGAGAATGAGTATCACAAAATCGGTTCAATTTTCCGAAAAATTTACAATTACCCCAATTGACCTTACTTAGTTTATTTTGAGTGAGGGACCTCTCGAAAAATTGTGAACCCCACGCCCTCCAAGCCCAAATAACAATGGAACTAGAGAACTGGTCATTTTTGAAAAAAAAATGAATTTTTTGCCATATCTGGGTAATGTTACCTGCTGAGAACCTTGGTCAACTTCCTAAAAAGTTGCGATTCGAGTTTCTACACTTTCCTGAGCTATTGATCTAAAAATTTGATATTACTTTTCGGCTTCTATCAGGAGGTTAAAAAGTTGCAGATTGCAAATTTGAGGAATTTTCAATTTTAACCGAATTCAAATTACTCCTTCAAACATCTGAAATTGGAGCCAAACATTTTTTTGCCCTCCTCGAATAATTTTTGATCACCACAGTAATGCCTGCATTTTGATTTACAAAATTTTTATAAAATTTCAGTCGACTGCACGGTTATAAAAATTTTTCAAAAAAATTAATTTTAAATTTATTCCAATACCAAAAAATGTTTTGGCTCACTTTTTGAGTAACTGATTAAACAAGGCATATTACAAAATTTACATGATTTTTGAAGAAAATTGGTCGACACGATAAACAATATACCAATAAAATACCTCATCTTGTTTCACGCTGCAGTCTATCCACGAATAATTTTGAAAAGATCTCCCGGAAAACCTCTTGGATTGTTTTCCAAAATTTGTGAGAGGAAATTTCTCCAAATTTGGTTGCCTTGGACCAATATTTATGGTTTCCAAATCACTTAAATCATTGGTTTTCATGTAAGCAAAGCACCTAATTATTTTCTTCATCAAAAAGTCCAGTTTAATAACTTAAAAAAACAGGAAATTCGTCATTATATTGATAGTTTATTCCTTAAAAATCAGGTGTTCGCGATTTTTCTTGTATGAAACATATACACGAAACTGATTGGGGGCGGGCTAATTCAAGATGGGGGGGCTAAAGCCCCCTATGCCCCCTCTATCTCCGCCTATGGCTGCCATGAAATTAAAAAAGAAAATCGTCGAGAACTATTTTCTGTGACCCAAAAAAATTTGGCTCGATTTAGATCGAGGTGTTTGAATCAGCAATTTGAGTGTGGTAAAAATTGAAAATTTCTCAAATTCACGATCTGCAACTTTTTAACCCCCTGATAGAAGGCGAAAAGTACCAATTTTTAAATCAATGGTTCAGGCAGGTGTAGCGACTCAAATCGGAACTCTTGAAGGGGATTTAGGTACCGAGGTTCTCAACAAAAGGCAGTAAAAATAAACATGTTTTTCGAAAATGACTCCACTTTTAGGCCTCCTAGCTCCGTCCTCCTTTGAGCTGGGGTATTCAAAAATTTTTAGGAGGTCCCTCACTCAAAATAAACTACCTCACCAATTTTCATCCAACTCCTCAAAAAGGGTTTTTCCGCTCCACCCTAATGCCACATCAAAGCTGCACGTCCATTTTCGTAGTGCGTAGGCGGTGTAATTTAATAGTTCAATATTGGTGGCTTAATTGAGAGTGGAAATTGTAATCGGAAAACAACTACTATTACGTTCTCAGGAGAATACTCGTAGTTGAATTTTGCTTCGGAATAACAACTACATAGGACAGTTGCCAACTTGTGTATGGAAATTATTATATAAATGCGACCTAAAGTAGAGAGGTACCTTGCCCCCTCTCCCCTTTTGCTTTATTTCGTATTTCAATGTACTCCGAAATTGTATTTGTTTAGATATTATATAGTTTATATATCTACGATTAATATAATTTTAATCTAACGTTTAGCTAAATTTACGTTTTACTTTGTTCGCATATTGATATAATGGCATGCCATATACTTCGTACGTATCTTCTTGATTTGCACGAAAGTGAAGCTTTTATAATAATATTCCGACGGAGAGATAATTTAATTCCACGCCCTGAACGAAACAATCAAATCATTGTTTGCGAATTACGTGCCTCGTATTTTAACTTTATTCTATTTCCATGCGCCTATATTCCATCTAATAATCTGTGCGTTTTACGATTATTATTATTATTATTATCGTATACAGAGGAACTAGGAAGAGAGATGTTTCGTGTAGGGTCCAGTTTTCTGATTTACATACCCAAACGAAAGAAATTCTTTCGTTTTTTTTGTTTTTGTTTTCTTTTGTACAAGAGTAATGTACCTGCGTAATGTTTTGTTTTAAATTCTTCGATACCTATTTATTTTTGAGAGTTAATTCGAAATTTGAGATAGAATTAAAATTTCAGCAATGAAAAATGGGGTATTTGCTTTAGGTACCTACCAGTACTTCTGAAAGTTGAATTATGTACCTATTAGTACAATAAAATGATAAATATTTAAGCTACGAGTAAAAAGTGAGATAGGTATACCTATACTGACGAAATAAAGGGTCGTTGGTAATTGATATCATAATTTCTATCAGCGATTTAATTTCATCTAGGGAATTTATTCGTGTTCTTTGGTGGCGATTTACCTCGTCTAAGTACTTACTTATAGTAACCCAACGAACGAGAAATATTCATCGAGAGAAGAAAGATAAGTATAAAAACTAATTATCATGTTTGCTCTAGCGCAGACATCCGCGGAGGTAAATTTTCGAGGGAATTTCAACCCTTTGATGCGGTTGCGTTTGTATATAAATACTTATGGAATGTTTTGGTATACGATACGCGATCCTTGGCAAAATACTCACTCTAGAGAACGAGATTAACGAAAATTACCCATATCGAATGACGAATTGTTCTATTACGGTGAACGAAATTAATCTAAAATCGTTGATATGTTATACAATTCGTACTCACGTAGGTAGTAGGTACTTACTACTTAGACTTAGGTACCAATATAGGTAAAATTAATAAGCGTTTCTAATGAATCGCGTTAATCTTCATTAAAGAAATGCGATCTTTGGTATTTTGTGAAAAACGTTGGATTTGAAGTGTTAGAGTTATCGAATATACACTGAATTGTTCTTCGAATTGTGTCCAGCGTTGATTCTTGTTTGATTTATTGTGGTTAAATCACCAGTCTGTTGGAAGTTAAATGGTTATAAAACGTGATACCTAATTAGGTATTCCTTGAAAATCGATAATTTAAAATGCATCATTCGAGTGGCTCTTGTTTTTTATAGGTAAGTACGTTTTTATTGAAAACAGGGAAAAAATCGTTGATCGGACTTTTAAGTGGGAAAATTACGTTAAATTATCTATGTCCAACTGAATATTTGATTTAATGGAATGGAATGGTCGTCGATTAATAGCCCAGGAGAAATTATTTTGGAAAAAGAAATACTTATTGCTTTAAAATTTTCCATTATTAAGACCAGTAAGAATCCGCTACCTCATACCTCTTGTTTTTTCTGCAAGAGGAACCATGGCCACCCCTCTTCTTTTACTGTATTGAAACCAAAATTTAATTTGTTTCAATTTTGTTGAATCTTTGGTACAGAATTATTTCAGAATTGAACTATTTTCAGCCCATTTTTAACTCTTTGCAATATCAGAAAGGAAACTGAGATTTTTTTGAATTAGGGTGATTTTAAAAATCAGCGGAAAAGTCAAATTTTTGAAATCATAAAAATCCTTGAAGAAAAGTTCATTTTTGTTCATACGATCAGACCCGGAGAGAGCGAGCTTGGAACCCCTTCAATCTTTTTAAAAATTAAAAATGATATTTTCAACACTCCTCCTCCTTACCTTTTTCAAAACTTTCGAAATAAGTCTTAACTTTTAACTGAAGTAATTTCAGAAAAAAATAATTCAATATTTTTTATATTTTTAATTTTTCGAATTAAATTATATTATTAAATATTATTTCTGAAGCAATAGTGGCGCGTTAGAATCGAAATTGGGGGGGGGGTGGGGTCAAAAGGGGCCGTGTGTTGCGTGTTGGACAACTTTTTTTGCTTTTTCGAAGTGGAACAGAGGAACTGATTTTTTCGCCTGCTAAACATGGGGAGGGGGTAAAAAGGGACCTTCTTCCGCACTTTCGTCTCAGATAGATCATAGAATTGTAATTTTGTTTATGGCCGAGCGAAGCTTTGAAAAAATTGAATTTTTAATTCCCTCAAAAGACATTTTTTCATGTTTTAATCCTTGGGGGGGCAAGCGAGGTCAGGATTTTTTTCGGGGGCCTCCTGTGTGTAGCAAATTTGGAAAATTTTTCAAATGGGAATTTTGTTGAATTACAACTAAAAAAGATTGCCAGATGGTTAAACTTCAATTTTTGTAACTAGTTGTTTCAACAATTCACGTATTTTTAAACAATTTTTTAATTTTCTTGGAAAATGTACCAAATTTTTTGAAAAATTACCAATTTTACCATATAACATTTTTGACTATGTTTTTTCAGTCGATGGATCTTTAGAATCCTTTTTCATGCAAAAGTTTTGTTTTGGAAAACACTGCAATTTGTATGATTTTAAAAGAGGGGGGAAAGGTGGTGACATAACAGGGTCAATCGTTTTGCAACTTTTTTCAAAAATTCAATAGGAGTAGCACAAAAGTTCTGTCTAGACCTCTAAGTGACATGGTAAAAATTTTTCTTCGTCTCGTTTCCACCTTTACCCTTCTCCATTAGGCCTTAAAATTTGTCTATGTTCAAAAAAGTGGAATTTTCCCCTGAATTTTCAATTCAACTCAAAAAAGTGAAAAATTATTTTCGAGTAAACTTTCCTAAGAATGGCCATAGTATACATTATTTTACCCATTGCCCATTGAAACCATTGCTGGCAATTTTTTTCCTCTACCTCTCAACCGGTACTGGAGGCTTGTGGAAATTGACATTGTTTGTATTATTTACTTTTAACAGAAATTAGAAAAAATGTTATCCAAAAAGCCATAATAATTATTATGTTCATTTGACCCCATAAATCTTAAAAATGTAGAAAATTATCTCAATCAGAATCTGACCATTTTGACAGATTACTCAGACAAAACGAAAATCTGATATTTTAAGAAAAATATATTTTTATAAAATTGAAAATCCTGAAATTATTTCAATTTTTTTCAAAATTACATAAAGTCCTCCCTTCCTCCTCCAGTTCAAAAACGTAATTCACGACGAAAAAATGATCGTTTTTCGTTGCTTCAAATTAATTATGTAATTTTGTTTTATTTCAATTTACAATAGTATTATGTAACGAAATAAAGCAAATTTACATTTTTATGAACATTAAAACCATAAAAAATATTGTATCTCTCGTTCTGTTGACAAGCTGGTTCTAGGGAAGGAAGGTTAGGATTTTTCGGACACCCGGTATAATTCGATATGATATGACCGAAATGTCGTGATGTCTGAACCTGATGCCTGAACACCGATCACTGGATAACTAGCACGAAAATTTTTAGATTCTAAAATGAAGAATTTTGAAAAAATAGGATTTCAAATCCTGCCCAACCCTGGAAAATGGTCGTTCTTCAACGTTTTTGGAGAAACTACCATTTTAGAATAGTAGAACGTGATCGTTTTTCGTCATTTTTGAAAAAACGACCAGAAACGGTTACATTTGATTTCCCTCTTGGTTTCATGATGAAATTATTAAATATAAGTAGTTACGTGTCGTTTTGATCTTCAATTTTTTTTTGTAATTTCGTAAAGCTGCATTTCTTTCAGTTCAAAACTCATGGAATGAATTTTCATGTTTCAAGGAACCTTTTTAAAAATAAAAACGAATATCAATGTTACAAAATTGCTAGTTCACAAAAATTCACCCCCAGAAAACCTTAAATGATTAAAACCAAAAAAGAAGCAAACATGAAAACCACAATTTTTCACACGACCACCTCAAATCATTTGCATTTCTGAAATCTCCAAAGGACAGAAGGCGATTAAGTTCCCTTGTAATAAAAACGTAGATAGGTAGCCAGGAAGTAGGTACACAGTAAAAGTAATAAACCAGCCGAAACGAAACGAAAAAAGCTCGCCTATTTGTGATTTCGTTAATGAAAGAAAAACGATACGGTGCTCCGGCTCGTTTTTCGCATTCTTCTCGTACAACGTTGCGTACTCCTTTTACACGTCAAAATGGTGAAAACTTTTATGGTGTACGATTTCGCCGAGTCCTTTTTTTCCCTACGCAAAACGTGATATCTCGGCCGAAACTTTTCGGATATTTTTTAAACTCGCGCGAAGTCTGGAGAATAAAAATCTCTTTTTATTGTCGAGTCCGGGGGTATGTTGTAAAATTATACCGAACGGAGAGGGCAGCGTGGAGAAGGAAAAAAATGAAAACTATCATAAAAAGAACTTTTAAAACTTACTTTTTGAATTTATGAAAAAGAGAGCGCAGGGATGGAAGAACTTTCGTACAGCACAGAACTTAGAATTAGTGAAAAACTACGATTATTTTCACCTTATAGTTTACTCAACCATTCCTCCTTGCAGCAAACAGCATTCGAGCAAAGGATCCGTTGAAATATACGGATCACGTCAGCTCTTCGAATTAAGCAAATTTCTCTTTTTACATGGTACCGAGAGAAGAAAAGCCAACAGAGTATGAACCCCTAGTAGTTGGAAAAGAGGGGGAGGGGGGGTAAAAAGTCGTGAAATTTTTTACCATAGCATAAAAGGATGAATGGATATAATCTAAACGTTGATGTGAAAAAAGACGCGTCATTAACCAATCGTAAATTACACGTCGTCGTTTTTCGATTTATATACCCGAGCATAATACGTCGCTGGGTAGACGAACGGAGACGTACGAGCATATTACGTTCGACGGTGGCATCAAAATGCGAGTCTTTTTAGGCGACGAATATGATAAAAATTGAACGCAGGTATTTTACGTAGGTACAGCTACGTACGAACGAAATTTATTCATCTTTTGAGGAGAAACTTTCTCGCCGAATATAATTAATGGATTTCGGATAAAAAGCCATCATTCGAAACGGTACCAGTATTCTCGCTTCGATATTTGCACGTTTTTCGTTTCCAACGTGGCTGGTGGCTCGGTACGACTCCCTCGGTCTACCCCCTTCGACGAAATCCGACAACGTAACGGGTAAAAAGGACGCAAATTGTAGAAAGTTAAATTAAGATAAAACTTTCGATATTTAATTGAACTTTCTTAATTGTATCTGGCGTTTTGTTCATTCGTAGTAACATTTTAATGCCACGTGAAATACTAAATCTTTCATTTCGAGACGAATACGCACCCAGGCAAGCTTTTTCAATTAATATCTCAATAGTCGCTGCGAAATGTTTCGGTCTTGCTGTTCGCGCCACTCTTCGCCCCGAATCGCAAACTTTCCGGCTCGGATGCGAGAAAATGCTTTAAAAATGTATCGATGACGTTGTAAACGTTGCGAATTCGGTTCACGTGAAATATTCCCATTAATTAAAACCGTCGTATGTCGACGGCGACGATATGTACGCACGTGTGGCGCCTACCTACGTGTACATGGCCGTCTCTAACCCTCGGGGCCCAGGGGCGACAACAATGTCGACCATATTTTTGGAAAGTGAAAAAAATTTCTCTAAGCTTCCGCTACACAAATCCCGCTCATCCGCGACGCGATGTGTTTTAATTACGACGTGGTATTCGGTGTTTGCGAAATTCCACGTGTTTTACCTACGTACTTCATCAAAACAGGCCGGCACCGCGTCAAAATTAACCCGGGTCAAATGTATTTTCAACTATTTCTAATTAATATTACAATTCCAAGCACGCAATTTCTCTTAACATAAATCTATCGTAAAATGTCGACGCTCGTTACATTCCAAAATTTCTGATCCGATTTAGCTGTTATTATGTTACATGATATTGGGTACATAATCTGTCCCCTCTTTGCCCCCACTCAAATAAAAAATAATATCCGAAATATTTTTAATACATTATAGATACCTATGTGTAATTTCGGTATAAAATACCAGCACATTTCGATCACACATCGGTATAAAATTTTCAACGTTACGTAAATTTATTACGTGCGAAAGCGAATGATGTTAATAGAATTGCATATCGAATGCCTGAAATGGTTGGAAAAATAAACAAACCGTCGCGTTGCGAGCTAGGTCGCGATGGAAGGGTCTGAGGTAGAGGAACCACGGCCACGTAACGTCTCCTTTGTAGTTAAATTAGTTTCTCGTATTCTCGGATATCTACTTCATTTCATCTAATCACATAAATTAAATGCTGACATCGATGCGAAAAGCCATAAAGTTGAAAACTTCTGTAGCCGATCTTACCTCTAGACCGCAAGCCGGCGAATCATTTAAACGTAAACCCAATTAAAAACTTCTAAAACATATCTACTCCTGGCGAGTGCTATAAGACAGCTTGGCCAAGTTCGCAAGAAAATTTACTCCTGGAGATACGCGAATTCGTACTCCCACATTTGCCAGTCCGAATGACCCATTCAAATTGCGCTTTTTGGTTTTAGCGCGAAATTAGATCGACTATCGTGTACACGCGTTTATCATTTAACCGCAACAGTCCGCCAGCAACCGAGTTTTCGGCTATTTCGACCGAATACGATGGTACATTCTTGAAATAAGAAATGTATCTACGGTATAGCTAAGTCTTGTTCGCGATGTGCATCTTTCCGGATAGGTTTATTACCGCATCGAGATCGGATTCGGAGACGCGAAACGTAACCGAAAGATTGAGCGTTGAGTCGCGTGTGGGTTTGGGAGATGAATTAAAGTAAACGAGTAAATGTAATTCGGAGTACATAGATGATGTATATTTCCTGCGGAAAATTTTCTTCCTGGTTGTGGTTGCGATTGCAGATGAATGCATGATTGATGGCCGTGTGGTTTTGGTCGAAATTATCGTGATTTATTGTTTATGAAATTTGGTGAATCGTCACTTTGTTAGAATTCGAGGTATCTAGTACCTACCTAAAATGTAGAAGCAGTAGAAATTTTCTAAAAAAATTGTTTTAGTATCAAATTTTCGAATTGCTAAAAATTTCTTCAAAAATTACAAAAGTTCACTGCTAGTGTTGTCAACGTATCGTTCTACTATTCTAAAATTATAATTTGTGACCCGTGTAGGGACAGGGTACCTAAAGTCGGAAAACGTAATTTTGCACTAGAGCCAAAAAACAAAAAAATGGGCAATTTTTTTCAAATTTTTTTTTTGCGTTTTTAAGTGGTTCAGACCTTTATGCAGCTGTTACCAAAATTTCACTTCGGAAAACCTACTACAACACGTCTAAATGACGTTCAAACCGACTGAGGAAAGGGTACCTAAAGTCGGAACGTTAAAAAAATGTGCATGTGCTGCAAAATGCGGTCTGTTGTAGGTAAGGGGAGCCTCGGGATTCTTCCAGACTAGAAAAATAAAGTAAAATACCCATAGATTTGTGTGTGCAAATTCAACTGTACCTACTGAGAAATACATAATTTCTGAAATATTGCTTTGTTGGAGAATATTGAGATATAAATGATCGAAAATGGATGTAAACGATTTCCTATTCTCCTAAGGTGATTTTCGACGTTAAAAGCGAATTCCTCGCAAAATTTCAGTATCGGAAAGTAATTTTGGCAGCTTTTTTAATGATTGATACATGAGAAACAAGAGTAAAAACTTAAAACGTATTTTTCTCAGAATTTTGTTTTTATTGAATTCTTATTTTCTTAACTTCAAATGTCTCTATCTCGGCGAAAAATGGACCTTGGGTGTTCATCAAGGTCTTAAAATGTTCCTCTTGGTCTCCTTCATCATTTTAGCTCAAAAACTCATTTTTGAAAATTCCGACTTTAGGTACCTTTTCCCTGCACGGGTCACATTTCTTCAAAAACGACGAAAATGACAATTTTCCAATATTTTGATAGGTAGGTATGGTCGTTTTTTGAACTACCATTTTTCAATGCTGTAATGTAGTCGTTACCAATCTTTTTTTTTAAACAATAAAAAACTATAATTTTTTAATATTAGAAAATTATAAATTCCTGCCGTTTATTCCAAAACGACGAAAAATGATTATTCTCCAGTTTTTTCAATATTTAGAATCATCGTTTCTAGTAAAACGAATATTTTCGAATATTGTAAAATGGTTGTTGCTGGTCATTTCTTCAAAAACGACGATAAACGATCATTTTTCAATATCGAAGAAATGGTCGTTTTCGGTCGTTCCTTTCATAATGACGAAAAACGACAATTTTCTGGTACCTATTGTAATTTGATCGTTTCATGTCGTTTTTTCAAAAACTACAAAAAACGTACCTATATTTTCCAATTAAGAAATGTAGATAGGTAAATTTTTATCCACTTTCATTTGAATTTTCTTCAAAAATCAGTTTCAGTGTGAAAAAATTTGCAATGTTTTAGGAAACGTTGCTGTATAAATCATTAAGTATCTTAAAAATTGGTAAAAAATATTTCACTAGTAAAACTTTTCATTTCAAAATTTTTAACCCTTTTTGAGGTAGGTACACAATTATTACAAAATGATGACATTCACCGAAAAAAAAACCCTCGTGAACTATTTTCGGTCAAATTTCTAGAAAATGGCGATTTTTAGAAAGTTAACGTGATTAAATTTTGCATAGTGCGAGAAAATTCTCAAAATTCAGTGAAATCTTCAAAATTTAACAGTATTTTTCAGAACCATAATCTCTGAAAGGAGAGTCATGCACTCAAAAAAAATATATTCATAAATTTTATTTTAGAAAATAATAACGGGGCACCATTTAAAAAGTTGGCGAAATTTAATCTAAAAATAATAATATTTATCAAGATATTTGGTAAAATTTATCATTCAATAATAAATTTTACCAAATACTTGGTAAAGTTTATTATTGAATGATGAATTTTACTAAATATCTTGATAAATATTATTATTTTTAGATTAAATTTTCCCAACTTTTTGAATGGTGCCCGTTATTATTTTTTAAAATAAAATATTTATTAATTTTTTAAACATTTTCTATTATTATTTTTTTGCGTGTGGCCGACCTGGCCGTCAATTTTGCATTAGTTTCATGAAGTAAATTTTTCCTTGATTTGCTTGAGCAATGTTTATTTTTAGTTTATTTCAATTTTCAATTTTTTTCAACAATATTTTAATATTGAGAAGAAAATATCTGAAAAATGATTTGAATCACGAATTTTAATCACACTTTGTCAATTTTTTTTGTATACCTATGTCATTGTTCAGTTATTTAAATAAAGCCCTTGAAAAAGAACTAAACGTGGCATTATCGAGGACTAAAATTGAATTGCAATTTCATCCCATGATTTTTCGAGCATTTTTGGGTTGCGATTGATTTGGGATGAAATTTCATCGCACAATTAATCGCACGTTTTTTCTCGTTTTTGAGGCCGCCGCCGGAATGATCATTGAATTGGATTTTCATCCCAAAAAAAATATTTCAAAATTTCTCCGATCATTTTTGGGCTGCGATTAATTTGGGATGAATTTTCAACGCAGAATTAATCGCACTTTTTTTTTCGTTTTTGAGGCCAGGATGATCATTGGAATGGATTTTCATCCTAAAAAAATCAACCCACGATTTTTCCGATCATTTTTAAGCTGCAATTAATTGGGGATGAATTTTCATCGCTCGTTTTTTTCTCTTTTTTGAGGCCGGCCGGGATGATTATTGAGTTGGATTTTCATCCCAAAAAAATCATCCCACGATTTTTCCGAGCATTTTTGAGCTGCGATTAATTTGGGATGAATTTTCATCGCAGAATTAATCGCACTTTTTTTTCTCGTTTTTGAATCCAGGATGATGATTAGAATGGATTTTCATCCTAAAAAATCAACCCACGATTTTTCCGATAATTGTTGAGTTGCAATTAATTGGGGATGAATTTTCATCGCGCGCTTTTTTCTCTTTTTTGAGACCGGGATGATTATTGGAATGGATTTTCATCCCAAAAAAATCACCCGACAGTTTTTCCTAGCATTTTTGGGCTGCGATTAATTTGGGATGAATTTTCATCGCAGAATTAATCGCACGTTTTTTTCTCGTTTTTGAAGCTCTCGGCTGAGATTTTTTCAATTTTTCCTACTTAAAATAAAAATTTCTCAAAAAAACAAAAAGTACAAAAAAACGATTTAAATCTCGTATTATTGACTATTTTTTTCGAATGTTCTTCAAATCACTCTTCTTGCATCAAAAATTGATTCAAATTATGTAATTCTTATAGGTACTAAATAATAATTCTCTATTTAAATTGCACTCTTTACTGAGATATTTTCAGTAAATCAAAGAAAAAATCAGTTGGTTTTTCTTCACTCTCCATCATCTGAGACAGTAACTTTGAAAATTTTCAATTTTTTCAAAATGACAGTGAATAAGTTTCTGATTTTATCCTCAGTTTTCTCCTATCCTTAAAAACTTTGTGCTTGGTTATGTATTTATATTCAATGGATGCAATTAAAATATGAATTCTAAGCGGAAGAAATAATTTTAAAAAAATAATAATAAAAGATTCTCTCAATTGAGTATCTATGCTTTTTGATTGGAAACGCGGAAGAACAGAGTGCCCCGAAAAAATTGAAAAATTGCTTTGAAATGTTAAAAAGTGAAATAAAAACAAACAAAAAACAATTTTTTGGTGTTCTTGAAAAATAAAAACAATAAAAATGATTCTTTGAGAATCGGGGTTTCAATAAAAAATAAAAATAAAATGTTTGGGTTTGTTCGGCGTGAAATTAAAATGAGGTATCAAGGATTTGATTTTCATTCCCTCCTCTCCATGAAAATAGCCTTTTTGAATTGAAGTTTTTGACCTAAATAAAAATAGCTAATAATAGCGTAATACACGATTTTTTATTTAGTTTTTTTGATCCTCCCTCCATCCAACGCTTTTGCTATGGTAATGAAGGGGGAACGAAAAAAAAAATCGAAAAATGAATAAAAACAAAAAAAAAGTCATTTTATATCTGAGCATTCCTTTAAATAGAACTTATTTGTAAAAAATTCTATGGATTTTGATTCTCAATTGGGCTTTTTTTTTACTTATTTTATACTCTGAAAATGTAATTCCTTCAAAAAAATGTTCTCACAAAAAAAAATTATGGAAAAAATTGAAGATTTCTTTGGGTATTAATATCCCTTATCCTATTTTTGATTTGTTTTTGAATTCAAAATGCGTGAAAATTTTTGTGTTCTTTCAACCTTTTTAATCCTCTGTAGAAGTTTAAAAGACCTAAAAGTCGTATGAAATTTATTTCTCAATTTCAATAGGTCAGGGGGATGCTGAGATAGGATCACGAAATTTAGAATTGCTCAAAAGCAAATTTGATCATAGTGTGAGAATTTTTTGAATTTTCAAGTGTTACTGCACCCTGGGATTTGTGAATGGTACCTACATAAGTAAATACGTAGACGTACGTAACGTACGTATTTACTTACGTACCCCTTCGTACTCGTAAAAGTACGACGATCGACGGTTCGCGAGTATATACAAAAAGAATCTTTACATAACCGGTTAAACGATCGATGGTGGAGTTCATTACTACCGTTTCGATCCAAGGTAAAAAGAAAATATGCTCTGGTTAGTATTATAGGTCTATGCTGCCGTATCTGCCTATGTATCTCAATAAGATATATATATGTATATGCATACACAGGCGCGACATTGTATCAACTTGTTCGCGGAGTTGAGTAAAAGCGTGATCATGACTGATCATGATGAAGGCCAACAAGCACGTTTTGCAATTTGAATCTAGTTCCACCCTGTAGCTGAACTATATTTTTATACGACTGTGCGGCTATACGTAGTCGTACGTCTCGGATTGTGCATTACAATAAATGATAGTACGCATATTTTAATCGGCTATTGACCAATAGGTTAAATGCCTTTCGGTGCCTTAGGTATACGCATGACGCTCGGCGGTGAACTTTCGCAGGCCTTATAACCTTTAATTGTGCCCGGCATTATTAATTATAAGCGCGCACTACGCTTTATTTGTTTTAATTTAGTGGTGTGAAAAATATCCATAATGCTACGAGAGTATACCTCTACCTACCTATACTCATCGTGGAACGATTCATCGGCACTGTCCGTATCCGTATCGCTATACCGGAACGGCAACGTTTTTCGGCGGCCAGCGAGTAATTCGCGCTTATTTTATTCCCACAGGCGTCGTTTTGCCGGAATTTCGGGTTAAATGTGCAGGCATATTGGGAGAATTTTATTACGGTCGAGATCACCGTATGAAAATTTGAACGCGTGATGGATCATTTTTGCCATTCGAGAAGTTGTAAAATTGTTAAATGTAATTAGTACTCTGTATATGGGGAATAATCCGCCGCGTATTAGTAGAAACGGCTCGGATTAGTCGTCGCTGTCTCTCGCCTAGCCCAATTTTATTTCACGTGTAGCTCGCGTGGGGTTAATTTTTCATCGAATACGACTCCATAAATATACAATACAACTGTGTCGTAGATATAATGACCGAGTTTTATTTTGGTTGATAAAGCGGTTTCTTCGTGAGCTTGATTATTTGACTTTTAATCGAGGGCTTGATTGCGGTCGACCTATCCTTCCTCTTTTTTTTCTAGATCTGGAAATGTGTTTTTGAATTAATTCAATAGTGTCGTCTTTTTTGTTGTTGTTTTTCTACGAATTTTTGAATTTTTTCGAATTACCATCCTCTCCGAATGATGCTGAAATTGAATAGTGAGATTTTATGAAATTGTATCGTATCGTTATGTGCATTTATTGGTCCAATAATACCCATTTGATTATTTCGAAATCGTCAAAATGAAATTTTTTAGATCAAAGACAAAATATTGGGCTATTATTCTTTGTCCAAGGAAGGACTGAAGCTTGAAAAAAATTTGGTCTTTGATTCGAAAAATAAGTCATTTTAAGAAATATCATTGGGAAGGGGAGGGGGTAAGAGGTGGTAATGATATTTTGTCAGCCAATTTGTTTTCGTTCTATGAAAAATGAAATTTCATAGATGACATTTTAAATTTAATTTTCTACTTTTGAAAGGAAAAATTGTATATTTCCAAATTTTGGAATAAAAAATTACTCGTTTGTAGTGTTCTCAATGATTTTTAAAAAAAGTTTTTTGGATTTTAACCATAACTTTTGATTTTTATGCAAGAGCAGTAAAAGCTGAACCAATTTCGTCCAAAAATTATGAGACCATTCAAAAATAAAATTCTGGTTGAACTATCCTTTTCAAGTCTTGTCTAAGATCAATTATTTCAATTAAGTATAAATTTTGTGGCTTATTTTTCACGACTCTAAAATTTTTGCTAAAAATTTTGTTCTTCTTGAAAAATTTAATTGTAGAAATGAATTAGGATTAGGATTTGAAACCTCAATTCTACATTCAAAGAGTCACTAGGTCACCTAAAATTTTCAATTGATTCAAAAAATGGCGGTTTTTCATGATTCTGAAATTTTAAAGAAAAATTTAAATCAAAGAAATTGTCATTTATTCAAGAAGTATGGAAATGGTCACAATTTTGAAAGTAAATTTCAAATTACGTAGAGTCTAATTTTCAGTACAGAGAGTACTGTTAATCTCTCCGACTCCAAACGTTTTTCTTTGAAAAATTCAATTAAAATATTGATCAGAAGTTTTCAACTAAGAAATCTTGATCTACTCGTGAAATGTGATAACTGGCGCAATTGTATAAACGAATTCGGGATCAGAGCTCGATTTGAGATCACAGAGTACGACTTTGTATTGTGTTTTCAATGATTTTTGATGAATTGAATAAATTAAATTTCTGAAATTTAATCAGAATTTAAATTTAAAAACTTTTATCATCTCGAAAAACGTGATATCTGGTGCTCAATTCTGTAAAAAAATTCTGAATAAAAATTAGAGCCCAATTTCTTATCCAAATAGATAGCACCCACTATAGCAAGAACAATATCTAATTTTCAACAATCATGAAATTTCATCCGAAAAATTCCAACTTTTGTTGAAGAAGTGATAATTAGTCTAATTCCAGTTCAAAATTTAAATAAGCTTAAAATTTTTTATCCAACGAGTAGGTACTCATTTTCCATATCTGTTTACATTTATTTTCAAGAAATCAGCAAGAAATCAGCAAAAAATTCAAATGCTTCATGATTTTTTAGAATTCTATGTTATCAAAATTTCTTTCTTGTAAGTAATTTTTTCTCAAGAAATGTTATATGTAGATTATTCAATTTTGAAATCAAATTCGGAGTTCGCTTTTGATTTCATTACTAAAGACGAAAAATCGGGAATTAAGTTCTCTTAATTTTAAAATTTCAGTCAGAAAATTATAACTTTTCAAAAATTGTGTCATTTGACTGGCTTATTTCGCCTCAGAAATTCAAAACTTTCAAAAATGTCTCATTCGAAAATAATGTTTTTCATTATTTTTAAAATATCCACCATAACTATTTCAACAAGAATTACTGATTTTTTCAAGGCATGATAACGAATGAAAAAAATCCGAAATTTTTGGAAACATCGAAGGAGAAAGAAAGTAGCTTACCTCTCTAATGACAAAATTGAATTTTTAGCCTGGTGAATTCAGTTTGAATTGGAAATTTTCAAACTTGATGACCTTATTCTTTGAAAAAAATTTCGTTCAAGTTGGAAAAATAAAAAAAAATCGTATTTCTGATCGCGAGTCGCAGAAAAAATTCCATTCGTAATTTTCGACCCCCCCCCCAGCAAACTCCAATTCGTCCCTTAATTGGATTCAAAAAAAAATTTCCTTGCTCAATCATTTCAATATTTAGTCCTTATTCACGACCTTATCCTAAAAAAACCTCGTAAACTGCCAACACATTTCTCAACTCGATAAGAAAAAAACACGTGCGACTTTTTGGCACCCACTGCTCATTTAGAGAATACTTACCCGTTTTACTTATCGTATTGCAATCGTTGAACTTGTACGTTTACGTAATAGAATAGTTTGATTAATAAGATCACGATCGAACGATTTATGCCAGTTAAACAATTAAACGCGTATACGACAAAGCATTACATAGCCACGCCGGTCATTTTAGTAATTTGTTTAGTTCTCGGTTTAATGATAATTGATTCTCGATTACTTGCATTTTAATTGCGGCCGAAGCCGATTACCGTATCACATGGTTAATCCTTACATAATTCAGGATTCCCTATACATAAATTGATGGAATCTCATTTATAACCCCGAAAAAAAATAAATAATACTGGAAAATACAATTTGAGGGTTGAAAAGTAATTTTTTATTTCGATATAATAGTCTGTGTTTTTTTTTTTCATTCAACCCATTTGGTTTTTTTCTATACGAAGGGTGAGCTAAATTAATGAGAAATTTCCGTATAAAAAATTGAGAACAGATACCAAAAAAATAGACGTATAAATGTACCATGACGTTGAAAATAGATATTGTAAATAAATTCTGGGCTAAATGGTAATTTATTAAATTTTTAAGCGATAGGATTAAAGTTTTTCTATCCAGAATGTACGAGCTACGAGAGAATAGATAGAGGAAGAATCTTATCCTACGTATACGATACGTACATCTTTATAAGCTCAATATAACTTATGTCTTTATGCAATTAAAATCAACGAACCAATGAAATATTGATATTGTGAGGTTGTTGCCACAGTGGCGTGTTTCGCGCCCCATTTATTCTATTCAGCACAAATATAAGTTAGCGGGGAATGAATACGAGTTGGGGATGTATACGCGGTTTCTTTGAGACGACATTTTTCAATAATACGATATGTACCTTGGTATATAAGTTTTCCCACAGATATACCGGATGGAAATTAGATATTATACGATGACGTATATAGTGTACAAAAGCTTACAACCGAGTATAATCTCTTTTCGAATTCATGGAGTTGTTGTTTACATTCATCGTATTCAGTCTTATAGTCGAGCGGAGATGCTCTCTAATTCGTTGTGGAATTTTCTTTGAAGAGATTTCGCGAAATTTTAATTAAATGCAAGAAGAAATAAATAAATAGCGAAGTAAACTTTTGTAATTAAAACTCGATAAAATACATCAAAGCTACAGTTTAATGTTATTTTTGAATTTGATGTTTTTCTTTATGACTTATTAGAAATAGAATGTCAGACGAAGCGTTTTATACTCTTAATTTTTAACCCTTGAGGGTTTCTGCAAATTAGCCATGATGAACTTTATCAGAGGTTAACTCGATTCGAGTATTAAAATAGGCTGATCTGTCTCTTTTTTATTCGCATTCCCTTCTCTTTCCCCTTATTTTCAAAGTGCTCGCGTAATCTGAATATAGGTTTTAGATGAGAGGCTGAGCTGCGCGAGGAATTTCCATAATTTTTTATTCTTCTCTATTGTAGAATCGAATTTCTTGATTGGTTAATTGAATTTTAATATTTTCCCCTTCGGGTTTGTTTCAGCTGTAGCGATGATAAAGAGGTAATACCTGGAGTGGAATGAATTTACTCAGAAATACTCACGAAATGGATCTTCATAAAATGATGCTAGTCTTTTTTTATATTTATCGTAAGTATTTTTATTTTTCATTTTTATGTGTTTTTAATTATAAGAAAAGTGCCTCGGTTGGTTCGTGTTTTTCTGGTAATTTACAAATTTAATCTGGGTATAGTTTCCAGATGATTATAGTAATTTCCGCCATTTAAGCGGAGGAGAGAGAGGAGCGAAGTTTAATTTTCATATTGAGAAATTAACGTGCTGAATTGGAACTTTACTATTCCCCCCCCCCTCTCAATAATTTACTCATTCTACACCCTTATCAATATTGAAATGTTAATGAAAGGTGAAAATTTCAATTTCAACATGGATTATGTAGAGGGAAGTGGAGAAAGGATCTAAAAAAATTTCAAGAATTTTTTCAAAGACCAATAGCATAATCTCCCCAGAAGTTTTCATAAAATGTTGAACAGTTGCAAAAAAGTTCAAATTTACGTATTTGGTATAACTTCTAAAATTTTTTGAAAAATTTACTTTTTGAAGAATGATTTTCAAAGCCAAAACCATTTTTAAATTGATAGGTATCGTAAGTTTTTTTTTGAGTTGGGTACTTAATATATTTTGTTCAGCGTTTTTGAAAATTTAAGTATTTCATTTTTTTTTAAATCCATATTTTAATACGGTTTCTTTTTGAGGAAAAACTCGCTAAATTTTTCGGAATAAAAATTGCCCATCATGCTCCAAATTTGGGAATATAATTTTAAAAAAGTATAAAATTGCTTTTTAATTTAAAAAATCAGAAAAATTTCATTTCATTCGATATTTTTTGAAATATAGCCTCCTTTAATGTACCTAATACCTACTAATTTTACTTGATCTGTGTCAGGAATTCTTAAAACTTATTCATATTTTTATATAGTATGTAAACATAAACACATTTGATTGTGGAGAGGAGAGAGGTGAGATGAAAAGAAAAAATTATTAGTAAAGATCTCATTTCTCAATCATTCTACGCGATATGTCGTTGAAAAAAAATCATTAGAAACGAAGTAAAGTTGATATTATTGAAAGGAAAAGGATACAAAAAATTAAAAATTTCCTACTGAAATCGTATTTTATTCAGTTCATTCCACTCAAAATATAATCATTTTTCAATTTTTTTTAAACTAAGACGAAAATTTCATTGCAAAAAACTCATCGCTTCTGCAAATTTTTGAATTTGAACCAAATTTTCCCAACTAAAGATCGGGTGTCTAACTGTTCAACAAATTATTAAAAAAAGACTCGAAGAATGTATGATTTCAGCAGAATGGTCGTGAAAGTCATGAAAGTAAAAAAATCACTGTATTACCCCGAAATTGACTTTTGAAAAAAATATAGTTACTTGTATGTCTAAAAATCCATAAAATTGAAAATAAATTCAAAATTTTATACTTTCCTTTAAAAAAATTTCCTCATTGTGTTTCATTTATTTGAATAATTTAAAAAAAAAACTATTTTGGAGGCAGGAAGTATCATTTTAGGGTGTCCAACAGGTCAAGCTGTCCTGATGAGTCAAGCTTTTTTCAAAAAGGTCATGGTTGTCCTGAAAAGTCAAACTTTTTCCAATTTACCCTGATTTACTCAAAAGGTCAAGATTTTTTCAAAAATATAGCTATTAATTACGTTTTTTTGAATTTAATGTTTGTTAAAGTTTTAATTTTTTATAAATAGCTACAAGCACATACATGTTTGGTGTGGGGGGGGGGGGGTTCTCGGAAAAGTCATGAAAAAAGTCACTCTAAGTCAAGCTTTTTGCTCAACAAATTTTGTTACACACCCTGTATTTATGTGCCAAAAACGTAGAAAATTTCATAAAAAGGGTCGTGAAAAAGCCACCAATTTTCTTCAGAAAATTTTGTTAATCATGCAAACAATATTCGAGAAGCTGTTATAGTTTCCTCTCCTTCCCCTTTCTTCCCATTTGATTCGGCCATGTACACATAATTGTACTACAATATGATGTTTCTTATAACACGATGAATTTTTTTTAGAATTTTGGAGGTCTCGCCTCTTGGAGCGGTTCATTTTCATATAAAAATGAGGTTCTCAAAATTTTGGATCTTTATACCTACATCAATAATTACTCTCTCATTCCGAATCAGTGAAAAATCACTAATAAACAGTCAGAATTGCAGCACAGGAAAAATCAGTGAAATTCGCTGATTTTCAGTGACTTTTCACTGATTATTCAAAGAATTTCGCAGATTTTTCAGTGAATTTCATAAATATTACTGAGTTTTCAGTGAATTTTCACTGATTTCCAGTGATTTTCTTTCACTGATTTGTTTTCAGTGAAAAAAATTTCACTGATTTTCTCCTATAGTGCAATTCTGACTGTTTCTCAGTGATTTTTGGTAATTTTCACTGATTTATGATTGAGAGAGTTGGGACCATATGGTGGGTCCTCCTTTTTTCGTATGATTTAACATAGGATAGCATGCTAAAAGTGAAAAAAAAATTGAGAAAAAATAACAACTATCCAGATATTTTTTTTAAATCTGAATGTATGACTCAATTTTGATTTTTATAGATGAACTTCAGACCTGAGGAACCATTGGAGGGGAATTCAGGGGTCCTCAAACGGAGTAAAAATTGATAAATTGTACTTTTTAAGCCCCCCTCCGAACTCTCTTTGGGATGGTTCCTCAGATCCAAAGTTCATCTCTAAAAATCAGAATTGAGTCATATATTTGAATTTTAAAGGAATATTTGGAAAATTTGCATCATTTTCTCCTTTTTTCCGTTTTATCATGTTATCGTTATCCTATGTTAAATCCCATAAGAAAATAAGAAAAAATCCAAAATCCAATAATAGATAGGTATTTTCAACCATTTTCAAAAATTTGTCAAAAAAAATTTCATCAGAAAATTTCAAGACTGCGAAAAAAATACTTACTCAGTTAAAAACAAAGCTTTCCTCGTACATTTCGTGAAAGTTGATTTTTTTCAAAAAATGAATTCGTAAAAAACAGATAAAAATAATTTTATATTCAAATTACTCGATTAAAATCTTAAATTCGAAAAATCAGTTTCCAAAAATCTTTCCTTATCAAATCACTACTCCCACGAGATCAGATAAACCGAAACAAACAAAAGTCTGCTTTTCGTCTCCCTGTTGCGCCACAACACTTAACTCGGTTACCTCAGCACATTCTATCCGCACAAATCGATTTTGAAAACTTTTCAACACTTTAAATCTACACCATTGTCGACTTACGTACTCGTACATACAACGTATTCGCGAAGACTGGTAATTCACGAGAATGAATTAATTTCCATACATTACGATTTACGATTATCTGTATTAAAGATTTCTCAAACGACATATTTATCGCGTTTTGATTTTATCAACATGTATAATTACGTTGTAAATTACAGCGAAATCATAGATTTATATCACCTAGTTTACGATTGTCATGCTTTGCCGATTGAATCTGTGTATTTAACGCTTGTCGGGACACTTTTACGGTTTAGTGAACTCGTGCACACTTCGGCACACACTCTTTGGCGTACCAGTACCAACATTCGTACTCGGCTACTCGCGTATTGCTCGCGTATTTGAGTAATTGATATCGTATTGGGAAAAAGAAGGCGATCTTTTCGTAATAATTTTATGAGCGGAAAAATACGTTATCGATTGTTCACATTTTCTGGTTGACAGGCGTCTAGCTGCATAGTTTTTGTGTTGTGTGTTTCATGGGAGTTGGGTATGATTTTTTCTATCGCGGATTTTGTTTATTTGTTTGTTAATTAACGGTCGTGGTAAAGTGACGATTGGAATGGTTGCTGGAGGGGGGGGGGGGATCGAATTAAAGAAATTATTTCTCGAGTATGTGCGTGTCGTCTGAACTGTCTGACTCTGGATGTGTAATTTTATTCACGCCTAAGACCGAATGTTTGCCGAGTTGAGAAGGAGACGAGATACGAGATGACACGAAGTATTTAAATTTTCGAATGATTTGATTTTGAAACGAGCCAACGAAGGTGGAGGCGTTTGCGAGATTTTTCGTGACCGAGGGATGAGTTATATTGACGTAATATGCGTATATAAACTTTCAAGTGTAGGTGTGTATATGGTAAAGGCATAGGCACCATTCTTTATGGAGTCGAGTCGACGTTCTCAACATTACGAGCGTTGATGCAGAACCGAACCAGAATGACCTAGAAATTGATGTCGCATGTTTATACGGTTCATCCGATATAGCCATTAGTTTATCAAAGTCAGTATTCTCGATACATGGAAATGATACCGGAGAATGTGCTGTTTTTGTTGTATGTTTATATATAAATAAACGTATTTATCGTGGACATGTGCTTCAATGTAAATGAGTATATCGTGTAATAAATGGCGACTGCGGCGTACGTTGGCCTTGCACTTCATTCATAGTGCGTCTTCTCATGACTTGTTTTACTATATGAAAAACGAAAGGGATGGCGAGTTGAAAAAAAAAGCAGATGTAAATGTAAATAAGATCGGTTGGAAAAAATAAAATAGGGTCAAAGTTACTCGAATTTCCGTAATTTATTTATATTCTCGAATGTACTTACGATATGTTACAAGTTGTTATTATAGTTAATTTGCTCGAGTTGACGAGTTTATGAATCCTGAAGTAACGTAACAATAGAGGAGTGATGAGTCTTAAAGTCTTCCCAGCTGATTTTTCCAAATTTTCTCGATTTATTTTCTTGAAATTTCTCAAGTTTTTTCTTCAAAAGTTTTCAGTGAGAAACCTCTCGAAAAAATTTTAAGCCCCCCCCCCCCCAGCATAAAATACGATACTTAAAGCTAAAGGATGCGAAGTAGGGTGGAGCGAAATTGGCATTTTTTCAACTTTTTTTTTCAAATGAAAAGCCTGGGTGCGGAAAAGTGGCCTTGATGGGAGTAGAATCATCCACCAAAATTTCAGCTCCCGGGGTCAATGTTCAGGGGTGCCACCAGAGCCGAAAAAAATAAAAATAGTGAAAAATTTACATTTTTCGCAATTTTATTTTATTAATTTTTTATCAAACATAAAACAAACATAAAAGTGCAATTTTAGGTCAAACTGAGTTTTAGCATTAAATTTTGGCATAAATTGAGATGATTTTACTTCATAACGTAGGCACTCCCTGCTTAGGTTACAAGTTTCACTCGTCGCTTAACTGCTTGTGAATGGCATGAAAATTAAAATTCGATAAAATCTGGGAATTCAATAAAATTTTCGAGTTCTGACCCGGAAAAATTCTTAATGAGGGGTGGTGGTTCCACGAGTTTTCTCTAGTTGATGAGATCGCTAAAATGTTCCATCTCAAAATTTAAATCTGGTACATAAAATACTTTTCATTGAAAATTAGTGACTTTCATTGACTATTCAGTCAAAAATCACCAACTCATCAGCCAATTCTCAATTTGTCAAAAAAAAACTGTAACGTTGACTGATTTTTAATTAACTTTTTTCACTGATTCCAATTCAAATGGATGCATGTATTATCCGGTTCATGAAAATACCCTGACTATGTCAGCATCTTTGAAATAACAAATTACTCGATGTTTTTACGGAATTCTTATCGCCCTCCTCCCTTTTTTGAAAATTCTTAGCACCTATTTCACATATTTTCTTGATGCGCTTTGGAAAACTTAAACTGTGGAAAAGTTTTTGTCGACGGTATCAAAAAACAGCCTTTTGCCATTTCGAATACTACGTTTTCGAAATTGATTTCTTTGAAACTACTTTAAAAGGCTACTAGAAGGCGGAGGAGCAAAACTCAGAATGTTGTCGAAAATTTTCAAGTTTGATTTCAAAATGTCGATTTTTTAGCATCCTAAGAACATTTTTGATCTCTGACAATTTTTTTCTCAAAAACTCGAATGGAGGATCTGATGAGAAGTGGTCGACTTCATAAGCTGGAAAATTTTCATTTTTAAATTTACTACTTCTCATCAGATTTTCCATTAGTTTTTTTTCTAAAAAAAAATAATCGTTAGGAGTCAAAATTGTTTTTAGGGTAAATTTCTATATGAAATATAGAAATTTTTGACATTGTGTGCTTTGCGTTTCCCCTTCCCCCTTCAACTTTTTCAGGGAGTTTCAAAGAACTCAATGTTAAACTCGAGTTCCAAATGTCAAAAAATTATTTTCCTAAACCATAGACACAAAAGTTTCTGACAATTGCAGTTTTATTCTACCATAAGCGCACTTGGGAATTATGTGAAGGAGGTGCTGAGAACTCTAGAGAAAATTGGGGCGGTAAAAATTCAATTAAAAAACGGCCCCTAAGCGATAAGAAACACGTAGGATTGAATTTAGCAGTGCCACAGACCTGCCAAACCTACCAAGTCCACATTGAGAAACATGAAAACTTTGACATTTTGGTGGCACCTCAAAACTTTTTTCAATTGATTTGAAATTTTGCACACGGATTTCTTTCTACTAGTAGCCATTTTTCCGCACCCAGGCATTTCAAATTTTGAAAGTTGGGTTTTTCGCTTCACCCTAATGCGAAGTAGAGAAATTTTCGAAATAAACGCGGGGTTTGCCACCTGTTTTAAATCTCGATCACCTCCTGAAAATTTATTTTTGCTTCCAGAAATAGTTTTTGATGAAATTCTAATTCGTGTAATTTTTATAAAATTTTGGTTGGCAGTTCTGCTACAAAATTTTTTTAATTTAAATTTATTTTAAAAATCAAGACACTTTTTTGGCCTACTATTCAAAGTCACTGAATGAATAAATTGGTTTTTTGAAAATTGCTTAAATTAAAATGCAGTTAGCAGCACTGTGATGAATTTTTTTTTTGAAAAATTCCATCAAAAATTTTTCTAGATCAAAATTATTTTCTTGGCTTGATTTTGATGGGTTTGAGTAAGTAATTTCAATTTGGTGAAAATAAAAAATTCGTTAAATTCACAATTGAAAATTTTTAAACCCCCTTGTTGAGAACAAAAAATGGTATCCAATTTCGAGGGCAGTGGTTCAGAGAGGTGTAAAAACACGAATCGTAACTTTTTATAAGGGTGATCGAGGTTCCTAGAAGGTGGCAATACTCAAAAAAGGTAAAAAATAGCGTTTTTCGGAAATATTTCCACTTTGAGGTTCCGTAGTTTCGTTTTCGTTTGGGGTGATGGCTCAAATTTTTTGGGGGAAATCTCATGGAAATCTCCCATTCAAAGAAGTAAATTTTTCAGGAGCAACAAAAAACATTTTCAAGCAAAATCGCTTACGTTATGGTAGAATGGTAGAAATCAATGTCAGGAATGAAAAGAGGACCCAAAAATACACCTTTTGGGTCAAATTTTGATTTCTAAAGTGTCAACATGATTGAATTACAGCACAATGAAGTTCATGGACTTACGTTTTTTTGCAAATGACCGTCATTTTTGACCATAAAAGTTGTTTAAAATTTCACTGGAAGGGCTTCTAAAGTTGGAAAAATATTTGGAATGATGAAATACGACGAAAGCTCCGTAAAAAGTTCGATTTAACGCACAAAATGTATTTCTAAAACTCCATGAGTCCCGAACTTGGAAAAAAAATTAAAAATCCGTAAAATCCGCATACATTGAGGTAAAAAACTAAAAATTGGTAGATACCCTATTTTTGCCCTCCTGAATCAATTGGAATCGATTTTAAGACGTTTCGGAGCCACCAGAAAATTTTGGAATTTTTTAGTGCTGTTATGGGTACTGTATTTTCAAAACGGCTGAGTCATCGAAATGTGATATCATGCTCAATCGATTGAGAGTGCAACATACCATCAGAATTGACAATAACATAAAAATCGCCTAAAATGGGCGTTACTTTGTTTTGCAAATGACTGGTTCATTTAGTGAATTTCTGAAATTATTCAAGAACAGCAAAGAATGCGAGAAATTTTCGTAACATTTATTTTTCAAAAATCGAAAAGTATACCTAAAGTGGGTATTAGGAAACAGCAATCTTGACCGGAGAAAAGCGAAAATGAAAATTTTGTAAAATCAAAGCCTTAGATAGAAAAAACTAAACCTGGTAAGTACTTACCCAAAATGAATTTTCAAGACTTTTACATGTATTTGTTCACATGCTTGATGCAACGCTAGGACAAAAATTTAAAAAAATCAAAATTTAAAAAAATCGACATTTTGTGGGAATTTTATTCAAATTTGTTTGTATAATTTCAGAAATTTTTTTAAAATACATACTTATTAAATGAGAAGAAAAAATGGCCCCACTGGTACGAGGGAATTTTTTTTAGAAAATCAGAATTTTAAATTTAAGAAAAACATTCTGAGAAAATTTCATTATGCGCAGTAATTAACGCGAAAAATTAAAGAAATGAGATACCCAAGTGGAAAATTCACGAGAGAATTTTTAAAAATTGAAATTTTAATCTCGAAATTTACGTGTTAAAGGACGTAGATAGTAGAATGAATATGGCCCAAGCGAAGCGAATGTAAACATTTTCATTTAAATACCTAATAGGTACTTACGAAATAAGGCAGTTTGAACGTTGGCTCATTTTCTCAACTCATTGCAGAATATTTTCCAATAGGTAAGTTAGGAAAATTAAACTGACGAATATTTCTCTTCTTTTTTTTTGAATTTCCAACTTCTCTTCTAAATTCTCAAGTTTAAATTCGCTGGAGGAGGACACTCCCTCGCTCGTCACACCTCTGACAGAATCTTAGTAGATAATTTTACTTCGTTTGTTCGAGATTTCCTTGCTTAGATAATTTTATTTGTATGAGCAAAGTTCGTTAAACAATGTACATAAATATTTCTTCAGGTGAAATGATGAACTTAGTCTTCGGATAAATTTCTGCTAAATTGCAATAGCAGGTGCATTTATGAGAGGTAAGTACAAGTAGGGCGGGCTGGAAAAAGATCAGATTCTAGTGCACTCGAATGAATTGCGCGTTCTTCAAACATAGGTAGGTAGCTAGGTACCGAGATTTAGCTGCACTCGGAACAATACGAGTGTATGTGGTATTAAATACCCTGTACCGAAAATTTTATTGTTTACCGATTATAAACGAGAAGTAATTTATCGGACGTTGCGTATTTTGCCATCTTGGCTCATCATTATAATATTATGGTTAAATCCGTGAAATAAGATTACCACATTTGTATCCCATTATGATCGGTATGCCATCCGAGTTCAATTATTAATGAGAGAGTATTACGAAAATTCATCAAGTGAATCACGTTTATTGTTGTAACCGATGAACAGAGAGGCAGTTTTTTTTTTGCGGTACGTGACTTGGACGTTTGACCGTTATACTGTAGAGTATGGACCCTAAATGGGTACACGAAAACCAAAATGAAGAAAAAAATCCTCCGTGAAGAAATACTCGTAGGTATGTACGAGTAGTGAGTGCATAGAGGTATATACTCAATTGAACAACCGATACAGACGAATCGTATGATTTACTTTTACTTTGTCCTATTTACAATGACCGCCGATGATACAATTTAAACTCGTTATGTAAGGCGGTATCAGTAACACCTGAATATCTGACCAATTATCTGGACTGGTAATGGCGACTTAATTATAGGAAATTGTGAAAATTCGCGGCGCGAGGCGCTGGCTGGCGGTGTGCTGTGTTTTCTTCGCGGTGTGCTACGAGATTTAACGATTTCGAATATACCTATCGCTTATGGGAAAATACTTTTTCATCGTGTCGATAACGAGATGAGATATTTTTAGCTGAGCGAACTATCCCGTCAAATTGACCTTAAAAATTCTCATCTTGATATTTCAATATTTCGTGACGTTAGGTGGATGTTATATAAGTATTTGGAGGCGGATGGAAGAGGACGTGGGGGAGGAAATGTCGTGTTCATAATTCGTTTATAATTTTGCATCGGAAACATTTCCGAACGATATAATATTCGGGATTAAAATCGCATGAAATTTAATTTGCAGTCATTACGATACTTTTCGAGTTTCGAGTATCTTGGGGTAACTGAAAACTGGCCGGAAATTGATTTTTCATTCAATTTTTAGACACGATGTAATTTTTCAACCGTGTAATATACATCAGCGTGCTCGTTTTATTTTCAATTCGTGGTTTGCAATTGCAAATTATCGTCGTCGAGAAGTTTTATTTTTAGAGGTCATCGTTAGGGAAGTGATCGTGAGAAATTTTGTAATGATTTTGCTAAAAGGCGAATGAGCTTGAATTTTGGAAATAGATTTTTATAATTCGTAAGTGTGCCTAAAAAGTTTCGAAAAAGTGGAAACTTTTCTCTTCGGGGCGAGGAAAGTGGGAGTTGAAGTGATATGTGCATTTTTTTCAAAATTGATTAGGTACTTATAGATTTGCTAGATTTGATCGAAACTTTTCATGATCATAACCCTGTGGCTAAATTTAAGGCGTAACCGAAATTCATAATTTTTCTTGATTTACTGTGCAGGGTGTCTGGCCTATTTTTCGTCAAAAAAAAAGGCTGGTACCTTGATAAGTAAATAAATTCTCTTACGTTGAATTTTTTGACTTAAAAATCGAAGGGGCTATGTTAGGTACTTTGAAATGTCTTCTTGATCCTTGTTTTTTCGGGATTGAGCAGAAATCGTGAGAACAAAAGTTCAGTTTTCAAAAAATTGTTCATTTCCACGATTGAATTTTTCTCAGAATTTAATTTTTTCAACTTTTAATTAGTGGTTCCATCAAAATCTACAATAGGAAATTTTGTCCAATTTTTCTGGTTCAACCTATTCCCATCATAAAAAATATAGTTTAATTCAATTTTTTTTCTAATAAATATTTCAAAGGTGAATAGCCCTTCAATTTTAAAGGTAGACAACTTGCTCTTCCAACATTTTTTTCTTTACAATGTCCGGTTTTAGATAGGTATTATCCAAATCTTGTGCATTATTAACTAACGAGAGTACTCTCTCATTCCAAATCAGTGAAAAGTCACTGAAAAACAGTCAGGATTGCAGCACAGGAAAAATCAGTGAAATTCGCTGATTTTCAGTGATTTTTCACTGATTATTCAAAGAATTTCACAAATTTTTCAATGAATTTCATAAATATCACCGAGTTTTTAGTGAATTTTTACTTATTTCCAGTGATTTTCTTTCACTGACTTGTTTTCAGTGAACAATTTTTTTCTGATTTATTACTGTGCTACAATTCTGACTGTTTTTCAATGTTTTTTTGATAAATTTCACTGATTCAAAAATGATAAGAGTAGAGGCGACCCTATGCAAAAATTGATGGGCCTCCTTTTCTTTGAAAATTTCAGAATAAAATGTTCAGTCCTCCTCTTTCCACATATTGAATTTCACAATTTTTTCCAAATTTTAGGAATTTTTGTCGAAGTACAGATTTAAATTACACTTTCGTTGCAATTTTGAAGTGTAAGGTACCTATCTACCTATTGCAAATTATAGACACTTCTGCTTTAAACGTGAAAAATTCCGCAAAACTTCAATTATTCACACAATTTTTCCATTTTGAAAATTTTTCAATTCTTCGAAAAATTTGTTAATTTTTTATAAATTTTCCAATTTTTTCAAAAATTTATCAATTTTATTAATGTATTTGTCTGTTTTTCGTCAAGTTGGTGAGTTTTTTCGAAGTTGGTTCAAGTGCTTTATTTGAATTTTACTCCAATTTTCCACGTCCTCAACCGGTTTTTTGAAATTTTTTGGTATTTGAAAAAGTAAATCAACGATTGAACAAGCTTTGTTACTGATTTTAGTAGATACGTAAAAATACTCGTATTTATATTTAGAAGTTTAGATCCTTTTCAATTCGATGCGAGATAAAATTGATTCATTTTCATATAATTTTACATTTCATCCTCTTCTTCAGAGTTGTTTTGGCTTTGATAATAATTTTTTCTACATTTTGTAGAAAATAGTTTTGCACAATAATTATCTCGAAATTATGAAATGAAATTATCACATTTTTGAAATCTTCTCTTTCAATAATATTTTGCTGATTTGGCTGGATTGGTGTCAGCTTTGTAATTATTTCCAAAATCGAGTATTTTTTTACTTTTCAAAATTCTGAATCCTGAGTACCCCCTTTTCCTTTTTTCCCTTCTACTACAAATCTTTTGGTTAGATATAGAATTGATTAGCTCAATGAAAAAACAACAAATTCGCACGACTTAAAAAAATACAATTAAAGGTAAATTTTTTATAATTTTTTTGATAAAATTCGATGAATTTTGATTACTTTTGATTAAAGCTCTCATTATAACTCAATGAGAAATTTTTTTAAAATCGATTCAAGGTCCCAAACTCCCAATCGGTTGCATTAATTCTTTGAATTTTAAAGCACTAAAATATAGATTAAGTACCTATTTTTAATGTTGCAGTTTTTTTCTACTAATGCAGGGGAACCCCCTTCAACATTTTGAAAAATTAGCAACTTTATCCAAAGTTCTTCCAGCCTAAATTTTTCGCTATGGTTTTAAGAATCTTAAATTTCCATCGAGTTACGTGAGAAAAAATTGCTATAACATTAATTCTGTCAGGTGATTATAAATTGTTAAAAATTACCTACGTTTAAAATGGAGTTAATTTTAGACGAATTTTCTATAATATAATTTCCATAATAACAGAGAAGGATTATTTTGGGCAATTAACTGTATGTAACTTTTGTTCCACCAAATCATGCATGCCATCGGGTTAAAATATTCACAAACATGATTTTAATAATTCACCGCGATTAAGCGCGAACGCGATAAAATCGCGGTCATATGGTCAACTCGTCGCCCGTTGAGACACGAGTCCCTAGTCTGTCACCTGTTTTGATATTAATCTTATTATGAAAATGATATAGGTGCGAGAAAAAGGTGAACTATTGGTCAAAAATTTTAATCCACTGTCTGGTCAGGTAGACTAGCGCATTTGAATTAAATATATTCGGAACAACTCGTTTAATACTCGATGGTTGAAGTAAGACAAGCAGAGGGTGGTTTGGTAATATAGCGATTTTCTTAATCTTATTCGAGCGCATATAGGTATTGTTCAATTACATAATTACATTTGATGGAGAAAAAAACCCTACGCTAAACGTGTTTACGTTTGACGACATACTGAATAAATGTATCACTTTCATGCCTATAAATATATAATCGGTCGCCTTATTCAAAATACGACGATATGTTGAAATCGTTGTTTTCGGTTAACTGTCTCACAATAAGCCATTGATTCCGAAGCCGAGTTCGAAGTCGAACGCCGTGTTATTATTTTGCGGCGATTATTCCCAACTGTATGCTTTTAATATACGAATCGAGATTAGCCGATATTTGTCCTTGATCTGCGTTTTCCATATCTGATAATGTGCATTCCGGTTGCAACATTGGCGGCGCGGCGGGGTACCATTTTTATTCTTAAATTATGCCGTGGGTTACCGTAACAACGTTTCCTAATGCTTATCCGCATTGCAATTTGCATACAGTAATGTGTACCTTTTTCGTATACATGGGACATTGTACTTGAGGTTTATGGATACGAGTTTTGGTTTTAGGAGGGTTGACTTCGTCGTCCTAATGTATAGCTATTTGGAGCGTCAGTATTGCCAACCATGGAGTAGGTTTTTTTGAGGTCTCTAAATAATCGACCGTTGTTCAAAAATGACCCAGGATTTCAAAAACCTTCTAAAAAATTTACAAATTTTACTTGTTTTTAAGTATTGATTTTGGTACTTTCTTGAAAAAACTTTATGCTAAAATCTAGATTTTCTACCAATTTGATTTTTTTTTAGCTATATAAATTTGAATGTTGTGAACTTGTGAGAAAGAATATTCAACTCTACATATAAGTCCAAGATACATATTTCCGCCTCAAGCTCTCCGCTCTTTGGGTTTCCGACCCATTCGGTGAAGATCACGAATGCCACAAAATGAAATTAACAGCAGGCGAAGGAGAGAAGACTAATTGATTTTTTGTATTTTTTAAAAAATTCAATTTTTTGAAATCACAAGTTCTTTAAATTATTCGGAAAAAATTTTGTATGGTTTTTTACACTTTTGAAAAGGTTCTTTCCAATTAAAGGAGTTGGGAATTTTCGTTTTTTAAAAATTCTATTTTTATTATTTTAAAAATTGTGTCGATTTCTTGTCATCATATAAATGTCAAAAAGTCGTTTTTAGACATCATATATTTGTTTTTCATTTTTGAAAAAACTCAGCTTTAGATAATATATTTGAATAATTTCATTTTTTTTTTCATTTTGATAAATCATAGGACTTCGTCATCTTTAAAGTAAAAAATTTTCAAGTGTTAGTGATAAGAAAGAATTTTTTTAATAAATTATTTTTGTAATTTCTAGTGCTTCTGTTTTTAAAAGATGCTGATTTCGCCATTTTCAAGAAATGTTAGTTTTGTTTTTTTGATATAATGTCAAATTTAGTCATTGTCAGTTTTTTACAGTATTCACGTCATTCCTGTAATTTTTAAAAATTCAGGGTTCTGTCATTGACGAGAAAGTCAGTTTTTGCCATTTTTGAAAAAAATGTCATCTTTGTCGTTATGAAGAAGTCATTTTTGAATAATGTCGATTTTCGTAATCATTGAAAATATTAATGTGGAGAAAATGTCATGTTTTGTCATTTGAAACAATTTTCAATCCTTGTCATTAGATACAGTCGAAGTATATTTTTGGCTGTTGTAAACAGTGGCGTCGCCAGAAATTTTTCATAAAGAGGATTTGAAATTTCGAAATTTTCCGAGAAATTTTAATTTCACCCCCCTCCCCTCTCCTCCCTCTCCACTACAAAATGTTCTTTTACTATAAAAACACTAAATTCGAACTTTGAATCATTTATTACATTTTATATTTACAAAATTGATAGGATGAGTCCGCAAAATGGTGTTAAACAAAGTTCTTATGCAATATGTAGTCTTATATAAGAGTAAGTGTTATAAAGTTTATAATAAATTTGATGAAAATATAATTTTGGAACAAACAACTTACATAGGTACTTACTAATATAAATCCAAGCAGTGGCGACAGAAGCTTTTTTTGGGATGGTGCAAAGTGGGTATAGACTAGAAACTTGGAATATCAGAAAGGAGTCTTTTTTTGCATAGTTGATTCAAATATTTTATATAATTATGATTCAATTCATAGAAAATTTGATATTTAATGCTCCAAGAAGGGATTTTTTTTCACGTGAGTTCTTGACGCCTAGGCGGGGGTCGAGACCCCCTCGTAGCTACGCCCCTGGTTGTAAAAAAAAGAACTTACTCTAATATTTTAATTGGTTTTGAAGAGGTTTCAGTTTTTATCGTTTGAGAAAATGACAGTTTTTGTAATCTGTATGAAATTATTTTCTTCGGTAAAAAATCAAGTTTATCATTTTTTGAAAAAATGTCCGTTAGGTACTTGTCATTACAGGTCAATTTTTGTCAGAACTCATTTTAGTCATTCTCGAAGAAATGTCATTTTTTGTCCTTTTAGAAAAGGTTAGTTTTTGTCGTTTTTGAAGAATTTTCGATTTCATCGCTGGTAGAAAAAGTCAATTTTTGCAATTTTTTTTAAAATGCCAATCTATGCCGTTTTTGTAAAAATAATTTTTTTAAATGTTGATTTTTTGTAGGTTTTTTTTGAAAAATATTCATTTTAAGAAAGATCAATAATTATTGTTTTCTGAAAAAATTCCAGTTTTTGTCTTTAGTAAAACCCCAATTATTAGATATTTGTTGGAGAAATGCCAATTTTTCGTCATTTAAGTACCTATGGACATAATATGTACACTTACAGGTCTATTTTTGACTGTTATAAAAAAACTTACTTACCTATTCAAGTCCTTTTTGTTGTTTGAGAAAATGTCAGTTTTTGTCATTCGTAGAAAAAGTCAAATTTCATTATTTCTATAAGAATACCAAAAATTATTGTTTTTGAAAAAGTCATATCAAAAAATATCACTTTGTGTCATTTTCGAAAAATGTCAGTTTCGTAGTTCTGTCATTCTTTTAAAATGTATTTTTCGACGTTTCTGTAATATTGTTAATTTTTTCAATTTTTAAGACAATTTTTACCAGATTTTTTCAAAAAATTTCAGTATTTGTCCTACAAAATTCTTTTGAAAAAAATTTTGACATCTAGGAAAATGCCAGTTTTTGTAATTGAATGTGTCGCAACAAAAAGGGCATAACTCAGCATATGTCCTTTTTGATGCGACAAGCGATTCGTATTCTCTGAAGTTTTCTCTATCCAATGAACCCCCTCCCACCTTCCAATATGTTTTCCTCGAAGAGTTATGGCGTTTTTAAAATGCGAAGTTCGCAATTTCGGTACCTACATTACATGTTTGATTTTCGAGAATTTGCGTAATGTTTAATTTTTTCACTGTGCAGATGATTGTAAAATTTTAAAATTTTAATGGAGTGGTTTTTTAGTTAATTTTTCGTCATAAAATAATAAAATTCGTTCAAAATGTATTTTTAACATTTTTTTGCAACCAAGAAAATGAAAAAAAAGTTGTCATTTTTCAAAGTGCGATATATCCGCTCCCTGAAGAGATAATTTGAATTTTTTTTCACGAAAATGTTTCTTTTTTCATTCTCTTCAACTTTTGTATGAAGATTTTTTTTTAATTTTCACTTCCGGAAAAATTATACGTCATCAAACGTAGAAGGGTCGAAATGAAATTTTGTCACAGCAAAAAGGACATTTATAACTCAACCTTTTGTTTTCAATATAGGAAAAAATAGAAAAGATATCGAGTGATGGGCGAGCTGTTTTCTTGTAGCAAAAAGATGAAATTTTAAGGTAAAATTTTTTCCCCAGCTCAATTCCTTAATTTAGTATTAAAAAAAGTATACTCAAACTTCAATCACGATTTCCCAAAAACGCAATTTTTAGCGGACTTCCCGCTCTAGCGGGAATCCGCTATTGCGTTCATAAGGGTTTTTTTATTTATTTATTTGTTGAAGCCTTTTTGGTTCTGACGCGATTTCACTCGCTAAACTGAACAGATCGGGCTGAAATTTTTACAGTAGGTGTAGTTCATGCAGGAGAAGAGCTGATTAGTTTTTGGTGCAATTCTGTGCACAGAAAGCTGAGCTTTTCAACTTTAAAGCTCATTTTTGGGGCATTTCTTTCTGACGCGATAACTCACGTTAGAGTTGACCAATCGACTTGAAATTTTTACAGTTGTTAGAACGTGCATGGGAGAAGAGCTGATTAAATTTTGAAGTCGATCCGTGCTTTGAAAGTTGAGCTTTTCGAGTTCAAAGTTTATCCAGTTTTTCGAAAATATCTCGCGAACGGCACTTCGTAGAGGAAAACGGAGGCCAAAAGGATAGTCAGGAATTTCACGCTCTACAACTTTGGTTCTGAGGACTTTTTCTTGAAAGCTCACCATTTACGAGAAAATTGAGCTCAAAGTTTGGAGGCTTGTGATTGGTCAACTTTTCTGATGCGATTCAATCATATTTCTCAACAATGGGTCGGCAGATAAAATATTTTCTTTGAACCCTTGCAATACCACCTGCTGGGTTGGCATTTTTAGACCAATACAAAGACTGATTTTATGGCCCCTTTGAGGCAGTGGTCGGCAGATAAAATCTTCATCAAAAATTCCTTATAAGGCTAGAGCTCAAAGTTGGAAGGCCTGTGATTGGTCAATTTTTCCACCTCAATTTCTCTCGTTTAACTGAATCAATCGTTTCGAAATTTCTATAGTAGGTGTAGATCGTGCAGGAGAGAAAATGATCATTTTTTGGTTCAATTCAGTGCATAGAAAGCTGAGCTTGGAGCTTTCAAGTTCATTTTTGTGATTCTATAATTCAAGTTAGAGTTGACCAATCGACTTGAAATTTTTACAGTGGTTAGAACGTGTACAGGAGAAGAGCTGATTAAATTTTAAAGTCGATCCGTGCAATGAAAGTTGAGCTTTTAAAGCTCAAAGTTTATTTAGTTTTCGAAAATATTCTTGAAAATGGTGCATCGTAGAGAAAAACGGTGACCAAACGGATGGTTAGGAACTTTAAGCTCTACAACTTTGATTCTCATGAATTTTTCTTAAAAGCTCACCATTTTCGAGAAAGTTGGAAGGGTTGTGATTGGTCAATATTTCTGACTCAATTTCTCTTGTTCAACAGAACCAATCGTTTTGAAATTTTTACAGTAAGTTTACATCGTACAGGAGAAAAACTGATTATGTTTTGGTGTAACTCTGTGCATAGAAAGCTGAGCTTTGAAACTCCAAAGCTCATTTTTCTGAAACCTCCCTCTGACAAGATAAATAACATCACCGATCGATTTGAAATTTTTATGGTGATAAGAATGTGTTTAGGAGAAAATCTGATTGAATTTGGAAGGCGATCTGTGCGTAGAAAGCTGAGCTTTTGAAGCTCAAATTTATTCAGTTATTCAAAAATATCTCGGAAACGGCGCATTGTAGAGAAAAATGGACGTCAAAAAAATGGTTAGGAATTTCAAGCTCTATTTCTCATGAATTTTTCTTAAAATCTCACGTTTTTGAGAAAAATGAGCTCAAAGTTCGAAAGCTTGTAATAGGTCAATTTTTCCGACTTGATTTCTCTCGTTTAACTGAACCGATCGTTTTGAAATTTTTACAGTACGTGTAGATCGTGCAGGAGAAAACCTAATTTTTTAGGTTAAATTTTGAGCAAAGAAATCTGAGCTTTGAAGTTTTAAAGTTCTTTTTTGTGACACCATAACTCAAGTCAGAGATGATCGATCGACTTGAAATTTCCGTAGCAATTAGAATGTGTATAGAGGAAGAGATGATTAAATTTCGAAGTTGATACGTGCATTGAAAGTTGAGCTTCACAAGTTCAATTCTAGTTTGTATATAATAGGAAGTCCGCTCTTTTGACACAGTGTGTCTAGTTTCTATATGTCCTTCTTGCTGTTGACACGTTCAATTCTGAACGTCAGTTCATTTCAATTTTTGAAAAATGAGAAATTCCCTTTTTTTAAATTTTTTTTTTGGCCAGCAGCTCAAAACCTTTTTTAAACAATGCTTGTTCGTACGAGTTACATCCGAGCCTGTTCCTCCTCCCCACTTCTCCCAAATGACCCTTCACGATCCTTACGCTTGGAAGTCGCCACATTCTTTCGACATCCGGTTACATCCTCGATCCACTTTCTTTTTTCCTTTGTCTTTCCACCCTCTTATACGAACATCTCTCGCCCAAACTGATGCATCGACGGCCATCGATGCATCCCTTGGCGAAGATTGTCCTAATTTTAGTCTTGTATGTACGTTTCTATCAAATACACATCGTAGGTACACTGAGAAAAATGGAGAATGAAAAATGAATAGAAAGTGTTGCAAAAAATTATAAATTTTATTCAAAAAAATAAATTTTATCCAAAAATAAATAAATTTTATCCAAAAATAATAAATTTTATCAAAAAAAATAAAGTTTATCCAAAAAAAATAATAACGGGGCACCATTCGCAAAATTAGCAATTTTTATCAAAAAAAATAATAAAATTTATCACGAAATTTGGTAAAGTTTATTGCATAGAAAATGATGTTTGTCAATTTTGCGATAAATATTATTATTTTTTGAATAAATTTTACTAGTTTTGTGAATGGTGCCTTTTTATTATTACGTTTAATAAAATTTATTTTTTATTTTTTTGAGTGTACCAAGGTACCTCTCAAGTGTTCGATTCTTTCGTTTTTCTCTTTTTTTCAATGCTCACATTGAATCCTCTCTCCCTCCCCCAAATTTTTTTCTTGAGATTTTCTCAAAAGATCAACTTGCAACCTCACTTTTAATCTGATGACAAATTACTCACATCTGCTCAAATACTCACACTCACAATACCTAACCGATATGCAATTGCAGCGGATGTACGATTCATCGAATTCGATAAATAATGGCGAATTCGCAAGAATACGATGATGGGGCATTTCAACAGTCACGCCACCTTGTAAAATTTGATTACCGCGTTCTGTTTGACCTCATTTTACCCTAAAATCATGACATAGACGAGATGATCTTGGCGAAAAAAAGCACTCATCTTCACGTCGCGTTATGACAAATCAGGCACCTATTGCCAGCTGTGCGGGCGAACCTTACGATGCTGGCGAATTTACAACGTGTCTAAATTGGCGCAATTAATTAGCGCGTCGACGATAAATATTGCATTTTTTCTTCACGTCTCGGTCGGCGAATCGACTTCGAACATCGGCTCGTCACCGTTCATCGCCATAAATGAACTTGTTTTAGCGTCTATAAACGAGCGTTTGGTCTTCGATGGTCGTGAATTATTGTTTACGTGTTTGCTCTAAAGCGACCTTAAGCGAAGTTCACGACTAAGTAATAAAATCTTTAAATAAAAGAGAAAGGGTTTGTATTTTTGATGCCTTTCCTCATTCTCGGACCCCTTTTTCAGTTTAATTGCCCTTTGAAAACCCTCTTTGCAACAGTTTAAACAACATTTTTCGCTTTTCGGGTATAAATCGGGACGCAAAACGAAGGGTGAAAAGATGCCGAAAACGGCCGAAAAAATTATAATATTTAATCTCATTAAAGCTCGCGCTTGTTCTCAAGGTTTACTCGTTACAGACGTATTTCTACCGTATATTTATACTCTATTGTTGATACCGTTCGTATCTACGTTCTCAGATGCTCGTTCTTTTTTTTTTACGTTAATTTCGTAGCACGTCAGCGTATCTTTATGTACGCGAAGGCGCTACGTACAATGGCACATTCGCATTTAACTAACTTAAATTCGACGTGTTGATATTGGCGGTTTTTATTCCCCCGGTTTTCTTGACGCCTACCTTGTGTGTAATCAAACTCATTCGCGAGTCGCTCACGACCTAATTTTTTATTACGATGTGAATTTTCTCACATTTAAATGAATTTTTCACCAATTTTAATTATCGAGTTGCGTAATCGGGCTCCTAATCGTGGCCATCTGATAATACCATTCTCGTACGTAAAATAGCCGGTTTCGTTTTTTAACAACCCAAATTTAAAGTGCCCCGAAAATTTTTAAAATCGACGGTTGTGCATTGTTTTGAATTTTTCGACGACCCCGGCAAGTTTGGGTTCTTTTTTTACGATATCGAGTTAAACTTACTCCCCGGTAAAATATACGTAAGCGTTGCGACAGTACTGCTGTCTTTAACGATAAATCTGCGTTACTTTGCGGCGCGATGGCGCTTCGCAATATGATGGCGAAAATGAAATCAGAAATCTGCGCAAAACTTTTTGCACCATCTTTTTCAAAAATATGTGTTTTTTTCCTCTCCTTCTGTAGCTCGCGAGCAATTTATTTTCAAGTATTATATTGGATGCTATATGTCAAGGATATAAATTTCTTCACGGATTAACTGCATGGTCGTATATTTATAAAGTATGAAAAGAGGAAATCCTCAACAACTAATCCTTCTTTTTGACTTGTACGGCATGTTGTCTTTCGCCTCTTATATGCTGTATAGTTAGGTATATACTATAACTTCATGTTTTCTCTTATAACGATATAGTATACCGCATCGAGTTGAAGACAATTCGATAAATCTTGTATGGTGTATGTGCCTGTCTGTGTTTGGTGGTGGTTTTTTTTTCCACGGCTTTTTAATTATTTGAAACGCGTTCGAAGTAATTTATATCGAAGGATTATCGAAATTTATGCGCTTCAAGTGCCAAAATTCTAATCGTACTTAAACAATCGATTTTAACGTTTGCTGGAACTGTCACTATCATTCATGACCTATTAATCAGTGCGTGTTATGTAACCAATTATACGACTAATAGGTGTACGTATTGAAAATATTTTCAGTAATTCGAACTAGCAATTAATATGGGATCATCGATGTGTCTGGAATTAACGTGGTCTCTGTTTTATGCTAATCTGTGATGTCAGTGAGTGCTGATTACGTAATCCTCAAGGAAATTGTGTCCTTTTAAAATGACAATATTTTTTTTCTATGAAAAATTACGCGAATTATTTGGCTTAAGAGATGGATACACATCAAAGTTAGGTATTTTGCGTTCTGTAGTATTTTTTAGAATACGTGGGTACGTTATTTCGGATGAATAATGTTCTTACGCATAGTGACTTCGGGTTTCTTCAATGTCAACTTCAATTTTTTTCCAAGAAAAAGATTAATAAGTCACGTAATTTTTTCATAAAATAGGTTTGCCCAGTGTATAATTATTACAATACTGTTTTTTAAAGATTTAATTCATTTTCAATTATGAATTGCTCCTGTAGCTTCCCTTCTCTCCAAAAGGATATTTTCAACGTGGATATGTTTTTTTTTTGTAAGTTGGAAGTCTTTTCCAGTTTTGGGTAAAAAATTTATGCAAAAGAATAATTCGAGCAAAAAAAATTATTTGAATTTTTATTGTTCTCTCATGAAGTGCTGTATTTCAAATTTTCCACAAAAGTTTTTCAGTGAAATTTGTATGTTCTGCCGTGTTTTTCTTTTTGGAAATATCAGTAATTTGCTCTTAAATCATCTTGGGGATTTTCGGGGGTATTGAAGCAATCAATATATAACCTACAGTTTGAAGTGAAAGAAAATTGAAAAATACGAAAAAATTATATTTGATTTTTTTAGTCAAAATTACTGATTTTTTCTGATAAATGGGACATTGACTGAGAAATTGGTAATTTTTGATCGAAAAATCAGAGATAAATCATTAATTTTCAATTAAAATTATTTTTCTGATTAAAAAAGATAGCATTTTTGCAGATTCAACTGATTCAAATTTAAAAAGTGGTAAGTTTATTTAAAAAATAGTTACTAAAATACTGCCCTCGCGAAAATTAAAAAAAAAAATCATACTTGACTTTTTTATAATAAAAAATCTCCTTGTCGATCTCGGTGGGGGCCGTGGGGGGTGGGCTCGAACTTTTTCAACCCCCTCCCCATTGGGTGCGCCTCTGAATGAGTCTTAATAATGTTATTTAAATGTTTTAAAATTTAAAAATTTTTCCCTGGTGTTTTTGAAATGTTGCTTTTTATTGAAATGTCTTAAAATTTCAAAGGTATTTTGAATCAAACCTTTTCAGCGTAGTGTAGGTAAGTATTTGTTTTTTTTACCAGAATTTTCAGATTTCAAAATATTTTTGTAAAGAAGTAGGTACGCAGTGAGACTTTTTTGAGCATTAGTTTTTTGATCGACCGCCAAAAATCATATCTCTGATTTAAGAGTTTGTCTTTCAACGAGAAATCTACAATTTTTCTCAAAAATAGATTTTAACGTTGCAGTTTAAATTTTCTGGAATTTTTAAAACTTGATCTAAAAAAGTAGTAGAAATTGTTTTAAAGTGATTAAAATATCAATAAAATTATGTAGATGCCCGTTTCAAAAATTACCTACTAAAACCATTGGACAGTAGGTAAACTTGGGGAAAAATTGACTGAAAAGATGAAAAAATTCTGAAAATTCAGTATAATAGGTAAGTACTTAAAAAATGAAAAATTAATAAAACTTGTTTTGTGAGTATTGTTGAAGTACATATAAACATTTTTTATCAAGATTTATCATTCTTTTATAACAATTTTCATAATTATTTAAACCACTTGATTTTTTTCAATTTTCATTTCATGTTTAGAAAGTTTTAACTTGAGCACAATTTTCAAAGTCGACTTTTTGGGGGACATTTTTAGGATATTGTAATCCTGGAACGATCAGTTAGTCTTTTTTTTATATAAATTGGACGACAGTGAGGTGAGGGTTGTAGGGTTGGTCAGAAAGTCAAATATACACATCAAAAAGAGTAGTGAAAATTTCACCCACTTACTCATCCTTCAAGGCTTTAACCGTGCAATGTCCTGATAATTTTTCAGAAATCAAAAAGAAAAATTTTAAATATTTTTTGTCAAAAATGATTAAGGAATAACCAAAATTTTACACTAGAATTCATTTTTCAAGAGTAGGTACATGAAAACTTAATTTTTTTAGGGGTTTTAAATTTTCTGTAAAAAATGAAACTGTGTAGGTATTTAAAAAAAAAATCGTGAAATAGTCTTGATATATAGAAACCACCCTTAAGTGTCAAAAATTGGTTTTTGATTTGAGGTTCCCCCTTGGTTCTACTCCTTCTGAAAAGCCTAAAATCAGTGTCAACTCGAAAACCAATTTTTGACACCTAAGGGTGGTTTCTACATATATCCAAGCTCACATATGAATACTTTTACTTCAAAAAAAACATCGATGATAATTTTTCACCTTTTTCTGAATTCTAGAGAAACTATGGGCAGGGGTTAGGATTAAATCGATGGGAGCGAAATTTTTACGAGGTCTGTTTCAGGTCTTCAGACAACTTCGTGACTCGCTCTTTTTAACGATCGAAAAAAGAACAAAGCCATCCACCCTATTGTACCTACACCATTTCTCTTCTCAATATTTGAGTTTTTATGAAACTGAATACATGTTTAAATTTAGATTCAAGAAAGATTTAATAATTACCCACTAGCGTGGATCGTAAAAAAAACATGTCCTGGATTTTGACGAAAATTAATGAAATAGTTTACTTTGAGTGGGAGACCTCTCAAAAAATATTTGGAGTCTCCCCCCCCCCCCCAGTAGAAGAAGGACTTCAGAGTGAGGACATTTTTGATAAAAATGTGGCTTTTTGCCACTTTTGAATAGTGCCACCTGCTGGGAACCTCGGTCAAGTTTCTGACCCTCTCTGAACCATTGACCTGAAAATCGGATACCAATTTTTTCCTCTACAATGGGATTTGAAAATCCAATTTTTTGGTCTCATATAAAATAATGTTTTATGGAATTTTTCGAAAAATGTCACGGCAGTGCTGCCAGCTATATTTTGATCTACGAAATTTTCATAAAATTCAAGTTGTTCAATTTCAATCAGTAACTTGAAAAGTAGGTGAGCAAAATTTTGGCCTTTAAAATAAAATGAAAATTAATTTGAAAAAAATGTTGCAGGAGTGCTACGAATTGAAATTTTATAAAAATTTCACCTGCGAGTAATTTATACCAAAGAATCATAATTCAAGGTGAAGAGGAGGAAGAGGAGGAAGAGAAAGGCCAAGAAACTGTATTTATCGCCAAATTTTAGAAAATCTAAATGAAGATCCGCATTCCAAAACGGGCTTAGTCCATATGACAGTTTATCAGAAAAAGGACTTAAATGTACTGAAAAATAGATTACACCTAAGTCCCTTTTCTCATATACACTTGCATGGACTAAGCCCGCTTTGGAATTCGGGTCTTCAAATGGAAATTACTGAAAAATTCTGGGAAATAGGGATACCTACTTAGTCAAATACTCAGTGAATTAATGCGTACTCGACACCATGAAAAAAATAATGAAAAAATACGTATCATTAAAAAATGACTCGAAGCAAGAGGAAACAGATCTCGATCTATTTTTTTCTTCCTTCGTATTCGCGATCTATTTACTTACGCATCTTCGAGTGATCTCTATACTTAACGGTACTTTCTCGTCGTCAAAAATTTCCCTATTATTAGTCCCAACTTTCTAAAACGTTCGGTTCGCAAAAGCAGGATGCCCACGAGCGAAAAAAAATAAAATGCTAATGATTGTCTAAAACCGACATCGTCAGAGGGAGAGAGAGACACAAACCTTTCGCGTCCATGGGAACGTAATCACTTCCTTTTATAATCTGGTTTATCATGTAGTCGTGTATTTTGTGATAATCACCTGACATTCGGTTTGTTAATAAATCAACATCAAAGATAATATTTTTTTCAAGTATTTAACCTATGACAAACGTATGTCTATCTTGTTTATCTGTTGATATATTATGTGTATTACAATTAGAGAATCAATTGGCATATGCTGTGGAAACGGTACCGGTAAGGTTCACGGTTCAGTGAACGTTATGTAATTTTTATACTCACTTGATTGTACGTATCTCTCCGGTCTCTACCTATCGATACAATCGAAATTGTAAAAATTTTGAATCATAAATCTTTATAGATACGTACACGTTGGTACACAGCTCAGCTACGCTCGAGGTAATAAATTTTTAGATGAAATTTCCAGATATTTCGCTACAGGTACTACATTATATACGTATGAGACCATGTTACTCGTCTCTTAGCCATGTACGAGGAGTTTTGATTGGAAATGTAAAGCGTTTTGGAAAAAAAATGTCGTATTCGAATAACGTTCTGATTTTGTAAGATTATCATCCAGACGACATGTAATCATACGACGTTATAAAATTTTGCACCTTTTTTCATCATCGATATGAAAATTAGATTGGGTGTGAAATTACTTATACGAAGATCATTAAAGTGAATTCATAATGTGGAAATTATGAGGGAAAGATTACGTTGCATGGGCGTAGGCAAGATGTGTCCAAACTGCTGGTAATTTTACGGTTCGTCGAATAAGTTATCAATTTATTTGACCCGTTGATATAGAATTTCGTGGTTTCTCATCTACATCTGTCTATCGTTCTTCTTGATCAGTCTATTAGGTAGTAGGTATAGGTACCTCTGTAAAATAAATTAGAAGAGTATTCCTATTAAGCTAAGATTAGAAAATTTTATGATAGAAATGCTATTTTTTGAATGCAGAAGTAGAAAAGGTGGAATGAATTTTTGTCTCAATTTTGGCACTTGAAAGGATAATTAGGGTTGTTCTTGTACTCTCGATGACGATTTTTTTCGATTTTAATTGGGGTTGCTTTTATACTAAAAGACAAAGTTTTTCAATTTTTTCATGCTCAAGCCAAGTTGATAATGTTGCAAGCAAATAATCTCATCAAGTTTCAGTTTCTCACTTAAAAAAGAAGTGATGATTTTTAATGCACTATATTTCATAAAAATACAAAAATTATTAATGGGTATTAGGGAAATTAAAAATTGAAAAAAATGAAAAAAAAAGTTGAAAATTAGTCTCTTTTGATAGAAAACGACTAAAGAAAGATGTGTAAGGTGCCTTAAAGTCAAGTTGGCTCGAATTTATTATGAAAAATTGAACACAAATGAAAATTTATTTCCTACTGTTTTTCTAATGAGTAACTTCACTTTTAATGGAAATCACCCCGAATTTTTTTTCAGCTCTTTTCTTGCAAAAATCAAAATTCCATTATTTCTTCAATTTTTCTGAGAAAGGGAATAAAAATCAAAGGTAGATAATAGAAGAAACAACACCAACAAATTAGGTATTTTAAGAAATTGTAAAATTTTTCGATTTTTAGTGATTGCTTCAACTTTTTAAAAATCAGAAATTTTCAAATGAACCAAGAATTTTATTACTTTTCTACTACAGTGAAAGAAGAATTTCTCAGCAACGTTTCCTCTCCAAAGGGGTAAATATGAAACAATAAAGAGATGTGAGGAGGCGTACCTAAGTACCTACCATCCGTCACAAAATTTCTTGAAAACCATCGGCAATCTTCGAAAAATCAAGCAGTTTTTGAAAAATTTAGCAACCAAATAAGTGAAAAAACTTTCAGAAAAGTCGGTAAATTGCCAAAAAATCAGATTATCTTCTAAACTATTGAAAATTTTTGAAAAAATCAAAAAATTTTGAAAAAAAATTGTGCAGAATAATAAAAAATGTTTGCAACATTTTCAACGTGTAGGTAAGCACTAAATATTTCCGAAATGAAACTTCTTGAAATTCTATAAAATTCTCGATTATTTGGTAAAATCGAAATCAAACTAGGATTTTATTACGAGTTTCATTTAGAAAAATATAGGTGTAGATTGAAAAAATGTATTTTTTCATTGAATTCGCAATTTTTTCAAAATTTCTGTCCTCGCTTGGCTTAGGGGATACTTTTATTTCACTTTGTATTCATTTTTCATTGTAAATATTTATTTTGAATTACCTAGATAAAATAATTTGGAGGAACAATCACAGTTTTTTTTAACTTTTTCCCAAAAATATAAGTTTTTGGTTTTAATATTGAAATATGTAAGTTTTGGTGCTTGAAGATATATTTTTTCTGAAATTTTTTCCTTCGCTCCGCTCATCAGGCACAATGGCAAACGAACACATGTCGTAAAAAAAGAAAACTTACCAATGGTGAAAAAAAACCTTAAAATTTTTCTTGTAAATAATCAATAATAACCAGGGAAGTTTTCCAGACAAAATTTTCATTTCATCTCTCCTTCGTTCTGCAAATTTTAGAATTTTTCGTTTTTGAAAATAGGCTATAAAATTTTTTGAAATGAAATTTTCAATAGGTAATTAATGGTTTTTTATGTGACTGAAAATAGACCTTCAACTCTCCCTTCCTTCTCCGTATAAATGGTTGAACAGGAACTTTGATAATTTTTGCAAGAGACGGAAATTTTTTTTGAAAACAGTTGGAAAAACTAGAAGGCAGATCAAAATTTGGGTGAAAATGATCCAGAATTTCTTCAGATCCAATGGATTATCCTCATGGAATATTGTGCTACCCTCCCTCTCTTCCATATCATACCCTTCATTTCAACATGAACGAATGAAAACAAAGATGTACCTACTTACCTAATCAAATTTTTACGTATTTTTTCTGTTTCAGTATCATGTTTAAGTTTTGTATTTACTCAAACCGTTTCTGCACCGTCGGAAAATAAAAACGACAATGTCGCATCAATTACGCAAACAGTATATGGATTCTTGGATTTCACTACCACCATTGGTAACACTGTTATGGTTTTTTCGCCGCAAAGTGCTTCTACCACAAGTACGTATTATTCATCAGAATCTCTAGTACAATAATTTTTCATCGAATTCAATCACGTCATACTTTATTATAATGCAAATTGGCGAAAAAATACAATATTACATCTAATTACCCACTTAGTAAATTTATTTGGCAAAAAAGTTGATTTTTTAAAATTCATTTAATTAATCAACTTTCCCGTTATTCAAATTACCTTTAACATCGAAGTAATAATAAATCCCAATGTCCCAATGTAAAGAAAACATTTTAAGCTGTAATGTCGTACCTATACAAATATATCACGCGAACGACGTGTATATAATAGGTTCCTATATTGGTTATATACCTACGTACATATAAAACTAACACATTTGTCAACCTTACGTTACGTTATTTTGCAGGTGAAAAGTCCACCGTCCAGGATACAGTTACGGTAATAAATGAAAAACCGCGAACGGAGAGCGGAAATTCGGTAACAGAAATTAAACCTAGTAAAACCGCAACGTCGTCGCAAACGTCTCAGTTAGATAATAAAGTAGAAAGTAAAAATGTTGGTAAAAATGAAACGAGCGTCGACAAAAGCGATAAATCAAAAGATGCAGAAAACAAAAAACCTACAACAAAGGTGCCAGCGTCGACGTCGACGACGACCACCAACGTATTGAAAAGCACGACGCATTCGCACAGCGTAGCAGCTCCAGCAACGTCGACGACGTCCGACAATAAAACAAACGCGACGAAACCGAAGACGGAGAAAAGCGCTAATAAAGTGACATCTAAAAGCCTGCCTCAAAATTCGACGACGAAATCGGTTACGAAATCGGATAAAGCCAAAAGTACGCCTAAAGCTACCACCGTCGGTAAACTAAACCCGGTAACCGAATCGAATTCCAGCCCGCAATTAATCTCTACTAAGAAATTTAATAAAGAAGCCGAAAAAACTAAACCGACGTCTAAACCGGAAACCACGACCAAGGCTAACGTAACACCGAAAGCTCAGCACAAGCTTGAAATAAAATCTAACAAATCACCCGCTTCTAACCAAACAACATCTAACGTTACTTCTAAACCCAATGTAAAAAGCACCGCTAAAAGCGATAAACCAAAAAGTACCGCTAAGACTACAACGAAATCCGAATCGGTACCCGTTTCAGAGTTGACGACGCCCAAAAATCAAGATACCGAAAAAGTCACCAGTTCCGTTATCATCGCCAGCAAGGTGGAAATTCGAGAAGGTCCAACAAGTGTGCAAAAGGTAGCAAAAAAAACGGAAGTCGAACCCTCAATCGTCGACCAGAGTTCGTCGAGTAGTGTTCAAATTAAAAACGATGACCAAAGTAAATCGTCGTCGACGACGTTCGCCGTATCCGAAGAACAAACCAAAACCACCCAAGCGAAAGAAGAAAATACTTCGGGTTCAGATGAACCCGCTGTGATTTCCAGTAGTGGCGTATTAGCTCCGGAATACGATTTCCTATCCAGGCAACCTTCTGAAGTGGTCGACGAAACTTTTAGGGTAAGGAATCGTTTTGATGTTATTTTTGCAATTATCGTATGTACAGGGTGTTTTAGAACATTTTTTTCTCATTTTCCCCTACTAAATTCGAATAATTGTAATCATAGGGACGAATTGGAATTGCCTGACTGAAGGAACTAAAAATTGAAAATTTCCGTCAAAAATATGATTTTTTATGATTTTGGCGACTCAATTTCCTCCATAAAAATACCAAAGTCCGAACTTTTCTGAATAAAAATGTAATTTTACCGTCGGGGAGGGGGGGCAACTGCCCCCTCTGACGTCTGACCCCCTCGGTTAGGCCCTGATTTTGACTCTGATTCATAAAGGTCAATGACAGTAGGTAATAAATAGGTGATTAGGATTTTTTTTTTTTAAATTCGGACAAAAATTGAATGAGTTGTGCTCTATTTTGGAGAAAAAATGAAGGGTATTTCTCAATTTTATGAATTTTTTGATATGATGTGATACAACGTGTGTATTATTTGTATTTTGAATCAAAATTCTCCCATATAAATTTTCAGCCTCCCCGGATCTCCAAGAGTGATGTTATGGGCCTTTAAAATACAACCATTTTTTAATTCTTGAATCACAACGTAGTTTTTGAGTCCTCCCTCTCCCCCCGCCCATCTAAAATCATTAAGTAATGAAGTATGACCTAAGGCGGGATATGGGATTTTTGCATCGTTTTCATTACAGATATTTTCATCTCACGGTACGTTTCAATAGGTCCTAAACAGACCATTGAAAGTTTGCATAATGACGTTTTTTTTTACATTTCTAACATTTCACAAGCTTCCAAAAATTAGCGATGTTTTATGTAAAAAATTTAATATGCATCCCCTCCAGAACGGAGTTTTGTCAACTTTAAAATTTTCTTAAACCCCCTCTCCACCGCAGCAGAATTTTAGTGATTGAAATTTCTTCTGTATCCAACTCCGGAGCAAATTCCGGCTGAATTGAAAATTCTCCCTTATCCCTTCAAAGCAAAATTGCGATAATTTGACATTTCTTCTGTACCTCTTCCCTCTTCACAGCAGAATTTTGTAATCTAAATCTAAAATTTCTCTCGTATTCTCCTTCATCAGAGCGAATTTTGGTTATTGAAATTTTTTCAATAGGTACTCATCTCCAAAGCAGAATTTTGATAATTTCAAATTTGTCTCGTTTTCCTGTGCCTTTCCCAATCAGAAGTTTAGTAATTGAAATTTCTCCCATATCCTCTTCAGAGCAAAATTTTGACTATTGAATTTACTCCCGAATCTGGTTCCAAAGCAGAATTTTGTAACCTAAAATATCTTCCTCACTCCCTTCCAGAGCAGATTTTAGTAATTGATTGTCCTTCAGTATCCCACTTGAGAGGAAAATTTTTGTACTTAATATTGAAATTTTTCTCCTAGGTTTCAGCGTAGCAGAATTTTGATTCTAGAAATTTCTTCCATACTTCGTTTCAAAAAATAATTTTTTAATCTCTAAAATCTCTTTCGTAGGTACGCCACCTCTACAGCTGAATTTTAGTAATAAAAATTCTCCTGAACCTCCCCTCTAGAGAATGCAACCATTTCCGTCAAACTCCGCGATTTTTTTTATGATAAGCATCAAATGCGTTAATTTTTTTTATAAGTGCAGATAAATTTTTTCTGTAATAAATTTGAACTTGTTGTTTTGTTTTTTTTGGGGAGGGGAGCCGGGGGTTCGAGTTGAGAAGTTTCTGAAAATTTGGTAAAAAAGTAGGTATCTAGTGAGAAAGTAGTGATTTTTCAAAAAAATAATAAATTCGTTTGATATCCTGCAGGTTGACTTGAAAGGAATTAGATTAAAAATTACAAGAAATTTTGAGAATGAATATTCTTTATGAACATACTTATCCTCTACCCATGCAGCTCAGAAATTGATCAAACAAATCTACAAAAGCTCATTCACCTCGTGCATTTTTTTGTAGATCCTAATGTACTTCTGTATCCTTAAGATAGGTACAAAATAATTTCAAGATTTATATGCCTACAACTCTTGTTTATTTATTTATTTACAGGTTATAGATTTGAAACCGAATTCGGCCAATGGAAAGAATCAAAAGCAAAAAAACACTTATCGCGGCACGACACCGATGTCATTGCCGTCGGAAGACATTTACGAAGAAACGCAACCTTTAGGAAAATCTTTAGGGTTATTAAGTACTAGCTCCGAATCGGTAATTAAAGACGGAGTGACGACCGTTTACGAGACTTCCGTAATCGGTACCATAATTTCGGGCAAATACGCTCAAGTGCTTCAAAGTAATTCTCACGTTCAAAATCAAAAGAAAATAAAACCGTCTCCTTCTTCTTCGGCTCGTATATTAAAAACGGCGGCTCCGACGTCTTTCAAATCGAGCAAAATACCCAGTCTGGATCCGACGCCGGTGAACGCTTACGAAGACGATTCGAGCTCTTTATTTTTGGAACCTTACAACGTCGACTCGAGCAATATAAAACCGTCTCGCAAACCATCCATCGGTAGTAATTCGTTTTCAAAGAATAAATATTCGTCTAATAAAAATAAATTCAGGGAAGATTATCGAGAAGATTACAGTACTACGTCATCAGAAGATGAAGATACCCTAGATACGGATTACACCCTGGCCGGCTCCAATCCTACCTCTCCATCATATTCGCAATCAACTTCGCCTTCTAAAAAAACAACCGCGAAAAATAAGTCCAATCAAAACGGAAGACCGTTTAAGTAAGTGCAACCACCTTTTTCCACAATTCTATTTTTTGCGCTTACTAGACGTGGTGCGGGGTGCGCGCCGTTTTGTATTCTAAATGGAAGTTTTCCCCTAAAATGAGAACTTTAATAGGAAAAGTATTCGAAAATTAAAGCGAGCGAAAATTTAAACTTATTTTTATTGCAGAATGAAAAGGTGTTGTAAACCGTATTCAAAGATGGTTTCGTTTAATATTTCTTTAACGAATATTTTTTTCTCGGTGTTTTTATACTCGACTTTTTTCCTCCAGAAATATACTTTGATGTCAGAATCTGCAATTAAGAGCTTTACCTCGAAAGTATAAGTCGGTTTTTAACGTTTGTGTATTGTACAGCTCGTAGCACGTAGCTAACTTGAGTTAGATATTTTCATAATGTTTTCGAGGGTGCTTTCTCTCTCGTTTTACCAGTCGTTGTCGGCCTTGAATTATGGAATTGTGGAATTTCAAACATTTCAAAAAGGCTTTTAGGATTAAAAATTTTTTCTTCGAAAAACTTTCAACGAGCTAGAAAAAGAAACGATTGAAAATAATGTGTAAATAGAGGTCCGTGGTCTCAGAGGTCAAACGTAAGGATATTACGCCTTTGCTTGTGCGGGGTGTCCGTGGCTTGTCTGAATTTAGGTGGCCAACAGTCTCGGAACCAAACGCATATTAAGAATAACTTTTTGTGACAGAAAAACGGTGCCAAGGAAAAGCCTATTTCCAAAAGGAGCTTTAACAATTCATGTTACTTTTTTTGGCGATTTGTTTTATTTAAACTAGTTGCTTTTTACCCTGAAAATCGTTTGTCTTTTGTTTTGTGAATACCTAATGGTTTAGTAAATTTTTTTTTCATCTAAAAATGATTTGGTATTTAGGTTTTTCTAATGAAGGTTTAGTATTGTTTTTTTTGAAGTTAAAATACTGGTTTTGGTTTTTTGTTTTTTCCTAAAATTGTTTTTTTTGCCTGAAAGTAATTTTTTTTTAAATTGCTTTTTTTTGTTTATTTATTCTGAAAATAATTAAAAGTGTTTCTGAAAACACTTTGGGTTTTTTTCTGAAACTTGTTACTTAGTTTTTTTTCTAATTATGGGTTGGCTTTTGTTTTTGTTTTTTGAGAAAAATGGGTTGATCTAATTTTAATTATTAAAAAAAAGGATTTGATTGTTTCAGAAAACGAGTTTTATTTGGTTTTTGGTTCTTACAATGGTCTCTTTTTTTGAAAACGGATTGGTTTTTTTTTGAAAATTTTTGAAATTGTTTGTTTTTTTAGTGTTTTTTTGGTACTGATTTGTTTTTTTATTTGGCTTTTGAAAATTGCTCATTTTATGTTTTTTATCTGAAAAGGGTTAAATTTTGTTTTTTGTTGAAAGTGGTTCAGTTTTTTCAATTTTTTCCTGGAATTGATTTTTTTTTTTTCATGAAAATGATTTTTTATGGTTTGATTTTTTGTTTTTTTCTGATTTTATTTTACTTAAAACTTAAAAAATATTTACACATCAAATAGTTACTTCTTTTTTCAAAAATTTTCTCAATTGCTTCCTTCTCATGTCAAGTTGAAAAAAAAGAAAAATTCCCCAAGTATGTGAGATAATTCGGTTTACCTTACCATAAAATCCAAAATTGAGACACCCTGATACAATGAAATTTCAAAAAATGATTTTTCAAAATTCAAGTTCAATATCACAAGGTACAATATTTGAATACAATACATTGTACATCTTCAGGAAGCAGAGATGAACATTTCGCAGCTTTCTCTTCTCCTCTCGTTCAATCGGTGGAGAAATTCTACGTCTTTTTGCCTGTCTATCTAAACGTTGAAAGCAGAAAATTTTCAGGCATTTATTTCGCAAAGAATGCGGCAAGTTTTCGGTTCATAATAGAACCATAATAACTGGAAACCATCTGGTTTATGAAATTTTACGAACAGAATTGTTCGGTTTCGGTAAACTTAAGTTTTCGTTATTCTGGTTGTCGGAACTTTGTGCACCCGTATACGAGAAATTTCTCTCGAAAGAGCGCATGAAACTGCAAGACGAAAGTTTAAAATTAGAAGAATTAAATTTATCGACTGGTTGGAAGAAGGTATTCTCGATGCTCGGGGGTATTTTTAGTCGTTGGAGCGTGCGAAAATATATTTTAATAATTTCGTAAGATTACGACAAACAAAATTATAGTCGCTAGGGTAAATACGATTATTCGGAATACGACGCGACAGTTTCGGTTACTTCAATTAAGAATCTGTTTTTGACAAGCGCTATACGCAGCCTTAGGATGTTATTTCTTAAAATTCATTTTATTTTTTCCGCCTTGCTTATGTACTTTCGAAACTCTCTGTTTTAATTAGATCGCAAAACAATAGATTCAGCAAACCGACAACGCCAGAATTAGCGACGGTTTCGGTGTTCAGCGAGAGCAAAGCTTCGGCCGTTACTCCTTCGTACAGCGCCGGAGGTCGACGTTTCACACCTAGTAACCGGAGATCGACTGCGAAACCAGCCACCACGTCTTCAGAGACCGAACGAGGGTATACCAATAAACGCAACAGCTACAAGCATAAAATCGGCCCTTCGAATGTGGAAAATAACAACATCTCGCCGGTTTCGACCTCCAAATTTAAACTGATTAGACCCAGTGGCCGGTGGCAATACAAAACGTCGCCCAGACCTCGTGTTACCATTCGTCGACAAGATGAAAATCTCGATAACGTTACCGTCAGTCCTATGCCTCAATTTACACCCGATATTCAACTGGAAACCGATCAGGAATTATCTGGATCTGGCATATTTCCAGCCCTGCAGCATGAAGATAATTCAATCGTGCACGACGTAACGCCGTCCTGGAGTCCGGAAACGTTGCGAGTCGAGATTTCGACGCCTGCCGATTTCAAAGATGTTTATTATGAAATTGCCACCATCAAAACGCCGTATACGTATTCGGTGAGTGATTCTTATGTTTGATATTCATTTTTTTTTTTCAATATAAGAATTATATTCTTTTAACAATGAATTGGAGATCTCATATTTGCTACGTAGCATATCTACTATAAAAAATAAGATAGGTGTAGAACAATTTTACTTTGTAAAAATATTTCTTTTGGAGTATTATGTAGATATCTACTTATGCCTTCAAATCGTAATTTCCTTTTCCTTTTACCCAATGTTGATCGTTTTCCAGTTCAATAAGTAATTAGAGGTTTGGAAAATTAATCTCGAATAAATTTTTTTATTATTATTCAAGTATTATCGCGACATAATTATCGTCTAAATACTTATTAGAAATCAATGGTTAATTAAAATCGGTCGTTGGATCGTTCTTTGTTCATTCTATCTCTCGATTTGTTTGAAAGTCATTATGCAAAATTATAACAAATTACACGAATGATTGATCAATTATGTAGGTGTTGGAACCGAAATAAATGGAAAAAATTTAATAAGAATACTACCTATCAATTTTTTTTTTAGATGGATAGGTTTGAAAATTTCAACTTTTTTTCTCATTTGAGGCTTTCTTGAGTAATATTCACGTGAACATTTACTTTACAACGTTGACTCCTATCGTCTCTTTTCTGGATCTGATAATAGGTGCCATGCCATGTACAACTGACGGGCTCCTATTTTTCGAAAAATCTTAACGAGGGCTTGTGAAATGCTCGCAAACACTGGGGCTCTTTGAAAAATTTCAGACGTATTTCCCTTTAACTAACGTCAATAAATTCATCAACTTCATTTTAAAAAATGAAAAATTTGGTAAATTTTTCACTTTTTCGGTTCGTCTTGGTAGGGGGGTTGAAATTATGTTTTTTTTTAAAATATTTTTTTAAGGAGGGTTCTACGGTAATAAATCAAAAAATATGTAGGTAAGTATGTAGTTTTTGAAATCATTTTCCAAAATACAAATGTGTGATATGACATAAGTACCTAGCAAAGCGAATTTTTTTTTGGAAAATCACTCCGAAAAGCAAAAGCTAGGTAGTCCATTTTCGACAAGAAGATTAAGCCGGATTTCCTCCGTTTCTCATCTGGATCCGGGCCTGGTTTTTTCAACTTGCATTATTTTTAAAAAGTTGACTGTAATTCCAAAAAATTGTCAATTTTGATAGCATTAAATTTTGATTTAATATCCCTGCTCAACTTAAGATTAAAAATTGTAAGAAACGTAAACAGATAAGTTTTTTTTTAAATCGCAGTTTTTATAAAATTTTTGAATTACAAATTGCTTACGATTTTTGATGTTTTCTAAGTCGGTTGGCAATGAGAAACATTGAAAATTTTATTTTTAATTTTTAGGGAAAAACGGACCTGTAAATTTTTGCATTGAGACTTGCATTTGTTCTCGTCAACGGCTGATTGCATGAGCCCCCTTCCCCTTCCTCTCTTGTAAGATTAACGAAAGGAATATTACAATTTCAAAGATACTCTGTTTCAATCACAAATTGCAGCCTTGTAAACCTTTCATATTTTTTTCATTATCTACTGAAAGACAATTTTTTCTTTAAAATGTCACGCCAAAAGTTCTAAAAATTGTCATGTTTGACTCTTATGTATTACTTTTTAAAAAGAAATCCATTTTTTCCGCTAGGACATTCGCATTTAAGTATGATAAGTATATATAATACACCTTGTGTATTTAAAAATTCTATTTGTAAGTCTTCGTTCAAATTTCATTTTTTTTTTTTTTTTGATTTCCTAAAAAACCATAAGTAAGGTACCTATGTATAATAGAATAAAAAAAACTGAAAAAATAGGGATTTACTTTTTTTAGCAGAGGCGTATTGGGGAAGTTATGGATCATGGCCTTTCTCCGATGACCAAATACTAAAATTTTCATTTAAAATTACTCATTTCTATTTACTTCTTTGGATAATAATTGATTTTTTTGTTCATTTTTGAAAATGAACATTTTCAAGTGGTCGTGGATGTAAAAATTGTCAAAAATATTACTAGCAAAAAGAACTGGGAACGTGAAAATTGTTGAATTGAAATGATACCTAATCAACGTAATCTTGACGATCAATGCTTGTGATATTACTTTTGTTTATTTTTTATTTTGAATGACAATCTCAATGTAAATTACAGCGATTAATTTTACAATACCTGCTTACTCAATGATGAATTTTAGCATCCTTTGCCTTTCTCTCTTGCGACGTTTCTTTCTGGAAATTGTTTCATATTTATCTCGGTATAGGAAATTAGCCAATAGATCACATTTGCATTCGAATTGTAAGATTTATTGTACATTTTAAGACATCCTTACATCCAGATTCAAAATATTAAGTGCTGCGGAGGGAAATGAACAGAAGCTTTCAACTAGGTGCCACACATCGAATAATTTAATTTACTTTTTTTTGTTACAGATCGGCACAGTAAGACATGTGCGATTCAACACGGTAACGTCGACGTACGAAAAAAGCTTAGTCCAAGCAACGGAATCGCCAACCTCTCGTAGCGAGCCATTATCGGAAAACATATTGGGTAGCACTCATAACGCGTACGACAAAGAACCTCCGTTGGACTCCAGCATCGCTACTTTACCACCCATCGGTCTAGCCGGTGATGCAGAAACACCGCCGTTGGAAACGATAACCGAATCTTTCAGCACTACTCAGCTCATGCTGAAGACGCATATTTTACCGGTGGTTCGCGGTGGCAGCGATACAACCAAATACACGCTGGTGCAATCTTACCACGTAACCAGATTAGTAACCGCTACGAAAACGTTACCTCCTATGGAAGTCTACCAATTCGTACCGACTAAAGCTTTGAACGAATTTAATACCAGATTAGACGAGGCCGGATCCGAAGTGCATTTGGAATTGGAATTCGGCGATAATAACGAACAAGATGATGAAGTGAGACCAAACGTATCGAAAGCTTTATTATCGGATTTAGATTTAACCAACATAGGGTCGGATTTCGATATCGCCGACGTCGATAAGAATAAAATATTGGAACAGCATTTGAGATCGAAGAAAGCCCATAAATTGACCACGTCAAGTACGCCGGCGCCACCGCCAACATCGGAAAATCCGTCTACTCCGGCGCTGAGTCCGGAGCAGCTGCAGCAACTAGCTTTGTTACGATTACTCAATCCAAACGTGGCCGCGATGCCCAGCTTAGTTACTTCTTCTAAGCCAATACTTAGGGTAGAAACTGCCTACGAAACGTTCGTATTGCCCATATTCAGCGCCGGCAGTACAATCTTCTCGACGATATCCAGACCTACGGCTACCGTTACGAAGACCGAGTACGAATACGTAACGAATACGTTGCCCTCTCTGCAGCCATCCGCATTTAATCCTTTGTTCCCTCCTCAGCCATCGTTCCAAATCGCGACTACACCTCTTATCACGCAAACAATGTTGACAGAAACAGATAGCAAAGTGTTAAAATTAACTTTCGGCGCTAAAACAAGCTACACTACCGTGTACAGCACCAAAGTTACGCCGACCATTTTAACAACCTATATAACGAATTCTATACCGATACAGCCTACGGCTGCTACATTCCCCGGATTCTTCAATCCGGCTCCTTACGGTTTCAACGCGCCTTTCCCATTCATTGGCTAAACATGGTTGTGGCTATCGACGGACTTTAACCTCAAATTTGGAATAAAAATTCGAAATTCACGGTTTATTCCGATATTCGCAAGCAACCAATCAATTTCATCGGGTAGTTTAGTTTTTCTAGCTCTCTTCCCTCTTTTGTATTTTATCTCCCTTCAAAATCATGTTCCTCAAGCGTAAAACATAAGACGTGAGTTGAAAACTTTGCTCAATCGAAGTACCTAACCTTGCCTAAACCAGTATTAAGTAATTGTGAGAAGCCATATATATTATTTTAGTTAAGTATTGTAAATACCATGTAAAGAAACCAACGGGTGATTTTTTTCTAAAAGGTTCGAAGATTGAAAACTTTATTTTTATAAGAATTATTCCCATTTTTTGGAAATTCAGTATCAGTGATGCGACGACCAATTTCTCTGGAGTTGAGGGTGAAGTTTTTTTGTGTAATCAAACGTCTTAAGACATACTTAATATTTATCGACTTTGATGAGAAATTTTACGAAGACCCGCGTATCAATGGGCTAAAAGGGTTGTTACATCACTGAATATTATTTCTTAATCTTCTAACCTTTGAAAACCATTTATTAAGTTACCTGTTATTATTTATTTAATATTCTAAGGTGAGTTTATTCGGAATGAGTGTCGTATCTTTATGTTTATACTTACGTATCGGTTTAACGATGATTTTTCTATTTCTTCGTCTAGATAGTAAAATAATCAGTAAGTTTAAGCTGATTTTATGTCTTTTTTATGTAAATATTACTTCTCTTTTGTAGAAAGTGTAGATTTCTTTACGAATAAATTTTTAATTTTGTGTAAATTCGTTACCTTCTTCCAGAATCGAGAAGTACATGAAATATCAAGTTGAACTAGCTAACTGAGACCGACGGTTTTGTTTGTATTGTAAAATTATAAGGTAAACTGATAAGCGAATTTCTTAAAAAACGAAAATAAAATAAAACTCGATTTAAAAAAAAATCAAAGTGACCACTTTGAAAAAAATTAAAAAATAATTTTTGGGAACGGAAACGCAAAAACTGTAACAGAAACGATAAATTAACCGATTATTGAACAAAAAATTTTTAAATCACGTTTTTTACGGCATGACGACACATGACGGCACGGCGTGATTTTGTAAGGAAAAAAAAGGAACCAGGAAATGTCACAGAAAAACGCTAAAATGATGCAATTATTTTCGAGATTCTTTTGTGAAATTTGGTAACGTGGTGTTTTACAGTCGTCGATGCGTATTCAGTTCGTTGAGTTCGTCAACTAGTTCCTTTTGTCGGTTATTAATAATTAATTTGGTTATAGTTAGTCTTTTTATTGTGCATTGTTTAATCGTAATTGCGGTGCGAAAATTCGAATTACTGAGTTGAAGTATAGTATTCGTAAGGTATCCGAATAATTTGACGTGAAATATTTCGATAGTTCCGATCTCAGTGAGATGCATCTTGTATCGAATTCTTTTGTACCCTAAAGTGAATAATCATCGTCTGTAGAAAAAACCCGGTTTTCGTAGTTCTTTTCTTAGCAATTAAAACGAACACATCAATTTTTCTTTAAAATGTTAACGTAATTTTACTTCTAAAACTTTCAATCAATTTTCGCACTACGTTAATTGTAGGGTAAGTAGCCATCTTGTATTGCCGATTCGCCGTCGCTGTTGCAGCTGCCGCTATTGCGTATAGTATTAATATTCGTTGTAGCAAAAAGCTTGTTTGATGTCGTTTGAATTCTCGTTTCGAGTTATTTCGTCTCACATTTTTTACTCGAATTTATTATGGTTTTTTGGCTAAGCCGCTGAGGCTTCGTTTAATTGTATCTTGTGTTCGGCACCAATCGTGAATATTCTGCTCAAGAGATGGACGCCAAAAATTCGCGCTGTCCTTGCCAGTTCGTAGCGTAATTTAAGTTACATATATGGTACCGGTACCTTTTTAGACAAAATGAGAATGAAGACCAGTTTCCGAGTGTCGTTTGTGACTGCTCAATTAGATGAGCCTTTTTTTGGAAAATTGTTCCAATCTCATGAAAAGTATTTTGGAGAAGGTAGCGTTATTGGTTCGCTAGTTCATGGACGTACGTGAATGTTGGACGTGGAACGTGGATGAAAATCAGGTAGTTTTTCTCTTTTTTTCTCCTTAGTTTTTGGTGTTGGAATTGGTCAGTGCTTGAAAATCTCGATTAATGATTTTTTTCGAATCATATTTTTACGAATTAATGATTTGATTTGGGTTTTAATGTATTGAATTGTAAAATAGAATGGATTTGTCATGTAAAAAAATATTTCTGACAGGCTGACAGAGCCTTTTTATTTCTGAAATGTCGTGGAAATTCTGAAACTATTTTTCGTTTCATTTTTAATGTAGGTATATGAAAGTTTATGCAGCCATTACGTGTAATTTCATATATCTTGTACGATTATTATCGATATTGCTTTAATCTTTCTTTACTTTACGAGAATTTCGTCATTTAAATGTCATTCTAAATGTAATGAGTATTTCCTGTGTGTATGCGTCATGGCCGTTAAGGTGTAAACTGGAGTATCTATACGTAACTCTTCTCTTTACTCAAGATAAGATAACACCAACGATGAACGAAAATAACACAGTTCGATCATTGCCTAGTTTTTTGACGAGCTTATTCGAATGCGGAGTCAAGTTTGTGCGTGTAATTTTGGTGCAATTTTCCTTACCTGTACGGTTATAGTCCAGTTTTTTTACGAGCTTATTCGAGGGCCGAGTTCAGTTTGTGCGTGTGATTTTTGTGCAATTTTTCCTCTTTAAACGATCTTTCACCATGACCGCGAAATCTCTAGCACAAATAGCATCCATTTTGGAACGCCAGATTAATGTCATCAAGTACACTTTGTATTGCTTGACGGTGATCGTTTGGGTGAGTGTTGTTGATCGAGTTTTAATAAATTGTATGCTATAATATAAAATCCGTCGATTATTTTTGTCAAATAGCTTTTTATTTTTTTCGCGACAAACTGTTCTGTCTGACAACTAAGTATAATATGATGAATTTTCAGCTAATGAAGGTATTTTTTCATTAAAATTATCGCATTCGCTGCTTTTGGGCTTAGGAATTGTACATCCTAGTAAAATGATTGATGTTTTTCAAAATTATGATACGAAATAATCGTCTCACCGATTACCTATTTGGCTACGCGAACCAGAAAAATTGTTGGGGCTTGCGGGGTGTAAATCAATGTGGAGAGACGTGAAGCAATGAGTTGTAATTTTTTCTCCTAATTTTCTGTCTGAAAAAAACTTCATCCCCGTAATGGACAAGTTGCACGAATTTTTTTTTGAAAAAAAATTATGAAAAATCGGAAGGAGACATAAAAGATGAAGATTAAAAAAGAAAAAAAATGAAAATTGGTCCATTAGAACTCGCGTAATAATTTTTTGAAAGTTGCGTTCTCTCGTAGTGGTCAAAAACGGAGGAGTGGTCAAATTGTGCTGTGACGTCACACCCTGAAATTTTTGTTATATAAATTCGCGGCGTGGCGCGCACCCGCGCGTAAGAATTTTACGAATTTTTGTTTTACGCCAATTCGCTGTTTAGAACGCTTCGTGATTACCTGCCAGCCAAGTATTTTCCGTGATACTACGAAGAAAATTTCATGGTGTGACGTCACAACGTCAGACTTCGACCACGCCTACGTTTTTGAACGATAAGAGAAAACGCAACTTTCCAAAAAATTTTGCGTGATTTCTAATGGACCAATTTTCATTTTTTCTTTTTCAATCTTCATTTTTTAATGTCTACTTTTGATTTTTCATAATTTTTATCCAAAGAAAGTGTCATGAAACTTCTGGATTGGCCCAAAAAATAGGACGTAACCTACAATCGTTGTCGAGGAATCAGCAACCAACAAAAAAATGATCCAAATAATTTTATACGGATATCTGATCTCTTAATAAATTCAGTTTTCTATTTAGCCCATGACTACGTGTGAAAAGTATCAAACATGCCGATCGCGAAAAAAGATCTTGCAGTTCGCTTTCTATATCATCTGCAGGTGATGCACATATTATGGTGGACCGAAAAACCAAAATTTTTAATTTTTATTGTAACACCGCGTAAAAGACGAGGACTGGGGAGATCGGAAAAATTCAAAATCGATTATAATATCTTTACGAATTACGATCGCGCAAAAGATTTCAATTCTTTAACCCTGCTATACCATACCCTGTGACAAATTGTCAACGACCGGTTTTCTCGTTCGTTACGTTGCCAGGAACGAGTGATCGGGTTGTAACGCCTCCTAGTACCTATGCGCGCATGGCCTACCGTTCATTTCCGCTGTTCAGCAAATTGCCTACTTTTTCATTTGAAGGGGCAAACGTTTCTGAAAAAAATCTTTACCGGTACGAATTTTAATTTTTTTGCCCCTTAAATCCAAAGGGTAGGCAAAGTGTTGTGCACGAACCAGTAGGGCATAGATACACAAGTATCTGTCGGGTGATGATTTCATCCCCTCCACTTTTCATTCGGTGAGAAAAAAAATATCAATAAACACGAAAAATACATATTTTTTTCTAAAATTTTTGCCCCTTCAAATAAGAAAGTAGACAATTTGCCTATCACGGGAAATGAACGATTGAACATTCATGTACTGTATCAAACTTCGGTCCAAAGCTAGAAAATTAATTGGAACCTGACATTTTTTTTACGTATGGTGTTCCGGGGTTAAAATTGTCTAAAATGCAATATTTTCAAAACTGATCAAAAGTAATTTTAGACCTAATTTAATGACAGGGTGTCCATTCTTTGGAAAACCGGGAAAAGTCAGGGAATTTTGGTGGTCTGGAAAAGTCAGGGAATTTTGGAATTTTGGAATTTTCTCTGGAATTCTTCGAAAATCCAAAAAAAGGATAAATAATTTAGGAAAGTGTTTCTTTGCTTATTTTATTCTAAATTTTTCAAAAAATTTCGTCCTCGCTCCGCTCGGGCCAAATTATTGCATATTATTATATCTGATTTTTTTATTCATAACTTTTTGTTGATCATAATCATAATGTACAATAAATTTGATATTCAAAATGCATGCTTTTGTCCATCACTCTTTCTTTTTAAAGAAATAATTGTTCAAAAATTAAAATCTTAAGTTTTTTAGAAACTTTTTGAAGAGCTGTGATGAGAAAAAATGTTGAAAAAAATGGAAGTTAATGGAGTAGAATTCGAATTTATTGATCATGTTTTGGAAAACATGAATAAGGAAAAAGTGGTGAATTTTTATCTCTTGATGATCTTTTTTTGCAAAAATGTTTGCCCTTGCTTCGCTCTGGTTCAACGCGATTTTTATATTTTCATAAAATGATTTATATTTCACCTCCTTATCGACTTTTTTATTTATTGGTACAAACTAAAATTTTTTCGGAGATTGTGTAAATTTATAAAATTGAGACATGTGTTTCTTTCTGGGGGGGGGAGAGATTTTTGAATTTTCAGCCCGGAAAAATCCGAATTTTCATTCGCTTGATTTGGTAGACACCTTGGCATAATTTATTTCATTTTCAAAACTTACTTTTACGTTGGAAAACTTAGTGTTTCCTTTTTATTTGAATTTTTTTCTGTAGGTAAGGAATTTGAATTTGAATTTTTTTTGGCCTAAAGAGGAGCATCTAAAAATTTCGTAAAAAGTTTCTAGTGATTTTGAAAAAAAAAAATCTATATATTTTGTATCATTCTTAAGCAAAGTACATCACGTGAAAAATTACCCCCCCCCCCCCCGGTTCACGAGTATCATATTTAAAAGACCTGGAAAAAATCGAAAAATTAGTCTGGAAAACCTGGAAAAGTCAGGGAAAATGATTCCTGAGATATACTGGATACCCTGAATAACTAAGTATCTAGACCAAAAAGCACCCTTTTTTTTTTGAGAAAATCTGATGTTATTTTTTCCCAATCGTCGTTTGCACGGTATTACAACTCAAAAATCAAAAATTTTGGTTTCCCGCCCATTCTAATGCACAACGTGTGACTCAGCTAAACCTTCGATTCCCTTCTAGATAAAACAAATAGCTATTAGGTGGGTAGCTACTAGCTAGATGATGAGTGGGCCAAAGAACCGACGATACACAGAGGGAAATTAACCCTTTGAAATCACTCACTTCCAGCAGGTATATAGCGCGATATTATTTATAAACGCGCCCGAAATAGCTGTCCCTTGTAAATCGAGTTAAGCCAAGCGGATATTCTATTATTCATCAAATCCACCCAGAGTTCAAACTTTGAATGTCTTTAATAATTGCAAAATCGTGTCAGAAAAGTTAGCCAAGATTTGAAAACAGCACTGTTACGATAAGCGTCGTCGCCGTAGCCGATGCATTCACTGGGGGCAAATAGGTAGGAGGAAGGTATCTCTATTGTTGAAGAGTTTTCGCGCGATTACCGCATGCTCGCTGGGTATCCGGCCTTTGTACGCCTTCGGCAACAATTTGAGGAAAAATTTTCAAATAAAGAATCTGCCAAGTTTAACCCTACCCTGTTCTACGGTTCTGCCTCTTCGCAATCTCCAATCTTTTCCTTCGACTATTATCGTTCTGAAATACCATAAATGTATTTAGGTTTCTCGATCAAACTAGATACCTGGGTGAATAATTTACCCAATTTGCAGCACGTACGATACCTTTTGGCGGACTCGGCGAAGTACGTATGTAAATGTACATCGGCCCGCTAGCGTGTATTATCGCGAAATTGACAACTTTCAGTTTTATCTCAGGTGGCACATTAAACTTTAAACGAAAACTAAAAACCAAAGAGCATTATGTTGATGATACGAGTATAGCACGGCGAGGCACGCGTATGTAGTACGAAAACAGTGGTAAATGGTCGGATAAAATGTAAGATGGAACAGAATGTTTGAATTGCTTGCCGGTAATTTAAGCAATAGAAGCAACGTTTTAACGAGACATATTCGCCAAAATTAGCCAACTTTCGGTACTTTGCGAAGATAAAAAGATTCCAACTTTATATTCGTGGTGGCGGCGCGACGCTACGCAAACGTCTACCAAAACTTTTGTTTCACTTCGAAATACGTAGTTCCTTATATGTAAATTTCGCTCGCGCCATCCGATATCATTCTTTCGTAAAGGTGCCTTCTTTTTAGTTGTTCAACATTGTGTATACGAATACCCGGAATAAAATATGTTATCTACAACTATTCCATATTTTCATACGTATCCTTCCGTGTTCGTACAGCATACGTCAAATTCTCATTTCATTCAAAAAATCGAATATTTACAGAGAACTGTCTAATTTTAAACTTTTATAATTGCAGAAGTGTGGTAATAAAATGAAACATAACGCGAAAACTAAAACTTGAACTCGACAAATCATAATATTGGTCTTGAGGGTAAACCGACTCGAAGGGGAGGCAACTTGTAATTTTCCTCGAGTCGAGCAAACCAAGCGACGAGACGTGTGTTGCGACTTGATGACAGACACAGAACGCGAAATCAAAAATTATTGTTGGAAATTTACAAAATTAATTTACTACTCGCGGTTCGGTAACTTTGTATTTCATTTCAAATGTCGCAGACAATTAAGAACCGAGTTTTACGAACGCGACGAACGCCGAAAAACCCTCTATTTTTTCAGCTTCCTTGGCTGGATCGCGTCATCTGCTGTGGCAGCATCTCCTTGTTTTTAATAATTATTCAACTCGTTTAGCTGTACGAGTTTTTCTTTCGTTTAAAGCGTTATTTTATTTACTTTAATTATTTTCACATCTTTTTTCTTTGTTTACTCATTTTGCTATCTCTGATGAAAATTAGCTATCATTAAAGAGATGTTGGGTATTTTTTTCAGTAAGTTCTGGTAGAGGTTAATTATCCTACGTGTAAGCGGGGGATTTGAGGTTCTTCCCGGGGGTTCCTGTGCTCATCGAAGTCCACTTGTTTTTGTGAGCACAGTATCTACTTGGTGTAAAAGTGAAATTTTCTCCTTATGCGTAAATAGTAATTAGACTGAAAATTTGAGCAAGGCCATCTGATTTTCGCACTTGAGAAAAAGACAAAATTTCACTGAGCTATTATGATTGTTCTCTAGGGTGGACCGGGTTTGAAAAATTTCTCAATTTTTGCCAATTTTTTGATTTACGTTATATTGTTTGAGTGGGAAATCTCCCAGAAAAGTTTTGAATCTTTACATACCCTTGGCGAAAGGGAATTATAGGCTCCCAAGGCCATTTTCGAAAGAAACACTGTTTTTTGTGCTGAAACACCCAAAATCCGTATGAAGATGCGATTTTATGTAATGAATTTCGTGGTGTGTTTGATTTTTCCATTAAGATTAGTTGACCCCTTCGATTTTGATGAATAGTTGCAGATCGATGTTTCTTTGTGTAAAAAAAATGAATGTGCTACGAACTTTTTCGCACAAATAAAAAAAATCAACCAAAGTATGATCAAAGAGAATGATTTAAACTCAAAAGAAGAAAAATATTTTTATAACAGTGAGCAAATTAACCCGCCGACTCCACATTTAAAAAAATGGCATTTGCCAATTAATTTTCTAGCGCTGGACCAAAGTTTGATACGGCATTATAACTTCTAGGAGTGTACATAATTGTTCAACCTTTCATTTCCCTTGATGGGCGAATTGCCTACTTTCTTATTTGAAGGGGCAAATTTTTTAGAAAATAATATCTATTTTTCGTGTTTATTGATAATTTTTTTTCACTGAATGAAAAGTGGAGGGGATGAAATCGTCACCCGACAGATACTTGTGTATCTATGCCATACTGGTTCGTGCACAACACTTTGCCTATCCTTTGGATTTAAGGGGCAAACATTTTTAATTCGTACCGGTCGAGATTTTTTTTAGTAACGTTTGCCCCTTCAAATGAAAAAGTAGGCAATTTGCTGAATCGCGGAAACGAACGGTAGGCCAAGCGCGGATGGGTACTAGGAGGCGTTACCACCCGATCACTATTCGCCCTTTATAATTAATTTAAAAAAGAGAGAGATCAGTGTGATTTTTTTGAATTATATTTGTTTGAAGTTTTTTGTAAAAATTATCTGGAGGTGGACCCAGAAAAGTAAAAAAAGTTATGCAAAAAGGTCAAGCCAAAAGTCGCGATTTTGCGGGATACACTAATGATGCGCCACTTTATGGTAATTTGCTAATCAGAAACGCCGTTCGCGGAGATCCGATGATCACATCGTCAATCAAAAATTTTCATCACGTATTCACAATCACATTATCACATACACATAGTTTGAAATTGAAATATCTTCTAAATTTGTTCCCACTGTAAATTTTTTCGACTTTGAATTATGAATTTTTTCTCGCGATTTCATCCAAACTAATTTTTTCTTAATTTTTTCCAATCATTCAATTTTTCTAAATTTTTTGTTCTCTTTCAATTCAACCATAAATTTCATCGACTTAGAAATTTTTTCTCGAAATTTCATCCAATTTGAAATCTTTTTCTAAAATTTTCCCTACTCTAAATTTTTTTTGAATTTTTTTAACCTTGAAATTTTTAAAACTATTTCTTTTTCAACTCTACAATTTTTCACTATTTTTTTCTACCCCGAAATTTTTCTCAATTTTTTTCAGCTTCAAAATTTTTTCTTGTTCTTCTATAGTACGCAGAGTCTTCGTTGAATGAAATTTAAAAAAAAAAAAACGTTCATCCCAGGCGTTGAAATTTTTTCGGAATTCAACTCGATTTTTAAAATAAAAATTCTCAAAAGTTGGAGAAAAATTGTAGAGTTGAGCAAAAAAGTCTACAAATTTGTTATTCACTACGTCGTTTCAGAAAAGTAGGAGAAAAAATTTAGGATTAGCTATAGCAGAAGATAAATATTTCGTTGCTGATAAAAAAAAATTTAATAAAAAATTTCAAAGTTCGAAAAAAATTGGAAAAATTCAAGAGTTTGAAAAAATTAAAGTGTAGAAAACAAAAACATATCAGGGTTAGAAAAAAAATTGAGAACGAATGTTGACTTGAAGTTTAAACTAAAAAATTTTTTAAACGAAATTTTAGAGTAGGAAAAGGAATAAATTTTTGTTTTTGAAGATGATAAATTTAAAGTCGTAATCATGATAATCATAATTAGAACGTATCTGCGCAGCATTATCCATGATTCGGTACTCAATCATGATAATCATAATTAGAACGTATCTGCGCAGCATTATCCATGATTCGGTACTCAAGTGGCGCATCGTTAGTGTATCCCGCAAAATCGCAGCTAAGTCAAGCTTTTTGTTCAACAAATTTTGTTGACATTTGAAAGTAGAGTTGTTTTTTTCAATGTGCATTTTCTAATACAGTGGTTTAATAAGATATAGCCATGTCATGAAATTCGGCAGGTTCTTTGCTGATTAGATACTTCAAAGGCATTGTCGAGTCATGGTCGAGTCCATATCGTGGGATTGGTACGACTCCAATTCGTTTTACGTATTTGACAACATTATGTGATTTTTTACATAAAGCTCATTCCATATCAACTCGACCAGGTTTTGACTGTAGCTCTTCTAATGTTATCCAATTTTTTTTACGGGTTCCCCGAATTCGCTACGTAACAGGGTGTACTCAATTCAAGGAACCATTATCAGTATTAAGAGAAAAATTGATGAAGTCGTCTATAAGGTTTTGAGTAAAAAATACACCAGGGTTTGAGTTGAGTTTCACTACGTACACCTCTTCCGCAATTGATTTCTGAAGACATCGGGAAGAAAACGTATCAAATTGGAAACAAAATAACCAGACGTTTTGCTTGACAAATTTTGTTAGACACCCTGAAGAAAGTAGAGGTTTTTTTTCGAAGTGCATTGCTGCGTTCTAATTTCGTAGTGTCTGAGTTTCATCTTAATTTGGAATTCCAAAAAAAAAAAAAAAAAAAAGATTGTGGGAATCAATTCGTGTGTTTTGGAAAATTGAAAACATGTTGTTTTTTTTGCCTTATATCGAAATTGAAAGAGCTAAATTACATTCAAGGTTAGTACCTTCTACCTATAATATTGAAAAATGCATATTTTTACGTACCACAAATATGAAGTTGAAAATGTTTCACTGAAAAATACCAGTAAGTTCTGGTACAAACTTTTTTGTCATTTTTGTTTTTTCATTTTACATGTTTTTTTCTTCAATGTTTTACCAATCCATTTTATTTGCTCTTTTTTTTATGTACAGTTTGAAATTTTTGTTTGTACAGAATCTATAAAATTTTACCAATTTTCTCGGTTTTCAACTTGGTTTTGTAATGAAACATGGTGTAAGGAGAGCTTTCAATTAATGAACTCGACTGAGCATGATACCTAAAAATGAAAATGTTGATTCTGTAATTTCAATTCGTATAATCGATCGTGGTCATTGTCATAATCAATTTTTGATGGGTTGAAAAAAAAAATAGATTTGCGAGTAAAATTCCGATTTTTTGTATTTTTGGTGACCTTTTTTGTCTCATGCTCGCCGTACAAATAAAGGTAACCACCGTGCACTCTTGTATTCATCACGAATTACGGTCCATTTTACTCGTATTTTAAACGAATTCTTCCTATAAAACCTCTCGACGAATAGTTATTTAATTGAAATAAAAAAATACACTCGTAAGCATTTCGTATTCTGCAGATATAATTGAGGTTAAAAAATAGTAACAGAACGGTTTTAGTATCCAGGTACACACACTACCTTTTTTTTTTTTACATTTTTACTTTAGTATTCTGTCGTTAGCTGGGTAAAAAAATTTGACTACATCTTTATATAAAATCAACATGTTTTTATACAGTTTTTCAGCTGATGAAGCAAGTATACCGGCGGAATGCGGATTCCAGCATTCGACGTAGTTTATATCCTTGTCGTTATTTGCTAAATTTGTATTTTTGTTTTCTTTTCGACCCGTGTTTACCTTTTTTCTCCACTCGCGCTCCTTTCCGAAAGCGACGCGACGTAACGATCTATGTTGTCGGATAAGAAGTTTAAGAACGAAACAGAGTATTTTACATAATTAAACTCGTTCATTTAAACGGAGGCAACTTCGTTGTTCTTTTCAACGTATAGAATACCTACGAGTCAAAAGTTGAAATATACGCGATGGCAAGTACCTAGCTACTACGTACAAACAGATACCTACACAAACATACAAATAGATTTAATTCGTTTGGAAATCAAGTGTATGTATAATTGGACTTCGTTTATGGTTTTTTTCTACCGGAGATTTTACTGCATGAGAAAATCTTTTTGAGAGAGAGAAGAGTGTTGATTGAATCTGGCCTAGGAAATTTAAAAAAAATATAATCAAGATTTTATTTTCCTATTTGAAAACTAGTGAAACTAATGTTTTATGGAATTTGTGAGCATTTACAGAACAGAGGAAAGTGCGTTCAGTATATTTACCTGTTTATGGAGGGGGGAGGAGGTATTTGAGTTGTTTTTTATTGTCTACGTTTTCTTCCGTAGTTCATTGGAGTGTTTTGGTGTAAAAGTCTCGCATTTCATACGAAATCCTCTTTTCTCTTGAATGTGCAGAAGTGTCTCAGTATAGGTACGCGTTTTTCCTGAAATCCGCAAATTCTTTAGCGTCGAGCATTCTTAAAATTCGAGTTCTTTTTGCATATGCTTGGGTTGTGATACCATCTCAATATTTCATTTCAAATGTCTTTTGTAAGAAAAATTTTATTAAATTGAATTTGAGGTATCAAAACTGGTGAATTTTTTCTTGAAAACTTGGATTTTTTTTTCAATTTTTACAATTCTTTTTTAAGAAGTTTTGTTTTTTTGGCATTTTTGAAACCAACCTTTAGATAAATTACAGGGTGTCTAACGATCAAGATAAGTCAAGGTTTTGACCATGAGGTCAAGGTAGTCATGCAAAGTCAAGTGTTCTGACTTAAGGTCAAGATTTTTTTCTTAAAATTGAAAAAAATGTCCATTCACTCATAGTAATTTAAAAGAAGAAAGAGCTCATTACGATTTTTTTAAAATCATATTTCTTTGAATTTGTTTTTAAAAATTCAAGTTTGGATCATTGTGATTTTTTTTGAATTATTTGTAAATCCGTCATTTCCTGTCGTTTCTCAAAAAACGATGAATAACATCTGTTTTGAAATATTTTTAATCCATTGTTTTCTTTTTTTTTTTAAAGGAACGACGAAAGCGACAGAACTTCACTATTCGGCAATTATATTTTTTCGAGTTTGTTTATGAATTTTTTTTTAATTTTTAATTTCTTCAATTTTTTTTCCTGGTTATATTTTTTGAAACTTTTTGCATGAATAGCGACCATATTGATGAATGACGACTTCTAGATGTGGAGAATTGGGAGATGGGTATACTTTATTCTTATTTACCCCCTCCCCCTCCCCCCATCGCAATAGAAAAACGTATAATTATGTATAAGTACAATAATTGAAAATAATTATTTTTAAATCCAATTTTGCAAAATCGACGTTAACTTTCGTCTCTGGCGAGGAAAGTGGTTACCTCGGTTACAACCATACGCCGCGTTTGAAGACAAATTTTTTCGTCTGGAAAATATGATTGTTGAAAGGTCAATCGCAGTTCTGAGTCTTGACAAGTTCGACGTTGAAATGTCTTTAAAAAATTTCACAACTTTTTCACATAATTAAAATTTACGCACAACAAAGACGAAATTGACATTACCTTTTGCCTGCTGATTAAAATCATACGAATCTTCAATTTTAATTTCAATCACCTACCTATTTTTAATTCTCATTCAGAATTCCTGAGTCTTGGAGAGACGAGTTGTTGTTGAGGAGGTTCATAGGAAACCCTTCACCAACTCACTCTACCTGCAGTGTTTTTAATTTAATTTAATTTTGAACCTCATTAGTCATCATACGAATAGTTGTTTGTTATAAAACTTTGAAATCGTTCGTAATTTTTTCCTCATTCGAACCTTTAGAATTATCTACGTACCATGCGATATTTCCTTCTAAAATCGTATCTTTATACGGTTGCATCATTTGAAAAAATTGAAAAAACTACAGCATACAATTTCTTTTTACACCAAACTTCCACATGTACCGCAGCAAAAAATCGCGCGTGTAAAATTCGAACAAAAATTAAAACTTCGGGTTACTAATTAAGCTCAAAGCTTTTTTGCAAATTAAATTACCAAATTAGCGCGCATACATATCCGAATAAAATATATCATCAAAGTGAACCCATCGTATGAAAGGATGCAATCTGTAAAATTAACAAATCTACGTACGTATTCGAATGTTGTACTTTGTAAAAAAAAAATACATATATTCCACGTATTTAAAAATCGTCGACAGGTCTATTAGATCTTATCAACCGCGTGAATAATCTGATCGAGGCATTTCCCCTAAAATTTGCGCCGCCGACAACTTTTTTTTGTAATTAAATTTCAATTAATATAAAAGTAAATTATACATTACGCCGATATCTTTGACACGGCACGTTTCGCAGGTATAAATTTATACATTAAACATGGAAAACCCAGCGAGTGATAATTTGCCAACACGTTTCATATTTTAAATTATCCCTCATTTATAAATTGTCTGCTTTTTATAGCATGTTTTTGGTGAAAATGTAACAGCAACGAGGAAAAATTCAACTTTATAAATGGGTTTCTTAACAACATCGGACAATTTTTCACTACGACGTTCATCATCATTACTTTCAATCTTACTAAACATTTATAAATGTAAATAATGAAAAGATATTTAAATTATAACGTTTTTTATTTATTTACCTTTTTTTTTTCTTCGCGGATAAAGTAGAAAATAACCGACGCCGATGAGTAAATGATGAAAGTTTTCTTTTTTCTTCGTGAAAGGGATGTTTGTTTAAAAGTGTCGAGATGTAAAAAGAGATGCGAGTGTTGAGGGTTGATTATTATTTCATACCCAGGCACATGTGAGAATGCGTTTTTTCTTGTCATGAAAAAGCAAATGACTTTTAATTAGAATCATTATGGCATCGTTAAAAAATTCCATTTTGTAGCAATCTGTACGGAAATAGAATCGAGGTAATTTTGTTGTTCTTACGAGTATTTTTCTCTGTTTTACCTAGAAACGATTCAAAGGTTTGTTTTGCTGTAATGTGATTCTGGGGCACTATCTTAGTGATTCTATAGCGATTTTTTCAATTTTTTAAAACCATGAATGATCTTTGATTTAGTGAACTTTTCGATGATTTTATAATTTTTATTCCTTCTATAATGATTTTTCAAATTATTTTAAACATTTTTTCGAGTTTTGAAAGGGCTGTTTCAACAAAGTTGGTTCCATTTTAAACGATGAATAAGTTTTCTTGAATTTTCAACGATTTTAGTGTATGATTTTGTATGTAGATAAGTAGATAAGTTTTTTTCCCTTATTACAATTAATTTTTACACGATTTTTTTTAAATGTATGAATTGAAAATTATCTATATTGTAACTTGTAAAAATGAAAACAAGTTCCAACTAAGATGAATTTTATTGTTCGGCGATCAATTTAAAAAAATGTCATTTTTCAATTAAAAAATTTTTTGTTTCAAATTTTAGAAAATTTTTCAAACCGTCTAAATTATTTCATAATTGAAAACTTCTGATTTTAAATTCATTAAAATGATGATGACTTTCATTAAGTCGGAATTTCATTCAATCGAGGAATGTATATTCGAGCTTTTCAGGAGTAAAATATCCGATGCTGCATTCGAGACGACGCTGGCTTGCGGCGTCCCTCGAAAAGTAATTTTTTATTCTCGGACACTCGCCGTATACTCGGTTGAAAGTAGATAGAAAATTTTTTGGCGGGTACAGTATTCGCTATTGGCGTACTTGTAAGAAATTAAAAGAAACTTTGGGACGTTGTACGTAAACGTACGACCCGTCCAATGATGAATGAAAAATAATACTCTTTAACGTAACAACTTTGCGCAATTTTCCGACCATAAAAGGAATAGTCGTTACAATAAAGATACGCCAGGAATTCCAATTACTGGCTTCATAAAGAAAACTGTCGTACGGTACAGTGGAAATTGGAATTCAATGTATGCGCTGTACACATCTCTCGTTTAGTCTTCTAAAAACATTTTGAATTTACAAAATCATCGTGAAAGATGAAACGGCGAAATTTATCGGATCGAAAACGCAAAAGCGCCGATACTCGTATTTCGATGGAATTTATTCAGCGTTTAATTATCGTATTTATTTTTACGATAGATTCGTATAGATGAAAAATGATCGATTAATTAACAATCAATTACACTTTTAGACGCCTTCATCGTCTTACGAATGTTGAATCAATTTCAAATAAAAGAAAGATTATCGCTCGTAAATGAACTCCTGTATCGACTTCTGTTCGGTTTTACCCTTGAACTCCGAATACAGGCAAATATAACCAAATCACCTCGTGATTGAATCACTGATCTATTCCCAATTGGCAATGAACTTTGACATTGCGTTCACGCTTATGTTAACAATCGACGAAGAATTTCACATTAGCCTGCGAGCAATGGAATCGCATCCAGGTCAATTTCAGTATACCTCCAGTATCAGATATTCGTGATAAACCGAGCCGCAGCACATACGCGCGTATGTATGCAACTGTCTAGCGAGTAGATATGCAACCGAAAGCTATAAATGGAAAGAGAAGATAAAATACGCACGATTTAGAATTTTTCCACGCGCGTGTATAAATATAAATTTGATTTCTCGAGTTTCGCTTTCTACGAACTTATCTGAAAAGGAAACACTTGACGTTCGCCTTCGATTCAAACAAAGTGAAATTTTTGGAAAATGCGTGTTTCAACCCCCTTCTCATTCCAATTCCATAAATTACTTTAATGATTTTTGACGAATAAATGAAAATTCAAAGTGTGTCACTTTTCATCAAATATGTGATACTGGATTTTGAAATAACCCTAAGGAGCCGCAATAAGTTTTTCAGAAACCCCCGTTCGAGTTGTATGAATGGTGCGGGGTGGTAGAGGAGTTGAGGTGCATTTCTGCAGGTGTTTCATTGTTCCCTGATAACTGAACACCTTATTACCATTACTTGAAATTAGACTTGATCTAATCTTGATGAGAGAAACTTCATTATGATGTAACCAACACATCCAAGTCTCAGATTTTTTAGCCCATCTAACCCCCTTTTCAGACCTTGATACACGTACTGTACATAATTTTCAAGTTGTGATCATCCTATGACTTTCCTTACATCAGACGTTGATGGTAGAAGCATTGCCGAATAAAAAAAAATATTTTTAAAATCTGTAATTTTCATCGAAATACTTCAGTTATTGTAACATACAGCAAGAGTCATAGTGCTATTTTAATATCCAGTATGACACCCCGAAGTTTATTCTTTTTCCACTCTAGAAGTTATCTGAATTTGGGTTGTGTGAAGTTCTCCTCTGAAGGGCCCAAAACCAGTGTCGACTTGAAAAACAGTTTTTCACTGAAAAATAACTTTCATAAATGTGAAGTGAATCTATCATTGAACTTCATCAGGGTTGTAAAACCATATAAAAACATAATTCTGTTACTACGATGTTTTCATTAAAAATCATGGCTTCAATCTTGAGGCAAGGTATCGTACTCGTAACAGGTAGTGAAAGTAGTGAGAATAGTGAAAATGTAATAATTTTAAAAATGGGTAGTAAAACAGAGTGTCTAACAACTCCTGTTCGTCCTGTTTGTACTGTTTTGGGCTGAGTGGTCCTGTTTGTCCTGTTTGCATAATTCCAAACCCTCTTATATTTCGGCACCACCACTGAACGAACGCTAGAATGAATCATGAATTCATCTCTCATCATCTTATCACTGATTACGGACTTGGAAAAATTTTCGAAATGATTTGCCAATCAACAGTGTATAATTCCTGTTCATGCAAATTTTGATTTTACATTGTAGAGTGAAAGAAACGAAAGTTACTGTCAACGAGATTTCGAATAAAATAATGAATAATTTGAAAAGTACCTGGTCATGTGGTCATCACTCAGTTTGTCAACTTCATACACCGTTACACCGATACACACAAGTTGCAATATTAAAAATTATTAAAGTTTAAATCGTATGTAGATCGTAAAGCAAACTTCGAGCGATTGTAATAACAACAATTGAAAATTTCTGAAACATTGACTGAAATAAATGATAAAGTGAAGTGAGTGAAAAGCAGTTTCTTGCTATCATTGTGTGTCAATTTCGGAGGTTTGGATAAATATTTTACATTAGTAAGCAGAAAATCTATCATTTTACTTCGAAAATACTAGTTAATAAAAGATTTCTGTTCATTTCACATGGTTGATTGAAATGATTGAATACTTAAAATTGGCGAAATTTTTCTAAGTCCGTAATCAGTGAACGGAAATGAGCAGATCGCATAAATATGAGCATACTGAACGAGAATGCTCGCACTAATCTCGAGATGGTGCCGAAATACAAGAGGGTTTGGAAATATGCGTCCTGTTTTTGTACTGTTTTGGGGCTTTTTCAGTGAAGAGTCCTGTTTTGTAACAATTTTGAAATTCCACCCGCCAAAATAGGAAAAAAAATTCATGTTTTTATTCTATCTTCCTTGTCCTTGAATTTTTAAAATAAATTTTTTGCTCATTTCTAACAATTATTGAAAAAATTCGTTTCAATTTTTTTTTTGCCAGAATAGGATTTTTTTTTGGGGGGGGGGGGGGGGTACAAAATCGATCAGAACCGATTTTTTAAAGGTCCTGTTGAAGGTCCTGTTTGTCCTGTTTTGGGGTTTTAAAATTTTGTTAGACACCCTGTAAAAGTAGTAAAAAAATGACGAATTCAGTCATGAGCATGTACCTAATGCATTCATTTTTTTCAAAGTTATTACTCCATCTTTTGTACTTTTTTTTATATGTGAACTTGGATATAGAAACCATCCTTAGGGTTCAAAAATTACTTTTTGAGTTGAGGTTCTCCCTTGATACTATACTTTTTCTGAAAGGCCCTAAATCAGTCAACTCAAAAACCAATTCTTGCCTCTAAAAGTGGTTTCTATATCCAGGCTCGCATATGTATAATTATAATACGTATAATTATTACGTTCATTTTTTAAAAATAATTCTTGTTTGAAATACAGATTCTCTTTCAATTTGAAATTTTTTCTGTAATAAATTTGATCTTGTTGATTTGGGGGGGGGGAGTGGATTGACAGGTTTTTGAAAATTTGGTAGAAAAGTGATGAAAAGGTACTCTCTCAATTTGAATCGGTGAAAAGCCACTGATGAATAATCCGAATTGCAGCACATGGAAAATCAGCAAAATTAATTAAAGATTTTCAGCGGATTTTCGCTGATTTTTCAGCAAAATTCAAAATTTTACCGACTCCAGTGAATTTTTACTGATTTTTCAGCAATTTTTTACTGGTTGCTTTCAGTGAAATTTTTTTCACCGATGTATTACTGTGCTGCAATTCTGACTGTTTTCCAGTGATTTTCGATAATTTTCACTGATTTATAAATGAGGAAGTAGTGATTTTTCAAAAATGCCTCACAATTTGACGGTGCTTCGTCGTACCTGAAAATAATAATTATATCACATCAGGCAAAAAAATTCAATTCACCATTGTAATATGAAATCAAAATCAAAATGGATACTTACATCGTCACCTCATATTGATCAACACAGAAAAAAACCTAAAAATTTATGTAGGTACATGAATGGACTAAAGCGAAGTGTGCTCGAACGTTTAAAAAATCAATGTGTAAAACAGTTCAAATGTAATAATCGTAACGAAAGAAATTTGTATGTGACTAATTATTCAGAATTTGAAAAAAGGCTTTCATACTTCGGAAGCATTAACGTTGTACATTTACATATAAACGAAATGTAAGTACCAAAATGTGCGTCCAAGACGTCCTAAAAAAACGCGAAATATATTTTCCCTACATTTTTATTTGGCTTTTTCGGTCAATTCACGACTTCAAACAGTTTTTTAGTGAAACGAACTCTAAAAGTTTATAGTCTCCAGAACACAAGACATAAAAATTACTGAAAACCTATCTGTACCGAAACTTATCTAGGTTAATTCCATCATGTTATAATTTCTTTCGAAAGAAAATTTCTCCCCAAATGAAAAATCATTTTCGCGTTTTCATCGCTGATAACGGTGAAAATCATAAACGAGAAAAAAAAATCGGTAATTTTTCTACAGGCAGAATTTTGATTTGCGCAGAGGGAGAAAAATTACCATATTATGAGGGTATTATTTTTCCTTAAAAATACAATCTAAAACGTAATAGGGCACCGATACTATGAAATATTTATTCTTTATAGAAAAATACGAGCTTCGTATAACTTATGACAACCATAAATCAACAAAATTGGCGGATTTTTTTCCTTTTCGCTGAGTATAAAAAGGCCCATTTTTATCTTGGCAAAACACTACTCACCGCTTGATTGTATCTCCTCTTCACCCTTCCACTCCAGGGATTCCCCACAGGTACATACCTATACTTGCCAAAATAGAGTTGAAATTTGGAATATGATTGAGAATGATTTTTTTTTTTGAAATACAGTGCACAGTGCTCATTGGAGCACTCTCATAACGGAGACTCGAGTAAAGCAGAAGTATGAATGGAAATATGGATTTTTTCAGGGTGTTTGAGATTTTTTCGGAATATTTTTTATTATTTCGAAAAAAAACTGGTTTGTATTTTACCCTCTGCGAACGAACATTTTTTCCATTCAAATGGCTTATACGTCTGAAAAAGTCGTATGTTGGCGATATTTTAAATACCTACTCGTGTATAAAGTATAGTCGTAAATTAAACTTCGGGTGATACCGCGCCATTTAAGTAGGTATAATATTTTGGCGTGTATCCCACATTTCAATAATAACGCGTATCGTGAGGATATACGTAGCGTCGTATACGAAAGTATAAAACAGTGTACACCCATACGTAAGACAAAATAGCAATAATTAGAAGCAATATCTCGGTTATAAGTAACTTTGATAAAGAGGGTTCGGCTTCGGAATTCGATAAGATAAACCGAGCACTCATTAAACACACAACTTAAACAAACATTACAACTACAATAACTTGGCAACTAAAGTTTTAAAGAGAGTAACAGTTGGTATTAAATTATTATGAACGGTGAGACTAATAACAGCCACGAGCTTTATATCTTCATAACTGAAAATAACGATAACGACAACGCTAATACAATTTTCGCTTTTCTTGATACGTACTTTTGTTTTCATTTCGCCCTGCGCTACGTATAGGTTTTTGTTTGTGTTTATAGTTAAAACCGATACCTAATACCTAGTGACTGTATAAACTTTGTTTTTATTTGTTGTTGAACCCATTACCTTCTTTTTTTTTTCGCCCAATAATTTCCCTACGATAAGGTCAATTCAACGCAACCTGCGTAATTTTCTAACGTATTTCAGCCCACGGTTTTCATGTACATAGGTGGAATTGCGAGATCTCCTCCCCTCCTCCCATCAGCAGTTTCCTCTACATTCGGTAACTGGCTAGCTAACAATAATGCCGTTGTATGCGGAATAAAAGAAACCAATTCAATAAATCGAATGATTGTGTGAAACTCGAGAAAAAAGCTATAGTCAAACGGAAAATAATTTTGTTTTTTTCCCTCGTTGGTTTCAGTTTTTATTATTGTTTCTTTTTTTCATTCTTTATTTTTTCTTCTTACCCTTCATGAAACAAACTTGATAAAACAACTGAAATTCGCTGCTGTGCAACTTTTTATAGCACAGCACGAGCCACAGCCGTAAAGATTCATTATAAGGTGAAAACACCGAAACGAAAATTTCACCGGAATTGTGATTATTTTCGCGGTGCGAAAAATTTCAATGATTAATTGTTTGACGAATGTAATGCTTCCTTTTTTTCATCGCTGCGGTAGGATACAATTGAAGTAAACATCTTTTTTAGGTGTAAGATTAATAGGGAAACGATTGCGCGTTATTTGTTTGGTTATTATTTTCAAACAGCTTTTTCCCATGCTTTAAATGCGAAAAATTTTCTTACTTTTTCCGCGAGAGTGGAGATGAATCTGAATTGTAGTTGAGCGAAGCAGGATTCAGTTCATTGCGCTACGGACAAAAAGTTTGGAAAATTTTGATAAAATGAAAATTGAAAAAAATTATTTGTTTTTTGAATAGTTTTTCATTCTAGAAATTTTTAAACGTGCTTTGATTTTTAGAAGTTAATTACGAGCTGATTTTTTTACTTTTTTTCATAACCTTTTTTGATTTTTTTTTCGTGGCTCTTACTTTTCAGAAAAAACTATCATGGTGAGAATCGAAAAAAAGTTTAAAATTTTTCAAGAGGAGAAAAAAGTAAAATAATTGACAATTTTCAAAGAAATGGAAAAATTTTTACTGAAAACTCCCTCTCTCCTCATTTTTCTAATCATTAAAACAAACCCGTCTTCCCAATTCCTTCTTAATACTGGACGTAAAAGTCTTAGTAATTATAAACGCCCAGTATAATGAAATTAAATTTAACAAAAAAAATGAATTTAAATAATGGTAAAAAAATTATTCGTTTTAAACAAATTTTGTTTAAACAATGAAAAACGGAAAAATGATCAAATTATATGTTCAAAATAAACCTTCAGCCGAAAACAAACTGAATTTAAAAAAAGTGATCTAGTATAAGTTGAAGAACATTGTCAGACATACTCGTATGACTTGACATGTACCTTACAGCTTCATGATCTCTGATAAAACAGTTCGGGTCGTCCAGTTGTTCAACATCCTCAAGATGATATAGTGCATTAAACAGTAAATTATCGATCTCTCAGATAAATAATTCTCCACCCCTTCAAGATTCTCGAAAGTTGACGCTATTGATATTTTTTCGAATATATATGCTGCTCATATTTTAAGAAAAAAAAACGGCAAAAATGAAGAAGACAATATCTACAACAAACAACGATTTCAATCAAATGAATTTTAAAAAGAAAAATTGGAAATTTGTAATCTTCCAAAAGAGAACCCTTGAACTAAATTGAAAAAGTGCTTTAGGTACGTATTTCTGGTTACATGAACAAGTAATTGATAAGGAAGAAATTACGGTTTAAATGTTTTTGTTTTTTTATTATAAAGGGGAAAAATGATAAACAATGTACAAATATAATTTTAGTTTGCGAAAAGAAGATAATGAAACTATTGAAGAGATATGATTATGATACTAGAAATTCAATTAGTGATGTTGTAAGGGATCCGCGGCATAAGAACAGAACAGATTTCATTTCGCACCTGATTAAGGTTTAGCTGTAGTGGTCAAAAGTTGCTTCTGCAAAAAAAAAAACACATGGAAAATCTAATCGCGAATAGTAGATATCGTCTAAATTATTGATTAATATGTATAACACGACCATGTACTTCAAATCAAAGGATATAGGTACACGATATGATTTCCTCTACAGATTCTAATGAGGAAGGCATAATTCATATTCATGAATTTTAGTATTGAGACAAATTCGTAGGTATGAAAACCTGAGCTGCCTATTAAAGGAATTTTACTGTGACGCAGTCGTTTAAAATTTAGGTAGGAATAAAAATTACGTATTTTTAGTTGGAAAACTTACTCTGATGAATTCAGAATTTATGAACTTCATTATCTCGTATCCATAATCGCATGTTCCAGATTTTGAATCAATTCCTTTAGCTGATCAAAAATGTATACAGTTAATAACGAAATTAAAATTAAGATAGGTAGGTACCTAGGTACCTTAACAAAACGTATTCGAAAAAAATGAAAACATACCGAATGCTGCAGCTGCTGTATTAACTTCTTTCAGTATATTTTCGGAAAACATGGACCAAAAATCTCTAAAAGCCACGAAACTCTTGCCTTCGTCATATTTCTCTTTCGAATCCACCATGTCCAATTCTTTTAAGAAACACAGCATCAAACACTGTGAATTCAAATTATTATATGTAAGGTAAATTTATTGCCACTTTTTAGATTTTAATTCGTCTTGGGTATTTAATGTCGGCAGATGGTACCTTTCCAGTATCTGTTGATGGTACTTGGAATTGCAGCACAGTTTTATTATCAGCTAGGCAGAAAAATTCAAAGATTTAAAAATCAAAAAGCTAAAAGGTATTCGGTTTACAACTTGTTATGTATAAAATATTTGGGAATTTTTTTTACCTTCATTTGCGTGACATTTTTCACTCAAATTAATAACCCTAGCATAGGACTCAGCTGGTGTAGGGGCAGTCTAAAGATATACAAAAGATCATAATTAAATTATTTATTTGATTTTTGAAGGATTGGAATTATATTTTTTCAAAAACAAGCTCAAAAATTATGAAATGAAAATTAATACTCACATTACCAAAACTAAACACACACACGAAAAATATTAATACACAAATACCACTTGTAGGATTCATTTTGCATGAGTATTTCAAGTACAATACTTAAACGAACCTTTCACAACAAAATTACGTTAAGGTATGACAAAAATTAAAGCTCCAAAAATCATGCATCCTGTATTTATTTATCAAACGAATAAGTAGAACTTTGAACCGGCCAGATAATGAAAATCAACTCATGCTAATTAAATAATCGAATTGATGAAGTCATAACAACTATGTTCGTGAAATGAAAACATTGTTTTGCATAGGTACATTGTTAATTAGTAACCGAAAATGAATTTTTGAATTGCAAAATTAGACTGGGTACAATGTTTTTAACAGTCGGGTAGATAGGGATTTCTAAGTTATGAGTTAACAGTTAGTTTGAATTATTTATGGCTTTGATGAGGAGAAGTTTTATTCAATGAATGCAGCTATGAGGATATCAAACTTCTACGTGATCAGATCTAACATCTTATTTCAAGTAAAAGAAAAAGACATCGAGTACCCAAAATATCCGCTTAATACATTACATACCGAATAGAAAAAAGAATCGAGTAAAGTAGGTGTAAACAAGAGATTAAATTGCTTTCAATCACTTCCATGCAGTAGTAAAATTACGGCTTGTCAACATCCATACTTAACATAGGTACTTATAGAATAAATGAAATAAAAAATTTTCGAAATCGAAATTAAGAACAACTTAGGTGTATCGTATCGTACAGATGAAAATTATGGCACGGCGATGGGAAAAAATTGTACACTGAGAAAAATGTAAGGTAAATTTGCTTTAAGACGACCTTACGGGAATGAGTACATCAAATTTTACCCTACCAATTGGTTTTAGCGTCTTTTTTATTACTGAAAACCAATTGGCAGGGTAAAATTTAATGTACTCATTCCCCTATGTTCGTCTTGAAGCAAATGAAAAAAAAAGCGCTGTCATCCTGTCAGGAATGTTTTTTTTCTTACATAAAATATCATAATTTTAACAAATTCTATTCAAAAGTCCTTGGAAAAATTTCGCAAAAGACCATTTTTCGCGTTTGCAGAGTTTCATCTTCTTCAAGTGTATCGATAATATTGACGAATTCTCCATTATCTCTTTCTCTAGATTTGATTTCTAAGATTATTATTGTTTTTGGTTCCAGGACACTAAATATTCTATCTTCTTTTTTCCATTCCTTTATTGTTAGTGAACTGAATTCATCTACCAATACAAATTCTCGTTTATTGAGTCGAACACTACCGATTTTGTGTATTATTCCTGTTATGTTGATTTAATTTTTCTTCAATTGTTATTATTTTAAAATAAATAATTAAAAATCAAACACGACACACTATTCAATCACTCCACAATGATGCAAAAAATTGCGTATTATAGATCGGCTTCATCTGAACAAAAAAATCCAAAGAAAAAAAATTGTTATGCATTTCTTCAAATTTCTAGTATCATAATTACATTAGCAATTTTATTTTATTTTCTTACGTACTAAAATTATATTCGTCCATTGTTTCATCATTTTACCTCCTTTGTAATCCAAAAAAAAAAAATTCAAAACCATGGTGTCTACTGGCAAGAAACCCCAGAAAATAGTAAGAACTTTGATAATTTTACTGCAAAAAGCTAGAATTTTCAACAGTTTTCTCTTTCTTTAAAATTTTTAATTAAAGATTTAAAAAAGAGTTTCTTTTTCTAAAAAAATTAATGCGAGAAAAAAAACATGAAAATGGCAAGAAAAATCTGGAAATTAATAAGAATTTTCATTTTTCAAATCTTATGAACGGTGATTTTTGCTTTATATCATACGCAACCAGAAAAACGTAAAGCACTCTCTTGAAGATTGGTACATTTTGAAGCCAAATTGTTTTTTATTCGTTTCAATTTTTCTGAAAAAACGCACCTTATATAGACAATGATAATCCTGATATTATTGGAAACTTGCCATCTCGACGAAGAATAAACAGGCAGAGGGTAAAGAGTAGTTACTTCCTTGATGCGGCGAATCTGACAATACTACTGATCGTATCATCCATCTCTGAACAAGGACTTATTTTGAGACCAACTGAATACATTGAAGATTTGAGACTTCCATTCGCTTACCCCAGAAATTACGAGTATTTTCTCAAACTTTCCCTATGTGAAATTGATTTATGGATGAAAAGAATAAAAAACTAGTGGATTTGTTTCGCACTTCAGTATCTAAGAATCCGGTTCGTAATTACTCTTCAAATGTAACTGAAGGTCAAGTCTTACGTGGGCGTCAAATGTACTAAAACAAATAATAAGTTTATGAAGAGGGAGTAGGAAAAAATAGAAAATAAATCCGCTTGTAGCCGGAAAAAGTGGCAGGTCTTGGTATATCACTTACGTGTTACACTTTCAATAAATCAAGGCAACCCGCTGTCTAATTGGATACAATCGTCGTCTCTCAACATTATAATGCGATTATAACTCATTCCGAATTGAAAATATGCGAATATTTCAATTATTTGTTCTGTTCTTGCCAGTTCCGAGATAAAAAGTTGAGTTTTTAAATTTTAATCGCTCATTCGACCATTATTATAATCTGTTGAACCTTGTTTTCAATGAAAGTGATTTTAATGATTGATGGTGAAGTATTGGTTGAAAATTAAATCATTTGTTTTAAGCACACTCCATTTGCAAAGAGTGGGAGGTCATCGGTGGGTATTTTGCTCCGGGCTTGTCAAGTTTTTGACCAAGTTTCACACGTTTTAAATACCTAGTTGATTGCAACCTAAATATTTACCGAATCTAAATTAAGTATTATAGAATCACGATTGTATTGCGAATTTGTCATTGAATTGTAAAGTTCCATCATTTCCAAATTGCTATCGAAGATGTGAAAGGAAATTAACGAATCAATACATATTTTTCATTGATTTGTTTGACATTCTCTGATTTAATTACAAAACTTACGAGATCTTTTATTTTTTAGATCGAATTTCAGGTTATCTGCTAATGCCTGTTTGTCGTGTACCCATTAACAGGAGCAGTGAAGTAGATTTTTTCGACATGTCATAAAATTTTATTACCCATGTTCGCCGGGTGAATAGAAAATCCCCCTCCCCCCCCCCACAAAATTTATCGCAAAATGAGCAAAAGTTTAGTAAAACCTGGAATTTTCCAATTTTTAGATATATTTTTTCACAAATTTTGGAAGGTTTGATCATTTTAATTTAATTTTTTTCGACCTGTTGGAAAATTGTAAACGTGAAAAAAATGAAGTAACGCCATTTTAAACACACTAATATATTCAATTTATACATTTAATCGGCATTATCAACAATAGCGAATGTTGCAGTTCGAATGTTATTACAAGTAATAGAGTGATTTATTAATTTTATTAAAACTCGGTTTCTGTTCAAATTTTCCCCACATTTTTGTGTAAGTTCGCGAAGTTTAATTTCCTGGAACTTTTGCCAACAATAAATTTAAATTTTTTCAAAATTATGTTCTGCCGGCATATTATTTTTTTCCAAGCTTTTTCAACTCAGAATGAGAAGACGTCATGACATCTTTTTATTTTGAGCTAAAAGAACATGGAAAAATTATGTACTTTTTTATAAGTGATTTTGAAAAAATTTACTTGAAGAAAATTCCAACTTGGAAATTTTTTGAACAAATTAAGGAAATTGGAAAACTGAATTTGAAAAAAAAATTCAGGAAATTTATTGAATTTATTTACTTGAATTATTCTGACTTCAACTTATTATTTTTTAGATTTTTTTGTAATTTTCATCAGTAAATTTGTAATGAAAGAAAAAGTGCCCCACACGAAACAAAAATTGTCCTTCCCTTCTTTTTCCTATTTTTCATGCAGTATGTCGCACCTCCAGTGCAATAACACCATATTTCAAAATGAATAAACTTTTTTGTTTTTAGTGTAAATTGAAAATTAATCAAAGATAATCACGTTTCAGAAAAAAATATGAGGGTCAATTTTTTTTTGAGATGTGGTGTTATTACACTGGAGGTGCGATGTTGCAATGCAAAACCAAAATTTTTCAATTTTTGTCTTAGCGACTTAATTTTACTTACGAAATTTTGTTTTCTCTTTATTTTTTTGACCAAATTTACCGTTCTTATAATATAAAATCATTATATTATACAAAAATAAAAAAAAAACGTAGTTAAACGGTAAGGAAAAAAACTTTTTTTGGTTGATTCAAGCAATACCGAGAACTCTTTATTATTTTTCAACAACACTGGAAATCAAAATTCCGGGAACCCTATTGCCAGGTCGCCTACGACCCTGTTTGTTTTTCATTTCATTGCGATGCCAATGAAAAAATTCGAAAAAAAAACATTTTTTTGACAAATTTTTGGCATGTTGCAAAAAAATTCTACATGTCTAACTTGCGACATGCGAGACACGACGTTCTCCACCACTGCCCATTAATGAAATTGTAAAGGGGTTGAGAAGGCCGGCCGAAATCGATGAGTTCATCTCTTTTTCCGAAGAAAAGTCTGAAGTTTGGAAAGCGAGATTCTCGCGATCTACGTATAAATAATTGATATTTTCGAACGCATTCTTTCACTTCATTATACGCACTTTGCAGTCCTTCTCAGATGGAATATGAGCTCGTTAAGAATCTGCATAATTCAGAGCTCCAATGGTATTGAAACAGTAACATATTTTCACTTTTTTTTGGTTAAATTTTCAAATATGTAATACGGTCAAATTTTAAGGGCAATTGAGAATTGGAAAAATTGATCGAAGGAGGTGAAATTTTCACGGGATTAATTTCAGATCTGAGACCTTTACTCTGACATTTTTGGAATCGATTTGTGATCGTCATTTCAATTACCAATAGGTTTGATCGTTGTTGAAAATCAAATTAACTCGGTTTTATCGTCGAAATAATGTTGTATAAATTGCGCTTTGCAACTGCGCGAGACGAAATAAAGGAGAGAAAAAGCGAAAGAAAAAAAGAAACTTTCTTTTACGAAATAGTTGCTGCTCGTATAGTAACGTTTCCATTCGGTTGAACTAACAAGGGCGCAATTCGAAAAATAAACTATTGATGTGAACATCGTTAAACTCTTCTATCAACGCCAAACAACAACATAAATTCATCACCATCTAAAACTTAAAACGGTCCCAAGAATACAATCGTGTACACAGCGAAGTAGATATACGAATGAATAACGAATTTTTACTGGCCTTTTCACCGCCGCGTTCGTCAACCGTAAAACAAGTAGCTTTTAAAGTATATCAAATGTGAAAAGCTCCAAATAAACGATTCGCGCGCGCTCCAAAATATAACAATGTTGTCTGAACTGTGCTGGAAAGCTATGCGGCGGGGATACGTACGTATCGTGTACATACGAAATGGTGATATACGTATATAGATGAATAAATAACGCGCTTCGTTTTGTACTGCGAATTTATCTTTTTAAAATTCTCTCTCGAGTGATGATGAATTATTTCGCAAAGCTGGGATTATTTTGTTTTCTCCAGCATGTACATCGAATACCATACATATATATGTACGGTGTAATTTTTCACAAATGATCGTCGGCGGTTTTGACTCGAGAGATGCGGAATGGGCGGATATTCGGTCTAGAAAATTTCTGCCAAATGAACAAGCGTTTGGGATATATACGAAGGCTATTTTTATATCAATGTGGTACACAACAGCAATGGAAAAAGAATCTTGGTTCGTGGCGTTATTGAAAGGAAATTTCACGCAACATTTGATACAGCGACAAACCACCGGCAGTCTTTATCGCACGTGCAAATTTATCCCAATACACGATCTGTTGTAGTGGAAAAAAATTTATATCGCTGGGTTTTCGAGCAGCGCATATATCAAAAGGTGATATCTATCGAGTCGTCAAATTTTCTTTCCAACAAATGCTTTTTACCTATACGTCTAAAATGTCGTCGACCTTTCTAAATCGCCCCAACGAACATGAATAATTTTCACAAAAAGTACATCTCTCGGTCTCTCGGTAATGCACCTGTACGTGGGTCTAGGTGAATGAGATATGTAAAAATAAACCGCCTATAAAATTTAATAATCATCGTGGGTATATTTTCTCATCGAATTTTGGTCGTTTAGGCTGTAAATTGCTGAAAAGGAGAAATACATTACGGTTAAGTATTAATGAAGCTAGCTAGTTTCAAACGACACCGTATATTTTCTGCGTTTTTCACCGCGTTCAACACATTGCGCTATGGACGACTATCTGTCGGGCTTTTAGTTAGATTTATACGAAAACACGCTGTTGCTTCGTTCACCGTACGTTTTTTTCCACCCTATGCTCGCTCGTTTACGTTGACACTCGTGTGAGGTAAAAGCTCGTGGCGTTCGTATTGCGTTTCGATAATGAGCGAATAAAATGTTTTAATCAGAGATCTGCGTGCTTTTACGAGTGGTTGATGGTTTTGCTCTTGCAAAGTGATGATAGAAAGGAAATATTACTTTCGTTCTGCAAGCCTTGTTTTATGAAACTGATTGAATTGTTTGAAATTTTCTTTGGGAGGGTGTAAAAAAGCCTTGTTTCAAAATATTTTTGAAGTGGGGAGGGGGCGTCTTTAATTAATTTTTCAAAATAAAATGAATATTTTTTATGGAATGATGGTATTGAACCGACCGATGAAATTTTAGAAATGATCGTTCTTCATTTTTTCAAGCTGAGGAAAGGTAGCTAGAGCTGCGTCTATCTCAACGACTCACCCTTACTCCAATTTACACCTCCATCATAGATTCTTCCATAAATTGTCGGGTGTTCTAATTGCGAGAAATTTTCACTGATGAAAATTCTCGAATAAATCATTTATTAATTTCAATCTAGTATCAGTTTAGAAAAAAAAATTTGCTAGATTTCGAAAAGTCATGTCCGCTATCCTCTCAAAATCGACATGACCCTCTAATTTTTCAATTACACACCCCCCTCAAGAATGTTTTATAACTTTCAGATTGACGAAAGTACTCAGTACTTGTTCTACACATCATTTCAAATGTTGAATAAACATTTTGTGTACAAACACATAGGAGTGAGTAGAATTGAAATTGATTCATTGAAGGAAATAGTTATAAATCGACTAATGTATAATTGGGATAAAATAGGTATGAAATGCATGGTAATATACAACTTGACCACTTTTTATTGCTACCAATACACAGTGTTTTTTAGCCTTATAATAATAGGATACATAGGAGAAAGATGATCATAGAGTATTTTTTATGTCACCCATCCACCCTATCATATTTAAATAAAAATCAATGGTGGTGGGGAGGCAAGGAGGGAAGGTGCATTTGATATTTACCACATTTATACCTACTATTTTCAACCAAATATTCAGTTGAGTAAATTTATACTTTCGAATTCAAATGATATCATATTTTCCAAATTCTTCGGACTTAATCCTTGTGTTGGTCGTTCAAAAAATGTTTCATCGAAACATGTTGGAGTGAGTGTAGAACAAAATTCTAGCTACTTTGCAAGTAAAACAAATCTGAAATGTTATTGGGAAACATTTTGAGGGGGTGGGGAAGCTCCTATTACACGTTAGTTCACGAGTATGGGATCACTTTGCGATAATTTGTCTACTTTTTTTTCTAAAAATAGTGTTATTGCTAAATATTAGCATGCATCAATACAGAACAGAACATGGAGTTCAAGTATGACTCAAAATGATTTATTTCTTTTGTTAAAAATAGTTTACGTACTGTAATTGTTCTACTATTAGAGGGATTCAAAAAGAGTATAAATAGACAGGTAATTCTGTACCGAAAAGGGTAAAGAGGCAATAGGGATATACAATATTTTTGAAATTTTTATTGAATATCGAAATAAAACTACGAAAAAGTGATTTTTTTCACGGGCTCTTCGAAAAATAGGATAAAAAGAAAAATGTGTGTGCATGGTATTTTTTGAGTAAAAACAACCATACTAAAATCATTTTTTTGAAAAATTTTCCAAAAATTTTCTGAATGTAGTGGTGAGGAGAGGTAAAAGTGAAGGCGGAGTGGAGAATGGCATTTTCATCACGTCGTTTTGAGGTCTAGACACAGTTTTCTAGCCACTTCCTCATCAGTTTTCGAAAAAAGATGTGCAAAACGATCACTTCTTAGATGAATGCTCCCCAACATATACTTTCGAAAAATTGCAAAATTGGTCAACAAAAATCACTTACTTGTTTGCAAATTGTTATTTCGGGAAAAGAAGAATACCGTACTTAAATGTTTTTCTGGTTCCAAAATGTAGGTACGTTATCATCTTGATTTAGTTACACGTGTTTCGTGAGTGTGGCAGCCTGGCAGTAATAATTTTTCTTTTGCTTTGATCAATTTCAATATGAATATGAATCAATATCGAATTAATTGTGATGAGCTGTAAAAAGAAAAAGTACCTTGTGTATTAGTAATCACCTCTGAAACGTCGTAGTTTATGTACCCATTTCATTACAATACTTGGTATTGAGAAAGGTGTCGATTTGATGCATACGATGAAAATCGTGCCTTCCAGCAATACGAGAGCGAGAGCAATAAAATCTGCATTATTCTGCAACATTTGTAGATTCCTATTCTATCACGATAGTGATCGTGTTAAATTATACTTATAAATACTTAAGTTGAAATAAGAATAGATCTATGATTGAAATTATACTTATTTTGAAAGATATTGAATTGATAAAATTAAAATTTCCACGATAATAAAGATGAGCTTGATTCATCTTGATCCAAGTATACCATCTGTAATGGTGGTTGTAAAAATTGTGACTTCGCATCAATAATTATGAACTCATGAGAATTGAAGAAGTCTATTGAATCGCATCTATATAACTGAAATAAAAATCGATCCAAATTTCGACGATTGAAAGCTGAATCCGCGTCCATTTAGGATCGAAATTTTTAGATTTTTTGGAGGTAAAAACGATATCCTGGCAGAGTGATTATTATAAACGTGTAGAATTGACCATCTCAAAAATTGAGAAAATTTCTATTCATGTGCAATTCATAGAAAATTGATAATTTTACTTCAATTAATTACTCAGGATGATTTTCTTCCTTGATTCATTTTTTTTGGTGGAGGATTTTATTTTAACAATGTGCAGAAGATAATTTTTCACTGAGGAAAAACTCAGAATTTCTATGAAAATGGGGATGGGGAAGTATATTAGCAACCATACTATTCAGCTGGAATCAAAAACATATTGCTTCTATGTACTTGTAAGCCCTTTTCGACATTTCTCTGAAAAAATTTGGCAGGTGTAGGTAGACGTAATATGCTTTTCAGTTCGTCTTTTATTTACATTCTGAATAGGATTTCTCGTATATAGTTTACCTGTGAATATAACCAAAGTTGCTTCAATTTGTCATTGCTATAACATTTATAGAGCTTGAATTTCGCGATAAAAATTGCTCCCAGCAGGAGAAACGAATCTGTGTACGGAATTTTATGCCAGAAATTTGAACGGCGAAACAGCTGGTAAATAGTTGGGTAGCGAGAATTTCTTCTGATAAAACTACCACCGAAACTCGCTTTAAATTAACATTAACGAACCTTTAAATTATATTAGTAATATTACAACAGCACAAGGTGTCACGGGTGAAATAAAAGAGCTAGGTATAACCGTGCGAAGCCTAGGAGGATTGTTATACTCTTCTTACCAAATGTGTGAGCAACTTGAACCGCAATAACACTTGAGACAATGCGCAAAGTATACCTTTGTCATCCGTATTGGTTAAACGAATATTTTCTTGACAGTCGAAACTTGCTTTGTAATGTACCTATACCTACCTTCCGTATTTCTCTATGTAATTATTTCATTGCAACACGCCGAATCGCACAAATTTCAAATTAAAATAAAGGCATTTATGCGGTGTAGTGTGATATAGGTGTTGGAGAAGCTTTTGCCAGTAAACGAAGCGAAGGGTTTGCTAGAATAATATGCGATGTGTGGCTTAACCACACGTACATTTTGAACGATTTACTTTCTAAGATGACATTTTCTGTTTGAGCTATGGTACGAAGAACATATTATAAGCGCGGTTGTATCATTCATCTAAATGTATGCTGGGAATTTCTCTGAATCAAGCGGACTTTTTGTCGTTGACCGTTCCGTTATGGTTGAATGTTATAAAACCTTCGTACCATTAACATTTATCGTGAATCAGAGATCTACTAATTGGAAACGAAATTCAGAACTCTGAGTTCAATTCTTACGAGAAATGAGGCGATTTGAAAGCTTTTTTGGCATTGAATTTTGAATGTTATTACCGCGTATGAGACAATATTTAGCTATAATAAAGTACAAGTGTATATACGATCCTCGAATTTTCTGTGCTTTGAAACGTTCCCTGAATATGGAGATCAATTTAATTTTAAATGATTATGACAAATTTTCTACACTTCACTATTTTAAACGAATATGAAAAACTAATTGGACGTTTCGAATGTACTTTACATTTATCGTCAGCAAAAACGGGAATGTACATAGATAAAATTTATAAAGTTAACGTAGGTAAACGAAAATTATTAAAAAGAGAGGTAGCCAAGTATTATTAAAAATACAGAAAATTAATTTTTGATTGAATTGCCATAAATTTTTGTAATTTTAGTACTGTTTGGTTTAATGGAATTTCATCTATAATTCTCGTTTTCGCTGATGAAGTGATGATGAATGTAAAGTTCATTCGAAACATCCAATTCATTTTTTGTATTCGTTTGCAGGGTGTTTACCGGTCGCAAAAGTCGCGAAAAAGTCGCGAATTTTGATTTAGGTCGTTAGAAAGTAGAGAAATTTCATCTTTTTGAACATTTTTTCTAAAAAAATTTGCCCTCGCTTCGCTCGGCTTCATAAAGAACATTTCTTGTTATGATGGTGAAATCACCCCTTGAACCGATCGGGACAAAAATCTCCCAAAATGTTGGTATTGATGTAAAACCACCCCAAAAAAATTTCAACCCCTACCCCCACCTATAACCGAATTATGGGGCCAATAATGCTCGAAATTCAATAATTTCTATCTCCGGAAGGGGTGGTTCAAAAATTTTGAAATCTTCACAGATTATAGACATTATGTAATAGTATATGTGAAGACCTCACGGGAAGAACGGGTTAATTGAGGGTTTTTTCAAAAATGACTTTTTTGTGCCATTGTGTACAATAAACCATGTACTTTTATGTGGTTTATATGAAAAATGTCGAACTTTTCAAATTTTGTCAATAAAAGCAAAAAAGAATTTTCAAGAAATTAAAAACACGGAAAGAACGGGTTAACTACTCTAAACAAAGAAAAAAATGTGCAAAAAGCTGATTTTTGTTTTTTAAATAGTTGATTTATTGTTGTGAACATGAAAAAAAAAATCATAATTTAACAAAAGATAACTCATAGGTGGAAAAAACTGATTAATTTCAGAGAAAAAATATTTTAATTTCAAGAAAACACGGAAAGAACGGGTTAACTGTGTCACTTTACGGAAAGAACGGGTTAATTGAGGCACTTACACGGAAAGAACGGGTTAACTCCTCAGAATGTTGTTCAAACACATTGTGTGTTGAGTGACTTTGAAGCTTTTAAAAGAACATTTCTTGTTATGATGGTGAAATCACCCCTTGAACCGAGCGGGACAAAAATCTCCCAAAATGTTGGTATTGATGTAAAACCACCCCAAAAAATTTCAACCCCCTACCCCCACCTATAACCGAATTATGGGGCCAATAATGCTCGAAATTCAATAATTTCTATCTCCGGAAGGGGTGGTTCAAAAATTTTGAAATCTTCACAGATTATAGACATTATGTAATAGTATATGTGAAATTTTTTTCAAAAAAATTTTCCTAAATTTTCCAAGGTTTTCCGCGGTTTAAAAATTTCAAAAATTCGTCAAAAAAGGGTGAGGGGAAGCCTCGAAATTTTTTTCTCTGAAATTTTGTGACACCCTTAGGTACAACATATATTTTTTTGGAAACCTAAAAATAAGTGCAACATGGATTAAAAAAATGAAATCCATAAAAAAACACATTTTTTCGATGTTTTTCTACCTTTCTATAAGGAGTTTTAAGGATGATATTTTTAACAAAATAACAATTTTGGGCAGATTATGTCGAAAGGCATTCAAATGAACAACGAAAACGTTTTATTTCCTTCATAATCTCGTGGTTTTCTTCAGCCATCTTTATTTTCTATTATCACTGAAGTAAATTTACCTTTATATTCATAAATCGTACAGTTTTTGTTTTGAAGAAGAACTTAGAGTTATGCAGTAACATAATCGCTTAATGAGTATTTCCTGTATGTGTGCGTCATGGTCGTAAAGGTGTGATCTGGAGTATCTACACGTAACTCTTCTCTTTACTCAAGATAAGATAGCACCATCGATGGGCGAAAATAATACATACATAGTTCGATCACTACCTAGTTTTTTGACGAGCTTATTCGAGTGCAGAGTTCAGTTTGTGCGTGTGATTTTTATGCAATATCTTCCATCATGAAATCTCAGGTACAAATTGCGTCCATCCTCGAACAGCGTATCAGTGTGATCAAGTACACGTTGTTTTGCTTGACGGTGATCGTTTGGGTGAGTGTTATTGATCGAGTTCTAATTTTTTGAAAATTCAATTTAAAATATTGGTACAAGTTTATCTCTTGTGAATTTCAAACATTTAATTTAGTTTTCGTTTTCAAAGAAAAAAGAATACCTAAACCTACGCACCTTGGAAACTCGATTATGAAGTCCATATCGTCTGTCATGAAATCGGCCCATTCATTTTTTTTACCGTTTTTTTATCCTCAAAATCGGAGTTCTCCGAGATTACCATAATTATATCGTTTTTCTTAACGTTTTCTGGGACCTCGCCCTCCTTTTCTGATGATCTTCGTTTTCCATAATCGAAATAGCAAATATCGAAAATTCATTGCATAAAAAGAATATCGAAAATTTATACAAGCCAATGTAATCAGCAAATGTAATACATGGCATAATAATAAGTAGCCAATAATAAATTGTAAATAAAAAACCGTATTCATCTGCACGAAAACTACGCTAAGCTAAAGAATGAAAACAAACAGGCGATTAAGTACTTGCATCGTGTAAAACATGCGCGTATTTTGTTGGATGTCTTTTCATGGTAGTCAAATAAGACACCCGTTAATATTGCTAAAATACATGCAATATCTGCCGATCATTTTTATTGAATCGATTTTTAATTTTTTCGACAAATCTTTTTTTCTGATAACTAAAATGATGGCTTTTCCGCTTTCGAAAGTCTTTTTCATAAAAAATTTCCTCTAATTTAGTGGAGCTTACACGAAATGGATTAATGGAGGAGGGGCTTAAAGCAATGGATATTATTTTAAAAAATGCAATTTTTAGTCCGAAACAACCTTAATTTCAATTGGAAATCGTTTTCACTCGCTGCCTCAATCGTCGATGAACGAAATTATCTGGATTTAAATTTTCTCTATGCTGTAAAAAGCAAAAAGAAAATTGAATCTTCAATTTCTCTCATTGAAATTTTTTTTACGAGATACCTATAATTACTTACAATCGGCCCAACATGAAGGTAATCAAATAACGACGTATGGTATTGTACAATTCCAGCCACTGTGCTCTTGTTTCATCAGTGCATCTTTTTTAATCCGACGAAGTATATGAGTTGCTGAAAAAAAAACTTGTAATTAGCATTCCAATTTTATTTAATTCTTGTAACCACCCAAAAGAGTAAGAGAAGAGAGATGAGTACTTACAATCCCGAAAGGTAATTCGTATCTTCACATCTCTCCGCCATTTTCGATCCGCAATCACGTTTGTTTAAGGTGGAAGTGGGACCGCGGCACTCCGATAGGACAATACATATATTCGCCCAGAGATCGAAACAGTTTGGTGTTTTTGGGGCTGTCGAATAAATAATATTAAAATGATGATGTTAGTGAGTTATTTGAACTCGTCATTTACCTCACTTCTCTGAAAAAGTTTGATATTTTCAATAATATACCAACATCTCCTGTTCTCGAGATGAGGGTGCCCTTCAATTCTTGTAATAGGCAACTTCGCTAACGTACAATTCATAACTTTCCCGCGAGTGTTATGTCGCCACCATAATGCAATAAATTTTTCGCACGTGATTTGAACGACATGGCACACTTGAATACCACTCGAAATTTTCATTCCAATTCCAGATTCTATTCTAATCGTACGTGTATTATCCGAACGCAATAATAATCTTTTTCAGACCATTTTCAATCTTACGTAGATTGAATTTTATCATCTTATGGTCTGGTTTTCTCTTCCTAAAATCAATAATATAATATAAATGATAATAATTTTCAGATTGTAATCACAGCCTAATTCAGATTTTTTTGCAATCAATATGATAGTAAATTGATTACCTTTAAGGCACGTTGCATTATTCCATTTCGGATCTCAGTTTTTTTTTACAAGCTTGTCCTCTTTCGCATCATTTGACAATAGAGGCGATCGTTAATTTTTCTTCAGAAGTTGAGTACGAGAATAGCTCGTTCACTTCATTATTCTACCTTTAATCCTTCTTATTTGGATTTAAAATCTAGCTATGTTCAAAAAATTTTTAAATGAAAAAATTTAATTTTTCGAAAATATTCCCATTTTAAGCCTAAAAACTATCAATATCGATTTTTCAAGGATTCTTGAGAAAATCATTTTTTCTTATTTTTTTGATCTTTGGTAAAAAAACCTAGATTTTTTTTTGAATAAAACTGATGAAAATGGTTGTTGATAGTGTTTATAAAATTAATATGCATTCCTAATAACACTTTGGGAAATAATTTTTCGAAAAAAAGATTCAATTTTTTACCGAATATCGAAAAAACATTTGAAAAAATTATTCAAGGATCCCTGGAAAAGTGGAAAAGTCGAGAAAAGACGAAAGTTAGGTGCTATTTTCATCGTCCCCCCCCCCCACTATTCAGGATGTTTTTATCAATATGCTTGTAGGTACATTGAGTTTTTCCAAATTTGGTGAAGTGACCATGTCTTTTCGAGGTCCAGACAAATTTTCTTTACCTCTCTAATGAGGTAAGTACAGCAGTATGTCTTCCCAACGTGTTCAGTTTTTCTATTTACTTTGTACCATGAAACACCTCGTTGCACTCGAAGGGAAAAACACGACGGTTTAATAAAATCAAAATTAAAAAGCTCCCATCGTAATGGTAGACGGCCATCCAGTCCGCGTGTTTTTCTGACTAGAAAGAGGAAAGGTACGGGGATCGAGGGAGAATACTCGACAACGTCGACGTTTGAAAAAAAATCGCGCCAGTGTTTAAATAACCAACTCCGGTGGTAGGAAAATGAATTCGCACCCTAACTTATATTACAGGGAAATAAATTAAAACCATAATTGCCCAATTACGCTATTAATGACGGGGCGTAGTTCAAAATAAAATACGAAATTCGACCGCTATCTGCATTTTTTCTCTACTTTTACTTTTACTAACAAATTTTTCTAAATATATTACCCCGAGAATTAAATTGCTTTTTTTGTTAGCAGTTTCCGGTTTTACAAGAAAGATGCTGATATTTACGATTTTCATTATTAGGTTTTTTTTTTCTCCACCCTCCCTCTAGATTTTCTCTCTGGTTGGCGTTTTGTGTTGTTTTGCGGAAAATGGCTCGGTGGATTTACATTATCCACAAATGTATCTGGAAAGATACACTTTTGGCTTAATGGCTTTTATACAATTTCTTATGAAATTTTTAAGCGTTCTTATCGAGCTATAAAAGCGATGATTTACATTAATTGAGACTTTTCAATTTTGAAAATTTCCCTCTCGATGTTCGGTGCGCTGTGACTTTCGCGTGCCTTGTTTTTTTGGACGATGCGAGGAGGTAGGGCATAGCAACGAAATATACAGCCTGGCATGCTGCAACTTTTATATGGGTGTATTTTACAACGTTTAGAAACGCCGATTCTAGTTCACCAGTGAAAAGAAAACATTCTTTAATTTCTTCCGTACCATTTCACATGCAAAATATACTCTTATCTTTGCGTTAAAGTACGTTCAAAAGTTGGAAATTTTTTCTGCCTCGGAAAAATAACTTCATTTAAAGACGAGTGTAGAATAGGTATAAATTTCTACGAACCATTTCTCCCTGCTTTTTTTTTCTCTGTAACGTTTCTTTCTCTACACGGTACCCTTCTGTGTCTTACTTGTTGATTCGACGCGTTTATGCAATTATTTTATTCATGAACGTGTGATTGGAAGTGAAACTGTAAATAACGACAAAATGCAGATTTCTTTATCGCATCGTGTTGCTCGTCGTTCTCGTAGACAGACGTACGCTGAAGTTGAAGCGTTTTGGAGATTCGTTGACAAGCGTGTTGCGATGTTGGAATGTTTGGTAAGCGATATGTCTATGCATATAAAGGTAAAGAAGCTTGAAGTTTACGAAAGTATTACGCGCGAATTACGATATAATTCACGAAAGGTCGCCTATCGTAATTGTAATTTCACTCAGCTTTACTCGACGACTGTGAACGTGTAATTGCGACGATATTTTAAAATTATTGTTAAACGATTCGGAAATTCGAGTTTACTTTTTAATTATATGTATGGCGATTGCAAGAGGGAGGATACACGTACCTTATAACGAAATAAAATACACGTATACTATAAAACGAAAAGATGCGAATAGAAACTAACGAATGATGCACTGGAAATGAGACAGGGGTGAGAGAGGGAGGGAGGGAGAGAAAAACGACGAACCCCGTTAACGTTCTTCTTTATTACATGGTTGTTTACAAACCGAGTGAAAAAAATCGCTATGTTCAATGTGGGTTGATCTGATGAAAATATCGTGGCATAAGAGCGATACGATGGAAACAAGTGGAAAATGGAAACCTTTAAATTGACACAAAGACATCTGTATGTGACTTGTTTAATCTTTAGTCGCCCGTGTAATTGGAAATGTAAACTACTCTCCGGAGCCGCGTTGTCTCATATTTTCTTCTTCTCTGCTCGCGTTTGTTAATTCTTCCTTTTTTTTGGAGCTTGGATAGTTTTGTCTCGCGTGTATGGGATTTTTTTTAGTATTGGTGTGACGTCGCCTCATTCTGCAGTTTTATTGCCAGAAATTACCTACTGGTACAGAAATGAATGTGGGATTTTACTCACCAATTCCAAAGATTCATTTACATTTTTCCTCCTTACCTTTGAAGCGTTTCAGAACTTTAAATGTCTTCGTTATTTGAAAATTTAAATCGCGAGTGGCGATTTGTACTTGAAATTTCGTTAATATGATCAATTGATCTTTTATTAATCACCGCTTCATCCCGCAATTCAACGGAATTTTTGACTTGAGGTTCAAAACCATCGAACTGTGAGTAGAGTTATTGAAAGCAAAAACCAATTTATTTCGCATAACGTTCAGTACCAGCTATAGTCAGAATGAGCACTATGGTGGATCAGAAAAAAAATTAGGTGTCCATTTTCTGGAAAACTGGGAAAAGTCAGGGAATTTTGACCGTCTAGAAAAGGCAATTTTGAAATTTTCGCTGAAATTTTATTATAAATTTTTCAAAAAAAATTTCCTTTGCTCCGTTCGGGCCAAATTGTTTCAACTGATTTTTGTATATATCATTTTTTGTTGACCATAATGTACAAGAAAATTGATATTTAAACACACGTTTTTGTCTATTGCATCATTGAGTTTTCAAAAAAATTATCTTTGTAGTTTTTTTTTTGAACAAGTACTTTTTGATAAAATGTAATGATGAAAGAGTACCATGATACCCCCGATCACGATTTTGAAAAAGAAGGGAAGGGAATGGAAAAGAATTTGTATTTTGGTCACATGGTGGCATCAAAAATTTTCAGAATTGAATTTAAGTCGTTTTTGTGGCCGGAAAAGGGAGCATCTAAAAAATCTCATAAGAAGCAATGATTTTTGAAAAAAAATTGTTGGACATTATGCAATTTAAATCATTCTTCTGCACATGACAATTTCATCACGCGAAAAAACCACCCCTTCTCCATCCTTCAGGAATAACATATTTAAAGGGTCTGAAAAATTTCAAAAAATTTGTCTGGAAAACCCGGAAAAGTCAGAGAAAAACATTTCTGAGATAACACCCTGAAAATTATTCTAGATTTTAACGAAAATTGTTCAACCAAGTGAGAGATTTCCCGAAAATTTTTTGGCTCCCTAGAGCCCAAAAAGAAACGAAACTAAGAGACCTCAAAGTGGGGTCATTTTTGAAAAAACAGTTTTTACTACTTTTGGATAGCATAACTTGCTGGGAACCTCAGTCGCCCCTAAAAATATACGAATTTGAGTTTCTTATACATTTGATATTGTCATCGTCGTGATCGGTTCTGAAGCTGAAAAATTTTAAAATCAATATTGAAAGTATTTTTAAATTTGAAAAAAAAGATTTAGAAATTACTAACGTCTTTTCATTCGATGTTATTCCAAAAAGAGACTCATCACTCAGTTGATGCCGAATGACTGACCGTTGTATTGCCCCAGGGACAGAATGATTGAAATGTAGAATGTAGAATGTACCAACTTGGTAATAAAACCGGGTTCGTGCGTGTAGGAAATTATTGTATTAACACCTAAGGTTTCTTACTTCACGTTCAATATTGGTTTTTAAGCATCGAGATATGTTTCATTGATTTTTTTTTTAAATCGATGCGAATTCATCTTTTTCATATTTTTTTCATTTATCAATTCGATTTACTCCCTTCTAGAGCGAAGTCTTGGTTACATTTATGTGAATGAAACGAACGAGGGCGACTAGACGTAAACCCTTAACTTGTATTCATTGTCATTACTTACGTATTTCGCGCCAATGGCTTTGAAAAGTTGGAAATGAATATAAAATTCGAAATGGAAGGCATTTCCTCGTTCCGCGCATCGACGCGAACGTGCATACGCATTATCCGACGATTAATAATTTTTAATATCGCTTTCAAAACCAATTGTTGGCATAGCAAATAAGTGTATCTGTATACCTCTTCCCGCCGCGATATTGTTCGCCTCTGGCTTCAGGAAGGCTACGAATACACTTTTTGTTACTCCTACAACCGCTTCGCTTTATCATTTGTGGTGCTAGAATGTCAGCTCGGTTCACGGATACGTGTATGAGAGCTGTTGTTATATATATGTTATTATTTCATGTAGTAAAGGTGTTCCGTGTGTATCAGTGAGTTGACAGAAGAGGTCATTAGCAGGCTGGAAATAATTTCTCTCGATCGTGTACCATACGACAATAACATTCGTGGCTTTAAATTACCCCCGCCGCGCCGAAGCATTTTCACTGCCACGCGTGTCTTCCTCTTTAGCCCTTTCTCGAAGGTAAAGAAATTGTACGTGGAATGTGTATGTTTATAGAGAAAAGAAGTGCGATATTTTTATATGGTTGGTAGATAGATATCTCGATTTGTTTACAATTTTCGTTACCTATTTCATATCAATTCTTTTCTTACGAGATATGGTTGTTTTCCGTTGGCAGAGCATCTCATGTTTGGAGATTCAGTCCTCAAGTTCGATTTTTGTCGTAAAAGATTGGTTTAATTATGGTATGTAGTTGACACCACTGTTGATGATTCAGCAATTCAGGGTGTCTATTAGGTACGAAATGTATGAAAATCGAAAAAAGTACGATTTTTGTGAAATTAGTTCGAAAGTACGAAAAGTCATGAAAAATACGAATTTTGACTGAAATGTTGAAGAGAGTCCGGAATTTTCTAATTTGGTTTCCTTCATTTCTTGCCTTTCTCTGATAATTGAAATGTGAAAAGTTGAAAAAAAGTTATGAAATTTTAGCTTTTGATTGTTGTCTGTCTCTGCAAAAATTTCCTCCCTTGTTTCACTCGAAGCTCAATTTCTTTAGTTACTAAATTACTGATGTTTTTTTTTCAATTTCATTGCTATTTTTCTTTAAGAATCTCTTTCCTTCATTTGATCATTTGGACATCCGAACATACTCCCTTAATTCGAATCAGTGTAAATTTCCTGAAGAAATAGCCAGAATCGCGCCACGGCTATAAATCTATCGATTTGAAGTACGTATTTTTTTCTGAAGTTGAGAGATACATAGGTAATGTAATTGTTGGGAAAAATAGAACCTTCAGTCCGAAAAAATCCCAAAAAGTCTAAAAATAGTACGAATTTTAATTTTTTGATTGTGAAGCTAGACACTTTGAATTTATTACGGGAAAAATGAACAAATACCCTTCCATTCTTCAGAGGGTTATTCAGAATAATTTCTTACTCCACTTTTTCTGTTTCAGACTTGAAAGAGTTTACATTCTCTGGAAAATTGGTAAAGGTCAGGAAATTCGGGAGTTTTCTCTGGAATTTTTCGGAAATTCAAAAAAAAGATGAATCATTTAAAAAAGTGTTTCTTTGCTTATTTTATTATAAATTTTTCAAAAAATTTCGCCCTCGTTCCGCTCGTGCAAAATTATTATATCTTATCTGAATTTTTTATTGACCGTAATGTACAGTAAAATTGATACTCAAAATGCATGTCTCTGTTCATTAAATTATGAATTATTCAAAAAAGATTTCCCTCGATGCGCTAGGAGTAATTTACACTCTTTCTTTCTACAAAATTTATTTAAAATCTTGAGTTTTTTGGGAGCTTACATTTTAATGAGCTGTGATAAGTAAGAAATGCCATGATGCCCTTGATCACGATGTTGAAAAACAAGGGGAGAAAATGGAACAGAATTTGAAATTATTGGCCATGTTTTGAACAAAATGAATAAGGGAAAAGTGGTAAATTATTATCTTTTGAAGATTTTTTTCGCCAAAATGTTTGCCGGGCTTCGCTCGGGTTCAACTCGTTTATACTTATATTTTCATAAGATGATTAATGTTTTACTTCTTCATTGACTTTTTTATATATTGGCACGAACTAGAAAATTGTAGGGAATTGCGTGAATTTATTAATTGAGGCATGCGTTTTTCATGGGGAGGGGGGGCGGTGGTGAAGAGATTTTCGAATTTTCAGTCCGGAAAAATCCGAATTTTCATTCGCTTGATTTGATACACACCCAAGCTGATTTGTTCATTTTTTAAAACTTAATTTTGTGTTGGAATACCTGCTTTAGTTTTTCCTTTCTATTTGAAATTTTTCCTGTAGGTAATAAATTCAAATTTTCAAATTTTTGTGGTAAGCGGGAGTTGGGTGGGTTCAAAAAAGTTCAGAATTGAATTTGAATCTTTTTGGCCCAAAGAGGAGCATCAGAAATCTAGTAATACGTATCTAGTGATTTTGAAAAAAATCGTTAGACCCCAAGCATTTTATATCATTCTTATTCAAAATTTCGAAATGTAAGTCATCAAGTGAAAAATTACCCCCCTCTCCCCCCGAGTTACGAATATCATATTTATAAGGTCTGGAAAAATTCGAAAAATTAGTCTGGAAAACTTGGGAAAGTCAGGGAAAATCATTTCTGAAATATAGTGGGCACTGGACACCCTGCTTGACTTTGATTAGTTGTTTGTATAGATTGAAAAAAAATTCGAAGTATGTACTACTTTAGATTATGCAACTGTAACAATAGTGTTCACATATGCTCGCTAATATTTTTAATTCAACCTCTAATTCAAATTTCATAACAGTAATTAATGTTCAAGATCGTATTACAAATTAACAAATTGATATAGCCGAAAAAAAAAAACGAAACGTGACAGAATTGAATCGTATAGAACTACTCGTTGTATTATACAAACGTTAAGTATATCCATATCGCAATAACGTATAATTTGCAATCCCTAACTGAACTTAAATGCGTCAATTTGCGAATGCGGAAAACGCATACATAGGTGGTAGTTGTATAGGTATGTAATGTACATATCGATAGCATCCATATATTGAAAGTCTCAAATCTCCTATCTGATTATATATGCATCGTGACCTGATCACCTCTTCTGTCAGTCAAGGTTCTGTTTTAACACATTGTTCAAATTCTTTCCGCTATAGATATTATTTGAGATGTGAAAGCGAGAAATATATCATAGGTGGCTAAATCCTTGCTGTAGAAGGTTTTTCCCTGTAGAGAGTGCAATTTTCTCACGAGTCGATTGAAAAAGTTATATTTTTCGAAGTGTTTTAGGCGATATAAAGTAGTTCTGGGTTATTTATTTATCTACCTCGTCTATTATTTGGAATTTTTTGTGTAGATAAATGCATAGCCTAACCTATCTGTATCTATGTTGCAGTAAGTACGATGTTTTCAACGCAAATAGTCGCAATGGTATTCGATATTAAAACTTATATAGTACCTTTGCGAACAAATACTTGAGCGAAATTTTCTCTTAGTTTTCTCTTTTTTCCAGTTGTTTCTTTGTCGTGCTTACAACTAATTTTATTGCTCCCTCGACCTTGAATAACTAAATTTCTTTGATGAACGAGGAAAATAAAAATCGGTCATAATGTCTTCAATTGAATATGAAATTATGGGTTTTGAAAGTGGTAGGTAAAAAATATCAAGTGTGGATGTGGTAAAGTTTCAATTTTGAGTAAATTTCACTCATTCTTCATCAGTGGAAAAAAACCATTTCAATTTACATTTCTGTTTTATTCACTTTATGGAGGAATTTACTTCCACTTTTTTTTTCAACGCTCATATTGATTTATAATTCACGCAAATTTTGATTTAGTGGTATTCTTATGCTTTTTTCGGAGCATTTATGGTTTTATACTTCATAACTACCAAATGTGAGATTAAAAATCTGCAGCTCACTTCGAAATATACTGGGAAACTTGGCTAACTTTTTATCAGTATACCTTACGGGGAAAAAGTTGCCACTTTAATGACCCTTTTAGGGTGCGTTTTGCACTTAAGCGTACGAAGCTACGGATCTAAAACATCGTCGGATAATGCGTTGGTAATATAATTTGGAGGGTAATTTTAGTTTATATGCATTTCTGCAACCGTAAATAAATCACATACGACTCCTTTTGGAATAATATAGGGAACCCAATCTTTGAATAATTTTTTTCGTCGCATCAAAATATGTCTCCAAGCGTTTTAATCCGTAGTAGTCGAAGTGAGTCAGTGGCTTTGGAAAATTCCAACAAATTTATAAGTTTACGTAGGTGGCAAAACACGCGTATTATATATTCTCGCACAATGCTAAAATTCCAAAGTAATGAATTAACTTCAGAGCAACTGCAATAAAATTGATATCATTTATCACGAAGATTTTCCAACTTTCATTTCACAGTCTTCTTATTAGTATCGCTTGAATACCCTCTCTCCATTTAAAAGCACAATAACTTTTACTGCGGTATGATTCCCGCAAAATGTAATTTATGATTGTTACTTCCTCGAATACAACGAGTATCATTTGATATCTCTGTTACAATGACTGTTTTTGTTGCATCGTCTTTTTCGGGGCGCGCGTCGGGGTTTAGGATTAAAAATATCAGATAGTCGAAATTTGCAGCTAGCGAGAAATTAATGTTTGTTTACAAAAACCTAAATAGAAATTGGAATCGTTGCGAGATAAGGTTATTGTTCTCGATATGTCTTTGTGGACATTTATCTCAATCTTCGATACTAGTTTCACGGTAATTTTATTACTCTCTCAATTTAAATCAGTGATATTTCACTGAAAATCGATGGAATATCACTGATATAGAAAGTCAGAATTGCAGCAGAGGGAAATCAATGAAAATTACTGATGTATACCTGTGAAATATCACTGAAAGAAATTTGGTAATTATTAAAAAATTTATTGTTTGACAATGAAAATGACGAAAAATACGCTTTAATAATTAAAATTTCATAACGGCTGATACAATGACCGGACCAAAGGTAGAGGAACAATAAAAACGAAGTTTGAAAAGGAATTTTTTTTCAACACTTCACTATTTATTTAAAATTAGTATACATAATGGACGTTTCGAATTCAAGGCATTCATCATCAGCGAACTTAATGATGAATAAAGTACCTGCGTAAATATCTAGAGAAAACATAGCCAAATTATTAGAGTAACAGTACCTATCTGATTTTCGTTACACAGCCAAATTTTGTTGAAAAACGATTGTTTTCAAAATTAAGATTTTCTAAAATCAAAGGTGAAGGATACAATGGTCAAGATACTTCGTAGGTGAATTCGCTCTTGGCATGGATTTTGGAAATAAGTATTGCTATTGTATGATTTGAGTACCAAAAATAATTTTAAAACCAAATATTTTCTTCCATCCCCTCCTCTCAACCTTCATGGTAAAAAAAGCCGTGATTTTTGCTTTTGAAATTCCTGTTCATCTTCCAATATACTAGAAAATTTAAAATTCCTGTTGTGTTTAAAGGAAATAGAGACCGATTTATGGAAAAATTTTAAATTTTTTTACGCCGTGTAGGTATTAGCCATAAACCTCAAATGAAAATTTAAAACTGCTGTAGTCCTGACTGTGTTTGCTCCGATCTTTCGAACAATACTAGTTGAATGTTTTCTCTTACGAATCTAATCAATTAATCGAGCTCGACATACGGCCGCGGTGTGGAGGATAATGAGACGGATGGCCGTATTTTTGAGGATTCACATTTTCCTTTCACCGGCTTTGAACCTTGAAATTGTATACACATTTTTTTGTTATGATGTGTAAGTGTATCTTAGGTCATATTATTTTAGGATTCTTTTGAAAAAAAATCGAGGGGTGAGCCGTGATCAAAAACTCCAGAAACTTCAAAAATGCGTTTTTCGCCAAAAAAAAACAGTTACGCGAAATAAAAAATGAAAGTCGTTTTTTTAAAGCAAAAAATTACTTATTTTGTGTCTACTCTTACACCGAGGGTAATTCCCTGGAAAAAATTATATCATTACCTTAAAGTGCGATAAATGCACCTAATAATATTTTTATAATTATAAAACCTTGGCGAAGATTGAAGCGTGGTTTGTGACTTGTTTCAACAGCCTATGTGGCTTTGAAAGAGAATTATAAAACTTCTCTGTCGGTGGCGAATAGAGCACGCACGTCTGTGAATTTTGCGCCCTGACAGTGAAAATGTATTGAAAAAGTCTATACCTATAAATGATATTGGTACGGATGATTGGATTTTTGCCTGATTTGTTTATCTATCAATTGCACTATAGTCCAAAGTTTTATTCCCATGGTGCGCTTTACCCCATTTTTATTGTAACATTATCGTTATAGGGTTTCATTTGTACTTATCTCTCGCATATACGAGGTGTATTGGAACAAATGCCGAAATGAGATAGCATAACGGTTATTCCCACTACTACTGTACTGCGAGTATACACAGGTTGTCCAGAAAATATCTTATCATCATAGTAGTTCGTGATATGTAAATGTACATGAAAAAAAAACGCGATTGAAAATAAGTTTTATAAAGAAATTATATTAATGAATTTATTGTTTTGTGAATAAAATTTTAGAACATGAAAAAATATTACTTTTGAACAAAAATTTAATTTTTAATTTTATTAATAATTCAACTATTGAAATGAAATTGAAATGATTAAATTTTTCAATGTTTTAAAATGTGACATTACTGTCTTCTCCATTTTAGACGTTCAATTGTTTTGCCTTCGGAATATAATGAAATAGTATATATTTTTTTGGATACAACCGGGTACCAGTAAAAAAAACTTGAGATGAACATGTTGCCTATTGTGAAAATTGAATGGGCAAATGCTGCTTCTAAAAAATCACATCAAAAAATTTTTAAACCATGGGAATGGATAGTATTTTGAAAACTGAAAAAATTGTGTTCCCAAAACTTTTTGCCTAACATCGAAAATGAAGGGGCTAAGAGTCATTAAAAATTGAGAAAATTTTAAAAAATTGTGAAGCCCATTTATTTTGAGTGACCCGTAGACTCTTCATTTTCGATGTTAGGTAAAAAGTCCACAGAACAAAATTTCTTCTGTTTTCAACGTACTATCCATTCCCTTGAGTAGTTGATTCTTTGAGGATTTTTCTTGAACAATTTTTTTGTAGTCCCTTCAATTTTAAAGATAGGAAAAAAGCCATCAAGTGAAAATTTGCTCAGTTTTCGAAATACTATCCATAAAAATTTTTTGATGTGATTTTTTAGAAGCAGCATTTGCCCCTTCAATTTTCAAAATAGGCAACATGTTCATCTCAAGTTTTTTTTTTAGTGCGGTACCCGGTTATATCCAAAAAAATATGTTTGGCAGAAGATTACGGTACATTTACCCGAATCTAAGTTCCCGAATTGCCATTTCCCCGAATACCTACCATTACCCTGAATGTTGAAATCCCGAACGCCTTTTACCCGAAAAAAATTATCCCGAATTTATTAACCCGAAGTGCTATCTCTCCGAATACCATTATTCTGAATGGTGAAATCCCGAATCTGTTTACCCGAATTTTAAAATCCCGAACATCGTTTTTTTCCAAGTTTTCAACTTCAGTCGCCAATAAATTTGTATTGAATTGTTTAGTTTGTAATTCTATGTACAGAAAAATAGAACGCAAATTTAATTTCTTGAATTGAATAATGTTTTTCACGAAAGTCTCTGTAAAAGTAGGCAAGCATTATAACTTGCACTCAGTACGTGTTGCAGAATCGTAATTTAGAAGGAATACATCAAGCCAAAGCATCTGAATGTTTAATTTTTCAACTTTCTTTCTAATTCGAAAAAAAATCATTTTTATAAATGACTGTACTTTGAAACTCAGCTATTTTTGAATTTTTTTCGACGGATATCTGCAGTACGCGTATAGCACATGTCCTTGACGTACAAAAAAATCAGTGAAATTGGTACTCACAGTTTTTATTCATCATTGAAAACATCTGAAAAATTTAAGTTCTTCAATTTGGCCAATTTTTCAATATGTTATGGTTGTATACTTTGAGGGGTGGGCGTCTCAATCCCCTTGGGTCGGAGCTGCAGGTCCTCAATGAAGTAAGATTATTTTCGAAAAAAATATGGTTTCCTGAGTCAGGGTGTCTACTCATCTTTTTCACATTGAAATTTAAACAAGATTTCAACTGCAAAATATTCTCACATCATTTACACTTTGAATTCATCTCACCTTGAAAAAATCTCACATCTTTTTCACTTCATATTTCAAACAAGATCTCAACTGCAAAAATTCTCTCTACATTTATACTTTGATTTCTTAAACAAGCTATCAAGTGAAATAATCTCACATACTTTTCACTTCAATATTTTTTCACATAGGAAATATTTTCACATCAAATCATTTTTCTTGCATTCAGTTATCCTCACATATTTTTCACATCTCTTGAAACCTTCATTTGAAATGCAAACCGAATTGCATAATTTCAAAAAAAATTGGTAAAACCGCCTGTTCTGTATCTCGTTACAATACACATGTGTAGTAGTTGATAGTCCTACGGAGCTGCTGCCCTCGTAATAGTGTGATACTGGGAAACCAGCAGCACTATAGGCGAGAATGTAACCGTACGGCGTGCGTGCATTAACTACTATACCAGTGTAAGTATATGAATTGAGAATTTCCCATTCATATAGCTTCATAAGTCGATGAATGAGAGGTTCTCAAGAAGTGTAATAGAACAGGCGGTTTTACCAACTCAAGAGATGTGAAAAAGATGTGAGGATAACTAAATACAAGAAAAATGGTTTGATGTGAAAACGATGTGAAAATATATTGAAGTGAAATGTATATGAAATTATTTCACTCCAGAATAAGAGGAACTAAGTGAAAAACTATCACATAATTCCTGATGAAAAAAGCTCACATCTTTTCCACATCTCTTGAAACCTTCATTTTAAATGCAAACTGAATTGCATAATTTCAAAAAAATTGGTAAAACCGCCTGTTCTGTATCTTGTGACAATACACATGTGTAGTAGTTGATAGTCCTACGGAGCTGCTGCCCTCGTAATAGTGTGATACTGGGAAACCAGCACTATAGGCGAGAATGTAACCGTACGGCGTGCGCGCGTTGGCTACTATATCAGTGTCAGTAGTATAGGAATTTGATGGTTCCCAAGAAGTGTAATAGAACAGGCGGTTTTACAATTTTTTTTTTTTGAAATTAGGTATGCAATTCATTTTGCATTTCAAATGAAAATTTCCAGAGATGTGAAAACGATGTGAAAATATATTGAAGTGAAATGTATATGAAATTATTTCACTCCAGAATAAGAGGAACTAAGTGAAAAACTTTCACATAATTCCTGATGAAAAAAGCTCACATCTTTTCCACATCTCTTGAAACCTTCATTTTAAATGCAAACTGAATTGCATAATTTCAAAAAAAAATTGGTAAAACCGCCTGTTCTGTATCTCGTCACAATACACATGTGTAGTAGTTGATAGTCCTACGGAGCTGCTGCCCTCGTAATAGTGTGATACTGGGAAACCAGCACTATAGGCGAGAATGTAACCGTACGGCGTGCGCGCGTTGACTACTATATCAGTGTAAGTACCTAGTATATGAATTGGATGGTTCCCAAGAAGTGTAATAGAACAGGCGGTTTTACCAATTTTTTTTTTGAAATTAGGTATGCAATTCATTTTGCATTTCAAATGAAGGTTTCAAGAGATGTGAAAAAGATGCGAGGATAACTAAATACAAGAAAAATGGTTTGATGTGAAAACGATGTGAAAATATATTGAAGTGAAATGTATGTGAAATTATTTCACTCCAGAATAAGAGGAACTAAATGAAGAACTTTCACATAATTCCTGATGAAAAAAGCTCACATCTTTTCCACATCTCTTGACACCTTCATTTTAAATGCAAACTGAATTGCATAATTTCAAAAAAAATTGGTAAAACCGCCTGTTCTGTATCTCGTCACAATACACATGTGTAGTAGTTGATAGTCCTACGGAGCTGCTGCCCTCGTAATAGTGTGATACTGGGAAACCAGCAGCACTATAGGCGAGAATGTAACCGTACGGCGTGCGCGCGTTGGCTACTATATCAGTGTAAGTATGTAGTATATGAATTGAGTGGCTCCCAAGAAGTGTAATAGAACAGGCGGTTTTACCAATTTTTTTTTTTAAATTAGGTATGCAATCCATTTTGCATTTCAAATGAAAATTTCCAGAGATGTGAAAACGATGTGAAAATATATGGAAGTGAAATGTATATGAAATTATTTCACTCCAGAATAAGAGGAACTAAGTGAAAAACTTTCACATAATTCCTGATGAAAAAAGCTCACATCTTTTCCACATCTCTTGAAACCTTCATTTTAAATGCAAACTGAATTGCATAATTTCAAAAAAAATTGGTAAAACCGCCTGTTCTGTATCTCGTCACAATACACATGTGTAGTAGTTGATAGTCCTACGGAGCTGCTGCCCTCGTAATAGTGTGATACTGGGAAACCAGCACTATAGGCGAGAATGTAACCGTACGGCGTGCGCGCGTTGACTACTATATCAGTGTAAGTAGTATATGAATTGGATGGTTCCCAAGAAGTGTAATAGAACAGGCGGTTTTACCAATTTTTTTTTTTTGAAATTAGGTATGCAATTCATTTTGCATTTCAAATGAAAATTTCCAGAGATGTGAAAACGATGTGAAAATATATTGAAGTGAAATGTATATGAAATTATTTCACTCCAGAATAAGAGGAACTAAGTGAAAAACTTTCACATAATTCCTGATGAAAAAAGCTCACATCTTTTCCACATCTCTTGAAACCTTCATTTTAAATGCAAACTGAATTGCATAATTTCAAAAAAAATTGGTAAAACCGCCTGTTCTGTATCTCGTCACAATACACATGTGTAGTAGTTGATAGTCCTACGGAGCTGCTGCCCTCGTAATAGTGTGATACTGGGAAACCAGCACTATAGGCGAGAATGTAACCGTACGGCGTGCGCGCGTTGACTACTATATCAGTGTAAGTAGTATATGAATTGGATGGTTCCCAAGAAGTGTAATAGAACAGGCGGTTTTACCAATTTTTTTTTTTGAAATTAGGTATGCAATTCATTTTGCATTTCAAATGAAAATTTCAAGAGATGTGAAAAAGATGTGAGGATAACTAAATACAAGAAAAATGGTTTGATGTGAAAACGATGTGAAAATATTTCTTTTGTGAAAAAAGATGTGAAAATATATTGAAGAGAAATCAAAGTAGGTATAAATGTAGAGAGAATTTTTGCAGTTGAAATCATGTTCAAGTATCAATGTGAACAAGATGTGAGCTTTTTTTTCATCAGGAATTTTGTGAAAGTTTTTCACCTAAAGTTCCTCTTATTCTAAAACTTACATTAGTATCAGGCATATTTATTTTGTCACTTTTTTTTTATCAAAAAGGTCACTTTTTGTAACTTTCCCCCACCAAAAATTGAAAAAATCATTTTAAAAAATGAAACCCCGAGTTTTTTCCTTGAAAAAAGTTAAATGAGTTTTTGTCTCCCAGAACCCCCTGGTTACATAAATTGAGCTCCTTGAAGTTTTAAAAAACACTTCCTTGCTGACTTCCCTAGGGGCTTCAGAGAATCCAAATTTGGAATCAGTGACGTAAAATTTTCAATGTCAGTATCCGGTTACAAAATTTCTACGAAAAAGATGGACATCCTATAGCAAACAATACATCATCTCTACTCCATTCTTATTCTTCTTAGTTTTCAATCAACACTCTAATTCATCATGGAAGATGATAGAGCGAGAAAGAAGAAGGCGGTTAGCAAAAATTTCGTCAAAAGTATCGAAGAAAATAAAGATTCTGTGTAGGAATAATATAGGAAAAGGTACCCAATACATATCTAAGTTCTTAACATCGGATGGTTTTCGAAAAACCACGAATATTTCCATGCAATTAATGCAACAAAATGTAACAACCTACATACTCGGCCAAATAACCTATCACTGATCCACACCCTGTCCCATATTCTTTTCAAATTTACGCAAGATGAGATTCTACGAAGATCGCACATAGAGCGATTACATTATCGACGACCTATGCACACGCACATTCGATTACATTAGACGACCTATGTACGCACACATTCTGTGTAACCCTAAAACATGGTATACGCGAGAATGGATTATCGGCATGATGCGACAATAAGTAACGGGTAACAACAACATAACAATGTACCTACAAAACTTGGCAGATAACTTTTACTTCGGCAAGAAATTGATAATTAACCATCAACGATGAAAATTACACCAGGAGATGCATTTTTCTCTAACGTAACCTTACTGCATGTGCTATCTTAGGACAAAGCGGATCGCCCTCATTATAGTTACGTTAGACTAATCACATCGCTCTACATCTTCGTCCAATCACAGCTTGTTTCGTCGTATCAGTAAAATATTTCGTTTTTTCAATTTTTCCGTTATTTTTATTTCCTGAATGGTGGAATTTGAAGTAGAATTAATTTCAAATTGTGGAATTTGATTGAAAAAAATGCAGCGTTCTTTTTTTGATGATGAGAAAAAAAACATTTTTTTTTTATTGTTCGACATCCACGTTGTTTCTACATAAAATGAGTTTTTATTTCCGGTTTCACAAATTTAAAAAAAAAATCACCATAGAATATTTCATATTCCTTCTCCAATCGACAAAATCACAGTTGATTTTACCTATACTGATATTCCATTCTGATGATGCAAAACGATTTTGCAAAGCGTCCAAAGTACGAGTATCCGGCTAAAATGGTATGAATGAAATTTGTAGGTACTATATGATCGATAATGACGACAGCTAGTAATCGTGAATTCCCACTTGAAAATTCTAAATTTCGTTCACGCCTTCATACACATTATTAATATGTAAAACGTCGTATGTGACACATATTAAAGTAGAATTCCTACCAGTGCGTCTGTTGACATTCAACGGAAATACCTACTGAAATATGAATCATTTCAGCGAAAATTTAAAAAAAGTAAATACATGTGTCATCTTTGATACCATAATACATACAACTCCATCGCTTCACCTCACTTTACAAATATGCTCAACTTTCGCAATAAGCTATTCTCCAATCATTTCGTATCACCGAGCAACAAATAAAATATGTACTATCAAACTCGAAAAATGAATCAAGAGAGCGTAATGAGAGAGTTCAAAAAACAATATAGAAATGAAGCTGCAGCTATGAAAAGTTCTACTATGCACGCTGCTGTAGTAATTTTGCACTATATTAAAACACTTCAGCTGCCAAAACAGCTAAGTCGAGGAAAATACTCATTAAAATGTTTTTATACTTCACACTCGAGTCCATAAAAATATTAAAATACTTTTGCGAAAATAGTATAAAATAAAACTCGCATGGAAGTGCGAATTGTGAGAATTTCCAACTATAAAGTATAATCTAAGCATTAAAAAGTTGAAAGCAGTTTCAATTTGAGAACAAATAAAATGCTAAAGTTCAAAGTACAGGTGGTATTATATTTCACTCGCGTTCGAACCTAAACCAAAGAATTTAATATTATTCGGAAAAACTCCGAAATATATACAAATCTTATCTGAGATTTTCCACCAAAGATTTTACTTTTTCATTAGAAGCTAAAGTTTCCTAAAAATGAAAGATAATGCATATAACAGGCAAAGATTTACAACGAATTTGGAGAACAAAAACCACCATATCTCACCGAAAGAATTTTTTAAGTACTTCTAACCAAAAAATTCTTCATTATTTTTGTGTTTGGTCGTAATCTCACCCTGCTCTCTCTTCAAATACAGTCGAAGAATTTTTCCAATTTCCGTCCAAAAAAATCAATCGCAATTGGCATGTATCAGAACCCCATGTGTACAGCTGTACATACATACCATACGAAAACCTAGACGAAAGTGAAATGCTTAATGAAAATAAATAGTCCATTGTAAGGTACATTCGTTGTTAAATTCTTGCTCTCTTCGCGTACTGCTGAACTTCAAGAGGCTTCGTTTTTCTTATATATATCAAACTGTGAAGGATAATTTTAGTAGAAGCATTTCCCTTTAAAAGAATTCTTTTCTTCTAACGATTTATCGATAGGGTGGAAAACACGCCTTCAGTTGTCAGTTAAAAAAGAAATGGGTTTCTTCGTCGAATTTTTCCTTTAATCAAGTTCAATTGCTTCGGACTGGTATTTATTTTAAAGAAAGAAAATTAAACTTCCCCGACGCCGCTTCTTACAGCGTGTGAATTCTGTACAGAAATGAATATCGTAACCCCGGCGGCAATCGTTTTCAAAAACAGTTCGTCCAATAGTAGAATTTCAATCGGCTCAAAAATTCGTATCGAGTGATTACACGATTACACGCCGTATACCGTGAAACGACTCAGAAGGGCCTGATCCTGCTCTCGATAAATTTTCAAAACTTTCCGCACAAACATCAACGCTGTAAATTTCTACCACGATGAAATGCGAAAAGTTTCGTAACATCGGCAAAAATCTAAATCGAGAGCAATTTTTTCACATTTCGAAAATTTTTATTCAATCGCAAACGCGAATGAACGTGGCGCCGAAGTCATTTCGCCAAGTCGACGAGTTATCTTGTTTTGCAATTGTTTGAGAATTGAAACACGAAGATAAGCGAGTGTTTTTCAGCGATACATAAGGGTAAGGTTGCCATATTTCGACCATTTTTTTTCAAACTTCTACCAATCGATGACTTTTTGAGGTAGAAAGGTCAAAAATGGCTTAAAAAATACCTTGATCCGCCCTCTACCACTCCCTAAAATTTTGAGCCGATACAATCATTTTTTGTATTTTTTGTGATTTTTTTTCTGAGGAAACTCAGAAATCGATTTTGAAATTTTCGGTTCCTAATTTCGACACCAGCTGATTTCGCCCGCATAGAGCGGAATCTACCAGAAAAAATTTTTTCATATTTTTCTTTCACAGATAAACAAAATGAGTGTAACAATAAAACGAAAGAAAGTAAAGAAGAAGAAAAAAAGGATGAACTTGAATCGATGAAGTTGCAGCCAATTTCCGAATTCCGAATGCCCGGTGTGTCTCCACATTTCGAATGTTTCGCAGGCAATACAGTCTTACGCTTGATCATAATCATTATACGAGAAACGAAAGCAAAAAGAAGCAAAGGATTCCCCAAACAAAGAATTACATAAAAATAGTGGGCACATTTTACAAATAAACTTTTCGCCGCATGTTTACCATACTGGCAATTTGCTGCGGTAATGGTTTTTTATCGATATCTGTGTGCGAGCTTTAACTACATTGTCGAATCTTTCTCCTGGTGAAGTATCTACGATTTCCCTGTGCACGCTCGCTCTCGACGACGAAGCGAAGAAAATCGAGAGAAAACTTTCCATTTGTACTATACGAAAGCGGTAACGTATCCGCAAACTGCTTTTTTTCCCATAGAAATCGTTCCTCTTGCACCCATAATTGTCATCGCAAATAAGAAATAGATTTCGTGCTGAAAGTTGTGACTTTCCTCTCTACGCATCTCCCTATCTTGAATTTTATTTCACTTCGCGAGGTTTATTATGTAATGTATACATTTTGCTTTTGTTGCGAGTTACCGAAATGCAGTATGAAGTTGGTTATCAGTTCATCAATGAACGAACCAATGACGCGTAAATAAATTAAATTTAAATTACAAAAGAATCGTATACTTTGATTCGGAGAAATTTTCATTTCTGGGATATTTTCTTAGCCGAATTAGCATACAAAAACTGTTAAGAAGAAGAAATTTTATGGAGGTAGATTTAAATACAATCGATGGCCAAACCGAGATCTTTTTTCATTCATCCCTGTCTCTCCTGGGTAGCAAAATTCGACCCCTTCCCCCTCACCCCGAAAAATCGTAAAACAAACCGAAATTTGCAGTACAGGAATGAATTTTTTTGGAATAATTTCATTAAAGATTATTCTAAGTGATCAAAAAATTGTTTGGCTCGATTGTGAGATGTTTGGATAAGCGATTTGAATTTGATAAAAATATAAATTTCCAAATTCGCGATACACAACTTTTCAACCAGCTGGTAGAGGACAAAAAATCAGACCCAATTTCAAGGTAAATGGGTCAGGGAGGTGGGAGAACTCGAAATTGCAATTTTTTAGGGAAGGACAAGAGGTTACCAAAAAGTGGCATTACCCAAAAATGGCAAAAAACAAGTTTTTTTCGAAACTGACACCACTTAGATCCCCTCACTCTGTCCCTCTTCGGGCTACTGGACTTGGAATTTTTCGGAAAGTCTCCTCCTCGAAGTCAACTAGGTACCTCGCTAAATTTCGTCAAAACCCACGAAGTTTTTTACTCCATCAGAATGTATATGTAAGTAAGGGTAAAGTGCCCTAACTTCGACCGTTTCCTAATTTCGACCACTGGCCGATTTCGGCCGCTATGGACGCAATCTACACGAAAAAAAATTTGCATGTTCCTTTTTCATAGATGAATAATTTGAGACCAGAATCACAACCATACAGGCAAAATTAGCGAAGAAAATTGAAAAAAACAAAATCGCATAGGTGAAAATTATTTTACGTATTCTTTGATCTCAAATTATGAATAATTGTTTTAATAAATTCTACCAAATAATTGTGAATTGTGATGGGGCATGGTGCCAGATTTCGATAAAATCATCGTTTTTGAAAACAACTGGAGGCACGCAACAAAAATTTTCACCGAAGTTCAAATTGTTTGGGGTGCCCTAATCTCGACCAGTTATACTATCTTATGTAATCTGTTTTTTGAATGCGATTTTGTTTTTTCTAATTTTCTCCGCGAGTTTTGGCTGTAGGGTTGTCGTTTTGGTCTTACTGACGTTGAATTGAGTTTTTCAAAGCGTACCAGAAATTATATGGAAATCAGCTTTTATTATACTTGAATCAACGCAATGTGGGAAGTTCTCTCACAGCTAACTCTTTCCCACCGCGCGAAGTAAATGTGTCGCGGATTCATTTTAACATAAAATAATCTCACGTCTTTCGTTTTATTTCGCGCAGTTTTTCAAAAAACAAAGCGATTTTAGAGCTCGAGGATTTTTATATTAAAATTTAATGCGCAGTGTGACTGAAGACTGAAAATGGCGAGGGGAATTTTTTTTGGAAAAATCATTTACGTTTGAAGAACAATGTGGCTTTTTTTGAAAGCATTTTACGAGACATTTATCCAAGGTTTTTTTTTAGCTTTTTCCTTATAATTTCGACAACATAATGTAATTTTGTATTGATGGTATTAAAATGTATAATGATTACTTACTGCATAATGTTAATTGAAGATATCAATCAATCGATCAATCAAGCTTTTATTTTGAAATCAACAAATATGTACAATACGGAATTGAATTAAATTTAGGCCCATATTTTGGGCAAAAGCCTTCCTCAATCGCCTCCATGAAGTTCGGTCCCGTGCTAGTCTTTCAAGCTGGTTATGTTTTGATGAATTTACCTAGTTATGGAATCTCTCCATCCAGCTTACCCTCTGCCTTCCTCTTTTCCTTTTGGTACTTAGGTCCCATTTATTTATTTGTTTCGTCCATCTTAATTTAATCTGCATGTATGACCCGCCCACTCCCAGATTTTTTCCGTATTTCTGTCAGAATTGGTTTGATTTTTTTTCTGTGGTTTAAATTTGCCAACTTGGTTTTGTCTTTCAATTTAAATCCCAAATTGGATCTGGTCATCGAGTTTTGAGTAACCTTTAGTTCATTCTCAATCGTGTCTGTTAAAGTCCATGTTTGAGCGTCATACGTGATGGTATGAAGAACACAAGCATTGAAAATTTGGCTTTTGTGATTTGGACCGAAAGGACTTCTGAAGATATTCTTCTAGTTGATATTTTTTTCTACCGCAAGAAAATTATCATTTTCATTTTATTTTTCTGTTTTATTATCAAAAGTTTCCCTAAATAGATAGGTCAGTTTTTACTTTCCGGACAGCGCGAAGCGTTGTAAGGAAAGTATTGTTTTCGGGTCGAAATTCGTTTTCGCCAATATTGAGTTTAGACAAAATCTGATTTTGTACAAGTTTGTTTTGACCATTTTCCAGGTGATGTTCCGTATGTATGTGTGTATGTATGTATGTATGTATGTATGTATGTATGTATGTATGTATGTATGTGGGACAAAAAAGTGTCTGTGAACACGATTACGCCCGTCCTAATTGATAAATTTCGTTGAAATTAAAATGGGAGTTGAGGTTTGAACAAAGGAAGGCTACGCCAAAATTTCAGATCGATAGGTTCAGTAGAAAAAATTTTACAAGCAATTTAATGCAAAAATCTTTGAGTTTGGTCATTTGCCGCGTTACATTGCATGTAATCGTAATCTAAAACGCGATAATAATTCCTCTCCTTATCGATGGAGAAACGTATTTAGTGAGAAACATATGTATCCCGCGTCAGCATTTTTGTCTTTTTCTTTCAAGATAACTGATATTTTTTCCCGGCAAACATAATGATACACGAAATTGATTTAGTTAATTTTTTTTTTCATGGGCAAAATTCAGACAAGTAGGTACCTACGTTTTTCGCTCGTTGATTTTTTTTACACCTGTCCGGAAAGTTTGTGATGCTTGCATCACTGTTTATTTTTTACACTATTTCCATTTCCTTATCCAAAATCTTTATGGTATTATTAATATTTTCGCTATTTTGTCAGAGTATTTTTCATTTTTTATAATTTAGTTCTAGCAGTTCTTTAATCATTTTGACAAAATCTTCCATGCTTTCAGCGATTAAAACTACATCAGGGAATCTCGAATTATTCAATTTTCTTTCATCAATCTTTATACCCTATGTAAGTACATTTTCCCAAACATTTGTTCAAGATATGAGTTGAAAATGTCAGGAGACAGTGAATTGCATTGTTTTACACCTTTCCTTAAAGTGAAAATTCACCAGTCACGTCTGTAATCTAGAATCACTCTTGCTTCCAAATTGGAGTACATATCACAAATTACGAGTATTTATTGCTATGGAACACCAAATTTACAATCTATATCAATCATTACGCTTTTGAGAAATTTAATTGAACATTTTTCTTGAAATTGAAAAATAGATGAATGATACGGTGTTGATGATCACTTTGAAAATTTTACCAACGAAATGACTTTTTTCTAAATTGGGGTTTAAAAAAAGATAATGACTGATATAGTTCAAACATTTTGCGCTTTGAAAGACGAGCGCATTATAGGTCTTTCATACGAGGTTTGAGGCTTCGTTTGCGAGTATTACCTCAAAAACTATTCGAAATATCAGAAAAATATCAATTTACAACTTTTTTCGGCCCATTCCAACACGCATATCAACTTTCCATTGTCGATTTAAATTTTTAATAGATATTCTATTCTGGTTTTCTGCGGATGGTTTTATAATTGGAAAATTCCTCAATGTTTTTAAAAGCAGTCATGCAGAGCATGATACAGAACCATCATTTTTTCGGTGTCTTGAATGCTGTTCTTTACTACTGTCAAAAATTTGGATACCATTGCAACGTTTTCTTTATGTAGGTAATACGTATATCCATTCTGCTGAAATATATTTTTATATTTACTGTAAATCACTTCGCAAAATGGATTGCAGTTGAACGTATGAGATTATATGTACCCTAAACGAGGACAAAAATTCCCCCACCGCCCCAGTTTCATTATGTATTTACTTTTTGCATTTTTTTTTTGAAATTGCCTGTTTTACCTACTTCAAATTAATCCCTCGGCAGAGAAATTAATTTTTTGAACCTACTTCTTTTTTTCGTTGTTGGAGAACCGTAATTCTTTATTTTTTTGGCCGTTACAGAATTCTCTAAAATTGAGTTTCCCTCGCGGATATAATTAAATGTTGGATCACATCACAGCTGATCATGAAAAATTGGCAACGGGTTCCGTATACTTGTTTCAAAGTAAAGATACATAGATTTGTTACAATCGGAAATGTAATGTTCAATCAATAAGATTTGTGACCAGACAATGGGAGCAGTCCTGCATGAAATTAGGCAAAGATGACCGTCTTTACACAAAAGATAGATGACGACGTTAACGACTAGTCAATGTATTTGGTGGCTAATGAGTAAAGATACAAATTTACCCAAGTGTAATGTGTAATAAATACAAAGGTATATTGTAACGAGCTTCGATATGAGAAGCTCTGGGTAAAAATCTCTCTGACATACCTATTCAAGGATATCAGAGATGATGTAGCTGTAAAAGTGGATGTGGTACGAATCGATTCCACACATATGATGCCATGCAATGGCAGTGCAACTTGTAGAACATTCCAATCGCTTATTATAACTTCATCAAGTGATTGCACCTTTCAAGCCCCATATTATCTCGTGTAGATTCTGTTCTCTTTGCCTGATGTGCAGATTTATTGGTACTGTTGCCTAATTATTAGGATCTTTGACTGCATTACATCTTCGATTGCAATGTTTCTATTTGTATCTTGGTTAATTTTTTATTGTTTCGACAAATTTATTTTGGTTCGTGAACTATTTGTTCGGACCAAACTGTTTTTAGCTCTCATGTGAAATTAAGAACAAGTTTTTTTTCTTGCAGATGATCTTAATCGAATCATCTTCGATCAATTCATGTGAAATTTCATTCTCAGCTTCGATTTATTTCTCTGCTGAAATTAACGAAACCCTGATTGGTTCTCCAACACGATTATGACTTGAATTCTCTCCAAATTTTGTAGTTGTAAGCTCTGAAAGAAAATACAAAACCAAAAACAGTCAGAATTGCAGCACAGGAGAAAATCAGTGAAATTTTTTTTACTGAAAACAAATCAGTGAGGAAAAATCACTGGAAAATCAGTAAAAAGTCAATAAAAAGTCAGTAAAATTTATGAAATTTGCTGAAAAAACAGTGAAAATCTTCGAAAAATCAGCGGAAATTCGCTGAAAATCAGTGAATTTCGCTGATTTTTCTTGTGCTGCAATTCTGACTATTTATCAGTGACTTTTCACTGATTCAGAATGAAAGAGTATGCCACCTAGTTACTTTTTTTTATCCCAATTAGAATGATGAACTGACCCGGGATTGTTTTATCAAACCATCCGCTAGATTGGTGGGTCGGTGGTGCCATCGATGGAGCTGGGTACGCGATGTTGCTAGATTGTTCTTGGGATTGCCCAAAAAAACAAACATGTAAAATAGATCTTTCATGAGTTGAAAAATCTCCAAACTATGGCTTAAATTCACCAAACCTCGTCTTATGTTGTTTGGTTTTGAATTCGATTAAATACCTTAGACCAATACATAGGTAAGAAATTCTCTTGGGTGATTGGATGGAGTGCATTCAGTGGCGTACCGAAGGCATTTCGGGGGGGGGGGGGGATTGATGAAAATCCCAACTCAAATTCTTAAAATTCCCTACTATATTTCGCTGATATTATTGACATTTCAATTTTTAAAAAATGAACCAGCGATTATTAACATAAAATTGTCCATTTGTCCTCAGAGATGCAAGGTATTTATCTAGATTGAAACGAGAGTAAAAAATTTCAAAATAATTATGATTTAATTTGAAAAAATTTGTATTTCAATATGAATATGAGAAAAATGAATTTGACCCGAGCGAAGCGAGGGCGAAAATTTTTGAAAACTTCCAATTCAAAGTGCAATAAAACCGTATTTTGGATCAACAAACTTGAATAAAAAGTCGGTCGCTTTTACTTTGAAACTATTTAAGAATAAATACAAAGAGGCCGAGCGCAACGAGGCCAAAGCTTTTGAAAAATTGGTTTTTAAACGTCAAAAATAAGTTTTATGGAAAAAAAATATAATGAATATTAGTTGTAATAATTTTGAGGAAAAATACGAAAAAATGACTTCTCTAGGATTTGAATTATGAAAAAGGAAAAGTATGAAAACAATCAGGCCGAGCGTAGCGAGGCCAAAGTTTTTTGAAAATTTAGATTTGAGAGGCGATTTCACGGATGAATCGGATTTCTAAAAAAATACGTTTTCCACCAAAATTTTTTTCGAGGATTTAGAATGAGGTTTCTCGATACCTCTGATTTCAATTTTTAAGCTCAAAATTTTTCGACTTGATTTATCAAGTAGATACAATGACGTCGGAAGCTTTTTTTCGGAGGGTGAAAAATGAGTACAAATACTTGGAATAACAGAAAGATTTTCAAGGGAGGAAACTTTTTTTCGCATTATTGATTGAAATAATTCATATAATTGTAATTTTGTTAATCCCCGAGCGAAGCGAGGTCGAAAAATTGAAAAAATTGTTTCATCAGTTGGGAAAATGACAAATTTTCCCAACTCACGAGTAAAAAATTCCGTCGGGGGGAAGCTCCCCCCTCTATCGGTAGTTCGGTACGTCACTGAGTGCATTAGGCCATTCCAACACCCATTCAGTGGAGGATTCGTTGAAAGTGTTAAAGACCCGTTTGCCTGATATGAAATCATACAAGTTCAGGTATCACTGAAAAAAAAACAACAGATATTTAACTAAGTACTGATGAAGAAACACCTCGATATTTACACGAACAAATTTTTTTGGAATTTTTAATCTTTTCCCCAACTTTTAGAAAAAGAAAGCAAATGGTATAAAAATTAAAAAAAAGAAAAATTGTATTGAAAAACATCAAAACTAGGCATAAACGTACTTACAAGTTTAATTCGTTCTTTCATTTGGTGAAGAATTTTTTAATTATTGTAGGAAATTGGCTGCATTCAAGTAACAAAAAACACGTAAGAACTTTTGATGCAGCATGCAGTAGAAAAATGCAAAATTGGGAATCCAAGTGGGATAGGAAATGATGATTCTAGAAAAAAGATCGACAAATGGAAAGTTGAAAATATTCGTGGAAAATGATGTGAAAAACGAATTACAATAAAATTCAATCAGTAAAAGAAAAAACTAAAACCATGAATTTTTAGCGCAGTTTGAAATGAATTTTGTTATGGTATTCTTATTTTTTTTCTCGTTGGGAAAAATACAATGGTGGGTATTACGTTTATACGATATGTATCTACTTTCAAGAAAATATTTTTTATTCAAAATACTATTTGATATGTGTGGTTACACAAATGATTCTTGCGACAGCGACATGGCGTAAATTTTCACTGCGTATTCTAACTCCTAAAACGTTTATGTAATTTTTCTACGATGATTCTCTGATTCGCTTTCATATACAATTTCTCAAGTTGCTCGTTCTCCATCCAATGTATGGTGTTAATATAACAAATGATTGTAGCGAAACTTCTTCTATTATGTTTGAGGGTTAGGTTGGTATATCTTTTCCTCTTTTCTCGACGTATACTGGCAAATTTCCAAATATACTTTTTCCATGAAATGAGCGAAATTATCAATCAACAATAAGTTTCATTCAACCTTGGTTCTTGCATTTAGAAGAAATTTTTCTTCGAGCCATTGTCGCCCATTTTCATGTCTGGCTTCAGTTTTGTAATATGCTTTGCGTGTGGGTAAATTTTATTTAAACACAATTTCTGAAATCGACCAATTCGTCATTTGGGAGCTTTCATGCACTTCAGAGTGTGATTTAAATTTTCACCTAATTGATTTCTGCTTGAGCTTTTAAAGCCTTGCGAGAGTATAAGTGATGAAGGCTTGGAAGGAGGAAAAAATCGACATATTACCAGAAAGCCACGAGTAGCGTAACTCTTCATTTTGTATTCTATTGTTTGCCTTGCTCTTTTCCATTTTGCCGAATATATTGATTAAAATCTTGAAAATGGTTTTTAATGTTGCTTGTACTGTGAGCTTTATGCGTCGGATACTTTGTATTGCATATTGATGAGGTATTTGTGCGACTATCAAAGTCGTTGAATTGGTAATTTTTTATCGTTTGAGGAGCTGATTGCTTTTCACCAGGCGGAAGTTGTGTAGTCGTCTCTATTCTAAGCGTGATTAAAGGCAGCGAAATATAATCCGAGGTTTCAAAAATAGCGGGTGGTTGTCAGGAAAAAAGTACATAGGTAGGTAACATTATTCTTCACGTTGAGAAAAAAAAATGAAATTTTTTCAGTCTGCCATTTCTTCAGTTTGAAAAAAATGGGGGGTTGAAATTTTAAACATTGTATGTTGAAAATCTTTTTTTCATCTTGTAAGGACTATCAATTTTTCGACAGCCGTACTTAATCAACATCATACTAGAGTTACATTCATGTCACATAAGTTGCATATCTATACGTACTCAGGTGAAATGAAAATCAGTTTGATTTCAATTTTATTGAATACTTATTTCGTATGTATCTTCACATCTTACGTTTGACTTTTTGTTTCTTTTTTATATTATGTATTCGAAAATTCTTAGCTGGTAATTTATGAGGTGATGGTCCGCTTGGATTTTTGATGATGTACTATTTTGGATTTATGATGAAAAGTGACGAAATGTTACGAAACTAAAACAAAATTATGGAAACGAATTGATACCTACTCATAAATTTTTACCTAGTGAGGTCACTCAATTCTTATTACGCCTTATCCTTATTGTGGAAGTGTTCTAAATTAATTGATATCTTGAACTATGTATCTTCGGGATTAGTATTTTCAAACATATTATAGAAAATCATTAGTAAAACGATAGGAATGAATTTATGCACTAAAAAAGGTAGAAAGTCGATACCAAAAATGGTTGATCTTTGAACGATTTTTGCGTCAGTTTTCATATTTCTATAAATTATTCTTTTGATCCAGTTTTTACGTCCTTTTAAATTATTTTTGTGATACAAGTTCGAAAAGAGCACAAAAACTTGAAAATGGTACGAATTTTCATGAAAAAAAATCAAAAATCACGACATTTTGACCAACATTTATAAGAAAATCGTGAGAAATTCATTTTAATTTTTTTACACATGGAAAAATGTGTCATTTTTTTGTTGCATCAGGTTTTAAATCACTTGGGGAGGGAGGATTAGGGGTCAGCGAATGATTTCATCGTAAGATTGTAGAGACAAGGGGGTACGAATTTTCAAGTATTCATTCGTATTTTCGTCCATTTTTTACTCCCAGGTGTCTGCTGATATGAAAAACAAGAAAAAGTAGAAATTAAGAAGAATTTTACCTTCGCATTATGAAAACCAGAAAATAGCAAAACCTGAATAATTTTACTGTGAAAAGCAAAAATTTTCAATGTATTACTATTTTTCAAATTTTTTAATCGAAGAATGAAATGGAAGGGTTCTTTTCTGTACAAATTTGAAGCAGAAGCAGTGGTATAAAAATGACAAGTAACCCTCAAAAATGGGAAGAATTTTTATTTACATAATATATGATGAATAAAGTGTATCAATACCACACTGTTTTCCGTGGGACAAATGACTTTTTACCGGCCAGTTTTTTATCTAAAAAAAAATAATGTAGTATTGACAAAACAAAGCAATACTGTCATAATACTGCACTGTTTCTACATGTATTATACATTTTTGTCTTTATTCTTTAATGGAAGACATGAAAAAAACAAACATTCTTTACTTGAATGTACATTTAGGAACAGAATATACAAAAAAAAATTATTTCGAAAAAAACAAATTAAAGAATTTGAAAGACGTGACAGAAAATGAAAAAGAAATCCAAACATTTTACGAAAACAACATGAATGACTATCTCTTTAAACCCTTGAAAAAATTGAATTAAACGCTTACAGTTACATGTACTCAAAGTGTTTGATGATTAAATAATAACTAAATCAATTAGGTACCTATATCTGATTTGTTATAAAATTTCTTTAATTTCAATTTTTGATTTTGAACAAAAATTATTCTTTGAATTGGAAACATTGTGGCATTGATACACAATCATTCATCATAATCAAGTAAAACACCTTACTCAACTAGTGTAATATACTATTTCCAAATTCAGTGGACACCTTGTTAGGGTGATCCATTTCAAACCAAGTTTTTCCTCAATATTTCTAATTGGCTCGATTAGCCAGACAATTTGTTTGAATGTGAACTTCAAACAAACAAATTTCGTTCAGAAAACTTTCAAGTTTCAAAATATCCCCCCCCCCCCCCAAGTAACCATAAAAATGATATGTTTTTAAATTAAGAAAGTCAAGCGAAAACCAATTTTCGTAACAACCAGCTGACGTTATTTTTATGAGAAAACTTTGATACGATTATAACTAGTATTCATTCGCACACTGCCTAGTCTCGGTGAGGGAGGAATTAAATTAAACGTCATTCGAAACTGAACAATATTCATACTATTCTTTATATTCAATTTCCTTCAACTCTGTCATCGGCGTACCACAGCTCTTGGTTATTATTTCTACCTCCGCAATAAGTACACACGCCGGTTTTCGTTAATATGAAAAGCGGCGAACATTTAGTTCCTTAATTAATTCCTCAGCTTGACAGAATATTAGGAATTTGAAAGACAATGAGCTTATTTCCACGATACGAGCACAAGGCTATAGAATACACTGTAACTTGCTATAACTGATTCTCTCTCGAAACTTTTCAATTAGATCGTAAAATTCAATAAAACCTTTCCTTCCGATACTGTCGCATCGTGGATCGTTTCTGCTTTTGAGAATATCTCATCTTATACCTAAACCTACCTACTCATCATTATGTACCCCATCGTTTCAACCAACACTTTATGCGATATAATATCTCTTAGACCTAAAGTGTTTTGCATCAATGCACAACAAAGGTAATCTAAGACCATTTCAAAACATTTTGGTCGGGTTAGAATCCGCATCCTGTAAACTTTTTAGATTGATATTCAGCGCTTTTGGAAAAAAATTACTCGGTAAAAAATAAACTGCTGAATTATACTCAAAAACAGTGTTAAAAGTCAAATTTGCAAAAGCACAACTATAAACCATACTTGCGGCGCTACCGTTAACTAATGGAATTGTAATTTCTACAAAAGCAATTTACGACACGACAAAAGAAGTATGTCGCTTCGTATATACCAATGACGTCTTCGCTAATAATATTTTCTTAAAAGTTGATGGAAAATTAATGTAGAAATATTACAAAATGTTGCCGAAGAAAGCCCGTTGTATAGATAATATAATAAAAGGTAACGTTTCCAGGGTACACTGCTCTTTTCATTCTTCGATATGTAGCTATATTTTTCTCATTTTTACTGACGTTTTCTATTACGTATATATAAAAAAAAAGTTAAGCTGATTACGCTGTACGATATTTTTTTTTACCTCTGTTCGGTTGTTTATTTTATGAAAAATTTTTCATCAATTTATTTCTCTTTTTTAAAAGCTGCTTCGAATAGATGCAGTATTTACAGCAAACTGCAATAAACCTTTCATAAGTAATTATACCTAGTTTGATAGATTCGTTTCGTAGAACTTGATTTACGAGAAAAAGAATGTAATTTTTGAAGTTGATTTTTTATGAAAATCTGTCGCGTGACTTGACTTGAATGATCCTTTATTTAATATTTAAAAATCTGGTGAGCGGGAGATTTCGTGAGTAAAATTTTGGTGTTTTTATATTTTCAAATGAGCGTTATGCTCGATTCAAAAAATTGAGAGAGGGAAGTAAAAAACTAATAGCAAAATCTTAATTTTGAAATGAGAATGAAAATTGACAAAAATATCTAAAAAGTTCAGCTTATTTGTTACCTATTTTAGATTCAGAATAAGTGTTCATCTATAGATCGGATTTATTTCCCAATTTTTGAATTAATTTTAGACATACTACAATTTTTAAGACTTATTTTGCTCAAAAACTTGAAAGTATTCGAAGTGTGATTCGAGAATCTATTATTCGAATACCAAATCGTCCTTCTACTAACATAGTTTCTCTTTGGAATATTCAAATGGTTAGATTTTCCAATATTTTCGCTACTTCGCACCCGTTCGCAGCATTTCTATGATATCCTTGCAACGAATAGGGGTTTTTCACATCCCTCATTTCAGCTGCATTTTCATTAATGAAAAAAGCGCGAGCTCACGCATGGTTGATTAATTGCTCGTCGATAAAACATAATATAGTTGAAAATATCGAGCCAAATTTTAATTAAAAATGAACTTCTCTCGTGTACGTACGTCTACCTATCGTCGTACTAATGAAAAAAAAAATCACTCAAAAAATACCGATGATAGTTTTCTGCAGTGTTATACTCATCGCTTCGTGTTTACGAAGCAAAAGAAGAAAAAAAATGGTAAAATCTCAGTTCGAGTTTTTTCTCCTGTAAAAGTTTCATTCTTTTTGACTCATCCGGTTTGGAGCTTTTACGTTGCGAATTGATTAACGTCGTCCTATTCAAGTGCTCAAAATTAAACATTCCTCGAATATGATGAAAAAATTCGTCAAATACCGTTGCCTTCTTGGATACGAATTTTTCGCTTTTTTTTGGTAGCTTTTCAATAAAAGGTCGCCCAATTTTTTCGCTCAAATGGAGATGATGACGTAGTTTGTAAAATCGTCGAATAACGTGTAATTCTTTCTCCTTTTTTGCACCCACGACAGTTAGTATCAAGCTTTCAAACAGAAGGTCGTAAAAGTCTAACTCAATTTACAGTTGTGTGGAAACGTTCTAGTAAATAACTTGATTAAATGTGTTTTTCGTGAGGTCATGCGAATGTCCATCGTTTAAATCACACCTACGCTTAATAGCCCAGGAATTATAGCAAAATTTTTACGCGAACCTCGGAATCATTGGGGGAAAGCTGAATTTTACATTATTTGTACATAACAGCCTACCAAACATACTCCTAAAAGTTGCACCCCTTAACTCACCGGCTACCCCCGCAAGAGGTCAATAACCTTTGCGAATATACGTTTTTTGACTGTAGCGCTGAAAGGAAGGGTCGGAGAGGGAAAAGTGGTGAAATAAAAAATGTTCTACGTAAAATTTCTTACAAACTTGACCGGTTCAGTTGTTCTCAAAATTGCAACATTCGACTTACAGTGAGGGTTAAACTTTCTCAACTTGGAAAAAAAATGTTGAAAAAATTAATTTTTTTTTTGTAATTTGAAGTTAGGAGGGGCACAAAAATATATTGTCAAAAGTTGCATCCAGCAACTTGTGAGCCACCCCCGTATGAGGTCAATAACCCCTGCGGATATACGTTTTTTGACTGTAATGCCAAAAGGAAGGGTCGGAGAGGGAAAAGTGGTGAAATAAAAAATGTTGTACGTGAAATTTCCTACAAACTTGACCGGTTCAGTTGTTCCCAAAATTGCGACATTCGACTTACAGTGGGGGTTAAACTTTTTCAACTTTGAAAAAATTTGAAAAAATTGATAATTTCCCGTGTAATTTTAAATTAGAATGGGCTCAAAAATATAATGTCAAAAGTTGCACCCCGCAACTTACGAGCCTCCCCCGTATGAGGTCAATAACCTTTGCGGATATACGTTTTTTGACTGTAGCGCCAAATGGAAGGGTCAGAGAGGGAAAAATGGTGAAATAAAAATTTTTCTACGTAAAATTTCCTACAAACTTGATCAGTTCAGTTGTTCTCAAAATTGCGACATTACACGTACAGTGGGGGTTTAACTTTTTCAACTTTGAAAAAAATTGAAAAAATTGATAATTTCCCGTATAATTGCCGGGTGCAACTTTTGACAGTATATATTTGAGCTCATTCTAATTTAAAATTACACAAGAAATTATAATTTTTTTCAAATTTTTTCAAAGTTGAAAAAGTTTAACCCCCCCTGTAAGTCGAATGTCACAATTTTGAGAACAACTGAACCGGTCAAGTTTGTAGGAAATTTCACGTACAACATTTTTTATTTCACCACTTTTCCCTCTCCGACCCTTCCTTTTGGCGCTACAGTCAAAAAACGTATATCCGCAGGGGTTATTAACCTCATACGGGGGTGGCTCACAAGTTGCCGGATGCAACTTTTGACAATATATTTTTGAGCCCCTCCTAACTTCAAATTACAAAAAAAAAAATAATTTTTTCAACTTTTTTTTTCCAAGTTGAAAAAGTTTAACCCCCACTGTAAGTCGAATGTTGCAATTTTGAGAACAACTGAACCAGTCAAGTTTGTAGGAAATTTCACGTAGAACATTTTTTATTTCACCACTTTTCCCTCTCCGACCCTTCCTTTCAGCGCTACAGTCAAAAAACGTATATTCGCAAAGGTTATTGACCTCTTGCGGGGGTAGCCGGCGAGTTGGGGGGTGCAACTTTTGGGAGTATGTTTGGTAGGCTGTTATGTAAAAATAATGTAAAATTCAGCTTTCCCCCAACAATTCCGAGGTTCGCGTAAAAATTTTGCTATAATTCCTGGGCTATAAATAAACGTTGAATGTATAAAATGGCCGGATGGCGGTTTTCTCGATGGAATAGTAAAATTGTTTGCAATAAGATCTCAATTATACCTCAAACATTTTTATCAAAGGGGTGGAAATTTCTATTGTCGTGTTTGAAGTGAATCTGAAATAGCAAAAGAGAAGGAGATTCGCGTAAAATTCTGGAAATATCATTTTTGATTTTTCGAATTTTGGCGAATCATCGAAAATTAAAAATTACTGTTCTCATTGCCCTGCAAAATACATATGAAAATTAAATCTAATCAACGAAAAAAGTTGAAATTTGGTGTTGACTTTATTTTTGAACTCCCAAACCTATTGGAAGTGGTTTCGAGACGTTTCGGAACGTCCATAAAATTTTGAAATTTTTCAGACCCGGAGTAAAGCCCATTAAATGGTCCATATAAACTTTAGCACCCATAATCGCAGATTACCCTTATTGGTGACCGAGGTTGAAAATAGAGTATCTACCAACTTTCTGTGTCAACTTCGATGCGTAGGTTGCGCTGTCGGCGTATTTTTAATTTTTTCTGGAAAATTTTTTGCCCAAAAATATAGATTTGAACACGAAGTTTGAAATTCGAAGAATTATGCTTAAATCGATCTAATATTCTCTCATTCCGAGTCATGCAGGGAAAAGTCACTGATAGTGAACTTCACTGATTTTCAGTGATTTTTTACTGATTATTCTAAGAATTTCATAGATTTTTCAGTAAATTTCATAAATATCACTGTGTTTTTAGTGAATTTTCACTGATTTCCAGTGATTTTCTTTCACTGACTTTCTAAATTTTCACCGATTTATTACTGCACTGCAATTTTGACGGTTTCAGTGTTTTTTGTTGAATTTCACTGATTCAAAAATTAAAGAGTAGGTCACCAATAAGTGTGGGCAATTCGCGATTATAAATGCTGAAGTTCGCATGGGCCATTTTTACAAGCTTTTCTCCCGTGCTGGAAAATTTCAAATTTTTTTGGAGGCTTCAAAACGCATTGAAACCACTTTCAATCGATATTGAAGTTTGAAAATAGAGTATATGTACTAAATTTCTGCTTTTTTCGTTGATTTGATCAAATTTTTACATTTTGCAGTGCAATGAGATGATATTGAATTCTCAAAATTCGATAAAACACCTGAAATTTTAGATATACCTCCCTTGTGACAGTTTTTACACTTCTGAACTGTATTTAATTAATTTGAACCCCTCTCATCATTCACTTCATTTTTTAACAACGAAAAGATACTTTTTCTATCTGCTTTCTCCATTCATCTGTAATTATCGGAAGTCGTGAGCTTTCGGATTTGAAAATAAAACAATCTTACCTCTTTACCTACACGACGCTCTTTACACTTCTGAACTGTATTTAATTAATTTGAACCCCTCTCATCATTCACTTCATTTTTTAACAACGAAAAGATACTTTTTCTATCTGCTTTCTCCATTCATCTGTAATTATCGGAAGTCGTGAGCTTTCGGATTTGAAAATAAAACAATCTTACCTCTTTACCTACACGACGCTCAGTTGTCCTTAAAATGTTAATTAACTGATTTAGAGATGCGACGCCGGAATGTCTTTTAAACGTTCTGCAATCGCCACCAACCTTGCCGAACCCTGAATTGTAAATAAATTAGGTAATCGTATTTAGTTAACGATATTTGAAAAAGAAAAAAGTAATATATTACTCATCATCGTCATTCGAATGTTAATTATTTCGACTATGAAATTTACCTGCTGGTGACCAAAATCTATGAGATTTCTCATGGGCTATTCCATACTAAAACGGACCAAAAATGAAGTCGGGTCTTCCGATTTCGCTCAAATTTTTTTTACGAGTTCCCCTTGGTGGTCTATTCACAAAACCACGATCATTTTTTTCTAACTCTCAAGGGGGCGGGGGGGGCAGGCCTCGAAAATTTTATGCAATTGCGATTTTTAGCAAAACGGCTCAACTTTGAAGGCTCATATCTCGAGATAAGTGGTACTTGGGAGAACACTGTTTGCAGGGTCGGAAAGAGAATTGATAGGAGATTCAAACGCGATAATAACATTTTGAAAAGCTCAAAGTTGAACTTTGGCAGTGAAAGCTCAACTTTCATGACGAAAACAAAGTATGAAAGCTACCATTTAAAAATCTGAAAAAATTACTGTAAGTAGAGCTTTTCACCCTCTCTTCAACCAACAAATTTTCAAGATGGAGTCTCTGAACCCCTGGGGGGTAGAGGGGTCCACAATTTTGACCAAAATTCAAAAAAATCGAAAAAGTGGAGTAACCCATCGATTAGCACTAATTCGAGGGCGCTGATTTCGAATATGTACTTAGTTTCTTGATTCGACCTCTCCGAACCCCCCTTCAGCCCCTTTGATGGGGACAAAATTCAAAAAAAACGAAAAATAAAGTGTGGCATATCGTTTGATAGGTTTTTGAGGGCCCTGAGTTCGAATATTTACTTATTTTTTTGGATTTGACCCTCCAGTGTCCCCCTAGTGCCCCCAATTTTGGGAAAAAGTATGTTAAGGAATGAAAATATGGTGTGACGTATCGATTCCAACTAATGTGAGGGCGTAGAATTCGAATATCGACTTACTTTTGTGATCTGAGGACTTCCTCCTCCGTGCGCTGACCCCTCCCCCCACTGTATTTTTTTACTCATTTGCTGTTTAAATATGGACTCGTATATGTATGCAATAGAAATAAAACCTGGAATTCTAGTAACGAACTATTATTTAATAAAATTTCAAAAGTGAAGAGGTATAAACATATTCGATGAAGTGAACTTGAATGCTACACTATTAGGGAATACAAAATCGAGTTTTTAGGAGTGTTGTTGCTATTACTTGGTCTGCTTCAGCAACTTTTATTTTTTGGTATTGTCTTCAGCTGGTGTAATTAAAGTGAGAATGTCGGTATATGGTAAAGTTAAAATGTCGCGTTTCTTTGGAAAACGGAAAAAGTTTGAATTAGGTCCACACGACTCAAAATTAAAAAAACTGCACCCTGCATTGCATACGATTCTCAGAAGTCTGGTACATCTCGAGCGGAAGGTATTTAAACAGCAAATGAGTAAAAAAATACGGTGGAGGGGGTGGGTCAGCGCACGGGGGAGGAAGCCCTCAGATCACATAAGTAAGTCGTTTTTCTAATTCTACGCCCTCACATCAGTTGGAATCGATACGTCACACCATATTTTCATTCCTTAACATACTTTTTCCCAAAATTGGGGGCACTAGGGGGACACTGGAGGGTCAAATCCAAAAAAATAAGTAAATATTCGAACTCAGGGCCCTCAAAAACCTATCAAACGATATGCCACACTTTATTTTTCGTTTTTTTTGAATCTTGTCCCCATCAAGGGGGCTGAAGGGGGGTTCAGAGGGGTCGAATCAAAAAACTAAGTACATATTCGAAATCAGCGCCCTCGAATTAGTGCTAATCGATGGGTTACTCCACTTTTTCGATTTTTTTGAATTTTGGTCAAAATTGTGGACCCCTCTACCCCCCAGGGGTTCAGAGACTCCATCTTGAAAATTTGTTGGTTGAAGAGAGGGTGAAAAGCACTACTTACAGTAATTTTTTCAGATTTTTAAATGGTAGCTTTCATACTTTGTTTTCGTCATGAAAGTTGAGCTTTCACTGCCAAAGTTCAACTTTGAGCTTTTCAAAATGTTATTATCGCGTTTGAATCTCCTATCAATTCTCTTTCCGACCCTGCAAACAGTGTTCTCCCAAGTACCACTTATCTCGAGATATGAGCCTTCAAAGTTGAGCCGTTTTGCTAAAAATCGCAATTGCATAAAATTTTCGAGGCCTGCCCCCGCCCCCTTGAGGGTTAGAAAAAAAATGATCGTGGTTTTGTGAATAGACCACCAAGGGGAACTCGTAAAAAAAATTTGAGCGAAATCGGAAGACCCGACTTCATTTTTGGTCCGTTTTAGTATGGAATAGCCCTTCGGAGTATTCAAAGATTTCAACTAGATGATACATCGCGAATTATACGGTTTTTTTAATGATAATAATAATGGAAATTGTTATCACCAGTGCTACAGTGCCACCACTTCGCCAAACTTAAACTTACACACATTTACACTTTTCACAAAACTGTAGACAAAGCTACAGATCGTTAAAGGGAATTAAACGTATTGAAATTTTTACACAAATAGTTTATTCAATTCTTCAATCGCTTTTGCTACCCCGAATGCTCAACGAGTTACAGTTTTTTTAAATTTTGAATTTCAAATTGACCAAATTTGAGCATTTTGGAAAAATTAAATAAGCTCTAAATCGCTTTCAAAAAGTTAAATTGATCTGAAAATTTCCACATAGGTGCATTTTGACCCAAAGAACACGATTATAAGGTCAATTTTGAATTTTGAAAATTTTTGGGCCCCAAAAGGGGGGTAAAGGGGCAAATTTCAGAATTTTCAAAATTTTTCGACGACATTATCTCAAGACACAGGAATAGAACACACACTTGAAATTTCATGAAATTTCATTCAGCCGTTTTTTCAAAATCGTGTCTGGAGATAGAGAAGAATTTTAGTAAAATCACCAAAACAGGAGTATCTGTAACTTCGCGACTTTTCATCGTAGAAAGTTCATTTTGGTCTTAAAAGAAAGCTTTCAATAAATTAAGAAACTTTGCATTCAAAGTTTCTTGATTTAACCTACGTTTTCCGAGAAAAACGCGTTGGCGGCACGCGCAAAACAAACGCAAGTTACTTTCAGAATAGCAGTGTCTGTTCGCAACGTGTTGTTTATGTTTACGTTTCTGACGGGGGAGGGCATCCAATTGGAGCTGTTTCAAATTAACCCTGGAATACTTTCACCTTATTCGGAACCTCGTCGGATTTATTTCAATGCCAATATAATTAAACGATGGGAAATTTATCGAACTGGTATAGGGGGAGAAAAAAACCACCGATAAATCGCGCCAGTCTCACTCGATCTGCCTAACAAATTTCAATTGCATCCGGTAATAAACCTTTAATTACTATTTCGCGTGTTAAAGCTTCGGTATAGGTTAATTTAGTGCAACGGAAAATAAAACAGTATTTCAGTCATTTTTCAAAACGTCCGAGCATAAATACAAATGCTCGTGTGGCCATACGTTGAACTTCTCCATTCGATAGTAAATCTCGCGTGCACGTCGTTGTTTAACTACAGTTGGAAAAAAATTTTCTGCGAAACACTTTCACCTTGGTATAGCTTTGTGACTTTGGTCACATCCGTCAACTGTCACCATTACATAGGCGAGGTCTGCTGCGTCCAAAAACTTCGTGCTTCGCGGTGATTATTCGCCAGGTGGCCGTTTTTTCGTTTTTGTTTTCACCCCGTTGTCATTAAAAAACTTTGGATTTGGTGGCAAACGAATTGAACATGTTTTCTCCATTACAAAAATAATAATTTCGAAGAACCCGTTGTTATGGTTTTAATCTCTTAAAGGCGAATGAGTATAAATTTTAATTCATTATCGTTACGAGGAGTGGAAAAAAACTGTGCTTTAATTAGGAAAACGCAATCGGTCGTTAATTTAACGAATCGGTTAATTAATTCTTTTTCACGCTATGTTTCGAATGAAAAAGGCATTATGACTAGATGGTTGAATTATTACTTTTTTTGTTCATAAACTTGGTCTGAATCTAAGGATTTTTTCTGCAAATGTTGGTATTATTTACCTTGTTTGAAAAATATTTTCTGCAGTAAAATGAAAAACTAACAAATTCCTCAACTTGTTCATTATTTGGTACACTAAGGACTTATCTATCGTGACGTGTTAATGTTTTTTTTAAGGGATATTTTCAAACATCTCGTAATAAATGCAAGAAATAGGTACCTACCGTATAAGTCGAGATTTTCTTCTTTTTTTTTTCTTGCTTTCACTTCAAAAATATAAACCCTTTAACAGATTGTTTAAAAACCTCCACACCACGAAGTTGCAAAAAAAGTGAAAAAAATCTTCCGCCTCAAGCTGTTGTAACTAAGCGGTAAGCACTCTTATTAGGAAAACTATTAGGAATTTTGCACGTATACAAGGTTCAAAATTTTATCGAGGGAAATTGCTTTTTAATAATTAAAAATGGAAAAAACGACGTCTTCGTAATTAAAAACTAATTATAAATGCTACGTGTAGCGAATCATGAAGCATCCCTAATTTAATGCCACATTTCTCCACCCATAAACATCCCAATTGCGCGAAGGCAAAAAATGAAAAAAAATTAAACGCCATAAAAAATACATATATTTAAAAGACTACGAAAACAGAGGGAGATTCCCCAAAAAAAAGAGATTCTTCCTTAATTTATGTTATCTACTCTACGAACTTGCCTAGGAAAGTATGAATACTACCTAACAGAAGATTCCATTAAATCTCGTCTCCGTCTACAAGTTCATGTGCGATGTGATGAAAAATAATAACTGTTGTTTATATTTTGTATTCTTGTAGCTACAATTGAAGATGGTTTTTTCCTCTTCATCGGCTTCTTTTGTCGGTCAGAAATTGAATACTTCAGCTAATCTTTCCTTCGTTTTCACATGCGTTTGTACTTGGGCGAATCCAACTCTGGTATGTTCTTCAACAAGACTGAAAATGATTCGATTTTAAGAAAAAAATTCGCAAGAGTAGGTCTTCCGTCTCCATGAATTTTTCATTGCAGAGAAACGGAGGCACCCATGGCTTCGCTTCATTTTGTTAATCATTACCAGATTTTTTTTTAATTTGAAAAAAAGCTTCGGTAAAACGCCGTTAAATAAAATTTACAACCTCAGAATATGAAAGAGGATAAATTTTACTTCCAAATTGGATTGTTTTCGTCAAAAAAATTTTGATAACCTGTGAGTAGAACCAAATAAAAAATCTTTGCTTATATTATTTGTACCACTCACGTAGGTACTCTAAGTAACTGAGAATTTTCGTATCATTTCTAATTAATTTTTGTATGTACCATCTGTTTTTCTTAAAATTATTATTTTTATTATATTTGAGTCATTCATTCACGTAATATTTACATTTTCATATTTTTGTGTGTGTAGGTATGTACTCCTTGTTCGAATTTTAGAACTGATTAAGAACGTACCATCATCAGAACCTGGGAATAGCCTTTTAAAACACATTTGGGGCGAGGGGATTGAACGCGACGATAACAAGTTCATTTACATTCTTCATACGTCGTGTATTTCATATAATGCGTTGAAGCTGCAAAATGATAATTACTGTTTTACTTCGATATTGCGCGTATGTATCGTATATACTTTACTTATACCTGGCTGGTTGCTACACGTTAAAAGCTCATCGCGTATAATTCTTAGCGACGCGACGATTTCGTGCAAAATACAAATTAAGCATAGCTTGATTAGCTAATTAAGAATTCCACGTGTTGTCCATTAGAGTAAGTTGTCTGCTCTCGGGGCTTGGTAAATGTTAAAATAAGTTATCCAAACGACTGTATGGAAAGATTAAACTTTAATGATTTCGTATATATCGGCGACTTGGCGCAGTCGATAATCTGACGTGTATATTTCGGGTCGTCTCGCAGATTTTGTATCGTATTATGGAGCAAAAGAGCTTCGTTGAAGTGGTATTTTTCTTCAGCGGCGTATTAATGAGATTTGGTAAACTTTCAAAGCTGTCTTTTCGAGTGCAGGGTTGTTGCTTCAGGTGATGTAGGTTTTTCAATGTATTGTGTGTATGTGTGACACGTTGAGCTGAAATTTCCATTTGAATTATTTTTTATGCTTACATATATGTGGTGTGGCTGTAGATGAGTAATTTCATTCAGCGTGGGATTTTTTTTTTGAAATTTACTAGTAGGTGTCTCAAAAAACAAACAAAAAAACATTTATAGTTTTCCACTTTGTCAAAAAAAAATTGAGATGAGATTATTAATTCCAATCTAATCTCGTCTCATGGGTAACGTACCTATCAATTTTATGTCTGCAATTTTTGCTCGTACGACGGAGTATTGTTAGTTATTGTCTATGGGCGTGGTGTCTACTGGCAAGAAGAACAAGAAAAACCAGAAAGTAGGAAGAATTTCACTTGAGTGGCAAGAAAACCAGAAAATAGCAGGAATTTTAATAATGATTATTTTAATTTCCTCTTATTTTGAATTTTTTCTTCGAAGGATATAAATGGGGTTCTTTTTTGAGTGAATTTGAAGCAATAAGAATCCAGGAACAAGGTGTCTACAGATAAGCATGGGTTTTTAACATTTTCTATTTGAAAAAATTTTCGCCCTCGCTTCGCTCGGGCAATACATTTAATTAGAAAAGGGAACATAAATTCACTTCGTTCTCAAAGTGAACGGACACGGGACAAGGTAAGGTAGTGCTGAAAAAGTGCTTCAAATTTCCTTTAAAACGAGTATACGCAGGGGGGTCTTTTTAGGCAAATTTGGAGCATGGAAAATTGAATGAAAATGGCATGAAAAAGAAAAACATGAAAATAGCATGAATTTTCATTTTCCAGATCCTGTAGACACCTTGAGGAAATGGAAAGAATTTTAATTTTCAAATACAATAGATACCATGATGAGTGGCATGTGAGTATTGTCCAATCCTTTAAAGTGGTACTCGTACTGGAAATTCAGAATAGCTAGTCACATTTCCCCAATTCAAATTTTTTCATAAAAATGAATACTAAGAGTAATAATTATTTTGTAGCTGTTTTCAAAAGTTGAAGAATAGAATGCAAAGTCTGTGTTATAACTAAGATTCAAACCTCAAAATGATAATATGATGAATATTTCGCTTCTTCGACTCGACGTGACGTCTGGAAATGCGATCATTCAAAAATTTCCATTAGTTCGACTCAAAGATGACACGATTACGATTTTAATCGATTTTCTCTCTTCCCCTCCCTCCCTCACTCTCCCTTCGCGCGTAACGTAATTTTTTCGTATCGAAACAGTTTGAGTTAGTGACGTCACGCATCTCTGACCAATCACAAAATACCTAAATTTTATGAACCGATTTATGTAATCGATGCTCTCGATTTTTTTTGTACAAACAATCAATCCAGCTTCGATTATAATCGTTCCATCCCTGGTTCGACTAGTATTTTTTAAATCCCCCCCCCAAAAAAAAACACAAATCTCAATTTTTCATACATCTTAGTTTGAAGCTATTTAGACTGTTCAACGTAATTGCATGATTTAAAAATTACAAGATTACTTACTTACTAGACTAGTTGAAAAATGAGTTGGGAGTTTTTGATTTGAGTCTAGAATTACATTTATCTGTGGCGTTGGTACAACTGCATGTGTCATGACTTGTGAAGTTGTGATAAACAATGTTAGCATAGGTACTTTGTTGTTTTCACCGAAACCTACTAAATATATTGACCCCTTCAATTTTCGTGGCACTTGAATCCCCCCCCCCCCATTTTCTATGTAAAACTTATTTTTAAAACATTTGAAAAGTGATTTTTCATGCATGTACCTAGCTACCTACCTTTGAAAAATGGAATAGATGAAAGTGAAAAATGAGCGGTAGTGATATTTTTTGAGCTCAAACATCTAAATATGTATAATTGAGACAATTTTTAGTAAAAAAATTTTCAAACATTTTTTGTTTCATTTTCAATTTTTTTTTTGTTGAAAATATGGGCCCTAGTTGAGTTTTTAAAGATGCAAAAATTTCAAAATAGGCACTCTTTAGAAATCTGAAAATATCACTCAATTTTGATTTTTGGGGATGAAGATTGGACCCTAGGAATTATTCGGAGGGAGGGGCAGGTGATCCTTGTATTGCACAAGAGGTCCCCCTAAGCTCACCCTAGGATAATTCCTCGGGTCTAAAGTTCGTCCTTGAAAATCAAAATGTAAGGTGTTGTGCGATCAGGGACCTTGCGGTGAAGACAATAAAGTTTATTGCTGATTCGGAACCCATTTTTCAGAAAGACAGAGACTTCAAAATGCTTTTGCACAAGAAAAAAATAGCGACGATTGAAAAATTGGCATTTTTTCATTTTTTGGCTCTCCTGAAAGAATAAAATTCTCATCACAAGGTCCCTTATCGTACAAATCCTCACAAATTGTGTGATATTTTCAGATTTTTGAATTGATTTTTTTTGCGTTTGTGGAATCTCATAAGAGAAAGAAATTCCCAATGCAAGACCCTTATAATTGATGTAATGAGCTAAAATTTTAGGAATCTCATTTTTTAAAAAAAATTAACCATTCCAGAGGGCGGAACCTCCGAAATTCGGAAAAAATGTTCAATGTATCTATTTATTATACATGCACGTAATGTACGAATAAGGACAGATCTTTTTTTTCTATCGAATAACAACCGGAAACTTATTTTTCAAATCTTCAGCCCGTTAAAAGCTCAGGTCACGTCGAATGTGCTAGCGTTGAAAATCGAATTTCATGTGTACTGTATAGTAATACGGTATCATCACTCAAAATGTGGTATCTTGGTGATATAGATAGTCACACAATGGATTATTTCCAACGTCATTCTAATTACTTTTAAAGTTGCCATTAGCTGCTTTGAACGTCTCATAGTTTCTCGTCGATGCAGTGGTGTGGCATGGCATATTTGCCAGTCGGTACGTTTATTGCTTCATTTCGGTGTTCTCAATTTATTGTAGCAAAAACAGGAAGCCAAGATTAAACTTGCCTAAGGACCAAAAATGTTTATCCGGCTCAGTAAAACGTTTATTGAAGCGCGGATAAAAGATAAACGTTCGCTGCAAAGCGAAATAATTATACACTTTTACGTAGACGGCGCAAGGGCAAGGGTTAACGTAGTGAAGGGAGACGAGAGACGTTATATTTAATCCCTACGTACAGACAGCCCCTGTTATTAATCTGAGATGAAACGATTTTGATGGTTTCCAAGGTATTATTAGCTTTGGCTGGCGGATCTCTTCAAAAACGTCGAAAACTAAGGGAGATTGAAAATATTCTTTGACGACAAAGTGTACGCTGTGTATAGGTATACGTGGTAGCATCGTCGTCGTCGCTCTCGGTTTCTGCGGTTATTTACGTGTACCAGTATAAGTTTACTTTACTAGTCTTCGACCAAAATGATAACATCGTATCTGCTCGTTTACTTTTGCTATTTTAACCTCGATTCTATTGCTCTCGCGATGCAATATTATGAGTTTGATCGACGCTAGAATATGGCCCGGGTACTTGGAAAAATAGTGATGAGAAATTAAGCAAAACTTCGTCTAGTTTTTATTCTCTCGCTGAAGATTCCAGTTCGATGCGTTTCTATTCTGGAAGCAAATCCTGGTGCAATTTTGACTTATCGAAGCTACATTGTGTAAGAGGATAAGCTTGCATTATACCTTTGTGCATTCAAATGCGGGATTGAAATCGTTACGATAAAGCACTTGATGCCACGTTGTTAGATAAGTTGATATAATTACTACTTGAGTTTATGTTGAGATTTCGCTGGAAAACCATTAAACTAAAGCGCTTCAACTACGGGACCAGCAATTAGGCAACTTAATTCCACTCGAATTGCGTCATTTAATGAGTGTTTTTATACTATTAATGGTATGCGCGATCGCTGTGGAATAAACGATCGTCGGCGGACAAGCGAAATATAGGTATTTATGATCTGCGATGGGTTTTCCACTTTGATAGGCAAATGGATGAAAGTTTGTTGGAAAGTTTACTCGACTAGGTTGCAGAATGGAAATGTGCGTGAGGTTTTAAATTCGATTATTCCCCAAGCCTTTGGTGGATCTTTTGCCAATAGGCTGGAATAAAGTTTTATTAAATTAATTTCTTTGACGAGGCGTGCAGCATATGCGACGATTGCCACATTAACCCCGCGATTAGAACGTATTTGCAGTCAAAGCGACGGTCATTTGTGCTGCGGTTGGTTATAACGTTTCGACGTTGCCGGAGGAACAGATGTTCGCGAATGGACTTTTCGTACCTTTACGCGCAGATTTTCTTGACGGCCTAAGATGAATTCTACGAGCTATTTTTGATCATGTCGGTATTGGAAATCGACGTCGAAATTTACCCTAATTATTTTTGATTTTTTTGCGAGCAGACTCTTGGCCAAGTTGAAAAAAGGTTGCTAGAACTACTCATCTCTTTGATTAGTTTGATAATATTATAATTATCCTCCTGTCTTCATTTTAATAATGAACAACCATCAAAATCCAAGATAATTCTGGTCAAAGAATCTTCAATCAATACTGTCAATAAAATCATCTATTTCGATACAATAATTTTTTTTTACAAATTATAACAACTCGGATTCGACAAAGAAGCGACAAAACGTTTAGTAACGAATTACTTGTTAATATACGTCGATTAACAAAAAAGATACGAAGAGAAAGAGCTTGGCGACACCCTTGCTCGCCCGAAACTCTGCAACGATAACGTTTACAGTTTTAATTATGCCATTAAGTTTTCTCACGTGACGGAAGAAGCACTTTTCTTCAATCTGAAAACCGAATAAACTTACGTAATATTCGCTTGAGTGCGCAAAGTTTGAACAATACGGTGTCTCAGTCGTCTCTATCGTTAACGCAATTATATTGCTTGAACGAAATTTATCGTATTACCGAATACACCGACTGCATAATGCATGATGCGCGTTTTCAAAAATTCATCCGCCATTATTGAATTACCAGAGTACGCTCGGTTTTGGTTGAAATGCACATTTTGACAAAATCCGAAGAGATAAACGGACGCGAATTCGAATCGAGCGCGTTTTAATAAACTACGTTTATTTTCGAATCAAACGAATTGATTCGTTTTTAATTGTATTTGCAGGAATAGAAACGTCTCTGAGATTTTTTCTTCGTAGGTGGTATTCGAATTTTGAATCATCTCTTTCTTGGTAATTTTTATCTTGATATGAAAGTTTATAGAGCGTCTTCCTTCGTGTTGTGGGTAGTGAATGTGAATTAGATTCGGTGACACAAGTCTGCACCCTCAGTCTCCCCGAAATTAGATATTTTTCAACCCCTAAAATTATTATTTTTTCGAAAAAAGACGAGATTCTAATCAAGGTAGGAATTTTGATAATTGATAAAGGTTGTAATGAAATAGTGAATTTTGTCTTGAATTTCGCTGAAAGAAGTGAAAAATTTGAAGAAACCGTCGTGTTTATTATTGAAAAAAAAACAAATTTTTTGCTTTTGAAATTTTATTCCAGAAAAAAATTGTTGTTCAAAATTATCTTCATTTTTTGCCTTTCATTGTTTTATGCCATGGAAAATATTAATGCAATACCTAAGCCTAATTTTGAGAAATTTTTAGTTTCGATTCGAAATAGTTTTTATGATTTAAAAATTTGTTTGTAATTTTGAATTTGAATTTTTCTGAGAAGGAGAGCTCCAATTCCTCCTGCATGAAAAATTCCCCAAATTGAATTTGAGTAAATGGAGGGGGGAGGGGGGGAGAAAATTATGACGTTTTCTTTAATAAAGTCAAGTTACGACACCATGAATTTAGTCTCTGTCATTGTCAAATTGTTCAAAATGAATAATTCAAACTTGAGTATTCGTCGCGTAAAATTCCTTTTCGTCATAGCGGGAATAAAGTGCTACTTTATTCCCTCTCGCGAATTGCTCGAATACTTAAACTCGCGTTTTATTCCCGCTATGACGAAAAATATCGTATGCAACTCTAGAATAAAGTGATTTTCGACAATTTTGAGCTATTTCCCTCGCTTCGCTCGTGAAATAACCCTCAAAATTCGTCGAAAATCACTTTATTCCCTTGTTGCATAAAATACTATTTTTTTTTTTTTTGAATGGGTTAAGATTGAAGCGAACCTAGTTCGAAATTTTTTGTTATAAATGAAAATACGAGAAAAAAGTACGAATTTTGCTTTGAGAATTTTTCCTGTAGGTATTATATACCATGATATCTGCGGTCAAAAATATTGAGTCGCTCTATTTAAATTCGTTTCATTTTTCCCGCGTTAAGTAACAGATGAATTGAAAATATTGAGGAGGCTGAGATTTGAAGTCTACATTGTGAATAATTAAAAAAATTTAAGGTCACTTTTTTGATTTTGGAAGTTGCTAAAATTATTACTTTTATTTGAAAATTTCTTATAAAATTGAATTCTTCCCGATTGGGTGGGTAATAGGTATCCACGTTCTTAAAAATATTCGAATTTCCATGTAGACATATTTAATCTACACCTATAGTACAGATGTGGTTAAGTTTACTTACAAGTGAATGCCTAAATATATAAATTTTGCGAGTAATTACTTAAACAGAAAATGTAAAATCAATCTCATTCAAATTCTCCTTTTCCCATTTTTCAAATCGTTCGCATAAATCAGAATTCATTATTTCTTTCCATTCTCCAATCTCACCTTTACGCATGAAGCTTCCTTCTTCTTCGATCAGTTTGTATTTTTTGTTTATTTCTATGACCGGTTCGTAATTCACTGCTCGATTCGTTTTCATGCTTGAGAAAGATAGGTGATCGAGAAGTTTTTCAACATCATCTTCGTTGATACTCTTTCCAATAAAATCAGCTGTTTTGTAAATTACCGATTTCAAGTCCTGGAAAATTTATTTGAAAAATTACGTTTTGATACTTCTACTTGATAAATTTCTGATTTTTTTTAGATAAAATTCAAATATTATCGATTACCTTTTTCATTTCTTCATATTTCAAGATTAATACATTCGGATTATTTCTTTGTTGCCAGTATCCTTTGATATGGTTGAAAAATGGTCCGAAAGTTACTATAATTTCAAAATGAAAATTAGTCGAGTACCGATCGTTCTATTAAAATTATGGAAGAATAATGTGCAAATTGAAGCGAGTCTCTTATAAATTTTTTGGGAAATGTTGCAAAAATAGATCGTTCTATTAAAATTATGGAAGAATAATGTGCAAATTGAAGCGAGTCTCTTATAAATTTTTTGGGAAATGTTGCAAAAATAGAATTTCAAAGTTGTGAATATTTTGTGTACCTACTTTTGAAAAAATGAGAAAATTCTCCATTGAATCAGAATTTTTGTCTACTCGTATAATTTTTCCGGAAAATTTTTAGAGATTGTATGATGCTTTTCCAAAAATTTGAGTTTTATTAAGCAAAAGAATCTTCACTCTTCCCTCCCACTATTAAATTTTTTATGCGGTATAAAAACCCAGTCTGGACAAATGGTCTTTGAACCCTTGAAAAAATGGTCTGAAAAATTTAGAAAAGTTGAGGAATTTCATGTCCAAAATTCGTATCGAGTACAAAAGCAAGAATATTTAGCAGGTGGTACATATAAAAGTAGGTACGAATTCCAAAAATATATATATATTGTTGATCGTGCAAATTTCTAAAAAAAAATGCAAGAAGTACATTTTGACCAATTTTATCAAAAAATTATAATTGTCCCGCTCCCTAGAAATTTAATAATGCAAGAAAACGAATTTTTGATTTTTGATTTTAGTAGTAATTTTAGAAATTCATTATTGATTTTTAAAAAATATTTGTGTGGAAGAGGGGATCATGGAAAGTGAATAATATAACTTTTCAAAAAGTCTAGAAATTAAATTTCTGTATTTTGGCGAACACCTTGATTATTCATTTTCCACGATATTTATGAACTGCCCTTATTATGCAATACTATTAACTGAAGTGATTACAAACACATAAACAGAGAAGCGAAAACTTACTATTTCCTTCCAAAAATAATTCAGCGAATTGCTCGAAAGATCCTTTATATCCTTCTAATAATTTACAATGGTGGTAATAAGAAACGCACGTATCCCTTGGGTTTCTGGCAGCGTACACAATCTGGAATATTCAAAAACAGTATTTAGCTTATTCTATTGAACTATAATACACAGTTAAATATTGAACAGGTACAGATACATATGATCTTAATATTTTTTTTACCTTGGCTTGAGTGGAATTATTTTGTAATTTCTCAGGCAATAGATTGAAAGGCAGGTGTGCTTTAATGTATCGAGGTGATGGTAATTCGTTGATATAAGTTACACAATCCAATACATAAGGAGGGAATGTTACTTCTGGTCTTTCCTTCATCAACTGTCTATAATCAAACAACGGAGAATGTCTGCAACACAATGAACACAATTCATTAATTACAAAGTGACGAATTTCATTGAAATGAAAAGTCAGTTATGTAAGAATAAAACTTACATACTCTAAAAACGGGAAACGTCTGGGGAGGAATACTTTGGCACCCTCGAGATCTACGTCATGTCCAATACACCATACCATTTCTTGAGTCCAGGTGGTTCCTAAGTTGAGTGATAAGGAATATGAAGATATTTTCGAGGAATTCAAAATTTTCTTTATTCACATTTCAGCGATAATCAGAGTTGAACCAAATGAGGACAAAGAAGGGCATTTAATGATAGCAAAATTGCATTTTCAGTTAGAAAAATTAACCTGTGTCGGAAATTATTTAAAAGTATAGTGATGATTTTTTTTGAAAATTTTTCGTTTCGAATTTAAAAAAGTAGGTAAAATTATATTTTGAATCGAAAAAATTATAAAAAATATCATTTCAGTTGGGAAATTTTGTTTTTTTGTCCCTCAAGCAAGCCAACTTTCGGTTCGTCCCTGAAGATGATATAAAAGAAAGTGTATTTAGACTGCATTAGAAAAGATGAAACTTTCTTACCAGTTTTGGGAAAAGTGCAAACCCAAATATCGTCGTCTCGGATTTCCATTTGTCTGATTCTTTCTCCGAATTCTTTGAAATACTCCGGAAGAACGCATCCTTTGCATTTGATATAGCCGGTTCTGAACGGCGTTGTGAAATATTTCATCAACAAGTCGTTCGTTTTACTATCCAAGTTTTCGTAAGAAAATTTCTCTTCGGCCATGTTTTCGTTTCAACTTACACAATTATTATTAACACACGTACAATCGCGCAACGAACAACAACTCGAATTAACACATTGTGCAAATAAATCCAACGAAAGCGAGAATTTAGCACACCTCTGTTTTCGCAGCTAGTTGCTGGTTGTAAAAATTCAAACGCGCCAGGCCACCGAATCGGTTATCGTTATGAAAAGTTGATACGACATGTATGACTAAGCTGCTGGTTATGGTAACTAACTACGTGTGATAAAATTCACTTTCTTCGACGTGTATTTAAATACATGTTGAATAGATCCCCGACCAGTACAAGTAATAACCTTCAAAACAAGCCCTCCTATTTGTACAATAATTAGGCTTACGTTGGTATAGCATGAGTACGCTGCGAGTATAATGTCAAATTATCTGTGTAACATTGCACCGGTTATCAATCAACTTAATAATAGTTAATGAGTTTTACATAGAAGCAGACGTGATTGTTTGGTTAAATACGTATGGTTAGCTGATGGAATATAATAAAGGTATTATTTTTAACCAATGAATGGTAATTTTTTTAAGTTTTTGTAATTCTGCACAATCTTATGCATTTGCAAAGTGCAAAATTGAGAATTCTGATAAGGAAAGTGAAATATAATAGTGCATTCTTGGTGCTTAAAAGTTGTATCAAATTTTGTACGATTTTGATGTTGAAGTTATCGAAATATTGATTGTGTTTTTGTTTTTCTACTCGTAGAATGAGTTTCTGTTGAAAATTTATGATTCTCGTGAAAAATCGAAACTCGATACTACAATTTTTTATGTTGATTTTGAAACTAGAAGTTTCACGAAATTGAAGCTATATGACTTACGAATGACCAAGTTGATGTTCAAAATATATAGTCCAAGCATTTTAGGAGTTGACCCCCTAAAAATTAAAGCCTGATTTTTTTTCGCGTTTTACGTTCGTAATGGTCCACTACACAACATACTAAAATGGACACTCCCACAACCCTCCGCTACCTCCAGGGGAGGGGTAAACGTCCGCTGAAAACCGGGTTTTCGTGAATATCTCCTCAAATAAACCTCAAAATTGAAAAGTAGTTATGAACAATCTTGCTCTACGCGTAATTTCCTATCGGAAGGGGTTTTTTCTTTTTCAAAAACACTCACTTCTTTGACCAAAAATTGAGGGTAAAAAACGCCTATTTTTCAACAATTTACAGCATTTTTGGAAAAAATCGAAACTTTTGGGAGTATCTCCTGAAAAAAACCTCAAAATGGAAAAATAGTTATGAATAATCACGTTCTACGTGTAATTTCCTATCAAACAGGTTCGTTTTTTTTTTCGAAAACACCCGCTTCTTTGCCCAAAAATTAAGGGTGAAAACGCCTATTTTTCCAATATTTACAGTATTTTTGGAAATGATGGAAATACGAAGCTGAAGATATCGTTTTTTAATCCTTACGACGCGACGCAAAGAAATGTTTCGTATCACCAATAATCAGCAATAACATTGCGTTTATAGTACTTTTTCTTTCCACAACTTCGATTTTTTAAATGCAGTATTCAATTTCAATAACCTCCCTTATAATTAACGGTAGGGGTTGAAATTTTTGCGGTGACTTTTTTTTGAATACCCTACCAGCATGTATAAAAAAAATACTCATTTTGGGTACTTTTAGCTTTTTATAAACCACGGTTATAATTGACGTCATTGAAAAAACGTTGAACCAAAAATTCCAACGAAACTAGACGTTATTTAAGATTCCAAAATTATTTTGGCCTCTGACATCACTAGTGATGTGACTTTTCAGTGAAAAGTGTTTTTGATGAAATGAAAAGTGAAAAGTTGTTGAAAAGTGTGAAAAGTGTGAAAAGTGTGCCTTGTGACATATCATTGGAAAGGGCTTACTGAGGGGGTCACAATGGTGTAGTTAAACCGATTGAAAAGTGCTGACAAGTACTTCAGCTGGTAAACATCCCACTTCCCACAATCTTAACGAGCTCTTGAGGCTCATGAACCATGAACCTGAAGTCCTGAACTCCTAAACACTGAACTTTCAAAGAAAAGATCGTGAAAATTCTAAATTATCATTCATATATTTTTTAAAATCTTTCTAATTTCAAAAAATTTTACACTTTGAATGTGCGATTTTTTTTTACGACACTATACATTCCATAAAAGAATAGAAATAGGAAAATATTTTAGAAGTTGGAAAAAGTTGAGCAAAATTTCGGCGATGAAAAAAATTCCATAATTGGGAGAAATTTAGGAAAAAAAACAAGAGTTGGGAAATTTTCTAGGTCTAAAAAAAATTAAGAATCATTTTAGAAAAATAGTTTAGATTAAATAGAAAAACAAAATTTTGTTTTTTTGAGAAAAATGACAGTTCATTTTTGGTTTCATTTATTCTCCAAAAATTTGAGATCGAGATTTGAAAATACATTATTTAGGTACTTACATAGTAAATTATTATTCTTCATTTATGAATTTTCCATTCATAATTTGTAGATATTTCTGTAAAATAAAGATTGACAGTTCATGTTTGGTTTCCTTTAGTGTCACAATAAAGACATTGGTAATGGTTGGGATTTTTCGCGACTGAGCGAAAATGAGACCAAATATCACTTTGTTTGGTCATATTTATGTTACTTAAACTGAAGTAAAATAATAAATATTAGAGTTTTTAACCATATTTCAACATCTTGTTAAAAAAATTCAACATCGGAACATCACAAACACAAAATACGCGGAAAACTTGATAACGAGTTGGAATAACAGTGTTACCAAGTATACCATTGTAACCAGCGAAAAAAGCTATTGTTGTTTGATATGTCACATGATTTTTTTTTGCATGAAAAGTACTTTTCAAAAAATTACTTTTCACCTCACTTTTCAGTGGAAAGAAAAGTACTTTTCAACGCCTCACTTTTCAAGGCACATCTCTAGACATCACATTAATTGAAAAAAACGTGGTATTGAGTGCTGTAGATGCGGTTTTCGTTTTTGTGTCGTTATATTTTCAAGAATTCGTGTTAATAGGTAATTGTAATTATAGGCATTGACGTTTTTCTTGTAGGTATCAATAATTTTACATATGGTACAAGGTCAATGTTTTTACATTTTGGTTTTGTAAAATGTGTAAAGTCGATATAATTTGAATGCGTTTTTATCAAAATAGGTAGAAAATTTATTTACAAATTATGAAAATATATCTTGACATTATCCTTAGATAAGTATTTAAAATTTAAGTTAATATTGAATGTCCTTGAATAACGATGTACATGATGATTAATTCTCAAAACTGAGACCAATATCAGACCAATATTGTCGATTCATTTCATCAAATTTGGCAGCAATCTCATCAGACATATAATTTCTCCAATCGCCTACTTGCCCTTTACGTATAAATTTATTCTCTGGATCAGGACGTGCCTCGGTAGAATCGTACATTTTTTCCAATATTGGTTCTAAATTGATGGCCGGATTTTGTCTCATCTTTGAAAAACTCAAATGTTCCTCCAAACTTTCCACTTGTTCGTCGGTGTAATTCTTATCGAGAAACTTGGCCACTTGGAATATTGTTTTTTTGTGATCCTAGAATGAAAATGTAATAATTACATCGAACGATCATTTTGCGTTTGGGTTGAAAAAATACCTTGAAAACCCCTGTTTGATCTACAGTAAAAACGTAAGAAAAATTAACATTTACATTGTTTCCATGTTTTTCCATTAATGAAATTGTTTTATCGAATTGATGAATCACATCCGCGAATCCGTAATTTATCATCATTTTTTTTCATGCGAGTCCTAATTCGCAATCAACACAATATATGTACTTATTTCAGTTCAACGCTCAAGCAGAGTTATTTCTTAATAACAATACCTACTTTATGAACTTTTATGAAAAGGGGAGAAAGATGTTTCCATTGTTTTCTTGAAAAAATCCCTAGAATCCAAATTTATAATTGGTTTTACACATAATTTTTTCCCAGATCACAACTTACTATCGGTTTTGGGTAATTTTTAATCAAAGACATGAAAAAAAAAAGTTGAAATTGTTTCTCAATGTTGGCATAAGGTAGCGATGAATTTGAACTACCCAGGTGAAATATTCGTTCTCATTTTTCCAACCATGATAAACATAGACAACATGCATTGATAAAAAAAAAGTAAATAAGAACGTACTTTTTTCATTTCTTCGTACTTGAGAAATAGTACATTTGGTTCGTTCCTTTTTAGCCAGAAGTCTCTGGCATGGTTCCAAATCAAACCTACTGGAGCTGCAAAGAGAATTTATGCCGTTATTAATTTGTATGATAATGATCAATAATGAAAAGAGAGGAGGATTTGAGGATGATTTGAAAATTAATGCTGTGATCAGAATTTCGATAGCTTTTTAAATGGTAGGATTTACATTTTTAAAGATGTTTAAACCGTTATAGTCAACTTTGTAAATCGTATAAATATCATGTTTATGAGATAGATGTCAGATTTTTAAAATACATTTTAATGTTTTGATTACATTGTATGAGTAGTTAGGTATTATGTAAATGTTAACACTATGAAAATCTTCAATAATGAAGGATATCAAGATGTGTACTAGGTCAAAAGGGTCGTAATTTTCAAAGTTGATAGATCGAAAAAGTACGGAAAAAGTCGAAAGTTTCGCTATAAAATCTGTAAGAAGTCGCGAAATTGTTGAAACAAAAACAAAAAGTAGGAAGTTCGTATGAATGTGAGTAAAAAGTTTGAAATTTTTCATTACTTCTTGAATTTGAAACCGTTAAAGCTTGGAAATCTTTTCAGGGTTAAAGATAGCTTAATTATGTTCAATCGAAAAATATTTTTTCTGAATTTTGTGGAGAATAGGGGAGGGTAAAATGTAAATTTCCAGAAAATCGAGAAATTCCATTTTTGAATTTCAAAAATTGATTTTTATCACACATACTTTTGCCTTCTAAAAATAATCCGCAGAAGTCATCGAATGATCCATGAAAGTCGTGAATTAATTTACAGTAATGATAATAAGAGACACAAATGTCCTTGGGATTTCTGCACACGTAAATGATCTATACAAAAATGAACAAAGATTAATTTAGTACACTGATTTCTCTTTATGAAAATTCATAAAGAAAAGCTTAATTGCTTACTTTAGGTTTAACTTGATCCAATTCTTTCGGTAACAAATCCCAGGGTAGGTGTGTTTTAATACACCGGGGGGAGGGAGTGTTTTCGACTTGCTCCACAGAATTACCCAAGGCATTCTTCCATTCCCTTTGATCGTTGCCAAAAAGAGCTGTCAATCTGAAAAGATCATATCGTGTTTTCAAAAAAATGAAATAACAAATAATGAAGAAATTTTCATTAACTTACTCCAGAAGAGGAGCTCGAAATTGGCTCAATAATTTGGCTTTTTCGTAATCTAAATTATTAGAGATGCACCAAGCCATCTCTTGAGCCCAAGTACTTCCTGAAAGTGTTTTTAAATTATAGTTTGAAATTTTGGAAAAAGTGAAGCATAAATTTGTCTATTTTATACCTGTCCGAGGATATGACACCAGCCATAAATCGTCATCTTTAACTTTTAAATTGAAAATTCGTTCCCCAATTTCTTGATATTTGGGAGGCAACAGAACTTTACCAGGATTCACCTCGATTAAGCAATTCTCGACGCCAAACAATTCGTCCAATCGTTTCCGAAAATCGTCTTCCAAGTTATTATATTTTATTTGCATTTTCGATTAGGTACTAGAATTAAATTACGAATGAATTACTTAGTGCAGTAGGAATAATATTGCACTTTCACGAGGGAGGTATCCCAACTCGAAGTAAAATTTTGAGCCGAGACAAAAATAAATCGAACGAAATTTCAAATTTACCTCATCGCCCTGTAAAATATGAAAATTTTATCCAATCACAGGGTGTCTACCGGTCGCGAAAGTCGCGAAAAAGTCGCGAAATTGACTCAAAATTCATCAAAAGTCGCGAATTTTTCCGAAATTATTCAATTTTTTTTTACCTTTTACAATAAGAAAAAAATGAACGCGTTTTTTGCTTTAAAGCAAAAATCTTAGAACATGGATATGTCAGTAAGATATACCATACTCTCAAATTTAATATAATTCTTCAGAATGTTCATCAACTTATATTCTTTCAATGCCCTTAAGGTATGACAGCTTCATTTAGTTACTGTGTTACTGCTATTACACAGGTCAAAAGACACTTCTGATTACCATCAAGGAGAGGGATGCACCATTTACTCAGCTTCTAGTGCTGTGCCTCTACTAAACTAGCGCATATCTTCCCAACTACTATCTCTCAGACAATCATTTTCCGGCAATCTTTCCCGACTTTCTGTCTGACATTCTGTCTAACTTTCCATCCAACATTCCATCTTACGCTCCATCTAACTTCTTTGAGTCTAACATAATGTCATTATGTCTTAATTTAAAAATGTTACTGTCTAACGCTCCATATAATGCTCCATCTAACTTTCCATCTAACGTTCCATCTAACTTCTTCCAGTCTAACATATTGTCATTATGTCATAATCTAAAAATGTAACTGTTTAAAACTCCATATAACGCTCCTTCTAACTTTCCATATAATAATCGGTCTATTTCCGATCGACTTTCCGGTCGACTTTCCGACCGACTTTCCGACCGACTTTCCGACCGACTTTCCGACCGACTTTCCGACCGGCTTTCCGACCGGCTTTCCGACCGGCTTTCCGACCGGCTTTCCGACCGGCTTTCCGATCGAATTTCCGATCGAATTTCCAACCATCTTTCTGATTTCCAACTATCTTTTCAACCGACTTTTCAACCGACTTTTCGACTGACTTTTTGACCATCTTTTTGACCGACTTTTTGACCGACTTTAGTCTCTCCAAGTCCAACATGTTATCAGCAAATTATCATGTTCAAATATGATATTTAATTATATTTATAAGTTTTTTCAAGCCTAACATAATGTCATTATGTCTTGATCCACTGTGATCATTACACATAACCCGTAACTCGTCCAAGTCTAACAGGATATCAGCAAATTATTATGTTCAAATATAATATTTAATTTTATTTATAAGTTTTTTTAAGTCCAACATAATGTCATAATGTCTTGATCCACCGTAACCGTAACCATTTTCAAGCGTAACCATTTTCAGGCGTAAGAATTTTCTAGCGTAAGAATTTTCTAGCGTAAGAATTTTCTAGCGTAACAATTTCAAAATTTTACCCCCCAGGCCTAAAGACATATCCATGTCAAAAGTAGAAAAATTTCACTCTTTTGAACATTTTTTCTAAAAATTTTCGTTCTCGCTTCGCTCGGGCTCATAAATTTTAAAACCCATTCTTAAATTATAAACCTTCTTCCCTTCTATTTCAGACAATTGAATATTTTGGAGCGGAAAAATATGTTCTTGTGGGAGACTAAGTAGCGATCACAATTGGGAATTTCAAAGGAAATATTGTGTCCATTCTTTGGAAAATCTAAAAAAATTGGAGAATTTTGGAATTTTCTAAGGGATGTTTTAAAGGAGAAAACATTCCAGAAAGTTTCACAATTTTCCAGCACTGCAGAAAATTCCATAAAAATGGTCTATATGAACTTTAGCACCTATAATCGTATAGTACTGTATTTGAAAGCATAATTTTCCAAAATTTGTAACTTCCACTTCCAATCCTTTTTTTGACTGAAATTTTTTTCAGAAAAATTTTCTGCCAAAATGCATTTTTATTGAATTTTCTCCAATGCTGGAAAATTCTGAAATTTTTTAGAAGCTCCGAAACGTCTTGAAACTACTTTTAATCGATTCGGAAGATCAAAAATAGGGTATAATACTCAATTTCAACTTTTTTCGTCGATTAGATCAAATTTTCATATTTTATAGGGCGATGAGGTAATTTTGAAATTTCAAAAATTCGTCAAAATTCGAGAAATTCACTTGAGCACCAAAAATTTTGGATATAGAGTTCTTTCATGATGTACTTTCGATTTATTTTTGTCTTGGCTCAAAATTTTACTTCGAGTTGGGATACCTCCCTTGTGAGTGAGTTTTCAAAAGTAGCAAAAAAAAATATTAAATCAAGTACGACGCAAATATACAAATACTTTTTTGTGTAGGTTTTTTTTGTATATTGACCTTGGTTGGAACTTTGATGTGGTTAACGCGTAATAGGTCACATTCAATCATACTGTTTCGGTATAGAGCTAATCATTTGTACAAATAGATTAAAGAATAAACTTACCTTTTCTTCGGTGGCTTCGTTTAGAACAACACGTAAACTACTAACAAAACCTTCGATTATCAAAATAATGAGAAAGATCCGAGCTGGACAATACAGATGTATGGATAGGCTACTTTCTCCTCGGTGTAGCTTGGTGTAGGAAATGAAAGCGACAGACCACTTTCTTTTTTTAGGAAGAAGTGATGTAAGGTGTTACCATGCAGATGATCGTCTGCCAGTTTCAAGGTCAATAGCGAGTATACATTGAGCTGCGTATCTAGACCTACCCAGGTTTTTTTATAAACAGAACATAAAATGACGATGTCTAAAGTTGTATTTTATTGTAATACCGATTACAATGTAAAAAAAATTAATTAAAAATAAGATCTCTATAATTTGATAAAAGATAATAATTAGAACATCGGCAGCAGGTAGTTGTTCGAACAACGGTTAATCTATCAGCTCTCTCGAAATTCGCTTTGACTATTTCGTAATAGCGACCATCGCTGCAAAAATATTAAAACAATGGACTATCAGTGCTAAAATCATAGTGTATAATTATTGAGAATGAGAATGAAAGTTTCGTGCAAAATTTAATTCATATTGTGAGAATGGAGCAATGAAGCATAGATGGGTTATCCTGTGGATGGTCTTACCTTAGTATTAAACAACGAAGTTTCAAACATTTTACACGAAGCACATCGATGGCTTTTTGACTTTTATCAGAGAATCGTAAATTCTCCGGATCCCATTGAAGCTCAATTCGTTCCAAATTTGGACAGCTGTTTGCTATGCAATCCATTAACTGGTCTACGTGTATATTCACTCCTAATCTTTCTTGGGTTCCCATTATAATGATTCTAAAAACAATTGATGCATAATTCATTTATTGTATGATAATGGAATGGAATTTGTATGTATTAATTAGTGAAGGTGAATTGAAGTTCTTAGGGTTTCTTTGCAGGACATACAAGTCATAAAAAAGTCATACTTTTTTGGCCAAAAATGAAACGACTTTTTTCATTTTTTCCCTTTCTCTGAAATAAGACTGATTTTTAAAAAAAAAAAATACATTTTTCGAGCATTTTCCCAGTTTTTGATTATGTTGTTTTGAAAAATTTTCGACCCTCGCTCGCTTCACTCGGACTATATTTATTTTCTTCTCTTGATACGAACCGCTGTCACATCGGCGATTTTGTTGATTTTATTCAACTTAAACATGATACTTATTACTTACAAGTCATTTCTTTTTAAAAATTAATTTCGAAGATGGCATTTACAGTGTACTACCAAATTTTCGGGAATGTTCTCGAGGAGAGATCAAAATGATGAAAAGTTTTTAAAAACGAAGTTTCTGTGATAAAAAATGTGAAAAAATAGGTAAGTATGAAACTTATCGAAAAATGATGAAGTTTTTGGAAGAATTTCTTGAAATATAAAATTATTTTACATATGTGATTTAACGTTCGAAAAGTAAAAAAAAAAAATCATCAACATTTTACAAAACATTTTCTACTCTTTTGGAGAGGGGATTCTACCAACTCTTCCCCTACGAATAAAAAGTCGGAATTCGGTCGTATAAGTCATATTTTTTGGTTGATTTAATTTGTTGATCCCTGATGTCCGCATTTCAGGAGAGGGGCGAGGATAAAAATCGAAAAATTTTTGGTTTGCATGGAAAATTTCTAGATATTTTCAACTTGAAATTTTTCTTTTTGAAAAATGGATGATTACTTTTGCAAATTTTCTGACTTGAAAGTAATTTTTTAAGACTATAAGAAAGCGATTTTGTCATCGATGTGAAGCTTAAGTATTTCTGTAAAATGTTATGGAATGGCTTACTTGACATTATTTAATACTGGAAGCACAGATTGCCATAATTGATCGGTTATATGAGGCATACCAGACAAAGATAATCCTAACAACTGGTGCCCATATCGGGATAAAAACTTATGCAAGCCTTCGTCTGTGAGATTATCCGAACTGTGTAAATCTAAAGCTATCAAGCTCCTAGGATTTCCCATATCGACAAACGCTTTTAAAACCTGGAAAAAAATTTTCAGAGAAAATAAAGTAATTAATTGACGACTTAACATTATGACATTGAAGAATTCAGAATTGACTCACGTACCGAATCGTTGAATCCATTAATCTGACCGGCACTTAGAAATTTTAAACTGGGTATTCTCGTCAACATATCAATGAGACATTCGGTTGATAGATCTGTTGCAGATATGTCCAATTCTTGTATTGATGATTTCTCCCATTCCACTTGCATTACGTATTCGCTCATTAAGCCTGTAATTCATATATCGATTTGTATTTCTTTGAAATGAAAATAGCAATTATTTACTTGGGTACTTATTTGAAATTAATGAGATACGCACTTGTTTGATTCATTAGTACACATCTTAAACGTTTGCTTCTTTGAAATAAGGTTTTTAATGTCGAACCGGTAACTTTGGAGCAGAAATTCACAGCCAAACATTCTAACTGAGAATTAATTTGGTAATTTGTTCCGAGTATTTGAATCATTAGTCTTTTGACGAGAGGAATCACTTACTTGGATACAATTTGAGCTAAATGCGTCGATATGACTGTCGTCTATGAAATTAATTCCGAATAAATTGATAACCCTTAGGTTTGGAGTGGCTGATTTCAATTTATGGACGTTGATTACTTCATAGATCTCTTCTTCTTCTTCTTCGACCTTTTCGTAAGTTCCTGGTGAAGAGAAAACGTATTTTTTGAAAATTATCTTCAATGTTACCATGTATTTATGTACTTGTAAATCTCTTTGGCGATTTTCTTCTTTCATCTCCCTTCCCTACCTATTCAAAAGGTTTTTTGAATTGATATTGAAAAAAATACACCCTGTTTTTTTTTCTCGAAGTACAGGAAGAAGAGGGAATTCAACATAGTTGAGTTATTTTGTAAAAGTATTCATATAAAGATCACTTGAAGAAAAATTTTTCATCCCTTTCAATTTTACTCAACTTTGAAAATAAAATTACAAAACGATGCACTTGAAACTTAATTTTTAGAGATGATCGTTTTGGCTTTACTTTTCAAAAGTTGAATTGTTAGGAGAGGATGGCAAAAAAAATTGCTGAAAATAATTTTTTTGAGAGTATCTAAATAAATTGTTCAACATTTTTTGACATTGTTGGATTTGAAGGCCAAGTGTATATGAGTAGAGGAGTGAAGGTCGAGTCAGAGAGATGAATGTTTTTGGAATTTTTTTCAGAAATTTTTGACCGTATTCAAATTTTAAGATCGAGTGGTCCAGAGATTTTTTCAGATCTTGACACAATGATCGTTTTGGAATTTGAAAAAAATTAACTGTAGTCAAATTTGAAGGTGAAGTGGGGAGGAATACGAATTGAAACGGAGGTATGATTTTTGTTAAAATAATCTTAAGGTCTAGACTCAATAACCATTTTTGGATTTTTTTCCTAATTTTTGAATACAGTCAAATTTTAAGCTAGAGTGGGGAATAATATGAGTCGAGTCCAAGTGATGAATTTTTGTTCAAATATTTTTGAGGTTTACAATCTACACTTATTCCTTTTCAATATTGAAGAGAAAAAGGGTGACACGATCATCCTCGATAATTTCATAGGTACCTGATTATCTATTAATTTGGTAGATTTAGGGTTGGTGCCTGTAATAATCTGAATATCATACTGTTCGAGCAGTGATAAATAGGTACGAAAATTTTTCGTAATATTACAAATGAAACATTATGCCTCCTCTTTACCTACCCAATACTTGGATTTTTTCACTGTTATATTTACCTATTAAATGCAATATTTCCAGTCCATTAATAAAATTATAAATTTTCCTCATAAATCCTTCCATGAATATGACTTCGGATAAGCAAATGCACAAGTACTTCAATTTAGTGGGAAATGCCTGAAAGAAATTTATCGTCACTTGCACAGAAAAATAGATAGTTTGTTTATATTCTATTTATACCTACGCAAAAGAGAGATAGGTGATATAGCTTGATGCGAAATTTTTACCTGCATTTCATTAAAATCGTGAAGTTGCATAGCTGTCGAGAAATCTAACAGCATGTGAGTTAAATTTGGACATTTATTTGCCAATTCGTGGAGCACTGTGTGAGTGATCAATTCTATCGGTAGTTCAATGTATGTCAAAGACGGTCCAAATCGAATACTGTAAAAAATATGTATCATTTGATTATAATACGGTTCATAGTTAAACTTCAAAAGAATTTTTTCATTCTAATTAACTTATTAGCTATTTGGTGAGAAATAATGAACTTTTTTATTCGCAAAAAAATTATCTATTATTTGAGGTTTCTATATCTACTGTTTATTTGAATTTTATAGAATGGAAAGTTTATTATCATATCTATGATTGAACTGGCATGACATGAAATAGGTATTATATATTCATGATTTCGTTAGTTGATTAGTGAATTTTTTCCTCTTGAATGATTAAATTCTGTAGTGGTGTAAATAATAACAGATTCGTGATTTGTAGATAGGTAGAGGGTACGTATAGATACATATTTCATAAAAGAACCTCAACGTTGATCACGTTCACCGTGAAAAATATTCACCTGATTAAAGCTAATAATGATTCCAAAGAGCCAACGTGCAATCCAGAAATTTCCGGCCTTAATGACACACATTTCCACAACCTGGTATCGTAAGCTATCAAACGCCATTTCTTGCATACTCTGGCAATTCGGCAAATTTCTCGATGGCTGAGATACGAAAATATGTGGAGTAAAACTTTATCTGGCAACTTTTCTATGGTCTGTTTGAAACCAAAATCAAAGAAAATGAGTATTGAAATCTATCGCATCAATTTATGAAATTAATAGGTAGGTAATTTTTTACAGATATCTTATTCTGTGATATTTTAAGGTCACAAATGTATCGTAAAATTGCGGAAACAATTATCGCATGAAAAATTGGTATTTTTTGAGTTAGTATAAGCGATCTCATCTAAGTGGTAACGTAATTTGCTACAGCTTATCTCGTTTTAAAAATAGAACAACTAAATATACAACGTTAAAATAGTTGTTCGTGAAGTACAATATTGGATACGCTTCATATCTCGAAATTTCGATTCTGACTGGTTAATTCGATTAGCCACAGCATATCATAATTCAAATTGTTTTTAAAATGAAAAAAATTATAATAAAATAGAGGTAGATGTAGGTACCGTGTTGGCAAATGGACTTCGTGCCACTCCACCGTCATCTATGTATACTTGTGACGCTTCTAGTGCAATCTGTCCCCATACCTATTTTCCAAAATGAATATATCTGCAGATGTAGGTAAATAAGGTATACTAGGCTCGTTTATTTATTACGAATGATAAATCATCTCATCATCGATAGAAACGAATGATTTATAACTTTGGAATCGCCGAGCAGCCGGCTTTAGATACTCATCGATGAATGGATAAAAATAGCCTATTGGTGTGTTTCTTAGTGAACATATCGTATTGGCAATACTTTTCAATATCGATGGAATGTTTTTAAAATTTGTAAATAAAAGCCTACGTGTCGATAGTAAATCTAAAAATAAGGTTTTCAAAACTAACATCTGCAGATATATCCATTTTGCGCCAACACCATACACAATCACTTCACAATTTCACTTGAACGCGAGAATTAAATTTTACTTCACCTACGCTACATGCATAGCGAAATTTTACGAGAAAATTCACGTAATAATACTATTTACTCGATATTATTAGCAAATAAGAGGATAATTGACGATTTTATTGTCCACGGCATAACGAAACTAGTAGAAATGGAAGTTGAAAGTTGAAATAGCATGAAACTGAGTAAATCTGCATATGTGACAAAAAAAATTCGGTCACGGGTAGGCTTATTTTTAACCAAATGCCCCCACTAGCATACAGACATGCATTATTAATAATTTTTCGTCTAACTAAAGGGCCAACGAATGCCGAAATGGCTCATTTAATTGCACGTTTCATGCCATTATGTTATCTAAAGATGCAAGCATAGGAAAAAATTGCAATTTTATATCAGTTCATTATAAATGTATTTTTGTATTATTGTACCTAACAATCGAACGAGGAAGTAAAATTGGGTATATACCGGAGTAGATTGCGGTATACCTATCTAATTATTGTTTGAAAACAATAAGTTTTTTTTTATTTAGTCGGTGAACCAGTGGAAATCGATTTGAAGATAAAACCCATCGAGAATGATGTTTTTGACACATGCGAGCTATTCGATGATTTCAAGGCTATTTTTAAAATTAAATCTAGTCATATCCCAACGAGCAATCTGCGTTTAAAATACGACGAACTGGAATTTTAAACCGTCATATGGCAGATTTTTGGCATCGTTTACTATTGCTTGAAATAAGTTGCCCAGACCAACAAACGAGTGAAAATTCATCGATATTTTCAATCAAAATCAGATATTACGTATTGTTTTATAGCATGTGACGAATTTTTTAGTGAAAGTAACCTGAGGAAGGGGAAGGCGGATCATTCGAGTTGATGAGAAATTCAAGAGCAATAAAACGTGTCCTAGGTATTCGTTATTAAATTGGTCGGTGTTTAATGTTGTTTTAGACCCATTTAAGAATATTTACTTACCTGGTTTTTGCCTGCTGACATCTAGAAAATTTATGACAGTTTTTATAAATCGTGTGTAGTGAAAATATGCAGCAGTATGTAAGCTTTCAAAGACAACTTTCCAGTAGCGGTGATGTGAGAAATCAAAAATATGATTTTTGTGTCACTTTTTCATGAATTCGATTCGTGTGATAATGAATTATTGTATTTCTATCATTTGAAATGTTCATGATATTCAAAAATTGATTTCCATGGTTTTAAATGTTCCTGAGATTTTTTTGGATTTCAACGCAACTATTTTTGATTTGATAATTTTCAAATGTGGATGAAAATGGTCAAGGTCGTTGGTTAGAAGTGGTCGTTTGGTTTTTTTTCAAAACTTCATTGGGAGTTTAGCTCGAAAGTTGTATCGGGAATTTCCCCCCTTTTTTTAGTAAACTCAAAAATAATTATTTTCGTATTTCGAAGGGAAAATTCGATCAGGTGATGGTTTTACTGGATTCTATATCGTATTGTATGCAAAAATAAAGAAATTTTTTTTCAGCATTTTTGATTTTTTAGCCTTTTTTAAAAGCCATTTTTCAACACTTTGAAGTCGAGTAATTGAACTAGCGATATTTTTATCGGATTTTACGTGAAATTTTATAGAAGGATCAATCACTAACTCAAAACTCGTTTTTTTGGGCAATGCCCCCTTTTCGTATGCGGTGTCACATATGGTCCTTGAAAATACTGGTAAAAAATTTGATCTTCACTCGATTTAGTCCTCGCCCACTCAACTTGTTTTTGAAATCTATTAATGTTTAAAATAATTTGGAAAATTGAAGAAAAAATTGAAAATGGTGGTACAAATTTTGTTTTACTCAATTTGTAGTTGGTGCTCATTTTTCGCAATTACTTACCGCATTTTTCAAATGTTATTATAAAAATTGGATTTTTCCTCAGGGAGGAAAAAATGATTCGGTTCTCTCGTTCTTTATTCTCTTCACCTCTGTTCTAAGTTCTTCACCAACAATCATGTCTTTGTTCTTCGTTCCCGTTTTTTGTTCCTGAACAAATTTTTCGCCTCAAATTTCAATCAGGAATCGAACTACGTTGATGATATTTCCGACTGAGATGAAATTTTTCTGGCTCAGAATGAGATTTTACAACTTTTTGACTCCGTATACAAACATTTTCTCGAAAAAGGTCATTACTTTTGTAATTTTTACAACTCCAACTCAATTTTCCTGAAAAAAAAGAACGAACGAATAATGAACCAAAAATTTAGTGAGTGATTCATCTTTCAAAAAAGCGGCTGGTTTTTTGTGTTTTGTTCTCTTTTTCATTCGTTCTTCCATCCCTAGTGAGTATGGTGGCGCGAGGATAAAAACTCACACAAATTGAGTATCATTCTTTCCTCTGGTTCTGAAAAATTTTCCAGATTGTGACGAAAAAGTGCAAGCGATTAACGAGAAACCTTTTTTTTTGCATGTTCTTGATACCCACGAAAGTTATCAATGGCGATTTTCCACTGTCACGTCCTTCCCCTCGGACTGACTATTTTTGTAAAAAAAAGATGTATTTTACCTTCATGTTTTTTTTAATGAAAAATGGGGGGGGGGGTGGAAAATCGCCACTAATAATTTTTATAGGTAAAGAAGTATTCATATTTATTGATTTTTTTTTTTTTTTACTGAAAATTCATAAAATAAGAAAAATAAGATTTTTTTGCAGAGTCATACGTTTCTAAGATATCCAATAGGCCAATCTGAATAAATTAACTCCACCCATGTCGGAATGGAGCCCCCATAAAAAAAAGTGTACTTAACTGAAAAAAGAGTGTCAGTGGTATTTTTGAGTCAAAACACTTGATTAAATAATAGGTACTTATGACATTTTTACAGTGAGCATTTTTAAATTTTGTATAGCAGAAGAAGCTGTTTTAAATATAGTTATTTCTTGTTGTCGAGCTTCAAAATTTTCAAGTCTGAAAGAATATCTACCTGCGTCTACATCTTGAGTTATTTAGTACCTATCTCTATTTCCAAAAGAATTATTTCGTACTAACAGAAACTACCTGTGCATACAAGTTGAGTTAAATATTAAAAATATTCGCCAATGAGATAGATAAATAAAGGTATTTTATTAAACTTGGGTTTTGCGTAGGTTTCCTTCTATTATATTTTGAAACAAGTAACCAAGCTAAGTAGAAAATGTGTAGCAATGTTAATCAATAATTGCATATCTACCTGATGACAAAGAGGTGGGAAAAAATTAACTAAAAAAGTAGATGAAATTTAAAAATTGAAATACTACAATAAAATAGGTACCGTTTTGGTGGCATGTTGGTCAATTCTGGGATCAAAGGTGCTAAATATATTGGTCGTCACTTCGACTGACAATTGACCCCACGAATCCATAACATCTAATCAAATTGAAAAATTGAAAATATCGATTCAGCGTCACATAAATAATTGATTTTTTTCTTTTTTGATTTTCATAAAACACGATTAATTTTCAAATTGATGGCACCGAAAAACTGCTAAAATTATCGTGAGTTACAATATAACTTGAATGCACTACTCAATCAAACAATAATTCGAATTGAAATGACACTTTGTTCGAAGATAAAGTTCTTATAAATTGAACGTAATTAATTGAAGTAAAATGTAACAAATGTTCGGATAAAAATAACACCAGAGCTGAATTTAGATCTAGCTGAGGTATTCCGGTGCAAATTAGTTGTATTTATTTTTCATTGTTCTACGTATGGCCAACTGTTAGGTGTGTTGATTTTTGATTATAAGGAGTACCTATCTTTTACTTATACAGAGGTGCTGTGTTTTTTTTAAATTTCACTCCGTGAACAACCAAACAATCTAAATGCTACATTTTGTTAAGTGATTAATCGATAGATAGATAATTATACTCACTGTGATGTGTTTTTTTCTACGGCTAGATTTATGTCTATTTTCAGTCAAATCTGAACTACTGACGTGAAGTTTAGCTGTCTCAAGATTCAAAGTATTCCACACCGATTGTCTTCGATCCATCCTGTGTAGGTGTAAGATTTTACTCAAAAATTGATCATTTTACTTTTTTTTTCCAAAAAATGTTATCGATTTTATAATTCCATCGGTAGAATTGTTAGCAAAGCGTTACGCTACTTGTTACGATTTCTGCTACGAATTATATTTCGCAATTAATTATTATTATAAATTTCCCACCTTTTTTGCACCTTTGTTAACTACATATGTAGACGTATTAAACATTGCTTTTCAGACATTGTATCACGTGATACGCGCGATAATTATAAATTGTAAACGTAGTTTACATACAAGCACTTTTACGAAGTTCAATCTTGCTTTCTTCTAACGTTAGGTCAATTCCCCACCAAAATTAAATTTATAACCGAGCTACGCCTAATGGGCCAGTACGATTTGGTTTTATGCCAAAGGATAATTGTATATTTTAGAGATGAAATTTTTCAAAAGATTGATGAATCATAATCATATGGTGATCGATGTCGTAACCAATTTTATTTATCAATGAAATAGATTCGAAGTGGGGATAAAAATCGCGTGGAAACTGATTTTACGGGTATGTATTGAATATTGCGGTAGTTCTAATTTTTAAAGACCCCCTCCCCTTCCTCCCATCATAACGTCTGTTCTTCCTGGTGATAAAGAGAGGGCATTATGCAGTTATATGTACTTCCACGTTCTGCCTTGATGCACGATTTCTGTGAAAACTGATGAACATTCAATATCTTTTTGGAAGTTGAAAGTGTTCAATCCGAATTTCCGTTTTTTCTCCCTTTAACCCCGCCTGGCACCCCTAACTTATCACCCAGGGGTTGGCAGACCAGCATTTTCGGATTCGACATGAAAAATGTTGTAAAAAGTTATCGATTTCAGCCACCAATTATTTCAAAGTAAAAGTTCGCAAAAATGATGAATTTTGAGCTTTCGCTGTGCTTAAAAGCAGCAGCTGCAGATAGGCAGACTGTTGATTCTGGAAGGGAAGCTGTATGCTCTATCAGGGTGTCTACCGGTCGCGAAAGTCGCGAAAAAGTCGCGAAATTGATCCAAAATTCATCAAAAGTCGCGAATTTTTCCAAAATTACTTCAATTTTTTTTGCCTTTTACAAAACAGAAAAAGTAAAGAAATTTCACCTTTTTGAACATTTTTTCTAAAAATTTTAGCCCTCGCTTCGCTCGGGCTCATAAATTTTAAAAACCCATCCTTAAATTATAAACCTTCTTCCCTTCTATTTCAGACAATTGAATATTTTGAAGCGGAAAATATGTTCTTGTGAGAGACTAAGTAGCGATCACGATTGGGAATTTCAAAGGAAATATTGTGTCCATTCCAGGAAATTCTAAAAAAATTGTAGAATTTCGGAATTTTCTAAGGGATGTTTTAAAGGAGAAAAACATATGAAAATGTCTTTTTTGCTGTTTTTTTAAAAAAAATTCGCTCTCGCTTCGCTCGGGCCAAATTATCACGTCATTGTATTGGTAATCTGCTAATATTTCAGACTTCCCATGAATTTATTTCTCAATAATCATTCAACAATTGTATTTTTCGTAAAAATTTTACCCATGCTTCGCTCGGGCAGTTACTACTTCTCTTCTTTACCATAAAATAACTCACTTTTATAAAATTTTTGTGAAAAATTGTCTTTTTTTGAAAGTAATTTTTTCTGTTATAAATTTGATCTTTTTAATTTTTTTAATTTTTTTTTTTTTTTGGGGGGGGGGGTGAAATTGAGAGGTAGATACTAGATACCTTGGAAAAAGTGGCGAAATTTGATTTTGAAAAATCGGTAGACACCTTTTCTATCTTTTAGACTGGATCCCAAATTTCAACCTTTTTGGAACATTTACGAGTGTCTCGGGTGCTGTAAAAAAATGTCAAATAGAGAAACCGACTACTTACCTGAATCTATGCAACATTTCCTAGATCGACGTCGACAATTGTACAACCGTTATGTTTTATAGATTGCCGACATGAAGCGGAATCGGGCGTCTGTAGAATGAACATAAATTCATTAGGTATAAGTAGATAGCCACAAAAACTTAAAAATTGAAAATTTTGTATGCATTAATGATTTTCAACATCTGTTGGGAATCATTGCTTTGTACATGAATTCGATTTTTTTTTATCGCCATCCACCTACATATATAATGAATTTATATTCATTTTTCAGACGCCTGATTCAGCTCCAAGTCTGCAATTTATAAAGCACAACGGTTGTACAATTATCGATGTTGATGTACGAAATGTTTCACGAGTATTTCGGGTTTCCGAAAAATTTTGGCTGCTCCTTCGGGTTTTTGTGTTTGAAAATCGTAGTTTGGCAGTTCTGACTGATGCAAACAAACGAATATTCAATTGGATAATAGTAATTTTCACATGAAAATTAAAAAACGAACATGAATATTTCACATTTCGTACGCTTTAAACACAATTTACCATTCGATTTGTTTTATCTTTAAAATTTGTTTTCCATTTTACCTGCTGCTTATTTAAAATTTTTATAAGCATAATTCTCAGGTGGGAGCCAGAATTTTTCGGGCATCGGGTACTTGATGGCAGACCGGCTATCGTGAATTTCTTTCTGAAAAATTGCAGGGATGACCTGGATTTTCTTTGATTCGAAGCGTTTATGGGTTGAAACATCTACGTATGTCACGAAATTCAATTTTTCAAATTCAATATGCACCTTGCCTTCGAGATTAGAGATTTAAAAAACTTTTCTGGTGTAATTTCATGTCATTATGTTTTCAAATCGTTGATTAGGTAAATACCTGAATGATCCTGTGGTTGACTGTTATTTTTGTAAAAAAATAAAATAGAAACTTGATTTTAACCTACTCGTCAATGAAATTACAGTTGACGATTGAAAATTCACCAATTTATTCGACCACGGATCGTCTTTTTCTAATTTTCCATTCAATTCGATAGGATTTTACATTCGGATTTTCTCGCCTACTTACTCAACAGGTAGATACGTCGGTGAAGAATCCCCGTTATTCTGTTTTGTCGATTCGCTGTCATCATATCTCTGGGTACATTCACAGATAGCACGCTTTTCGTCACATCATTCCTGGTGTTCGTGTTTTTTCACATACGATAGAATGAAAAGACACCGGGGAAGGAGGGGAGAGGGTAGACCATGAAAAAATATCCGACATAAATGAATAAATTTCTCTCCTAACATGCTGAATATTCGACGTTCGTACGACGGCTGTGGGTGGGTATAACTCTGAAACACGCTAGCACACCCCATCGACGTCTTTAGTTTTTCCAAATGCAGCCTATTTATCATCTTAAACATTAACTACGTTCGGATGCTCGAATAATAAATTTAAAAACGGTTTCCATACGACTATGGCGTAAATTCCACGCATTACGCGTGTCAGTTACGCGTTCAAACGAACGTTATAGGTACATTACATAGTACACGTACCTAGAACTACGTATTCAAAAAATGCGACAGCATTTGCGCCGCAGTGCGTCGAAACCCTCCTACACATTGGATCAAACATGCACAACGAAAGATGAAATTATTTACCTTTTGTTGTAATAAATTTTAGAGCAACGATTTTTGTCGAAGAAGGGTTGTCGAAGTTTTATGACTCGGTAGACATTCTATGTACATAGCTAAATTGATGTTCGAAATATTTCGAGTATTTCGGATGTGAAAAATTAATAAGGTATTTTCACAGTTCCTTCTGCGATATTCGTTCATTGAACCTTTTCTCTGAGTTGACTTTACCATTACTTTATAATTTTGATTATTCATCAATAGCAACAAAGTTCGTCAAATTTGATGAAGAATATTTAATTATTCCTTCTATTGTTTCATCTAATGAGTACATCAGGTATAAAAATAACGGGGCTTGAAAAATATTTGAAAAATTAACCAAGAAGTTTTATCGTTTTTGACAGTGAGCTAGTATACGAATTTCGTAGGTATCAAGAAATCAATAACACGTTCATTAAAAGAAAAATACGGTCCGAACGGGTACGAAAAGTTGACATACGATTTTCTCACTCCTGACATTATATTAAGTTATTTGTGCTGACAAAAACAACGGTCGAATCTCTTCGGACTGCGACACAGCACTTTTACTTTCGTTTGTACCAGATTTGATGAGTGATTTTCAAGAATTTCCACCATCATCATCTTTTGATCCTTTCATTCTTTATTAAAAAGAGAAATCGGAAAAAATTACAACATAAAGCCATACCTAATGATTTTGCGAACTACAATATAAATTCCGCGTCATACTTGCTTCAATGTTCTCACCTTTTTCAACTTTTCATCCCGTAACTGCTCAATTATAAAGCCTGCTATTATACATATGAAATATCCTATGAAATTATTGATATTTCAAATTGGAGAATAAAATAATATCTTCTTCTACCTGTTACTTTCACGATCACAAAGATGTCAGCAAAGGAAAACTTTGTATGTATGTATTTACATATGTTAAAAGATATCGTTTTACTTTTTTCTCCGAAAGTTGAATTTTAAATTAATCAGGAAATTGTGTTCGTGCCTCAAAAAAATATAGTACATGGTAATTTTATCTTCCTTCCTTAGCTTATACCCCTGCCCAGTTGCCGTTGAATCTCAACTAGGTATACATTGAAAATTAGCAAAAAAAAATTGCTAAAAATGGTCCTGTTATGAATGTTTTTACCTCAAAATACAATTTTTCACTCGTTTTCTGAATTACTTTGTTTTTTCGGATATTCAGAAAAAATTGTGGAAAAAATTTTCGTTTCTTTTTTCTCTCAAAAATGATGTTGGTATGAATATCTTAATTCATATCGACCCCCTCGAACTAAAATGGTCCAAGTGTCATTTTTTTCAAAATTTTGGATTCAGTAAATCAAGCTGCATCGATTAAAATATCCACTAATAAAGGGTAAATTTAATTAATGTAAACTTTAAAAAAGTGTTTAAAATTTGCGAAGTCCATAAGCGCAATGCAAATTTTGTTACTTTTTTGACTTTCCTGTAAAAAAATCAATTTGGTACTTGGACCATTTTAGAACTAGAGCATCGATATGTGGTAAAATCATTTTTTACAAACGAGGCAAAACTTCGAAATGTGTTGTAAAATCGATTTTTAACGATTTTGTACGTACACTGTGAACCCTAAACTTTCAGATAACAATGCGTTGAAGTCTCAAAGACATCGTTTTCTTGTTCAAAAACTCGTATTCATTAAATCGATTTTGTTTTTTTTTGCTCATTGGATAGCTCTTTTTTTTACCTTTCAACCCCCCCCCCCCCCCCAAAAAAAAAAATTGGAAAACTGAAACTGCTCTAATGTGGTTGTAGTGGTGAAGAATGACTCATAAGGGGAAAAACCGATGCCGTTGCCTTAATAATCGACATATTTTATGCATAAAATTAAATGTGAAAAAGTGGTACAAAAATTTTAAAGCTCGTTTTCTCCGAATTTCCGGATTTTTCGAGTATATGCAAAAGCACAAACTTCAAAATTCATTTACGGGAAGAGATTTCAATCTTTCTCCGAGATTTTTTTTTAATTCGAACGATAAAAGATGACTATCCAATGAGCCAAAAAATCGAAATCGATTTTTCCGACGTACGGTATGTTATCGTGAATCATGTCACAGATATAGAAAAATCATGGAATAGGAGTGGACTCCGACTCCGGAGTCTGGCCGGAGTCAGGAGTCAAGGTAATAGGTTGACTCCGGAGTCAAGCAGGAGTCAGGAGTCAAGGTCTAAAATGGACTCCGGAGTCAAGGTGGAATCAGGAGTCAACTTTCCCCCTTGACTCCGGGAGTTGGGTGGTGTCAGGAGTCAACTTTTTGGCTGACTCTTATTCCCTGAGAAAAATACGTTATGTACATGTTTTTTCTAAAATTGGAAAAACTGAAAAGTAACGGCAAATGATTCATACATTTTAGGATTTTTCTTTTCAAGAGGTATCTGAAAAATATGGAAAATGTGATTTTTTGAAAAAAATCTCTGTGAAAATGAGAAATATTTTGTCGAAAATACCTATTTTTGGGTGAAAAACGTTGAACCTTTTTTGGTAATTTTTTTTCGGAAATCTGCAACCTAATGAGATCTTCGCAGGTAGAAATTCTTTACCAAACTCCCATGCGACGCGACGTCGCGTCGCCACTACACCACAGGTTGTACAGTGTTATACGGGCAGTCACTTAACGACAGTACCTTAGGCACTCCGACAGAGTGTCTAACAACTCCTGTTCGTCCTGTTTGTACTGTTTTGGGCTGAGTGGTCCTGTTTGTCCTATTTTTGGACTGTTTTGGGGCTTTTTCAGTGAAAAGTCCTGTTTTTTAACAATTTTGAAATTCCACCCGCCAAAATAGAAAAAAAATTTCAATAAATGATCGTAATTGAAAAAAATTGAAAAAAATTAAAAAATAACTAATTTTTTGGAACTTTTTTTTTTAGTATTACTATCTAATGTTCGTTCTTGTTTTTTATATACAGGATACGATTTGTTTTTATTCTATCTTCCTTGTCCTTGAATTTTTAAAATACATTTTTTGCTCATTTCTAACAATTATTGAAAAAATTCGCTTCAATTTTTTTTGCCAGAATAGGATTTTGGGGGGGGGGGACGAAATCGATCAGAACCGATTTTTTAAAGGTCCTGTTGAAGGTCCTGTTTGTCCTGTTTTGGGGTTTTGAAATTTTGTTAGACACCCTGTCCGAGTAACACTCTTTAAAGGATTTTTTCTTATGTTGCCCAAATTTTTGCCACACTTCAACAAGATGGTCCTTGAACTGTGTGAGGTCGAGGTCGTCGTAGGGCTTCAGGTTTTCTAGTATATGATAAGTTGACGATTTCCGATTGCGAAAATTCTTGATCTCGTCACGATTAATAAGCAGGGTGTCTACCGGTCGCGAAAGTCGCGAAAGTCGCGAAAAAGTCGCGAATTTAGATTTAGGTCGCTGAAGTCGCGAAAAAGTCGCGAAATTGACCCAAAATTCATCAAAAGTCGCGAATTTTTCCGAAATTACCTCCATTTTTTTCGCCTTTTACAAAACAGAAAAAGTATAGAAATTTCACCTTTTTGAACATTTTTTCTAAAAATTTTCGCCCTCGCTTCGCTCGGGCTCATAAATTTAAAAAACCCATTCTTAGATTATATACCTCTTCGTCCTCTTCCCTTCCATTTCTATTGAATATTTTGAAGCGGAAAAATATGTTCTTGTGGGAGACTAAGTAGCGATCACGATTAGGAATTTCAAAGGTAATATTGTGTCGATTGTCAGGAAAATCTAAAATAATTGAAGAATTTTGGAATTTTCTAAGGGATGTTTTAAAGGAGAAAACTATTTGGAAATATGTCTTTTTTTTGCTGTTTTTAAAATAATTCTTCGAAAAAATTTCGCCCTCGCTTCGCTCGGGCAAAATCTACTAATATTTCAAACTTTCCATGAATTTATTTCTCAATAGTCATTTAAAAATTTTATCCGTTCTAACATGATTTTTCGTAAAATTTTTGAACACTTTATCCTCCTTTAATTAATCAAAATTTTTTAACATTAAATTTTATTATCTTTTCTTTACATTTAAATGGAATTTCATCTATTTTTAGATCAATTAATTTTATTTCTTCAATTTTTATTATTAATAATAATAATTTTTTATTTAATAATTTATCATTATATATTTGATCTATTATTATTACTTCAATTCTTTTAATTCTTTCTATTCTTATTTTATCAAGAGCTATTACAATAATTATTCTATAAAATAACTCACTTTTGGAAAATTTTTGTGAAAAATTGTCTTTTTTCAAAATTAAAGACGTATTTCCTTCCGTGTATAAAGTTTTTTCTATAATAAATTTGATCTCGTTGATTTTTTTTTTTTTGGGGGGGGGGGGGGGGGTCAAACTGAGAGGTAGATACTAGATACCTTAAAAAAAGGTCGCGAAAAAGTCGCGAAATTTGATTTTTAAAAATTGGTAGACACCCTGATAAGGCAGCCCTGCCTCACCAGCGTCTCTTCCTTCACATTTTTTATAGCAAACTGGTGATTTTTTCCTGGGATACAGGTGGTGTAGGCAGGCAATTAGAGAATTGAAGTAGATTTCCGTGATCATGGCTGAGCAAAATATATACATTTATTTAGCATGGCAGTCAGTTTTTTTTGCGAGAGTAGGTTTTTTGTAATCAGCAGTCATATGTTTGATTGCGACTGAGAAATACTCGATACACTCCTTCTTGAAGGCATCTGCGGGGTAAGAGTTGAGTTTGCGAAGGGGAATGTTTACTAAGGAAGTCGTTTTGAAGTCTGAATACAATTTTTGTGCTACTCCCTTCTTCGGTCCAGTTTTGAAAAATAGGGCAAAGCAATCACCGCTAGTATACATTCGACTAATACCTAAGCTAAGTGCTTGATTGTTTCAAGTTCACATTTTCGCCTCTTTCAAACGTTTACATCGTAAAAAAAAAAAACTAAAAAAAGTCGACTCGGTCGTTCACAATTCTTGTACTCGCAATTACTTTTCAATTTCGTTGCTATGTCGCGGTACAGGGAACACCTACCGTAGCAATTATTTGCCAAGTTTTGTTTGAAAGTTGTTTATCAACGTATGCTTTAAAAAAATTCAAAATGAGAAAAAAATTTTCAATTTTGCCGTTTCTGCCCGTCGCTAAAGTTTTTTTATATTTTAAAAAATTTATACATTCTTGCACAAAGTAACTCGGTAATTTTTCGTTAAACTATATAAAAAGCCATGAACTTTGTTTACAGGCTCATTTTGGTAATCTAAAAGTTGGTAAAAATTATTCTCAAGAGGAGCTGCGATGCTGCTACCGTATTTGCGCGCGGCAACGTGAAAAAAAAAAGAAAAAAAATTAAAAGCCAAAGAAAGGGAAAAAGTCGCGGAGAAGGAAAATAATAGACCGGCGATACCTACACGTTAAATATAATAAATATATATGGTCGTCATTTCCACTAGGGAGTTTCCTACGTATTTTAGAAACGTAGCATTATCGTAGAGGTATACCTTGATACCTAATCATAATGCATACCTTTTTTCTCCTCCCTCCAGCTTCGGGTACCTTAATCGCTCAATTGATGCTATACGTATAGTAGGTATAATTTTGAAAGCGGCAGGCGAATGCGTTATTTTAATAATTCCACTGTTCGGCGTTTTAAACGTTTAATTGAAAATTATCTAACCCTTCGTTTTATATACGTATAACAAAGGCACCTTTGAAAAGTACAAAAGCTGGATGTTTCTCACGAGCTTATATCACCTTCTACTACAAAATTTATTAAACCTATCGTTTGGTAGCGAACGACTCGTCGCGTTTAAATTATTATCAACCTACATATACCTACGGAACGAGCGAGACGGTAGCCTTTTTTCAGTCACGCATATCTAGATATACATAGAGTAGCGCAGCAAATATCATAGCATCGGAATTCAATTAACGAACCAATTACTCGACATCGAATAAATAGCAAATCACGGTTATCTAATTGATTTCTTGAATAAATCATCGCCACTCTAACGCGGCGCTGCGCCGAGCGCCGGCTGCTTTTAAACCGAAATTAGCGGAACGCGTTGCTCTCTGTGTGAGCAACGAGCTGCGAGGATAAGTTACGATTTAAAATTCTACACGATGCTTTTAAACGAAAGTATAATCACTTATTAACCGGCTATATTCCTCAGGTGGTTTATGTGGTTTATTGTCGTTTCACGTGTCAACACGCATTAATTATGGATTGTCTGCGTTTAACATCGACGTATCCATCACGGTGAGCTTAAAGTAGGCATGTCAGCACGTTACCGTACGATGCAGCTAGAGTATTCGCATTGAAATTAGACAACCTATCCGGCAACTTGACAGCATGGAAAATTACCAATATACATAACGCTGTCATTGCGAAAATTATTACCAGGGTGTTCGGCAGTCCTCTCGATGATTCCAGTGAGCTTTGAATGAAATTTTTGGGTTTAAAAGTTCGATTTTTTTGGCAGAATACCCCAAGAATTTGAATTTTTCACGTTTTTCAGTGTATTTGAGTGACCACTTTTTATTGAATTTTGTCCATTATGAGTTTTTCTTACTGAAATGTTGTAGGTAACAAAAATTGACACATTGAAATCACAGGACAGGATAAACGTTGAACTTCGATCAACAAAAGCACTGTTTGTCAAAATAATCGACTAGATTATTCACTGGTATAAAAAATTGAGAAATGATCAAATCGATTTCAGAAGCCAAAAACGATCCAGATAAAAGCCTTGTAATTCCGGAGAAAAAAACAAAACTTTTTTTCGTTAATTTATTCAAGTAGGAGCGAGTAGGCAAATCTAAGTACAGTCCTGTTTCGCCGAAAAAGATGAAAGAGGAGGTAAAGGGGCTGTTACATGACAAAAGCATTGATTTTTCCGCTTATGAAAAAGTATCAATACAAACATACACGGAAAACATTTTGAAGAAACAAGGACAAAATTACATTCGAAAAAAAACCCAAGAGAAAAAACTAGAATTTTAAATGAAATAAACAAAAAAAAGGAGGCCAAATATTTTTTTGAAATTTGTAGCCGAATATATCTTGAGAGTTTTCAATTTTGAATTTGAATGGCGAATTTGGCCGCAGGGTGTAGGAGCAAAAATATACCCACATGAATGGCACGTGACGTGGTCGTTTCATGTAAAAATTTTTACGGTGGACATCGAATTTTTAATACCTACATAAAACTTATCCAAAATTTTTTAAAGGAAAATAGCACAATAATCACATTTTATACGCTCTCATTTCGAATTAGTGAAAAATCACTGATGAACAGTCAGAATTGCATCACAGGAAAAATCAGTGAAATTCACTGATTAGTCAAAGAATTTCACAGATTTTTCAGCAAATTTCATAAATATCGCTGAGTTTTTATTGAATTTTCACTGATTTCCAGTGATTTTCTTTCACTGGCCTGTTTTCAATGAAAAAATTTTCACTGATATAAATTACTGTGCTGCAATTCTGACTGTTTTTCAATGATTTTTGATAAATTTCACCGATTCAGAAATGAGATTGTACGCTATGTAGACTTGATGGGTATCTATCAGAAATTTCCTAAAACAAAAACTAGAAATACTACTCTCTCATTCAGAATCAGTGAAAAGTCACTAATAAACAGTCAGAGTTGCAGCACAGGAAAAATCAGTGAAGTTCGAATTTCACTGATTTTTCAGTAAAATTCATAAATGTCACTGAGTTTTCAGTGAATTTTCACTGATTTCCAGTAATTTCTTTTCACTGGGTTGCTTTGAGTGAGAAAATTTCCACTGATTTATTACTGTGCTGTAATTCTGACCGTTTTTCAGCGTTTTTTAAATAAATTTAACTAATTCAAAAATGAGAGAGTATGTGATGTATGTATTATGATTATTGTCACTATGTTTTTGGGGGTGCAAGTCCAACTTTCGATTCAATATCTCGATTGGACATTTCCCTCTTTATACCACTGAATTTGGCTCAAATTATCAACTATTTTCGCAATAAAATCGTACATTTTCACCTGATCTAAAATTGGTTGCAAGCAGTCGTCCGAGAAGTGAGTCAAAAATCACCCAGTGTAGGTATTGATTCCAAATGAACGCACTTGGGCAGGTTTTAGTGTAAATGGAGGGAAGGTATCACGCGTTATCTGAAAAAAGAACTTCCAAAAAAATGAATGCTACAAATTTGGTGTTGCTTTTTGACTCATCTAATCATCAACGACGCGTCGTAGAATACAAATCTGAAATCAGATTTTGCATACATTACATTCGCTCCCCTAAAAGAAGGAGGTGAGGGAGTCAAAAATTGTATGTGGTGTGCTATATGTCCGAATCTATGTTTATGAGGTCATCACGAATTTGGCGATATTTTTTCGTTTGAAGGAAAAGGGATGGGATGGGATGGGATGGAGAGAAATTCTCGATTTTTAACTCCCTCCACCCACTCCCATCTTTCCATCGAAAAAATATTGCCAAATTTATGTTCTACAACCTTAAAAACTTGAATTCAAACATATTACATGCTATGCATATAAAATTTGTTCACCCCTTCCTCCTCAACTCTACCCCCACCCATCTTAAGGAGCGCAGGTGAGCGCAAAATATGGCTTCGAATTCGTGTTCTGCGCCTTGAAAAAATAATGTTATAAGAAAAACACCTGACTTACATTCGTCGGCGAAATGTCATTTTGTTCAATTTTAAAAAAAATTTCCCCTCATGCCCACTCCTCTACTTTTGGGCAAATTTTGTCAAATTTGGATTCCACGACTTGAATAATATTTATGAATGTATAGAATTATAGCCATTTTCGGGCCTCCTGGCCTACTATGCGGCATCATATCTATAATTTTATAATGAAAATGAAAAGTAAACTTTTATAAATTCAACTGTTCAAAAATAAGAATTGGGTGTATTGATGTTTTTCTACTCTAATTTCAATTATTAAATTTTGTAAGTGGTTCGAAATACATTATTCATTCATATTGTCATTAATTACTCGCATATTTTTTGTCGAGTATTTCCCTGGGTAGTCAAAATAATCCCCATTCTTGTGAAAATACAAACATACCTACTTTCACCTTTCTTCCTCGATTTGTCTGTCTGAAAAAGTCATCTCTCTATCGTCATTTAGAAATACTAAGTACCTACAGAGAAATGAAAAGAGAAAAAATGTAAAAAGAAGTAAAGTACCTAACTCGAATTAATTATACTGGAAATTTTTGAGCATAAATCAGTATACAGGTAGTCAAACGGTTGAAATTTACATTCGTTATCGTCGCAGTTTTTTTCTTTTTCCGAAGTCCAGAAAAATACAAACCATTAGAGATTTCGCACAAAACGTTCAACGTTGCTTCAAACCTATATTAAATATTCATAAGGTAAAAGCGCATCATTTTTTGTTATCTAGAGACACAAAAAAAGTATTATATATATATAAAATATATTTAAAGCGTCTACTCTTAGGTATAGTTAAAGTTCAGCACCGTCTAAATCACACTCCTGGGAAATTTTCTTCAAATTATAAATGTATTCCAAGTTTGCTTTATTTACATAGCGATTTCGCAAGCATCGCTGGAAGTGAGGATAAACGTGTTAACTCGCTTGGGAATTACGTTAAAGACAGCTTTACCATTTACAACGGCAGGCACTTCAAAAGCCGCCAAATTTGTCAGCTTGCGTAATGTTTGTACTGGTATGAAAATTACCTTTGTTGATACGTTAATTCGACATTTGGAGACGCGGCGCTGTCTTGAGGTTTTAATTTTTTATTAAATTAAGTGACAAGTAAAATCTCTCGATTTTGCTTTAAAATGAACGAAAATCCACGTCTCGCTGTATATTCATTTCGACTTGAAAGAGGTACCTACAATTTTCATATTCTATTTTAATTTCATTTAAAAATGATTTTATGATGAACCAGCCAATTATGGTACAATTTTGATTTATTTTTTCGCCATAAAAAATGAGGGAAGGGGCTAGCAGAATGATCAGATCTGTTCGTACGAACTGTAGGTTTTTTTCATTATTGCTAAGTTCATTTCATTCGAGCATACAAAAAATACCCAATATTGGAAATTTATCGCAAACCAAGCAGAACAAAGAGTGGAAAAGTGTACCCCTACTACACATTGGAATTGAAGCTGATAAACTGCGCTTAACATGTTGAAAAGAGAAATACGGCGGCACTGCATGGAAAAAGAATCGCTAGACAGACCATTTATTCTGTCAGAAGTTTCAATGAAAAGACCATAGTATTGTGTGGCAATAGAGAATGCCATCTTTTTGACTATTTATTCTGTAAGAACTACGTCTTCACGAGTCTGCCACGCTTTGCCAAGTATTTGCTTCAATGACGGTTCGTTAATTTTTGTCTGTCAAAAATTCTCATTCGATGCGTTCTCTCTGTTTGGGTTGTGTATGAAAAATTCGTCGATTTTTAAAGCTATGCTCATCAATAATTTTTATAACGTTCTCGTTTCAATTCGCGAAAAACGGAGTTGAATACTTTTGCGAAAATGATGAGTCAGCATGATGACGGGTGTAAATATCGCAGTGAATTTTTTGACATGTAAAAAAAACACCGAGCTGTTCTCTTAACGAAGTATTCTTCGATTTTCATTACGAACTTATTGCAATTTCCAACGTGGTGGAAAGGGGAACTGATTTCTATACGGATTTCGTACTGTATAATAATACTTACTTGGATTAAATGGATTAAAATTATTTTCATTAGAACAGAACCAAAGAAAATGCCTACTAAGTATTTATTTAATTATCCTTTCGAAAAAATTTTGTTTTTCGCGGAAAGTTCATTTTTCGAAATCAGAGTTTGAAAGAAGACGAAAAGAAAAGTCGAATGAAATCTTTTTATTCGTTTTCAGTTTTAAAAAAATAACTCGAAGTGAGCTGTGTGATTTTTTTCAATTTCTTTATTTTTTGGAATGTGATACCTACGCTTTTTCAAGAGTTGTTTCAAAAAGTCAGACATTTTTTTAATAGTCCGAATGTTGGTATTTTCAAAATCAAAGGATGTAGGTACCTAAAGGGTTTAAAAACGAAACGATGAATGGATTCGGGCAAAAGTTTTACATTGCTTTTTTTTGAATTTTAAGAACACCTTGAATATTTTTTTGGAATGAAGCATTAATCTTTTATGATGTACACTTTATCCAGATTTACGTATCTCCTGTTTGACTTCATCACCCTTTCATTTCGAAGGTTCGCCACAGGGATGGAAAGCCGAAAAAAATAATGCGGCTGCTGGCTTTAGCTTAGTAAAAAAAAAATCAGCTTCAGCTTTCGGCTTTCATCACAATGATTAGCTTTTGACGCTCGACTGTTTTCGGCTTTCAGCTTTCAGCTTTAACTTTCAACTATTTTGCCAAAAATTGAATTTTTTTCAAAATTTTCTTCAATTTAAAAATTTTTTCCAACTTGAATTTAGTCAAAATTTAAAAATTTTGAGTTTTTCCCATCCAGGTAAAAATTTGAAAGCCTTAAAAAATAGAGCTTTAAGCTGGCTTTAGTTTTACTAATAATATAGCTTAAGCTTTCGGCTGGCTTTCCATCCCTGGTTCGCCATTGTATGATCACCCGTCTTCTCAACGGCTCCATTTCATGCAGGCATGCCACGGAGTCACTTTTTTAGTGACTTGTCCCCTATTTTCAGGGTTGGTCACTAAAAGTTCCTTTTTTGACCAAAAGTCACTAAAAGTCCCTATTTCACTCCGAAGTCACTTTTTTCATTCAAAGGGCCTTCCGCTCTTGCATAAAATTAAAAAAAAATACTGAATTTCTAAAAAAAATACTATTTTTTTTTTAAATACTAATTTTAAAAAAAATCCTTTCCTATCAAAAATATTTTTTTACCTACTTAATAGAGCACCAGCCTTGTTGATTGATACTTTGACATCAGGGCTCAGGGCTGCGAGAACAAGGAAAATTTGTTCTCGTTCCCAGGTCTTTTGATCCCAAAATTAAAGAAAAGTGATGCGCTCTTTCGTTCGTTCGTTCTTCCTAGTTGTTCTATTTGTTCTCCGTTCTCGTTCTTGTTCTTTTCAAAAAGCTTGTTCTTCTGTTCTTGTTCCCGTTCCCGTTCTTTTGGTGTTTTTTCAATAATTTTGTAGGTGGAGTTGTGTAAAATCAACTTCAAACCAATAAAATTTAAAAAAAAAAGTAAAAAGTAAAAAAAAAACATGAAAAATTTGGATTTTTAACAAAAATTTATAAGAACGAGAATGAACCTGAAGATCAGAGAGAACAGTTCTCGTTATTTTGTTCGCGAACCGCAACTGAAATTTCTGTTCTTTCTTTTGTTCTCTGTTCTTTTAAATTTTTTTTTAAATGTTCGTTCTTTGAGAAAAAGCTCTGTTCTTATTTCTGGATTACCACCGATGAGTAAACGGCTCTTATTATTGGGAAGGCAAGCCAGAAGTTCTCATGAACTATATCTGATTGCTGAACGAAAAAAGAAGGAAGACGAAGATAAACGGCAAGAAGAGATATTGGCAGCGAAAAAACGAACGGAAGAAAACCTCTCCCTGCTAAAAATTCGTAAAAAGGGCATCGAAAATTTACAAGCTTCGTCGCACACTGCAGAGAAGAAATTAGGAAATTCATAATTTTCAGAAGATCGTGAGGGTGCCTTTCCACTAACAAGGGTCACCCATTACCATTGATTTTTATACATGTAAAATTTCATTACCATTTTTTCGATGATAATGGATAAGTTCTTGCAAAATTTGTTTAATGACGATAAAATTAGTGCTTAAACGTAATACACGAAACGACACCTTTCAATTTTTATCAGTTTTACACTAAAAGATGTGAAGTTTTAGAAAATAATGATAGGTAACCACTAATGTAAACAAAAAAATTATGAATTTCACAATTTTTTTTCATAATTTCGGAGCGCTCGAACAAACCTATTATAAATAAAGTTTATTCTTTTTTTCAGTTATCTGAAGCATATTATTTTCTTAAACTCGTAGCTTCAAGTAAAGATTTATTAATAAAAAAATTTGTCAGAAAAAAAGTATTTTCAGCATTGTCGCAGAAAGAAATACAGTTTGAATTATGATTTTTTTGTTTGGGGGGGGGGGGGGGGTATTTATTTATGAAAAAAATTGAAAAATTGGTCACTTTGTTCGAAAAATTGGTCACTTTTTGCCTCAGAAAAAGTCACTAAAGTCACTATTTTTCCCCAAAATTTGCGTGGCATGCCTGATTTCATGTTATTTATGAAAATTTTAGTTTTTAGGTAATATGCTGAAGAAACGTGCAATATTAATTGCCATCTGCTTATCTAAAGTCTTCAGATCATCAACGACTTCTTCTAAGTCCAACCTATTACCTACTACCTAGTTGAACTTTTTTTTTTCATTTTTCTATGGAATTTGGCAACCAGCAATTTTTATTTCGAGCTGGCCAACTTTTTTAACCAGGCCGATACATTGAATATTGGGTGCTCAGTAAACAATACTTCAAAAGTTTGATCATTTTGATACTTTTCACTTCAATCTTTCCGCAAACCTCCAGAACTTTAGAGTGCATTGATTGAAGTGAAACTTTTGACATAGTATATAGTTTATACATGTCTTCAAAATCCTTTGCTATCTCCAACCCTCAACGAATTACCATTTTTTTTCTTTCTGAGTTGAAAAATGGTTGTTTTTCAGCATTTTAAAAAAGTTTGAAAAACTCTAGAACACGTAAAAAAAGTTCAATTGACTTGCAATTTTCAGCAACATATTCATTTTTACCCATTAACCCCGTTTTTGGGGTTCATTTACATTTTTGAAAAAATTTTGGGTTTCAAGGGGAGGGGGGTGCAGGGGCAATTTTCAAAATTTTATTTTCGTAAGGTTTTCTGGGTCAACAAACAAAACACATTCCCAAAACTTGATGAAATTTGGTTTGGCCGTTTTTCCAAGAGCTTGTCTAATGTCGAATAAGAATTTTAGAATTTTCGCGAAATATAAGGGTCTGTAACTTAGCGAGTTTTTATTGTAGAAAGTTCGTTTTGGTCTTGAAAGAAAGCGCTTAAAAAATTATGAAACTTTTGTTTCAAAAGTTTTTCAATTTTTTAAGCGCTTCCCGAAAAAAACAAGTTGGCTGCTTACGAAAAACAAAGGCGAGTTGGTTTGAGAATTACAGTTCACGCTAGTACGTTTCGTTTACGGTTCTAACTGAGTGAGGCGGAAGGGGGAGGGGTGACCCCTGGATAAATCCTACAGTTCAGTTTAGAAATTATGTTGGACACTTTGTCGTATGATACGTATTCCAAAATGAATCAACTTTCAGATGCATTAATACGGTGGTGTGAATTGTGAAATTAGATCAGTCAATTTGACACATCTTACTATTTCGTATTCGAACAAATTGGAAATAGAATCGTCAAAACTTCTTCCCAATCGAATTCTTACATTCACTCTGTGGCTTTGTCGTCGAACAATGAAATAACAGAAAACAACAGAGCCGAATTCTGCGTTTTGTATAAAAAAAGGTTAGCACAATACATTTCTGCAAAAGAGACATTATCGTTCGCTTCGTATGCATTTATTTGGAAAAGTTTGCGCAAAGCGTATTCCATTCGTGCAAGTTGTATAGAGATTATAGCACAAACCCGAGTAATAAACGGTTGCCAATAGCAGCAGATCCAAGCGTAGTGCATGAAAACGTATCCGAGATATTTTTCGTTGTTTTTGATGATGCGGATACGAAATATAAAGAAACATCTATTCAGCCGTAAATTTTAATATCAACAAAGCCGCCGTTGGTAAAGCTATAGTTACGCCGAGATGACAAGAGATCCTTATAATAGAACATCCTTGAGTTATTTCAAAAGTTGATATTTTTTCGCATCATCAACCACCGACGAGACGAGACGCAACGTCGCAGCGTGTTTTCTCGTTTTGGTTTTTCATGTCAACCCCAAAGGAATAATTTAAAAATAATATGTTCATTAAATTGAGACTTTTTAAACCGATTTATTTTATCGAACGACCGAAATTAGGTTTTTGCCAGAGATAGAGATATAAAACGTACCGATATATTTCGACGTTATAGCGACAGTTTCGCCTTTCGATGGCGTATTTTCGACATTACCCGAAATGACGAACCGACGAACCAATTAAATGAGAATATCTTAGCAAGGATACGAATTTATATGACGTACTCGATGATAATATTTAACGCGATAAAATATAATAATAAAAAGTAACGGATATCAGCTTCGTCGTCATAAATCCGTCTAATAGAATCATTGGTTTTTCTATTTTCTGTACTTATCGCCTTTAATCCGTCCCGATTACCCATCGAAATGAATATTTCAATATGGTCTAAAAATCCAATCGAATATACATATTATGGAAAAGTAGTCCCGAAAATACTCCCCAACTTTCTAAACCTGCCGACGTTATTTCGTTCATCATAAAAATTATTTTTTCGTCAAATCGAAATTATCATTCCATTGTGTTTGATTGTATGTGCGCTGTCAACGGCAGATTTCGTTAACGTCACGTATCATCGAGTTATCGAATCACGAATTGAAAATATTCGAATGTCGTTTGCGGCGTCGCGTCGACGGCGGCGGCGATGATGTCGAAACTCGAACTCAATCCGCGAAACGCTTTTACCTACTACCTTTTCGACGTGAAACATTCAAATTTTGCCAACATCGGCGCGGCTATTCGAATTTACATTCGAAAAGAACTATTCTACCTGACTGGGATACCATCGAGCGAATAAAATTCGAATTTATAAGGTCCGCAAGCCCACGATGAAAAACAGTTCCGTCTCGTTCCGCTATGAGACTTCCTAATGAACTGTAAATTTCTCACTGCCTCGGTTAGCGTTTTCCTGCCGCCTTCCTCCTTTATCCTTTTTTTTTCCTCCGGAACATTTTCAATTACCAAAAAAACCAATTTCTTTATTGCATTTTCGTTTAGACGTAATAATGTAAACACGGCGATTCCGAGTGAAGAATGATAATCGCGAAGTGGGGCCAATTTACCGCACCTATACAAGCCCCCCATTACCTCCCCCATCCACCTTTAGCAACACCCTTGCTATCAACTATGCGTTGCGTCGTTTCATTGTATACGGCCTTCTTCGCAGAGAGGCTTTGAGCCATTTTCCCCATCATTTTTCTTTCATCAAATTTGTCAATGAATTTTTCGTCGTCGTTTTCCTTCGTATACGTAGGTTTGCTTATATTCGCATATTATTGAAAATCTGTTACCATACCTTTTTTCATGCGGTTATCGTGGTATATAATCGAAAAGCAAATTTACCATTTTTATTCGCCCCTTGGAAAAAAACTTTTAATTTCCGACATGAAAACGAATGAATATCACCTCGGCTGATGTGATTTTATTTTGAATAAGCCGTCGTTATCAGATAGTAGTCTTTTTTATTCCAGCGAAATCTGGCTGAAGCCTTTGAGAGTTTGTTAGAGTTTCAACCCATTTTTTATTTCCTTGTTAGCGAAGATTTTTTTTTCAATGTTCGACTTTTTTTCTATTTCTTCACAACCGAGAGTCTGTTATTGATGGCAAAGTCGAGTCTCGTTATTTTATGTCAGAAATAATGAACCAAAAGGCGCCCCATTTAAAGTGATAGATGTGAACACACGTCACAGCATTCTTACTATTCTTGTATAAACAAGCCTTTATGCCTTATGCTGTATGCCATACTGCTGCTAATACCGTTCCGTGAGTATGGAGAATATGGTATTTCATAATGAAGGTAGAAGATACCTTGAGAAATTATGATTGCGAAAGGTTTGTGGGTGAACCTCAGCAACCTACACGTTGAATGTTATACGTACCATGTGTGGGAAGTGAAAAATTTTCCTATAAATGTGCGTAGATGAGATAGGTGGTAGGTACGTAAAAAATATAATGAAATTGAAAAATGCGTGCGTATGTGTAAGCAAAGTAAATACATATTTTTAAATGCACCTGAACATGGAAACATTTTTCACCCCCCCCCCCCTCCCCCTTCATACCCAATTTTGAACAAAACGAAAACAAGTAAAATTATGGAATTTGAAATGCGGTCGTAAACATTCCAATTATATTTATCATAAATTAATCATAGTTTCTAAGATTCTTCAAATTCGCTGACTTTATATCTTTGTCACCATATCATAACTTGAGTAAAATTAGACCACAATCTTATTCAGCTTGTTATGAGATATTTTTTTGAGTGTACCTACTTGGGAGAACTAAATACAATCCGATTTGATTCCTTCATATAGGTTATCAGCTTCATTCCCGTTCAAATTTTATGTACCTAGCTACCTACTACCTACCTACTTTTTTTTTTTTACGAATAATACGATTTTGCAACCGAACGCTGAGATCGTTTCATGCTGTCCGGTTTATGAAACCCCCAGTGAATCCGGCGTCCTCGTACATTCTCAAACGACAGAAAATAGAGCACAGTTATTTCTTCTTGCTTCAGTTGTTCAATTTCAATTCCTTCGTTATACCTACTCAAGAAAACTCGATAAATCCACGATTTTCCTATACTTATATGTACTTGAACGGAAAAATTGAAGAATTCTTGAGTGAGATATCCAAATGCATGTTTTTTGACCTTCCGTGTACCGTATGTTCTTCGTGTTATAAACCTGTCAATGAAACACTTTTAACCCCTTCAAAATCATTTTTGCCTTCTAAATATTTCATTTTCTTTGCGATTCTATGGAAAAATACTCAACAAACATTTTATTCTGCATCAATTTCTTTACAACATGAGCTATCAATCATTTCTGTAACTTCCTCCTCGTAATTTTTCGAAATATTCAATCCAGTATTTATTACCTAAGACTGGAGGAATGGGTCAGTTGGAGCACGGGGAGAGGGTGGGATCAAAAAGTAAGTCGAAATTCGAATTTTACGCCCTCGTTAGTTGGAATCGATATGCCACGCGATATTTTGGTTTCTCAACATACTTTTTTCCAACATTGAGGGCTAGAGGGGCACTAAAGGGTCAAATCCCAAAATAAACAAATTTTCGAACCCAGTGCCCTCAAAAACCTAACCAATGACAGGTCACACGTTATTTTTCATTTTTTTGAATTTTGACCCTTTCAAGGAGGGTAAAGGGGCGCTCAGAGGGGTCGAATGAATAAACCGAGTACATATTCGAAATCAGTGCCTTTGAATTAGTAGTAATCAATGTGGGCCATTTCACGTCAGTTCGTTCACAAAGTGGAAAATGGGGTCGGCGATTTTTCTGATTTTTTTCACGTGAGTAGAGCTCGATGAGAGATGGCAAATGGCGCAAACTGGAGCTCCCGAAGTCTTTTTAGAGGGCAGCCATGAGCACTCAAAGTTTTGAGGTAAAATTGGATATGGTAAATTTCGAGCGTGGATAACTCGAAAACTATGATGGGTAGAAAGTTGAAACTTTTTCTAATGTGTGGGGCCTTTGAATAGCTTTTTGGCGATTTTTTTGAAATCAGTGTTGCCACTTTTTTTAATGCCATAAATTTGGCTAGAAAAGTTGAAAAATGGTATTTTTGTATATATAGGACACTTTCAAAAATTCCCCAAAAAATATATATGGTACAAATTTTTATGCTGAGCAACATATTAAAAAACTGAGATGGCTTTATTTTTTAAACTCGTTTAAAAAAATGTCAAAGTTTATGAGAAAACGTAATTTTTTACTCCAAGAGCTGAAAATTTCCCAAACTGATTAAATTACATCGTTTTTACCAAATTTTCATCGTACATTAAAAATTAGTCAACAAAACTATTTTTATCAAGTCGATCCTGAATGCTGTGTACTGCATGAGTAGGCTTTTATCACGTTCCCCCTTTAACATCGCCATCTTATATGAAAACAGTAATTTTAGACAAATTACCTATACGTGAAAATAATTACATTTTCATTGTAGAGGGAGTAAAATCGCTCGAGTGCTCAAACTCGACTCTTACTCTCTCTACAATGAAAAAAATCGTATGCAACTCGGGAGATGAATGATTTTCGACGATTTTGAATTATTTCCCTCGCTTCGCTCGGGCAATAAACCTCAAAATTCGTCAAAAATCACTTCATCTCCCTAGTTGCATAATATACTATTAATGCAAAAAAAAAATTATACTACATATTCAAAATTTATTTTGTCCAGGTTCAAAAAACGCCCTTTGTCAAATGGTAACGGTTAAATTTGAATTTTCCACATATTTTAAGAACATGAAAATTAGTGAACGAATCAAGTTCTGGGTTTGAATGTTTTTTTTTGGGGGGGGGGGGGGGGTGTAAATAATATCTGCCCATACTTGAAAACTATTTTTAATTTTCAAGTAGGATTGCTATGTATATTGAAGAGGGAACGTGATAAAAGCCTACCTAATGTACCTATGCAGTACACAGCATTCAGGATCGACTTCGTGGATTACGGTTTGGAGTCGGGTCAAATTGACACAGATAACAATTAAATGAATTGAAATTTCATATTGAAAATTCAGTAACAACGAGGATATGATGTGAACAATTTACCTACATTAATAAACTAATTCTCCGTTGTTGTTGCTGGATTCATCTTCACCGCCGATATATTTTACCGTTCCTCGACATCGTAGGAAAAATTTCAGTTCAGATTTCAATCTTTCTTTCATAGAGATCTACGACATTAATGATTAATATGATGCGGTTCCTGCGATTATCAGAACTTGTTTGATTAACACTTACGCCTTCTTCTTTAGAAACGGACCACACGTAGAATAATTGTTCGAAAATGGCCACTATTATAGCTACTAAAACGCCCGCACCCAGTACGATGAAAACACCACCTAAATTTTGCAGACCAAGGGTTTCGGCTTCTTCAGGTTTTTCTTTCTACAACGTTGTCAGCGAAGTCAAATAACGAAAGAAACTTCACACAGATATTGTCGCTGAAAAAACGCAATCGAGTACTTACTGCGCAAGCTACAGCGTACTTTTCTTTCCACCATTTACGTTTCAGATCATTGAGTGTACCTTCTTCTTGCATTTTCAAAATACTCTGACTAAATAAACCCAAATACCACGAATCTGGGCATAGGGAAAAAATTAGGTAAAAATAAATAGGTATCCGCAAATCCGACATGCAGAACTGTGGATTAATAGCATAGAAAAAAGTATGAGAATCCGAACCTTTCTGCATGGCAATTCCATAACCTTTACTGTCAATGGTTTTGCCTACTTGGGTCAACGTACAATGCCTTTCAGTTTCGTATTCTATTTGCGACGATTCCATTAAAAAGGCGTACTTTCGATGTTCGTCTTCGGCTCGTTTCACTCCTTCATCGGAGTTCCCGGTGAAAACTCGAGCAGCATTTTCTTTCATGTACTGGTACATCTTCTGATAGAGTGGGTTGGTGGATAGCTGTTGAGTGACAAAACATTGCACTTATATTAAATAGTCATCACAAAAACTTTGAAATTTCGATTGTGAGGGTAATTAGAGCCATTTTTTTACAATTGTGTTTTGGACTTTAATTCAATGATCCGTGTAACGTAAACTACATATCTTAAAGCATCGGTAGGCAATACGGGTTTTAGGGGAAAATTAAAACTTAAGTTGAGGAAGAAGGAAGTGACCAAAGATGAGAATAAATTTACTTCAAACAAATTAATTTTCGAATTTCTTCAAAGTCGTTACTGACTCTCACAAAGCTTTTTACGTACGTTGAAGAAAGTATCTGTGGCGCCATTTTTCAAGAGACCGTATTCAACTTCAGGGTTCTTGTAGAGTTCTTCTACATTGGTGAAATCTTCGCTGGGGGTTTCGATCGTTAAAAAAGCCGCCAAATTAGCTGTATAACACGCTACCATGATAAGCGTGAAAAACCACCACACACCAGCCGCCATTCGAGTAGAAACTGATCTAAGGAAAGCAGTTTGTACCCCGTTTTAGAAGTTTTTTCAAATTTACTTACCTATAAATAGGAGTGAATTCTATTTCTAAGTGAATTGAAATTTGTCATACATACACCGGAGCAATTTCAGAACCTTGTTGCATAAGCGCTCCTATTGTGAACCAAAACGAATTGCTAAGTGTGAACTGATTTTCTAATTCGTCCGGATCTTGTATACATGGAAAAGGATTTCTCCATTCGTAAGGACTAATTCTAAATTGTGAGAAAAAATTTAATTTCGATCTGAAGTGAATTTGAACGTTGAGTTGTTGGAATTTTATCAATACCGAATAATCGTTAGCCTCGTATTAGATAGTAATTAGCAATTAATCAGCGGTTGCATAAAAGTTATTACGGAGCTGAGTAGGCAGTGGCGTAACCAAAAATTTCTCATAGGGGTTCTGAACTTTCAAATTTTTTTGAGAAATTTTGAGTTCAACCCTCCTCCTCCTACTACTAAACTCCTTTTCACTAAAAAAACACTAAATCCAAAATTTGAATCATTTTCATAAATATTAGGAGTCGTAGAGGTGTTATAAAGGTTTTACACGATTTGCATTGAATATTTAGAAAAAAGACTTTGATGAAAATGTAATTATTGGAACAGACAACTTCCTTACTAATTATCATAACCTGAAAAACCAAAAATAACATCTAACAAATTCAAACAGTAGCATCGGAAGCAGCTTTTTTTGAGAGGAGAGATGCAAAGTGGGTATGGAGACTTTCGCATTGTCACTTCAAACAGTTTATACAATTATTATTTTGTTCATGCCCGAGCGAAGATTTGAGAAAATTTGACTTTTAATGCTCCAAGAATAGTCCAGGCAAATAAGAGAAAAATGTACCAAACCCCCCAAAAATTAAAGCCTGATTTTTTTTTCGCGTTTTACGTTCGTAATGGTCCACTACACAACATACTAAAATGGACACCCCCACAACCCTCCGCTACCCCCAGGGGAGGGATAAACGTCCGCTGAAAACCGGTTTTTCGTGAATATCTCCTCAAATAAGCCTCAAAATTGAAAAGTAGTTATGAACAATCTTGTTCTAGGCGTAATTTCCTATCGGAAGGGTTTTTTTCTTTTTCAAAAACCCTCACTTCCTTGATCAAAAATTAAGGGTAAAAAACACCTATTTTTCAACAATTTACAGCATTTTTGGAAAAAATCGAAACTTTTGGGAATATTTCCTCAAAAAAGCCTCAAAATGAAAAAATGGTTATGAACAATCATGTTCTATGTGTAATTTCCTATCAGGCAGGTTCATTTTTTTTCGAAAACACCCGCTTCTTTGCCCAAAAATTAAGGGTGAAAAACACATATTTTCCCAATATTCACAGTATTTTTGGAAATTATGGAAATACGAAGCTAAAAGTACTCAAAATGAGGGTTTTTTTTATACATGCTGGTAGGGTATTCCAAAAAAAGTCATCGCAAAAATTTCAACCCCTACCGTTAATTATAAGGGACGTTATTGAAATTGAATACTGCATTTAAAAAATCGAAGTTGTGGAATGAAAAAGTATTATAAACGCGATGTTATTGCTGATTATTGGTGATACGAAACATTTCTTTGCGTCGTAAGGGTTCAAAAACGATATTTTTAGCTTCGTATTTCCATTAATTCCAAAAATACTGTAAATATTGGGAAAATAGGTGTTTTCACCCTTAATTTTTGGGCAAAGAAGCGGGTGTTTTCGAAAAAAATGAACCTGTCTGATAGGAAATTACACGTAGAACATGATTGTTCATAACCATTTTTTCATTTTGAGGCTTTTTTGAGGAGATATTCCAAAAAGTTTCGATTTTTTCCAAAAATGCTGTAAATTGTTGAAAAATAGGTGTTTTTTACCCTTAATTTTTGGTCAAGGAAGTGAGGGTTTTTGAAAAAGAAAAACCCCTTCCGATAGGAAATTACGCGTAGAACAAGATTGTTCATAACTACTTTTCAATTTTGAGGCTTACTTGAGGAGATATTCACAAAAACCGGTTTTCAGCGGACGTTTACCCCTCCCCTGGGGGTAGCGGAGGGTTGTGAGGTGTCCATTTTAGTATGTTGTGTAGTGGACCATTACAAACGTAAAACGTGAAAAAAAAATAGGCTTTAATTTTTGGGGGTCAACTCCTAACATGCCTGGATTAGAAGGCATTTTTTCACGTAAATTATTGACCTCATTGGGGGGGTCCACAGTTCCACACCCTCCTCCTCTACCCGTTGGCCACGCCACTGTGAGTAGATAGCTAGGTACCAATAGCTTACCTTGCCATAATGAAGAATAGTAGGGATACGGTGACATAGGCAGTTATAACTAAAATCCATACTTCAGTATCGAACGGTGATAAAAATGAAAAGAATCCAGGCGATTGACTCTGAGGCCTTTTGTACAGAATTGCAATACCTTGAACATGCAAGGAAAAAGGCGATGAAAATCTCGATCAATTATGTTAACTATCAAAGAAGGTAAATGGAGGTAAAACGCACACTTTGATTCAATTGAAATTTTACGTGGTTTGAATTGCAAAAAAAAAAATGGAAACTGATATGGGAAGGTAAAGCGGGTCATCGCTAAAAATTCTAAAATTTTCAGGAGACTTTGAAACGTCTCGAAACTGCTTTCAATGGATTCGGAAGATCAAAAATGGGTACATTAAACCAAATTTCAGTTTTATATTGTTAATTTGATCAAATTTTCATATTTTGGGAGATGAGATAATTTTGAAATTTCAAAAATTTGAAAAATCCACTTCAGCACCTGAAATTTTGTACATGAGGTTCTTGAGAGTTTTTGACGATCAGAAAAATATGCTCACGGAACTCTTCCTTGAGGTAGTGATTAGTGGCGTCGGAAACTGGGGAGGGCATAAAAGGTATGCATGGAGACTTGAAATATCAGAGGATTTTAGGGGGGGGGGGGTGTGTCTCAGATAGATCTTAGAAGTGTGATTTTGTTCGTACTCAAGCAAACGAGGGCGAAGTTTTGAAAAAATAGGACTTTTAATGTCCAAAAAATACATTTTTTTCATGTTTTAATGCTTTAAAAATCCCTATCTGATGTGATGGGGGGGGGGGGGGGGGATACATTTGATACATTGTTCCACGAAATTCAGCGAAAAATGAGAAAAATATGAAACCAAACATGCTTCTTCCTACAAAAATACTTGAGTCAAGATGGCAAAATTGTTATAAATTTTTTCTTCCAGCGTAGGTAACCTTTTGAGCGTTAGGGCGGTCGAAATTGATTTTCAAGGCCAAAGCACTCTGCTAAACCGTACGCTACAAGGGTTGCCTATGCTGAAAAAAAACCTTAAACAACAATGTTGGACTTCCACTCAAGGATTTTTGGGGAGAAGGGCTAAAAAGTCAAACTGTATACTTCCTTTCATATTTTTTTATTTTCAAATAGGTATCGAAAATGTATTATTTTTCAAAATAGAAAAAAAACTAAGTTGAAAAAAACTATCAGCTCAAGTGAGCAGGTTTAGGGAAGCGAGGGCGCGAGCCGGCGTAGGGGGCCGCGAAGCGGCCTAGTAAGTATTCTAAAATTAACTGAAATTATTTTCACGCGAGTGTCGTTAACTGCTCCACATTGCAGTCTTCCATTTAACCAAATCCAAGAACCTCCACCTTCATTGAAAAGTAATGAGAAAAAAATCTATCCAATGGTGTAACAACTTTTATTTCTCCTTACCTAGATCCATGAATGGTGATGTGATATCAACGGCTTCTTCTCGTTCTCGATTAATTGTTATGTCGGCACATGCCAAATCAGCTTCCTAAAATCAAAGAATATCAAAAACAATTTTCGAAAATTCATATTTTTTGAAATTTCTATGTTGATTGGAGGTACCTTTCTTTCAATATAGCCTATCATTCCGGTCCATCCTGTTTTTTCCTTTTTACCGCTTTTTCCTTCTGGATCGACGATTAGGTTGACTGTGAAATTATCATTCATTTTGCTTATTTCGGCAATAAGATCCACACAAAAACCTTCGTATTGGTCATTTCCAGACAACGTTTGAAATGCTCTTTTTCTCATTGCGTAAGGCGGATTCTAATTCAATTCAGATTGAATGTTAGTATTTCGATTAAGTAAGTACCTACATGTACAAGAAACATGTAATCATTTTTTGGTTGACTATGAACTGCAAAGTGAACTACACGTACCTATTCAAGTATTTCACTTTAGATTGTAATATACCTGAGATATTTGTGTAGGGGAACTGGAACCTCCTCCCATTAAATTTCAAATTATACCTACCTACTTTTTTTTGTCGATTTTCACATGACTCAAGATATTAGCCAAAAAAGTGTGATCATTGTTTTCAATGCCATGTCCTAATCTCTTAATTTGAATCAGTCAATTTACACTGATTTAAAGTCAAAATTGAGTGAAAATGACAGGGCGATATCGCCAGAATCATGTTAATTCCAAATTCATTATAAAAAATTTAATTTCACTGATTCATCCAGTAGAAAAAGAAAATTACTTCAGAATCAGTTGGAAAAGTACCAAAACTTCAGTCATTTTTCATTGATCCATTCAGCAGAAAAAAAAATTATTTGATATTACCAGCGCTATAACCATAGTGAAAGTTTTGTTTTTCAGAGTGTAGGTTGTTTCGTCAGGTATCACATTCGGCATCCTCTCCATACGTATTCCTTCAGATGTACTCCATTTTCCGACTTTGACAATTCCAGTTTGTGTCAGTTCGATAATGTCCAATGTAAACTCGCTTCTGAAACCTTCATTATCAAATTTTATTTCACCCGTTAAGCCTGGAAATTTGCTCTTTAAAAGAGGGACAAAATGAAAAAAAAAAAAATTAGTGAACGAATATACGTACCAAAGATACTATTATTATAGGTAAGCACATACAGTATATTCGATTGTCTACGTATGGTGTATGCTTGAATATATAATTATTTAGGTTGATATTTAAGTTGGGATGGTATATGAATAAATAAACTCTCAATCTGAATCAGTCTAATTTGATGAAACTCTTCCTTTTTCAATCTGTAAAATGAATTTGATTGAAAATAAATAATTTCTCAGACAAAACTTACTGACTTTTTCTGACCAATAGCAAATACGCTGAAAAATCACCGAAAATCTTTGATTTTTAGTAAAATTTATTTCACTGATTTGCTAAGGCAAAATTTTACCAAATTCGACTGATTCAGGTTTAGAAGCACCTACTGTGCTTATAATATAACTTTACTAACCAGTTTCATGGAATTAATAATAGAAAAACCGTGTTTCCACGAGTATTCTGAATCACAAATCGGAATTGCTCCATTGGAATCTTCGCCTAATATCGCAGTTGCAGCCTTGGTGTACAGATCAACAGCATCGTAAATTAACGCCGCTTCCAACTGAATTTTATAAAAATACTTCTTTAAACTTGATTTTGGTCAAATCAACCAAGTGTAGCGTTCCATACTATCAGTAAATTAAAAAATTCATCTCTGATTACCTTTCTAGATTTTCCACTAAACGATTTTGTGCTTTTTCGAGCAATTCTAAAGATTTCTATGACATCAACATTGTTTCGCAGTTTTATCATTCATCACCTACCTTCATGATAATAGCCATTTTTTAAAAGAAAATTTTAAGTTTCATTCATTGCTATACCCCGCCAAATTGCATAAAAATGTTATAAACGGATTACAATAAATCGTCTAGGTTTTGAAAAATTGTCCAATTTTTATCAGTGCTGCCCATAAAAAATTCTCCACTTCTTGAAAAACTGCTCAAGTTTTAGAAAAATTTTCAGTGTTTGCAGAATCATCACAAGTTTAAAAAAATCATCTAAACACCCCACCCTGGAAAAACATGTAATGTACCTACAAATTTTTCGCCTTTCTGGTCACTTTTTTTGATATAATTGAATTGAGCGCAGTTGGGTGACAATTCAAAAATGATTTTAGGTCGGTGAAAAGCTTCCACTCACTGGAAATGCCTCTTTGCGTATAGGTTCCAATTGATCTTTTTTATAGCTGAATTGATCTTGTTCTTGGATGTAAGCGTTCAGTCCGTCGACAGCATTAACGATTTTGTCATTGAGTGGATTAAAGAATCGAATACCCGTGATATTAGCGCCACCATATTGATAGGGCTCGAGATCCAATGTTTGAAAGTCCTGCACCGGTGTACAATATGTAGCTAGTAGGTACTGGTACGAATTACGCTGAGAAGATTATCAATTAATCATTGATCACATTACCAAATTTGTTATAAGAAAACTATGATCCGATCCCATTAATCCGATTTGTTGAGCTTGCCTAAGAATTTCTGGTAGGATTTCGATGCTGCAGTCCAAAACAATATTACTTTCTTCGGATTGTTGTATTTCGCGTAATAAAGGCCTGTATGAATGCAATACACATATTAGAACTGCGCCAAAGTTGGTTCACTATCTTCATGGTAACTAACAAACCTATAGCCGAGATCTTTGTCTTGAACAATACGTTGAAGTTTGACAACAACGCTGGAATTGTATTCGTGTTCCAATAACAGATTAATTCGAAATAAACTTTCGCTATTTTCATAGAGAATTAAGTAATGGCTCCATTCCCATGTTTGTACAATATCGGGAAAGACCTGAGAACTCAAAATGAATGAAAAAATGACGAACCGCTCGAACTCGTATTTTTGCCATTTTTAAATTCAATTTTCATTTTAGCCCAGGAATTATAGCAAAATTTTTACACGAACCTCGGAATCGTTGGGGGAAAGCTGAATTTTACATTATTTGTACATAACAGCCTACCAAATATACTCCTAAAAGTTGCACCCTCCAACTCGCCGACTACCCCCCCAAGAGGTCAATAACCTTTGCGAATAAACGTTTTTTGACTGTAGCGCTGAATGGAAGGGTCGGAGAGGGAAAAGTGGTGAAATAAAAAATGTTCTGCGTGAAATTTCCTACAAACTTGACCGGTTCAGTTGTTCTCAAAATTGCAACATTCGACTTACAGTGGGGGTTAAACTTTTTCAACTTGGAAAAAAAATGTTGAAAAAATTAATTTTTTTTTTTGTAATTTGAAGATAAATACGATGTGCCTTGAAACAAATTTTCGAATTTTTGAGGTCTCACCTCCTAGGGTGGTTTATTTTCCTCGAAAAATAATTCCTGAAATTTGCGCTGCGCCCTCATTTTTCTTTTAGAATTTGTCGCGATTCAACATACTCTCTCATTTCGAATCATTGAAAAATCACTGAAGAACAGTCAGAATTGCAGCATAGGAGAAATCGGTGAAATTCACTGGTTTTCAGCGATTTTTCACATATTTTTCAAAGGATTTCACTGATTTTTCAGTACATTTCATGAATATCACTGAGTTTTTAGTAAATTTTCACTGATTTCCAGTGATTTTCTTTCACTGACTTGCTTTCAGTGAAAAAAAATCACTGATTTTTACTGTGCTGCAATTCTGACTGTTTTTTTTTTAGTGATTTTTGATAAATTTCACTGATTCAGAAATGCGAGAGTAGAGTAACATACTAAAAATTTGGAAAAATGAGAGAAGTAATCAAATGCAAAATTTCCGAATTTTCCTTGAAAATCTGAAAATATGACTCAATTTTGATTTTTAGGGACGAACTTTCGTCCAGAGGAATCATCTTCGAAGGAGTTCCGAGGAGCCTCTGTTAGTAGGTTCATTTTAATAATTTTCACTCAATTTGAGGCCTCCTTGAGCCCCTTTTAGGAAAATTTCTAGAGTCCAATATTCATCCCTTGAATTAAAATTGAGTAATGTTATTAATTTTTACAGAATATTTGGTAACGTTTATCAATAGTTTTCCCCATTATTTTTTTTCGTTTTTACCAGGTCATCTTATATTAAATGAACAGCTCAGTGCTTGGCTTCAAATTGATGTATGGGGATAAAATTTTGGGAATCTTATTTTTACAAGGAAATTAACCATCCCAGAGGTTAGAACCTTCAAAGTTCAAGAAAAAAAATCTTTTGTGTTGAAAGAAACCCCTGACGAGCGTATTATCTGCAATGACTCTATTGTTCTCACCTTCGCTAAAGAGTACGGATACGGATAAAGGTTGATTGAACACGAGCCGCTTCTTTGTTGCGTATCCCATCTCGTTTGAATGTTCGGTATTTCTTTGGCGTCGCAAATCGCTTGAACAATATGATAAGAATCACCGTACTGGGGTCCGAATATACCAGCAGCACCAAGAGACATCAATTCGCACGCTAAAAAAAACAAAAACGTGCTGATAGATAACAGCAAAGGACACACTTGAAAAGTTCTCAAATTGCGTAATTCATTTTACTATTTTCAAGAGCTAGCGTCGAATTCCGATCCGGACTGTACCGCCTGGTTTCAACATTAAAATTAATTCCATTGTTTTCCAATCGTAACGAATTTGCAGCCCGCACGGCAGAACCAAATGTTAGCTGTTGTATATTATTCAATTCATCTTCTCCAGTTTCGTTGAATAGACCTCCTTCAGAAGACGTTATGGAAAAAGACAAAAATATTTAGTATAGTCGAATTACTGCATCCGTTCGCTCAGAATGTAAAAAGCAATTTGACGACTGATTCTTAATCTTGAATACATTTAGAAAAAAATAAGCTTGGGTGCCATTTTTTCTAGCCCCTCCTCTTCCGAGGGTCCACCCCCCTTTCTTAAAAATGCGTGTATCTCCCCTATTATTGGCTATGTAAAAAAATGTTTCAAGTAAAAGTTCTTCATTGAAGTCTTCTCTACATTTTTGGTCATTACAAAAATTTCATTTGGAGCAACCCTTACGCCCCAAATTTCAAAAAAGTACTTTCAGAAATACTCAAAATCGAGTTTTTCTCATTTATTATAAGAAATATCGAAGATAGCGCGAAATGTGTAATAACAACAAGTATTCAGAATAAAATTTTACATCTAGAAAATTCATCGCAATACCCCACCCCTCAATCCCAAGGATCCACCCCCTCCCCCTTTTCCAAAAAATCGACTTTGTCCAATGGCAAAGTGCGTTTTTTGGCCATAAATGGAAAATTATGCGAGAGGCATGAATTTTCGTATGGTGAACAAGGATACCATGAGAAATTTTTCGATCCTGGGAGGCCATTGCCAAACCCCATAGGAGAGGCAGGGAAGGTTCAGCCCCTTCCCCATTTTACGTTAATTGGGCTATCGGATCTTTGTTGGTGTCATTTCTGTATCATTGAATCCCGCTAAAATCAAAAATGCCATTACTGTCAAGATTCGAGGAAAAGAAGCCCCTCAAATTTGAAATTCTTCTACACAAATTTTCGTATTTTTCCTCAAAAATACTTGAAAATTACATTTTTTTTCAACTTCTTGGGTCCAAGTTTGCTGAAATTACACCATTTTTTTTACATTTTTATCCAGAAATCACAATGATGTATACGAGATAATATTCATAGGTCGAAGTTTTTAAAACGATTTCTCAATACTACAGGTCGAAAGCAATAAACACAGATCCTGAGACACCCCGCAAACCATCTCTGGATGGGGATAGAGGGTCATTTTTGACTAGTATTTTACACAATTTTGATTACTTTGAAATTGAAATTGTAGTTTATTGCCTTTTTTTTATCACGTAATCGAGAAGTAAATCACCAAATAATTTTCTGGTGTTCGTGAATCCAAATCAATCCAAATAAGTGAATAAATTTTCATTCAAGTCACGTGGAAGAGCGAAGGGGTGACTACATCGACGAAAGAGAAAGGTAATATTTTGACAGAAAATCGATACGCATATTCAAATCAATGTTTTCGAAGAAGCTGATTCCATTTCGATTTTGCAATTAAAACTAGTGAATGAGAAAGGATGAACCTATGTGAGAAAGGGGGTAATATTTCAACAAAAAAAAAAAAAATATTGACATATATGTTGAGATTTGGTTGAACGAAGTTGAAAAAAAAGTAGTTTTTAAGCATTTTTGAGGAAAAATGCGAAAATTTGAGTAGAAAAATTTCAAATTAGAGGTGCTTCTTTTCCTGAAATCTTGACAGTAATGACATTTTTGAATTTAGCTGGATTCAATGATACACAAATGACACCAAAAAAAATCCGATAGCCCAATTACGTAAAATGGAGAAGAGGGCTGCACCTTCTCTGCCTCTCTTATGGGATTTGGCAATGGCCTCCCAGGATCGAAAAATTTCTCATGGTATCCTTGTTCACCATACGAAAATTCATGCCTCTTGCATAATTTTCCATTTATGGCCAAAAAACGCACTTTGCCATTGGACAAAATCGATTTTTTGGAAAAGGGGGAGGGGTGGATCCTTGGGATTGAGGGATGGGGTATTGCGATGAACTTTCTAGATGTAAAATTTTATTCTGAATACTTGTTGTTATTATACGTTTCGCGCTATCTTCGATATTTCTTATAATAAATGAGAAAAACTCGATTTTGAGTATTTCTGAAAGTACTTTTTTGAAATTTGGGGCGTAAGGGTTGCTCCAAATGAAATTTTTGTAATGACCAAAAATGTAGAGAAGACTTCAATGAAGAACTTTTACTTGAAACATTTTTTTACATAGCCAATAATAGGGGAGATACACACATTTTCAAGAAAGGGGGGTGGACACTCGGAAGGGGAGGGGCTGGAAAAAACGGCACCCAAGCTTATTTTTTTCTAAATACGTTCTAGATTAAGAATCAGTCGTCAAATTGCTTTTTACATTTAGTGCGAGCGGAAGCCTTTTTTTGCAGTAATTCGACTATACTAATTAACGAGGTTGCATGTTTATTGTATTAGTACAGGTACTTGAGAAAGAAAAATGAAAAACACGAAGGAAACATTAGTCGTGTAAGCACGTTATGAGTACTTATTGCCTACTTACCGATTATAATTTCACTATTATTTCGTTCTAGAATGAATACAAATAGTAGAATTTGAATCGCACGGATCGGATGGAAATTCACGAGCGAAGTCTTGCCCATTTTGCGATCATCACATTTTCACAAATAATTTAGCAGGAAGCGAGTTAATTTTTTGATTTGTCTATTCTTTTTTCAATATGAATGCTTAACATTTATTGCCAATAGAAATATCGTACGTAGACAAACTACTGTATCAGTCGAACACAAAGCTGGCAGTGGAATCAAGATTATACTGCCTCGCCTTGTGTAATGTGTTCGTCTTTAGAACAGCTAACGTACCCACCGTGCTTGTAGAAGATCTATTTATATTTCTCACCTAGAAGGGACCGGCCAGAAGTGTAATGCGCTGATCAGGTCGGTGGATTGCATGCGTGTAGTACCTCATTAGTTTATTTACAATTTACATGCTGCAAGGTGTACTTTATCTGCTCTTTTCGTTATTTTTTGATTAATCTAATGACGCTGTGCTCAATCTTGATGAATTTTTGTGTCGTGAAGTATTCGCCTATCTCTAAAATTGGAGGGGCCACTGTTCTTGATATTTCAAGATCTCAATTGTTTCCCTGCTGGGGAAGTGAGACGTAAAAAATAAGTATTATTTTGTTTCAGTGCTCAACGTTTTTTGATACTTTTCCTTTTTATTTAAAGCTTTTTCTGTAAAAAATTCAAATTCTCAAGTTTTTGTATGAGAGATAACCATTATTTTTTTAAAATTTTTGAATGTTTTGGTTTTGAAAATTTTTTTAAGAAGTACAAAAATCGAAAAAAATCTGAAATTTTTTAATAATTTGTAATCAATGAGGGATGAGCCCATATTTTTTGAAGGGATTTAATTATTTGTTGGGTGTTATTATTTTTTACAGAGCAAATTTTGAGTTCTGGAATTTTCAAATCAACCCAATATCTACGAATACCAGTCAGCAGTCTGGACCCAAAAATAATAATGTTCAATTAGAAGTAGTATACTAATGTAAGTTCCAGAATAAGAGGAACTTCAATTGAAAAACTTTCACATAATTCCAGTTGAAAAAAGCTCACATCTTTTTCCAATTGAAATTTAAACAAGATTTCAACTGCAAAATATTCTCGTATTATTTATAGGGAACGAAATTTTATGCCCTAAAAAAGTTGAAATATGACCATACTTATAATATGCATTTATGAGGTTCAAAATATGCAAATATATGCCCTTAAAATCTCGAAATATGCAAAATATGCAACATCTAGATGGGTATCCCTGGAAAGGATTTCTCGAGCTTAACTACATGGTAACATTGGCAACACTTAAAATCATCAAAAAATGTTTAATTTGGTCAAAAACACTTGAATCAAATTATTTTTCATAAAAATTATAACAAAATTACGAATTGAACAGAATTACACCCGATAATTAGGTGCGAGTAAAATGTGAACATTAGAACATTTGGAATAGAATAAATGCCTCAATTCACGGAGGAAAAAATTGAAAAATAAAATTTCGTTTTTTTTTGCAGGATTGCCATTTTTCCTAGTGAAAAATTGTTAAAAAACGAAATTGTGGGATGGAATTTTTGAATATTGCGAAATATGCAAGAAAACGGTGAAAAATAGCCGAAATACGACGAAATATGCTCTTTCAAGGTCTAAAATATGCAAATATATACATTTAAGTTCAAAATATGCCGTACCTATCAAATTGGGCTCAATTTACAGAAAATTTTTCGATTCGCGAACATTTCGATAATATACCCAATCATCTTTGACTTAAAAAGTCGTGCAGTTTCATAAAAATCCGTTCCCTAATTCATTTACACTTTGAATTCATTTCACCATGAAAAAATCTCACAACTTTTTCACTTTATATTTCAAACAAGAACTCAACTGCAAAAATTCTCTCTACACTTGCATCTGTGTGCAGCGTAATTTTTGTTGCACAATGCCGTAAATTTTTTCGGATTGCTTCGGAACTGCTCGTGTGGACTCACGAGTGTACTTGGAACAATCCAAGAATGTCCATTGTCCAAGACGTAATCATCAATAATAATATAGGTACTAGTTATTGATGATAATTTAATTACAGGTTTGAAAATTGAGAAATGATAACGTAATACACTATGAAAATTGAAAATGAAATAAAGATGAACTTACTGTCAAGTGTCAATATTATCGAAATGTAATGTCTAGGGCTCGGATTTTTATGCAATTGCATATTTTTCTACGTGAAAGATGATTGCGTATATTGAACAGATCTTTACGATTCATGAAATTCCGACTTTCTTAGTCGAATATGAGCCCTATTTGTTATTGCATATTTTGCATATTTTGATGATATTTTGGCCATAAATACATAATTTTGCATATTTCGGGTGTTTTAAGTGCATATTTCTGCATATTTTGCTTGCGTTTTACTGCATATTTTGGCCAAAACTTTCAAAATTTCATTTTTTTTTTCACCGATTTTCAAATTTTAAACTTCAACCTTCAACCGCAAAAAAAGCTACGAAATTTGAAATCGACACTTCTTTCCTTCAATGTGGCGTTTTAAACTGAATTTGCGCTTTGTTAAAAAATAAAAATTTACAATAATAATATTATGACTGACATTCAAACATTTTTTAAAAAGAGACTAAAGAAAAAAAACAGCACTTATATGTAGGTACTCGATAATTATGTTGACATCATCTTATTCGTATCTACATTCAAAAAGCGCGAATTAACTCCAAGTACACTCGTTAGTCCATACGAACAGTTCCGACGCGATCCGAAAAAAATTACGACATTGTGCAACAAAAATTACGCTGCACACAGATGCAAGTCTCTCACCCTACATTTATACTTTGATTTCTTAATCAAGCTATCAAGTGAAATAATCTCACATACTTTTCACTTCAATATATTTCCACATCTTTTTTCACATCAAACCATTTTTCTTGTATTCAGTTATCCTCACATCTTTTTCAAATCTCTTGAAACCTTCATTTGAAATGCAAAATGAATTGCATATTTTCAAACAAAATTGGTAAAACCGCCTGTTCTATTACACTTTTTGGGAACCTCCGCCTGTTCCGTATCTCGTCACAATACACATGTGTAGTAGTTGATAGTCTTACGGAGCTGCTGCCCTCGTAATAGTGTGATACTGGGAAACCAGCACTATAGGCGAGAATGTAACCGTACGGCGTGCGTGCGTTGACTACTATACCAGTGTAAGTAGTAAGTATTTGAATTGGGAGGTTCCCAAAAAGTGTAATAGAACAGGCGGTTTTACCAAATTTTTTTTGAAATTGTGCAATCTATTTTGCATTTCTAATGAAGGTTTCAAGAGATTTGAAAAAGATGTGAGGATAACTAAATACAAGAAAAATGGTTTGATGTGAAAATATTTCTTATGTGCAGAAGATGTGAAAATATATTGAAGTGAAAAGTATGTGAAATTATTTCACTCCAGAATAAGAGGAACTTTTATTGAAAAACTTTCACATGATGCCTGATGAAAAAAGCTCACATCTTTTTCACTTCATATTTCAAACAAGATCTCAATTGCAAAAATTCTCTCTACATTTATACTTTGTTTTCTTAATCAAGCTATCAAGTGAAATAATTTCACATAGTAAGAAATATTTTCACATCAAACCATTTTTCTTGTATTTAGTTATCCTCACATCTTTTTCACATCTCTTGAAACCTTCATTTTTTGAAATGCAAAATTAATTGCATATTTTCAAAAAAAAATTGGTAAAACCGCCTGTTTCATATAGCGTCACAATACACATGTGTAGTAGTTGATAGTCCTACGGAGCTGCTGCCCTCGTAATAGTGTGATACTGGGAAACCAGCAGCACTATAGGCGAGAATGTAACCGTACGGCATGCATGCATTAACTACTATACCAGTAGTGTAAGTATATGAATTGGGAATTTCCTATTCATATAGCTTCATAGGTCGATGAATGAGAGGTTCCCAAGAAGTGTAATAGAACAGGCGGTTTTACCAATTTTTTTTTGAAGTTAGGTATGCAATTCATTTTGCATTTCAAATGAAGATTTCAAGAGATTTGAAAAAGATGTGAGGAACCTGAGGATAACTAAATACAAGAAAAATGGTTTGATGTGAAAACGATGTGAAAATATATTGAAGTGAAATGTATGTGAAATTATTTCACTCCAGAATAAGAGGAACTAAGTGTAAAACTTTCACATAATTCCTGATGAAAAAAGCTCACATCTTTTCCACATCTCTTGAAACCTTCATTTGAATTGCAAACTGAATTGCATAATTTCAAAAAAAAATTGGTAAGCCGCCTGTTCCGTATCTCGTCACAATACACATGTGTAGTAGTTGATAGTCCTACGGAGCTGCTGCCCTCGTAATAGTGTGATACTGGGAAACCAGCACTATAGGCGAGAATGTAACCGTACGGCGCGCGCGCGTTGACTACTATACCAGTGTAAGTAGAAAGTATTTGAAATGGGAGGTTCCCAAAAAGTGTAATAGAACAGGCGGTTTTACCAAAAATTTTTGGAATTATGCAATTCATTTTGCATTTCAAATGAAGGTTTCAAGAGATTTGAAAAAGATGTGAGGATAACTAAATACGTGAAAATTGGTTTGATGTGAAAACTATGTGAAAATATTTCTTATGTGAAAAAAGATGTGAAAATATTGAAGTGAAAAGTATGTGAGATTATTTCACTTGATAGCTTGTTTAAGAAATCAAAGTATAAATGTAGAGAGAATTTTTGCAGTTGAGATCTTGTTTAAAATATGAAGTGAAAAAGTTGTGAGATTTTTTCAAGGTGAGATACATTCAAAGTATAAATAATGTGAGAATATTTTGCAGTTGGAAATCTTGTTTAAGTTTCAATGTGAACAAGATGTGAGCTTTTTTCATCAGGAATTATGTGAAAGTTTTTCACTTAAAGTTCCTCTTATTCTGAAACTTACATTAGTATCAGGAATATTTTTTTGGTCACTTGTTAGCGACTTGGTTATTTTTTCATCAAAAGTCACTAAAGTTACCTCTTTCATCAAAAAGGTCACTGTTAGTGATTTTTGGTCACTTTTTGTAATTTTCCCCGACCAAAAATTGAAAAAATTGAAAAAATCATTTAAAGAAATGAAAAACCAATTTTTTTCCTTGAAAAAAGTTGAATATTCAATTCAAGCTGTCTACCGGTCGCGAATTTGGATTTAGGTCGCCGAAGTCGCGAAAAAGTCGCGAAATTGACCCAAAACTCATCAAATGTCGTGAATTTTTCAGAAATTACTCGAATTCTTTTCGCCTTGTACAAAACAGAAAAAGTAAAGAAATTCTACCTTTTTGAACATTTTTTCCAAAAAATTTCGCCCTCGCTTCGCTTGGACTCATAAATTTTTTAAACCTGTTCTTAAATTATAAACCTTCATCCCCTTTATTTCTAACAATCGAATATTTTGAAGCGGAAAAAAAAAGTTTTTGTGGGAGACTTGGGAGCAATCACAATTGGGAATTTCAAAAGGAGTATCGTGTCCATTCTTGGGAAAATCTAAAAAAAATCGGAGAATTTTGGAATTTTCAGTCTGATGTTTTAAAAATTTAGAAAGAGAAATTATTTACAAATATGCCTTTTTTTGCTGGTTTTTAAAATAAATTCTTCGAAAAATTTCGCCCTCACATCATTATGTTAGTAATCTCCTAATGTTTCAGACTTCCCATGAATTTATTTCTCTATTTTAAGGTCAAAATCTGCGAAATCTATATCTAGCACGTGTCATACCAGCTTTCCATTTTGTGTTAAAAATACTTCACTGATTAAATGCTCACTAAACATCTAATAATTTTATCCGTTCCAACATGATTTTTCATAATAAATTTCTCCCTCGCTTCGCTCGGGCAGTAACTATTCATCTTCTTTAACATTAAATAACTCATTTTTAGACATTTTTGTGGAAAATTGTCTTTTTTAAAATTGAAGACGTATTTCCTTCCGTGTATGAAATTTTTTCTGTAAAAAATTTGATCTCGTTAGGGGGGGGGGGGGGTGTCAAATTGAGTGGTAGATACTAGATATGTACTTGAGAAATAAGTCGCGAAATTTGATTTTGAAAAGTCGGTAGACAGTAGACACCCTGTTAACACGGTTATATATTTCTATAAAATGATTTATATTTATCTCTTCATTGGCTTTTTAATTTATTAGTATGAACTAGAAAATTGCAGGGAATTGCGTGAATTTATAAATTTCAGTCTTGTTTTTATTGGGGGGGGGGGTAAAGAAATTTTTGAAATCTTCAGCCCGGAAAAATCCGAATTTTCATTCGCTTGATTTGGTAGAAACTCTGGCATAATTTGTTTCATTTTTCAAAACTTAATTTTTCCTTTTTTATTTGAAATTTCTTCTGTAGATAATAAATTTCAAATTTTCAAATATTTGTGATGATGCGATGAGGGGGAGTAGGGTGGGTTCAAAAACTTCAGAATTAAATTTGGATTTTTTGGGGCCAAAGAAGAGCATCTAAAGATCTTGTAAAAAGTATCTAGTGATTTTGAAGAAAAAAAAAACGTTGACCCCCCATGCATTTAATATCATTCTTATGCAAAATTTTGGGATGTAGGTCATCACATAAAAAATTATCCCCCCCTTTACCATTGGTTTACGAATATCATATTTAAAAGGTCTGAAAAACCTGGAAAAATCAGGGAAAATCAGTTCTGAAATATAGTGGACACCCTAAGAGGATCTGTTTTTCTCTAATAATAAATTCTCTCAATTTTTACGAACGTTGGTTTGTTATCCATTCTGTATTACCTATTCTTTTTGTGGTCGTTATGAGCATGGGCTTAACATGGTGTTTCAGAATGAGATATTTTTCTACCTCGTTCTTTGTACTTACCTAATTAATTTTGCAATGTAGGTGATCGTTTGCACGTACGCGAGAATGCGGCTTTTGAATACAATCCATTCTTGAGTTTTGATCCGAGCAGTAATAGGTATGCAGGCTGAATTCACTATCACTTGTTAATAGGTATTGTACATCTACGTACTGTTGAACAAGTTGAGTATTGATAGCAGTAAATATTTTTCGAAATCGAAGATATTGAATTTCTTCTCTGCGTTTTTGAAACTTTACATTTCTTATACCTTTTTTTCTGATGCGTGCAATCGTGGATTCGTTTAGCTGTTTCTATGTACTTTTTAAAGATTGTTCAACTCTTTTTCAAAGTTTTTCTCCTTTCAGTCAACAAAGAACTTTCCATTTTCATATTCAATTCGTCACACGTTTTGCACGTATCATTATATGTATCAACTTTTAGTAGTTTGTTGTTCAACGAAAATCACGTGTGTTTAGTCATCGATTTCATAAGCATTGGAACATACGTTTTTTGAAGACTTTTTGAAATTTTCTGTTCGAATTATAAATTTACTCTGTCGCAGTAAAATAATTCCACTGAAATTTCCTACCAATAGGAATACTAAGTACGTAACTTAAACACTAATGTCTCACGTTGAAAGCAATAGAGGTAATCAAATTGAAAGTTTATATTGCATTTTTCAGCGAAATAAACCGGAATGTATTTTTAAATCGATCTGCGAATATACGACACGAACACGAAGGGGGATATTAAATGCGAATTTCAATCTTTCATCAATCCTCGATTACGTCGTGATGTAATATCGCTATTTGTATCTGTTTGAAAAGAAAAAAAAAAACTAGCGAAGTACGCGGAACGCATATTAAAGGCTTGGCAGGCAAAGTTTGATCTTGAGGAATTTTCGCGACTGCATTTGACAACTTGACGTGAGCGTAAGTTTTCTAGTTCACGTCTGTTGTTTATGCTTGAAGAATCGTTTCGTTGTGTTGATTATGCGTACCTACTCGTACTTAATAAAAGAATTAGACCGAAGTTCTCAGGACCAGCGGTCAGCGAATAGCTCTATTTTTCGTTTCGAGGGTCTCAGACATAGATATTACCTTCATCCGAGTGTTATAGAAATTCGTTCTTTCTTCGGACAGCATCTGACTGATTCATAAATTTTTTTCAAACTCACCAAGGTGGGAAAATTGCCTACCTACTGAAATAGTATAAATAATTGAAGCCAATTTTCGTCCCGAATATTTATTTCATATGCCTTAGCGCATGGCGTGTTGAAAAATTACGACTCGACCGGTGAAATTTTGCTTTTTAAATTACCCTTACTACGATTAAACGTCAACAGCATGTGCTTATGAAATATTTTTATTCTTATTGAATCTACTGCTATTTGTGAAAATATTTCACGAGGTGCGTTTTGGTCGTATGGTATTTTACGCTTTTTATCTTTCTACGTAATGTTCCCAGACTATGTTGCAGTTTTAATAAGCGTGTCAATAATGATAAGTTTTTGTTACCGCTTTCTTGAATATTGAACCCCAAGTGCGCAGATGGTGTCAGCATGGGTCGAAGAAGTAATGGCGTGATATTTTTTCTCCCCGAGTTAACAATTATAAATTTTCATTCAAGTCTGCTCCTTATTAATAAGTTTTTTTTTCTTTAATTTTTCCAATAATTTTCGCCATTTTCCTAAAACTTCTCGAGAGCTGGTCGCTGAGTTGGCCAGATAGGCAGTCGTACAAAGGCTGTTCATTATCATTAATGAACTCCTGGTTGCTCGTAGCTCGTTCTGTAGGCCAGCTGCGGAGATCATAGACTGCTCGGTGGAAAGGGGAATCAATTTGCTATCCAATGGTCTATTTACGATCGTGGTAGCTACACGCATGTTGAAACGGCAGCGAAAAACGTAAAACCTGTTGGAGGTGCGGTTCAAACTAAAAGCAGAGGTAATGCTGACAGTTTTTTGGAATTCAGAGGGTTCAAGATTAATTCAGGACATTACATTCAGACTATAAAGCGCTTTGAGAGGTGATTACATCGTGTACGCGCACATCAATGCCCTGAATTAATCTTGAACCCTTTCGGAAGAAATTCTCAGTGGAAAATTCCCTCAGAATCCCAAAAAATGGTGTATTTTCAAAATTCACGATTTCTTTCATTTTACGAGGTTATATGGTATTTTTGGAGAAAAATCATAACTTCACAAGAAATTAAATTATTGTACATTGAATTTTCAATAGAAGAAATCCCTCAGTTTTTACAAGCGGTCAAGGGCGGTGCGAGGAACATGGTAAGGGATGAAAGAGGTTGTTTTTAATGGAAATAATAATGGTGGTAGGACTGAGTAATTAAGTAGAGTGAACAAAAAAAACATACTTTGAATTTTGACCAAGTTCACAGGGATGGGTTGTTTGGAGTTGGAAACTCGCCATAAAAAATTTCAGCGCCTTAGCTTAAATTAGGGTGAAGCCAGGGGTTCATAAAATAGGGTCGATTTTGAAAAAAATCGCAGTTTTTCTAGGGTAAACTCAAACTAAAATGACATAGAAAAGGGAAAAGGGGCGCTAAAAAAATTACAATTTGAGTTACTACACCTCCTCAAACCATTACTGGCTTGATTCAAAACCACTTTTAGGATTTCTTCTGCAAATTCAAAAGTTACAGATCGTTGGAAAATTGTGGTTTTAAGTTATCTGAAAAATGAAATGGCGTTCCTCTGGTCACCAAAATTCAACCAACATTCAAAAAATAATGTAAAAAACTATTTTTGAAAATGAAAAATTGATAATTCTTCATTTTCGTGGTTCCAACTTCCGATTTTTGTAAAAAATATTTTTTTGCTCACATTTTCCAAATTTTTATTACAAAAATTTATTTCTACTATAACTGAAATGCAAAATTTTCTATTTTTTGTATTAAAATAGTTTTAGTACGTCAAATTGTACTTTTTTTTTTAGCGCCCCTTCCCTCTTTTCTACGTCATTTTAGTTGGAGTTTACCATAGAAAAACTGCGATGTTTTTAAAAAACGACCCTATTTTAAAGGCCTCTAGCTTACACCTCCTTGAGCTAAGGCATTGAAATTTTTTATGGCGAGTTTCCAACTCGAAACAAACCATCCTTGTGAATTTGGTATTGTTATTTCCATTAAAAACAACCTCTTTCATCCCTTACCATGTTCCTCGCACTACCCTTGACCACTTGTAAAAACTGAGGGATTCCTTCCATTGAAAATTGAATAATTTCGTTTCTTATAATTTTTCTCCAAAAATACCATATAACCTCGTCAAATGAAAGAAATCGTGAATTTTGAAAATACATTATTTTCAACCCTTCAAAAATGGCCTCAAAATGAAAATTTTTGAAAAAGTTTTATAGTACATACCTATTCCTATAGGAAATTTACCGTAGAAAAAAATGTTACTCTTGACATTTTTTGATTTAAGCTGTTATTTCAGCAGAAAACGCGAAAACCCGGTGTTGAGGGTGGTTATACCCTCTTGCGGGGTGGGGGGGGGGGGGTATCCGGACGGCGGACACAAAGTGATATAGAAAAGACAAGTGAATTCACTCCCATAAGACTACGTGTTGTGCGGATGGCGCGATGCCTGTGTCGTGCCGAAAGTTCGCAACTGCAGCGCTGCAGTCAACTGGGCTTCAATTTATCCCAAGATTCTATAGGAAATATTCTGAGATTTTCACTTCACATTAAAATATCTAAAAACTTTGAGTGAGCACATAGGTGTTTGAGGTAGGGAAAATGATCTACGTTAAATTCTCTAAAAGATGGCATAGGTTAGAAAGTTGTAGCTGTTAATGAACGAAAGTTATAAAAGTTCAAAGTTGTAGAAAAGCGTTTTCATTGCTAATACGATGCGTTTTTTTCTCTTTATATTAAAATATCTCAACATTTTGAGTGAGCACGTATGTGTTTGAGATAGGGAAAATGATCTACGTTAAATTCTCTAAAAGATGGCATAGGTTAGAAAGTTGTAGCTGTTAATGAACGAAAGTTATAAAAGTTCAAAGTTGTAGAAAAGCGTTTTCATTGCTAATACGATGCGTTTTTTTCTCTTTATATTAAAATATCTCAACATTTTGAGTGAGCACGTATGTGTTTGAGATAGGGAAAATGATCTACGTTAAATTCTCTAAAAGATGGCATAGGTTAGAAAGTTGTAGCTGTTAATGAACGAAAGTTATAAAAGTTCAAAGTTGTAGAAAAGCGTTTTCATTGCTAATACGATGCGTTTTTTTCTCTTTATATTAAAATATCTCAACATTTTGAGTGAGCACGTATGTGTTTGAGATAGGGAAAATGATCTCTGTTCAATTCTCTAAAATTTGGCATAGGTTAGAAAGTTGTAGCTTCAACCCGACGAAAGTTATAAAAGTTCAAAATTATGGAATACGTTTACATTTCAAAAATACTAGGTATGTATTTTTTCCAATTTCACTACAAAAAATCCATAAATTTGAAGGTCCATCAAACCATTATTGCGCTGGGTGTTAAAATCAGTTGAAGTCAATGTTGGAGTTGGTAATTGTCATAATAAACAAATAATATTCATTTATTTGAAAACAATAGAATTTTTTCACGACTGTACACATTTTTCCCCGATGGTTACGTGGTGATTTTAGATGTTGAAAAAATTTGAATTATTTGTCGGTGACGTCGAAGATGAAAAATCTCTAAATTAATTACATATTGAACATATCCATGATGTAAGGTTTTCACCCTTGAGAGAGAGCTGAGTTAATTTTAATTTTAAGTTCCTCAAGTTGGGAAATATTTCTAAAAATTAAAAAAATTCGAAACTGGATACAATTTTGTGATGACTTAAATTTAAAATTTAAACAATTTTATATTTGCAAAAGATTTTATTATTAAAATTACATCGAACGAGAACAATAAAAAATCAGCTACTTAAAATTGCAATCTTCTTCTGGTTCCGCGATGATTTCGCCTTTTCTCTGCTGCGATTCACAAATCTACTGACAAAATGCATTCTAGTAACCAAGTGGAAGTGTATAATTCGTTTCGTAAAATTGGTTTTGTGACCTTCCTGACTACAACCAAGTAAAAATAAAAAACTACCCTCCTCTTGATCTTCTTCAATAGAGGTTACGATGTTGAAAAATGACTCGGCACTTAATTTCGACTGGCTTTCCGCCTTGACGTATTTTTCGAGAGTCTGGAAGGTTCATTAAATCAAAGTTATTTTGTATCTTGGTATTATAACAATTCATTCTGAAACAAACAGTAATATTCCTAAAATGACTTATTTTAATTTGAAAGCTAGAAAGATCAGAAAACTTACATTATTTGGCAATCTGAAAAGGGCGCACTTCGGTTCGCCCCTGTAACCACTTCTGCATCTTGGAACACAACATGTCGGCATCGTTGATAATTTTAATAACGAACTTAAGGACTTTATTTCGAACAATTCAAAATTTGATCAAAATTCAATCAAAATCACAACTGATCACAACGAAATAATCAATGTACTCGCTATTTCACTGATAAAATTTGAAGCCCAGTTGACTACAGCGCTGCAGTTGGGAACTTTTGGCACGACACAGCTATCGCGCCATAGATAAGCGGAGTGAATTCACTTGTCTTTTCTATATCACTTTGGGCGGACACTTGCAGGGTTAGTGATGCCGTTCGAGACGACCGAGACAAAAAAATCGGTATTTCTCGTCTCGTCTCGAAATGTTGAAACGTAATCGAGACGTTCAACAAGACAAGAGCTATCTCGTTCAGGAAATGTTGTGTCTCGAAATGTCTCGAAATCGTTCAACAAAATAGGGTTTGGCCAGACCACAAAAAGCAGTTTTTGCATACAGATTTTTTTGATAAAAAATTGAAAAATTAATGGCTGTTGTAATTACATCTGTTATAAAATAAGTCGATGGAAAAAAGATAATAATTTTTTGTTGATTGTGATAATTGGAATTGTTTGGTACTGAATACGTGTAATTGGCGAATATCTTACCTTGTCACATTCTTTTTTTGCATTTTTGGCTATGGTTATTTCGAAAAAAATTGTGTAATCTAGCTTTGAATTAGACATTTTTGAAAAATATGATAATAAACTTTGGATAGAAAACCATAAACCATAACAAGTGCAGTAGGTATATTAAATTATAAGAACCATATGTTTTTCAAATTTGGAGAGAAATGTTACAAAATTTGTTAAAATAAAATTTCAAAATTGCATAAATTTTTCCATTTTTTCTCAATTTTTCGAAATAATATCGAATTACCTGCTACCTTGATTCATTAATTCAAAAATTTGATTAACCAATTTTTATTTTATTTTTTGGCAGGAGATGAAAGTAAAAATGCTGACGGCATCCTGAAGTGTATATTTTCCTCATACAAGATTAATGTGATCTAACTGCATGCTTATCCATTCTAATCGTGATTACATTTCAATAAAATCAATAAATGAAGTAGAGAAACCAAAACTGAAATAAAAAATTGGTCCAAGTCCAAATTTATTTCAAGTTCAAATGTTCTTAACTCTAAACCTTCCGAGTTCCAAAGCCGCCACTGTACGACCATACCCTAATACGAGTTTTTATCATTCTGACGTTGCCTGTCTCGATTTATGAAATTCGAGACGCAACAAACGCACAACAAGACAAAAACGAGACGAGACTTTTCGAGAAATTTTCAAGACAAGACATAATTCTCGACGAGAGTCTCGTCTCGAACGGCATCTCTATGCAGGGTGCAAGTTTTAGTAAGTTGTTTGAACTTTGGAAGGTCATTCTACACAAATAATGAGAAATTCAGCTGCGCAAGAATTTCTTGGAGGTTTGACCTAAAATGACTGAGCTAGTTTGGGCAACCCGAATGGTTTTTTGAAAACTTGTTTTTGTCACTTGCATCTGTGTGCAGCCTAATTTGCGCCGGGGTAACTTTTTGCTAAAGGTTGACTTAGGTTATTTTTTGATGGTTATTTATTTATTTTTTTTTTTTACTATTGTTAATCCTAAAGACTAAACCTCACCTCACCTTGACATACAGTTGTTCTGAAAAAATCGTCGTTTTGAAAATTGTAAAATTATGATGAAATTGTTTGGGTGTTTTTTTACTATTGTTAATCCTAAAGACTAAACCTCACCTCACCTTGACGTTCAGTTGTTCTGAAAAAATCGTCGTTTTGAAAACATCCGATGTTTGAAAATTGTAAATTCACTAATCAGTAAAATCACGATGAAAAAAAATTTCAAAAATTATTCCGCCAGCGGGGATCGAACCTGAGACCTTCCGCACTGCAGGCCGACGCACTATCCATTCAGCTACCGGAGCTGCTTGCCGAAATGCGTTTGACAACGATATACATGTCACTAAAGTACGTAAAACTACCCCCCATGCGCGCGTACGTATACACGCGTACTACATCAACCTTTAGCAAAAAGTTACCCCGGCGCAAATTAGGCTGCACACAGATGCAAGTTTTTTGTCGAGCTGTCTGTGTCTCTTTGATGGCCGTTTGTGTGTGAAGTGAGATGTTAGTTTGTCTCACAGACGCCGAATTAAACAAGCGCTACTGTCTGGACTTTTTTTTTCTGCATTGAATTTAGAATTTATTTACCCAAACAAATTATGATGCAAAGTTATCGATATGGTGCATATCATATCATGTTTATTTCTATAATTTCTACATTTTCCGATATTCCCAATGTAAAATATCTGAAAAATTCCATATTATTTTGCGTTGAAAATATCGTAAAATGAAGAAATTGTAAAAATACAAACGATATGACATGCGCCATATAGTCCAGTGCCAGATTGCAAGTAAACGGCAAAAGATGATAGAGTTGTGAAATTTGATATGGTATACAAGAACATCCTAAGAAATTTTTTGAGACCGGGAGGCAATCGCCAAACCTCATAGAAGGAGGTGGGGGGAGGTTTAAAGGGGGGTTCAGCCCCCATTTTTTGAAATTGGGATATCGGTCCAATTTTGGTGTCATTTCCATATGATTGAATCCCACTGAGTTCAAAAATGTCATTACTTTCAAAATCCGAGGGAGTGAAGTCCCTCAAATTTGAGATTTCTCAACTCGTGTTTTCGCATTTTCCCTCAAAACTACCTAAAAAAATGGTATTTTTTCAACTTTTCACCCCTTGCCAACCGAATTTTTATTACTATTTTCGAAATCTACGGGTAGATTACCATACCTATATATCGATCTTTTATAGCTTCCCCTACCCCTACTTTGAGTGAACAGAAGAATCTAAAGTTGCTGAAATAGGGTCAAATTTGCACGTTTTTGTGTAAAAATCACGATTATTTAATTCTATACGAAATAATATTTATCGGTCGAAGTTCTTAATACGCTGTCTGAGTAGTACAGGTCCAACACAATAAATTAAGACCCATAGGCACTCCAAATACCCCCCTGGGGGGTGAGGGGGGTCATTTTTGACTGCCATTACGCCCAATTTTGACTACATACTTGAAAAGTGAACTTAGTATTACAACTTTTTCCATCACGTAATCGCGGTTTAAATTACTGGATAATATTTGCCAATGTTTCTGAATCCAGATTAGTCAAAAAAGTTTCATTTAGTTCAAGAGGGAGGGGGTGACTATTTTGGGGAAAGGGCAATATTTTGACAAAAAATCGATATACATATCGAAATCTAGGTTTTCGAAGACGCTGATTTCAAATACGTTATCGATTTTGTAATTCAAGCCAAGGGGTGAGCTGGGATGAGCCTATTTAGGGGAGGTGGTACATTTTGGCAAAAAAATCGCCATGCGTATCGATTTCTAGATTTTCGAAGGCGCTGATTTCAAATCCGTTATCGACTTTGCAATTCAACCCAATGGGTAAGCAGGGTAAGTCTATGTAGGGGGAGGGGAAGTAACAATTTTATAAAAGTTTTTACTAACACAGCACGTATAATTACTCACAATATTTAGAATAGGTACATTCGACGTTTTTTATTTCATTTCTATGGAAATTCCAGGATAGTATTGGACTTTTGCATTTCTGAACGAATTCTCTCAAAATAAAAGAAAACTGTTGGAAAAATGTAAAATAAATTTTTGATCAAGTGTAACTTTTGAAAATTTATTTTTGATCAAATAGAATTACTCACAATATCTAAGGTTTGTAAGGCTTTAATCGCAAAATCGATAACGTATTTGAAATCAGTGCCTTCGAAAACCTAGATATCGATACGCATGGCGATTTTTTTGCCAAAATGTACTCTCTCCCCTAAATATGCTCATCCCAGCTCACCCCTTGGCTTGAATTACAAAATCGATAACGTATTTGAAATCAGCGTCTTCGAAAACCTAGATTTCGATATGTATATCGATTTTTTGTCAAAATATTGCCCTTTCCCCAAAATAGTCACCCCGCCCTCTTGAACTAAATGAAACTTTTATGACTAATCTAGATTCAGAAACATTGGCAAATATTTTTCAGTAATTTAAACCGCGATTACGTGATGGAAAAAGTTGTAATACTAAGTTCACTTTCTAAGTATGTAGTCAAAATTGGGCGAAATGGCAGTCAAAAATGACCCCCCTCACCCCTCCAGGGGGGTATTCGGAGTGCCTCTGGGTCTTAATTTATTGTCTTGGACCTGTACTACTCAGACAGCGTATTAAGAACTTCGACCGATAAATATTATTTCGTATAGAATTAAATAATCGTGATTTTTACACAAAAACGTGCAAATTTGACCCTATTTCAGCAACTTTAGACCCTTCTGTTCACTCAAAGTAGGAGCAGGGGAAGCTATAAAAGATCGATATATGTGGTATCTACCCGTAGATTTCGAAAATCGTAATAAAAATTCGGTTGGAGGGTCGGCAAGGGGTGCAAAGTTGAAAAAATACCATTTTTAGGTAGTTTTGAGATAAAATGCGAAAATACGAGTTGAGAAATCTCAAATTTGAGGGACTTCTTTCCCTCGGATTTTGAAAGTAATGACATTTTTGAACTCAGTGTGATTCAATCATATGGAAATGACACCAAAATTGAACCGATAGCCCAATTTCAAAAAATGGGGGCTGAACTCCTCTTTAAACCTCCCCCCACCTCCTCCTATACGGTTTGGCGATTGCCTCCCTGTCTCAAAAAATTTCTTAAGATGTCCTTGTACACTATACCAAATTTCACCACTCTATCATTATTTGCCGTTTATATTCAAAAAAATGCAATCTGCCACTGGACTAATACCGATAACTTTGCATCACTACGAACAAAAGGTTACAGTTCGATTAAGAAAAATAAATTTATTTACATAACCATTACGACAATGAAATGAATCTAAATTAATTTATAACAAACATAAGATACCGCTGGGTTGAAAGCAATAAATTAATTATTTGCATAAACATTGAAATACGACTGATTTACATACTTAACACAATATGAGTAAACTCAGAAAATCTTGAAACGGATTTCCATAATATAGCAAACCCGATATTACCAAACATTGTTTCAATGTCTTCCCCTCTAATTTTTCTTTTTGTGTTATAATCTGGATTTGGGGTCAGAAAAAAACCAAGCTCTCTATAGTTCCTTAATTCACAGGTTCAAGACAATTTATACCTGTCCATGCTTCCTGACTTTCTGTTTGCTCTTCATCCTGTAGTAATGTACTTTCAATGGTCGAATCAAACCTGAATGTGAAATTAAAACTTTTCTCGAGTATTTGGTCAATTTGTCAATTACCTACTCAAAAACCATTCACAGCTGAATTCAAAAATTTGAGTTCAATTTTCACGTTATTATTCTGCAACATCATTTGCTCCTTCGAATTCCTAGATAGGCAACATTTTAATCTCAATTTGTTTCACTAGTAGAAGTACCTCCCGCAAAAAAATGTGTTGCAGAGTGACGATTTACAAACATGAAATAAAATGATCTTACTTTTTCATCTGGTGGAAATCTGTGCATGGAAATTACTATACTGGTGTTCCGGCATCCCGGAACACAGCAATAATTTACCATGTCGAAGTCGAAGTTGGACAGGAACGTAACAACATTAAAATTTTTAACAAATGTAAATTCATATTTTTTATTTTTTATGAATAAATAAGAATAATTAATTCAATCATAAACACAATAAACGATTATTATCTGATATCAGCTGATTTTTATTTCGAAAAAATATTTGTTCATGTCCGTTCGTGTTTGAAGTTTGAATTCGGCACGAAAGTCTGACGTCACATTTACCACTATAAATGCACATTATCAGTTTGAATACTTTTTCAAAAGGGGGGTTGCGAAAAAATTAACATTGCTTCTTATGGGAGGTCTATAGTTTTTCCAATTTTTTTCATTTCTGATGTGTGTAATTCTTTTTGTTTTGACTAATTTGATAGCTGAACTCGTCAAAATTATCGAAAAATAAAAAATTCAACGCATCAAAACTGAGAAAAATTGAAAAAACGATGAACTCCCATAAGAATCAATGTTAATTTTTTCGTCGATCCCCTTTTTGAAAAAGTACACAAATTGGTACATGAACTGGTATTTGCATTGTGGTGGGGCGATGACGTCAAAACTTTGATGCCGAATTTAGCCAGCAACCACTTGATGGTTTCTTGTTTCAGACACTAAAACAAATAAATTTAGCCTAGATGCCTATTTTCCCCCCTCTCCTTTTTCCCCGGGTCCACCCCAACATTTCAAACCCGTGTACCGCCCAATCTATGGGTCGTAATGAAAAAATTTTCAAACAAAAGTTGTTCCTCGGCACCTAATGTACATTTTCATTACTCATAAAAATCCATTTTGGAGCAACTCCTGCCCCCCAAATTTGAAAATGAAACAGTTTTCAAAGAATTTCAAAATCACGTTTTCCTAATTTTAAGCGAAAAGTTTCAGAGATACGGCAAAATTTGTAATCACAAAAAGTATTCAGAATTAAATTTCCTTTCCAATGACCTTTATCACGACCATTTTCACCAACTTTTCCCAACAGGGTGGATCTATCCCCCTCCTCCTTATCTCAAAAGTTGGACCCACGAAAAAAAAATTGAAAGATTTTTGTTCTTCAATATCTAATGCAGAATTTCATTTGCTATCGGGATTCATTTTGGAGCAAATTTTGCTCGTGGGTTCAACTTTTGTGAAAACAAGGAAAGGGGAGAGGTCCACTCTGTCGGGAAAAGTTGGTGAAAATGGTTGTGATAGAGCTTATTGGAAAGGAAATTCAGTTCTGAATACTTTTTGTGATTACAAATTTTGTCGTATCCACGAAACTATTCGTTTAAAATGAAGAAAACGTGATTTTGAGGTTTTCTCAAAAACATGTTTTGTTTCCAAATTTGGGGGGCAGGAGTTGCTCCAAAATGGATTTTGATGCGTAATGAAAATGTACATCAAGTGCTGAGGAACAACTTTTGTTTAAAATTTATTTCATTACGACCCATAGATTGGGCGGTACACGTGTTTGAAATGTTGGGGGTGGACCCTGGGAAAACGGGGAAGAGGAAAAATAGGCATCCAAGCTAAATTTATTTGTTTTAGTGTCTAAAACGAGAATCAATCATAAAATCAATTTTAGCAAGAATCCCGCGCGTATGTTCAATTGAGACCTGACTAAACGGTCGTGCCAGGCCTTCCCAAAAACGAGTTACGATCATTTTACAGTAAGATCACCCCTCACGCCGCCCCCCCCCCCACGGAAACTGATTTTTATTGAGAATATTTTAGTATTACACAGCTCGCGATCTTTTTACGAATGACCCTCAGTCTGTAACGTTTTAAAGTACATTATCTTTTACAAGTCTAGTTTACTGGCCCCATATTTGTAAAATCATCTGTATAGCCACGTATTTCCGAAAACGACACCTTACACTCAGGAGGCGAGACTTCCAAAATTCGAAATCGCTTATGGGTGCAAGAACATCAACAGTTTCACCAATGTCAGCAGTCCTTTTTTGGTAAAAGGCTTTTTTATTTTCCTTTATTCATTTCTTAATTTTAGGATCGTTTTCTAAAGCTTCGCTATTGTGCCAAATGCCAAAAATTGTTGACTTTTCTGAATTTTCTTTCAAATTTAATTCTCAGCATCCCTCATTAAGATAATCCGAAGAATTTTTTTACATTTTAAACAGTGCCCGATTCAAATTCCAGTTCTAATTTTTCGCGCAGGTATTAATTCCACAAACATTTATCTCACGGCTAATTACAGAGCCAAATAATTAAATATGCTTGGAACCAACTTCTCTTTAATCAGACAGTTCACTTTCACGCGGCACTCTTGCATTTACAATATAAAAGCATCTTCTATTAAGAAATACCCGAGTTAGAAAAGACTAACGCCTAACGCATAATTTCCTAATAAATCTGCACCGAACGAAAAGCTCGGCTAAGCTGTTAAAAGGAACGATTGTTAAATAAAAAGAAAGCGCAAAAAAAAGCAAAGAAGCGAAGAAGAAAACTTCAGCATCGTGGGAAAGCTTGAGAAAGATTTTATTGTAGGTAAGGTACGTCGACGTATTACAAACACATCAACTCGATTATACGAATTCATAATGTTGGTCCGTTATAAAGCGAATTTAAATTCGATTTTTTTTATTTAGGTATTTTTTCTTCCACGTAAAACAAAATTCCTTGCGTTCCTTTAGTGCATTTTAATACCGAAATATAGATTAAATTTTAATTCCACGTTATACACGATCGCAAAAACAGACGAATAAGGGATGAAGGATTTACGAATGGAAAAAAAATGAGAGTAAATATTTACGAAATAAAAACTAACAATAAAACTTACGGCGGCTCATATTAAAAAAATTCTATTGTGGCTTAAACGTTGCCATGTTTATTTTAGTGTTTTCTTTTTTCATCGTAACGCCGCCAAATGAAAGGAAAACGAATCGTAGTATTAAAATGCTGTACACAAGTTTTCCCATTCGTTAAAAATTTTTTCAAATCAGATAAAAGTGAAAAACGTACTCATGCATTTATCAAATTTGACATCAGCCATCATTGTCGTAAGAAAAAAAGCGCACGTTCTGTTAAACGAAACTGTGTCAATTATTCTACGTCAAATGTGATCCATTTATTGTTGCACCGTTTTTTTCTCTCTTCGCTTCTTTTTTGACTGGATAAAAAGATTCGATTGATGATCGTCGATTTTGTTTCCTTCTATCATATTGGAGCAACGAACGATATGACGAGATCGAATAAATTAATGATAGGTGATCGAACTTCGATAATACCGAGGAAAACATCGCTCAAATTCGTGTCCTCGCGTTACAACTCGACGTGTAAATGAATACCTGTACATGAAACTATCATCGAATTTCATTTTCACATTAATTCCATCATTTATCGAGATGACAACTTTATACCATACTTCGGTCTTTCGATTATCTATTCGAATGAATTATAGGTACGTAAATTTTACTGAACCACGGATCGCTAATAACGTACCTAGTAAAATTATTGAAGCCATCTTATAATTGTTGTGTTCTCCAAAACACATGTCTCCTGTTATACTTATTCGTCAAAAAATTTCCATCTTCGTTGCATAATCGCACATCCACTACAGGCTTCAACTTGGGTATCTTTTAGTTGCGGAAAATTACCATTATTTAAATTCTGGTCCGCGTTTTCATTTATGCAGCGAAATTATCCATTAACTAAAGCTTTAATTAATAACACTGTCGTGTATACTTACAACTACGATAATGAGTTCTCCTTGTTCGTTTTATAATTTCGTTGTTATTTATTTTCATTTTGTTATACATTTACGAAAACTTGGGATATTTTATTTGCCCAGAGCATGTTTAATATCGTTAATCATTATGAAACCGTGTTATTCGCACCTAAAAACTGTGTAGCTTGAAACGTAATTATTTCAATGAAGATTCGCACCTTGAGAAGAAAATGACTAAGGCGTTTTCTCATGTAATTTCCATATTTTTCTGTATTATTTTTAAACTTCTTTTTTTCCAAATCTTGAACGGTGAAAAGTTTGAGGAAAATAGTTATTAATAGTATGAGAAACTGAAAAATTGAAAAGCTGCCCTTTTAGTCATCGTTCATTTTTTTCATAATTTGATCAACCTTCGTAGAAAATTTTCCAATTTTTCAGAAAATGATAGATTTTATAAATACATTTTCTTAATTTTGAATTTATGAGTCAGATTTGATATCATTGATACTTCATCAATGATGATTTCAATTTATCATTTCTTAAACTTCTATTCTCCGGTATTATGTACCTTGCTTATGTTCTGTGTTGAGATCTGTTTTTTTTATTCGAATGCTTTTCAAAATCTCTCAGCTTCGATCTTTTTAAAAATTTCTGTCAAATATTTGTCATTTCTAGCCCATTTCTCTAATGAAATACCTAACGTATCAGTGAAATTTCGTACTCAAATCAGTAATTTTCATTTCACTAACTGAATCATTGATTTATCATAATTTCTTATTGGATCATGTAATTCTGTAAAATTTACTCTCTCATTCCGAATCAGTGAAAAGTCACTGATAAACAGTCAGAATTGCAGCACAGAAAAAATTAGTGATTTTTCACTGATTATTCAAAGAATTTCACAGATTTTTCAGTGAATTTTATGAATATCAATGAGTTTTTAGTGAATTTTCACTGATTTCCAGTAATTTGCTTTCAGTGGAAAAATTTTGACTGATTTATTACTGAGCTACAATTCTGATTGTTTTTTCAGTGTTTTTTGTTAAATTTCATTGATTCAAAAATGAGAGAGTCCTGATTAAATGAATAATCTCGACTAATCAATGATTCATCAGTCTTGTCTATTTCATCAGTTGCTCTGCGTTGAAAATGTGTGATTCAGAAGAGTAAATTGAGTATTTGCTGGCAAAACTATAATGCTCTTTACGCTTTGGTAACACTAACTAAAGTTTACCACATTTTTTATATTCATTTATTTTACAAATATGTCTTATGCCAACAATTTCTTTATTTGGAATCCGATATTGTTCTGGTTTAGGCAATTCATGTAAGGTTCCCGGCGTGCAAATATAGCGGAAAATCGGCAGAAAAGAGCAGAAGTCTCTACCTCATTGTATTTCATGTTGCACCCTGCTATTTTACGGTTGTAGGTGAAGTGTTTCGATATTGTTTTTCAAACAGCAGGGTTCACAAGTAGCAGAAGTGAGACTTTCTGCTCTTTTCTGTTTTTTTCTGCTATTTTTGCACGCCGGGTAGACGTTGGCTCAGTATCTACTTTCTCATTCTAAATTAGTGAAAAGTCACTGATAAATAGTCAGAATTGCAGCACAGGAAAAATCAGCGAAATTCACTGATTTTTAGCGAATTTTCGCTGATTTTTCAGCAAATTTTATAAATTTTGCTGATTTCAGTGAATTTTTACTGATTTTTCAGTCATTTTTCTCACTGATTTGTTTTCAGAGAAAAATGTTTCACTGATTTTCTCCTGTGCTGCAATTCTGACTGTTTCTCAATGATTTAAGATAATTTTCACTGATTTATAATTGGGAAAGTAGGTATCTATACGCTCCCCTCCAATCCAGGGAACCAAAAACAGAATAAATAAACCTTATAACTTTTAACATAACGTGAAACGTAAAAAAATTGTAGTTAACCATAAAAACAGAAAAACGTAATAAATGGATGGGCTGAAAAACCAAAAATTTTGATTTTTGAAAAGTTACCCCTGCAAAAGCTGTTGGCTGGATAGTCTAGAAAATTAAAATAAAAAGTTTCAAAATCGATTCATATCTTCCGATCGCGCAAGAGCCTACAATTCTCCAAAAATTGTCAAAATTGCAAAATTTTGGAAAAATTTAAAATTATTTTTAGAACTTTTTTAGTGACCATCACCAAAAAGCACATTTTTTTTGAAAAAATCAGTGTTTTATAACTTTTTTAAATTTTTCTTCAGAGGTAAAAAAATACGAGAAATTGAAAAAAACTGTAAAACGTGGATTTTTTCAAAAAAGTTGTGCTTTTTGCTTTCAACAGTCCCTATATAAGTTCTAAAATTGATTTTGATGAATTTTCATTTTTTTTGACATTTCTGAAAATATTGAATTTTTGGTAATTTCCGAAGAATTGAAGGGTCTTGCGCGATCGAAAGACATGAATCGATTTTGAAATTTTTTATTATATTTTTCTAGTTTATCTAGCTAACAAATTTTTCCGGGATAACTTTTCAAAAATCAAAATTTTTGATTTTTCGAGCCACCCTAGTACCTAGTGTCTCCATTCTCCATTATTTTATGATCCTAGTTGTGGATATTTCTACAGAATATAGTGTTGTTTTTAATTAGCCATTAATGGCTCCTGTTTTTCATTTTGGTTGATACTCGTATTTGGATTAGCTATAAGCTTTCTTGTACTCCATAGTTTTTTCTCCATTAAAGTATCTTCGGTAAACCGTACCACAAACAAATGATTTTTTTTTTCGCCTGGGCGTTTCAGTCTCAATTCGGATCTGTTCACCTGTTACCGCAACGTTTTGATTTCACGTTCGGCGACGTCCAATTTTTTTTAGCTTGCTTAATTCCTCTTCGGATGATCTCGAAAAACTTGACAGTCTCATATTTCGAGAACTGACTTGAGAATAATTTTCGAAAGCGAAGTTTTAATAATTTATCACGAATAATTTCCCGAACCACCTTGTGTCTACTTCTGGAATTCCGGTATCCTGTGTAATGTGACTATGATCGTACGCTGATCGTCGGTATGTTCGATGATAGCGGGTGCTGCAGGAAAATTACCTAGTTTGTTAAAGGTGCGTAAAAGTTTTACTTGCGGATTTTGGCCACTTTATTACACGCGGTTAGTAAATAAAAATATGGTCGGAGGGATGAAATTTTTCTCTAATATCTTAAGGATGAATTCTTGCAATTTTTATGACCAAATGGTGGAAATTCTTGGCTCGTAAAACTTTCCATAATTTATGTAGGTAACTTTTAGCGTGCAAGGTTTAGTTTTGTAAAAATAAACGTAAATAAATGATTAGATTTTTCGGGCAGGAAGAATTACCTATATAGCGGTATAAGATCGTGGTACGTTATGTTCGGTGTACCTACTGTACGTTTTTTGCGCCATTCGGGTCTTCGTTTCACTCGTATTTAAATTTTCTTCGCTGTACTTTGGAGAGAAATTTAATAAAATAAAAAATATTACTATTTCTTAATTTAAAAGAACGGACAAACTTGAATGAAGAATTCCGTTTTCCTGTTTGCAACTATCGATATAAATCTTAGAAATAGATGGTAGACGATAAATATCAAAAAGAATGAGAGAGGGTTTCGGTTTGCGAAACGAAGAGAAGAAAAAACAAGGAGCAAGAATAGATCTCGGAAGATTTGCTGTTTTTGCGAACTCGGTTTCTCCCTATCAATTTAAACCCAAGTTTTTAAATTTCCCGTGAAAAGCCATAAATCACAACGTTGGTAATATTGTAATAAGAGGCTCGCGCGTACCACTATCGAATAAATCACGACCATAATGCGGACCAACGTGTAGTTTATGTTTTAAAGACGTTAAGCAGTAATAATATTAAAAGGTGGAACACGTTGAATACCTAAATGTCAATGCGAAGGTAAAATCAAGTCGCTGCGAGATGAATTTTAATACGTCTACGGAAATGCGCAACGTGTAAATCTCCCCTTGGCTTAAGCATTTGAGCAGGCCAGACTTGTTAGATGTCTGATATAGTGTACTACCATTGCATATGCAGTACTTTTTTTCTTTCTCAAGCTGAAATCGACGATTAATGAGGTATCTTGTTTTAATTCATTCTGAATAAATTGAAAATGTTCAACATTTCGAGTTACATTTCGGATGTATTGTGTGAGCCGGTTTATGTAAATTTTGCCATTTCAAGAGACACAAAAGTTTATTTTAGGGCTATGTATGGACGCGAAAATATCAAACTTGAGCTGGCGATTTTCGAATCCAAAGGTGGAGTCCTTTTTAATATTGAAAAGGATGATGTTGTATGTACATTACATACATATCACTGTACCCGTGTAACCTGACATGCCTCTGTACTGGTGAGTATTTTCTTAGGCGAATTTTTTCCATAAATCTCACCGCATAGTTTGACTACGAACATTACTCAGTTTCGACATGTAAAAAGTGTGTATTTTAGAGGAAACATCGTCTAAAATATATAGCTTTTTTTATACGTATGTTTATTTTTTTTATATGTAAGGAACTGCTTTTTTCGTATAAAAATTGAAATATTCCGGTTTACTGCAAAATCTAAATTTCGACCGGATATAAAAAGCTTTTTGAAATTTTGGTTCGATTGTCAGTTAGATGAAACATATCTTCGACGTACATTATTTTTCAAGTATTTTAGACCAGCCTGTAAAAACGGCATCATTTATACAACCTGGAAAAATTACAAATTAGATCTTTCGGTGTTGTGGGAATCTACAAATTTTGTTTTTATTCAGCCTTTTTTTTCTCTACTGTACACCGGATGACGTGGGAATGAAAAGCTAATAAAACTCGGCCGAGTTTTCTCACCCTTAATTAGGCCGAAAGTTAATTAGGAAAGAAGTTAAATAGACCTTTTATGTCAAAAACACACCCCTTTTTTTATTTATCCTCTGTACCTGATTTTGGTCGACGCATTTTTTAATTCAATTAAGTATTCTTTTATTTGCTCGTTTAAATGTCGCGGCGCTGCTTAAAAGGCTAAAATATCGGGCAATTAACGTCTATAATCGGTTTTCTTTTGGTCGCTGATGCAACTCTCCAACTTGAAGTTTGTTCGTATATTATGCTGACGTGTTATTTGAAATTACCCTTTGGTGGTATGACCCTTTTCATCTGCTTGGATTGGTATTGGCTAAAATTTAAGGATGAAATTCCCAATGATGAGTGAATTATTGCATGAAAGATCTCCGAGTGTAGCAGGACTATCCAATGTTTCGTATCATAATTTTGAATCATGCATGGGGAAAAAAGATTCAATTCATTTTCGCTCGAATAATTTCGAAAATGATTTGAAGTACGAATCATAGATCATATGAAAAAATATGATTCAAATAATTTCAAAAAATTTGATTTTTTAGTGATTTTTGTTAAAATTCAAAACAAATTTTCTTTCATTGAAAACAAATGTAGACATGTGAGGCTGGATATAGAAACCACTTTTAGGGGGTCAAAAATTGGTTTTTGAGTTGACACTGATTCTGGGCCTTTCAGAAGGAGTAGAATCAAGGGAGAACCTCAACTCAAAAACTAATTTTGACTCCTAAAGGTGGTTTCTGTATCCAGGCTGGCATTATATAGTCTAGTATATTGTCGCTAAGTACTTACATACAATTTTATGACAAGAAAAACATAACCAACATAAGATACCAAAATTAAAATTAAACAATAAGGTTAACTGCACTTGAAAAAAGAAGCACAACTTCAGCTCTATCATTATAATGAGAGCCGAGTCAATTGTTATTTAATATTTTTGTCACTGTCGATGAAAATGATTCAAAAGCGAAAGAAACCAAAACCAATTATAAAATAATTATAATGAAAAAATGAACGAGATTGTTTTTTGGCAAGTTATAAATTTTTGATAGTTTTCAAAATTCGAATCAAATAACGGGGGTGAGGGTATGTAATGGTAGCAAAAGTGAGAAGTCGTTCCACCGGGGGGCCCTAATAATTAGTGCAGTATTATATTTTGAAAACTTTTTTTTTAAATCTTGGATATTGATCCAGTGTTTGAAGAGAATCTAAAGGAGACCCCGGAAATATACGACTTACACATGTACAGCAATTTACACAAAATAACTGGAATGATTCGAAAAATGTTGATCATTTTTACACGTCCCAAATCACGGAAAAAAATTTCGAATCACGAATCATAGGTATTGTACGAATTTTCGATTCGAATCAATTCACTCAAATGATAAATTTCGTGAACCAAATCATGATTCGAATCATGGATGATCCTGCTGAGTGGTCATGAAAATAAGTAGTAAGATTGGATCGAAATTAAAAAAAACACAAATATTTCGGATTTTGACCACATTTTTACAGAGGTGGTTCGTGGTTCATTCGGAGTTGAAGAAAAATTTGTAGGAGCTAAAAATTCTTAAAGTAAGACCATTTTCGGTAAATTTACAGTTTTTCGTTGGTAAATTCTAATGAAAGAAACGGAAAAAAAGATGCAAAGAAGGCTATAAAAAGTGTGATTTGAGGTTCCATAATTTACACCTCCCTAAATCATTGACAGCTCAATTCACCTTCCTAAATCATTGACAGCTCGATTCGATCCCACTTTTAGGCTGGTCACTGCTAAAAGTTGCAGATCGTTGAAAAAATCGAACTGGGCTTCATCTAGTATTTTTATTCCTAGTGAGTACTTCCTTTAACCTCGTCACCTTTATTCTCTCGAGCCATTTACCTAGGGGAAGATAGCAAGCGTATTGGCCAGGTTGCGATCTGGAGATTTTAATATCGAAACTACTTTTTTTCAGCTCACCGTAGTGGATTGCACTTCTTAAATTTGCATACTCCGCGTCTCTATCTGAATTGAACAAAAATTAATAACCCTTTGAATTGAAAATAAAAATTGAAACAGTTTTTTTCGCTTCACTTTTTCGATTAAAAAAATAGCTATAATTTGTTGTTTGAGAGAGAAACTTGATGAATTAAGCCATTCAAACAACAGAGCAATTAACACGTTCTGAAAGATTTTACGAAAATTGCAAAAGTTGTGCTTTCTTTTTCACGATTTTTTGATTATATTTAGTCAACTGTACATCCTTCTATCGACTTTACGAGATGACTTCTATGTGAGAAAATTCCTTATGGGTGTACTTTCTTTCCACCTATCCCATTTATCGAATTAATTTTAACTAAACGTGCTATACCGGAAAATTGAATTTTTTCACCAAAATATTTTTGCTTCTTCACTCCAGAAGGTAGGAAAACATATACTTGCGTGGATGGGCGGGGAGGCCTTAGCATGTTTGATTGCCAGTTTATTGCAATCGTGTTAAATCCTCGCTTCATTACAAATTTTTGTTTTAACCTACTAAGAAATTTTGTGTAGGGAATGAAACCGAACGAGTTTTGATTATCGCGATTTCGATTACCAAAATTTTTCACAGGTCCAATACCAGGTACCCAACACAAAGCTAGCTACTGGGGCAGATTGCATGCTTTCACCTAACCTCCTTCGTTGCAAAATGGAGAAACAACCACACAGCATAAATAATGATAATTTAGTATCACAGCAGAATGAATTTTCACAATCAAGTTTTTATCACTAAAATAAAGAAATTATTTCCAGATGTACAACAACTTCCATAAATTTCATTCTCTTTCGCAAAGTTCATAAAAAGAATGGAAATAAAGGAGAGAAAAAAACTTCTTCACCTTTTTTCAAAACCGTTTAATTCACAAACACGCGTTTTTTTTAAAAATTAAAAAAAACTTTTTAAACAATAAACAATAAGTTGAAAAACGACCTATTAAATATCCATTCAACCGCGATAGATTTCCCGGAATCGCTGACAAATACATTTATACCGCATAATATAAATATTTTAAAAGGCAGAAGTTTTTATGTCAGTTTTATTCCACTTGTTTTAGGTTTATTTTTGTGTTTACAACTGGAAGGAAAAAGAAAGAAAAAAAATGAAATATCGAAATAACAAACCAACTTCCACAACACGGGTTGTGAAAAAAATTTCTCCTTTCCGCGCTAAACTTTCCAGCCTTACAGAAACGCCGGTAATAAATAAAAGATACAGAATGAAAAACGGACCGTTATATAAAAAGTTGGGATTTTTCAGACTATCTATAATTTTCATCTATAAGACTCTAAACTTGATATCCGAAGGAGAAGGGAAAAAAAGAAATAAGTTAACTTGTTCTCTGGAATTCAGTTCTCGTAGAAGTGCATGATAGTGATACACATCCTATACAGCAACATTACGACTTGTCCCACGAGACACCAAACAACAGCTTACAACATAACATCAAGTCTCAAATAGAAATGAACCGACAACTTTTCATCCGCGCCAACTACATCGGAGCTTTTTTTGTGTTCATTTATATTTAGTCGTTTAGATTTTACGATAGAATTTCAATTGCCGATATTGGTTTTTTTTTCGAGTATGACATATGGGGTCTCGAGATTCTATTTTTTTACTAGTCGCATCTTTTTGTTGGGTGAAGATATCAATAGAAAACAGATGCGTGAGGTAGCTTAGCTAGATCAGACTTTCTGAAAATCATATTATATCGAACCAAAAAAACATGCCATCTACGTGGTGAAAGGCTCAATTTTCTGAGTCAATAAGCTTTGAAATATTTATCAACCTGAAAATTATCATTTCTTTTTTGTGATTTACTTTCTATTAGAGGAAAAAAAAATTTGGTTTTGAAAATGGTAAGTTTAATTTCTCAATATACTATTTTTTTCAAATTTTTGGAGTACAAAAATTGTAATGACTAACTTTGGACAGGGCCCAAATTATGAACAGAGAGCTTCATGTGCGTCACCTTCCTGTAAAAAAAAATTGATAGATGAGTTTACTATCCAATAGAATACAAAAATGGAGATAGCAACTTACATGTCACATGATCAGGGATCAGGACGTTATAAGGGATTCGATTACTTCCACCGCTCATACATCGCCAACCACGAGCACCCCCTGCGATTTCCGATTGCTGGAGCTGCATCTCCTACGGTCGCTGGATTTTCTGCATTTGGATTCTACTTCCCTGAAAAAATGAAATTATAATTATGAAGTTCTTTAAAATCAATGAAATAAATTTTTAATTATTATCAAAAATTCTAAAATATTACATACTTATAGAAAAGAACTCGGTGAAACTACAAAATCGTCAAGCCGCATCGCGCCTCCAATTCCTATAGGTACGCATTTCTTACAGCTCAGGGTGTCATTTAATTTTGTTTAGACAAACTTCCACCTCTTTAAAATCTTTGAAATGTTTGTGGTATACTCATAAATAAATAGCACATATTTTGTGTTGAATAATAAAAGCAGCTCAAGTGAATCAAGGGTGGAGGTGGAGGTACATACTAGATACCTCAGAAAAAGTCGCGAAATTTGATTTTGAAAAATCGGTAGACACCCTGCAACCATTATTTTTTTAAAATATTCGAATTTTTTGGTTTTGAGAATTTTTTTCAAGAAGTACAAAAATCGAAAAAAATCTGAAATTTTTTAATAATTTGTAATCAATAAGGGATGAGCTCATATTTTTTGAAGGGATTTCATTATTTGTTGGGCGTTATTATTTTTTACGGAGCAATTTTTGAGTTCTGGAATTTTCAAATCAGCAATCTGGACCCAAAAATAATAATGTTCAATTAAAAGTAGTATACTAATGTAAGCTCCAGAATAAGAGGAACCTTAAGTGAAAAACTTTCACATATTTCCTGTTGAAAAAAGCTCACATCTTTTTCACATTGAAATTTAAACAAGATTTCAAATGCAAAATATTCTCACATCATTTACACTTTGCATTCATCTCACCTTGAAAAAATCTCACATCTTTTTCACTTCATATTTCAAACAAGATCTCAACTGCAACAATTCTCTCTACATTTATACGTTGATTTCTATCTTTTTTCACATAAGCGATATTTTCACATCAAACCATTTTTCTTGTACTTAGTTATCCTCACGTCTTTTTCACATCTCTTGAAACCTTCATTTGAAAAGCAAAATGAATTGCATAATTTCAAAAATTTTTGTTAAAACCGACTGTTCTATATCACGTCACAATACACATGTGTAGTAGTTGATAGTCCTACGGAGCTGCTGCCCTCGTAATAGTGTGATACTGGGAAACCAGCACTATAGGCGAGAATGTAACCGTACGGCGTGCGCGCGTTGACTACTATACCAGTGTGAATATATGAATTGAGAACCTCCTATTCAGAGAGCTTAGATGAATGGGAGGTTCCCAAGAAGTGTAATAGAACAGGCGGTTTTACCAATTTTTTTTTGAAATTATGCAACTCATTTTGCATTTCAAATGAAGGTTTCGAGAGATGTGAAAAAGATGTGAGGATAACTAAATACAAGAAAAATGGTTTGATGTGAAAATATTTCTTATGTGAAGAAGATGTGAAAATATATTGAAGTGAAAAGTATGTGAAATTATTTCACTCCAGAATAAGAGGAACTGTAAGTGAAAAACTGTCACATAATTCCTGATGGGAAAAGCTCACATCTTTTTCACTTCGTATTTCAAACAAGATCTTAACTGCAAAAATTCTCTCTAAATTTATACTTTGATTTCTTAAACAAGCTATGAAGTGAAATAATTTCAGATAAGAAATATTTTCACATCAAACCATTTTTCTTGTATTTAGTTATCCTCACATCTTTTTCACACCTCTTGAAACCTTCATTTGAAATGCAAAATGAATTGCATATTTTCAAACAAAATTAGTAAAACCGCCTGTTCTATATCAAGTCACAATACACATGTGTAGTAGTTGATAGTCCTACGGAGCTGCTGCCCTCGTAATAGTGTGATACTGGGAAACCAGCAGCACTATAGGCGAGAATGTAACCGTACGGCGTGCGCGGGTTGACTACTATACCAGTGTAAGTATATGAATAGAGAACCTCTCATTCAGATAGCTTCATAAGTTGATGAATGTGAGGTTCCCAAGAAGTGTAATAGAATAGAACAGGCGATTTCACCAATTTTTTTTTTTGAAATTATGAAATTCATTTTGCATTTTAAATGAAGGTTTCAAGAGATGTGAAAAAGATGTGAGGATAACTAAATACAAGAAAAATGGTCTGATTTGATGTGAAAACGATGTGAAAATATTTCTTTTGTGAAAAAAGATGAGAAAATATATTGAAGTGAAAAGTATGTGAAAATATTTCACTTGATACTTTGATTATATATACTTCGTATACTTCAAAATCAATGCTTGATAGCTTGTTTAAGAAATCAAAGTATAAATGTAGAGAGAATTTTAGCAGTTGAGAGATCTTGTTTGAATATGAAGTGAAAAAGATGAGATTTTTTCAATGTGGGATGAATTCAAAGTGTAAATGATGTGAGAATATTTTGCAGTTGAAATCTTGTTCAAGTTTCAATGTGAACAAGATGTGAGCTTTTTTCATCAGGAATTATGTGAAAGTTTTTCACTGGAAGTTCTTTTTATTCTGGAACTTACATTAGTATCAGACATATTTCTTTGGTCATTTTTTTCATCAAAAGTCACTAAAGTTTCTTTTTTTCATCAAAAAGGTCTTTTTTATTGACTTTTGGTCACTTTTTGTAACTTTCCTCCTCCAAAAATTGAAAAAATTGGAAAAATCATTAAAAAAGTGAAACCCCGATTTTTTTCCTTGAAAAAAGTTGAATATTCAGGGTGTCTACCGGTCGCGAAAGTCGCGAAAAAGTCGCGAATTTGAATTTAGGTCGCTGAAGTCGCGGAAAAGTCGCGAAATTGACCCAAAACTCATTTAAAGTCGCGAATTCTTCAGAAATTACTTTAATTTTTTCGCTTTGTACAAAACAGAAAAAGTAAAAAGTCACCTATTTGAACATTTTTTCCAAAAATTTTCGCCCTCGCTACGCTCGGGCTCATAAATTTTTTAAACCTATTCTTAAATTATAAACCTTCTTCCCCTTTATTTCTAACAATTGAATATTTTGAAGCGGAAAAAATAAGTTTTTGTGGGAGACTTGGTAGCAATCACGATTATGAACCATTCTCGGGTTAAATTTAAAAAAATCGGAGAATTTTGGAATTTTCAGTGGGATGTTTTAAAAATTAAGAAAGAGAAATTATTTGCAAATATGTCTTTTTTTGCTGGTTTTTAAAATAAATTCTTCAAAAAAATTTCGCCTTCGCTTCGCTCGGGTTCAATAATCCCATCATTTTGTTCGTAATCTCCTAATTTAAGGTCAAAATCCGCGAAATCTATATCTAGTCCGTGTCTTCATTGGGTAAATGCTCACTAAACATCTAATAATTTTATCCGTTCCAACATGATTTTTCATAAAAAATTTCTCCCTCGCTTCGCTCGGGCAAGTAACTATTCATCTTCTTTAACATAAAATAAAATAACTCATTTTTAGAAACTTTTGTGGAAAATTCTCTTTTTTTAAAATTAAAGACGTATTTCCTTCCATGTATGAAATTTTTTCTGTAATAAATTTGATCTCAGTGATTTGTTGGGGCGGGGGGCGGTCAGATTGAGAGGTAGATACTAGATATGTACTTGAGAAATAACTCGCGAAATTTGATTTTGAAAAATCGGTAGACATCCTGTTGAACATTTTTTAAAACTGAAAAATGTTGTCTTTTCCATTTTCGGGAAGCTTAATCCCGATTTAAAATACAGTGGATGTGTGCTTCGTCTCTGTAACCGTATCTTGTGTAAATAGGTTTGGATACCTTGTGAAAAATGTTTTGAAAAATGTGAAATTTGAGGAAAATCAAAATCATTTTTAAACAGTAATGATAGCAACAAATACCTATGATTCTCAACAATTGTGGGGGGGGGGGGGATTTATCTGAGATTTTTTAAAAATCAAAAAAATATTGCGAATAATCCATGAAAAATTAACAAAAAGAAACAAAAAAAGTACGAATGTTTGTTTTTTTATTTCGATACGAATCTTGAAACCACTTTTTTCGAAAATTGTGCTAAAATGAAAGATACCACATATGTAATGTATGAAAAAAAAAATGGATAAAATTGAGATTCTTTCAATTTTTTTCTCTTTTTCGCAGCTGTTCAACCAAAGAGCTGATCAATTTGGAGTGTTTGTTTAAGTATATGCAAATTCATATATTATAATGAAAAAGTACATGCAAGCATGGTTCTAAAAAAAAACTAATTAGCTTAAAACATTCTTCATTATTATTATTCGTTTTTTTGTTTCTGTTATTACGATGATATCTCTTTCGTGACTTTGCGTAGTGCATTTCGCATCAGGTACATTAAGGGAACGTTTAAACAAAAGACTTTCGTAGCGTAAAGCTTTGAAGAATATTATACCATGGTATACCATTTATAGAACTCGTCGTCTTCATTTTCGTAATTACCTTTTGCTCCCTTCTATGTTATTCTGCTTTGTATATGATGTTGTTTTTTCTTTTTATACACTTTTCATCTTCTGTATCTTTTTAGCGCGTGTTAACGTGTTACATTGAGCAAAAAGGGAGCTTTTTGCGTGAGAAATGCGACAGCAGGAGATACCTATTACCTACGATTTTATTTATTCGCAAAAAATGTCATTTCAAGTGTAGAAATTGAAAGTAAAAAAAAAGTTAATCTACTTAAAAATTCAATTTTTATTTTGGCTGATATTAGAATTCCACGTAGGTAATAATGAGTCAACATCCATGGAATCGGAATGTTCATTATTTATGCAACAGTTTACATTTTCCACCATGTGTACTGATATTGTAGATTATAATTGAAGAGTATACGCAGGCTAAGCTCGTACGAAGCGTAATCTATTTTTCATAGAATTGAAACAACGCGTTAATGTTATCATTTCGGTGTGAAATACGTCATTGGCAAATTTTTCTACCATATAGGAAAATGTAGGTAAATTCGTATATCGCTCTCTTTTCATCACCTTGATCGAAAACAAATTTGTTTGCGGCGCTTGGGAATGGAAATTTGATTTTTTTTTCAGATAGTTTTTGTAAACAGTTTAGCGACGTATGGATAGGTATTTTATCGCAAATATTCTAGCAAATGTCGCCGTCATTCGACAACTGATGTAATCTATCGTCGAAATAGATACAGTATTTTTTTTTGCCCCGTTGAAAACACTCTAGATGCTGGAGGCATTTCGTATTTATCGATCATTAAAATACGTTCGCGACGAAGAACAAATTACGTTTGAACTTTAAAAAGTGCGAATAGAAAGTAATTTTTCACTTTCACGAAGGCAGACAAATAGTTGCTTTGAAAATGGTTGAAGAACTAATCCGAAAAAAACTTGGTGTAAAAGCGTGTTTTCTTATTAAACCATTTGATCGTTATCGTTTTTAGGAGACAGACAAAAGTGCGAGAAAAAAGATATATTAGCAACGGAAAGATCCTTTTACTGTTTTGTAATTATTAGGAATAGATTTATTCGTGATAAAAAGTAGGAGTGAAAAAAATACGTGTCCTGTGCCCTTTTATATCCAAAAAGAAGTTTAGAAAATTGCTGTACACCAGTGGAAGAAACTTTTTGTATCTCCCTTTCTTGCTGGTGTCTTTTTTTCGCTGTTTTTTTTGACGAAGCGCGAGAACCGCGATGTACGAAACGAGGACGATGGACGTGAAGGAAAAAAAAGTTTTATACTTCTCGGTACTTTTGTAACGACTTATCTCGTTTCAAAAATTCTCGTATGGGGTGCGATTAAAAAAAGATTTACGTAGTTGATTCTTTTGTTTTGTTTTAGATTTTGGGCGGATTTTTATTCGGCCTGTCGGTCGCGTTGAGATTGGACACAGGATTACAGGAATGGATCGAAGCGCTGGATATTTGGCAGTTCTACCTAGGAATATATATTTTCATCTTCGTGTCCATCTTGGTGGAAATAGTGCCATTCTTATCCTGTTTCTCGGTTTATCAGGAAATAAAACAACTGCTGTTTTCGGTAAGTGCTTTTTTCACTATTGAATTTTTTTGTGATTACAATTGGATTAGGTATATTTCAATAGCATGTGATTGAGATCCCAGTTGAGGCTGGGACGATATAGAAACGAAAAAAACCACTTTGTAACAACATAAAAATAAACCAGCAACCGCGTATACTAAGTCACTACAAAAAATATCACAGTTGATTCGCTTTTTTAATTTTCCAATCGGGTATACCGTAATTCACGAAAATTGGATGAGAAAAATCTCCTAAAAAGTGATATCAAAATATCAGATTTTTTATCCCGTTTTTCACAAGCTCATCGGGACTAATCGGGACTAAATCGGAGCGACCAATGAAATTGATTGCTTACGTACGTTTTGGTGTTGGCGCGAGTCTAAATGCAGGGTGTTTAACAGGTCAAGCTGCCCTGATAAGTCAATCTTTCTTCAAAAAGATCATGCCGGTCCTGAAAAGTCAAGCTTTTTGACCAATTTACCCTGATTTACTCAAAAAGTCAAGCTTTTTTCAAAAATATAGCCATGTATTAAAATTACTTTTTTTTGAATTTAATGTGTTGGTTAAAATTTTAATTTTCTATAAATCGCTACAAGCACACAAATGTATAGATGGAAGGAGGGGGGAGAGGTGGTATTGGCGTACAGACTCATAACTTGGGGGGGGGGGAGGTTTGCTCGGGAAAGTCATGCAAGAAATCATTCCAAAAGGTCAAGCTAAGTCAAGCTTTTTGCTCAACAAGTTTGGTTAGACACCCTGTTAAGTTACTCACGGGAAGGACGATTTCAGTTCGTGTGGTGCATTTTAGCAACGTTATCGTTTACAATTTTCTAATTTTTTCTTTTAACTAGAATTTTTTTCTCTAAATTTTTTCAAATTAAATGTTTTTCCTAAAATATTTTCAAACCCAAAATTGTGTTTAAAACTTTTTCAAACTTGATTTCTTTTCTTAAAATTTTTTCAAACCAATTTTTCTTAAACTTTTTTTTCAAAGGTTCGAAGTTTCAAACTTCTCAATATTTTTTCAATTCAAATTTTTTTCATCCAATCCCAACATTTTTTAATAATCTGAATTATGAAATTCCAAAATAATACAAAAAATAATGACTCCTGTTGCACATAGTCATTGGTCTTATTATCGAATAAATGAAATTGTTTCTCGTGTATTTAAATTTTTTTTGGAAAAGAAAGAAATGATATAGGTATGAAAGAAAAATTCAAAGTTTGTAAAAAATTTTAAGAATGTAGAAAAATTTGAGTTTGATTTTTTTTTAATTTCGGAAAAAATTCTAAAATTGGAAATAATTTCAGGGCTGGTGAGAAACTAAAAAACAAATTTATAATTCGAATAATTTTTGAGAAAGTTTACAATTTTAAAAAATTGACAAAAAATTTTAGCTTGAAAAATTTTTAAGGACAATTGAAAAGAGCACCACACCAAGTAAGTAAGTAAACGACACCTGATTGATCGCTTCGATTTAGTCCCGATGCGCTCGTCTTTTATCAAAAAAAATAATTATTGTGAGTTGGTCGATATCGATCTGGTGTCTAAATCATCTGCGTTACGTAGTATTGGTGGAAAATATTCCACGATAAATTGAAATAGAACGTATTTCCAGTTCTTTTCAATGATACGAGGAAAAAAAAATTTTTTGAATTTTTAAAAAGGGTAAAACTGAATTTTATCATGATAAATACCATCAATGCTTATTCTGTTTTGAGAGTAGAGAGTAGAATGATTTAAAAAAAATATATCAAAGGGTTAACCGGATAAGGGGTGGTTTTTGCCCCAGCCCCGATTTTTGATCTAATGCCCCCAGATTGTGTACCTTGATGAAAAAAATTCTGGAAAAAATTTTGGCTCCCCAACCCCCTCTCTTTCGGAGCTATGGCTATTTCATTGCATCATTTTCAAGAATTTCTAATTCCAATGAAATTAAATTAAATTTCCTGTTCTTTGGCACAAAGTTTCATCTCGTAGAGGTCCATTCACGATAATTTTTTTTCATTGTAGAGGGAGTAAAAGTCTACTTTTACTCCCTCTCGCGAATCGCTCGAGTGCTCAAACTCGACTTTTACTCCCTCTACAATGAAAAATATCGTATGCAACTCGGGAGATAAATGATTTTCGACGATTTTGAGTTATTTCCCTCGCTTCGCTCGGGCAATAAACCTCAAAATTCATCGAAAATCACTTTATCTCCCTTGTTGCATAATATACTATTCATCAATTTTGGTGCACTCCTTCATGAGGTTTTGGCCATTTGAAATTTTCAACTGTAAAAAAGACCTTAACAGCGAAGTTCGACTAATTTTTGAAAATATCCTAAAAACGTGTTTTTTGACGTATATTCACGTCACGTATTCAGTTTTGGCAATTGAGGTGGCGCAAGGGCCAAAAATTGCGAAAAACCATAAAAAATGTTGTTATTTTGACAGATTTTTCCAAATTTTGAGCATTTTATACGGAAAGAAATGAGCAAATTAAAACACCAATCCCATATTCGTGTTCAGCAGGTCAAAATACCCCGATATACACTTTTTCGCGATCATTTTACTTTAAATCTCGAAATTTTGTTTTATTGTCTTGAAAAATCAGTGAAAAAAGTGAATTTCGGCATTTAAAGTAAAATGATCGTGAAAAGGGTGTTTATCGGGGTATTTTGACTTGCTTAACACGAATCCGACGTTAGTTTCTTCATTTGGCCATTTCTTTCCGTATAAAATGCTCCAGATTTGAAAAATCAGCCAAAATAACAACATTTCTGTAAGGGTTTTTGTAATTTTCGGTCTTTCTTCTAAAGAAACGACCAAAATCCATTCTACAAAATGTAACATTGTACCAAAGAACAGAAAATTTCCTTCACTTCCGTTGAAATTGAAAATTCTTGAAAATAAAACAGTTTTTATGTATTTTCAGTCATTAGGTAATAAAGTTTATTTCTTGTCAAAAAGTAGGTATAATGTACCTATCAAAATGTACAAATCATCCTTAAAACAATTCATAAATTTTGACCTGCTGAACACGAATACGGAATTGGTTTTTTAATTTGCTCATTTCTTTCCGTATAAAATGCTCAAAATTTGGAAAAATTTGTCAAAATAACAACATTTTTTACGGGTTTTCGCAATTTTCGGCCCTTGCGCCACCTCAATCGCCAAAACTGAATACGTGACGTGAATATACGTCAAAAAACACGTTTTTAGGATATTTTCAAAAATTAGTCGAACTTCGCTGTTAAGGTCTTTTTTACAGTTGAAAATTTCAAATGGCCAAAACCTCATGAAGGAGTGCACCAAAATTGATGAAAAAATTATCGTGAATAGACCTCTATGAGATGTAACCTTGTGCCAAAGAACAGAAAATTTCATTCAATTCCAATGGAATTAAAAATTCTTGAAAATGACGTCATAAAATGGCCATAGCTCTGAAAGAGAGGGGGTTGGGGGGGTGTCAAAATTTTTTCCAGAATTTTTTTTCATCAAGGTTCACAATCTGGGGGCATTAGATCAAAAATCGGGGTTGGGGCCAAAACCACCCCTTATCCGGCTATACCCTTTTCGTACTGTTCAACTTAATTTAGCAGGAAGTCGATTTGAATGTTGTTGAGGAGATGCATTTGACTATATCATTAGCTATTATTTTCACATCACTTTTACTACATACCTCTACTTCTGACACATTTTCTTGAAAATTTTGAAAATTCTCCTGCTGAAACATTGAACTTTTTCCATTTCGATTATCACATATAAACAGACATACACCATACACACATATGTCCCCAATATTTCAACATAATTCTCACCCCATCAAATCGATTAAAAGCCAAACACACGCGTCGTTCGGTAGGTACATAAATCGAACGCTGACGTATGAAATATATCGAAACAGCAGAAATTAATAAACTCGTTCCATCGACGCGACGACACTATCTAATCAAAATAAAAGAGACCTAATTACAAACCGAAATATAATCAATAGATTGCTACAAAACCTCACACACACATGGCGGACTTGTACATAGGACTCGATTCGTTGGACAAATATGTATAGTCGGGCCGCTCCTCGCACGCATCAGTCATCACTTATCGGGCACATTGCAGATGAATTGTTAAAACATCCAAATTAGTAAATTCACGTACAACTATAGGTTTCCGCGTATTTCAGTATTTCATTCGATGTTCCATTAATGGCTTAAAACGTTTACATTTCATAGACTGCCAATATTACGACGAGTAAATAATAACCCGGTCGAATAAATTATTAAAACGTTTCAATGCACGAGCGATAGGGACGATATTCGATAGAATAAGTGGTATTGTATGGTTACCATATTCAAACCGATAAAAACGATTCTCCGGTTATGTAAGTAGGAGGTAAATATTTTCTAAAAAAATCTATTTTTTTTCGCCAAACACGATGAATTCGGTGGCATTACCCTGGATGGGTCCGTGTAACGTTTTAATAGAAGAGAAAATCGGCGAATGGCTCGAAGGGTAATACGCGTTCAACGCAATAATATATTGTAATGTCAAAATTACACAAAATGTACGACGTCACCTGTCACTGGTCGTTTATTCGGTATGGCATGGCATATCTACATGCTTTTCACAATCAGATACACACGCTTGTCTATCGAAATGGAAACAACGATGTTCGAGTTGTACTACAATCTGATTTGCATTTTTGCTGAGGTCGGACTTGTATAGCCCAGCAGGATCCTTTGATCGTACATACAAGCATTTCCACTTCGGAATAATTCAAATGCCTGATACGAATGAAACACGTATATGGTAATCTGATGTCATAAGTTCAACAGGAATAATCTTTTGCAAGTTTTTCGTTTTGAGGAAGCACATTGGGATGTATTTTGTTCGATTAATTCGCACAAAAATGAGAATTATTCGCGAATTGAATCCATTGAATTATTATAGATCTCTTAACATGAGATAAAGATAATGGGTATGTGCGGATTTCCGAACGCAAACAATCGTTATTGTTTAATAAAGACAAACACACTTTGAAATAGCTCGAGGTGCACTGCATGTTTTAAACGAATAACTTTTCAAGGATACGTATGTGCAGGTACTCGAATAAAGACTAAAGCTCGATGAAATGCGAGTTAAAAAGGCTCCGACGAAATATACACGTTTCGTTCTCGTCGTCGTAGCTTAAAAAGGAAGAAAACTAATTCATCCGCACTTAACTTCACACACGAACGTACAGGACCTCACGAAATTCGGCGGTAACCTTTCTGGCTGACTCTGTCTCGTGCATCGTCTACCACGAAGCACATAAATTACACATTCGTTCGAGACTTCGACTCGAAGTTCAAAAGTCAACATACCGTAATTTCTTCGCTCCTCTGTAAAAAATCCAACCACGAACGCGATTCATCCAGCTAACGATATCCTCGTAAAATATTTCCATCGTTTTCGACACCTCGATGATAAAGTCTCGGATAAAAATTTCGAGCTATCGATTTTCCATATCAAGAATTAGATCTAATGGAAAATTATAGCTATACCGAAGTCGTTACACGAGATTTAGAAAACTGATACTTAAAGTCACCTGCATGGTGAACGGATTACCGAGTCAACTAACCGAAACATTTACTTACCTTAACAGGGTTATAAAATTGAAACAAAAAAGTGACGTTTATTGGAAAAAAAGGAAACGTGACAATTTTGACACTTTCTCAAATTAAGCTTCAAACGCAAGTACATTCTGGTACTAAGCTTTCGCAAACGTCAACGATACGACTTTCCCCAATACCATTAATACCAAACAAAGCGAATCATTGTTTTATGCTGTACGTGGAGTAGAACCCGAAAAATCTTTCTAAAGCTTTTTACGTGATTAACTAACTTTATACTCGGAACGTTATTTCCGATGAAACGAAAAGTAAAGCGAGAATAACTATCTACCATATCGTATTATTTAATCGAAAAACTGACTTCAAAACAATCGACTGAATTGCGAATTGATTGAAAATTTCGCTGCTTAATGGATTTTTTTTTAGAAATGATCAAAAAACGGTTGAGAATGAAAAACTTGAATTTTTTCGTTATATTTATTGAAACCGTGCATTAACATTTCTTTTTGCAGTGGTCGAATAATTCGATTTCACTGTATATTTTACCTAAAAAATGGTAAGTGGTTCGATTTTATAAAAAATTTATTGCACAAGTTTGAAATGAAAGAAGCAACAGTTTCTAAAAAAAAATTGGGAGAAGAATTGACGATTTGAGAATATATGTATAACACAAAACTTCTTTCAAATTTTCTAATGCAGACCCATGGTCACTCAAATCGTGATTTTTTGTATCAGTCAATTCATTAAATCAAGTGTATATTCGCAATGCAAAATTTGGTGCAGAAATGTTTCACTTCTTTCTTTGTTTTGCCAGAAAATTTAATTTTTTTTGCGAGAAGCTGGTTCAAATTTATATTTGACTGCTTTCTTACACACTCGACTTTTTTTTCTGCAGAACTTTTCAATGATCTTTGAATTTCCCTTTACATTTAATGTTTCCTAAATTGAAAGAGGTATCACCAAAAAATCGAAAATTACACTTTTTGAGAAAAAAAGGAATAAAGGATACCGCAGCGTTAATTGAGATAGGTGAATCTGTCCTTGAAACGGATTTTGGAAGTACATTTCAACTCATGCAATCATGCTAGATAGTACTTTTCATTGGCGTTGATAGAATTGCCTAACCGATTTGCCGTAAATGTTGCATGATTCACCATTAACTCTTATCACAATATTATGTTGATGGCCCAATACCACTCAATGGAGTGAACCGTATTCTGCTTTTTTCTTGGAAAAAAATTGTGGATATTGGAAAAAAGTTATGACGTCACATTCAAAAGAAAGTAGTAGAAATTTTGATCCCATTATCCAGATAAGGTTCAAAATTTTTAATTTGTTGAAAATCGATTTTTGCTAGTAGATTGTTTGTATTCTTACTATTGAAGAGTGCAAAAAATTCTGATTTTTTCCAATTTTTGTGGTACTGTTTTCATACAGTTTGTATGTGGTCAAAAATGTTATTTTAGAAGATGCATATTTTGAAAATGAGCAACATTATTAGGAATTTTTTGATTGGTTTTGAGGTGAGATTTTCACTGTAGACGCCCATTAAACCATTCTTGATCCGTTTTTAATTTTCAAGGTGTTCCCAAATTTCTTTGAAATTATGTCATTAATCAACATTGACTTGTAATTTAACGTATTTCACAGCAATTTGAGAACTTCTTAGAAATAAAAAATGGATCAAGGGTGGGATTTTTGTTTCTCCAGAGTGAAAATTAACTTCTAAAAGCAATCAAACATTTTCTAATAATTTTTTAGTACATTTTAAAAATTTCATCCAAAAAGACGTTTGTTGCTATAATCATCTGGGTAAACATCCCAAAAAAGTTGGAACTATTTTAATTTTATACGAGAGGACTATTCCGATTTCGCTCAAATTTTTTTTTACAAGTTCCCCTCGGTGGTCTAATCACAAAACCACGATCATTTTTTTCCTAACCTGCAAGGAGGCAGGGGGGCGGGCCTTGAAATTTTCATGCAATTACGATTTTTACCCTTACCCAACTTTGAAGGCTCATATCTCGAGATAGGTTGTACTTGAGGGAAAACTGTTTGCGGGGTCTGAAAGAGAATTGATAGGAGATTCAAAACCGGTTATCCTATTTTGAAAAGCTCAAAGTTGAACTTTGGTGGTGAAAGCTCAACTTTCATGATAAAAACAAAAGATGAAAGCTACCATTTAAAAATCTAAAAAAATGAGCCCTTTTCACCCTTTTTTCAATCAACAAATTTTCAAGATGGGATCTTCAGACCCGGGGGGGAGGGGAGGTACAGGGATCCAAAATTTTGACCAAAATTCAAAAAAACCGAAAAAGTGAAGTAACACATCGATTTCTACTAATTCGAAGGCGCTGATTTCGAATATGTACTTAGTTTTTTCATTCGACCCCCCTGACACCTCCCCCCAATATTAGCCCCTTGATAGGGTCAAAATTCAAAAAAAAATGTGTGACCTGTCGTTTGTTAGTTTTTTCAGGGTACTGAGTTCGAAAATTTGCTTATTTTTTGAATTTGACCCTGTAATGCCCCTTTATCCAACCAAAAGAAACGAAAATCTCATTTGGGATATCGATTTCAACTAATTTGAGGACGTAGAATTCGAATATCGACTCATTTTTTGATTCGATCCACTCCCTGCAATTTCATGAAATATTCAATTTTATATTGATCACCGATGACTGGAGGAAGGGGTCAGTTGGAAAACGGGGAGGGGGTTGATCAAAAAGTAAGTCGATATTTGAATTCTACGCCCTCAAATTGGTTGAAATCGATATCCCACACAATATTTTCGTTTCTCGCGATAGATTTTCCCAAAATTGGTTGGCTAAAGGCTTTGACTATAGAGTATATGGACCGAGCTAGTTGTATACAAACCGTATGAACGGCGTCGTCAGACATCCTAAGAAAGAACGCTTCTGATTGAATAATCATTGTCAGTAAACAACTTTCAATAATAACAATTTATGGATAATGGAAATAAAATGCAGATTTATTAATTGAATATTTGTGAATTATTATATTTTTCCATATCTTTCTAAACTTTCTTTTGAGAAATACTTTTTGATAAACTTATCCATCACCTCATATACTCTTTTAATGTCTGCGCTTGGTACTAAATGGAAGCGAAAAATGGAATGTCCTAAATCAATTGGAATTTTCATCAACCTTTCATCGGATTTGATAGAAGGAATGGTATCGGCTTTAAGTCGCCTCTTCAACCTTATCTTCTACCCATTTTTAGCTTTTTGTTCCTCTACTGAAATGGAATATATTTGTTCTTCTCCAAAATGCCTGTGACATATTTTGGAGCTCTTGACTTCCTGAATGTTTGCAAACTCTTTCCATTTTAATCGATTGTGATCTTTTTTTGGAAATCTACCTCACGTAATGTGTGAGATTAGATTACTTCAAATTAATAATTATATCTACTGCATAATCTTAACTACTCACTCAAACAATCTGGCTGTGTCATTAGAGGCTCCGCAGACGCAGCACCTTACCGGCATTTTTATATTTTATATTTAAAAATGAAAGAATGAGACATTTAAAAAATAAAAACATTTAAAACTGCCTTATTCCATGCATATTCCATACGTATTCCTTAATCACAACAGCGCGTTATCATTGAACTTTTAGCGGGAAAATAAAAGAACCAATCAGAAGCGTTCTTTCCCAGTAAGATGTCTGAAGACGACATTTACATAGCTAGCTCGGTTCATATATTCTATAATCAAGGGCTAAAGGGGCATTAAAGGGTCAAATCCAAAAAATAAGCAAATTTTCGAACTCAGTGCCCTCAAAAACCTAACAAACGACAGGCCACACTTTTTAAAATTTTTTTTTTCATTTTGACCCTATCAAGAGGGCCAATGGGGGGGGGGGATCGAATGAAAAAACGGAGTACATTTTCGAAATCAGCGCCTTCGAATTAGTAGTAATCAATATGTTACTTTACTTTTTCGATTTTTTTGAATTTTGGTCAAAATTGTGGACCCCTGTTCCCCCTCCAATCTAGAGATTCCATCTTGAAAATTTGTTGATTGAAAAAATGATGAAAAGGGCTCTTCACTGTAATTTTTTTAGATTTTTAAATGATAGCTTTCATCTTTTGTTTTTATCATGAAAGTTGAGCTTTCACCACCAAAGTTCAACTTTGAGCTTTTCAAAATAGGATAACCGGTTTTGAATCTCCTATCAATTCTCTATCAGACCCCGCAAACAGTATTTAGTGGCCATGTATTTGTCATTTCAGGGAGCGGAAAATAATTGTTTTCCGGCTGTTAACATTTATTTTCCGCCCGCTTACGTCAAAGAGTTGAAATTTTATTTTCCAAAATAAAAACATTAATTACAGGAAAGGCCTCATCCGATCGTATAAAATTGAATTTTTTTACCTCTCAGTAATAATAATACCACTAGGTGGTAGGTACATACGCGTATATATCTACAGAAAAGTAAACAAAAATTATTCTTGTCAATTCTTCAAAATTCTTCAAAATTTTCAAATTTTATTTCATCAGTTGCCAAACGTGCATTCAATTTTTTATAGATGGATAAATTTCCCCGAACTTGAATTCATTCTTGTTCTGCTATCGTCTTATGCTAGTCGTATGATTGGGAGCCACTGGTCTGATTCAATGAGGAAACAAATCGATGTGCGCAGCCGTTGTTCAAAATATTGCGTCATGATTCTCGTATTGAATTGCGTGATCGATAAGGCAAATCGGTATAGTACGATTGCATATCAAAAAAAAAACTGTTCATTTCTTGGTAGGGGAATTTCAAATATGTATCTTCGTTAATTTCTGAGATGCGCCGTGTTCAAGTTTAATTAAGCCTTTATTTGTTGGTACATTTGAGTACTTCGTTATTCATTTAAGGTAAAAGGTAACAAACGATTACCTTGGAAGTGATAGTTGAGCTTTTTTATGGAATAACGAGTGTCTAGTGATGAAATAAATTTGATTAAAAGTTATTTTTCCAAATTCGTGGAGACAAATTTTTAAAAAAAATTTCCTTCGAACTTATTTCATTGATATCTTCGTAAGTAGAACAAGATCACATCATTCAAGCCATGTTTGAACCGATTTTCGAATTAATGCTTCTGGAAATCTCGAAACACTTTGCTAAAGGGAATTTTTACCTAGTGTTTGAATTAACAAAAGAAACTTTGAATCAATATTGCTTCAAAATTATGCTGACCAGAAAAACGTTTTTTTTTTTTTTTTTTAGAAAATGTGTAGCTATTTTGATGAGTAATTTTCATTTAAAATTATATGGAATTTTTTGTGTGGTGCTTCATGTTGCTCAAAATTTAAAATCTCTCAAAAATTGATGGGGTTTCGATTTTTTTTGAACTACATAGGTAATGGTTAAACGTGAAAATGTGAGAAATGTGTGCCTATTGAATGTTTTTCCTCGTAAAATTCTACGTAAGACATGCCAACATGTCGGATCCTTCGTTTGGGCTTTAAAGGCACCCCCTCTCTTCGGGGTCAGGATGAGGGTAGGTCGTTGATATTGGTGTAATTGTAAAAATCGAACACCCTGAACTCGAATATGAAGTCAGATTGGCCATCGGGCCCCTTCAGTACATATCTAATGGATAAGCAGTTTCTAGTCCACAATTGAATTTTTTTAGAAAAACTTGATTAGGTAACGTAATTTACAGCTTATATGTTACTTTTATAGATCGGACCACCAAAAGTAACGATTCAACGCTATGAAACCATTGTTTGATCCCGACAGCCTTCATCCTGTGTTTAAGTTATCATTTTCATGGAATATACTCTGCTCAGCTTAGCACTGCTGTACTCTACTCTTCCCTTAGTCAAAATGAAAAAAATTGCACGAAGTTGTTCTGATATTTTCAGAGTTGCTGACTACGAATATGACCTAATTTTTATTTTTCTCTTTAAAGCCTACATGGTAGGTACTACAGATACATGGAATAGTGTGTTTTCGAAGATTTTGAATACAGATATTGCCATAGTTTTCCGATCCAAGCCCTCCCTCCGACCCTCAAACCACCTTTTGGAAAAAAATAATGTGGTAGATAGCGTTCTTATCAACGAATGAATATGAAAATAAATGTGTTTCCATTTTTTTTCATGAAGTATTTTTGCAATGACTTTTTATTTCAAGATGAATTGCTGGAAATTTTTAATTATCTTCTCCTCCTTCATGGGCTCCTTTCCTGAATGGATTAGAGGGAAAGGACATGAAATAATTTCAGTTCCGCTTTCGAAAATCGCGAAAAACTGTTGAAATCTCAATTTTTTGCGGTGGGAAAAATTGAAATAGATACCAATATTATATTTATAGATTGGTTTCAGTCACCTCTCACTATTTCAACCAATTTTCATTAATTTTTTTGAAAAGTAAATTAGGGCAAAAAATTTTCTTTAATAACGTAAGAAACAATTTTTTTACACATGACATCATTTTCGACAGTGCTTTTAACTTGAATCATTTCCCTGTTTTTCATCCTTCATGAACAACCATATTACTCAAAGGTTACGTTCAAACCCACCATGTATGCCCAGTAGTCTGCCAGAATAACTCCACGTAATCTTTGTACTCGTAATCTTTATCCGGATTATGTTCAACGCCCACGGAACAATTTCTCGATTTTGGCGGAACGACGTGAAACCTCATTTCGTATAAATCGAAAACAATTAAAATAGGTTCTTGGAGATCTCTATCGATAACTCGACAGAAAAACGGCGTCGTCGTCAGCGTGTAGTTTTTATTATCGTACAGGAGATGAGCGAACCATTCATCTTGGTAACTTTCCTCAGCCGATGGTGCATTTTTAATGTACATTCTGTAAAACGTACTCGTCTGATTTGCTTCGAGATCGATGGCTTTGAAGTGATCGTGATACGCTTCCAAATTATTATGCATGATGGTATGACGTATCCTGTGAACGTGCAGTTTTCTTGGACTGTGGTTGTACATGTAAAATCGGTGGGCATCCAAATCCATCATGCTGATTTTTGATTCGACCTTATCATCTAGCAGATACACTGACACCAGCAGCAATACGAACCAAACGGTCGCCATTGCAATGTGTATTCGAATTTACGCGGGGTTACTAAACATGATAGGAAAAGTTTTCGAATACCAAACATCATCGTTCGTTGAATAATCGCGTAATTCATTAACACCAAACTGATCTCATCGAACTTTAATCAGATGGATAAATCTAGGTGAATTTACTGATAGGTTGATATTGATTTTTAAAATGATTTTTTTTTCATAAGTTGAAAAACAGAACCAAATTGAATTGTAATTTTAAAAATTTTATTTCAGATTAAAAATAATTTTTAAATCAAATTAAGTATTTAATTACGATTAGCTTATTATCTAAAAATTAACATCCTATATGTACAGAAAACATGAACATCACCTAAATTTTTGTTCTTTTTCACCTAATCTAATCATCTTGTCGAACCTTATCTTTACATTTATTTTTGTAAAACAGTTTCTGCCACCATTTTCTGGTATCTTTACACGGTGTAAAAACTCTCCTTGTTGGGAATGGTAGATGGCCTTTATCGTGCGCAGTTACGTCGGTATTATCGCTGGTGTGGAATGGTGTCCAATGAACCACTTGTCTAGTTACGGCAGTCTTTGATTTCTTAGTAGGGGCATCAGTTGTCGTTGCTTTGACCAATTTGGGGAAACGTTGATTGAACAATCCGATCAAGGAATTTTTTACTGCGTCTTGTACAAAATCTTCCAACACCATTTTAACAAAGCCCAATATCTTGGGACAGTTTTTATCTGATCTATGAATACTTATTCCATTGAAATGAATGTCCAAGTGATCCACGTTCCAAGACTCGGAAAAATCAACACCGACAGAAAAGTTGACTTGCTCGATTATAAAGGTGAACGAATGGTTAATAGTTGGATGGCGAGAGTTGTTCAACATACGCCAGTCACACTGACCTTGGATCTGACTTGCCTGCGTGGATAAAAGGAAATGGTTGGGTGATTTTCGTAGGTGACCTTTCATGGCTGACACATTTGCACTGATAAAATTATCGAGTCCTTTGATTATCATGGGGCCTAAATACAAAGGAGCTGCTGTATTTTTTCCAAGAAGGAAAATTTCCTCGATGACGTAATAATTTGAAATTCTTTTGTGGTGCGTAGTTGACGGCGGTGCAGGTGAACAAATCGATAAGAAAGGGAAAGTGGAGATGAATTGGTCCACTGGTTTCGATATGAACGATACGTTCAAGTTTCCCAATATGTGAGATTTAATGTTCTCGAACATAAGGGATGAAGAAGTCAGCAGTTCGCATTGGTTATCGCATAGCTCAGTAAATTTCACCTTTAAAAGAAAACAATCAATTATCAATCGTTCAGATTCAACGCTGCAGACATATTTTTTAATGTACAAATACGGTACTGATTTTGTTTTACCTGTCCATTGCCAAAAATGATATCGCCATAGATTGTCAAATTGTGTCCATTATTGTGAATTTCAGATATGTTGGGAATTTTGTACGATAATCTAGCTTCATGTTGGTGATAGACAAAAGTGCCGCTAGATGTTTCGTTCGTTATATTGTCTTGTACTATGTAATCTCCCGTAAAAGTCATATTTTCCGGAATCACATTCAACACAATCTGAAAATGAGAAGTTATGTAAGAAAATGTCACTGATATACCCCTTAAATTCAGTATCTACCAATATGCAACTTTTTCAACTCTTTTCTAATTTTTATGAACCTGTGCCAAAAATTGTTGCGTAATGATCTCTACAAAAAGTGGCAAAAATTTGAATTTTCAGTCCATTTTACTCCCCTCCCCGGTAAAAAAATCAAAATTTTAAATTTTTTGGTTAAAGGTTAGTCGTATTGCTGCTATTGAAAAGTGAAAAAAATGATATTTTTTTATTGTGTTCGCGTGTTTTTTGTGCATGGTCAGAAATTCTGTGCATGAAAATACTTTGAAAGTGAAAATAAAAAATAATTACAAGGCTTTGATCGATTTTGGTGATTTATTTTCACTTTAGGTAGACGTAAGATGACTATCTGATTCAGTTTACTTTTTTAGAGGTTTTTTAATTGGTGTGAAATAATATCAAATTACAAGATAAGTAATGACAATGACGTTTGGGCCAACCTTCTTCCCCTTGAAAAAAATCGAATAAAGCATGTGTAATAATATTTTAAATCAATTTTCTGACTACAGTGTGTTTGGCCATAGGTACACAAAAAATCTTGTATGTAAATGAATATGTACCTCCAAAAAAATCAGAAAATTTTTTACTCTTCAATCGTGACATGTGGTATACACCACCATCAACATACAAATGCAATGAAAAAAAAACCTATTTTTAAAAATCTAAAATTTTGTAATTTTGAGCATTTGCTTTATGGTGAGGAGAGGAGAATAAACATGGATTAAAAGAATTTTAATTTTTACCACCTCTTTTTGAAGTAATTTCACCTCAGTTTTTTACAGACACAAAAAAAATTGAAAACAGTGAAATAGCATCTACTTATCTTCTATAAACTGTTTTGAACCAAAAAAAAAACTTACTCCAAAATGTTGAGACGTACACGTGAAATTATTGTAATACGTATGAACGGAATCGGATGAAGGAATTCCAGAAACGTGGATGTTGCTGAAATTGGTCGTCTTGTTAAGAAATGAAATCCTTTCGCGTTTGAATACCAAGTTCTCAATAAAGCCAACCAAGTTGACAGGTTCTCCAATTGGTGAAACGTCGTGTTTATCTCGAGAAAAATTGAGAAGGTTGGTCAAAACGAAAGAATTATTGTAAGTATGAGATGCGATTAGTTCTGCGGCAGATTTATGCGACTTGTTTTTTATTCTGGCGACTTCTTGATTATTAGATTCTCTCAATTCTTTATTATTCGATTCTTCTTCCGGCATGGTGAGTATTTCTCCGGAAAGGTTGGCGGCAGTGAAATATTTATCAGCATTATTATTTGATCCTGTTGATTTTGTAGTGGCGAGTGAGATTGAAGCCTTTGATGTTCTATCATTTCCGTTGGCATCAGTTTTCGATTTCTCATATGTTGATGGTTCCGTGATGGTTGACGAAGACGTCTCATTTTGCTGATTTTGATTATTTGCTAAGGGTGACTTTTCTGAGGCGTTTTCATTTGGCAAGGGCGACTTTTCTGAGGCGTTTTTATCTGGCAAGGGTGACTTTGCTGAGGTGTTTTCATCTGGCAATGGCGACTTTGCTGAGGCGTTTTCATCTGGCAAGGGCGACTTCGCTGAGGCGTTTTCATCTGTCAAGGGCGACTTTTCTGAGGCGTTTTCATCTGGCAAGGGCGACTTTTCTGAGGTGTTTTCATCTGGCAAGGGTGACTTTGCTGAGGCGTTTTCATCTGTCAAGGGCGACTTTTCTGAGGCGTTTTCATCTGGCAAGGGCGACTTTGCTGAGGCGTTTTCATCTGGCAAGGGCGACTTTTCTGAGGCGTTTTCATCTGGCGTAGTTAAATTCGTATCTTCTTCACTGTAAACTGCATTTTTACTCTGAAGACCTGAAAAAATTAGTTATTAAAATGTGTGTTTCAATGATGCGAAAATCTTGATATTCAATATTCATAGTGTTTTTCAGTAGGAATTATATCAATGATTGGGGGGGGGGGGGTTCACTGAAATTGATTTTTTACAACTCAAAATATACTTACTTTTTTTTGGATTTACAAAAAAGATTATTCATTTTTAAGAAATTTTAAAATTTGATTTAATCAATTATTGTTTTAGCTAAAACTGTGCAATTTCTCTCCCCCCTTACTTGCGTCTTAGGAAAATAATAATTTGAAAATTGTCTTCGCGGATTTCTAGTAAAAGTTACTCATTTATTTATCTAATTCGTATGGACTACCTATTCAGTGTTTTGAAATTAAAATTTTGCACAATAATTACGTGATAATAGGCAAGGACATATTTACGTATTTAGAAGTCAATATTAAGTTACTGCCTATTAGTCTAATAAACATAATTATTTTTTATAACTGGTACTTACAAATTGCAAATAAAATAACGATTTCACTCAACACTAACACCTTCATATTGGAAAATAATCAAGTATCTGACTACACTCGAAAGACAAACTGAGAATGAAAATTCCATCATTAGCACGGTTTATAAATACGCTCGATGTGATGATAACTCGATTCATTCTCAATAAAAGAATTGCTGGAAAATTTCTCAGGGAAAAAGCTTTCTAATGCTTGTGAATTAATTTCCTAGAAGTTCTCGACTCGAGTATTGAACGTTTGAATTCCGTAATCTGCTGGGGTAACGAAGATCGCATTTCTTCAATGCGAAGAAATTGTTACAAAATTTATTTTTATCTCATTCTTCGTATCATTTCTTTATTGATAGATAAAAAAAAAATTAAGTTCAAAGCATTAATAAAGCTAGTGGTTATTACATAGATAATAGGAAATACCTAGTTGTGATCTAATGATCACATTTTCTCATTTCGAGAAAATAACGAAGCATATTTGTTTCCCAATGCTCACGTGAGAAAGGCTCGTTCATTTGTTTTTATACTTGGAAAAATATGACCACTTTGAGAAATATGTAGTATTCCTTTACATCGGGTCTCATTATCTGCGAAGTAACAGCATTGGGATCTGTAATTATTACGAATATCCTACATACGCCGTCAGTTTTCAGTATCTAATATCCAAGATTCTAAGTGAATATTATTTTCTCATGAAAATTTTTAAATTTGCAATAGGTACCTATACTTTTTAAAATTGGACGAAAAATTAAATTCTGGATTGAAGTTTCTAAGGTATACCCTTTGATGTCACTGATCTGGAATTCATTATCAAGGGTGTCTACCGGTACGAAAATGGTTTTTACAAAGGGTGTGGCCGGATGAAGAATGAATTTGGCTTCTGCTCCGATTTTCGATATCCCCCCTGCGATTCTGTTCCTTTTGATGTAAAAAATTCTGGAAAAAATTTTGACCCAACTGAAAAACTTGGTTTTTTGTATGTGGAATTTCCTCGTGTATTTGAATGTGTTTTTTTTTTTTGAAAACCCGTACAGAAATGTTATTTTAACAGATCCTTCAAATTTTCACTTTTTTCATCTTGAAAAAACCGTGATAAAAATAAATTTGAGACATGAAGTAGAACGATCCGAAAAAGAGTGATTATCGGAGTATTTATACCCCTGCTTGTAAGCACAGTGAAAGCTCGAAAGTTCACAATTTTCATGAACTTTCGGCCGAAAACATTGATGGTCGAAATTGGTGTCAAATTATAATATTTGTTGCGCTAAATCCAAATATGTAGGTCTACCGACCCTTAAGAGCTGCCAAAGGGTTGGCAGACGAGGTAAACGAGGGAGAAAATTCGAAAAATTCACATATTTTTGGTAAAATTCTCATAAAAGTTGCATGATTGAGTTGAAAGGGGTTTATTAATAGTTCTAAGCATTATTCAAGAATAGGGATGCCATTCAACTTTGAAATTTCACAGAATTTGCATGTTTAGGAAGATGGAGCTTAGGGCAGCATCAAATACGTTCTCTGGGTCGTGGAACTCGATTCTGACAATATTTTTTTTTATTAGGGATGAGGGGATGATATCTGTTTTCATGGATCATAGATAGAATCAAAAATTTTCAGTCATGAATCGTGTAATGGGTGTTTACTAGGGTGACCCTTATTTATACTTGGTGGAAAAAAAAATTTGGAATTTTTTTCGGGACCCCCCCTAGTTTGGTGCCACTACATGAGAAAATAACACACAAAAAATTTCAGCCCGATTGATGCATATTAACCCGACCCGCAAAGCCCATTTTGAAAAATTGAAGAGGCGCGCTCGAGCTCATAATACTCCACTACAGGCACGCGGCAACGAAACGCTAAAAACACCCCTACCGACCTGGCGGCTTTAAACTTACGCCGAAAGCATGCAAATGAAGATAGAACTTTCTGGTTTGCGGCATTCGATTCCTTATAAAATTTCGAATCAGACAAGATTTTTTTCAAATTTTTTGGGCCCCCGGGGGGAAAAGCGCGAGGATATTAAAACGTGTGATTGAAAAAAACCAACCAACAAAATTGAATTATAATATTTCAAACAGATTTTTCGGCGGAAAAAACTTCCAGGAGGTATCCAGAGCTTCTGAATCCAGTTCTGAGGTCATTTTGACTTCGAACTATAACAAGGACCCAAAATGGGCCCATATGGTGTGGTGACGGGGGGGGGGGGAGGGGGGTACTCGCAAACCTCCCACAATTACCGAGTGAGGCATCAAAATTCGTGTTTTTTTCACCCGGGAGTTCGTTTCTGACGTCCCTTCAACAATAACCCCAAAATGGGCCCAAAGGGGAGGTGGTCGGGAGGAGTCAAATTTGAAATTTTTCCTAATTATCGAGTGTGGTATCAAAATTCGTGTTTTTTACCCGGGAGTCCGTTTCCGATGTTCCCTCTACAAAAACTCCAAAATGGGCACATAGGGGAGGTGGTCGGGAGGAGTCAAATTTGAAATTTTCTATAATTATCGAGTGTGGTATCAAAATTTGTGTTTTTTACCCGGTAGTCCGTTTCCGAAGTTCCTTCTACAAAAACCCCAAAATGGGCCCATAGGGGAGGTGGTGGGAAGGAGTCAAATTGAAACTTTCCAATAATTATCGAACGTGGTATCGAAATCAATGTTTTTTTTACCCGGAGAGTCCTTTATACAACGTCTCTTCAACAAAAACTCCATAATGGACCCATAGGGAAGGGGTTGGGGAGGAGTCAAATTGAAAATTTTTCATAATTATCGAGTGTGGTACCGAAATAAATGTTTTTTTTTACCCGGAAAGTCCGTTATTGACGTCCCCAAAATCATCTAAGAAATGGTTTCTGGAGGTCGAAAAACATATATTTCAGCACCTCACTTGATTACTATGAAAAATTTTCAATTTGAACCCTCACCGCCACCTCTTCGTTGGGCCCATTTCAAGGTTTTTTGATGGAGGGACGTCAAAAACAGACTTTCCAGGTAAAAAAACATTTATTTCGGTACCACACTCGATAATTATGAAAAAATTTCAATTTGACTTCTCCCCAACCCCTTTCCTATGGGCCCATTTTGGGGTTTTTGTAGAAGGAACTTCGGAAACGGACTACCGGGTAAAAAACACAAATTTTGATACCACACTCGATAATTATAGAAAATTTCAAATTTGACTCCTCCCGACCACCTCCCCTATGTGCCCATTTTGGAGTTTTTGTAGAGGGAACATCGGAAACGGACTCCCGGGTAAAAAACACGAATTTTGATACCACACTCGATAATTAGGAAAAATTTCAAATTTGACTCCTCCCGACCACCTCCCCTTTGGGCCCATTTTGGGGTTATTGTTGAAGGGACGTCAGAAACGAACTCCCGGGTGAAAAAAACACGAATTTTGATGCCTCACTCGGTAATTGTGGGAGGTTTGCGAGTAGCCCCCCCCCCCCCCCCCCCCCGTCACCACACCATATGGGCCCATTTTGGGTCCTTGTTATAGTTCGAAGTCAAAATGACCTCAGAACTGGATTCAGAAGCTCTGGATACCTCCTGGAAGTTTTTTCCGCCGAAAAATCTGTTTGAAATATTATAATTCAATTTTGTTGGTTGGTTTTTTTCAATCACACGTTTTAATATCCTCGCGCTTTTCCCCCCGGGGGCCCAAAAAATTTGAAAAAAATCTTGTCTGATTCGAAATTTTATAAGGAATCGAATGCCGCAAACCAGAAAGTTCTATCTTCATTTGCATGCTTTCGGCGTAAGTTTAAAGCCGCCAGGTCGGTAGGGGTGTTTTTAGCGTTTCGTTGCCGCGTGCCTGTAGTGGAGTATTATGAGCTCGAGCGCGCCTCTTCAATTTTTCAAAATGGGCTTTGCGGGTCGGGTTAATATGCATCAATCGGGCTGAAATTTTTTGTGTGTTATTTTCTCATGTAGTGGCACCAAACTAGGGGGGGTCCCGAAAAAAATTCCAAAATTTTTTTTAAGGGACACCCTAGTGTTTACCTATTGTATATAAAAAAATGTAATTTCCTAGATTTTGATTTTTGAAATGAAAATTTGCGATTCTATCTATGATTCATTAAAACAGCTACCACCCCCTCACCCCAATGAAATTGTCATAATCGAGTTCTATGACCCAGAAAAGGTATTTTGATGTATCTATTACATGTCCATCCTCCTAAATATGAAAATTCTGTGAAATTTTGAAGTTGAGTGTCATCTCTATTCTTGAGTCATGCTTAAGAACTATTAATAAACCCCTTTCGTAACTTTTATAAGAATTTTGCCAAAATATGTGAATTTTTCGCATTTTTTTTACCACGTCTGCCACCACTTTGGCAGCACTTGGGGGTCGGCATGCCTACATATTCGGATTCAGGGCAACAAATAATGTGATTTGACACCAATTTCAACCATCAATGTTTACGGCCGAAAGTTCATGAAAATTGTGAACTTTCGAGTTTTCGTTGTGCCTAAAAGCAGCAGCTGTAAACTGGCAGACTGATGCTTTTCAAAATTTTCCAAATAGGGGTTCATACAATAACTTTTGGGGCAAGTCGTAGCCTTCAATTATTTCTGCCTATCTTTGGTAGGTTCGGCTCCACGACTATACCCATCGTCTAAGGTTTCTATCTCTACTCCTTCATTCTGAATCTGTGAAAAGTCACTGATAAACAGTTAGAATTGCAGTACAGGAAAAAATTGGTAAAATTCATTGATTTTCAGCGAATTTTCGCTGATCTTTCAAAGATTTTCGTTGATTTTTCTGCTAATTTCATAAATTTCACTGACTTCAGTGAATTTTTACTGATTTTCCAATAATTTTTTCCCCTGATTTGTTTTCATTAGAAATTTTTCACTGATTTTCTCCTGTGCTGCAATTCTAACTGTTTCTCAATGATTTTCGATCATTTTCACTGATTTATAAATAAGAGAGTAAGAAAAAGTGCGTTAATTTTTAACCAAATTGGACAATTTTTTTCGGCACTTCTATCACTTTTTTTTATTTTGAAAATCAAAATTTACAACTTCGGGACTTTATGGCTATTTTTTTTTAAAACTTTAACGACCGCATGCGAATTTGACGATTCGAGTGCAATATGGCGAGCGTTTGTCGAAACAGCCAGCATATAAAATGCTATTTACGCGCCAAAATTCGTTTATACGCGTTGTTTTAACAACCAAAGGATAAAGCTCGCTTTGAGAATTTCGACTCGACGTGAAATATACGATGTATAGTTAGCCGCTGCACGGCGAATTAATTTTCAGGAGCTTAATTATTTCGACGTAATTGGATTTTATTTTCATTTTTACTTTATACGCGTAATTATACGAGTACGCGAGTTAACTATATTTGTAGTACACAATTTAGCGCAGTACGGTAGGTACTTGGACGCGGGAGATACGCCGCGCCACGCTATTTGCGGTATGCGTGGGATTTTACGACGCTATATTAATTAAGAAAATTCGCATCGATTTGTAACGAGATTTATACGCGTACGCTTTTCAGTACGGGGAGCCGTCGGAGCCGTATACCGCCCTATTTTATTTAAAATCACAAATGATTTTGAAAAATAAGCTCGCGCTTACGTTGCTTTAATGAAAATAACGCTACGGTATATACCTCCAGCTACGCGAACACGTACCAGCCTCTATAGGGCGACCAGGAAAGTAATGAAATAATTTAGCTTTCATCAATCATTTTTCCGGCACCGTAGACAAATTTACCTACGCAGAAACGCGCCGCGCCGCATCGAGTTAATTTAAATTCACCAATCGTACGCAGCTGCAAATGCCTGATCTTTAAATAAATAGTCGAATTCACTTCCCGTGATTGAAAAGTAAAATAATTAAACTTTGATCAAATTTCGTTCGCACATTTCCTAGCTGGCTGCTGAGAGATTGGCTGATGGGTGCGAACGATAAAAACGTTCAACAAACGCCGGCTACGGTTTTATACATTCGGACGTGTCTAAAGAAATTAGAGTAAGTTTATTTTTGTTTTTCTCCCCATTCGTGTACTTCACGTATGCCTATTGCCTACGTAGGTACCAAATTCTACCTTTTGTACCCTCGATACCTTTTTCTTTCCATATGCTTAAGTTGCCGTAGATATACTGGATGCTGATGGATTGTACGCACTTGGCAGTATAAAGCACCCCTGCTCGATTCGCGCATAAAATGGAAATCGCGGGCGAGAAAAAGTTTATTTGACACATATTGTCGAAAGTAAAAGTTGTTTTAAATGGAACGCGTATAACCTCGTTTCGTTAATACCGTAAATTAAACAAGCATATCTAGGAAAACAGCCGAGCACTTTTTTAAGATGTAGTTTTCCGCACACAAAACTAACTTTATTTTAACTTCATAATGGGTACATTTATATTCCGCGCGCAGTATAAGTAACTAACACGCAACAGAACTTTCTTTTCTTTTTGCCGCCTCCCCGGGCCCAAGTTTTCGGGGTATTTAAAGGGGTAAAGGGTCTTTTTACTTCGTTGCTTACGGAGCACGTATCGTCGCCGTATCATTCCACACTATATACCGGGAAATTTCCTTCACCTAAATGAAAAAGATACGTTTTCCTTGCGGTTTTCTCGCTCCTGTATACGCTTCGGTAAAAGTAAATACTACGTACACCGACGCGACGAGACAGCAACAGTCGAAACTTTCATTCTGACGCGACCGGTGATTATCATCGTCGATGATACACTCGCTCGTATAATAAGTTGCATCTATCGTTCCTTTTCCTCGGCTCCTTCATCGCGTATAAGAAGTTTCGCGATACGCGTAAAGATTTATCAACCTTGTATCAACTCGTCTTCGCTAAATAATGCTGTCGACTTTGGTTGTCGTTCCAATATGCTACGTCTTGATGTAGAAGAAATAAGATGTGCGATTCGAAGCAATTGCTAAAAATATACTCTTCTGCAATTAAATGAAGATACGTGGTTGATGTATTGGAAAATTTTGAATACAGATGAGTAATGATTCGTAATGTCATTATATTCATTTAAAAAATGTTAACATCCGTGAAAGTTTCTTTTTCCACAGAAATAGAAATACCATGAGGTTTTCTTGTATTTTTACATTTAGCTGAAAATTAAATTTCATGATTTGGAATTGAAAAATTCTTATCACAAATACTCGATGTTTCCATCAAAAATTAGCAAGTTGCTGATATAAAGCATTTATCACTCAAAATATTCAATTAATGTTTTTTGAAAGATTGTACATTATGTAAGATGATGGACGGTTTGTGATAATCAATATCTTGTAAAAAATTCATAAGGCAATACAATCATCTAGTATTATAGTTTCATTTGTTATTTCTCTAGACTTCAACCTAAGAATATCATCATCACTCCATCTGTTTTCTGCTAAATGTTGTAAACACTCTGGGAATCTATAATCATCTTTTTGGCGCATAATCACATCCAAATTTATGAGCTGAAAACAAATTCCCTAAATAATTTCCACAAAGTGAAGATAATAAATCAGATGATGGAGTCTCAAAAATATATCTTATCTCCAACAGGGGTCAGTTTATTAAAATCGCCAAATAAAATCAATCGTTAACCACCAAAAAGTAAATTATTCCTAAATATTAGGTTCGTTTGGCGCTGTTAAAGATATGAAATTAGGGATTTTCAGAAAGTTGTAAAGGTGCCTCTCCACTAACAATGCCACACTAGTGATTAGTTCTTGTAATATATTTTCCATTTTCAAATAAAATAATTCTTCAGCACATCAAACAGTCGAACTTGAAATCACTTAAAATTTCATCACTTTTACGAAAAGTTGTAAAGTTCAAGAAATAATGATAGGTAACCACTTATTTTTATCTAGTCGAATTATGCCAAAAAAATGCTTCCGCTCGCACCAAATGTAAAAAGCAGTTTGACGATTGATTCTTAATCTAGAATGTATTTAGAAAAAAATTAGATTGAATGTCATTTTTCCGGCCCCTCCCCTTCCGAGGGTTCACCACCCTTTCTTGAAAAAACGTGTATCTCATTTTCTATTCGGTGTACAAAAAAAAAGTTCAAGTAAAAGTTCTTTCTTGAAATCTTATCTACATTTTTGGTTATTAAAAAATTTCGCTTTGGAGCCACCCTTGCGTCTCAAATCTCAAAAATGTACTTACAGAATTATTCAAAATCAAGTTATTATCATTTATTATGAAAAATATCAAAGCTAGCGCAAAATGTGTTATAACAAAAAGTATTTAGAATAAAATTTCACATCTATAAAGTTCATCGTAGTTCCCCCACTCCTCACCCTTAGGGTCCGCCCCTCCCCAAAATTGCTTTTGTTTTGATTAGTCCAGTGACAAGAAGACCGTTTTTTTGGCCATGAGCGGCAAATTATAACCGAGGAATGAAATTTGGTTTGGTAAATCAGGACACAATAAGACATGTTTTGACCCTGGGAGGTCGTCACCAAACCCCATAGAACGGGCAGGAGGAAGTTCATTGAGAGGTTGGCCCTCAATTTTTTTTTTGAAATTGGGTTGTCGGCACCTTTTTGGTGTTATTTACATCTGATTGAATCCCGCTGAGGTGAAAAATGTCTTTACTTTTAGGATTAGAGGTCCTCAAACTTGAAATTTCAAACTCAGTTTTTCGTATTTTTTCTCAGCAGGTTCAAAAATTGCATTTTTTTCAACATGGCACAACCTGCCGACCACCTTTGTTACGATTTTCGATCTCCATGGGTAGATAACTGCGTATTAGGGACCTTTTACAGCTTTCCATACTCCTATTCTGGAGTGAATATAGGGGTCTAAATCTTCTAAAATTGGACCGGTTTTTCACATTTTTCGGTAAAAATTGAAATTATTTGATTATTTACGAGATAATATTCATTGGTCAAAGTTTTTAAGCTGTTCCTGATTGGTACAGGTTCAATGCAATAAATGCAGGCCAAGAGATTTCATCACATAATCGGGAAGATAATTTTGCATTGAAGTCAAGTGAGAGGGGTATATTCAGTCCCGAGTAGGAGTATAAAAAGCTGTAAAGGGTCTCCATATGCAGAGATTTGCAGTCATCTACCCATGGAGATCGAAAATCGTAATAAAGGTGTGGTTGGTTGGTCGCATTTCTGAGAAAAAATACGAAAAACTGAATTTGAAATCTCAAGTTTAAGGGACATCTCTCCCTCTACCTCTCAATGAACCTTCCCCTGCTACTTTTATGGGGTTTGGTGATGACCTCCCATGCTCAAAACATGCCTTATTGTGTCCTGATTTACCAAACCAAATTTCATTCCTCGGTTATAATTTTGCCGCTCATGGCCAAAAAAACACTCTTCTTGTCACTGGACTAATCAAAACAAAAGCAATTTTGGGGAGGGGCGGACCCTAAGGGTGAGGAGTGGGGGAACTACGATGAACTTTATAGATGTGAAATTTTATTCTAAATACTTTTTGTTATAACACATTTTGCGCTAGCTTTGATATTTTTCATAATAAATGATAATAACTTGATTTTGAATAATTCTGTAAGTACATTTTTGAGATTTGGGACGCAAGGGTGGCTCCAAAGCGAAATTTTTTAATAACCAAAAATGTAGATAAGATTTCAAAGAGGAACTTTTATTTGTAATTTTTTTTGTACACCGAATAGAAAATGAGATACGCGCATTTTTAAGAAAGGGGGTGGACCCTCGGAACGGGGCGGAAAAAATGGCACCCAGCCTTATTTTTTTCTAAATACATTCTATGTAGATTAGAAATAAATCGTCAAATTGCTTTTTACATCCTGAGCGAAAGAACATTACACTATTATTACAGTTTGGTGAGAATTCACACCTTCACAACAGATCGTTTTATATTTTAATCAGTTTCAATAAGCAATTTAATAGTAGAAACTTTAAAAATGTGAAAAGAGCAATTTATTTTTGAGGTTTATGTTAATGGAATTCTTGGCTCAAATTACTCCCAATTCTTTCGTTTGTTTTTTGTTAATCAAATTATAGAAATTATTGACTTAGGTACATAGGTACCTACCTACATTATATGTAGCTCGTCAAGGAACTTGTTATAAAAATTTAAACTTCGTATGTTCCTAAATCAAGTTTTACAGATTAAATTTATATTGGAAAAATAAGGAAATTTTTCTTTACTAGTTTCCCCCTCCCCCTTCACTCCTCCCGATACCCTCCTGATAGTCTCACTATGAATGTTTTTTCCCGGTAATACGGATTAAAGAAGTCGTACCATGAATGAAAGCTCCGAATTTGGCCAAAATCAGTCGCACCTGGAATGAAATTTTCTGGTAGTTGTTAAATCTGAAGATAGCTGTTTTTGCAGAACTTGATTCAGTTTCTTTGAAATTTGATTCTTGCTGTAAAGTTTTCGGGATGAAAGTACGTATTTTTTTCAATATGCCTACTAAACTTTGTTTCTTTCCTGTTCTGCTCTTCTGCTTTCAACAATTCTTTTAACGTATCGAGACTCTTACTAACAGAGGAATTGAAGCTTAACTGAACCTCAGGATATCGAACGGATGGCGGTGAGAAAGTTATCAATGGCGTCCTCATCATTTATTTTTTTCTGATCAGCAGTCAATTCTCGTTCGTACAATAAAGTCTGTTTATAACTACTATCGAACCTACTCTCAAAATTTGAATCAGTCAAAAATGCCAAAATTGACTGATGAAATAGATAAAATTTAGTCACTGATAATCAGTCAAATTCCACTGATTCCCATGTTAATCAGTGACATTTTACTGCCAATTAGTGGAAAATTACCGATTCAATCGATGCATTTTTATTTTTACTGATTCAATTATAAAAATTCACTGATTGAATCAGTAAATTTTTTCATTGATTTCAACAGTGACTCAATTGTATTCAATCGATTGTTCTAAGATAGTAAAAAATCTAAACTTCCAAACCTTCTGAAAAGTTTATGTTTTATGTTCTTGTCCTTTTTAGAACTATCTGACCGATTTCCTGTTTCTTTTTTATATGTATTAAGATGAGAAAAGTTTCATTTTTAATTAACTGGAGGGTTTTTTAACGTTTCAATTTTGTTTTAAAACTTTTTTTCGAATTTTGATGAACTGGGTACCAGAAATTGTCGTAAAAAGACCTCAAAAAGACGTGGTAAAAATTTGAAATTTGCTGCTCATTGTTAAACACCCCTCCCTATAAATTAGGTATAAAAATGAAAATGAAAAATGAGTGAGTCTGAGTAGGTATTCAAAATGTGTAATTGAAACGAAAAAATTGTGCAAAAATATTGTAAATAATGAATTTATCCACACATTTTATACATTAAATTATGGCGATCCGTTTTCATTCCGATGGTCTGTCTTTAATAAATATCGAAATTATAGTTTTAAAAAATGCCAACTTATTCTCCGGTCATCATTTCCATGAATTCTGCAACAAAAATCAAATAAGGTGAAGTGATAATCGATCAATATGAGAACTCTTATGTAACGATTTTGTTAATCAAAAGTAAAGTTACCATCAAAATCAACGGTTCCTGATCCATCAGAATCGATTTCATCAATCATCATATCCAATTCTTCGTTTGTCAACTGATCATCCAATTCTCTCAAAATTTCTTTTAAACACGTTGTTGGGATGTATCCATTACCTGCCGAAAAAATTTCGAAGTATATAGATGATTTTTTTTTTTTTGAAATGTCAATTGAACACAAAAATAGCAAAATAGTGTATATTGAAGTAATCAAGAGGGAATCTGGGTTTTCAAGAAAAATGTAGCCTCCTCAAGAAAGGTACCATTTGGCTCAGTAAAGCCTCGACTCCTTCTCTCGAAAATACAAATTTCCATCTATCCACTAAATATTAATGTAATTACACAAATTCATTACCTTCTTTGTCGTATAATCTGAATGCTTCTCTCAATTCTTTTTGCATGGCTTCATCGTCCTCTTCTACAATAAATTTGGCGGCCAAGGTTACGAATTCATCGAATTCTAATCTTCCAGATTCTAGTTTTAAAAATCAACGTAAAGAATCAGTAAATTATTTTTTCAAAAAAGACGTTTTTTTTTTCAAAACAAGCAAAACTTACTGTCGGCATCTACTTCCTCAATCAATTCATCAAGAATTTTCTTGTTGAAAGGTTGACCCATCAAACGCAAAATATCAGCAACCATGTCCGTTGGAATACTTCCCGATCGCTCTCTGTCGAAAGCATCGAATGCTTTACGTAATACTGAAACAATGCAGTGTAACCATTAAAATAGCGAGTTGGAATTTTTTATGTTCAAACCCAGGAAAAAAACGACTCGACTTTATTACATCATAAAACAAATTTCAATAAAATAAGTAGGTGTCTGGTTTCTAAAGAAATAACAAGCTGGAAGATTTTGAAAATTCTTAAATTAGCTCCCCTCCTCCACCTCGCTTGTAACAATGATCATTATTTCTACAGCTAGAAGGAAAAATGAGCAAAATGAACAAAACTTGACTTATTCGATTTTTTTCAAGTTCTGTGAACCTATGTTTATCAATCGTTATAGATCTAAAATTACTCACATGTGTCACATTTTTTAAAAACAATTATTAACAGAAATTGATCTAAGTCAGGAACCTCCCAATTGAACCACAATTGATTCCAACTTTTTATGAAACGAAATAATGAAACTTTTGTACTAAAATTTAGTTTGATTTCCTGTCAAAAATTATTAAATCCCGTTAGTGTGATCAGAAGCAATTTTAAATTTGATATTTGGTCAAAAAGTTTTCGAAACATGAAGTAGTAGAAAGGCATGCAAATATGCATATTTTTAATTTTTCAAATATTTCATAAAATGTATAAAATGCGAACTTTTCAAAATTGAATCAACTTGATGTACATACTCGATTTGAATCAATATGAAGCAACATTTTTGTACAGCTAAAAATTGTTAGTAGGTAAACGTAAGCTGAATATTTCTTACCTGCGATTTGTTCAGGTGGTAAATCTTCCTGTAAATTAGGAAAAAATAAAATAAAATTATTGAAACGAAATAATTTGAAACGTAAAAATTTTCAAACAAATGCTCCATGACAATTTACTTGGCAAAATTATTTAAATAAGATTGATATTTTTTTGAAAAAGGTTAAATTGAGTTATGTTTGTCATTTAATTTAAAATAATAGCTTACCATTTTGGATTTTGATATGTATAGAAATTTATTGCACTTATGTATCAAGCAACGACGATGCTACACAAAATTTTTCATTCAATGAGTCACTAGTTCTCGATGAAATAACTATTCCCCTACTTTGTGGGCTATAGCTGATTTTAAAATTCCCGTTTCTAAACGAGCTAGTTGAAATTACATATGAAGTATGGTTAAAAATACTCGTATGTAATTACATGTCTTATATTAGATGCACATGCTGTGTTCGGAGCTGCGCGTGCGTTCGCGATGAAAATAAAAATCAACAGAAATGAAGCGAAAGAGTCGAAAAGTTGTATTTTTAGATCAGAATTACAACCATTCTAGATCTTGAGAGATTATACAAACATTTAATACTGAAATAATGTCTGAGCATCACTGGTACAGGTAAATGAGCCAATATGTATTTAGGGAGGATAGGTGGGAATTGAGGACATAAGTTTCACCTATTTGATGAGTATAATGCATGTAGTCGAGTCCATTGGTCATTTATATATAAATTCATAATTTTAATTTTAATTTATACCTACACTTCGCCTTCAGTTTCAAAATCATATGTCAAGAAATTTTCATAAAACTCACATAATAATAGCTGGTTTCTTCTTTCTTTTAATATTTGTGTAAAACGTTCCGAACGTATATTGCCAGAAACAAACTTACACGTAAATAGAATAATTTTTGAGGAAAAACGTGGCCCTTGGCCAAAAATCCTATCAAGATTAAAATTAGTGAGGAACGCGTAATTATTAACGATTTTTTTGAGGTACCTATCAAAAGTGCGTATACGCACCACTTCGATCCATTTTCTTTCACAATTTTGCTCAAGTAGGTTTTCCAGAATGAAGAAGGTGGCGTGCTGATGGAATGATAACTTCAATAAGATCGAATGATGTCACATTTCCAACAAAATCGGACCGACAATAAATTTTTTCTGAAGGGTGGCATATTGTCTGGAAATTACCTTATTTATTAACAAAGAAGTTACAAAAATATTAGTTTACTCAACGACGCGATGCGACGTCTCTACATCGAATGCAGGCATCATAGCGAATTACTTTTTTAGGTTGTTTGTGACTTTTTTTGACTTCAGTCACTTTTGGTTACTTTTCAAGTCTAAAAGGTCACTTTGGTTACTTTTTTCCCCTCAAAAGTCACTTTTTCTTCGCACTTCTGGGAAAAAATTCAAATTTTTACGTAGAAATAGCTATTTTTCCAAATTCTTTAAGAAAAAAATAAAAAACTGATTTTTGCTAGTTTGTTTGTTGTTTTGACGAAGGAATTTAAAAAAATGTAATTATCCACGTCTTTTCAGTTGATTTATCTTTGAAATGTTTGCAGAAAATTACAAAAAAAATTGTCCCCAAAAAACTGTAAAAAAATTTTGCCCCTGAAAAAATTGAATTTTTGGTTGTTTTTGGTTACTTTTTGGACATTTTTGGTCATTTTTTGCTGAAAAAAAGTTACTGAAAATTACTTTTTTCTTTAAAAATTTCGCTATGGTTCCTGCGAATGCCGAAGTCTTTGACCTCCGGTTATATAATTTTTACTTCTTTAGCATTGGTTTGCTGATCATTTATTTTTAGGAATCGTCATTGAGAATCATTTCCGAAAATTAGTGGACAATACGACATGAACTTTTCTCCATTTTTCATCAAACACAATCATGCCAAGGCTGTGTTCAGAAAATGGTCAACAGAACAACAGATCAACAAAGACAAATTTTATTTTCAAAAATTGAATTGAATATAAATCTTGAATTTGAAAAAAGGGCATTTCTTCAATCAAAAAATGATTTTTCATTTGAATTAAAGCGGATTTTTCAATTAAAGACGCATAACTGTTTCAATTTTAAAAAATTAAATTTCTCTCTGTTGACCATTTTCCGAACGCAACCCAATGCAACGAATTATTAATAACTGTAATTTATAAAAATGCACGATTGAAAATCAGAAAAATAATTTTTTAAATTGAAGTTGAATTAGGTGAAATAAAAGTGATGAGTTTTTTCGCTTTCTCTGGTTGATTGATTTCCACAGTCGATTCGCAATTTCTAAACGAATTATTCGTTTTCGCGGAGGCGGTTAAATGAAATTCAGGGCCATTCTTTATCTCGTTTTTCTACGATGTTTTTTTACTTCCCAATTGGATTACCGCGCCGTGGTTTTGGAAAGCGATTAAAAAGCGTGAAAAATATAGGAAAACTGCTTTCGGAATGTTGACGAAAAAAGCCATCAAACTGGTAAACTTAGTTGGGCGGAAATACTTGCGGATAAATGGTCGTCTAAGAAGTGGAACTAAGTGAATAACGTTGTTTGATTTGGCGAAAACTGGTAAACTTTTTTTTTCTCTATGTGTATCGAAGGAGGTACTGCTCGGTATTAAGAAAGGGTTTTTTTGATGGATGTTTGCCCGAGTTCGCTAGGTGTTCCCCTCTTTCCCCTCCCCTCAGATTTCATCAAACAGAACATCGGTCGTTGTCCCCTTCCTTCTGCGCTGAAAGACGAAATGGCGAATATTTTGAGCGGATAACTAATGTAACAATACGAGCGGAAAAAAACCATAGCTTTTCTCGAGCTTTCAAATCATCGCCTTTTTTGTACGAAAGTGGCGAAAAATTGGAGCGAAAAGGTCGAACAATTAAAATTCCATTCACGCCGATATGTTATATCGGGGATATTTGAAACATGCCGAAAGTTTATCTCTTTACATTGTGTAAGCCGAGCTTAATTACACCACGTACATTGCTCATCATCGACGATCCAACCGTGGTAAAAGCCTTCCATAAGACATTAAGCCATTGTCGACAAAAGTCAATTAAACCGTGTGAACGAAAAATTTCACATCGAATTTTTCGTTTTGTTTTGCGAAAGAAAACACCCTCATAGGCTATCGATTTGATTATAACGTAAGTACATTTTCAGGTCGTTTATTTTTCCAATTCTGGGCGCGAGGTGTTCGATCGTAAAATTTCTCAATACTCGAAGCTGCCAATTGGAAAAAGAGAAAAAAAAAAGATTTTACAAATAAGGAAGTCGAGCCGAATCATGTTATTCTAACAAATACAAAAAAATAGGGGGGCTCGAGTCTGTAAAGAAGCGAGAAAAAAAAACACTAAGCGAGAAAAAACGACGCTATAAACGCGAATAATTAAATTGAATGTTTCAGAATAGTTAATGACTCGAAAGTAATTTTTTAAACATCTTTTTCGCCATTATTTTATAAAATGGGCGAATTAAAATTTACGCTAATGTTCGAATGGGTTTTTTTCTTTCTTCCTTTTTTTCTACCCTGTACAAAATAACCCAAATGTAATCTGTTGACTTTAGAATAGCTAATATGTTTAACGTTTCTCCCCGCCGCTTCGGATACGCCCAAGATTTGTTTCTCAATTAATTTCAAACATCTAAATTTAGTTACGCACGTAGGTGTTCGTATAGCATCAATGTCCTATATTCGCGAGAGAAAAGATATGTCGAATGACTTTTTTAGGGTATAAAAAATACGGATTTGCGATAAGAAAAAAAACGCGAAGATTTAATAATTCAAAAAAATATATAATATACGTCGTTTTAAATCCAAAATTTTGTCGAGTAAAGAAAATATCATCTTGAAAAATTCCACAACGCGAAAACGGCGAAAGCTTTAGCATTTAACGATACAGCGACGTAGCTAACTTAAATATACATATATAAAAATTGTAGCCCATAAACCGAAACCATCATTTCTCATTATATTGGAAATAATCCGGTCGCAATTTCATCGCTATATACCGGGTACGATACAGCCATCAAGTTGAAATTTGCAAGTTATTGTTGGAAGCGAAAACGTTGCGAGAAATTTTTTACAAAAACATTGCTGAAAATAAGCGACGAGAGATACTCGTTCGTCGCATATATACTCATATCCTGTGCTGTATGCTTACGTCGAACGTATAACAACAAAGAGCTCGAGGAGGGGAGAGGGGTTACAATTCAAATATTATATGATACAATGACGATGACTTTCTTTTTCGTTATAACGTCGCGAGGATAATAAAAAATGATAATATGGTGAATAAAATTTAATTTTACTTTTAGCTCGAATAATATCACGTAAAAGTGAAGAAGTTTTAACGTTCCGCAGATATTTTATTAAAAGAAAAAAAAAGTGTATCTTTTAACTGGGAAATAACAAAAGGTATATATGAAAGTTAAAAGAAAAAGGAAAAAAGAAGGAAATGGAATTTCAGTTTTATACGAATAGTTTTTTTTTTCTTTCTTTAGTTTTTTTATTTCGCTTTTATTTGAATTTTCAGGTTGGGAATGTTTTGAAAAATAACTTTTAAGATTATTCATTTTATTATTTTAGCGGCAAACGGATGACGTTTTAGCGTTATTAGTTTTGCTAAAACTGTTTTTTCGGAGAAGCCTGTGTTCGGAATCGTCTCTTTCGCATCGTTTTCGCGACTGTAAGACGTATCAAGCCGAATATTATTAAAAATACCTAATAAAAAATATCTTTCGCTTTCGAATAATATTTCGTTTAGTTGCTCTGCTGACGAATAAGTATGTTTATGGGGAGATTAAATTTCCTCTGATGGTATTACTGTGCGGCAGTTATTACATTTTGATGAAATCCTGTATAGTTGGAGGGAGGCTTTCGGGATTTGTTTTTGCTTTTAACTGAAATGATGATGTTGGTAGATCTACGTAAGTATATTTTTTTGGTCGATGATTTTATCGGAAGGAGGCTGTGTTCAGTTATTTTGAGATCTGAGGTAAAAATTCGAAGGAAATTTAAATATTACTGAATTATATTCCTGAAATGTATAGTAGTTGGATTTATATGCTTTGAAATTCTTGAGTGGTGTTTTTTTAACTTGAATTTTCTTTGAATGGAAACTTTTTTGAAAAATGAAATGTAGGTAGTGTATAGCTAAATTTTTTCCAAATTTTATGTTTCGAGTAATGGAATGTTAGTAAGACCAGTCGATGTTTCTCCAAAGGCCAGGACGCTTTAGTAGGAGGTCTACATAGATGGAGAGAGGGTTGAAACCTATGTATTATTTTGCTTTTTGAATGAGGTGAAAGGGGATGGTTTAGAAATTTTGAAGATTTTATCCCTCCGTCTGAACCCTATCCCTCTCCAATTATCCTTGTAATGTAACTATATTCAGATGCTCTTACCAAAAAATGGCTATTACACATAATTACATACGTACTTTTTTTCCAAAAAATGCCATTGATGGAAGTATCACAGGAAGACAGCTATACGTGACGGAAAATCATACAAAAGTCGTTATTTGTATTGCCTACCTTACGATTACGCAGGCATTTTCAACAAGTTAGAAAATACATATGTTGCTTGTTCATTTTTTCGATTTCTTATAAAAAATCTAAAAAAGTAGGCATCTTTGTGAGTTTTTCTTGAAATTGGTTAGGTAAGGTACCTGTACATAACGTTGGTGTCATTCTTTTGTAAATTATGTGTTCCCTACCGTAAACAAACAACACGGTTGTGCAAAAACTAGCTCCTAAATCATTTTGATGCAAATGGAATTTCGACGATCTTAGTCCAAATTTATTCTAACTTTAAATTTTTTCAGCTCTTAATTTTTTTCAATTTCATTAATTTTAATTTTTTTTTAAATTTTATCCAATATTATAATTTTTTCCACAGTTCAAACTTCGGTCTTCTTAAAACTTGTCCAATTTTGATTTTTAAACTTTTTTTTCGATTTAATATTTTTAGAAACATTTTTCCAATTATTGAGTTGAAAGAAATTTTAAGAAATATAAAGTTCAAAAAAAATTTTAATTTAAGGAAAAATTTCGAAATTATTGAAAAACATTTTTGAGTTGGGAGAAATTTTTGAAAATAAGAAATTGAAAAAAACTTGAGAAAAATCAAACCTGGGAACATGTTGAGAAAATTCAGATTAAAAAATTTTTTAGTTGTAAAAAATTTTAGTATCTATTAAATTTTTTTGCAATTTCTTCATTTCTTCAAATTTTGATTTTTCAAATTTTTTCTAACTCCAAAATTGTTTCGAATAGTTTTAAAATTTTTCTTCAATTGTTTTTAACTATAGATGTGTAACTATGAAATTTTTCAAATTGAAAATTTATAAAAAAAAAATTCAACTTTGAAATTTGGATTTTTAAAGAAATTTCCCACCTCTTGTTTTTTTTTTAAATTTCTTAGTAATTGCATTGGAAGAAAATTTAAAAAGGAATGAAATATCAATTTTGAAAAATTTTGAAAATCGAAGTGAAGTTGGATAAATTTTGAGAACATTAAAATCAAAAAAAAATTACGAATGGAACCATTTTAAAATTGGATACAGCTTTGAAAAATAATTGAAAAATAAAAATAAAGGAATTGAAAAAATGTAAAGAGTTTGAAAAATTTGAACTTGGCATAATGGACTTCAATCGTTGAAATCCCTTTTGCATCAAAATGATTTCGGAATTAGTGTAGAAAATTGTTCATTTGAATTCAAAATTTTCTGATGTGCTCATTTTTTTACCATTTGATCTATCGTGAAACAGTCACATTTTAATTTTTGAAAATTGACCAAGATGGAGACGGTCATAAAATCTTCACGTATTTTTTTTACTGTTCCCATAGGTATTTTCACAGATGATCTGTCACCATATTCAATATTTCCAACAATACAGAATTTATTACACAAATAAATTCTAAACAAAATGAATATTTATAATATACTTAATTATAAGTGATTATTCAAAGAATTTCGCAGATTTTTCAGTAAATTTCATTAATATCACCGAGTTTTCAGTGAATTTTCTCTGATTTATCACTGTGCTGCATTTCTGACTAGTTTTTTTTTTAGTGATTTTTGATAAATTTCACTGATTTAGAAATGAGAGAGTACGTATCTGCCTATAACTGAGTCAAAAATTGTTTTTTGAGTTGGCACTGATTTTGGGCTTTTCAGAAGAAATAGAATGAAGGGGGAACCTCAACTTGAGAACTAATTTTTGACACGTTAGGGCGGTTTCTTTATCTAGGCTCACATATATACGAGTACATACATATTTTTTGTGAAAAAAATAATCTTCCTACTTGTAGCGTTTTCAGTTTCGAAAATCTATAGAACAAAAATTGCTCGAATAATGTGTTTCGTTTATCACTGTGAATTCAATTACCAGTTGCCACATTGGCCGACATATCTAGGTATATCCGAAGTTGCAAACTGGGACACCCTGAACATATAATAAGGAAAACGACGAAACGAATTTCGCATTGTGACAAATTGTACGTAGTTTTTTATACGTATAAGTACGTATAAAAAAAGCCAGCTTTATGTTACCCATTAACCGAAATTATTGTTTCTTTACGACTTCGGCGATCAAACATGAAAATAAAACAGCCATAAGGTCAAAATACTATAAGAAGTATACCGCCGAAAAATGATTCGATTGCATTATTACGGCAATAACGATAGAAAAATAACCCCGAGATGAAAATAATTCACAATGCGAGGAGGGCCTTAAAAATATCAAAATCGAATGTTACAATTTTTTTCCCATTACGCCCAAAAAAACTTTTCACTTATTGCCTCGCCGGTATATAATTCTTTTTTCTCCCTGAAGCCAATTGGTATGGTAGTCGTGTAACCGAGGCCTACAATCAAATAAGTGATTTATCGCGTAATATTTCGTTTTAAATTACTAACGTAGTGAATTTATTTGCTACGTCGGTTCAACGTTGAAATTTCAGATTTTGTAAAAAATTTGCCTTCGTTTCATGCGTAAGTATTTACCTACGTATATACGAACGACGTACATAGGTTTTCCACTTTGACCACCATAATTCTTCTTTAGACAGGTAAAGAATGTACGCAGTTGATGGCGTATAAAATTTTGACAGCTCGATCCGATCCCTACGCGAAATTTCGCGATAATTTTACCCCGAGTGAACATGTAACGTTAATATGTTGCTTTTTCCGAAAAACGCGCCGTATTAAAGTCGCTATATATTTTTTCCTGCAACATCTCCCGAAAACTCTGAAACCCGCATTGTCGTATTTTCCCCATATAATCGATACATTTATCGTAAAAAAGCACACACAGACATTAAATTCTCTCTATACTCGTCGGAGATAGCCTTCGTTTTGAAAAAATACGCAATACGATATCTTTCTTCCTTTACCAGATTAAGATTTATGTCAATTTAGAACCAACATAAAGTATAATTCTTCTTCTTTTTGTTCCCAGAGTATCGATAAAAGTGTTCTCGATGCGAGAAACGGAGATTATTCTTTTTATAATGAAATTATCGATAATTCATATCAATAGCTTCGCCTTCTCGCGATGAGCATTTACTCGATGGATGGTAATAGGGTCAGGGACGAATTATGGGCTGTAATACGAATTTCTCGAGCCTTTGAAGTCATAGAGTTCGTTCAGTTTGGATAATTTTCGTTGAAATATTGGCAACGATTAGAAGCACGGTTAAAATATCGTTGACGAGATTTCGCAGTCAGCATTTTCTAAATTGATAATTTCATCTAAATTGGAAGAAAATTTTTCAAATAGAACAAACATTTGGAAATTTCGATTTTGAGGGTATTCCAGATTTCGAAATTATGAATTTTTCGTAATAAATATTCGAATTTCGTGATTTTGAAATATGTGAAAATTCAAGTTTGATATCGAGGTATTTTACTTTTAAAAAAATTCTTACAAATATAAAAGAAGAAAAAAATAAAAGTTGTGATTTTGGAAGACTTGAAAAGATGAAAAAAATTTAAATCGATTATAATCTTCACATCGCACATAATCAAACCTTTGAGTTACTAAAAAGTGTCAAAAATGCAATGTAATTAAAAATTTTTAAAAGATTCAAATGTTTTTTGAAGTTGAAAAGGTAGTAAAATAGTGAAAATCAAAAAAAGTTCAAAATATTGATTTGTTCAAGAATTAAAAATTTTGAAATATTCGATTATATACACCAAAGTCTTGGTAAGTTGAAACATTTCTCAATATCTCAGAAGTGAAAAGAGATATCAAGACGCGGTTCAAACGGCAATGTGTTCCTGGTGTCGAGGACATTGAAGATTGATAATCAAACTTTCAGCCCGACCTATAGGATGCACACAAATTGAGAAACTGGCTTGGGTCAAAAAATGGGGTCCGTTTTTTTTTATTAAAATAAAGTCTACGCACTGACGCGATTAAAATGTGATGGATTTTTTTGAAACCGGTTCAGCGGTTTTGAGCCAGTTGTTAATAACATCCTAAAAAGTGAAGATATAAAAAAAAATTCAGTTTTCAATTCTCTACAACTTTTATTTCACACTTTTTTTTGAAATCTCCATTTTTTTGAAACCGATAGTTTCTTTGGATGATTTTTTTTCCAAGTCGGTAACCGGTTATCGAAAAGTGGAGATATCGAAAAAAGTTTGAAACGAGAGTTGTAGAGAATTGAAGACTGAAAATTTTACGTTCTGTAATTTTTTCTTCATCTTGCAATGGGAAAAAGTTATGGTATAAATAACTCGAGTATAATTTTTTCTTTTTAAGCCATAACTCTTCCTCATTGCTGGATGAAAAAAAAAATTACAGAGTGTAAAACGTTCAGTCTTTAATTCTCTACAACTCTTGTTTCAAACTTTTTTCGATAACCTGTTATCGACTTGGAAAAAAATCATCCAAAGAAACTACCGGTTTCAAAAAATTGGAGATTTCAAAAAAAGTGTGAAATAAAAGTTGTAGAGAATTGAAAACTGAATATTTCACGTTCTGTAATTTTTTTACTTTTTTTCATGTCTTCACTTTTTTGGATATTATTGACAACTGGTTCGAAACCGCTAAACCGGTTTCAAAAAAACCTATCACATTTTAATCGCGCCAGTGTATAGACTTTATTTCAATAAAAAAACCGAACCCCCATTTTTTTAACCTAAACCGGTTTCTCAATTTGTGGGCATCCTACATAGGTCGGGCTGAAAGTTTGATTATCAATCTTCAATGTCCTCGACACCAGGAACACATTGCCGTTTGAACCGTCTCGATATCTCGTTTCACTTCTGAGATATTGAGAAATGTTTCAATTTACCAAGACTTTTGTGCCATACTGTATATACTTACTAGGGTGGATCGCGAAAAAAAAAACATATCTCAGATTTCAACCAAATTCCCTGGGGTTGTTGGGTCAAAACGAGGTCGTTGCGTTCGTTACCTAAAGCATTCTGAAGAGATACTGTTTCATCTCTACGTTATTATTGGTGGAAACAATGGATGGAAAGGTTATAGCAGGTTAAGTATGGTGTTTTTGCCTTGCAAAGGGATTTTGATGAAACCTACCCCAAAAGTTGAGTCATGATTTGAAAAAATTCTGACAAAAATTTTGGACCCCAAGAGCAAGTATTTTCAGGGGGAGAGACAAAAATGTGTTTTTTAAACTTTTTTTTTCGTTTTTCGCAAAATGTTTCGTGTTTTTTTCAATTGAATCTAGAGGGTTGGAGGAACACTAAAATTTTTTTTTTCATTTTTGACCCATTTTAGTTTTATTTCTCATTTTTTTTATATCTTCAAATTGACTGCAGTAGGGTCATTCCATGTCAATTCGACCAGATTATAAGCTTGGATCTTCCGAATGCATCCAAAAAATTTTTTTACGTGTTCCCCTCGATAGTCTAATGAATGAATCACCGTCACTCCGATCCTTATCCTTCAGGGGTGGGGGAGGGGGAGAGGAGGCCCCCGTAATTTTAGCGCAAATGGTATTTTTTTTGCAAAACTACTCAACTTTGAAGACTCATATCTTCAGCTCAGTTCAGTCAAAAAGGAACCATTAGTGAAGTTTTATAGAGATTTGAAAGGAAATTCAAAATTGTAATCACTTTTTGAAAACTTCAAGAATGAGCTTTTGGGATGAAAGATCCTCTTTCATGATATTTACAAACGCTAAGGACTACCATTTAAAATTCTGAAAAATTACTGTAAGGAAATCTTATTATGAATTTTTCAGCTAATTACGTTTCAAGATGGGATATCAACACCCGTAAGAGGCACACAGGTACTCATTTGTGGTAAAATTTCAAAAAAAATTTAAAAATGAAGAAACACATCGCCTTCTACTATTTTGAAGGCGCTGAGTTCAAATATCAGCTCAGTCAAATAAGTAGAAATCGTTGAGCTATTTCATTTCTTTTATTTTTTTGATTTTTGACCAAAATTGAGGACCTCTGTGCCTCATCGGAGTGTTGAGATACTATCTTGAAACGTAATTAATAGAAAAATACATGAAATGTTTTCCTTATAGTACTTTTTACACTTTTTTAAGTGTTAACCCTTACCTTTTGTAATCATCAAGAAAGTTGAACTTTCATCGCAAAAACTCAATCTTGCACTTTTCAAAATGTGAACCAATTTTGAATCTCCTTTCACTTCTTTACAAACTTCACCTACAGTTTCATTTTTAACTGAACCAATGTGGAGAAATGAGCCTTCAAAGTTGAGCAGTTTTGCAAAATATCCAAATCATAAAAAACTTACGAGGTCCTCCATCGCCCATCTGAAGAATTAGGATCAGATGACGACGATTCCTTCATTAGACTTTCGATGAGAACGTAAAAAAAATTTGAACACATTCGCTCGAGTTTACATGGAATGAACCAGTTATTTGGTATGAAGGGTTCAATCCAAAAGCTGTTAAAAAATTGCATTACAAAATGGTGAACAGTTGACTTGTGAACCAAGAGGCTTACATTTTACTGGCAATCTTGATCGAGATATCATTTACTCGGAATTGACATCCTGCACGCTGTGAAAAGTGTGCAGGACCTACTATCACGAAATGGAGATTATTCTAATTAAAGTTTGCTCAAGATTGATCATCATATCATTGAGTTTTGACTAAAACTTCTTTTTTTTGAATGAACGTATTCGGTTTAGACTTTTACAGATCGTGTATTTCATTTCAGACTTTTTTTCCCTACACTTTGCAGTTTTTTCGGAAAACATCAAAATTTTTGTGATTTTCTACTCAAATAAGACTCAAAACGAAATATTAGTTAAAAACAAACATGTTTCTCGAGTACTTTTCTATCATTAGGGAATATAAACTTAGTTTTTTCATCATTTTCAAAAATACTGTAAAGCGTTTTTCAACCTTACTTTTAGGCTAAAGATGCGGCTGTTTTTGAAACTAAAAAAGTAATATCCTGTCTGTTGGAATTTACACGTAGAACATTTTTGTTTACAACCATCTGATATAAATTTAGGGAATTACTACTTCGTTTTTCCATGCGTTATTCTGCCATAAAAAAAATTACATTCTTTTCAGATATATATAGTCCGGGAGAGAAAAAGGTTTAAATGATACATCATTTAAACCTTTTTCTCTCGCGGACTATATACCTATGTCTGAAAAGAATGTAATTTTTTTTATGGCAGATCTTTATCTGCAAAAAGCGGTATCGTATTACTTCTACTGAACATTTTTTTCACAGGCTTGTAGAGCATCGCCCAAAAACTTCCATAGCCAAATTTTCAGCCTCCAAAGTTGATATAAGGTGCTGTAACCTGAGGGGGGGGAGGGTATTTTCTCTCGTACTTTTTAAGCGCGATGCACAGTAGTCCAGGAGACCCCTCAAAACGCGCGAAATTCATTATCCCAAAAATTTTCAATAAAATTGGGTGAAAAATAGTGTACATATAGTTTTTTTGATCGTAGATTACGAATCTGACAAAAACATTGATTCGGGGAAATGAGGAGAGGGTAAGGGAGGTGCTAAAATCGAAATTCACCTAAAATATCGTGTAATATATCGAAAGTTAAATTTTGACAATAAAATATTTTTTTGAGGTCATGGGGAGGAGGTGGGGTACTCAAGTCAAAATTAACCATAATATCGAGTAGCCTTTCGAAATCTAGGGTTTCGAGGTCGTAGTTTACGAATCCGACAAAATTTTTTTGTAAAAGTAAGAGGAAAAGGGTGGGGACGCTGAAATTGGAGTTGAACTGAAATATCGTGTAGTAGATCGAAATCTAAGGTATTTCTGCGATTTTAGTAATAAAATAAATTAGGCTCAAAGTTTAAGTGCCTCGCATCAGCACGAAATAAGTTATAGGTAAAATGGTAGTTTCAAGTTCCCTGAACGCGAATTTCCAATTAGTTTTTGCATCCGTCTGCGTCTGTGTGCATTATAAGCAAAAATGTGCCTTTTTCAAAGATTTCCCTCGTTTTTAGTGTTTTTTTTTTTTTTATAAATGTCATCATTTATATGCCGGGGATGTAAAAGGTTTATAAATAATGACAATGCTGGAAAAAACTTACTAACAACGGGAAAAAATCGTTGAAAAAGGCACATTTTTGCGTATAATGCACACGGACGCAGACGGACGCAACAACTAATTAGAAAATTGTATTCAGGGCCCTTGAAACTACCACTACACCTATAACATTTTTCGTGCTGAGGCGAGGCACTTATACTTTAGGCATAACTTCTATTACTAAAATCGCAAAAATTAGTTTGATTTCGATTTACTACACATTTTTTCAGTTTAACTCCAATTTCAGCATCCCCACCTCTTCCCTCTTACTTTCACAAAAAATTTTGTCGGATTCGTAACCAACGACCTCAAAACCATAGATTTCGATATGCTACGCGATATTATAGTGAATTTTGATTTGAGCACCCACCACCCCCTCCCCGTGACCTCAAAAACTTTTTTTATTGTCATATTCTTAATCTACGACCTCGAAAACCTAGATTTCGAAGATGAATTTCGATTTCAGCACCTCCCTTACCCCCCTCCCCATTGCCTAGAATCAATTTTTTTGTCTGATTCGTAATATACGTCCAAAAAAAATGTATTTACTCAATTTTTTACGTACTTAAATTGCTCTTTTTTTTAGGATAATGACTTTCGAGCGTTTTGAAGAGTCTCCTGGACCACTTTGTAATAACGACCTATATTTTGAGTGAACTTCCCCCTCCCCTGATGTTACACGCGAACCTAGACGCCTAACCCTAACAAAGGCAATTTGAGGCTTATAATCCATATCCTAAACACCTTAAGAACGTAAGTTAATTAGATTTTTGTAATTTTTCGATGTAATAGACGTTTTTTCAAATTTCAAACCCCATAACTCTACCCTACCCCTTAACATCTTTAGGGGTTGAAATTTTGTCAATTACATTCAAAAAAGTGGAGATATGAAGAAAATTTTTAAACAAATGTTGTAGAGAATGAAAAAAAAAATTTTTTGGTTTCAAAACTTTTCTTTCTACTTGCAATGGAAAGAAGTTGTTGTACAACAGTTTTGAAGTATTTTTTTCTTATTCAAGCCATAAATATTTAAAAATTAAAGAATATAAAATGTTCAATTTTTAATTCTATACAACTTTTATTTCAAAATTTTTTTGTCAACTCCAATTTTTGATAACTGGTCATCAAAACCACCTAAAAAACTTCATAAATTTTGTACCAGTTTCAAAAAAAATGAAGATATCTAAAAAAGTTTGAAATAAAAGTTTAAGAGAATTAAAAACACAGCATTTTATTTTCTGTAATTTTTTTCTCACCTTTCTATGGAGAAGGGTTAGGGCTTAAATAATAAAAAATTATAATAGAGTTCGTTGTACCATAAATTCTTTCCATTGCAAAATGGAAAAAAGTTATGGGACAAAAAAATTTTCTTTTTCAATTTTCTACAATTTTTGTTTCAAAATTTTAATGATCTCTCCGCTCACAAAAAAATTGTTCAAATGGCCTATGGCACGGTTAGTTTGGGGTAAAAATTATTTCAAACTTACTTCAAGACGATACCTCTTAACCCAATAAAAATAATCGTGTAATAATAGGACCGCTTTGCTGATGTCCGTTTCATCAATTTCTGCCGGGAAATTCGCTAAGACGGTAAAAGTTTTTGGCGATGCTCTATACAGGGTGTCCCGTCTCAATATGGACACCCTTCAACCAGTAGTAGTGCAACACATACTGAGTCGATGTAAGTAGGTTTGCCTGCCATTGGGATTGAAGGGGCAGAGTTATGCACATCGAAAATTTTTTCTTTTTGAATTTTGCTTGGCATTTTCAACCGTGCGCTATTCAACAACCAAGATAGGTAGGAGGTTGCGCTTTGCGGCAACGTGTAGCTCACTTTCTCTAGAATTTTTCTATGTGATTGATAATTTTTGTAGGTGAACTAGGGTGGGTGTACCGCACCAAATATTTGAAAAAATAGTGTCAAAAAGTTGATGATTTTTTAAAAATTTCGTAATTACTAAAAAAGTTTCCCTCTTCTACTACCATTATTAGTAGTGTTTCTGGAAGAAAAAACTTCGATCTTTCCAATGGCGCTAACCCCACTCTTCTATCATGCTCCAATCAAAAGTTACGAGCATCTAATTTGAATAAAAACACAAGAAAAACTTCATTTTTTTGATTTTTCAAATTTCAAAAATTTATATCTTTGTGACAAAATGAGATGGGCTGATGGAGTTTGCAACATTGAACTAACCAAGCATCACACTACACATTGTAGGAATGATATTTTTCAATTTTACAAATAAAAAAATTTTTGCAAAAATTTTTTCCAATTTTTTTCGAATAAAAAAATTTTTTAATGTAAAATTTGAAAATCCTATTAATATTTTGTATGGTGTAATACTTGGTTAGTTCAATGCTGCAAACCCCATCAGCCTATCTCATTTTGTCACAAAGATATAAATTTTTGAAATTTGAAAAATCAAAAAAATGAAGTTTTTCTTGTGTTTTTATTCCAATTAGATGCTCGTAACTTTTGATTGGAGCATGATAGAAGAGTGGGGTTAGCGCCATTGGAAAGATCGAAGTTTTTTCTTCCAGAAACACTACTAATAATGGTAGTAGAAGAGGGAAACTTTTTTAGTAATTACGAAATTTTTAAAAAATCATCAACTTTTTGACACGATTTTTTCAAATATTTGGTGCGGTACACCCACCCTAGTTCACCTACAAAAATTATCAATCGCATAGAAAAATTCTAGAGAAAGTGAGCTACACGTTGCCGCAAAGCGCAACCTCCTACCTATCTTGGTTGTTGAATAGCGCACTGTTGAAAATGCCAAGCAAAATTCAAAAAGAAAAAATTTTCGATGTGCATAACTCTGCCCCTTCAATCCCAACGGTAGGCAAACCTACTTACATCGACTCAGTATGTGTTGCACTACTACTGGTTGAAGGGTGTCCATATTGAGACGGGACACCCTGTATAGCGGTAAAAAAATTTCTGTTATATTCTCAATTTTTAATCGAACTCTACCTTGACCTTAAACTTTTATTCGAACTCTTCCATAACCTTCTTATGGCGTTTTTCTTCACTCTATAAATGAATTATTATTTACTAAATTTTGAAATTTACGTTCTTCGTAGATTGGTATGTGGTACTAAGAAAAAAAAAACTGTACCTAACAACAAATCCTACTAAATTTAATACCTATTTCTTAAAACTGACTAAATTTTCTATGGCACTAATTTTTAGCAATCATGATTCTGAATTTTTCTTTCAATTATATCACTTTTCTTCCAAGGAAATGATACACTCGCAGGTCCGTAAATGATTTCCATTACTTCACCCCTTCACCTTTTTGTTTTAACGTATTTCACCTTCCTACAACTAATTTGAAAGAACATGGTTTTTGTACACAGCTTGTCCTTTTTACCTTTTCCAATACCTACTCCTTTTTCGTCAGGCTCCTCAGTATTCACAGAATAGGACGTTGCATAATGCGTTATTTGCTTTCAAGCTATTCCATAAACACGAACAATAACTAAGTTTATTATTATACAGTAACAATATTTGAAAGTACGCAACGGTAAGCAGGTCATGGAGAAAATTGGTATTAATTGAATTGAACAAATTAACCACAATATATTTCTGATTTTAGTTGTACGATAACGGTGGGAGGAATGGCAAATTATCGCAAACTCTGAACATCATTCAAGAAAACGCATAATGGTGAATTATTACCTTGGTTTAACGTTATTGAAGCTTATATATATTTTTTTTGTTTCGATGGAATTTATTGAATTTTTGACGTTATTTAGGTTTGTTTTTATTATGTTATGAATTATTGAAGTGAAAAAATAGAAATAATTTTATTCGTGGTGAAATATCCTGAGACGTACCTAGTAGAAAATGTAGCAAGTATGTACGTACAATGTACATCGATCCACCTGAGGGATTGCCTATGTATAGGTTTTCAAGGGGCAACGAACAAACTGTGCTTGAAATATCTGAAACGGAGCTTCTCGTACTTGACTACAAGTCGATGTATTATCTTTTTCATAAAATAAATCATTCAGGATCTTGTAGTCATTCATACATTTTGTTGACTGAGAAATTCGTGTTCGAGCATTGAGCCCCAACACATATGATTTTTTTATGCATAAAGTTGCTTTGTGGTACGTTGCTTTATCATGTTCTTTTGGGATGCTGAATTTGAATGTGAGTCTTACAAACCAGCTACGTTTCAGATATTTCAAGCACAGTTTGTACATTGGCCATTGAAACCCTGTACATAGGCAATCCCTCAGGTCGATCGGCGTCGGTCGGACAGTTGGTGAGGGTCCCTCGTAAGTCTTGATAGTCCAGGAATTATAACAACTTTTTTTACCAGTTCCTCAAAATCGTTTGGAGAAAGCTGTCTTTTCCTTTATTTGTACATAATAGCCTACGAAACATTCTCCTAAAAGTTACACACCCCAACTCGCCAGCTACCCCCGCAAAAGGTCAATTTTCAGTGTAGCACGGAAAGGAAGGATCGGAGAGGGAAAAGTGGTGAAATAAAAATTGTGTTACGTGACATTTCCTTTTAACCATAAATGTACATCGATCTCGCAATTTTGAGAAAAATTGAACAGGTCAAGTTTGTAGGAAATTTCACGTAGAACATTTTTTATTTCACCACTTTTCCGTCTCCGATCCTTCCTTTCGGCGCTACGGTCAAAAAAATTATATTCGCAAAGATTATTGACCAATTGCGGGGGTAGTCGGCGTGTTGGGGGGGGGGGGGTTCAACTTTTAGGAGTATGTTTGGTAGGCTATTATGTACAAATAACGTAAAAGTCAGCTTTTGATCGAGATATCGTTTACTCGGAATTGACATCCTGCACGCTGTGAGAAGTGTGCAAGACCTCCTATCACGAAATGGAGATTATTCTAATTAAAGTTTGCTCAAGATTGATCAGCATTTCACTGAGTTTTGACTACAACTTCTTTTTTTGAATGATCGTATTCGGTTTAGACTTTTACAGATCGCGTATTTCATTTCAGACTTTTTTTTCCTACACTTTGCAGTTTTTTTGAAAAACATCAAAATTTTTGTGATTTTCTAATCAAATAAGACTCAAAACGAAAAATTGGTTAAAAACAAACATGTTTCTCGAGTACTTTTCTATCATACAGGTTCTTTTTTTTTTTTTTAAAGCCGCTTGTTTGTCCCAAACTAATGAGTGAACACACCTATTTTTCAAATATTTTCAGTTATTTTGAAAACGTCAAAAATATAACGTTTAAATAAACTTACTTTAAACATTCGCTGGTATAAATTTAGGGAATTTAAACTTAGTTTTTTCATCATTTCCAAAAATAATGTAAATATTGATAAAGTATGCGTTTTTCAACATTACTTTTTGGCTAAAAATGCGACTGTTTTTGAAACTAAAAAAGTACTATCCTGTCTGTTGGAATTTAAACGTAGAACATTTTTGTTTACAACCATCTGATATAAATTTAGGGAATTAATACTTCGTTTTTCCATTGCAATAAATTTTTCCTGTTTTTGAAAAAACTATAAAGTTTTATAACTGTGTATTCGAAAAATGAGTTTTCAGAGGTTCAATGTAGCTACAACAGTAAGAAGAAACGAAACACGTAACGGCAAGTTCAAACGTCTCTAATTGCAAAATGAGCAATTAATGTCAAATGTCGAATGAAATTTGCATTGAATGTAGATTTAATACGTTATTACCAAAAAATGTGATCTCGACTACTAAATTTTGGGATTTACCTTCTTCATACATTGGTAGGTATGTAGTACTAAGAACAAAAAAAATAATTGTACATAACAACAAATCCTATTAAATTTCCTACCTATTTCATAAATATGACTACATTTTCTATGACTGAAATTATAATTAATGAGTTATTCTTACTACTTTTTCGCAATCATGATTCTGAATTTTTTTTTTAATTTTATCACTTTTCTTCCCAGGAAATAATACACTCGCAGATCCGTAAATAATTTCCATTCCTTTACCCCTTCACCTTTTTGTTTTCGGGTGTTTCACCTTCCTACAACTAATTTGAAAGAAATTGGTTTTTGTACACAGCTTGTCCTTTTTTTTTCTCTCACTCCTACACCTTTTTCCTCAGGATTCATGGGATGAGGGCGTTGCATGATGCGTTATTTGATTTAATGATCTTTCATAAACATGAAAATTAACTAAGTTTATTATTATACAGTAACAAAAGTTGAAAGTACGCAACAGTAAGCAGGTCATGGAGGAAATTTTTCACATGAAAATATCATTAGGAATTAATTGATTTGAACAAATTAATCGCAAACGATCTCTGATTTAGTTCTACCTGTTTCATTTACCAACTCAATCAGCCGTTGACTAATTTATTTTGTAAAATACTTTTTTTAGCATAATAAATTAACCCAAAATCAAAATTTGGGTTAATTTATTATGCTACAAACAGTATTTTACAAAATAAATTAGTCAACGGCTGATTGAGTTGGTAAATGAAACAGGTAAAACTAAATCAGAGATCGTTTGCGATTAATTTGCTCAAATCAATTAATTCCTAATGATATTTTCATGTGAAAAATTTCCTCCATGACCTGCTTACTGTTGCGTACTTTCAACTTTTAATATTTTTTATCTGAAAAACGCTGGCTGAGCCCACTGAAGTCAGAGGGAACTGATATTTTTTGGGGAAGACTTCTGCACCTCCTTTGAAGTCTTACCCAGGGAAGAAAAGCGGTATGGTTCTCGTGTATACGAATGCATACACGAGTGCATATGTGAGGTCTGACTCTCACCACTGCAGTTGGGAATCCCAGAGAATCTCGACTTCACGACGAATTTTTTTCTCATAATAAATCAATTTTTTCAACTTCAATAATTTTTTCTCCTACTAAAATTTCTTCCTCAAAATTTCAATAATTTTTTTTTAAATTCTAAAAATTTAGAATTTTTGGCAATTTTTGAAGAATTGAAGGCTCTTGCGCGATTGAAAAATATGAATCGATTTTGAAATTTTTATTTTTTAGTTTATTCAGCCGAAAAATTTCGCCGGGGTAACTTTTCATCGGAGACTATCCAAAAAAATTTTGAGCCCCCTAGGTAAAGAGGGAGGGGAGCTAGGGGCTCTTAAAAGGCACCTCCTTTTGAAAAAAACGCGGTTTTTTGTGTTTTTTAGCTCGAAAATATGGCGTACGATTCACGAAAGAGCACTAAAAAGGTGCGATTTGAGTTTCTACACCCCCCTGAGCAATTGCCGCCCCTCGAAAATGAAAACCCATTCTGCTACCCGGGGGTCCAAAAGTTGCAGATCGCGAAATTTCAATGTTGTGAAATTGTATTTGGCCTCGAATTGATTACTTTGACACCGGACAATTTTCTAATTTTTTTTCTAATTTTAATCACCAAAAAAATTGAAGCAAAAAATTTTAAATCAAACTTAAAGAATACAAAAATTGGAACAAGAGAAAAACTCATTTACAATCTACTTACAAAATTTCGAACGTTTTAAATTACATGCAACGTAAATAAAAATGATAGTTATTGAAATCTCATCAATCATCGAAGTACAGATACACATAAATTTTATTTATGACGTACCTAGAGCGAGAAGGATAATCTTTTTTGGTTTCAAATTTTTTTAAAAACTTTTGATTTTTCAGTTTGTTAGCGATTAATCCTTTTAGCTCTTTTTCACAAACTGTTCTTGAAGCCTCGTTCACAATTCTAACCATGCGTTCCACCGCTTGGGTGTTATTAGGAAATTTCGGAATCGAGTTCACATCATATCGACAAAAAACGAATTTGGTTAGAAGTTACATATTCGTCGAGTAGAATAAGAATAAGATAATTTGTATTGGCGGAAAAATGAGCGGAAAATGAAGAATTTTTTTTAGAATCAAATTGAGGAAATGAATGTGGGTAAAAAAATGACAAAATTTTTTTCTTAGTGGTCGAGTCACTGGCATGAGAATTTTTTAAAATCATGATTTCTATAGCCATGAAAAAAATTGATTCAAAATTAATCTATATTCCATACATTGGTGTTTCATAACTTACAATTGGCTGCACTGGTATAAAAAATTTTCTCTCCAATTGACTTCCAATCATTTAAAAAACAACAAAAAACTGGTGTTTTTCTTTAGCAATTAGATATAGATGATCAGAACAATGCGATTCCCATAAATTTGAATATTACAATTTGCGGTTGGTCACACTAATCGAAGAAAATTTTCAAAATTTTCTTCAAAAATTAGAAAAAAAAAATTATAAAATTGTCCGGTGTCAAAGTAATCAATTCGAGGCCAAATACAATTTCACAACATTGAAATTTCGCGATCTGCAACTTTTGGACCCCCGGGTAGCAGAATGGGTTTTCATTTTCGAGGGGCGGCAATTGCTCAGGGGGGTGTAGAAACTCAAATCGCACCTTTTTAGTGCTCTTTCGTGAATCGTGCGCCATATTTTCGAGCTAAAAAACACAAAAAACCGCGTTTTTTTCAAAAGGAGGTGCCCTTTAAGAGCCCCTAGCTCCCCCCCTCTTCACCTAGGGGGCCTAAAATTTTTTTGGGTAGTCTCCGATGATGACCCAACAACCCCAGCGAATTTGGTTTAAATCTGAGATATGTTTTTTTTTCGCGATCCACCCTAATACTTACTCACTTCTGAAAAATGGTAAAAGATTCTGAAAACCAGATACGAATCAAATCTAACACGAATCCAATCTCGTATCAGAGGCGTCGTCAAGGGGGGGCCCGGGGGGGCCAGGCCCCCCCGGAAAAAGTTCTGGCCCCCGCTTGGCCCCCCCAATTCATGTTGTGTTTATAAATTTACGTTACAGTTACATCAAATAGGGATTTTCAAAGCATTAAAACATGAAAAACCGTCTTTTTAAGGCATTTAAAATCCAATTTTTTCAAAACTTCGCCCTCGCTTCGCTCGGGCACTAACAAAATAACACTTTTTTAATTTAATTGAGACGAAAGTGCGGAAGAATGCGTCCTTTTTACCACCTCCCCATTTTTAGCAGGTGAAAAAAGTCAGTCCCCCTTTTGCACTTCGAAAAAGCAGAAAAATTGTCCAACACATGGCCCTTTTGTGCCCCCCCAATTTTCCATTCTGTCGACGCCACTGTCTCGTATCATATAGCTGATCAATTTTGAACCTATTTCGAAAAATTGCCATGTTTCAACCACTTGATTTGAATTAGTTTATTTGGTTTCATCGTTTGAAACGTTACACCACCGTATAAATCTGGCTGGTAATACGGTCTTCTATAACGAAGCTGTAAGCGAGAAAGTAACGTCATCGCGAAAATTAGGTCTTTTTTCATCAAAATAAAACCCATATAGGTAACGTGGTGTTTGATTGCATGGACCGTGGAGGTTATTTTTATAGTTTGCGAGACGATTCTTGTTCTAACTAATCCGATAGCGCGATAAATTACAAAGTTTATTTCCTTCGCCGCGCCGCTGCGCCGAATGGAATTTTCGTATCCTTCGATATCGTCGTTCATCTCGCGCGTCGTTTAGTTTCGCATTACAAAGTTACCAAAGGAGAAAGGAATCGCTGCGACAAAGAAAATTTTATCGTACGTTTTCGTCGTTTCTTCCAAAGAGGCAATTCGATTGAGATATTTAAAAATTTTAAAATATGCGAGAAAAATGTTGTTTATCTCGATACTGTGAAGAATCGCGGGTGTCGGAAATGCCTTAAATGAAACGACAGTGTTGGAAGAATGTTGAAAATTCGCTTTTGCAAAGTCGATGTGTGTATGAGGAGAGAAACTCCAAGGATTGCCCTTTTTTTTCAGAAAAATTCCTTACCTATTACGCAAATCAAATTTTCAAAAACTCGGGATTTTAAATTCTTTCTGACGAAATAATAATTGAAATTATCTTTGAAAACGTGATATTTATTATCAATTTATTGTCTTGATTTCGAATTTTTTTGTCTTGGCAAAATATTCAAAACTAACGTAAGACATACCAATACGAACGATATGAAAATAAGATAACAAAACAATCTTCATCCTTTAATGTCTACTTTTGATTTTTCATAATTTTTTTTCGAAAAAAATTTCATGCAACTTGTCCATTGAAAACGTTAAAGGAAGAATTGATCCAGTTTAAATGGTATTTCCAGGATCATTTATGTGCATTTTTGATTAACACCGGCACACGGTGGCGCAGCGAAGTGAAATTTTAGAAATTTTAGGTCGGCGATGATTTGTAATCTTTTAACGCAGAGATAATATAACGTATAGGTTTATTTATACTGCCGCGTTGAAATTATACGCGAAATTGTATACTTAATGGAGCTTGTAAATTTAATTATTTCTCAAATAACACGCGATATCTATTCGAAGGCGCCTATGGTAGTAATCAATTAATCGGCGAGTTTGCGACCACCAAAAAAATATCACGTTTCACCCTTCAACAACGTGGACTCGATACGAGATGTTATCAGCTCCACCGAACCCATTGTTTGACAAAAACCATCACATACTTAATTAACGGATGGCCAAAAATTAGGGCGGCATATGTTGAAAGTGTAATTGGAAAAGATGCGTGGGGTTGTGTAAAGGTTCACATGGCGGTATCTTTTACATCGTGCTGAATGTGATTAGAGGGGTAATTAAAAATGTCTACAAGTTTTAAAAGCGAATTGCTCGCAATGAAGATAAATAGTACGCCATTAGAAAAAGAAGAAAAAAAACGTTTTTTTCTCCATTTCGTTTCGTTGATGAAATAAATGGTCTGGCTCTACAATGCTGTACGGTTTTAGTGCTACGAGATTAAGTATAGATACGTTGCACGAACGTTTAAAAATAAAATCGATAAAATAAATTGAAAAAATTCAATTTCTGAAACAATATAATGTTTTTTCATTATAATCTCATGTGTATGTAGTACGTATACGGTTGGAAAGGCTGGATCGCATTACATACATAATGAAAGCTTGTTTACCACGAGCCCTTTTAATGCATGTAATTCATTTTTATTTCGTTGTGAAATCGAGTCACCTAATATGTAGGTAAGTAATAGCCGATACAAGCTTTAATACGGTTGTTCATTTCGATGTTTTACTCTTGTTTATCTGACATTATTACTGGGTAATATCATCGTAAAGTTTTTATGTCGGTTGTTTTCCCAACATGAGGGGAGAAGATGAAAGGTAATGTAGCAAATTTATGAGGACAATGTTTACAACTAATGATCCGTACTATTGGCTTCGGCTGGAAGTGCAAAAACTAGGTATATTTTTATCACTTTGTTAACAAGATGAGATTGAAAGTTGGTACGAGTTGAATGTGAAATCACAAGCAGTAAAAGTATAATCTTTTAACTCGATATGGGAAAGAGTTTTACTGATTTTTTTTTTTCAAATGTCTCATCAAACAAATTTGCACATATTTTATCAGGGTGTCCAACAATCAAGCTAAATCTAGCTGGTCAAGATAAGTCAAGCTTTTTGACTCAAAGGTCAAGTTTTTTTCAAAAAATGAAAAAATTCTCATTCACCCTTAATAAATAATTTAAATAAAAAGTTCATTGTGATTTTTTCGAATCATATTTGTTTAGATTTGTTGGTAAAATTTTTTATTTAGGAGCTCATTGGATTTTTTTGAAGTTTTTCATAAAAATTAATTATTGGGAGAGAGGGAGGGGGGAGTTCATAAAAAAGTCGAAAAGGTCAAGCTAAGTCGAGCTTCCTGACGGGAGTTTAAATGTACTCGCGCTGAGGACGATTTCAATCCGTGTGATGCACTTTTTTTTCTCGCGTTGTCTTTAAGCTGCAACGTTTTTTTTTTATATTGGTAAAATTTAAGATTCTTTTAAATTGCTTTTGGCATACTCAATTTTTTTTAACCCAGATTTTTTTTCTCGAATCTACTTTAAACTCCGAATTTTTCTTTCATTTTTTTCAAACTCAAAATTTTTTCTCAAATTTTTTTAACCTTGATTTTTTTTGAATCTACGTATTTAAAAATTCGAATTTTTATTTCATTTTTTTCAAGCTCCAATTTGTTTTCTCAACATTTTTTCAAATTCAAAATCTTTTTCTCCACTTTGAATTTTTTTCTTAGAACTTTTCAAACTCAAATTAAGACATAGGTACTCAAATTTTTTTGTCTCTGTATTTTTTTCAAACTAGTTTTTCTATTTTTTTTTCAAGTTCAAAATTTTTCTCTCACGATTTTTTCAAATTCAAAATTTTCGTCTCCAACATTTCTTTTGAACTTGAAATTTTTTCTAGGACATTTTTCAAACTTCGAATTTTTTCTTGTGATTTTTTCAGACTACATTTTTTTCTCAAATACTTCAACCTTCGAATTTTTTGTTTCCAAAAAAATAGGAACGATAGCACAAGTACTTACAAATAAAGATTCTTTTTTTGTATGGCGTCATTGTGACGCTGCAAGGCAATTTTTTTTGGAAAAAGCATTTCCACGTGTATCACAAATGAACTTATTCTTATTCATTTTATTTAAAAAATTTCAATCACATTAATTAACAAAATAAATGCATAAATATGATAATAAGGACTAATTCAGAATTCCAGTTGGTAGCCAACAATTGTTTTGTTGTAGGAGTGGTAAGGATTAAGGACGTCAATGAGACAAAACGAAATCGTAAGAATTGACATAATAACGTCATGGGTGGGAAAAAAATCAAAAAATTTCTACGTTTAAAAAAAATTTAAGAAAATAATTTATTTTTGTTGTAAAAAAAGTTCAAATGAGAAATCTTAAATCTGAATTGAAAAAAGCTTGAGAAAAATGTGCTGAAAAACTATGAGAAAAAGCCTAATGGTTTCCAGTTCAAAAAATTCTGAAATTCGATAATGATTTTGAGAAAAAAAATGTAGTGAGAAATAATTGAGTTTTATAAATTTTATTAAAGGTAAATAAATTCTGAGTTCGAAAAAATTATAAGAGAGAATAAAGGGTCGACCAGCCTTGGTTACTTGAGCAATTCCGGCGTTTTCTAGATCGCTCAGTGAGAATTCGACTGTTAATCGTAACTTGGGTTCCAAGTTACTGCTCAACTTCATCTGCTTACTTTTATGTGCAGAAATTATAGAATCAGCGAGTTGTTGTTTTTGATCGGCGAATTTGAAGTTTGACGTATTTGAGAAAAATTTTGTGGTTTGAAATGTTTGAAAAAAAAATAGTTTGAAAATGTTAAAGAAACGCATTTGAATGTTAAAATGTGTGAGAAACAAATTCAGAGTTTGAAAAAATGTCAAGAAAAAAATTTAGAGGTTGAAAAATTTACAGCTTGAAAAAATTATGAGAAAAAAATCGAAGTTTGAAGTGTTTGAGAGAAAAATTCTGAGTTTGAAAAGTTCTAAGAGAAAAATTCAAAATGAAGAAAAAAAATTGAATTTGAAAAAATGTTGAGAAAAAAATGTTGGGAGCTTAAAAATTTTTTCAGAAAAATTCAGATTTTGAAAAAATTCGAGAAAAAATTTTGAGGTTGAAAAAAAATAAAAAAAAAATTCAGAGGGAAAAAAATCGAAAAAAAATTGAACTTGAAAAAATATTGGGAAAACTTTTGATTTTAGAAAAAAACGATTGAAAAAGTCGGAGTTTGAAATAGATTCGAGAAAAAAAATCTGGGCTAAAAAAAATTTGAGTATGTCAAAAGCAATTTAAAAGAATCTTAAATATTACGGACTTAATAGAAGCGCGGGGAAAAAAAGTGCACCACACGGATTGGAATGGTCTTCAGCGCGAGTACATTTAGACTCCTGTTCTGCACAACAAATTTTGTTAGACCCCCTGTTCATCCTCTATCTCTCCTCAACGGCATTTGCAAAAATTGTCCATGTTTTCTCAATCATTATTGTTGCTCCTGACACACTGAAGTACTGCTCAACTCTCAGCAGCACAAACAATAATCTACCAAGTACCCAGCCATATACGATGGTGACGCTATTCATCGATGCCAGTCAAGATATGCACCATTTCTGTGTTGTCGGTCATTAAAAATACAAAAATTTGCCTTCACGTAACGTGTCATAAGTACGAACCACTTTAATTCTGATTAAATTCGCCCCTATTTCTCGTACCCACTTCGAACTATCAAAGTATAGAACTTTTTAACTTTAATGCATTACATAACATGACGACAACGATAAAATCTCATCACTCTTGTTTTTTTATTCCCATATAGTGCTACCTTTTCTACGCTTTTTTTCTCTTCAACATCCACCCGCAAAATATTTTTCAACAGATACAACATGACAGTTTGTATAAAAGCAAAGTTTGTGTATTTCTACGTATGCGACTCCCATTCCGCCCCGATGCAGGCTACTCGGCGTTTTGGGAACTTATATCGTTGTCCAGACATCATGAAATTCATTTAATTGAGAGAAATAGCCGGCAAAGTTTTCTTTCAAATCCGTCTTGATTCCTATATACTTACCTACTTCAGCGTGTATACTTTTTCTCGCCCTTATGAAAAATTCTTTTTTATTGTATGAAAAATGACCTTCAACTTTTTCACGTGGTTAATAATACGAAACCGAAAGGTGAAATGACAGATGGATTAATTCGAAGATTTCGAGATGATGTCAGAGAAATAAGCCGATGAGAAAATTCAGCGATTGTTGTATGGGAAAACATTGTCGTCGTCGCTTTGCGGCCTCTTGCAAAAAATTACTTTTTTTCATCATATTGACTGGAAAATATTTCAACTCGAAGATATAGTACAGACATTTTAGGTTTTGACCCAAAAAAAATTAGCAGGAAGGGGAAGTTTCGTACATAAGCTCAGTAAAGTATGTATTTTAATATTCCCGAACTTCCCTAAAATCGGCGAATATTTTGACCCCCTTTTGGGGGTGAGGAGGTTCAAATTTTCGTTTTTCGGCTATAACTTTCAAAATTACGTATTTACAAAAAAATTGTTGAAACAAAAATTGTAGAGCATAAAAAAACAAACAATTTTGTTATATACAATTTTTTCCTAGAACGTCATGGGAGGGAGCTAGGGTCTTTAGAAAAAACTCAATTTTGAAAATTTCCCATTCCCAGAAAAAATCATCAAAAATCGGGTTAATCGACTTTTAGGAGCGGCTCTTCTGCATAGTACATCCTATTACAATGTAGAATAAGAAAAATGTATAACCGACCCCTTATCTCAAAGTGGGGGGGGTGGACCCTCCGAAGAAAAAGTCGTATTTTTCCCCAAGCGTAGCTCAGCTGCAGTGCAAAATTTGAAAAATTGGTTCAAACAAACGTTTTAGAGCATCAAAAGACGAACATTTTACTTTTTTTACTTTTTTTCTACGTGGTCTTGGAGGCGAGCTATTGCAAAAAGAAAAAAGCAACGCGGCGTTGGAAAATTTTTCATCAACTAAATAAACTCTCCTTTTGGGACCCAATTTGGGTCCCAGGATCAAAATTATTATAAAAATCAAGTTCAGCGCTCATGAAAACCTCAGAACTCCAAGAGGATCGTGAAACGGTACTTCGTCAGGCAAATTCGCGGTTTCGGCGTCGGCGTTCGATGTTTCAGGTTCGGTTTCGACGTTCTCAATTTGCGGCGTCCGTCTATCCTCTGTACTGGCTTGCGGCACCTTCACCCCGCTGCATGAAGCCTTCGGAGTCTCTTCGTCGAGTCGCGCCTTGAGTCGTTTATTTTGCGTTTCAGCTTCTTTTAGTCGCGCTTCCAGCGCCACTTGTTCGACCATTGGTTCGCTAGATTTTAAATTTACCAGATTTACCCATGGTTATTACATTGAGTTAATGAAAAATTTCCGAATGCCGATTTTTTTCATTTTCGCCATAGCTCGCCTCCAAGACCACGTAGAAAAAAAGTAAAAAAAGTAAAATGTTCGTCTTTTGATGCTCTACAACGTTTGTTTGAACCAATTTTTCAAATTTTGCACTGCAGCTGAGCTACGCTTGGGGGAAATTACGACTTTTTCTTCGGAGGGTCCACCCCCCCCCACTTTGAGATAAGGGGTCGGTTATACATTTTTCTTATTCTACATTGTAATAGGATGTACTATGCAGAAGAGCCGCTCCTAAAAGTCGATTAACCCGATTTTTGATGATTTTTTCTGGGAATGGGAAATTTTCAAAATTGAGTTTTTTCTAAAGACCCTAGCTCCCTTCCATGACGTCCTAGGAAAAAATTGTATATAACAAAATTGTTTGTTTTTTTATGCTCTACAATTTTTGTTTCAACAATTTTTTCGTAAATACGTAATTTTGAAAGTTATAGCCGAAAAACGAAAATTTGAACCCCCTTACCCCCAAAAGGGGGTCAAAATATTCACCGATTTTAGGGAAGTTCAGGAATACTAAAATACATACTTTACTGAGCTTATATACGAAACTTCCCCTTCCTGCTAATTTTTTTTGGGTTAGGGCCTTATTTTAGCTAAAATGTCTGTACTAATAGGTTCTGAGCAGGGCTGGTAAGTCAGCCTTAAGCTTTAAGCTTTAAGCCGTTAAGCCGATGATTTTTTCAGAAATAAGCCTAAGCGTTAAGCCTAAGCTTTATTTTTAAAATTTTAAGTTTTAAGTTTAAGTTTAAGTTTTATTTTTTTTTTAGCTTAAAACTTAAAATTTTTTACTCCATTTTTCCATTTTTTCAATTTTTTTCAAACTAACTTTTGTCATCTCTTCCTAACCTTGAAATTTTTTCGAATTGGAATTATTCATTAATTATTGTTTGTAAAAATTTTTTCTCAATTTCTTTCCAACATGAAATTATTTCAAATTTTAGAATTTTTTCTCATTTTTTTCTCACCTTGAAATAAAACATTTTTTTCAAACTCAAATTATTTTCAAGCCTGAAATTTTTCTTGAAACATTTTTCTATATTTTTGAAATTTTTTCAATCTGAAATTTCCTTAGATATGTATTTTATCAACTTGTTTTCCAATCGCTTTTCAATTCAAAATTTTTTCCAGTTTACAATTTGTTGACATTTTTTATAAATCTGACTTTTTCACCTACTTATCATTTTTTCATTCTCCAAAAAAAAATTCAATAAATAAGAAACAATTTCATGGTGTGGCTGGGGTAGGTGTGCAACAGGAGATATTATTTTATTTATGTACATGATACTTTTGAATTCCAGAATTCAGAGTAAGCAGGAAAAAATATTAGGATTGGATGCAAAAATTGAGTTGAAAAAATATTGAAAAGAAATTTTAAAACTTTAAAGTTTTGGTTTGAAAAAATTTTGAGAAAAAAATCTGAGTTGGAAAAATTTTAAGATAAGAAATCGAGTTTGAAAAAGTTTTAGAATTCAGAAACAATATGTACCTATTGGATTTAAAAATATTTAAGGGGACAAATTTGGTTTGAAAACATTTCGAGAAGAAAATTTAGCAAGGCTGCTTGAAAAAATTTAGAGAAAAAAACTCGAATTTCTTTTTTTTTAGTTTTTAATTCAGCCCCTCCCCCCCAGAAAAATTATAAAAAATGGATTTAAGCTTTAAGCCTTAAGCTTTAAGCTGTAAGCCAATGATTTTTGGCCGTTCAGCTTTAAGTTTAAGTTTAAGTTTTAAAAAATGTGACTTCAAGCTTTAAGCGTAAGTTTAAGTTTCTTTTTTAAAAATTCATTTTAAGTTTTATTGATTGGCTTACCAGCCCTGGTTCTGAGTAATGTTCTTTTAGTTATTTGAAAATATTAAGATTTTTATGAAATATTTACTATCATCAATTTGAAGAAAAAATCAACTTTAGAAATGACGATTCGTCGTTAATGTTCACTTTGTCGTTCTTAATTTTTTTTAGAATGACTTTTCAAAAAAAATTCACCCGGGGCATTCTTTCCATATATGAATTATTCTAAATTTTTGCAATTCTGTCAAAATATCCACAGAACTCGCATCATTCAAAAAAAGAACCAAATCTTTATAACCGCTCTCCAAGCCGTTGCGCTAACCATGCATCCATCGGTGTAGCTTGCCGAAATGCGTACGGAAAAACTACCCCCCCCCCCATTCATTTTAGGATATGAATGGGTTTGCTGTTAATTTTTTGCTCAAAAGTTTCTCAGAATAAATTATTCAGGGAAATACATTCATTTCAATGCTCGAGCAGTATTTATCAATCTATATTCCTTGAATTATACTACCTACTCCCTAAATCTGAATCAGTGAAATGAACGTCACTGAAAATCGATGATTTTTCAGTGATCTTCGAGTTGAAAAGCATTGATTTTTTAATTAATTCCCACTTTGCCAGAAAAAATCAGTAATTTTGACAGAAAGATCACAGAAAAATAATCGATTTTTGGTTAAATTCATTTTACTGATTCAAAAAAACAAAACCGTAAAAAAATTCTCCAAGACGGAATTAGTCCCCGCCCACTGTGGTTTGTTTTGTAAACCACCTTGGGGTATGTGATACTTTTAATTACTGTTATCAAAAGTTATCTACGAATGATTCTCATCTCATTTGAATGCCTTATGCCATGTGGTTTGGTAATAAAATGTTGTGATATAAAGGTGAAAACCGCCCTGGAAATACATCCTCCCACTTCACCTAAAGTTAACAGGTAATATAATGGTAGCATAAATCTGTATTCAAAATTCGCATACTTTTTGTCGCATTTCACACAGTAAGTAATATGTTTTGGTCTAGTCATCAGTCCGAACAACTTGAGTAATTCGGTAATAAATTGTTGTGATATAAAGGTGAAAACCGCCCTGAAAAACATCCTCTCACTTCACCTTCCATTTAAAAGTTGGAAGTTGTTGCATTTTGATAATCTCAAAAGTAGAAAGTTGTTGCATTTTGAGAATTCCAAAAGTTGTTGCATTTTCATAATTTCATATTTCATACACTTACAACTTTCTATAATTCAACCCATTTTTACAAAACAACTCCTATAGCTCAATTAATCGCACAGTAGAGTGGGTCCAATCGAATAGAGCCGACGATAACACTGCTATAATCATCGTTGCCAGTGCTAATGCAATATTGAAAAAAATTTAATATTGTTTTTTATTAAAACTTGTGGGGCGAACAGATGCCCTCATATGCTTGAAAGAATTGGTAGGTACGTTTTTCCAATACCTTCAACCCTATTCTCACAAAAACAGGAACATGTAGAGCTTCTGTCCGCCCCACAATTTTTATTACAAAATTTTTTCAATTTTTTTCAATATTGCATTAGCACTGGCAACGATGATTATAGCAGTGTTATCGTCGGCTCTATTCGATTGGATCCACTCTACTGTGCGATTAATTGAGCTATAGGAGTTGTTTTGCAACAATGTGTAGAATTATAGAAAGTTGTATGTTTTTGAAATATGAAATTATAAAAATGTAACAACTTTTGGAATTCTCAAAATGCAACAACTTCTAACTTCTAAATGGAAGGTGAAGTGGGAGGATGTTTTTCAGGGCGGTTTTCAGCTTTATATCACAACTTTTTTTTTACTGAATTGCTAATGTTGTTCGGACTGATGACTAGACCAAAACATATTACTTACTGTGTGAAATGCGTCAAAAAGTATGCGAATTTTGAATACAGATTTATGCTACCATTATGTTACCTGTTAACTTTAGGCGAGGTGGGAGGATGTATTTCCAGGGCGGTTGATAACTTTTGATAACAGTAACTAAAAGTATCACATTCACATACCCCAAGGTAGTTTACAAAACAAACCACAGTGGGCGGGGACTAATTCTGTCTTGGAGAATTTTTTTACGGATATCAGTTGTTTTTTTAAGTAGTCAATTGTGCATCATGTTCAATTTGATTAGAAAATTTAACTTTTTTCCGATATATTATTATAGTTTTTCTTTTTTATATTCTTACCAAGTATTTTTTATACAACATCTACTGGGTAATGAATCTACTTTCTTCTTCGCGTTTTGACTTTTTCATAGAATAATAACTTTATATTTTTACTTCCATTAGGCCATTTTACTATCTGTCTATCATTGGAAGCTACACTCAATATTTAATAATAACTTGTTTTATTGTTGGAACCTGCATTTGCATTTTCAAATATCGCAGAATTTAAGTTGTAGTCGATATTATTCACGTTCAATGTAGTAGAAAGAGTGTTATCTTTACATTTGTACGATCAACCATATTCTCCCAAATTACTCGAATGGTTTCCATAAAATTTTAATTTAAAAAAACTTGGAAAATTCTTGGACAAATCTAATAAATGGGCTGATAGACCTCGATGTCTAAACCCGGGGAAGAGGAAAGAGAGAGAAAAAAATTTGAATTCAATTTTTTTGTAAAATATTCGATGTAACGAGAAACCCATGCAAACGATTTTAGAAATCATCTCAAAAAATGTATATTTCCAAATTTGAGCCATCAGTCCCGTTTCAAGTAAAGTAGGCACCTAAGAAAAAACGAGTACTTCGAGGCTAGATCCGACTTTTACAATAATGCAAGAAGTAATGGTGAAGAGGGAAAATCGAATCCCCGAGGAACTTTGAAATTAAAGGAATTTAGAGATCATCTTGAATAATGTAGACCGAGTGGTTTTCAAAGAAGAGGATACGAAAACTGTGGAAATCATGGGAATTTATAAATTACTAATTTAATTGAAATGAGAGTGATGAAATTGGCTCAAAATTGAAATCTATGAAAATTGAAAAATTCATAGGATCAAAAACATTCAGAAAAGTTTTTAAAAAATTCTGAACTTTCAGAACGTGGAAAGAAAATCAGGGACACTACACAATCTTTGCTTGAAATGTTTGAACGTGGTTAGTTGTTGCTACCATGCAAATGGATGAACTTAGCTCAGATTAAAAAATCTACAATTTTCGAGTTGAGTGCTAGAATTGTTGTATGCATCACTTTCTCGTTACATCAAATTGTTTTCAAAAAATTTGAATTTGAAAAATTTTGGATTTTTCACCGATTATTCAAAATTAATTTTTTTATAAAATATCTGATGTATTGAGAAATCCGTGCACAGGATTTCATCCAGGGGTTACTCAGGGGACCTCTCTTCACAGTTTTTCGTAATGTAAAAGCTTTGCTGATCAGACATGTTTTTTGTCTAATTTGCCTACACTATATAACCCTATATAAGGGTTCAATAAAATCAACCCATTATGTCGTACTTCTCAATTATTTACATTCATTTAATGTGACATTGGTTCATTTACCTACCATTCGCCAAGAAAAATAATCCATCATTTCCATATTTTTGTAATTTTATAATTTTTTTTAATTTTCAAAACCACCAACCTCTTGAAAACGGGCAATATGTTGTTTATCCATCACTTGAAAAGTTTTTGTGAATAAACTTGACGAGTCCCATCACCATTTATCTTCTTCCAGCACCAACTTTCTGACCCAAATTAAGCCCAGGTATTCTACATTATTTTTTCCACGTACGTAACTTTCAACGTGTCTGGAACCCTTCCTAAAATTTAATACAAAAAATAGCCTAAACTTTCTCATTCCTTTGAAAAAAACAACCACCTCGTAGGTATATTCGTACGATCATGGCAATCTTATCACTTATTAACCTCGTACGAGTTTGTAAAAGTGCAAAATTGGACGGACTAGTAAAATAAATCGAAACCGTCTCTCGTCAAGCGTGCTAAAGTGCATCGAAAATATGGACGAAAAGGTGACTTTATAAAACATAAAAAATCGACTCGACTCGACGCGTAGATAGCTAAGGTAAAGGCAGGGTGCTGGGTAGTAGGTATACACAGCGCAATACACAGTGTATCGCCTCTTAATGGAAACTTCTAAACGGGGATAAGCTTTTTAGCGAATATATATATTTTTTCATTTTTTATGATTCCTTTCCGCGCTCCATTAAGTTTTTAAGCTCAAAGGAGCATTTTATACCCGCTGGGAAAATAAACTCGCGTGAAAGTTTTCCGCACAATAAAGGTACTCGGTACTTGGAAGTAGTCGAGGGAAAAAATTCCAATTCCAAGGACATAATACTGTTAGATATTTTTAACTGATAAATTATGGTCATCGAACAAGTATTACGGACATTCGTTCCTTTGTAACTAAAGATACCTATCATGTAGCTTTTCAAAAAAAAAGGAAAAGGAGTACCCAACATATACGTTCGTATATAGAAAAAGCACCACCACATTTTCAAAATGTCTATTTCAAAGATAACGAGGAAAATATCATCACGGCGTCTTACCATTTTTGTTCAACCGGATGGAAAATAATTTTTCCTTTCACCATTTTTTTTCTTTCCCTTTCATTTTCATGGCGCGCGATAAAATCACTTTAATGGTAATGGCGAATCATTTTTACATTTTTAACGAAAAAAAAAAAAAAAAAACTAAATCTACGTACGAGTTTATATATGTACCCGTAATTCTCATAGGCACATTTTCACTCGTGCGAATTTTATTCGCCCGATGAAAAGATTTTATGCGTCGTAAAAAATATTCGGCGAGTCATAATTGAATTTCGTTTGGAAAACATTATATTAGCGTGGAATTTCCCTCAAGTAACCATGCATTATGTACTCTCGATAAAATACCATTCAATGGATTGGAAATTTACCCAGCAAATTTCTCTACGTAGGTATTATATTGGTCGGGTACATGGATGGGCTTTTCGAGTATATTTTTTAAACATACGTTGCCTCGTATTTACGTCCGTTGATATGCTATACATCCGTATGTAGCTCACTTCGCGAATTTCTAGCGTGGTTTTTTCTCGAATATATTTTCCCATTTCCTGTTTCTATATGTGTAGTATCTCGCTGATGTATTATCACTTCTTGAAACGACGGGTTTTTTTGCTCATTTTACTCCATCTCGGAGTAATAATAGCTCCGCAGGTGCTGCTGTTGTATATTTCGGGCCAACACAATCTAACGTTTTTGTATAGACATTAACAAACATGTAACTGGCAGGCTTTGAAACAAGTAAGGCAAACTTTGGTACGCGGGTTTCCGCCAACTTTTCCCGCAAAATCGTTTGAAGATTTTGTGAAAGGGGATGAATATTTAATATAAACTATTCTCTCATCACCGGCAAACGGGCGAGCGCGGCGTCTTGACATCGACACTAATGAATAATGTAGCTCGTATTTGCGCGCCTATTTAAAAATTCAAATAGCCAAGAAAAAAATTAATTCTTATAACGGCTCGAGTTTCTAGTAGGTGTTTGTACCAGCTAAACCAGTCTCTTAAAGCACCTTTATCGTTGAAAATTGAAAAAAAAAGAAAAGAACTCTCGAAGAAACTTACTTCTTTGAATAATTTAGAATCACTTTGTCTAAGGGTAATTGGGTAAACATTGCACCTACACTTAAATTTTATACTACATCGCACAACTTAAACGTTTATTGCTACCTTCATAATTACGGCTATTGGAACATAAAAGAAGTTCCGCATCCCTTTTCAGACCATCTCGTCTTGGCCATCTGTTTCGAAACATCGAGCTCGCCGACCTCATAGAACTCATCTATGCCGTTGAAATTAAGTTTTACCCCAGGCTCGCCGCCATTCCATCTTGAAATTTCAAACGATATACGTGGGTAGTAGGTACTATGAAATTTATGAGACACGCGAGTTTATATTAATGATTGAAAATTATCTGTTTTGTTTCCAAACTCGCTCCTCAACTTTGCTAATTTGTAATTTTCATACGTATACGGACTGCGATAAGATCGATAATTACTGCATATTAATACACAGCAACGTAAAATTTTGCCGGTATCTTCAATTATTGCCTTTTCCAAATTTCAGTCGAAATTAAAGGTCAATACTCTGGAGTGTATTTCAGTAGATTGTGCAAATATTCAGCCATGTTTTAAATATCCTTGAATTGGTATTGTACTTATATTGATATTTTTCATAATGTTTTTCAATTTTCGTTTACAAGATGTCCAACAGGTTTTGCAATTGATCAAATGGTGCTATAAATGAATGAAAAAATTTTTTATTTTCATTTGAAGTTCATTTCAGTTTGCCTGATTTCTCACCGGAAAGGGTATAGCCGGGTAAAAATTGTAAATTTGGCTCAAGTGTTTTTGGGCTCTTGAATACCCCAAATTCAAGTGGTGTTTCTTGACTACAAATATTTTTATACAAAATTTCGGACCCATATCTCTCTCTGTTTGCATGCCGCACCTTTTTTGTTTAGTTTTCTCGCCATTTTTCAACTCTGGTCAAAGTGATCGTGGGAGCTGGGGTGGGGGGAGGTAAATTTATTATGAAGATATGACCAAAAAAAACACAATCCTATATTCGTGTTCAGCAGGTGGAAATACCCAGATGAACACTCTTTTTGCGATCGTTTTACATAAAACATAATGTCTCGAAATTCACTTTTTTAGGTTCCCGGACATTTCCCCGAATGGAAATACCCCAAATGTATTAATGCTCGAATATTTTAAATTATGAATCGATACCGTAATCGGATAAAATATTTGTTGAATGAGAAGTAAGATGGGCCGAAGGCTGCTCTGGATGTTCGGCGGCTTTACGTTTTACGCGTGCTATTGCAACTTTGGCTGAACACTCCTCACGACTTGGTGCATGTTCATGCGGCGATTTTATTTTATGGGTCCTTTGTTTTGCAATCAACAACCGCACTCTCTTAATTTGAATCAGTCAAACTGAAGATTGACTGATTGAAATCGACAACATTGAGTCACTGATTCAATTAGTGAATTTTCATTTTTGAATCAGTAATTGTTTTCTTAAGTACCTACTGAAATGAATCAGTAAAAATTTCAAATTACTGATTCATTTCGGTAGTTGAGAAAAAAATTACGGATTCAAAAATGAAAATTCACTAATTGAATCAGTAAATTTTTTACTGATATCTTCCGCGACTCAATTCTGTCTATTTTTTGATCAGTCAATTTGACTGATTCAAATTAAGAAAGCACAAAAAAAAGGCATTTTAATAGATTTTACAGCTTTGAATTAAATTTTGAATAGGTAAGTACGTAAGTACCTATAATAATTAATAACTATGATTTTAAAAAGGCGAATAAAATTCTCAACTTAGATAGGTATTCTAATCTCTAATAATCACTGGTGTACTTACCCATTTTCTGTAATAATTAATTTGCAGCTCCTGATACTGTAGGGAAATATATGTTAGGTACGCCTAATCCGTGTAATTGCCGAATTCATGAAATAGGCAAAATTTTTGTCTAATGCATGAATTAGGCAATCGCTTGCCTAATTTATGAAATTTATAAATTCAAAACTTTCTACCCATTTTCTTATTTCAAAAATAAAAATTCAAGATATTTCGGCTTAAAGAACAAACATTCAGCTACATTTCAAAAAAAATTTCAACCAGCTACTTCAATTGGAAAATTTTGTATGCTGCAAAGAAGATTTTTCATTCATTATATTTCTCATTCAGTGTAAAAAATTTTCTAATTGAAGTAGCTGGATGAATTTTTTTTTGAAATGTAGCTGAATGTTTGTTCTCTATGGCAAAATATCTTGAATTTTTTACCTGTGGAATAAAAAAGTGGTAGGAAGCTTTGAATTAAGAAATTTCATAAATTGGGCAAGAGATCGCCTAATTCATGCATTAGACAAAAATTTTGCCTATTTCATGCATTCGGCAATTACATGGATTAGGTGTAACAGATACAAAGTCGAACGAGCACCGTCGGAAATCGCCGAGATTGCCGAGAGTACGCGATCCCGTTTTGTCGGTTGAAGATTTAGGAATTAGTTTGAATAATTATGATATTTATGTAACTTTTCAATATTTTGTCAAAATTGGAAAATGGTAATTTTTTTTGACATTAAGTCCAAATAGCCATGTTTATTTGTTTTTTGGAATCATGAGTCCAAAATTGTCAGATTTGTTTTTTGGGACAAGTGACAGTTGTGAAGGTTCCGAATAAGATACTTGAACAAGGAAAATACGAATTATTACACTTGAAAATACTAGGACTATCTAAATTACTTAATTATATTAAACATGATATGAAGAGAAGCTTCCAGTTTAGTTGAATTTTTCATAATGTTCAATAAACCATTAAAATTGAAAAATTTCAATTTCTTCATGTTTCTTTTATCAAACATATTGAATTGAATTAATTTTTGCATTTCAACACCTGATACAGCGACTTATTTATATTAAATTGAAGTTTTCAAAAGTTTGAAATTGATTTCGATTATTTTTGTGTTTCTCATGTGTGAAGAGATTCAATTGAATTATTTTCTGTGTTGTTTTCTATTAAAGAGAACCATAGATACATACTACATATAGATACCTACTGAAAGACTGTTATGAAAAATTATTCGAATTTTTTCTATTTTTTAAAATTTGCTTCAACTTGTAACTCTTCTACTTTACATCATAATTTTCTCTTTGAGCTTTTAATTGTACTTGACTTAGAAGGCTGAAACTTTATAGGAATCAGTTTCTCGTATAACATCACTTTGAGCCGGAAAAGAAAGGGGGGAGTGACGAAGAAAATTGTAGAAAAGCTATGGGGAATATATAACTGCACGACAAAAAAGAGATTTGCACGACGAAAAAAGGGCAATCGAATCACTACCAAAAAAATGGAAATTAACGACACAAAAAAAGTAATTGCACGATAAATTATGCGCGACGAATTCGTATGAATGAACGATAATTTTGAGAGGAAAATAATTCATTCAACGACGGAAAAATCTCATGTTAAAATAAAGTTTTGAACGTCAAGATATTAAGTAAGTAAGTATATCAAACCACAAAATACATTTTAGGCCCAAAAAATTGGAAAATTTTTGTAAAAAATATAATCTTGGCTTTTCCATATTTTTTGCTCATTTTATGTATGTTTTGTCCAGCTAGGAAAATTTTTGCCACTCGAAGAGCATCTACCTTCTCTCTCCCCCCCCCAAGTTATACCACGGTACTTGAAAATCGATTTTTGAAGATTTTCGGTTAAAGCTACAGCAGAACCCCACCCCTTGAGTGCACTAATGTGTGTGAACTCCCAACACGTACGTGCCCATACTTCCTCAAGAGTACGTACGTACTGTAAGCATAACATTTCAACATTGGCATGCTTTTTAGACTGAAATTGCGTAATCACCATTTCTACTCTCTCAATTTGAATCAGTCAAATTAACTGATTCAAAAAAGGCAGAATTGAGTCACTGAAGAAATCAGTGTAAAATTTACAGATTCAATTAGTGAATTTTCATTTTTGAATCAGTAATTTTTTCTTAACTACTGAAATGAATCAGTAGAAATTTTAATTTACCGATTCAATCAGTAAATTGAAATTCTTACTAATTCATTTCAGTAGTTGAGAAAAAAATTACTGATTCAAAAATGAAAATTCACCAATTCATCAGTAATTTTTCACTGATTGGCAGTCAAATTTCACTGATCAACAGTGCAATCAGTGGAATTTCACTGCCAATCTAGTGACTCAATTTTGTCGATTTCAATCAGTAAATCTTCAGTTTTTGACTGATTCAAATTAAGGGAGTAAGTATAGAGGTCAATTCGGTTCTTCTGGGGCAGAAAAGAAACCGAGGCGTTCTGAAAAATCTAAAAATTGTATTTTAATTGTCGTGATGGAAATTGTCGTTGAAATTTTTTTTCTGTCAATTAAATTTTTTCGCCGTGAATAAATTATTGACTGCTAGAATACATTTTACTGGCGTGTGTTTTTATTTTCTGTCGTTCATTACTTTCTTTTAACGTTTGAACCTTATTTCGGTAATATAAATTCGTTGTTTTTCCCGTTCTTTTTGTCGTGCGAATCATTGTTTTTGTCGTGCGATTAAATGGCACCCAAAAACTATTCATAGATTGTGATGATGGGGGCTCAGCTTATAATTTTCCTGGTGGTTCTGTGCAGAACCATATCACGTACCATGCGAGTATCGAAAAATAGAGACACGATTACCAATTACGCAAAAAAGTTTTTATGTAGAGTTACTCGTCGTTGTTTTTCCTTTTCTCAGCATAAGTATAAATATGATTTTATCTTTCTTTATCTTTAAATTTTACCCAGCAAGAGAAAAATTTCGGTCGTGCTGCAAATAATTGACATTGTAAATTACGCATTATGGGAAATTACTATCATTGCGATTTTCTATTTAGCTCGGGGACGCGTTTGTTGGCAGTTTTGTCATGTCAACCGAACATTCTCGCGAGCTGATTAGCGAACGGATAGATAAAAACCTCGAGGGAGCTTTTCCAAGACAAGTGTCCCTCGTTTATTTAAGATTTACCGTTATTGTGTGTATCTCTTGATGTAGTTTCGCTCCGAGTAAATCCTCATTTCGGTGGGAAAAAAATTTCCAACATTGTTTTGGAAAAACTACCGCTGCGAAAGTTGGCGTTGCATTTCGAAGAGTCTTCCACTCTTCGTAACAAGAAATTTGTAAACGTGACGTTCCCTCGTTGCGAACAAATTAATTGACGACTATAGAAAGGCGAGCGAGTAAATCGATAATTCATATACGGCGGTACGACATATTTTCATTTATATACTCGAGAGATGTTGAAGCGGCGATGAGAATGGCGGAGGTACGAGGGAGATATTTATAATTGTTGTTATTCGGCGCAATCGAAAACATTACGTCACGAAGGAAATGATTTTTCGCGAAATTACTTACGTCGACGCCGCGTTCGCTACGGTGGAAATGTTATTGAAAAACGCAAACGCGAACGGGTGAAATGTCAAACTAACTGTAAGAACGAACGTACTATAATGTCACGTAGAGCTATTTCCGGATATAAGTGTAAGAAAAAGGTTACTTTTTTCAAGAAAGTTTTTGTGTATTATTAAGACACGTCGCAGTCGCGTCGCGTCGCGTGTACGACGACACCCGACGTGAAGGGCTGCCTGCTTCTGTACCCGCATTAAACTTTCCACGGGTAATAATAACATTATTAACGGTGCGGCAAAGTTGCGGATATGATTTAGCAAGCTTCGTTGCCGCGCGACTTTCTAACCTTTGTTTCATTCTACCGACGAAGCGAGGGTACAAATGCCTGCGAAATGCTGCGACGAAAACGTAAAACGACGTAAACAGCTTACAACTTCTATACAAAGCACATTAAATACGAGCACCGTTACCTAGACCTACCGGTAGCAGTATCGTGAAATTTCAATATACACACTCGTACTCTGCCCAACCCTACGGTACTTTTTCTCAATAAATATTAAATCCGCAGGCCGCGATTTTATTACATTATGAATACGTCTCCGACTTCACCGCCCCTGTTATCGTACCGCACTATAACCTAAGTTCAAAATACCAAAATCATTTGCATACGTTTTGAATTATTCATTATTCGAGTCTCGTTAAAAGACAGAGAAAGAGCGAAAAAAGTCGCTTTTATGTCAATTTTCTTTCAACATTTGTAAAAAGATATGAGCATCGGGGTATGTAGTGTACATATAGAAAACGATACGAACGATGGAGATATTGAGTGGAAAATGCGTATAGCCTGCGTGTCTTGCCAATGCTGCCAAGGTTACTCGTATTATCAAATTATATCAATTTCATGGTGAAAAAATTTTCTACGCGTTACTTTTTCAAAAGTGGCTTTTCTTTTCGTCGCATTTGTAAAGAAATTGAGTTATTTTTCCAGAAATCTGTGTGGTGGGTTATAAAATTTGAAATTTTCAGCGTGTTTTTTTTTTCAAATTGAAATAAAAAAATATCGAGATGATTTGGTTATTCGCGAGTTTCTTTTCGTGGTATTTATGAGAAAATCAGGATGTTCACTCTCTGGAAAACCTGGAAAATTTGGAAATGTCAAGGAATTTTGGAGATCTGGAAAAGTCACTCTAGAAATCTGAATCCGTCAAAATATCACTGGTTCAATTTGTAAAAGTAAATTATTTCTCAGACAACGGATTAATCAGTGATGTTTTGTAACATGCGTAATACTGTGGAATCAGTAAAATTTCCATTTTAACTGAATTATTCAATAAAATATCACCGATTCATTTCGTACATTACAAAATTTACTGCTGAATCAGTAAAATTTGCTGAAGTATTGGTAGTTTTTCAACTGAATCAAAAGTTTTTTTACTGGACAAATCGTTGAAAATTTACTGAAGTTTTGGTAGTTTTTCAACTGATCCAGAGATGATATTTTTTTTTTACCGAATGAATCAGTGAAGTTCTACTGATGTGGCAGTAACTAAATTTTGTTTATTTCAATCAGTCAGTTTCAACTGGAAATCAGCGAAAATTGACTGAACAACAACGAATCAGTAATTTTCACTGAATCAGTATTAGTAAGATGTTATTATAGCACTGCAAGTGAAAAAATTATGAAGTTCAAATCTGTTTTTCATAATTTTAGAGCGTTCAAACGAACCTAATGTTATTTGAATAGAAATACATATGTTGAAAAAATGATAAAATTTCAGCGTTTGATTGTATTTTTTCACAAAATTATATTGGCTGTTTTTACTACTTACTTACTTGAACATTTCATCATTTGAATACAAAATTATTTTCAAAATATTGGGTTGCATTTTGTCACAAAATGTTCTAAAACAATTTTGTGACAGAATGCAACCGCAATGGGACAAATTGCAAAAGTGACGTCAAAGTTACAAAAAATGCTCATTTTTCAAAGTTTATTTTGCGAAAAAATGCAACTTGAAAAAAAAATGCACGGCGGGTATCTCAGTAAAATTTTAAGCTCCTTTTTTCCTTCGCAAACTCCTACCTCTATGCTTATTGAACCTCTATTTGATGGGGTAAATCGGAAAATCTGCGAGGGTTTACATTGAATTTATCGATTTGAAGTATATGAATTCAATAAGGGAAGAAGATCGAATAAAAGCCAGTAATTAATAATGAAACTAAGATTTCTAATAAAGGATCAAAATACTCGAATGTAATCACAATCACAAAATCAGAAGGTTTATTATTTACCAACAACCAAATATATTCTAATGTAATAGAGAATGAATTGTGAAAAAATTTTCAAAATTTTAGTTCGAAAAGGTTCAGAAATACTTTATACCTACGAATTTTCATTCTCGTGATATTTTATAAAAATCAAAAAAGGAAGGAAATAATTTAAATAAGAATAATTTTAGTTATACATATATTCCATTTTTTCAATAGGTAGGTAATGATATTTCCATTCTATTTGTTATATTTTATAAATTTCATTATAGCCAGGGCCATGGAATTACAAATGTCGACTTATCATTGATTCACCATGACATTGCAAAATCCGTTGACGTTGTTCAACTCCTTCGAATAAAATTTCACGGCGATGGTCAGCGGACCTGCCAACACCGGGGACACCCAAAATTGACATTTCGCTTCTCCGTCAACCTCAACGTCATTCTTCAACTCATGGACAACGCGTCCACGTTGATTTCCAACTTCTAGCGAGCGCTACTCCAGCAAAAATGGACGGTTAGGGCTTGTTCTGGTTGTATTTTGTAGCCGAGAGTCGTAACAAAAAATAGCACGCCGAAAACCTCTGCCGCTTCGCGTTTCTTTTGAGCTCTATTTGAGTTGGTTTTTTTTCCTGTTAGTCCAGTTAGCTTACACCAAGAGAAAAAATTGTGGCGATATTGACTTCAAATTGTGGAAAAACTTATCCAGTCGGAGTTTGTGATCTTTTTAACACAGTTGTGGTACTTTTTTTGCCACAACTGTGGTGAAAAGTAAGTACCTACCACATTTGTGGTGAAAAGTACCACAACTGTGGCAAAAAGCATCACAAACTCGGACTGGATAAGTTTTTCCACAATTTGTAGTCAATATCGCCACACTGTTCTCTCAGTGTACTATTTGAACCTAATTTGCATTTTGAGAACCACAGCTCGAGTAAAATTCTAACTTTCATTAGCGGCGCGCAATTGGGCCATTACTAGGTAGCTAAGCGGCATTTCTTTCGGGGCATAATTGGGCTATAAATTAATGACCACGGTGCGCAATTGGACTATGCCTGAAAAAATGTACTTCTTGTTAAAATTTATATCATTCTTCACAAACAATTTTACAGTAGAACAGCCAACATTGAAACAGAAATAGACTGATTTTTTATCAAAAGGTTAGATGATTAAAACGAAATTGGTTATTGTGGCCTTTCGTTACTTTTTGCTATCATTGTCAACCATTAATCATGGTAGTGGAGGATGAGTTTTTAGCTATACCTTACGATGTGTAGATTCATTTGGTACTCTAGTTTCTAAGTTACTGTATTTGTGATAAGTTATTGCTAGAGTAGGAGGACGATTTAGTTGTGCAATTAGTTGTGCAATTGCATCTTTCTGAAGTTCTCCGATGTCAGGGAAAATATATGTAGGTTCTGTAAAATAAGGTTCTGTAGAACATGTGTGTAGATTATATATAATCTACACGAAGTGTAAACTCCTTACAGGTTATAACCTGTAAGGAGTTTACACTTCTCCTCCAGCCTTACTTGAATCACTTCTTCAGTCATCATTGGATTATGTTTGTCCAAACTCTCAACAACTACACATTTAGTCAGTATTGGATCTACAAATCCTCTCAACTTTGAAATTTGATACCTTAAAGCTCAGGTGAGCTGCTGACGCGCTTCCAACACCCATTTTATCAAATTTTCAGCCTCCATAAGTGGATTTGTTACATTTTCTTTCTCCAGTTTTTTTTCTAAAGCATTTTTATTGGTTTCTATTTCAGGTATTCTATTAGATAAGTTCATCTTACAAGTTTCATGTATACTAGGCAAAATTTGTACATTATGTAAGTTAGTTTGCACTTCATGTACTTCATAAACATTTCTCTCACAAATGCCAAGCCCAACAGACTGCTCATCCAAGATATTTAGGCTACTTTCCAATGATTGACACACATTCCTATACTGAGGAAGTGTAGAAACTACTATATCCTCTTTCAAAGTATCTACTTTTGATGCTACACTTGGCTGAAATGATAATTTTCCAGGTTTTAATGACTTCTTATTACGATACTGTAATCTAATTTTTAATTTTTTTGGTGAGGGATCATTCTCATGGTTTTTTCTCTTTTCTTTCAGTTCTTTTGTTTTTAATTTGGCGTAATAACTTCATATTTCCTTTACTCTGCTACATCTTTTTTCAACACTGTTCAAACCCATTTCACCAACAACTTTATACAGTGAGATTTTCCAGTCCCTCCAACACCAGAGACAAATATCCTTACTTTTTTAGGTGGCTTTTGAGTAGTGTCTGTTACTATATCAAATATTTCCTTTTGTTCTTCATTCAAGCCAGCAATAGTATCATATAAATTTGCACCATCATCATGGTCAACCATGCTTCTATATTTGTCCATAGCTTCTACCACTTCATCCATTTCATATTGCATTTCAGCCTCTATCTGAGCTCCTTTTGCACCTTCATCCTCTTTCATAATATCCAGTACATGCCGTTTGATATGTTCTCTCCCATTTCTCAAAGCTTGTAAATTTTCATGGTATTGCAAGGCACCATCTAATTGATCCACACAGTCATTGAAAGCTTCTGTATAGGTGCGATGACACCTTTCAAATCAGCCACTGTGTGCCATGGTTTAAACAAGAGTAAAAGAGAGTAGAAATAATTCTCGGGATTTGTTTTCCCATTGAACACAGTATGTTTGATTATATAAGGATTTGCTCTCTTTTTTAGAAATCAGTGTTTAAATTTATACAAGGTTGTACCAGTTTTTTTATTTACAACCTTGTAATTTGTAGCGAACTCATACAGACTTATGTTTCCCAACACTGCCAGCCTATCTGGATAATATGTATCCACAAAATTATTACAATATATATTGGTAGAATCCAAGTTCAAATTTTCCATGCCTTTCATTTTTTTGAGCTTTCTTTGGCGAATCATATACACATTAACATATCTAATCACAATACCTTTATCTTTACCATATAAAGTAAGGCCTAACAAGGTATCAGCAGCCTCTAAAACTCCACATTCTCTACAGTTTAAACATTTCATACCAATACTCCACAGACAGCCAACCAATGTTTTATTTGAATTCATATCAATAAAAACATCAGTAGTGTAACTCTTTTCCTCCTTTGTTTGATACTTGGTGATATATTGACTTAAAATTGTGGATTTTTCACATATCACTTGAATGTCCATGTTCCCTTGCCATTGTTGCAAAATTGGGGCACTGTAATCGTTGATAAATGTCTCATTTTCAGTATAAGGTAAATCATAAAGTCTGCTATTGGGTTTTAAATTTTGTCTTCCATAAATTGATTGGGCCACAAAACATACTGTTAACATTTTGGTAACAGGCAGAGGAAATGCAAATCTACATACCTTGATATGTTTACCTTTATATTTTTTTGAACGCATACAATACGAATTGTGGTGGTGAGTTTGATATTTCATAACCCTATTGTAAATAGTTGGGAAAGAGTGCTTATTGGGAAGAGCACAAGTCACATATTTTTTAATAAATTCTGCAACATCTGCATTGGTTGATTGTCCCAGAACTGGCACATCCTTGGTCCACAATAAAATGTAAAAATGTTGTAGTCCCCGAGTTTGATATTCTCGGCGCCGAAAGTGATGGACAATTGTTCATCCAGTTCAATATTGCGTGAAATTTTGTATCTATGGAACGCGAAGTTGACGCTGGATCCATGGCTATTAAAGCAGATGTAGATTAATTGTTACTTTGATCCGGGTTCATCAACCTGAGGTAATCACCTAAATCATTCCAATCATACTCCGAAGGACTCAATGTTGAGAAAAACGTAGCCGGCCCATAATTATTTATCATAGTCATAACATCTTGCCTCGGAGCGTACCAGTACTGAGCTATATTATGTAGTTTTGCAAATACATCGCTGAGGCTTTCATCCGATTCTCGATTTTTCATTTTTTCCATAAAATCTTTTACAGTTATTTGCTATGTGCCAATGCTCAATTTATGGTAAATTCCAGATGCCAATTGTCTAATATTAGTTAATCCTAATAAGAAAAATATAATATTGAATGTTTCGGCGAAACCTATTGTGCCGAAACTTCATCCTTAATTTTCCATATTCAAATGCAGACATATGAATATTATGTTTTTCACCCAAACTATTTACACCATAAGGGTATAGATCAGGGAAACACTTGACACCCAATTCTAAATCTCTATTATCAATTACATTTGCCATCACCTTGAGCATTTGATACAAATCAGCAGCTTCTTTATTAATTCTAGTCTCATTTACTTGATAATTGGTGTAATGTTGATAAAATTCATCCTCTCTATCTTTCTGGGTTAGCAATGCCTCAGGTGAGTTTCCATTATCACACTGTGGCTGCAGTTCCCGTTCATTTTCCATATTCTCATTTACATGTGCACTTTGGAATTCGATTGCACCACTTTCTGTGGGAACATTGGAGTCAAATTTGTAGCAATATTCACACTGTTTGAAAATGGAATCTGTTTATTTATAGCATCATCATATTGTAAGTTTGGAGATGGTTCGTCAATATTGATAAGTTCTGTGTTCACATTAATTTCAACAATTTCCTCTTCTTCCGGAATTGCCATCTCATTATTTGCACCAACTTCCAATTCAATAGAAGTAGCATTGTGCACCTCTAAAGTTGATGTATTGCCACTTTGCACATCACCACTTTGTAAATTTGAGCATAATGGTCCTTCAATTTCCATTTGTTCACTACCTAGTTTGTCAATGTCGACAGGTTCACAGACCTCTTCCATTACTGGTTACGAGTGACATTCCATTTCATGAATTTCTGCATCATCCAGAAGCATAATGAAAATACGAATGAATGTTGATGAAAAAGGTTTTTCTTACTGTGGCGTTTATAAATCTTTCCCACTTGAATATGTCCTTGACTAGCTGATACAAAGTGTTGTACCCTGGATTTTCTAAAGGTACCATACTTAAGCAATCAATAAGAACCATGAGCCGTAGTGATATTGAAAACTGGAAAAAAAGTGGATGAAATGCATACCTATTAGTTTTTTTTTCAAAAAATTAAGGTGATAGTAAGGTGCTGTGAAATGTAACGTGGTAAGAGATGCCTTTGAACGAGTGTACAAAGCTCATCTTTGACCTCCTATCATTCCATAGTACTGCTGAATCAGTATTGTTAGCAGAAAAGATAGTGATTAACAATAATGTATTCAAACGGCATATTTTTTCCTCAAAGTTTAGAAACCACTGTTTTTTGAATTTTTTTCTCATTTTGCAAATCTTGATGCGCAATTACTTTTTTTCTATTCACAGCGCCATCCGTTAATGCGGGAGATCTCGTCCCGGCATCTAGAATTTATTTTTTCCAAGACAGAAAATTATCTAAGGGGAAAATTTTGCTCCCCCGATAGGGGAGCAACTTCATTTACATCATAAACATTTCTCTCACAAATGTCAAGCCCACCAGACTGCTCATCCAAGATATTTAGGCTACTTTCCAATGATTAACACACATTCCTAAACTGAGGAAGTGTAGAAACTACTGTATCCTCTTTCAAAGTATCTACTTTTGATGCTGCACCCGGCTGAAATGATAATTTTCCAGGTTTTGATGACTTCTTATTGTGATACCTACTGTAATCTTATTTTTAATTTTTTTGGTGAGGGATCATTCTTATAAGTTTTTCTCTTTTCTTTCAGTTCTTTTGTTTTTGATTTGGTGTAATTGACTTCGCATTTCCTTTACTCTTGCCTGACGATTTTTCTGATAAACATGTTTTTTGTGTTCAAGAAGTTGTGGTTTTTTAATGATGCTATATGATTTTGAATAAAGTTTTCTCTTTCTTGCAAGGTGCATTATTTTTACACTTATATTCCTGAACCTCTGGTTTTTAAATTCTGTTCAAGGGGGATCAGTAGTACTACAACCCACTACCTCATTACTGATTGGCAAGTGCAGATTTTGTTGATTTATAACTTCAAATTTATGATCAACTTCTTTCTCAACATTTTCAATCTTTTGCCTTTTCTTTTTATGAAATTCCCCATCATCGTGACCACTTATGTAACTTCAATGAGGAACTTGCCACTTGTCAAGGGAATCGGTAGGGGATTCTTGAAGTGTGCTGTTGCTTGGAGTTTCTCACCAACGACTGGATTGCTTTCCAGCTGTAAAAAGAGAAAATTAATTTAAATGCTTCTGTAGCTTCATTATCGCTTCTTTATTTTCGAGGAAATTATGTAAAAATGATCGTGTCACCTTGATACCAATATCAGGTTTCAGTACACAGAAATCGTCCTGCTCAAACTATTCAAAATCGGTATTTTCTCTCTCTTCTGCTCCCAGAAAACTGATCCAAATATCCTATCCCCTAAATAAGCTTCAAAGTTTTCATGTTTTACTTGAAATGAGGCAAATTACGATGGTTTTCTATGTACATATGGGATATGGAGGGTCGTTTGGCTCCATATTTTTAAACTTGAAGGAAATACCAAAAATCAGGAATTATTATTATTTTTTTTTGGATTAACTTTGAAGTGAAAACAAAAAACTCAAACGTGAAAATAAGGACCACCATAATAGATACAATTGTGTTCGTTTTTCTGAATTGAAATTTTAGAGGGTGCATAGGCGGAGATAAGGGGGGGCATGGGGGGGCTGAAGCCCCCCCAAATGTTGAATTAGCCCCCCCAAATCATTTTCGTGTGTATCAAATGAGCACGAAATTTCGTTGAAAAACTTTGAAAAGGATGCAATTTTTACTCCAAAGTAATGGAATTTTTCATTCAACAAACCTTTAAAAATTGAATTATTTTCTTTCTGAGAATCGGAAATTTTTCAAATCTTAGCCCTCGCTTCGCTCGGGCATGTGGAACCTTTACTTTTCAAAGGATAAATTATCAATGTGACGAATTTCCTGTTTTTTTCAAGCTACGAAAATGGTCTTTTTAATATCTAACGAAAATAATTAGGTGCTATGAGCAATCAGCAAATTGAATTGCAAACTAGCACGAAAATGTAAGAAATTAAAAAAAATACAAATTTTTATTCTTGTTCAAAACTACAAAAAAAGCACGAAATTTCGTTTAAAAACTTCGAAAAGGACGAAATTTTTACTCCTAAGTATGGATTTATTCACTCAACAAACCATTAAAAATGAAATTGTTTTGTTTCTAAAAATTGACAATTTTTCAAATCTTCGACCTCGCTTCGCTCGGGCATATTAAGTCTAAAATATTTAATAAGAAATGGAGGTTGAAGATTTCACTTCCTCTTCAATAAGTACTAAAATATTGATTAAAAAAATGAAAATATTTCATTTTTGGATTTTTTTTCAAAAATTTTCGCCCTCGCTTCGCTCGGGCTTGATAAACGTCTTCAAAAAAGAATTCAGCAAAAAATTGCTTAACAATAGAGGAAGGTTTTTTGGAGAGGGGGGGGGGTGTCATCGAAAATGAACATTTTTGTTTCGTGTTTTTCATTCCTTTTTAACTGGGGCACAAGCCCCCCCAAAAGTTATGTTCTATCTCCGCCTATGAGAGGGTGCAGCGCAGCGTATCACTTGAAATTGAATTTGATAAGAAAAAACACAAAAAAATTGAAATGTAAGTTGGTTAGCATATCCGAAAATATCATCAAAAAAGTATAAGCAGAATAAAAATGAAGTGAAAGTTTTGTCAGCCATGATTTCCAACCCTTCAGGATTTTCCATTTAAAAAGAAAATAATCATCGTATAGTGCCAGTCGAATGGTTAATAATGCATACCAAAGCCGCGTGTATCGACCATCGAGAAAAAACTTTCTCGCGTTCTTTCTTAAATAATGTAAAATGTATTTTGAAAAGTTGCCAGTTCTTTATTTTTCGGTTAAATTTTCGGTAATTTTTGACCGGTAAACTGTGCGAAATCTTTTTGAAAATTGAGTTCTACATCGCACACCTCCCCTCACCATGATATTTCATCGCTTCCAGCAAAAATTGAAATTGGTAAAGTAATCTCGAACAGAGGGATATGGTAACCCATGTATGGGTGAATATTCATGCCAAATACAGCTTCCGTTTTCATTTATATAGATTACATGCGGCTTGCTTTCGGATAACAGTGTGATTTTTTTTTCGCTCTGCCGTGGTAAAGGAAAAAGTAAACGAGAAAAGATGGCGAGTGGAAAATTTACACAAAAGGGATCAACTATTAAAACGGTATCATTGCCGAAAACTCGTCGCTTTTGTTTATTTGACACTTTCGTATACGTGGTAGGTCTAGGTACGTGGGTAGCTATGCCTACTTTGGATGAACTTTCAATGTACGAAATTCGAATACGATCATCGGTAGTAAGAAAAATATTCACCGATGCGAAAAATACGAGTATCTGAGAGCAGATTTCATTACTCAAATGATTTCAGCATGTTTTGCCTGCGATTGAATTGCGACCAAGAAATAAATGGCGAATCAAAGGTTCCACGTACGAGTAGTTTGGGTCTTAAAGGCATCGTCAAAACATGGACATAGTATTTTAGTACGAATTTCGCACATACGTGTGTAATTTTTAAGGCTGAAAACATTCGAAAGAATCGTAGTGTATTTCAATGCGTTTGAAAATTAACCTTTGAAAAGCCTTCGAATCATTACAACTCGACGGGTTTTCTTTCCAAGTTTTCCAGCATGTGAAGATAAAGGTTTGGCGAAATTGTATATGCGAAGTGTACTCGGCTGTTTTTTTTCTCCTTCGCTCCCCTTTTCGTTATAATTTTTCAAGATCGCGCAACGCGGCGCCGCAACTGCGTGAAATTCCTCGTGTATTTCTCTTTTTAACGAAGTAATAAACAAAAACCTAAGAGCGATGTACTTATGAACTTTTGAAGTTTGCATGAATTCTCGTCGAAAGCAGCGTCGGCTGGGGCTAAAAGAGGAGAGGTGCGGATTTAGACGAGTAAAAGGGTTCGTTTCGTTCGCCGGTGGGAAAAAAATCCTTAGCGTAGTTTGAAAGTTCGTCGACGAAACAAAACAAGCGCATTTAAACATTCAGAAATGAATTACCGACCGAAGGTACGTACCTAGAGTTCAGTGTTTTGAAATTATAACGTTTCACCAAATACGGGTATTTGAATAAAGTGTACTTTTTTTGACGCAATTCGTACTCGTCGATGCAGCATAAGATAGAAAGATGGACTGGTCAGAGAGGAGGGTACTTTTTCTATATGCGGATTATCGGCGAATTTTTTTCAGTCGTATTTCGAATACGTGAAAATTCCGTTCATTCTTCTGATAAGTTTTGCAACGGCCAAGTTTAAAAGTTCATTTATCACGAAACAAAACAATAGCAAACAACACAGACAGGTTTAATATTAATGAAAAATATCGTATTTACGCGGCCACGCTGCCTTCTGCCTACTCAGCCTTTTGTAGGATGGCAAATCTGAAATTCCTTGCATTCCTAACTGAGTAAGCTCCGGATTATGCGACACACCGCAACTCCAGCTCAAACGCAAACGTTAAGCTGCGTTATTACTGCAGCGGCTCGGGATAGGGTTTGACTTCGGCTTGGGGTTTTTTTCCACGCGAATAACGTATCATTTTTGACATTTTCCCGAACCGTTATTATTACCCCCGTATTAATATATTTCCGATTGCTGACTTGGAAACGCCGCCCGGCGTTGAATTATTCTCTCTTATACACGCAGTGTGAGGGATGGAAGTGGAAGTGAGGTGTTTTTTGAGCGGAAAATCCGTACAGGGTGTTTCCTAAGTAATGTAGGTACGTCATTCAGAATTCAGACCAATGAGTAGGTAGCGGAGTGATCGTTTTGCACCTTTTTCGAAAATTGTTGGGGCGAGTAGCTCAAAAGTTGTGTCTAAATCTCTGAACAACGTGATGAAAATTTCACCCTTCTTGGGTTAACAATTCTACGTTTATCCATCAACCCTTCTGAATCACACTCATTTTTGAACACTGAGGTCACACTGGGTGAAATTCACTCAGATCGTGTGTTATTGAAAAATATGCGTTGCAATAACTTTTTATGGTTGCAAAGGGTATGGACGGATAAGGGGTGAATTTGGCCCCCGGCACTTTTGGGCTCCTAAACACCTCAAGTCGTGTATATTGGCTAGAAATGATTTTTCACAAAATTTTGGACCCCCACACCCTCCCTTTCGGAGCTATGGCCATTTTATTGCATCATTTTCAAGAATTTTTAATTTCAACGGAAGTGAAGGAAATTTTTTGTTCTTTGGCACAAAGTTACATCTGGTAGAGGTGTATTCATGATAATTTTTTCAACAATTTTGGTGCACTCCTTCACGTTTTTTCGGTCATTTGAAGTTTTCAATCGTAAAAAATACCATATAAGCGAAGAGCGACCACCGTGAAAAAATTCCTAAAAAATACGTTTTTTATGTAAAATTTTACTATGTATTTGGTTTTAGCGATTTCTTTGAACTAAGGACCGAAAATCGCGAAAACCCGTACAGAAATGTTGTAATTTTAGCAGATTTTTCAAATTTTGAGCGCTTTATACAGAAATAAATAACCAAATAAGGAAACCAATTTCAAATTCGTGTTCAGCAGGTCAAAATACCCCGGTAAACACCTTTTTCGTAATAGTTTTGATTAAAATTTTAAAATTCACCTTTCTCACTGATTTTTAATGAAAAAAAAAGCGAATTTCGAGACTTCGAGTAAAACGATCGCGAAAAACGTATTTTTCGGGGTATTTTAACCTGCTGAACACGAATATGGATTTGGGTTTTTCATTTCCTCATTTTCAAGTTTGAATCGGGTCTCTCGAGCAAGATTTTCACGAAAACTGGAGCGGGGCATCGAAGATGCTTGATTTTTTTCAAATATTCCTAATTGTCATTTTGGCATCTCGTTGTTGCGCTGACTAGCGCTGTACAAAATTAATTCATTATTGATTTTCTAAGGGGGGGGAGGTGTGGGAGGGAAGCATAGGGGGGAGCATTGTTGGTTAAAAACACAAGAACACCTTTTTTCCGGAAATAAAACCGTATTTAAGACCAATAACATCACTATTAATAGTATTAGGAAGTTGGAAATTTAAATGGGAGGATTTCAACTCTAGGACATGGGGGTTTGGGGATGAAGAAAGAGGTAGTACACACGAGAAAATGAAATGAAAAAACCAAATCCATATTCGTGTTCAGCAGGTCAAAATACCCCGAAAAATACGTTTTTCGCGATCGTTTTACTCGAAGTCTCGAAATTCACTTTTTTTTTCATTAAAAATCAGTAAGAAAGGTGAATTTTTAAATTTTAATCAAAACTATTACGAAAAAGGTGTTTACCGGGGTATTTTGACCTGCTGAACACGAATTTGAAATTAGTTTCCTTATTTGGTTATTTATTTCTGTATAAAGCGCTCAAAATTTGAAAAATTTGCTAAAATTACAACATTTCTGTACGGTTTTTCGCGATTTTCGGTCCTTAGTTCAAAGAAATCGCCAAAACCAAATACATAGTAAAATTTTACATAAAAAACGTATTTTTTAGGAATTTTTTCAGGGTGGTCGCTCTTCGCTTATATGGTATTTTTTATGATTGAAAACTTCAAATTACCGAAAAAACGTGAAGGAGTGCACCAAAATTGTTGAAAAAATTATCATGAATACACCTCTACCAGATGTAACTTTGTGCCAAAGAACAAAAAATTTCCTTCACTTCCGTTGAAATTAAAAATTCTTGAAAATGATGCAATAAAATGGCCATAGTTCCGAAAGGGAGGGTGTAGGGGTCCAGAATTTTGTGAAAAATTATTTCTAGCCAATATACACGACTTGAGGTGTTTAGGTAGTGCTGGGAAATATCGATATTTTTTTCACATCGATATGTTTCGATATCTCAAAAATCATAGATCACCGATTATCGATATTATCGATATTTTGGAAAACAATATCGATATTATCGAAAGTGTAAAAATCCAAAATTCCAAGTAGGAGAAGTAGGACATCCTTGCGAATAGCATTAGTTTCGGTTTCAGTTATGTAGGATGAGTAATTCAACTTACTCATACGAGCTGGAATATTTCCATAATCGGCATAATCCTGCAATAATTCGTTTTCTTCTTCATCTTCCAGAATGTGATAATCAAAATAATTATTTTCTTGAGACATTTTCGAAATTAATTTTGAAGAAAAGTTAAAAAAAAACATCACAAAACTAACACGAGACGAGAATGCGAATTCTGAAAAATTGGAAAATATGAAAAAATAAAGGCGCCAACTGATATCTCGTTATTTTTCTTGGCTTTTTACTTTGTCGTTTCATACGGAGATTAAAAAAAAATATATCGATATTTTTGAAAAATTGTATCGATAATATCGATAACACATTCGCGGGTGAAATATCGATAAATATCGATATCAAAAAATTTGCAATATCGATATATCGATATTGGTATCGATATCGCCCAGCACTATGTTTAGGAGCCCAAAAGCGCCGGGGGCCAAATTCACCACTCGGTGGATTAGAAAGTATTATAATAATTAATTTAGGAGAACAAAATTCAATGAATATACCCAACAGAATGATTGTTTATTTACCTACTTCTTTACAATTGATTATTACCTACTTCTTTACAATTGATTAGGTATCAAATAATCAAGACTTACTAGCCACAGGTATTTCTCTCCAATGCTTCCCTTCCCTTCCTTTTTTTTTTTAATTTAATATAATCATCATATAATCTGTACAAGCAAGAAATTTAGTTAGGTTTTATGCTTTTCATCTGATTTCTAATCAAAGGCCCAAAAATTATTACATCTCCATCTCCATTCCATCTTCATCTGCAAAAATAAAATAGTTATTAAACTAAATATGTTCTATTAACTTTCTTCTGAAGAATTCAGATTTTTCTTTCGGCAATGCTTTTGTAAAAAAATCTCCCATCTGTTCATTTGTACTGATCCACTTTAAATTAACATTTCTTTTTGCTACTTCGTAACGTACATAATGATAACATAAACGCACCACATGTTTGGAAGTCTTACTATCTTCACTCATTGCCACCATTAATGCTACCTTTTTATCTCCAAAAGTAATAGTTTCGAATTCTGTTTTTCTCAGCAATCTTTTACACATTTCTTTGATACTCACCACTTCTTTACAACCAACAGACATAGCAACAAATTCGGCTTCCGCAGACGATAGAGCGACATGAGATTGTTTTTTTGTGTCCCAACTTATTACATCACCAAACATGTAAACAGCAAACCCACTAGTTGATTTCCCATTTTCATCATTGCTACCTAATGATGCATCAGCAAAGCACTCAATATTTTCTTTTTTACCTCTAAACAATAATCCAATATTTTTTGTTTCTTTCAAATATCTAAATATGCGTTTAATTCTTTTCCAATCACTTACATCTGGGTTTGCTTGCTTTCTACTCATTGTATCAATTGCGAAGCTTAAATCAGGTCTTGTTGTATTGCTTAAATACGTAAGATAAACATCCAACTGCCTCTCGATATCTTTTTTCACTCACCATTTCAGTGTTACCATCGTTATCATCCTCCATTTTTTCTGCACTTTTTGTTCTCATTGGCGTTGGAACAGCCCTACTGTTTTCCATATTAAATTTTTTCAACATCTTTTCTATATGTCTTTTGATGCAACTTCATTATTCGATTTTTCCTATCTCTTTCAATTTCAATTCCTAAAAATTTCTTGGGGTTTCCTAAATCTTTCATTTTGAACTCTTGACTTACTTGTCTTTTAGTTTCTTTAATTTTGTCATCACAATTTCCAACAATTAAAATATCACCTACATATAATAATACTACAACAAATTTATCATTTTTTCTCCATTTAAAAATACAGCTTTGAAATGGATATATCTTAAAGTTCATTTTCAACATTTTTTCTTTATATTTTTCATATCATCTTTTCTGAGACACTTTCAGACCATATAAGCTTTTGATTAATTTACATACTTTACTTCCTTTTTTCTCACTATCATTAATTTTAACGCTTTCCGGAATTTTCATGTAAACAGGTTTTTCCAAAGTTCCATATAGGAATGCTGTCTTCACATCCATCTGATTAATCTCTAAATCAAATTTATTAAACGTTTTTTGAAAAAGTGAAACTTAGACCCTTTTCAAATTCCATGCTTCATTTATTAAATTAGGTAAGTAGTTAGGTACCAGATGATCATCGTGCAACTTTTTTTTTGAATATTCAACTCAAAAATATCTTCAAAAATATTTCTAGACCTAAAAATGGCCTGGTGAAATTTTCAATTAAAAAGTATTTTAATAATTAATTTAGGAGAACAAAATTCAATGAATATACTCAACAGAATGATTGTTTATTTACCTACTTCTTTACGATTGATTAGGTATCAAATAATCAAGACTTTTACTAATCATATTTCTCTCCAATGCCGTGTCTGTTTTAAGTAAAAAAAAAATGTCGGAATGGTTGAATATCTTAAAATGGAAGGGGCCATTCGAAATTGATATTCTAAATTCAAAGTGGGAAAAAATAAGACAATTTAGGGAATTTATTTAACAAGTAATGATCACGGTGTTCTACGAATACAATCAGTACATCTCATTAAACAATGTTCTGAGCAGCGAGGATTTCCGCATGTATCACAATTGCCTATTTTTTTTGACTTTTTTCCTTGATTCTACCAAATTTTGCAAGCAGAGCCACCAACAACATCCACTGCAACGTCATCGTTTTCAGTTTCGGTATCCTCTTCTTCGAAATCCCCTAGAATATTTTTAATTGTTTCTCCTATTATCACACACATTCTTATGTAAAGTTGATATCTCATCTCAAAGGGCGAAACTATTTGCTCTATTTTTTTCATACTTCTTCGGGCACCCGTACCTTTCTTTTAGCAGCTTAATCGCTTCGGGATACGATTTGGCGCACAGGCTAAAACCGTCGAGTAATTTACAGGCCTTACCTTTTAACACAGACATAAGGTATGCAAACTTCTGGGTCGGATCTATGAACTTATCGTCAACCATGGTAGCAAACCGCTCCCAGAAAGACTTCCAATATTTGATATCACCCCTGAATGTTGGCAATTTTATCGGTTTCACCTTCAAAATGTTTAGAGGTTGCGCAAATTGACCACCTTCGAAACCACCATTTGGTGCACATGATGAAACACCTGAAGCAGCGTTTGCAGACGAGGTCTTTTGTCCAAAAATAAGCCGACAAATTATTTATACAAGAGTAAGAAAGAAAGATGACGACTACGAATTCAAAAAAATTTATTCATTTTCAAAATAGAATATACAGAATCAAATGTACGTTTACCATTCGCGAAAATCTATGAGAATGATTCAGCAATACTATCCAGAACCTAACAGGAAAAGAAACGAAAGAAATTTCCTGTTAGAATACATAATCTAAATTTCGTAGATTAAATTCCTAAGACCACTACTGTTGAAAATTCAAAACCAGACGAATTACTAAAGTGTATTGTTTTACTCACCATAATTATTGTGAAATTTCTCAAATCTCTCAAACGAATTGGAATTGACAAGGCTGGAGGAAATGAAACAAGGTATTGGCTCAAAGATCGAATTAATTATTTAGATTACCAGAGAATTCAGATTAAGAATGAAGGCGAAATTATCATCTCAATGAACATAACAATAAACATATTCGTTCAGCTTACGTTAGTAGTCCCTGCGGTTAGCTCGGGCATACTGCACTTTTTGAACACGGGTTGAAATGTGATTTTTATTTTAGTATGACCCAAAAGAAAATTTTCGAGAAGTGGAGACGTCAAAAATTTCCCTTAGGAGCGGGGGGGGGGGGTTACCCCTATTTTTTCACATGAAGGGATTGGGGTAAATTGGGTGTCATTTTCATATAATTCGACCCCCCTGAACTCGAATCTGCGATTAGTTTTCCGATCTGAAGCGTAGAATTCATACAATCGCATGATTTGTGTCGCGAAAAGAGGCCAATTTTGAGGAAAAAGAGGTAAAATTGCGATTTTTTTCATCTTGAGACGAGTAATGTGGATCAAGTAAGGTTTGAAACCAGTTTTATATACATTTCGAACCTTCTGAATTCGAATTTGTTATTGGTTTCTCGATAGGAAGTGAAATGGATTCTTGATCGTCGCTTTTTGGTTGTGAAAACAGCCAATTTTCGATAAAATTGACTCGAATTCGCAATTTCCCATCTTCTGAGCCCAATACCTCGAACCAATCCCGGTATGAAACCATTTTTAGACTGAATTCGAACCTCCTGAACACGATTTTTCGATTACTTTCCCGATTGGAAGTAGAGAATTTTCTCAATCGTAAAATTAGTGTAGCGAGAAACACCCAAATTTTGCCAAAACTGACAGGCCCGTGAACGCCGTACTTTCCACGAGAGCGCCGTGGAAAATTTGATGCATCTGCACGGGTTTAATACGACGGGTGGTCAGTTTTAATTTTTGCCAACAATGAAACAATAAAATATATCTGTTAATGGATAAGTAATATCAAGAATTTTATCAAGAAAATATTCAAAAATAAATAAACAATAAATAAAAAAATCTGAAAATCAACAAAATAAAGATAAAAAAATTAATTAAGGTTAACAAAATAAATAATATATAAATTTATTTATTTTTTGGAATATTTATTTTTTTGTACATTTATTTTTTTAATTAATTTTTTATCTTTATTTTGTTGATTTTCAGATTTTTTTATTTATTGTTTATTTATTTTTGAATATTTTCTTGATAAAATTCTTTTTTGCTTTATATTGTGAACACCATCAAAGGGCGAAGCTATTTGCTGTATTTTTTTCATGTATGTTGCTTTCTTTTTCTCTTTTTTTGAACTTGGAAAGGCATTGCTAAAAAAATTTTGAAAAAAAAAGTAAATTTGGTACCCAACAGTTTTTCAGGAACTAATAAATTTTGTTTTTTTTTGTCGTTGTCTTTTGTTTTTCATTGTACGTGAATTCCATCTCATTCTCTCGTGTACATACCTATATTTTTTCGTATAAATCTCCCCCTCCCATTTTTTCCTTTCCATTTTCTTACCAAAAAATCATGTTGCTTATTTACTGAATGGAAGAAGATACTGTACTTGTTGAACACCCTGTATATCTACATGGAGATGTAGACGGTGCGGATGCGATGAATCATCTTTTGATAGATGCCCCAGGTAGTGTAAATCTAGGTATTTATCACATATCATCGTCTAAAGTTGTAGGTATAAATATGTACATGTAACATGTAATTGCAAAAGTCGGATTTATGCGATGTTTTTTCACTGTGGTATACTTTTTTAGTCATACTCAACGTATAATTTGCGAAAACCCAAGTTAGCAGGTACCTTTCGCTCGTATAGTAGGTGGATACGTAAACGGGTACGAGGTACCTAATATAACGATGCAAATTATGAAATTTATTTATCACGTCAACAGGATCACTTTGTATACAATATTTCCGCATAGTTTAATAAAATTATACGTTTAGCGATGTGCTGGGTATATCTGTAACGTAAATATCGTTTGATTAATTCAAGTTAAACTACATCGCGATATTTTCCACTCGTCTAATGCCAACGTAGCACGCAATTTTCTTTCACCGCAACTTGAATTCTACGTTGGCGACTATAGGTGTAGAGGTATTAGAGTAGGAGCATCGTATTTATACGTGTACGAAATATCACGTCAAAAAATAGTATATTATTTTTTAACTTTCTACGTATAGTCAGATATACCATTGGAAGAAGAAAAAAAAACACCGTTATTGTTTTTCAAAAACTTCAGAAAAAAACGTCATGTTACATTCTCGTTTTATTTAATTATATTTTATGACAAGTTTTTCGAAAACCGTCATCTCTGAAAAGGACCCCTCGGTTAATTAAGTGAAATAAGCGTGCAATTCGAAACGATGGAAGTTGACTCGATTCGTACGCGAGTGAGTTATTCGAGTGTGCACGGTGTTGGAAGAAGGGTACTCTCGGCGGAGACGACAAATTACCGAAATTTCACTCGCGGGATTAGAAGTTGCAACATTGAAAGGAATTTATCTTTATTTAAATCGTTGCGATTTTAGTTAAATCGACAAATTTGCCACTACAATGAGGAGGGTTTCTCTCTTATTCTTTGTTTATGACGATTAGTTCACCTGTGTTATTTCGTTTTATTACTGCCATGCAAAAATGGCTATAAGAAGTGAGATCCGGCTCGAGAATGTTTCAACGTTGATAAATGATGGTTCGCTGTGAATTTTCATTTTCAAAATGTTGATATTTAATTAAGGGGTACTACGGTGGAAAAGTTTCTGTAATGTGCGAACGAATATCCCCTCTCCTCTGCCGTCAAAAATACATCACGCATATACCTGCGCTCTCTAAAAAGTGATAAATTATTACTATGTATTTTTGGTTGGTATAATCGGTTTATCGTCTTTTAAATTTAGTTTATTCGTCAGTTCGAATATTTATAACCGAACGTGAAAAAATAATAGAATTATGAAATATCGTCCATTCGATGGGGTTGGAAAATAACGTCGGACATAATTACACGGTGTCATCTGTCGTTTCCTGGTATACGTGTCCGATAAATGTCAAAGTAGTTAGCAAACTCTTGCATGACTATTCGAAGCATCAATTATCTCAATATCAACGAATTTTGGTTGGAAATTTCAGAATGTCGAATTGGATAATTACATCTTGTGAGAATACTTTGTAAACCAACTGTGAAGTATAGAACATCGTATAAGCAAGTCGGAAGTTATTTTTTTACTTTTATTTTTGAAAGTTTAGTGCAGAAGTAGCAAAAAAGTGGTGTCTAGAGTCTAGACCTCAAAATGACGTAAAAGAAATTTCAACCCATGTCTCCACCTTCACCCATTCCACTTGGCCTTTAAATCTGACAGTGTTCAAAAAATTTAGATAAAAAATCGAAAATGATTTTAATATGGACGCCATTGGTACTCAATTTTTCATATTTACCACTATTTCATAGGAGTCTTGATTTTTTTTTAGATATTTAGTTGAAAATTGACAAAAGTTGCCTTATAAAATATTTTCCGATGTAATGTTACTTCGACCAATAAAAATTGTTGTTGACGATTTTTCATCGTCACCCTTGTTCGGGTCATTGTTTCAAAACGAAGGAAAATGTTTGTTACAAGTTTCTCATTGCCTACGTAAATGAGGGAAAAATCGCCACTGATGATTTTTATGGACATTTTTTATTTTTTTCGATTTTGTACTAAATGTTTTTTTTAGAATAACAATTAAAAATTTATGTATTTTTTTTAAACCCCTTGAAAAATGAAAAATGTGTGCCAATGGTACCTATTTCAATATGAAAATACCCATTTAAGGCTATTTTCAAAGAAATTTTTACACTGGTTTCAATTTTTCTGTTTTTTAGCATTTTTTGAACGTAATCGAGTTTGTGGTCGAATGGGTAAAGTTGAGAGTAGTGCAAGGGGAAAAAATTTTTACCAGATCGTTTTGAAGATCAGGTGCAAGTTATGTGTTACATCCGCATTCAACTTCAAAAAAAAAGAAGAGGAAAACGTTAGTCCCTAGTAAAACAATCAATGCGACCGCGACCCACAGGTATCACCATATTTTCCCCACTTTTGGCAAGATTGCAATGTATCCAATTCATTTCTGTTGATACCAGGTACTTTAATTTTGTTGAGAATGTGTGAAATCAATTTGAATTTCTGCGCCAGGAGCACAACTTTCTTCTGAGTTGAATTCTCTATCCTCTCGATGTTTTGCTTTTTTCAATACAATTTTGCTTGATTTTCTTTCTTTAACTCCTTTTCCATCCCACTCACTATTCACTTTGATAATAGTCTAGATGTATATTATTTGCTGACTGGATGTTATTGTACTATTAACATCCGTTTTTTTTTTGATTAGGACTGATCTTGTATTTTACCTACTTCTCTGTTGAATCCACTTTTGATTTCATCAATTTTACCTATTCCAATTCTCGGTTCTTGAGATATCATTCCTAAAATGGCGTGAGTGCTCAGCTCATTGCAATTTGTTTTCGAGCTTGAAAAAGTCTGAAATAGTTTAATAAAAACGTACCTATGAAAAAATTGTTCGCAAAGTTGGTTCGTATTTTTTGTGTACGTACTACGTACTACGTAGGTGCATTACGTAGGTGGTATGAAAGAAACGTAGGTACCTAGTAATAAAATTTATCATCCTGCTACTACGTGTTTCTGTCTAAAGTAAACTTGAATATCGAGAAATTTTTCGTTTTGAAATTTTTTATGGTTAAAAATGAATATTGGTCATCGTAGATACTGTATTTGTACATAGCGTATATTCTGCCGAAGAAAACTTATCCAAAAAGTGAAATTGTTTTTCTTACTAGTTTTTTCAGTTACAATACTTTTATCCTTCTTATGCAGCGACGAAAAATTAAATTATAAAAGTTTGGAAAATATTATATGGCTTTGAGCACGCAAAATAAGCGGAAAAATCAAAAGTTGTGCATTTCGAAGCACTTTAAGTTCAAGTTGTTGTTTGTGGTACTCTGCGTTCGCTATTTATCTACTTACATGAGTATCTTCTTGTTCTATTTTACACAAGTGTATTTGTAGTATATATGAAGATTGAATGAATGTATACCTACAATTTCACATTTGAGTACTCCGATTTTTTTCAGGAGTTGAATGAAGGGGGGGGGGGGGGTTGATACAAAAAATACTTCAAGATTTCTAAAAAAAAAAACTGTTGAAAATTTCACTCTCACTTCACTAATTTGTAGTTACGCATTTTAGTTCAAAAAATGTTGCAAATTCAGAACTGTTTGAAAAATATTATCCAATATGGTCTTGTGTGAATGTTTTTACCTAAATTTGCCTTATTTTTCAGAGGTACTTTGAGAAAATATATTTCTTGTTCTTGAATTTTCAGGGAATTGAAAAATCATGAGAAAGATGTTCGAGATAATTTTTATTGAAATGATGTTGATGTGGATAATTTTTCTCGAAAAGTCATAAATGGCGATATTTCACCATTACCTTTTCATAGTTACTTTTCAAAAAAAAAGAGAACATGGTGCATCTCTTTTACAAAAAAAAAAAACAAACAGAGATCCTCTCTTAATTTGAATCAGTCAAAAACTGAAGATTGACTGATTGAAATCGACAAAATTGAGTCATTGGATTGGCAGTGAAATTCCACTGATTCAAAAATGAAAATTCACTAATTGAATCAGTAAATTTTTCACATATTTCATCAGTGACTCAATTCTGCCTTTTTTCAGATTAAGAGCGTATCGTTGGAAAATTATAAGTAATGAATTTGAGGTGAGTATGCATTATTTTGATCAAAAATATTTTATGTTTGATTTTCACTAAAAATGTATCAAAATGAATAACTTAAAAAAAATAGTATCTCAAGTGACAATAAGAAATCAGTTTGAATCACATACAATGTATCTAGGCAAAATTTTTATTTCTGATATTTTATTCCAGTGAAACTATTACTTTAGGAGAAAGTAGATTAATTTCTAGTAGGTAAGCAATTTGTCCGAGTATTAATGCTACAAATAATGGTGTTAACGAGTAGTAAATGTTTGTACAAAAACTACTTTCTATTGGATTAGAAAAAAAATGTATCGAAATTTTGAAGTTTTTTGAATAACATATAGTCCAGGCAAATAAGAGAAAAAATGTACCAAACCCCCCAAAAATTAAAGCCTGATTTTTTTTTCGCGTTTTACGTTCGTAATGGTCCACTACACAACATACTAAAATGGACACCCCCACAACCCTCCGCTACCCACAGGGGAGGGGTAAACGTCCGCTGAAAACCGGTTTTTCGTGAATATCTCCTCAAATAAGCCTCAAAATTGAAAAGTAGTTATGAACAATCTTGTTCTACGCGTAATTTCCTATCGGAAGGGTGTTTTTCTTTTTCAAAAACACTCACTTCCTTGACCAAAAATTAAGGGTAAAAACCACCTATTTTTCAACAATTTACAGCATTTTTGGAAAAAATCGAAACTTCTGGGAATATCTCTTCAAAAAAGCCTCAAAATGGAAAAATGGTTATGAACAATCATGTTCTACGTGTAATTTTCTATCAGACAGGTTCGGTTTTTTTCGAAAACACCCGCTTCTTTGCCCAAAAATTAAGGGTGAAAAACGCCTATTTTTCCAATATTTACAGTATTTTTGGAAATTATGGAAATACGAAGCTAAAAGTACCCAGAATGAGTATTTTTTTTATACATGCTGGTAGGGTATTCCAAAAAAAGTCATCGCTAAAATTTCAACCCCTACCGTTAATTATAAGGGAGGTTATTGAAATTGAATACTGCATTTAAAAAATCGAAGTTGTGGAAAGAAAAAGTATTATAAACGCGATGTTATTGCTGATTATTGGTGATACGAAACATTTCTTTGTGTCGTAAGGATTCAAAAACGATATTTTCAGCTTCGTATTTCCATCATTTCCAAAAATACTGTAAATATTCGAAAAATAGGTGTTTTTCACCCTTAATTTTTGGGCAACCCTCATAGAAAAATACTAGTAGTTTTTTTTACTATGTAGTATTTTCGTATTGCTAGTTTTTTTACTACTAGTTTTTACCTATAGTTTTTCACCACAAGTTTTACTTGTAGTGTTTCACTATAAGTTTTGACTGAGTAGTAAAATACTAGCAATACGAAAATACTACTCATTTTAAAAATTACTACCAACTTACTGGTTTACCACTAGTATCTACCAGTAGTTTTCACCACTGGTAAGATACTAGTAGTAGTTACATATAATTACTCGAAATGAGTAATAATATAATAAACAATTATTTTATTGCACAAAATATTTTCTAGCACATTTTTTTCCGATATAACTTTTTACAATGATATTTAATCAAAAAACAACACACTCATTTTTTATGATTTGTTCGTGACATTGGTTAATTTTTTTCACCAGTTCAGCACTTCAAAATTGAAAAAAAATGACACATGACAACAACTTCGGCATTTTGTGATATAACTACTTTATTCAAAAAATTAAAAAACAACTCGACGACATACGTACAATTTAATAACAATACTTTTGAAGGTGAAAATTATCAAAAAAAAAATCAAACTGAAGCCCCGAAAAATTTCAATTGGAATTAATTGTACCAAAACATAGCCAAATATTTCTTACCAAGTCTCTATTCTAGCAATACAATTCCAAAATTAGTGGTAAAAAAATGAGTTGTTTTTTTTTAAAGTGATATCACTACTCAAAAAATAGTAGTACATAAAAATTAGTAGTTTTTTTTGAAACACTAGTACTCAAAAACCACCAGTTCATGAAAACTGGTAGTATTTTTGAATACTAGTGGTAAAATAGTACTAGTATGTGAAAAACGGATGGTAAAGAACTAGTGGTGCGTAATAAAATGAGTAGTATTTTAAGAAACTAGTAGTATTTTTCAAAAAACTACTGGTAAACTAGTAGTTTTTGGGAAGTACCAGTAGTATTTTTCTATGAGGGAAAGAAGTGGGTGTTTTCGAAAAAAAACGAACCTGTCTGATAGGAAATTACACGTAGAACATGATTGTTCATAACCATTTTTCCATTTTGAGGCTTTTTTGAGGAGATATTCCCAAAAGTTTCGATTTTTTCCAAAAATGCTGTAAATTGTTGAAAAAAAGGTGTTTTTTACCCTTAATTTTCGGTCAAGGAAGTGAGTGTTTTTGAAAAAGAAAAAAACCCTTCCGATAGGAAATTACGCGTAGAATAAGATTGTTCATAACTACTTTTCAATTTTGAGGCTTATTTGAGGAGATATTCACGAAAAACCGGTTTTCAGCGGACGTTTACCCCTCCCCTGTGGGTAGTGGAGGGTTGTGGGGATGTCCATTTTAGTATGTTGTGTAGTGGACCATTACGAACGCAAAACGTGAAAAAAAAATTAGGCTTTAATTTTTGGGGGGTCAACTCCTAAAATGCCTGGACTAATAGTCAAATTTTGAGGACAATGAGAGGGTGTAGCAGGGAATGAAATTTTTGCGAGTCATTTCAAGGTCCAGCCACAATTTGTGTACTGAATCCTTAAACTTTCGAAAAAAAACTGCAAAAAAACACCCCAATCTACTGTACGAAATGAATGCAGATATTTGCTACTCGTACCTATAGGGAATTTTTATTTCTGAACCTAAAAAAGTAAAACAATAATGAGAAAAAAAACTCACGATTTTGAAATAGAATTAAAATTTGATTTTTTTCAGTGATCAAATTTGACTATTCCAGTACTTTTAATCCAATTTATAGGTCACTTACGGTAATGCGATTCGTATATGTACCTATAATACGTGTAAAATTATATAAAACCTGCGACCTGGGACGGTTTGCAATTCATATGTAAAAAGAAATCGCACTCGGTCGGGTGTCGTTGCCGACTCAAATGGCAGTCCGATTTATAATTTTTAAGCAACTTTCGATTCGAAGTTAGCAAAAAGCTAAAACTTGTAGCTGCATTCGCACATCGGGGCGTTAAAGACTGTAAGAGCGACTTCTCTATTTTACACGAAATATGTTTTATCTTAATGGATACGAAGCAGCCAGCGAAAATGTCGGATAGCGATTCTGCTTTTTGGTTCATCTCGTATAAAGGTTCTTAACTTGATAGGTTTCGTTTATGACAAATTGTTTCGTCTACTCTTTTCTATATTTATCGTTATTATGATCACGTTCTTGCTATAGAAAAATTTACAGCCTTCGCTGTCAACCTTGCATAAGCTTACATATACGATTAGACGAGTGCACATCGCCATGAAATGGGGGTAATTTGTCTTCGCACACTATTGTCGCATGTATCGATATGTTTGAAAAAATGAAAAAAAAAAGGATATTTACGCCTAAGTAATTTGTAAGTGCAAAGCGGAAATTGAATTTTTACAAAAAGCTCGAATCGTTTTTCCACTGTTTTGAAGGTACTTATGCCGGAAAAAAGCCGCTTCCGTGTATCCGTTGATCTTGTTTCGGAATGATGTCGTAGGTTTTCAAACATACGTGAATTGAATTTTTAAATTTTCCACTTACTTCGTACGTATAAGTACGAAATGCAACGTACAATGTGAAAAGTTTTCAAACTTTCTTTCCTCATAGATTCCTCTTTTTTTTTTCTTCTAAGCCTCTCTTTGTTAGTCTTGTTGCTATTAAAAACTATTTATAATTGTGGTGATACAAATTACACAGATTTAAGTGCAAAATTTATTTGAATAAGTAGTTTGAGTAAGATGCAAGATGCTTCGTAAATGCGTTGAAATTACTTGGGAATGAACATCTCTAATCTCTGATAATAATTTCAGGAGTAGGTATTATCATTTATTTCATCAATTTCATTTTCGTAATTAATAAGTCGTTGAAATTCAAAAATTAAAAATATCTCAAAAATTGAGGTCAGGAAAAAAATATGCTATGCCTAAATCGGGCACATGCCGTTGCCGAATGCATGTTACGCCGAATCTGTGTAATTGCCAAATGCATGAATGAGGCGATTCCGTGCTCAATTCATGATTTTTTTTAAATCCAAGTTTTCTACCATTTTTCCTGTTCCACAAGAAAAAATTCAAAACATTTCGGCATAGAGAGCATAATTTCAGTTACATTTCAAAAAAAATTTATCTACCTACCTCATTCAGAACATTTTTATGCTAGATAGAAAATTCTTTACTTACTACATTTTCTATTCAACATTAAAAATTTTCTAACTGCAGTAGCTCCATGAATTTATTTTGAAGTGTACCTGAAATTTACCCTCTATACCGAAGTTTCTAGAATTTTTCTCTGTGATACAGAAAAAGTAGTAGAGAGCTTTGAATTGGAAAAATTCATAAATTGGGCCAGCAATTGCCCAATTCATGCATTAAACAATAATTTAGCCTATTTCATGCTACTTTTTGAATTGATGTTCAAATCACAATATTTTTTCTGAGAACATAAGTATTCAACTCCGGTACATAATCTATAAAGAGTTCCTGTCCCAGAACCTAATTACCTTTAAAGAACTTGAAAAATTTAAGTGAAAATATAAGAAAACGACAAATTCCTATATATAAATATTGAATTGCTTTGGAATGCGAATTCCCCTCAATAACATTTGTAATAAAATTCGACGCTTTATTTCTTTATTCGAAAACTTCACCTTTTACGAGCGTAAACAAAAACTTTTTTGATTTTCATCCTTCGAGTAACGGTGCCCTGCTTGCTCTTAGTCACCGTACTTCTACCCTAGGGTTTTCGTTTTCTCGCGTTGATACGTGTATCAAAATATAGTTTAAAATGATAAATATTTCTCGTACCTTTTACTAGCGAGAAGTGAAATTTTGTACAACACGTAGGGAAATTTTTTAAAATGCAACGGAGGAGTTGTATATGTATCGATGATTCTTCGATGGAAACAGAATAAGAAAAATATGTTGTAAAATGGAAAGCTTGTCGCATCTTCGTATACAGACTCGAATTGCATATTTTTCTCGTACGTATTCAGAGTATGTGGAATGTAAGATAAATAAAATTTCATTACGCTTGATCAGAAACTCTCATAAAATAAATTGTCCCACTTCTAGATTCCCGTAAATATACTTATTTACGGTAAGAGCGATAACTGGAAACATTTCTCGAAACGTTATAGAGTTTTTTAAAGTACCTTACTCTACCTTCATGTAAATTGACAGAGTGAGGAAATACGACTAACAATACCACAATATGAATATAGAATTAATCCTGTTTTGATCCAGGTCCATTTCAGTGGCCCTGCCCATAAAAGGGATTTCGATGAAACACGTATAGGAGAATTGTGCTACGTTTGTGCTGGTTTGTGCTGCTATTTTCGTCGTTTGTGCTGCTCCCCTTCCCCCCTTTTTTAAAAAAAAACTTTGGGCAGGGCTGGTGAAACGGCAGCCCTGCCCATAAAACCGAGGGGGGTGAAACACATATGAGAGGATTGTGCTACGTTTGTGCTGCTATTCCCGACGTTTGTGCTGCTCCCTTTACCCCTTCATCGCCCTTTTTTAAAAAAAAACATGGGCAGGGCTGGTGAAACGGTAGCCCTGCCCATAAAACCGAGGGGGGTGAAACACATATGAGAGGATTGTGCTACGTTTGTGCTGGTTTGTGCTGCTCCCCTTCCCCCCTTTTTAAAAAAAAAAAACGTTGGGCAGTACATGGAAACCACAGCCTCATCATGTCTCTAATACAGGATGTCCGAAGAGTGATCTGCCATACTTCATTTTTGGATACAATCGGGTACCACTAAAAAAAAACATTAGATGAACAAATTGCATATCTTGAAAATTGAAGGGGCAAATTATGTTGTTTTTTTTTTAAAATCACGTAATTTTTTTTTCAACCATGGGAATGGATAGTATTTTCATTATATGACTTTTTGCATAATTTGAAAATTGAAGGGGGTAAAAAAGATTTCGTTCAAAAAAAGTTCTAAAAAATTAAACTGATCAAGGGAATGGATAGTATGTTGAAAAATGAACAAATTTTGTTCTACAGACTTCTTGCCCAACATCAAAAATGAAGGAGCTACGGGTCATTCAAAATAAGTGGTCTTCGAAATTTTTTTAAATTTTCTCAATTTTAGATGACCCGTAGCCTCTTCATTTTTGATGTTGGGCAAGAAGTCTGCAGAACAAAATTTGTTCATTTTTCAACATACTATCCATTCCCTTGATCAGTTCAATTTTTTACAACTTTTTTGAACGAAATTTTTTGTAGCCCCTTCAATTTTCAAATTATGCAAAAAGTCATATAATGAAAATTTATTCATTTTTCAAAGTACTATCCATTCCCATGGTTGAAAAAAAAAATTACGTGATTTAAAAAAAAAAAACATAATTTGCCCCTTCAATTTTCAAGATATGCAATTTGTTCATCTAATGTTTTTTTTTTAGTGGTACCCGATTGTATCCAAAAATGAAGTATGGCAAATCACTCTTCGGACATCCTGTATTAGAGACATGATGAGGCTGTGGTTTCCATGTACTGCCCAACGTTTTTTTTAAAAAAAGGGGGAAGGGGAGCAGCACAAACGTCGAAAATAGCAGCACAAACCAGCACAAACGTAGCACAATCCTCTCATATGTGTTTCACCCCCCTCGGTTTTATGGGCAGGGCTACCGTTTTACCAGCCCTGCCCATGTTTTTTTTAAAAAAAAGGGCGATGAAGGGGTAAAGGGAGTAGCACAAACGTCGGGAATAGCAGCACAAACCAGCACAAACGTAGCACAATCTTCTCATATGTGTTTCACCCCCTCGGTTTTATGGGCAGGGCTGCCGTTTCACCAGCCCTGCCCAAAGTTTTTTTTAAAACAGGGGGGAAGGGGAGCAGCACAAACGACGAAAATAGCAGCACAAACCAGCACAAACGTAGCACAATCCTCCTATGTGTTTCATCGAAATCCCTTTTATGGGCAGGGCCACTGAAATGGACCTTTTTGATCCTGGGCGCCTATTCTTGAAAATGCATGCACCTGATCTGCTGATCTTCGTGCCATTGGCAAGCTTGTTCCGATAAATGAAACCAATATATTTTCGCCACTGCCGGCGGCCCTCACTGGCCACTTTATATACTGTGCACTTAGATAAGCGAATGCTGGTCGATTCATGTTTGATGTTTTTTTGCGTGAGTGGTTAGAAATGAAAATATCTTTCATCGTCTGGATTGACATTGGTTATTAAACGATTTCCATGGTAGAATTAAATCTGGTACCTACGACGGTATTGACGGGGAATATAGGCCTTCAGAAGCGCTGTGATATAAGGGGGGGGGGAGAGCTTTAAATTTGTCAACAGTTTAGGTAGAAGTTTCAGTTCGACAGCGAATAATATGTGATTCCATGGTTTTAAATGCGGTTTGAAATAACAAACTTCTACCTTGAGAATCATTTATAAATTATAGAAGATATTGTATATGAATATCGGACGAAAATCATCTCAAGAAAAGAGAAAGGGGGATGATAATACCTTATTACGTAGGAGTTTTCAATACATTCACTTAGATGCAAGGCACCTATATCTACTTCGTTGATAAAGAGTGGAATGCAATCGATGTACAAGAAAATTGTACTTTTCCAGATTCCGCAAGGTGCTTCAATTTAATTCACTTCGATTAGTATTCTAAACATTTAATTTTACAGAAACTCATTAGTCGAACGTTAACATTCATTCAGTTCAAATTTCAAACGTTTATCGAGTAGTTTTTTATTACGTGTTGGTAAAATATTCAGGTATGGGATGTTTTATCCGTGGCGTGTATTTATTTAATGAAATTTCCAATTGATGTTTGAATGAGTGTTTTTTAATAATTGTATCTTTAGTCCAGGCATTTTAGGAGTTGACACCCCAAAAATTGAAGCCTGATTTTTTTTTCGCGTTTTACGTTCGTAATGGCCCACTACACAACATACTAAAATGGACACCTCCACAACCCTCCGCTACCCCCAGGGGAGGGGTAAACGTCCGCTGAAAACCGGTTTTTCGTGAATATCTCCTCAAATAAGCCTCGAAATTGAAAAGAAGTTATGAACAATCTTGTTCTACGTGTAATTTTCTATCAGACAGGTTCGTTTTTTTTTCGAAAACACCAGTTTTTTGCCCAAAAATTGAGGGTTAAAAACGTCTATTTTTCCAATATTTACAGTATTTTTGGAAATGATGGAAACACGAAGCTGAAAATATCGTTTTTGAATCCTTACGACGCAAAGAAATGTATCGTATCACCAATAATCAGCAATAACATCACGTTTATAGTACTTTTTTTTTCCACAACCTCGATTTTTTAAATGCAGTATTCAATAACCTCCCTTATAATTAATGGTAGGGGTTGAAATTTTTGACATTTTTTGAAATACCCTACCAGCATGTATAAAAAAATACTCATTTTGGGTACTTTTAGCTTCGTATTTCCATCATTTAAAAAAATACTGTAAATATTGGAAAAATAGGCGTTTTTAACCCTTAATTTTTGGGCAAAGAAGCGGGTGTTTTCGAAAAAAAAACGAACCTGTCTGATAGGAAATTACTCGTGGAACATGATTGTTCATAAGCATTTTTCCATTTTGAAGCTTTTTTGGGGAGATATTCCCAAAAGTTTCGATTTTTCCCAAAAATGCTGTAAATTGTTAAAAAATAGGTGTTTTTTACCCTTAATTTTTGGTCAAGGAAGTGAGTGTTTTTGAAAAAGAAACCCCCTTTCCGATAGGAAATTACGCGTAGAACAAGATTGTTCATAACTACTTTTCAAGTTCGAGGCTTATTTGAGGAGATATTCACGAAAAACCGGTTTTCTGCGGACGTTTACCCCTCCCCTGGGGGTACCGGAGGGTTGGGGGTTGTCCATTTTAGTATGTTGTGTAGTGGACCATTAGAAACGTAAAACGGGGAAAAAAAATCAGGCTTTAATTTTTGGAAGGTTTGGTACATTTTTTCTCTTATTTGCCTGGACTACTTGTATCCGAACGAACTGTATTTTTAATTTTTCAAACGAAGGGACACGAATGGTTTTTTGAAAAGATTATGCTAGATGGCAGGCGTAGTGATAACAATTTGTGGATAAGAGTAAACAATTTTACTTTGTAGGACGTATTTTTAGTATAGGTATAGCTCTTTAATTATTTTTACGCAAAAGAAATATCGAATTTTCGATGATCCAAGTTCAAAATGCTAAGTTCAAATTTTTTCGAACTTTTAAATTTTTTCAATTCTATTTTTTTTTTCAAAGCTGTAAGTATCCAATTAAAAAAATTTTCCGTTGGTAAATAATTTTAATTTTAATTTTAATTTTTTCAAAATTTATCCAACTTTGGTTTTTAAAATTGTTTTCTGATTTCAAATTTTTATTACTTTTTAAATTTCCTTTCAAGTACCTACTTATTGAGGTGAACGAAATTATGAAAAACATGAAGTTGAAAATTTCTTTAAAAATCCAAAGTTAGAAAATTTTTTTAAATTATTCGAACCAATTTTAGAGCAGGAAAAATTTTTCCCATTATAAAGTTGAAAAAAATGAAGAAATTGAAGATGAGAAAATTTTTAATACTAAAATTTTCCCCTGCTGCAATAATTATTTTCAATTTAAATTTTCTTCACATTTTTCCAACTTTGTGATTTTTTGAGTTTTCGTCAATTTCTTTTTTTCAAAATTTCTTCCAACTCAATAATCGGAAAAAATAAAAAAAAATCCTATATCAAAAAAAATTCAGAAATAAAACTTGGACAAATTTGAAGAAAATTGAAATTTTATTAACTGTTGGAAAAATTTTAATATTTGATACTATTTAAAAAAAAAATTAGAATTGAAAAAATTGAAGAGTTGAAAAAAGTTTGAACTTGGAATAAATTTGGTCTTGGATCGTCGAAATGCCATTTGTGTCAAAATGATTTAGGAGCGAGTCATATTTTTAGATTTTTTCTGTTCTGCTATTCGAGGTACTTACCATAGTCAATTTTGTTCCTATAAAGAATCAGAATTCAATTGCAATGCGCACTTGACACATTTCCCTCTTTTCAACCCCCTCTAAAATTTTTCTATATGCAGGCGACAGGATGTTCGAGAAAGGCAATTTCGCGCCATCAAATTTTTCATTTATTGTTAATAATTTCAACTCGTTCTTGACTTGAATGTACATTATTTTTTTCAGAACGTTGCTTGCCATTTGCTATGTTTCTTTTTACTGATGATTGGAAGCGCCATAACATTGGAAAATAGTAAAACTCACAGTGGCATCCAACAATCCATCCGAGATTCGATGCAAAGACTGATCACCAATTCGTACGATAATCGAGTATCGCTAATTCTCAACCTGATTCAAGAAGAAGTAAGTGTTTGAACTTTTTTTTGTTGTAAGTTTACATACCAATTTAATACTTTCCCATTGAAAAGAAAAAATAATTCAAAAACGAAGAAATGAAAAAGCAGGTAACACTCTTGAGACACATTCGTAGGAATAGAAATACGAGTCTCTTTGACGACTTTGCTGTTGAAAATATGAGATACCATAAGAAAAAAGAGCCATTAAATGTTGAAAGAATTCACACGCTACAAAAATTAAAAGGTTGCAATTAGCTCTTATAAAGACATTTTTTTCAAATCTGAACAGTGTTAATTTCGAAAAGAAAAACTTCTCGTTAAGAGCCACGATTCTTTTGACATTCCAACTTCACAGTTCACACAGGAACAATAAAATGTTGTGCTAACATCTTAAATATACATTTTTTACGATATTTAGAGGTACATAGATACATCCGCAACGATGAAAAAAAAAACCTAATAATAAATGTTTTTAAATGTTATTTTCTTCTCTTTTTTTTGAAAATAATAATAAAAATTTATATTTAAAAAAAAGAACGTAATAAAATAGCAGTTTGCAAAATCCATTTATTTCTATTTGCGTGGTGCGGTGTACACAACCTTTTGCCAGCATTATATTATTTTTTATTTCGCAAAATCTCAAACACATCTATATAAGTCTTTTTATTCTTTTTTATACGTTAAGCGGAGAGGAGAGAAAAAAATTGTAAAAATGTTCGTTGCGCTGTAGTATTCGAATCAAAAGTTTTTCCGAAATTTAACGTTATTTAATATTACTATGTATTTTTCATCTGCGAGAAAAACAATTCGTGAGATGACGCTGACGCCGAATTACATTTTCTAGCAAACAAAGTATAGTACAGTTTTTGGTACTAACGAAATAAAAAGAAAACGAGAATACTTCCTTTTTTCTTTCTTCTTAAGAATATAGGATGCTCGTAAAAGGTTCAATTGGAATATTTTCGGATGCGTTTGGAATATAAATCGTCGATATAGAGATTCTTACGCAAAAGTTTTACTATGTGAACTTAAATGATGAAAATATATTTTATAGAATAATGTTTTTCAATATGGTGATATTTCTTAGGCATGGTACTATATGTATGAGGGAGGCTTTTGCATTGACCTTTTGAGCAGATACGTTGATTACATAAAAGAGGGGAGATTTTATGATTTTTTCGATGACGTTGTAAAATAAGTATAGACAATAAAATTTTCGTCAATTTTTATAATAAGTAAAAACGCCGATTCGGATGATGTTTTCGCCCATGGTTGAGTTCATTTACCAAGTTGAACGCAATATTTCGTTTAAAGCTTAATTTTCGGTGATGTTTATTTTTTATGACATGTTCACAATGCTCGTTCACACGTAATGACCGCCAGTCACATTTTATTAATTATTTATATACGTCGTTGGAAAGTCAACAGCGACTCGACGACGGTGCAAAGCTTGAAATTAAATTTTTTCCAATCTAAAGCCCCCGAAAGACGTAAAAGTTTGACTTCTGCTGGTGTTTCGTCGAATTTGCTGAGAAATTTTCGCCGGATTAGCAATCGACGATGACGTCTGTACATTTTTTTCAATTAAGTCTCGAACCTTCGACTCGTATACTCGAATCGAAGTAGTCTGCTTAAAACGAACGTTGAAAGTTACGAGACAATCCTATTTTCCGAAGGTGGCAACAGATGCAGCGTATTGAGTCTAAAATTAAGGGCCTGAAAGTTACGTATAATTTCTAGAACTAAACCAAACTTACATTACGAGGGAATTTTCCACCTTATCTGTCCCTTTTTGGAAAATAGGTTGATTTTCCGCTTATTGGAGGCGGGAATTTTTCATACTTTTTGGTACCTACGTTTCCAGAAAAGAAAGAAAAAAATAGGTACGACCATTTGAGACACCATGTAGGTACCAACGTCGTTCTGGTGTTTTATTTCGAAAACCATTGTTCCAGGAGAAGCTATATAAAGATCGGTAAAAATTAAATTTAATATTTAATCCGAAAACTTATCAAATTTGTAATAACGAGTCTAGAATCAATGTTATTGTTGTAGTCGGACAGATGAGTAAATCCCCGGTAGAAAGTTTAACACGCTATTTGTGGGTTTATTTCGTTACCGAGGCGAACTATAGTACAGCGATAAAAGGATCACTGTTAATATCAAAGTAGACGTTGAAATATACCGTTCACGTTTTCATATTATGTTCGAGTAGATTGAAACTCGTGTAAAATTAAATTTCAAGGTCAGTAAAAAATTTATTGCTGCGATGATGGTACATCAGACGAGGATTTATCCTTCGTATAACGAATTTCAGTTTGCTTCTTTTCCTCTCCTCCTTCCATCATTTTCAAGTAGAGAAAGAAAAAAAATAGAAATAAAAGCGAAGTACAGCTTGCTTTAAGGGTATGTGTATCTGGATAGGGTTTTGGGTAAATTTTTATTTTTGCCTTTTTCTTTTTCCATTAGTGGGAGAATTTTTTACTCGAAATGTGTGCGTATAGATGGTTGATATTTTACCAGTTTTCTCGATGGTATTAAATTTACGCTTGGCATTTTGGCATTCTACGGTGCACGCTTTTATAATAGACAACCGTCTTCGGTTGGTAGGGTTGTCTCATTTTTTTTCTACACGGTCACATTTCGTAATCGTTCATCTTTTGCGAAATTCATAATTCACTCGCGTATGAATTCAATCGGCTCGGCTGTTGAACGTTTCACGTATTCGGCGTTTGATTGTTCCATTTCGATGTAGGGAAATTGCGCTGGAATATGGATTTTGTACGGAGGCGAGTTTGACATTTTAAGCATAACCGATCATCCTTTCGTTTAGGATTATAAAACTCGAGTTATTTTAAGGGAATATCAGTAGTGAATAGAAGATGGTTGAATTGAAGAGTCTTGAAGATGAAAATTTGTTACTACATGTATGATGGTTTTTTATTTGGGGGGGGGGGGGTGGCCGTTTTGCATTTTTTCCAACGTCAAGGGGGGGGGGGGGTGGCTAGAAACTTGTGCTTCTGCCGATACCTCAGAACAGGGCCGGCGAAAGTAGTGGTGCAAATGCGCGCTTGCACCTTCTGAAATTTCAAACTGCACTTAGTTGGAAGAAGTGCATTTTTTACTCTTTGTTTAAACATAATTTTTCAAAAAAAAATCGTCCTCGCTTCGCTCGGGCAGCATTTTGATTATTTACTGTTCTTTGAATTATAGACATTATAAACTCTAAATTTGCATCAGTCAAATTTGATAAAAACTCTTGCCTTTTTGAATCGGTGAAATAATTTTCACTGATTTTTCAGTCAAAACGTCAAAAGTCGCTGATTTCTTAGTCAATTCCCATTAATCGGAAAAATAGTAATTTTGACTAAAAAAAAACCCAGTGAAATATCACTGATTTTCAGTAATATTCCTTTCACTGATTCAAAAAAAACGAATTTTTTCAAGTTTTACTGATTCTGATTTAGAGAGAACATATTGTAGTACGGTCATTTTAGGTTTTGACCCAAAAAAAATTCCCGGAAACGGGAAAGTTCGTATATAAGCTTTGTAGGGGGTGTATTTCAACATACCCGACTTTCCCTAAAATCGGTGAATATTTTGACCCCCTTTTGGAGGGTGAGGGGTTCAAATTTTCGTTTTTCGGCCATAACTTTCAAAATTACGTATTTACGAAAAAATAATTGGAACAAAAATTGTAGAGAATACAAAAACAAACAATTTTGTTATTTGCAATTTTTTCCTAGGATATCATGGGAGGGAGCTAGGGGCTACAGAAAAAAATCAATTTTGAAAATTTTCCATTATCAGAAAAAATCACCAAAAATCGGGTTAATCGACTTTTAGGGGCGACTCTTTTGCATAGTACATCCTATTACTATATAGAATAAGAAAAATGAACAACCGACCCCTCATCTCAAAGTAGGGGGGTGGACCCCCGTTAGAAAAAGTTGAATTTTCTCCCTGGAATATCTCAGCTACAGTGAAAAATACGAAAAATTGGTTCAAACAAACGTTGTAGAGCGTTAAAAGACGAACATTTTCCTTTTTTACATTTTTTCTACGTGGTCTTGGGCCGAGCTAATGAAAAATGAAAAAAGATCGACGCGGGGTTCGAAAATTTTTCATCAACTCAATAAATTACACGTGTGTAGGTCTGGTATAAAATCTAGCGAACCAATAGCCCAACAAGTGGGTTTCTGGGGTTTTCGTGGTCACTAAAGTCAATTTTCATAATCATCTAACCCCTGGACCCAAATTGGACCCCAAAAGAGGGGGTTTAAAATTTTGTGAGAAATTTTCGAACGCTGTGTCGATCTTTCTTCTTTTTGCATTAGCTCGACCCCAAGACCACGTAGAAGAAATGTAAAAAAAGGAAAATGTTCGTCTTTTAACGCTCTACAACGTTTGTTTGAACTAATTTTTCGAATTTTTCACTGTAGCTGAGATATTCCAGGGAGAAAATTCAACTTTTTCTAACGGGGGTCCACCCCCCTACTTTGAGATGAGGGGTCGGTTGTTCATTTTTCTTATTCTATATAGTAATAGGATGTACTATGCAAAAGAGTCGCCCCTAAAAGTCAATTAACCCGATTTTTGGTGATTTTTTCTGATAATGGAAAATTTTCAAAATTGATTTTTTTCTGTAGCCCCTAGCTCCCTCCCATGATATCCTAGGAAAAAATTGCAAATAACAAAATTGTTTGTTTTTGTATTCTCTACAATTTTTGTTCCAATTATTTTTTCGTAAATACGTAATTTTGAAAGTTATGGCCGAAAAACGAAAATTTGAACCCCTCACCCTCCAAAAGGGGGTCAAAATATTCACCGATTTTAGGGAAAGTCGGGTATGTTGAAATACACCCCCTACAAAGCTTATATACGAACTTTCCCGTTTCCGGGAATTTTTTTGGCTTTTGGCTTTTTTAAGCTAAATCGTCCGTACTATTGATTGATTGTTCTATAAATCCCTCCATTTTTCAACTTCCTTCCTTCCTCCTTAGTTTTTCTTCGCTCAAATCTGTATACACCTGTCAAAAATACCCTTACCCTAACTTCGCCTGCACCACTGAAATAACAGATTCTGAATTTTTTCATTGAATTTTGAGCCCCCTCCCGATTTTTTTCTCTAATTCAGTCCCTCACTGACATGGCATGATTTGCTCACGGGTGAAAATGAACACCATTGCGCTATAATTTTGTTTCTTATTTTCTTTTCTATTACTTTTTTTCCAACATTGTGCCTATGTATATTTCATGTTAATAAAATTCTTTTTTTCAAACTTACTTTCAGAATTCACATTTTTGTAATTTTTTACGATTTGAGAAAAAAATCCCCCCCCCCTTCAGTCAATGGTTCCCACGTTTCAGTGAAATTTTTACTTTACACCTGGTGAGAAAATGTAAAAGGTACCGGTCATGCCTCGGAACCTGGTGAATGAATCCTACCAAAAATTAAAGAGGTATCTCAAGTACATTCCCGTATTCAAAATTTCAGGTATTGAAGTTCATTTCTCGAATTTTGGCGAATTTTGAAATTTCAAAATTACTACATCGCCCAAAAAAATATAGAAATTTGATCTAATGAACGAAAATAGCTGAAATTTGGTATATACCCTATTTTTGACTCTCTGAATCGACTGGAAGCGGTTTTGAGACATTTCGAAGTCTCCGGAGTAGGTACTGGAGAAAATCCAACTAAAATGGTCCGTTTGAACTTCAGCTTCTATAATCTTGGATTTCCCACATTGGGAGGTCGAAAATGGATATCTACCAATTTTCAGCTCTTTACCTCAATGCTTACGCTGTCGGTGTTTTTTACTTTTTTTTCAAGTGAAATTTTTAATCAAAAATTTTGGATTTGAACTAGACGTTACGAATTTTGCAAAATTGTGCTTCAATCGATCAAATAGGTCATCAATACAGGAAATCCGCCATTACTGGTGCTAAAGTTCATATATGGACCATTTTAGTGTTGGAAAAATCCAAAATCTTCTGGAAGCTTCGAAACGTCTGGAAACCGCTTCCAATCAATTCAGAAAGTCGAAAATAGGGTATATACTAAATTTCTGATTTTTTCGTTGATTAGATCAAATTTCCATATTTTTCAGGGCGATGGGGTAATTTTGAAATTTCAAAAATCGCAAAATTCCGAGAAACTATCTTCAATATTTGACATTTTGGATAGGTATGGGATGGTTTTTTTTTTATAATGTAGTTTGGATACCTCCCTCGTGAGACAATTTGAAGAAAACTATTTCAAAATTACTTTTTTTTAAAAAATTTCCTACAGAAAATTTAAAAAATACAAATGAAGTGAATCTTTTCAAGTACCTACCCTTGAAAAATGCGGTTCAATGATATTTTTCAATAAAAATATCGAATTAATACTATTTTTGGCAATTAGCTTGATTTTCTTGATGAAAAACTTTTTAGGACACTGCCCTGGGTAATGCCAGTGGGTACAAGAGTAAAATCGAAGTATACAATATCATTTGATGTTTTTGTTGTGTGAAAGCTCCGGAAAATTTTTGGGGGAAGTCAGGCCTCCCTCAAACCCTTTTTCGGGTATAAATACCAAAGAGACCGCAAAAACCACCTCGGTACATTTTCAAAAGATTCTCTTCAATTTGGTGAAATATTTTCACAAGCAACTTTACGAATTGTATTTCGTGATAAATGAAACCAACTGTTTGTAAAACGTAAGTATTCCAGTGCTTTTTGTGAAGAGCACGCCAACGCAACGCAACGTTGGCAGAAAATTGTATTATTTGGATGTTTTTTCTCCTACAGTGGTATAGCTTTATTGCAGCATAATGCGTTAAAAAAAGTACCTACCGTAGTTTCGTTGTTTAGCCCAACCGTGTATTTCGAATAGGAAAAAAAAAGACGACAACGACGTTAAGTAACTTAAATCCTAGTTTGAACAAGATATTTCATTGTAAAAGTTATATCTGCGAAGTGTTTGCGTACGTATTTGTAGCCTGCGTGCTGCTCTTCGCGTCGTACATTGGGATAAAAAAAAACCGTACCCTGGGAGCTTATCAAAAAACGAAAATAACTTTCTATATAGTTAATGTTTATTATTCGAGTATGATACTTGGCACTTGCGAAATTTAAATCTGCATTTTCCGAACGATGTATTTTTTATCATAGATTTGATCCTGTTTTCTTATTCACGTATGAAATAACCAAAGCAGAATTTTATCCCGTTTCGCGAACAATCCTTTTATAGCGCTAACTCTCAAGATTTGGAATACGGTTTTTTGAAAATTGGAAAATTGTAAAATTAAAACGAATACGTGCTCGTTTACCAAGGCGAACGAGCTAAAATAAACGCTTCGTGTTTTTACTTTTTTTCTTCCTATTTTCCAAAATGTAAAAAACTCAGCGTAGTAATATCTGAACGGAAAATTAGCTTTATTCGCGCTTTTTACCCTCTTGAAACGCGTAAGTTGGCGAACTAGCTGGGCGGCGTACGTATTCTGTTGCACTTTGAGCAACAGAACGAAATTATGATTTTAATCAACTTTTACGGTATCGAGTATGCAATTTCGTTAACACCCGAAAATCGTTCGAAGCGCGAAAATGCTTTTATAAAAAGTGATCTTGTTTCCTTTTAATAAAGTTGGTTTTATTTGTGTTATTTCGATTGCGCATTCCCTTATTATAAAGTTTCGGAAAACAAAAACTAGACGTGGTACCACATACTTAACGCCTAACTTTATTCAAACTTTTAAACTTTATTTAATTAAACTTTCTGTGTATCTCTCATTGTCTTATTTACATAAACATTCGACTCTATTGAAATTACCACCGAAATAATGTTGTTTTCAAAGTTCATGAATATATATCGGAAAATATAAATTATTTTCTGCAACGTTATGTATATTATTTTGTGTATGAAAAAAATTACGATTATGGTGAGATTCGGCGAAGCGTATAATTCGCGTGAATTGTTCGTGTATTATGGTTGGCGCTTGGCGATGATATATACGAGTATTTTTTTCTGTGTGCAAAATTTAGGGGAAGGGGAGATTATAAATTTGAATGAATTGTTTTTCCAACTATCCTTGATAATGAAAGCTAAGCACTACTTAAACATATTCACGGTCACAAACAAATAAAACAACTAAAAAACGTGGTAGGAAAATTAAATTGCAAAAAAGAAAACCTCGAGAAAGGATAAGCTTTTTGATCACTTCGAATCAGTAAAATACGTTTCTTGAAAACTGTTTATTTTTTAATTTATCCCTTCTCCTACTAAAGTATAACACTGACATTGGAAATATTTAGAACGTGTGTTTTCAATGTATGTAAGTAAATGTTTTACTCTTGACGAGGTAATTTTTTGCATAAATGCATGAAAATGTTATTCGATTTTTAAAAAATGACAGAAGTGTATGTTGCCATAGTGCACGTTTTTAATTTTAAAAATATTGCACCACCTCTATAAAAAAAAATATTGCGTTAGAGTTAAAATGTAGATGATTATATTTGACAAAAGGTCGCGATATCTCCAAGAATGATTTGATACCTTGGTAAGGAAGGGTATTGAGTAAAGAAACCCCCTGCTTTCGGGAAACGCATTTTACTAATTCAGAGGCCTATCCTTTCCATTTTCTTTTTTCCAATCCAATTTTTCTACCACATTTCATGGGTCACACTAGTGACCCCCCCCCCCGCCCTACGTAGTCAGAACCGTAAAATGTAATGAAAACGTCGGAACAGCGTGCACACTATCTATTCTCTGATGAACTTGGACACAGTTTTCGTGATTTTTCAAGTTTTTCAAATTCATTTTTTTCGGAAAAGGCTTGTTGAATTAAAAAACTTTGAATTACAAAGTTTCTTAATTTTTTAAGCTCTTTCTTTTAAGACCAAAACGAACTTTTTTGGTTAAAATTTCGCGGAGATCTGAAACCTCAAATTTTACTGAAACTTGTGATTTTAACAAAATCATTTTTTATTATAACAGAGATAGAGAAAAATTGTGTGAATGAAATTTTACAAAATTTTGGGGATGGGTTGTACTCGTTAAACCCGAGAAAATGTTCCAAGCGGATTTTCAAAATTTTGAGAATTGACCCTTCACCCCCCCATTTGGAGCCCCAAAATTTTGAAAAACGGAAAATTAACCCCAAAAGCGTGTTCCTTGCGTGAAAATGCATATACTGTCGCAAATTTCAGGAAATTTGAACTTTTTTTGAGCTTTTTATAGGACCTTGAAATTTCTAAAAAATGTGAAAACTGACCAAGTTGAAGCTCCAAATAATAAATAACTGTTATTCGTTGAGCTTCGGCAATAGCAAAAGCGATTGAAGACATTCATAAACTATACATGTCTAAAATCTCAAATCATTTAAAGCTTTCTAAAGCTTGTTATCCTTTCTGAAAATTAATGTTAATTTCAGTCATAAAGATGACGAAATATCAGCAAATCGATTTTTTTATCGAGATATCGATATATCGATTTACAATGTAGTGCTATCATTGAAACGTTTCTGTTAATTCTGATACAACAAAGTTATTTTTGGTTTAAAGTGAACATGTAATTAAAGAATGATTTATAGTGGAAAAATAGTAAGATAAAAAAATAGTATTGAAATATCATCATTATTTTCATACGGTTTCAAGAAAGACTTCATTATTTAATCTGTAGTTGTAACTTGTAATATCTATCTGCCAAAGATGCTACAGAAACATTGACCAGCTATGAGCTAATAAATAAAGTCGAATTCCAGTATTCGTATGTAGTCATTTTAATTTCGATTCAACTATTTTATATTGTAAACCTCGAGTGGTAACTCCGCTAACTGAGTTAGTATACTGTCATCCAATGCTGGTATCGAATCATAACTTGATACGTTGAAAAATTCACACTACTCTTTTATTAACACTTTGTTAATCAGTTTTCAAATATTGCATTATTCGTATGAGCCATACTTTAATTTGTTAGATAACAAACGAATGCTAAGTTGATTTTTATTCCAGTACTGGCACGTAGCTACCTTACAGCTCATATCGATCAAACGATATTTTCAATTATTATTATAGCTACACGCTACACTATTCGATGGGTTAAGGTAGCTAGCTAGCTACGTACATACAAGTACTGGAATTAAAATTAACTTGATACGGTAGTTGTTTGTTTTCTAACAAATTTAAGTATGGCTTGTATGAAAACGAATACTGAAATTATTTGAAAACAAATTAGCAAAATGATAAGGTGGGAGTACTGTGAATTATTCAATCAACGAACCAACAGTATGATGATCGTCTATCGATAAGATGCTTATCACTTATGACTCCTTTGCTCAAAACTGATCGAAAAGTATTGTGCAAATAAGTATAGCTCTCAAGTGAATTTAGATTATTTTATTACTTTTATCGATAGTAATTTTCATTTCATCGATAGTAATTTTTATTTCATCGCAATAAAATAATGACGTTGCAATATCCTAGAAACAAATTATGGCCAATTTTAAGTAACGATAAGGTTCTGAAATCGTTCGAACGAGAAGTTACTGATCAAATACATATTAAGTGATATTTTCTATAGATAACAAGGTAATTTGATTGTTGCTCTTTGCACATGCAACTACGTATAAAAAACAACTGATATCATCAAAAAAATCTCTGAAAAAGAAGTAGTCCCCCGCCCTGTAGGGGTAGAGATGCAAGATATTTTTTGTTACCTTATGACGGCGAGTTAGCATAACCTATCTACGAATAATACCTATCTAGTTTCAATTTTTGTTCATCATAAGTATTTTGGTAATAAAAAGTTCTGATATCATGGTGAAATCCGCCCTAAAAAATATCCGCCACTTCTCACATGAAAAAAATTTATAATAAAATGTTTTGATATAATAGTGTAATAAATCTATCCAGAGTGAAGCAACAAATTGAGCAATCCACATTCATCATCATCACAGACACTGCACAAAAAATTTCCATCAATGCCAAAAATGAAAAAAAAAAAAATGAAAAAAAATTCTGGGGCGGACAGAGCCCTCACATAATCTTAGCAATCTAACCTCAATCTACAGTAGCGTGCAAATTAAGTAGGACAAGCAATTTTGCGCATATCAAGTCATAACTTTAAACCCTCGTAACTCCGGCAAAAATGAACGATTTTGGCTCGTATTGGTCTCATTCGATTTGTTGGACTGTCTACTACAAAATAAGACCAGAACGACCCCGATAGCTTATTCCAGTCCGAAGTTATTCGCGATTAAGTAAAAAAGGGGGAAAAAATTGGAGGTTCGCGGAAATTCAAATAACTTTGAGCGAAAATAAAATCAAGATTTCGTTTTGGTACGGTTTTGTAGTAGACAGTCTAAGGAATCGAATAAGACCAAAACGAGCCAAAACCGTTCATTTTCATCAGACGGAGAGCGGTTACAACTTTTGGTAATGTATGGACAACCCGTTTATATGTAAATTTACATATAAACACGTTGTCCATACATTACCAAAAGTTGTAACCGCTCTCCGTCTGATGAAAATGAACGGTTTTGGCTCGTTTTGGTCTTATTCGATTCCTTAGACTGTCTACTACAAAACCGTACCAAAACGAAATCTTGATTTTATTTTCGCTCAAAGTTATTTGAATTTCCGCGAACCTCCAATTTTTTCCCCCTTTTTTACTTAATCGCGAATAACTTCGGACTGGAATAAGCTACCGGGGTCGTTCTGGTCTTATTTTGTAGTAGACAGTCCAACAAATCGAATGAGACCAATACGAGCCAAAACCGTTCATTTTTGCCGGAGTTACGAGGGTTTAAAGTTATGACTTGATATGCGCAAAATTGCTTGTCCTACTTAATTTGCACGCTACTGTAAGCTAAGAGCTCTGTCCGCCCCAGAATTTTTTTCATTTTTTTTTCATTTTTGGCATTGATGGAAATTTTCTGTGCAGTGTCTGTGATGATGATGAATGTGGATTGCTCAATTTGTTGCTTCACTCTGGATAGATTTATTACACTATTATATCAAAACATTTTATTATAAATTTTTTTCATGTGAGAAGTGGCGGATATTTTTTAGGGCGGATTTCACCATGATATCAGAACTTTTTATTACCAAAATACTTATGATGAACAAAAATTGAAACTAGATAGGTATTATTCGTAGATAGGTTATGCTAACTCGCCGTCATAAGGTAACAAAAAATATCTTGCATCTCTACCCCTACAGGGCGGGGGACTACTTCTTTTTCAGAGATTTTTTTGATGATTTTAATTGTCTCTCTGTTTGTGACTGAATGTTTTTGGGAAGTGCTCAGTTTTCATTATCAAAAGTGATTTTTAATTTTTTTTTAAAAAATTTACTATCTCCCTTCCCTTAAGATGAGTTTTTAGCTGATATTTTTTGTTGCTTTTCATTTTTTCTTTCGAAATGCAAAACCCCCAAACCAATTGATTCATAAAACACAAAAGAGCCTGAGTTTGTCAGAAAACTAGGGTACGGAACCAATTGAGACCACCATAAAAAAGCCCGGGAGAACCACTTTTTTCGAATTTTCAAATGAGAACCTACACCTATTGGAACCATTTGGAAAATTTATGGAACCATTCCCTAAAAAGACCAAAACAAAGGTTATAGAGAGAAATTCCCAATAGAGAGAATGACCAGAGTGGAGTAATTTTGAAATTGACCAGAGCCACAAGCACAAGAGCATGGTATTTTGAAGAAATACCACTAGCATAAGAACCATATCGAATGAATTTTCTATCAAGAACAGAATAAACCACTACCACCACCAAATTGCAAATGTACCTGGCTGGATTCAAATTAAGTTTAATGAGTTAAAATTTTTGGCTGTCAAGTTTCCTGGTTCAAACTTTAATTAAAGCATAAACATTTAATAAATTACCAAATTTCAATTAGAGATCAAAATTCAAATTCAATCGAATTTTAATGTCTCATTTTGAGGTGAACTCTTAACTCTAGGAACCAGAACCACAAGAAGTACAAAACACTAAACAAGCCCAGAACCACAACCTAAAAGAAAACTGATTAAGGAACCATTTCAGAACCAGAATCAGTGGAAACGACAAATGAAACCATTAAAATCAAATGGAGCCGTTTCAGACCATTATAAAAACCAATTCAAAAACCAAAACCAGAACCATTTCATCTTGAAGGTTAAAGCGATGCACTACAACCACCAATAAAAAATTTTCAATTGGTTCCGTACTCTGTCGAAAACTTTAATGTACCTACTTACGCTTTAAAAGAGCATCTTCTTTTAAAGGACACCATACTTTCATCGACCGTTGAATTCATGTCGGCCAGATATGGGGATAATGGTAGAAAATTGTAGCCGATCATTTTTTTGGGTGTACCATCCCTGATCTTCATCAGATGAATCCGATGGATTATCGTGTAAATCTGCTTCGAAGCTGCCTCTGTATTCTTTGTTTCCAGGTCGACCTTTTCGTCTGGAATCCAGCTTGAAATCGACGCTTGAACACATAGGCTTGTTTTCCTTTTTAATTGAAATTTTTTTCAATTTTGAATTTTAAATCTGCTTTGAAGCTGCCTCTGTATTCTTTGTTTCCAGGTCGACCTTTTCGTCTGGAATCCAGCTTGAAATCGACGCTTGAGCACATAGGCTTGTTTTCCTTTTTAATTGAAATTTTTTAGTATCCTCTCCTGTGAGGAAACTGATCAGAATACAAGAGATTGGCTTGTCAGATGGGGCATGGGACTGGAATTTACCATTTTTCAACTCAAGGCATCGGTATAAATTTTTCCATCTTTGACCCGGCATCAGAAACCATATAGTCTAAGAGACGAACCTGCCGAAACTGGACTGAAACAATTGAAAGCTGGGACTTGTCCCAAAAGTTAGTGTATGACCCCCTATTTTGAAAACTACCAGTCTGCCGATTCGCAGCTGCTGCTTTTGAGCACGGCGAAAGCTCGAAAGTTCACAATTTTCATGAACTTTCGACTGAAAACATTGATGGTCGAAATTGGTGTCAAATTACAGGTTTTTTTTTACGCTGAATCCGAATATGTAGGTCTTCCAACCCCTAAGTGCTGCCAAAGGGTTGGCTGACGGGGTAAAAGGGGGAGAAAATTCGAAAAATTCACAGAGTTTTGGTAAAATTCTCAAAAAAATCACATAATTGAGTTGAAATGGGTTTATAAATGGTTTTTAGCATTACACAAGAATAGAGATGACTTTTCAACTTCGAAATTTTACAAAATTTTCATATTTAGGGGGTGGGGCTTGGGGGAGTATTAACAAACTCATGCATATGGACATGTGATACATCAAAATATACGTTTTCTGGGTCGTCGAATTCGGTTATGCCAATATTTTTTTCATTAGGCTGAGGGGGTGATACCTGTTTTCATGAATCATAGATAAAATCACAAATTTTCATTCAAGAAGCCAATAATTATGTTGTCACATTCTCGGTTCCATGTTTTTTTTCAATTTTATTTTCTTTTGCGTGATTTTTTTCTAATTTTGTTCGGTTTCCATTTCAATAATGTTGCTTGCATATTTTTTTTAATTTGTTCGTTTTATTTTTGTTTGTTTTTCATTTCATTTATGTCGTCACATTCCCTTTTCCACGTTTTTTTAAATTTTAATTTCATTTGCGTAATTTTTTTCAGTTTTATTATACGTACAAGACGTGTTTAATTACCAGGATTAATTATTGTGCGTCTACCTATTGCATAAAATTATGTAATTCGTGAGATTTTGATTTCTTGAATGAAAATTTGTGATTTTATTTATGATTCATAAGAACAGGTACCACTCCCTCACTGCAATGAAAAAAAAATTGGCATAATCGAATTCTACGACCCAGAAAACGTATATTTTGATGTATCACATGTCAATACACATATAAGTTGATTGATGCTCACCTACGCCCCCCCCCCCCAAATATAAAAATTTCATGAAATTTTGAAGTTTAAAAGTCATCCATATTCTTGAGTAATGGTTACAACCATTTATAAATCTCTTTCAACTCAATTTTGCGACTTTCATGAAAATTTTACCAAAATTCTGTGAATTTTTCAAATTTTCTCCCCCTTTTACCCAGTCTGCCGGGGCTTAAGCAGCACTTAGGGGTCGGCAGACCTACATATTTGGATTCAGCGCAAAAAATCCTGTAATTTGACACCAATTTCGACCATCAATGTTTTCAGTCGAAAGTTCATGAAAATTATGAACTTTCGAGCTTTCGCTGTGCTTAAAAGCAGCAGCTGTGAATCGGCAGACTGGTAGTTTTCAAAATAGGGGGTCATACACTAACTTTTGGGACAGGCCCCAGCTTTCAATTGTTTCACTCCAGTTTCGGCAGGTTCGTCTCTTGGACTAATAGCTCAAGGTGAAAAACAAGACTTGAGAAAACTTGGAAAAAAGATTCAAAAATCAATTTTTACCATCATTCAGTTTTCAACATATCAATGGTAAAACCATTTGGAATGAATTTTTTTCAATAAATTTAATAAACATGAAAAAAGTGTTTTTTTCAAGTCAGGTTAGAATGTCTGAAAAACAAAATGAAAAGTAGTCACCAATGGTATTTTTAGATGAAAATCATCTTTTAAACATAATTTCTAGTCACATTTAAAAATTTTTTAGAACATAGTCAAATTTCAAGGACTTCTTTTCTCCATCATTCAATTTGCTAAAAAAAAAATAGCAAACGACGTTCTGCGCTTAGTACTCTTTCGTTTCGAATCAGTGAAAAATCACTGATAAACGGTCAGAATTGCAGCACAGGAAAAATCAATGAAATTCACTGATTTTCAGCGATTTTTCACCGATTATTCAAAGAATTTCACAGACTTTTCAGTAAATTTCATGAATATCACTGAGTTTTTAGTGAATTTTCACTGATTTCCAGTAATTTTCTTTCACTGACTTGCTTTCAGTGAAAAAATGTTCCCTGATTTATTACTGTGCTGCAATTCTGACTGGTTTTTAGTGATTTTTGATAAATTTTACTGATTTAGAAATGAGAGAGTACATAATGGATATTTATTCTGAAATGCTGAGGAAAAATGACCATTGATGATGGGACAATTTCGTAAAAATATTTCTGAAAATGATTTTGTTTTTTGTGGTATGTTTTGAGGTGGAAATACCTGTACAAGGATCATTTTTGGAAAGATTTTTTCAAATCACATGTCTTTAAAAATTTTCAAGTCAAAAATGAATTGATTAAAAAATTTTCCGATTTTTTTTTTAAAACTTGATAATTACAAAAAATGTGATTTTTCAAGTAGGTATCTGCACGGATAATGTAATATAAAAGTGTGAGAAATCGCAATATAATATTTCAAATAGAATGATAATTTTTTAATTTATTATTTTTTCATATTTTTCCAACTTTTTCCTGCTTTAAATTCTTGGAAAATTTTGAATTATATGTGCTAATTTTAAAAGAACAGGAGATTAGTAGTCCAGGCAAATAACAGAAAAAATGTACCAAACCCCCCAAAATTAAAGCCCGATTTTTTTTTCGCGTTTTACGTTCGTAATGGTCCACTACACAACATACTAAAATGGACACCCCCACAACCTTCCGCTGCCCCCAAGGGAGGGGTAAACGTCCGCTGAAAACCGGGTATTCGTGAATATCTCCTCAAATAGGCCTCAAAATTGAAAAGTAGTTATGAACAATCTTGTTCTACGCGTAATTTCCTATCGGGAGAGGGTTTTTCTTTTTCAAAAACACTCACTTCCTTGACCAAAAATCAAGGGTAAAAAACGCCTATTTTTCAACAATTTACAGCATCTTTGGAAAAAATCTAAACTTTTGGGAATATCTCCTCAAAAAAGCCCCAAAATGGAAAAATGGTTATGAACAATCATGTTCTACGTGTAATTTCCTATCAGACGGGTTCGTTTTTTTTTCGAAAACACTTGCTTCTTTGCCCAAAAATTAAGGGTGAAAAACGCCTATTTTTCCAATATTTACAGTATTTTTGGAAATGATGGAAATACGAAGCTAAAAGTACCCAAAATGAATATTTTTTTATACATCCTGGTAGGGTATTCCAAAAAAAGTCAAAAATTTCAACCCCTACCGTTAATTATAAGGGAGGTTATTGAATACTAACTGCATTTAAAAAATCGAGGTTGTGGAAAGAAAAAGTACCATAAACGCGATGTTATTGCTGATTATTGGTGATACGAAACATTTCTTTGCGTCGTGTCGTAAGGATTCAAAAACTATATTTTCAGCTTCGTATTTCCATCATTTCCAAAAATACTGTAAATATTGGAAAAATAGGCGTTTTCACTCTTAATTTTTGGGCAAAGAAGCGGGTGTTTTCGAAAGAAAACGAACCTGTTTGATAGGAAATTACACGAAGAACATGATTGTTCATAGCCATTTTTCCATTTTGCGGCTTTTTTGAGGAGATATTCCCAAAAGTTTCGATTTTTTCTAAAAATGCTGTAAATTGTTGAAAAATAGGTGTTTTTTACCCTTAATTTTTGGTCGAGGAAGTGAGTGTTTTTGAAAAAGAAAAAACCCCTCCCGATAGGAAATTACACGTAGAACAAGATTGTTCATAGCTACTTTTAAATTTTGAGGCTTATTTGAGGAGATATTCACGAAAAACCGGTTTTCAGCGGACGTTTACCCCTCTCCTGGGGGCAGCGGAGGGTTGTGGGGTGTCCATTTCAGTATGTTGTGTAGTGGACCACTACGAACGTAAAACGCGAAAAAAAATCAAGCTCTAATTATTTTTTGGGGGGGAGGGTGTCAACTCCTAAAATACCTGGACTATAGGGCGAAGTGGAAGGAATTGATTCTTCAATGCTTGGTCGTGGCTTATTAAAACACTTTCAAAATCGACTTGAGTGTTTTCTCTCAATGTTCAACAGCATAACGGGGTTTTCGAAAAATTCTGCTGTTCTTTTCAAAAAAAATCCCTAAAACTGCAACGAGATTTAAAATCCGAATTAGGTGAAATATTAGCATTAAATGGGTATAGTATATGTTAGCTGCTACTTACTATGTTAAAGGTGAAAAAAGAAAACAAATAAAATTTTGAACGTACTAACGTACATGTAGAGGGAAGAAACGAAAAACATACATAAAAACAATTACTAGTGAAATGGAATGATTTAGCGAATATCCGGTAGATAAATGGTGTTCGACCCGCAGTAGAAATTCTATGAGAACAAGAGGAATGGATAACAAACCCATTGGGGTGTTTTAAAAATATACGTACGTACGTACACTTATAGGTAAACAGCTTATACTGCTTATAAAGCATTCTGATTTACGGTTTTGGTAGCTGAATCTCACATACGTACGTAAAATAGGTACCTAGCTACCTATACCTACCTATAGCATATACATGTAATGTACGTACTATTCGACCAATATCTTTCTTATGTTCATTTACATTTGAAAATTTATGGAAAATGTGCTCCATAGCTACATAGCTGCGTTGATATTGGGCACGGCAATAAAAGTAGTACGTTTTTAGTCATTTAGCAAGATTACCTTATTGAAGAGAGAGGTTTTGTGTGTGAATCGGATGCATACGTTTGTATCCGATGGGTTATTTTTGATCAGCTCGGCGGAAAGAAGTTGTTATATCTGGCAGTTTAGATATCTGATGCATTTAACGAATTTTTCATAGGTTGGTTGCTGCGGAGCAGACGGACCGAACGATTATCTGGCGCTGAAGAAACCTTTACCGAACGAATGTCGAGATACGGTTACGGGCAATGCGTATTTTCACGGTTGCACAGACGAAATTACGTGGTTTTTAGAAGATAAATCCTCTTGGCTGACTGGAATCGCATTTACGTTAGGCTTCCTCCATGTGAGTATATCAGATTAACTGACAAAGTCGGATTACCAGTAAACTCTTTTTCTGCCAGCGGAACAGCGCAAAAAATGAACGTTTTGTTTCTTACACGCTTCTGCGCGTTCAATTAAGATAAATTTAAGCTTTAAAAAGTTAGCGTGCAGTTTAAACTTTTTCCGGCTCGAATGCAATCACGATTTGGTGTTGGTCGATAAGAAAATTCATTTTGTTCAATGTAGATACGCCGTTTTTGGTACAATGGGTTTTAGGTCCATGGTACCATACAAGTCGGATGAATTAAATTAATAAGTTCCGTTCGAGTAATCCAAATCTTAATCATTGTTGGTTGTTTTTCCATTCTTTAGATTTTTTTTAGTGGATTAACTCACAAATATCCGAAGTCTGAGATAAATAGGTACTGTGATATCTTTATAAATGGATCGAGATTCAGAATTCTACCTACTTTACACGGGAAAATTGAGCGAAAAATTTGAATAGTTTTCAATTTGCAAATTTTTTTGGTATTTTGTGTGTCTTGAGTGTATAAAATATTGAAAACCTCCTGTAGGTCTTTGAAAAGGGGCGATTTTTTAGAATAGTGGAGTTACCAGATTTTGTCTCATTTCCTTCAGTTTTGGATGGGATGAAAAAGTAAAAAACTTTTTCTGGAAAATAATCCAATTTTGAGAACTTCTAACCCCACTCTTGAAGTACTGGAGAGCGTTGAAGGTAAACTGGTGTCTACCGGGCATGAAAAACTTGCAAAACATGAAAATAGCGTGAATTTTTAACATTTTATTCTTGAATTCTTAAATCGAAAAATGTGGTGTTTTTTTCGGTTGTCTACGTAAGGGTAAGGGTACCGAATATGGACCGGTTCCCTAATATGGACCACCCACCTATCTCCTCCATTTATGATGCAATCTGGCGGAAAAAAATTGTATCTTGTTCATTTTTCACAGAGAAACACAATGAGACCAAAATCGCAGCTCAAAAGCTAAAATTCGCGGAGTTACCGCCAAAAAAAGATTTTGCCCTATGCTAAAATTTTTTCAATCAACATTTTGATTGACAATGTGACAACTTTAAATAATGTAATTCAATGTGGTTTTAATTTTAATTTGTAGTTCAGAGTTGTAAGTTTCAGTTGTGATAATTAGTTTTAGATTATGTTTACGGTAAGTCAAATTATAATTTTTCAAAAGAAAAACTATGAGGTGTCCAAATATGGACCACCTTTCTCAGGTGGTCCATATTTGGACACCTCATAATTTTTTTTTTGAAAAATTATAATTGCATTGATAAGAAGACGTATACATGCAGCTATTGTCTTAATTAATGTTCTACTTTACTTGACAAATTTATTTGACTCGATTAAACAATTTTTTTTACAATTTTTTACCCATTATTTTCGTTTTTTACGACCGGTCCATATTAGGAACCCAAAATTTCGATTTTCGTTTTTGACACTTTTTGGGAAACCATTGTTTTGGTCAACTTAGACTTTATGGTGGGGGTTGAAATTTTGGGGAATAAAACTAGATAGATGTGGCTACATTTTAAGCCATTTACCTTACTCCTACCTCACTCCTAGCGCCGTAGGCATTGAAAATAAAAAATGCGGTCCATATTAGGGACTCTTACCCTTATGTACATATTATAATGTATAGGCCAATTAGACAAATAAACATAAGCTTTTATTGCGGAAAACTGTCGAGATAGGTCCCCTGTAACCCCTAAAAGTTATCACACCCCAGACCTCTTGCTAATTTTTTTTATGGGAGTTCCATTCCCCTAAAAAACAGTTTTTCGCTTCTATCTCCTTTGGATTTAATTTGGCGGTAAAAATAGCTCAGTACTTTTTGGTTCTACAGTCAATTTTCAACATTATTTGTGCAAAAAAAATTTTTGTACTACGATGAGCAGAGGAAATAGAGAGTCCTGAAGGAAGGGGGTTTTGGGAAAAATACTATCATTTAAAAACGTGATAATACCCACTTGACCCCCCTTCCCCCTCTCTTCCTATGTGCCCACCCCGCCATACCCATTTGTTTCTATTTAGAAGTGGCAATATGATTGATGGGTAAGGTAGGATGGACTCGTAGGAGAGGGAGAGGGTCAAGATACCTTTTTGAACCCATTCCTCCTCTTACGTGTCCGGTCCCCACCTCACCCCTCAATCATATTGCCACTTCTAAATAAAAACAAATGGGTATGGCGGGATGGGCGCATAGGAAGGGGAGGGGGTCAAGTGGGTATTGTACAGTTTAGTATGATTTCACCCCTATTATCACCTTTTTAAAATCGTTTTCTTTGATTATGAAGAAAAGATCTAAAGATTTCAACTCATTCGTTGTTATCTGTTTCCAGATAGTATACGAAATATTTTTTTACCAAGAATAGTCGGCGGGTTAGTCAGACTTACATTTCCGAGCTGCTTTTCTTTCGACGAGTTGGCTAAATTTTTGAAATACTCGACTTCAGCTTGCAGACGTAGAATTTCGCCAAAGCTTCCTTCTCCCATACTGTTTTGATTCGCTGATGTCGAACTTGTTGTCGAAGTAGTAGTCATCGCCCCGTATTTTTACTTTAATTTTTATTCGTTGAATTTGGAGGGTTCTGATCAGGATTTTTCTTCAGTTTAGTTGGTTTCATTTTCGCTTCTGCTACCATATACGAATGTGGGATACCAATAAGGAATAAAGAAGTATGATGAGCTTTTGAAAATATATTTGTAACTTGTTTACTTCGTTAGAGCTAAGATAATACAGAGATACAACTTAATTTAACATCTAAGGTGGCCGTATATTTATCTATGCTTAGCAATCCAATTTCCCTCGTAATAACTGTAGACCCAGGAAAAAAAAATTAGATCTAATCGGATCTTACGAAGCGCCATTTTTCGGATCCAAGTGGATCCAAATAGATCCAATTAAAGACATTTTTCTCCTTGAATTAAGATAAAAAAATTTTCTCCTTTACAGGGCAAAGAAATGTTATCCAATTAGATCCAAAAAGATCCAATTGGATCCAAATTTTTTCAATTTAAAGAGAAAAATGTCTTTAATTGGATTAATTTGGATTTGTTTGTATCTACTTATATCCACTTGGATCCGATTTGATCGCGCCATTTTTCGGATCCAATCAGATCCAATTGGATCTGATCATATTCGGTCGGATCTAATTTTTTTTCCTCTGGGAACCTAAAAGTACTGAGCAATTTTTACCGCAAAATCAAATCCAAAGGAGATAGAAGCGAAAAACTGATTTTTAGGGGGTAGAACCCTCATAAAAAAATTAGCAGGGGTCTAGAGTGCGATAACTTTTAGGGGTTACTCAGGGAACCTCTCTCGACATCTTTCCGCAATAAAAGCTTTGCTGGCCAGAAATGTTTTTTGTATAATTTGCCTACACTAATATGTCAAGTTAATTTAATTATGCTGAAATACCAAGATTTGATGGTTACCTGATAATAACGTCCGAAAAACTCTGTGTAATTTTTCCGTTTGTTATGCCTACTGATGCTGACGTCACGAGCTGATAAGAATTCAGCTCCTAGGCCTTGATGCACGCGCAACAGGGAGTCAAAAAGGGCCGTTCAACGCGCAACGTGGGTCCAAAGGAGCGGACAGTGGGAATGTCTGCTCTTCTTTGTCCATTTTTTTGTTTTTTCTGCTCTTTTTGAACCGGAATGTTCAATGCCGTAAGATTATTTAACGTTTTCCTAATTCTTTCCAAATTTTCACGTTGGCCTTTGCCATCGGTTAACAACTTCACTTCGGCTAACTCGCCGTAGTAAACATTAGCGAGTTTTTCAGGGTCGCCATATGTTTCTTCAAGCGACTTAAAGACATTTTTGTAATTGGATGCCTCAAGGGACATGCCTTGTAACGTTTGTTTTGCGGGGCCAAGAAGGGCCTCAGAAAGGTAGGCGATCTTTTCAGTCGTAAAAAGGGTCGTATGCACAGCGGTGTGATAACGATCGCGAAAAGCACGATATTCTCGGAGGTCACCGTTGAAGGTCGGAATAGGTAAACGCGGTAGACGACTTTTCTGTAAGACCTCAGAAAAGTCGACTTTACAGATTTTTCCGCTTATGCTGTAAGAAGTCCTTCCTCGAAATAATTTAAAAACATGGATTTTCTTTCTTAAACAACGACATTACCAAATGATAATTCATTTTAATTTTCTCCTCCTTCCGAAAGGCACCTAGTTTACGAGTTTCGAAAATCTAACACATCGAAACATCAATTCAAAATACACGAATGCGGTTTCTGGAAGGAAAAATCATGATTTAATAACTTCTTATCGTTGTTTTTTCCTCCAAAAAAAAAAAAATGAATTACGAGCCTAAATATATATGAAAAGATATTTCATATTTTTTTCTCCGTAACGAAAATGAGAATACAAGAAAAAAATATGGCATAAATAACAAGAAAAAAATACAATAAAAAAAGCTCGATTCCGTTTGTCCTTTTGTGTTGGGATTTTCATATGCAAAATATGCAAATATACGGAGAAATAAAACTTTGCCCTTAAGCTAGTGTGAGTCTTGGATAAGGGATGGAAAAATACAAGAATTCCATTTGTTTTTCTTTGACGATATTTTCGCGAAAATAATCACGTTCGAGTGTTCATATCGCGTATTAATGCGCTCGATAAAGAAGAAAAAACGGGTTGACTTACGGCTCGAGGGTTGTTTCGCGATGAAGTACCTATACAGAGATTTAGAAATTTGAAACTTGTCCAGATTCGACAACGGTGGTTGTTCGAGAGTGGAGCTCTGTATAATGAACATGTACCCGCGTGCGATAATTTGTTTCGATTTATCGAGCTAATTTTCGAATGTTGAATGGGGTAGGTTTGCTGGCGGGATGGTTATTATAAGGATGAATTTTATACCAACTTACATGTTTATAAAACGTGCGGAGAAGTTGAAAGTTACGAGTCGTTATTAGAGTACATTGTTGAAGCTTGTCTTTCATTTTTTAGCAAGTAAGTTTTCAAAAACATCTGTGGTTGGCGTTCTCTATCCGCGCTAGTGTGAAAATATGCGATGCGAGTAACTTTTATACGTACCATACGCCGTAAGGTTCGAGAGTTCGATAAGGAAACAGAACAAGTACCGGTGACGAAGTGTTTTCAGAGCGAAATGTTGGAAAAAATTGGACTAATTTTTCATCTTTTCATGTGTAGATGTATCGGAATCCTGATTTTTGAAATTCATGAGTGAAACGGATTCTTGATAAGTACCTTATCTTTACTTGTTTGGTAGGGTTAGGATTCGTCGTTTCGAAATGTTGGAAAAGGGGCGTTTTATGTTTCAAAATTGTTCATTGACGTCAGAAGAATAAATTCTGAAGTTTTGGCTCAGATCGGACTTTGGTTGCAGTTTTGAATGCTGGATCGCTTCTTATTTACTAAAAAAAATGTCAATATTTCAAGAAATAGTTATTTTTTATGTAACGTGGTCATTATGTTGCAATATTCTATTTCAAGAAAACTTTACTGCTGAGTGAGAGTAGTATCGATGAACCGCTGAAAAGCTCGAACAGGGCGTATTCTAACGTGCAGCTCCGCACAAATTGTGCAGCTCCAAAAAAAATTGTGCAGTTTCAAAAATTTGAAACATTTTAATAATTTTTATTATACTCAAACGACAAAAAAGAATCAATAAAAATCTCACAAAATTACGTAAGTTAATACCTAATATAAATAAAAATTTTAACAAATAATTTTTTTTGCGGCGCCTTTTTTCTTATTTCAGAATCAACAATCTCCTCATTTCCCATTATATTCACCTGCTCAAAAATGTACTTATACCCCTCCTGCTTCCTCGCTTTAGTTGTCAGTTTTGCGCGTCATTCGTAGTCGTTAAACCAAGGACAAAAGCGGTGATAGAGGGCGGGGGGGGTCAAGTCACCCGAATGTTGAATTAGCTCCCCAAATCATTTTAGTGCAAATGTTTCACTCAAAAAAAATTCGTAGATCTTTAATTTTCAAGAGATAAACTTATCAGTATGTGACGAATTTCCTGTTTTTTCAAGCTACTAAATAAAAATTAAGGTATTAAATTTTATCAAAAAGTCGGCAAATTTCGTTGAAAATCGGCAAATGTTTTCAAAAAATCGGAAAATGTAATGTAAATCGTCAAATTTCTTGAAAACTAAAAAAATTTGCCACAAGAAGTCAAAAAAATTTATTTTAAAAAAGCAAACTTCCCGACTGTTTGGGAATTTTTTTCAAGAAGTCTTCAAATCTTGTAAGTCACCTAAATTGGTAAATTTTGTTGTAAATTACAAATTTACGATGACGTGCTGATTTACAACACAAAAAAAACTTCGAAAAACACGAAATTTTTACTTCAAAGTAATGGGATTTTTTTCAAACAGCAAACTATTAAACAGTTTTTCAAATCTTAGTCCTCGCTTCGCTCGGGCATATAAATCCTAAAATACATACAAGAGATATACGTTGAGAATTTCGCATTCTTTTCTCAAAATATTGATTTAAAAAATGAAGAAATTTTAGCTTATGGATGCTGATTTTTTCAAAAAATTTCGTCTTCCCTTCGCTCGAGGTAGATAAATTTACACAATTTGTATCAAAATTATGATATGTACTCTCTTCTTTTCACCCCAGCAAATTGACTATTTTGAAGCGAAATTAAACAAAAAGATGTATTGTTGGTTGAAAAATTTTTGGAAGGTCGAAAAAAAACTTTTTTGTTTCTTTTTTGTTTCCTTTTCAACTGGGGCTGAAGCTCCCCCCCCCTTCCGCCCAAAAAAGTGAGGTTCATCTCCTCCTTTGCTAAGAAATTACAGAGGGTCGTACTTCTCTCGACAGGGAGCAGTAAAACGTAAAAAATTTCTCGATGGAACTATGTTTGTGTAGCTCCAAAATTTTCTTAGAATACGCCCTGAGCTCGAATCAAACTTGATGTTACCAGAATTTTGAAAAATTATGGAAAAGTTGAAGTTGAACGTTGAACATTCCTCTGCAAATTCGCGATCTTCTCATCTATGAATTGTGCAGAAGAATTGAAAAAACTAAGGCACTATAACTACAGGTATGCTGGTCCGCCATTTTCTTGCGTACAATCGCCCGAACGCTAGAACTCGTTCCACGACGTTACGTGGAGTTCGAAAGTGATCGGCTTGTCGGAACTCCCGCGTAACGTCGTGGAACCAGTTTTAGCGTTCGGGCGATTGTTCGCAAAAAAATGGCGGACCAGCATACCTGTAGTTATAGTGCCTTAGAAAAAACAATTAGAAATTGAATATACGTAAGATATTTACCATCTAAAAGGTCTTCATCCACTTCACATATTGCCTCATCAAATTGTTCTGTTGATGTAGTGATAGGGTCTCCTTAATAATTATAATGACCTGAAGATATGTACTTAATAATCGAAATTATCAGTTAGAAAATCAAGGTCCCACTGAATTTTTTAAGTGGCCCAAGTGATTTCATTTTTTTCTTCACGGAATGAAGATACGGTTGATACATTACTTTCCTAGAAGTTTATTTGCAAAAACTTACCAAAATAGGTAAATTCTACTCATAGATATTTTGTTTCTTAAAATTCAAAATATTCACTATAACAACTTGTAGATATGATAATTTTCAAACAAATTGTAACCGAGGGACGAAATTTTTGAGATATGAAAAATTTACTCAAAATTCATTTGAAATCCTTATTGGAAAGGTCGACGATTGCAGGTGGAGATGGATTTCCCCACTGTTAGCAGACAGCATAGTTTATATCTGCTTCTTTGTACCAATAATGAAGGGTGCAAACTGAAAACCCTCCCTGAACGCAGCGCGCGCTGTTGCAAGGAAGAGCAGATTAAGGCACAACAATAACAACATCATCAACAACAACAATCGTAAATCTGTTAATAATTAGACTAATTTCGCGGCCCAACTTGGTAATTTATCACGATTGCAAAATGACCCTGCGGCTCCATCTTATATAAAAATATCGAACGGCATCACGCGAAAAACCACATTATTGGAAATTTAATTACGCTTCGGCGAATTCCCCATTGCGAGGATTTTTTCTCCGCTAATTTCTCACAAAACGTTGGAACTTGTTAACATTTAGCGAACCCCTATTCCTTTCTCATTATGCCCTTACTTTCAGTTCACCATTAACTTTTTTTTTTCATCAACAAATGTTGCTCTCGCATCTAGCAATTAGATCGTTGGGTTAAATTTTCGTTAATTTTTCATTTTGACAAATTGATCAAGTTGTCTGCGATAAAAATGCCTTTAACTTTTATACAAATACCAAATTATACTTTTTTAATTAGCTTCCTTCGGATGTTACGTTAATCGCCGAGTTTAGCGTCTTGTTCGTTTTTAAAAGTTATAGCTCTCTTTTTTTTTCGTCTAGTTTTATGGTAGTAGAAAAAAACGCAACAAAACAGACTAAAGAAAAACTAAACGAAACAGAAAAGTTAGGTAAACTGATACAAGCTGATAACATTTACGAAGAATATCCCTTTTCTCGTGATTTTTCAAAGCAGCCAACTTCCAACTTTATTTCCATGTTTTCTACGATTTACGTATGTACGAAGTACGAAGTGATTTTTTTAATGGGACTTGAATGTTGAAATTTGTAAAACAAGTAATCGGACTCTTTTCATGAGACTTTTCGATTTTTAGATAACTATTTGCAATTGTATATCTTCGTATGTACCTAGTTCTGAAAGGAAATGGTTTTGTAGAGGAATCGCTTCGAAGAGAATTTTATTGTTTTTTCCCCATCTTTTTCACCTTATACTCGTACATAATCCCGATGCTCCCGTAAACACTTGAGCAGTCCTTCTGAACTTGAGGCATATGATCCATTAGGTATCTCGAAAATGATTGCCTGAATGAATTGTTGGTCTTTTAACAAGATGTCTCACAAGTAGGTAAAGTAGGTAGTGAATTAGTAAAACTAGACACACTGTGTCATAATAGCGGACTTCCTTTTTATTTTCTGTATTGTCAAACTGGAAAATTTTGACCAATCACAAGGGTTCTTACTTTTAATATTAACTTTATGATACTTCAAAAGTTCAATAAAACTTGTCTTTATCCCGGCCATAAAAATTCCGACATACAATAGTTGGCCCATCACAAAGAAAAAGAAACAAAAAGAAATTTCATTAAAAATTTTTATCGAATTTCATTGTTTCATTTTCTTTGTGGTGGGTCACCTGCTGCGTCGGCATTTTTTGATCAGGACAAAGAATTTTATTTCTTCATTATTTGTTAGTCTTATTGCCCTATGTGACCAAAATTTTGAATGAAATTTAGAATGAAAATTTTTCATCTGCCGACCCCTGCTGAGATATTTGATGTCTCAAAGGGGCCATAAAACCATTCTTTTATCTTGGTCTAAAAATGCCGATACAGTAGCTGGCCCATCTTAAAGAAAAAAAAACACAATCAAAATTCCATTCTAAATTGTAGGGTAATAAAGTGAACAACGGTTGAAGTAATAAAAAGAAATAAATATAACAAAAGGAATCCGAAAAATACAAAGCCAAAGCTTCCCATCACAAAGAAAAACAAAAAAAATAATAAAGTAAACAATTCATTTTAAATTTTATCAAAAATTTAGATCACGTAGGGCAATAAAACTGTCAAATATTGAAAAGACCTTCATATCAAAAATTTAAGCCAAGTAGGTAGGACAATAAAATTAACAAAGGTTGAATAAATAAATGTAACAATGGGGGTCCGAATACAAAGCCGACCGTCGTCTGCCTTATAAGGAATTTTTGATAAAGATCTTATCTGCCGGCCACTGCCTCAAAGGGACCATAAAACCAGTCTTTGTGTTGGTCTAAAAATGCCGACGCAGCAGGTGGTATTGCAAGATTTCAAAGAAGATATTTTATCTGCCGACCCATTGTTGATAAATATGATTAAATCGTATCAGAAAAGTTGACCAATCACAAGCCTTCCAACTTTGAGCTCAATTTTCTCGAAAACGGTGAGCTTTTAAGAAAAATTCATGAGAACCAAAGTTGTAGAGCTTGAAATTTCTGACTATCCTTTTGGCCTCCGTTTTTCTCTACGATGTGCCGTTCGCGAGATATTTTTGAAAAACTGAATAAACTTTGAGCTTCAAAAGCTTGACTTTGAAAGCACGGATCAACTTCAAAATTTAATCAGCTCTTCTCCTGTACACGTTCTAACCACTGTAAAAATTTCAAGTCGATTGGTCAACTCTAACGTGAGTTATCGCGTCAGAAAGAAATGTCCCAAAAATGAGCTTAAAGTTGAAAAGCTCAGCTTTCTGTGCACAGAATTGCACCAAAATCTAATCAGCTCTTCTCCTGCATGAACTACACCTACTGTAAAAATTTCAGCGCGATCTGTTCAGTTTAGGGAGAGAAATCGCGTCAGAAAAAAAGGCTTCAACAAACAAACAAACAAACAAATAAATAAATAAAAAAACCCTTATGAACGCAATAGCGGATTCCCGCTAGAGCGGGAAGTCCGCTAAAAATAAGAAAATATGAAGTCACGACAAAATGTTCATTTTGATGACGAACTAATGAAAAAAATGACAAAATTTCAGCATTCGAAGGTCTTAGCAGTGTGAGGTTACTCTTGTTTTATAATCGTTGGTTAGCTAAATATCCACGAATTACTAGCTCCTAAATCATTTTGACCCAAATGGGATTTCGACGATCCAAGTTAAATTTTTTTCAGCATTTGTCCAATTTTGATTTTTGAAAAAAAAAATTAAATTACATATTTTGAAAAATTTCTTTCAAATATTGAGTTGAAAGAAATTTGGAAAAACAAGAAATTGAAAAAAAGTCAAAGTTGAAAAAATTTAAAGAAAATTTAAATTGAAAAAAATTAAGTATAGCAGGAAAAAATTTCAACATTGGAAATTTTCCCAACTTGAATTTCTTCATTTTTTCAAATTTATATTTAAAATAATTTCCTTTTCCAAAATTGTTTTGGATACTTGAAAATTTTTCCAATTTTGAATTTTGAAAGAAAATTTCAACTTCATGTTTTTTTAAATTTCTTTCATCTCAAGAAGTATTGTGGAAAAATTTTAAAAAGTAGTAAAAATATGGAATCAAAAAAAAATTTAAAAAATCAAAGTTGGATAAATTTTGAGAAAATTTAAATTAAAAAATTTGGTAATGGAAAATTTTTAAAATTGGATACAGCTTTGAGAAAAAAAAATTGAAAAAATTTGAGAGTTCGAAAAAATTTAAACTTGGCATTTTGAAGTCGAAAACTCAATATCCTTTTTGCGTCATGATTTAGGAGCTAGTCACGAATTTGTGAACGTACAAACCAACCATCGGTCAACTAACAACTGTTGGTTTGGCATACATAGCTAACCAGTGAACTAATAATTGTACAACCGGGCCTAATTTGTTAAGCATATCTCAGCATAATGATTGACGTTTTTCAAAAACTTAATGCAAATAATCCTCTTTATCGATTTTCTATCTAGCTATGAACAACCCTAATAATTTGCATAGCCTTTCGTGGAATTTATCAATTTGAAGGAAGTGTTTTTTTTAAAGTGAGGGTGCATAAAGTAGCCATACAATTTTCGAGAAAAATTTGAAATTTTCATTCCGAAAAAGCCTCTAATTTTCACTCACCATTCTTGTAATTTATTGGTATAGAGAGAAACCTTGACATAATTTGTTTCATTTTTCAATTTTTTTTAGAAATACAATTTCACTTGAAAATAGGGATTTTCTTTAATGAATGTATATTCTCAACTTTTTGTTCAAGGAGGGGGTCTGGAAATTCTCGCAAATACATTTTGGGATTTTTGTGAGCCGAGTGAGAGATAACAGAAAGTTTTTTCAAAAGTGGTGAAAGAAGGTGAAAAAGTAGCGATTTTTAAGGCAAAAAATCCGTTAGACATTATGTTTCATTTGAATTATCAGTGATTATTCACTGGTCAATTAGTCATTCATTGTCCGTTGCTTATTTGACTGATGAAATGAACAAATTGTTCGATCGATGAATCAGTGAAATTCAATAAGGTATGTCAAATCAGTGAAAAATTTCTGATTCAATGAGCCATTTTCATCAACTGAATCAGTAAATGAACGTTCGTTAAAAAATAATACAGGGTCATTCTTATTGAGCGCTCCAGTTTTGAAAAATCGTAGAAAAATTACATTTTATTTTTACGCCGCTTTCTTGGCTGCACTGAGTGCCCAGAAGCGGGATATTTTTTATACTTGACATGCCGCGGCACCAGGGAACTCTCACTCGGCTCTATAATTGAATTAGTAAAAGCTATTACTTTGAACATTTTCAAAAAAACGTACTTTTTTGGGGGGCGTGATTTTTGAAAACAACAAGTTTTTGGAATTTTATTGAACATTTCACCTTTTTATGGTCATTGAATTATGTTAGAAGGTTGTAATTCGTGTTCCTGTTCGGTTTCCCTCAACGCAGACCTGTGAAGTGTTTCATAAAATTCCAAAAACTTGTTTTCAAAAATCAAGCCCCCCTCCCAAAAAGTACGTTTTTTTGAAAATGTTCAAAGTAATAGCTTTTACTAATTCAATTATAGAGCCGAGTGAGAGTTCCCTGGTGCCGCGGCATGTCAAGTATAAAAAATATCCCGCTTCTGGGCACTCAGTGCAGCCAAGAAAGCGGCGTAAAAATGAAATGTGATTTTTCTACGATTTTTCAAAACTGGAGCGCTCAATAAGAATGACCCTGTATTATAGTTCATTCTGAAATTTTGATTCAGACAGTTATTGTGGAAAGAATTTTGATCCTGGGCAAATGGTAACAGTTTCTATTAATTGTCCAAACAGTTGAGAATAAATTATCGGCTTTGTAAGTGAATTTTTCGATGCGAATTTCTTTTCACAGATTATCTGAGTTCAGAATTTCAAAATGAACTATGATTGTTTATTAAACGTACGCTTCAATTTTTCACTGCTTTGAATATTAAATTTCACTGATTCGTCAGTCGACCAATTTTACCTGTTTTGTCAGTCGAACTGGCTAAAAATATAACTGATTCAAATTTTAGAGAGTAACTTGTATATCCGATACCTTTAATTCAAAATTTCAATTTTTACCCGTATCCATCGGAAAATGAAGTCCAATAAGGGGAAAAAAGTAAAATAACGATTCGTGGTCAGCTTTATTCGATTAAACCCATTGCATGCAAATTTCGCCATGTCAGTGAGAGGAAAATCGTTCACTAAATTTTTTTGATTCTAGTACTCCTCGGGATTTACCATTAATGCAGAAAATTAACTTGGTCGTCGGGTAATATTTATGCTTATTTTTTACCCTTCTGCAACCGAGCACACGGCAGGCTTTATGCCAAAACCAAAAAGCTAAAAAAGAAAAGATGCTACTTCAACTGACGCAGCAAAAGGTTTAATTTATTCAAGAATTTCGCCCGACACCTAGAATTCATCTACATTTTTTATTTAATTGCAAATCCCTGGTAAAAATATGCAAAATAATTGGACTGTACATTACCGCCACATCGCCGTCGAGATAGAAATTTTATTTCGCAAATGCCACATATTAAAAAATAAACGTATACGCTGTGCTTATACCGTACGACTCAGTCAAATTGAACGAGTAGGAAAAAACCTCGACGAAAACATTAATCTGGACTTAACATATTTTTTGCGGGATTCCGAACTGTGTACGTTTTATTTTGCAAGAATGAATATATTAAACAGTGTAGAAAATTAATACAACCAACAATTACACGCCACCATTCTCGTCGAGTACCTCAAATGAGCCCAAGAGGGAGCTATGTCAAACCCCAAATAGCAAATTTGTGTGTCATTGAAACCTCTCATCAGTATTGTTGCCTTACAGATAGGTATTGTATGTTCTTCAACTCGGGAGGGAGGGAGGGGGGGATGAAGACATGTCGCAATATTCGAGGTTTAAACCTTTTAAACAAAGAATAAGACGAAAAAGTAATAATGCCAAAATTATCGTCGAACGAGGGTAACATTTGCAAAAATAGCGCTTTCGTTGCCATATAAAAAGCGCTACAAAATGAAAAATGACACAAATAAAAATACGCCGCCCACCTCGCCCCCTCGTATAACGCCCCGCCGCCAAGATAGTGTATGTATTTACCAAAAATGCCGAAATCTATATTATGGCTGTTTCGTCGCAGCAAAGTCCCTTTTATCCGGCATGACATTCGGGCCACAAAGTTGTACGCCATTCGAACATCTACTGCTATTCGCTCTTATACACATTTTTAAACTTATATAGGGTTGAAGGCGTCGTAAAGTACTGCATTGGAAAAAATTCAATGTTTTTCATTGCTACAGTGTGTTGGTGTATTTTTTGTATTTCTATTTTGATTGGAACGAAGAAAAGAGGACCGATGTGCGGAATTTCGTTTTTATTTCTTCTGCTTTATGATGACCCTTTTGCAGAAACGGTTGACTTTTTTTTCTTATTCTTCGGTGCAGATAGCAATCGGAAAATACGCTAGAGCTATTATTACTATTTTAGAAGAGACACTATACGGCCGTTCTTAACTCTTCTTATTAATAAATCGATAATTTATAGGGTAATTTTATTTATATTGGCTATTTGCTAGATTGCTTTTTCTCCATGTTATATCTATCAAATTCTAACCGAAAATGAGCGATAAAAAAAACTCCAGAATTGTATAATCTTTCGCAGATCTCGCCTTCGTCGCAATTTAATTTTATCGAAGTTATTTTTCAAAAAGAAAGTTTAATTTTCAAACCGACACAATGTAGAAACGATATTAACTTTTTGCTGCTTCGAGACCGGAGTTTTTGCAACTCATCGGCACCGAATGCATAAAAATTCAACCAACTTTTAATCGAAGTATCTCCTTTCGAATTTTATATATTTTTTTTTAGATATTTGAATTGACTTTTTATAACGTAGGGTCATATACTCAATGTAAACAGTGAGAATATTCAAGAATAATATTACTGTGCTCGTTTTGTATATGAAAATATGGCAGCTCGGAGGCAGCTCCATCGAATTATGGTTTACTTTTAGGATGAAACGAACACCACAGTATGTACTTGTGCCCCTTTACCTGCTTTTTCTAATCCAACCTTACTTTTTATATTGAAACCACTATCGCTGTATAAAAGCAGTATCTAACGAATTCATATAGTTTTATTTTTTGAGTACCTCTTTACCCAGGGACCTATTCACTTTGTTATTTTGGATCTGAATGAGACTCTATTAAATGAAAAGAAGTTGTGCGATACAAACATGATGCATATTTTTTCCAATGTTGCTGATTTAGAATCTAACAGTAGGGGAAAGGGGAGGTCCCGCGTAGCAATGTCGATATGAATTTCGATGTAAATGTCTGACACATCGAGATCGGTCACTTTTTGGCTGACAGTGTCGATGTACTTGATTGTTGATTGTTGATAGTTTGTTGTGACCAAAGTAATCATCAACAATTACATCGATCTCGACAAATATCTCGATAGTTGTCTCTAGCTCTCTACAAAACAAAACTCCAATAGTTACATCGACTGAGTCGATGATTTGCAGAGAAACATTTCGGTTGTCGACAAATACCTCGATAAACCATCAAAATCACACAAACTCTGTCAGACAAAAAATTACTAATTTTGATATGTTGACAATTATTGATTTACAAAAAGAGAAACAATGGAAAAAATTTACAATATGTACAATTGTACATAAATATTCCTCGTCATTATGACAATTTTTTAAAAAGTCTGAAATGTATATTTCGTACATTTTTTTTAATATACATTTTCAGCATGTATTATCAATGCTGATACCGAACTTGAGGAGGATTCTTTGGGTTTTGAGTTTGATGCCGCTGAACTTAAGGATGGCACATACAAATATGTAAGGCACTATAAATATGTTTTATTTGTGGCTGGATCATTCAATTCATAAGTAAAGTCTTTCATTTTGCCATTTTCATTCATAAAACCTTCCTTATTAGCTTACAACATCAGACCATCCACAAAGAATTTCCACATAGGCCTATATGAATTTGGCCGGCATGGCTTTGAATTGAATAAATTTTATTACCATTCATTACATAGGTACCTGTGCCTTTGAAGATATAACACGTCTCTTGTTCTTCAACCATTTCAGTAGTTGTAATTATTTCTGGCATTTCAAACAGTGATTCAAATACCAATTCAAGCAGGGATTTGCTAGACTCCCACGGTTCCACGGGGATTCTAAAAGAATCGTTTACCGGTTCGTTCTTCGTTCAATCTTCGTCACTTAGTCTTTTTAGATTTTCTTTTTTTTTGCTAGGATTGCCGGGATCATCAATCTGTTTAAAACGAAAAAAAAAAAAAAAAAAAAAAACAAACGGAGAAATAGTACCATTGCAGTACTCTACATATTTAGATGAGAATAGGTACTTTTAATGTACTCACATTCTCATTGCTACTATTTTTTCTATCGAAGTACTTCGGCCCATTAGCACAATGACAAGATTCGACTCTCTCTGCTACAAATGGTATGCCAGAGAACGGAATCAATGCAGAACTCCATAGAATTCGTCTTTTCTTTTCATCATAATCTGAAATTTAATTTGACTATGTGATATTAATTGAACAAGGTAAATTAAAATTGAAAAGGAAGAAAAAAATTATAACTTACTTTCAGTATTTCGGTTGGAAAATTGCATACCATGCTGCTTAATCAACGTTTGAAAGGATTCAAACTTTTCTTTAAGTGATATTACTTCATAATCACTGTCATTTTTTTGAAAATTTAGTCATAGATTACTCAAGTTATTTTCGAATTGAGTTAAATCTAGAGACATGAGGATGAAAACAAAAAAATTAAGATAGTTCGTAATTAGTTTCATTTCATGAAAGTTTAGCATCAATTTGTTAAATTCATTTCATGTTTTTAAAAAAGGAACAGAACCTCGAGAAAGAAAAAATACATCACGAAATTGAAATATATTGGAAAATGTGTAAGTTCTAATTTGATAACAGAGTCGAGATGTCGAGAGTCATCATGTATGAAATAGAAGAATCGAATCATTCAGAATGAGCAACCGACTCTTTCCCCGTGGAACCGTGGGAATCTAGCAAATCCCATTCAAGCACCACGATAAAGCTGAGGAGATAAAGAATTAAACCCTCAACTAACCAAGCAACACAATCATTAAATAGCTCCAGGGCAGTTGCAAAAAATTTACACAACGGATCTGTTTTGTTGTTGCAACAAAGCAAAAAGAACACCCACAATAAAAAACCATGACATCATAGTTCACAGCCACAGATTTATTGTGGCAAAAAGAACAGCCAATTATCAACTGTTGGGTTCATAGCGACAAAAAAAAAGAACATACCAAATAAAAATAAACATGTATTCCATTCAAAAAACTCATTTGGAAATAAGAAAACATCCAACAACGACCATGTTTCAACTTTTGTTCAAAATAGCTACCCAGAATTAATGCATATCTGTGCTTTCTAGACAAAACTTCACAAAACTTTTCTCCAACAGTCTGAAACGTGTTGTCAATCCGATTCCACAGATCTTGAACATTTGCAGGCCTAGCCTTGTCATAAACGAGATTTTTTATGTGCCCTTAGATTTATAAATTCACACTTCTGAGGTCTGGACTGTGAGCAGGTTAATTGTTGGGACTCTCCCAACAAATGCATTATCCTCAACTACCTATATTTAAAAAAATGAATAATTCAGGGCACCAGGGTGTTGTTACCACATGTTCATTCTTACTTAGAGGAACATTTTCTATGAGTAGGTGGATATTGGCAACTCATTTTTCAGAAGATTTAGGTATTTTAGGTCGGTCATAGTACCATAAAGTTGATGAGGACTGATTACATGAATATTAATAATACCCGCTCAACATTTCTTCAGAACTGTTGCTGAAAATCACCTACTTAACCTGCATTTGGATTCTCTGTAATCTATGTGTGGTTATTGTGGATGTTGAGAATACCTTCTGGATAAATCTTGCCTTGTGTGTAAGTGAATCCTGTGTCACAAATTGAACAGGAATTGGCAGGTTCAATAGCCATTCACAAAATATATTATTTTGTATTGTTCACTGTGCTAGGTTTAGGACTTTTTGGAAATGGTAAGGGTAATACTCATGATGATGTAGAACTTTCAAAACTTTTCTAGGTGGAGTATTTTCTTCATCAACCAGTCATCTCTCACTCAGTTCTGGTTGATTTTACACAGCTATGGCTAATAATTGGTGTTCCTCTTCCTATGCAGGCGGTATTTTATCCACTTGGCTACGTTTTTTAGACAAAAGGTACCTATCCAGTTTTTTGAAGCACTTGGGGGAATGTCTTGCATTTGGATACCTTTCTTGATATGTTTCATTTGCCAATAACCCATTACTGTCATATAACTGGTACACATAATGCATGTTGGTGATTTTTTTGAAAATAATAATATCTAGATAAGTACACATTTGAAAAAATTATGAGTAAATTTCAAAGGTACATAGCTACAAAATTTTAGGGGGGAAATGTAGCTCCTTTGGTGGTGATAGTGAACTTGGTTTGCATCATCTAGTGAAATTTCTGATTGTGTATCCACATTCTCAAATTTGGCAAAATCGACGAAATCGTCTGTATCACTGATATCACTGTCATTTTCAGCAGAATCTATAGGCAATTCTTCATCAGCCATGTTATTGATTTTTTAACAACGTTGATGTGAGAATATTAGAAAGTATCATTTAATAGGTCATATACAAAATAAAAATAAAAATAAATGCATATGTAAAATTTAATTTTGTTCATTTTTCATGAATCGTTTCATGAATTTATAGTGTCGCGTCCATATTACAAATATTTATCTTCCGTTTATCAATCTTTGAAATTTGAAAAAAAAATACAATCATTATTAAATATAGAAGGATAAAATATAAAAAATATTACCTGCTCATTTCTCACCACTTCAGTGGTTTCTAAATGAAATTGTTTTTTTTTTTTCTATGTGTTGCAAAACCTTATCTATACCTTTATTTCCAATATTTTTAAGAACCTGTTCCACAGTTCCTGGAAAGTTCACAAATATTTTTTCTTTAAAACTAGCAATAATTTTGAAAAATGAATGCAGTAAATGTATTGTATATTTGTATACGTACTACATCTGCATCAAAAAGCTTTGATGAACACAATTAAGGAACAACTATAGGAAAACACCAAAACTTGTAGGTGGGAATTAAGAAACACAAAACAAAATGGTGTATTTTTTTCCATACCCGGGATGTGTCACATCCGTCTTCTCGGCGCAGCTGGGGGTAAAAGGACAGAAAACTCTGAGTGAGAATATAGCAGACATGCGTTCTGCTCTTTTTCTGTCCTCTTACCCCAGGAGTGCAACGCAAAACGAAAGTGGCAGAAATAATAATAATAATAATAATAATAATAATAATAATAATAATAATAATAAATAAAAATGAAAATGAAAATGAAAATTTATTTTGGCAAATTGCCGATGCTACAGTCAAAACAAAACAAAGTATAAAAATAATACAAATACTTGATGATAAAGAACAGTATTTCATTTTATTTTATTTTGTTTTTTATTTCAAAATAAAGGGAAAAAAAGAAAGAAGAAGAAACAAAAAGGATTTTATCAAAAGAGATTTTTTATTATAATAATAATAATAATCATAATCATAATCATAATCATAAACATAATAAAAATATCGCGAGAATAAGTATTCTGAAATAAAAATGTTAACTCTCATTCTGAATTAGTGAAAAGTCACTGATAAACGGTCAAAATTGCAGCACAGGAAAAAATCAGCAAAATTCACTGATTTGCTGGTTTTTCAAAGATTTTCACTGATTTTTCTGCTAATTTCATAAATTTTACTGACTTGTCAGTGAATTTTGTTCTCATTGAAATTTTTTCACTGATTTTATCCTGTGCTGCAGTTCTGACTATTTTTCAGTGATTTTCGATAATTTTCACTGATTCATAGATGAGAGAGTACCTACTACTATGTCCTAACTAACCGCCTTATTCTTCTTTTCTTGAATTCTGATTTTTTTATTTTGTTTATCAGTCGTGCTCGACAATTACAATGTTTTTTATGCAGTCTTTTATAGAGAAATTCTTGAGAAACTGGTCGAATTCTCGCTCAAATTCTTCCCTAAGTGGCTTTTTTTTCAGTTCACCTTTGATTTTTTTTTAAATTTGTGATCCAATTTTTGTGGATGTACCACAAACATACAGTACCTATTATAAAACGCCAAGTATTGTCAAACTGTGCTACTACGTCTCTGATTGTGATTTGGTTTGTATTTTTCCGATTTCTTCTTTGATTTGTAAAAAAAAACAATCTGCAATACAGTTTCATCCTGACAGTTGAAGATAAACATAAAATTCAGCTGGGAATCTCTCGCCCCATTTGTCAATGATTGTAAAAGGGTAAGGAGTTGAAATTTATACTGGCGGTCCCATGAATAGGTACCAGCAATACATGACTTCAACTGCTATAACTTTTTTTTTGAAATTTTTATCATAGGTGGTAACCATACGTTTGCGAATAGTGTGGTCCATAAATTCCCCCTTCTTCCCGAAAAAAAAAGGTTGAGGGTAAAATTCTTGCAGGCAATAGACTCGTGGAAAAACCTGAAACCTAGGCAGGTAATAAGGTATTTGGTAGTAAAACTCCCCTTTCCAGATACCGCATTCAGTTTTGTCCCAAACTCAAAATTTCAGAGTCATTTGGGCGATCAGAAAAACGCGATTCACAATTAGTACTTTATCTTAAGTACTTATGGTTCAAATTCACTGATTTTTTCTTCGATTTTTTTTTTCAAATTTCACCAAGTTTTCAAGAAATTTATTGATTTTTAAAGGAAGTTTTCAATTTTTTTTAGCGAATTTCATTAAATTTTTACAGTGATTTTTTGCGCCAATTTCCTCCTGATGCAGTATTTGTTATTGATTTCTTAAAACCCTATACTTCAACTGTATATCACTGATTTTCTTTGATTTATGAATGAAAAAAAAAAAGTAAAATACCCAATTCTAATCCAAAAAGTGTCAATGCTGATCAGTGGCGTAGCCAGGATTTTGTCGGGGGGGGGGGGGGCAAGAACGAGATTTTATGTCCAATTTTCTGTGGTTGTTTTGAAACATAGCAAGTATTTTTTCACTACATATTTTCAGTGGCGTAGCCAGTCTCTGGGGGGGGGGGGGGGAGGTCAGAGCTTTCAAAATTTTTTGAGAAATTTTAAGTAAATTTTTAAAAAATTTCAAGTTTAGCCCTCCCTCCCTCCATCGCCAAAAAATTTCTTTAACTTTGGAATCATTTTCATAAATATTTAGGTAAAAGTTGCAGAAAAATACTTAAATTTTGGAGCAAACAACTTCCATGCCAATTATTTTGACCTTGTAAACCAAAAATAATGACAAATTTATGCAGTGGCATTGGAATCTTATATTTCAGAAGGGTACAAAGAGGGTATGAAGACTTGGATAACTAGAAGGTTTTAGGGGAAGGGGTTAAAAGGGAGCATTTTTTTGCAATATTATCTCAATTAGTTGATATAATTATGATTTTGTTCATGCCCGAGCGAAGCGAGGGCGAAGCTTTGAAAAAATTGAATTTGTAATGTTCAAAACAGACGTTTTTTTGCTCAAAATTTTTTTTAAAAAAAGGCCATGGGGGGCGATCGCCCCAGTCGCCCCCCTCCCTTGGCTACGCCACTGATGCTGATGGAAAAGAAAATAATACTTTCTAAAGGGCTAAATTACATGTCAGGAAATAATTCTTGGAAATCTCTTTATTGACTTGAGTGAATTTTGAAAGAAAATTACAATAACTTCGCCCATTTGTCATACGACGAATTTCAACGACTCCTTTAACGTGTTAATGACAGCTAAGAGACCAAGCTATCGGCATCGGCAACATTAGTACTTTTATACACGTTTTAATACGAATCATCGAGGTGAAATTGTAAAATGAATCTGAAAGGAGTTCGCGATAGGATCTAAATCGAAGCGGAGAGCTTTTAACAAACGTTATTCCGTCATTAGTCCCAAGGGGTTGGACAGCATTCAAAACCTGAACCTTTCACTTGGCGGTGTGTTGAAAAAATTACATACCCTTGGAATAGGTTTATGTCGTGTACGCGTTTCACATTATATACACATAAAAGGTAAATGTAAAAGTAAATGCGTGTAGATTTGCCACAATTTCGAATCGAAGTACATCAAGAATTTGGTACCTATACGAAGTGCAGATGACTCGAACTGGGTAAGGTAATGAATTACCAATTTGATGGACGCGGACGGACTATTTTGTCAATTTACATTTCGTAGGTGCTGATAGGAGGAGAGATGGGGAGTCTATTCACTCCACCGTGTCGAAGTTTGGAAACGTATGAAGTCGATCGTCTATCGCAATGTAAATAACTGGCAAGACTTCTCTTGAAAACCATTCGAAAGCTTGATGATGTTTGGAAACTATGTCAGCCTTATAAATGTTGCGGCGCGCGGTAAACCTCCAAAATTCAGGCTACCCCGGTTAAATTATTACTGTTATTAAGCAACATTGAAGGTTAAATGGAGTGATAGGAGGTTGGAATGTTCGAAGAAAGTTACTCTCGCTGTAATACTGGCTAGCATATTCAAGTTGATGTGTTATTTATGTTGTAATTACGTTGATTAATGACGGCGTAATTAACGGTAATGTCGTATTGATGAAAGTTTACCCCTATATACGTGCCCGTGTTTTCATACACACAATCGAGCAATTAGCGAGTAAAAATGAGTCAACTTGGGAAATGGGGGAAAAGGCCATGTAAAAATCTAATTTTCGTACTGGCGAAAAAATTTTTTCATAAGAATCAACGAGGTTTATTTTCATATTTATATATATAAAACTTGTACAATTTTCAGCTTTCGCAGTTCCAAAATATTCTGAAAACTTGGCACGTAACAAACTACAGGTCTGCGCCCGTGTAGTCTGAGTATTCGATTCAAATGATTGCATAATTCATTTCTCCTCCCATGCCAAAATATTTCGGTCCATCCGTAGTATGGTGTAGTGTTCCCCTTGTATACCAAGTGTACCTAACCTTCGAAACAGTCTATTGTTCTTTTGTATGTGGTTGCCTGCGTACTGAATAAATTCCCTCGTTTCACCCTTAATTTCATCATTGTTATGTAAAAAGCACAATTCCTTCAACCCAGACGTAATATATCATTGGAAAGCGAAAATACTTTTGCAGTTTGCTGTGTCTATGTATACTATGGGTTGTGCCGTTTACGATGCGGATAGATATGTGCGTAGGTTTTCTTTCGTATCTTTTTCATCTTTTTTTTTTTGGCTAATCATCGTCTGATAAAAAGTGATTTGTTGAGGCATCTTTATTCAAATACACGTGTAAATTAGAATGGGGTGAGAAAGAAAACGTATCCAGGATTTTGACCAAAACTGAGGAGAAGTTTACCTTCCTGAAGTGAGGGACCTTCCCAAAAAAATTGAGCTCAAGTCCCAAGGGGAATGAAGCTATAACCTCAAAGTGGGGTCATTTGTTTGAAAAATAATTTTAAAAAATCATTCTAGGTGAACAAAAAAGTTTTTTGTATCAGCATTTTGAATTTAATAGAAATTGAAAAATCCTAAAATTCGTGATTTACAATTTTTCAACTCTCTTGCCTGTCAAAAAGTTGCATCAAATTTCAAGGTCAATGGATCTGGGAAATGTAGAAACTCAAATCACAACTTTATAAGGTTCTCGAGGTACCCAGCTAGTGGGACTACCCAAAAATGACAGAGAAGTGTTTTTTTTAAATGAAATGACCTTCACCTTGAAGTTCTGCAGTTCCCTCCGTCTTTGGGCTGGGAGGAGGGGGAAGCTCAAAATTCTTTGAGAGGTCCCTTACTCGAAATAAACTGCATCACCAATTTTCGTTGAAATCCAAGGTACCTATTTTTCATTTATTTATTTTTCTCATCTAATAAGTATACTTACGTACAAGACATTATTTTTACTGATCCCATGAAACTGTGCTACTCCAATAATGAATTTTCATCAACCAATATTTCTCGAAAAAAAATGAAAATTCAGTTGGTAAGCTCTTGATTTTCTTGCAATTTTCTAATTTCTTCTTGTATGAGACTCAGAAAAATAATTAATATTGAATCATTGGCGTAAATTGAACCAGAAATCAATTTTTTTGATTTTTCGAAATTTTATTCTAAAGCTTATCTGAGATTTTCAGTTTTTTCACTATTTTTATGTAAAATTGGCCGTAGAATACGATGAAGCCATCGCCAGGTCGCCATCTCTGCTTTAAACCGGTGAAAAATGTCTGTAAAGTGAGGTACCTCAAAAAAAAAATTGTAAAAAATATGATTTTTTTTTCAATTAAAATGAAAAAATATGTTGGAAGTAAAAAAAATGCTTCAAAAACTTGAAACGCGTTTTTCTCGAAAACTACTTTTTTGCTCGGGGTTACCTTTTCATATGCGCTGTCACATTATGATTTGATCTCCAGTGGCATCTCTTTTTTGCGCTAATTTTCTCTTTGATCTTGAATGAAATTTTCCTGAGGTTGAGAAATAGAGCGTCGTTTTTGTTATAATAATTTAAAATAGGTACATACAGAGAAAAATACAGACGAAAATTATCTCAAAATGCCCCGGGGAAAAAAATTGGATCCAATTGGATCTGATTGGATCCAAAAAATGGCGCGATCCAATCGGATCCAAGTGGATATAAGTAGATACAAACAAATCCAAATTAATCCAATTAAAGACATTTTTCTCTTTAAATTGAAAAAATTTGAATCCAATTGGATCTTTTTGGATCTAATCGGATCTTTTTGGATCTAATTGGATAACATTTCTTTTAGATCCAATTAGATCCAATTAGATCCAAAAAGATCCAATTGGATCCAAATTTTTTCAATTTAAAGAGAAAAATGTCTTTAATTGGATTAATTTGGATTAATTTGGATTTGTTTGTATCTACTTATATCCACTTGGATCCAATTTTTTCTCCTCAGGGCTGTAGGTCACTTCTTTTGTTTTTTTGGCATTTAGAAGGAGCTTGAAAAACAGTTGTGAAATTTCAAAAAACTTTGTAAAAATTTCAGCTGCCTGATTTGAAATAACGTTTGAAGAATTACAAATTTTCAAGAAAATAAAAAATGAACCTTTTTGCTGATAATTATAAGTGGTAATGTTGTTACCGAAAGATGAAGAAAATTCTTGTAGAATTTTCATTTTCTGTTTCAGGTTCATGAGTACATATTATTTTTGCCATGTGTGGGTATAAATTATCGTATTTCGGGATTTTTTGAAAAAAATTGCAATTAATTTTGAAATCAAGGTAATGATGTTTTGAGGAAAATCTGACTTCTTCCCCTACCATTTATCGTTCCTCGGTTACATTTGTTCGAAAATCTCGTACAATTCTCTTTGAAAAAAGCAGAAAAAAAAAATTATGAATTTTTTCTACTGATCAATAATAAGATGCAGATCATTTTTAACCAAAATATTTTAAAATATTTTTATTAGAAAATCTCAAACTTTTGGGCCGTATTCGAATAAATGAGGTTCAAATCAGAGATATAAAATTTACCACCGTCATTTTATCACTTTTTTTCAATCCTTCCTATAACTTTACCATGAAATGAAAATGAAACACAAACTTGACTAGACAACTTTCATTTACCTAAAATAACATTTTGTGTCACATTTTTTCCTAAAATTTTAGTCCAATATCACGGATATCGAATTAAATCGTAATAAATCAATATCGATGATAATGATGGAAAAAAATTCAGTAATTTGTGAAATTACGATGAAAAAAAAGTAGGTACAACATGGTAGCAATAATCGAAGCCTCGTACCGTTTCGAAGAAAGATGTTACCAAATTGAAAAAGAGGTCCGCATTTTTTCCCAAGTTTTTTGTGTTTCTTTTCGCTCGCTTGTTTTCCTTTCTTTTAATTTTTTTTTGCTACCGAAAGAAAATGAAACATCCAGTTTTAATAAAGTTTAATCAATTTAGCTTTAATTTGCATCGCGAACAAATAGTGAATAATATCTGAAGTATACTTCGTCAGCTGGTTTGCATAAATGAACACTAATTAAAGAATAAAGAAAGACGCTTTCCATCGGTTGAAGAAGTAAGGCAGAAATTGTAAAGAGGGTGTCGATAAATTCGGTCGGAAAATGAATCACAAAAGCAAAAGTAATCTGAATTAGGTAAAAGGGAGAAAAAAAGTCGACTTAGCCTTTAATCCGCGAATGCGAAAACGGTGAAAATTTAGTTTGAAAAATGAGACTAACTTATGTACGCTCGAACGAGGTTAATTTTTGCCATTATCTTGTCTTTTTTTCGCGTATAGGCTACCGGAGTACTTACTACACTCCAAGTCAATAATGTAAATTAAAAACCTTAACTTGACGTTTTCCTTGAGCGGAAAAAAATTTCCAGCCCGCTAACATCGCGGCGGCGTGTTTTTAATTAAATCGCTAGAAGCCATCTTATCGTTAACATCGAGTTGGTTTATTTTTACTATACTCTGGTTCTTTTGTTGTCTAATACCCGCTCTCCTCTCTTCGCCGACGCCTTTTGCTTTACGTCGCCCAGCGTCCGCATCTTAAGAAAATATGAAAATCTTAAACAAAAGAAAACGCGCGTAAAAATTTATAAAATTCGAAATTCCCGGCGTAAAAACACAAATTGTCTGTTCCCCGATTCCGTTTCGGGTACATAAACGGTTCGCGCTTTTCCGCTGTTCCGCCTAAGTTTTCTCTACGACGAAATATTCTTTCTTTTTTTTTCCATTTCACAGATGCTAATTGCGGGCTTGAGTTACATTCTAATTCAAGCTCTGCAAAAAGAAGAAAAGATGGCATATAGAAGATAAAAACAGAGCCAGTTTTTGGACCCGGAATCCCGATGGTAAAAAATAACAGCGACTCGGAAGACTTAGTAATTAAGATAATAGTGTAAAAGACCATAAAATTAAAATAGTTAATTTTGTTTTATTTTTATATCTTTCACGTCAAAAATTAAACCTTTCTCGCGTTATTCTTTTGTAATTATAATTTGATAAAATAGAGTGTTTCTTCTTTTTTTTTATTTGTGTTTTTTTTATTTTACCAAGGCGTGAATGATGAATTAACCGGGAAAACTCGGAAAATTTATTCTTTTAATTAATTTGCTAAATAACGCGAAGGAATGAGGCGATGACTTGGATTCGTTGTCGAAAATTTCAACGATAATCACATTTTTTGTTTGGGTGAACCTTTTCTTACGTAGGTACCGCAAAATCAGCGTTAAAGTTGAAGTTACAATTAATTAAGAATCATTTCGAGTGAAATTATCTGCTCCCTGTTGTGGCGTCGTGTTTTTGCTTCAAGCGTGATCTTGAATAATAAATTAGATGAGTACCGAGTACGAATACCTAGTTATGTATTTTTTATGACGATGTTGGGTATTAAGATGAGACGTTTACTTGTGCTAAATTTATTAGACGAAATGCCCACGCACTTGGACTGGGAAAATTTTCTTGGGGATTGTTGAGACCTATGTTTGTCTGTAAAAAAATTCATCCTCTTTACACTTCTTTACAGGAATGATTTTTTTGGTGGAAGAAGAAAAGATATATATGGGAGGTTTTTTTGCCTTTTTGCCTGCGATATTCAGAAATGAGGCAGAAATTTATACAATGGAAATAAAAAGCTACATAAACAAAACAAGACAAATATCTACATTACTTGTGATGTTCTATATGAAAACGGTCAACATTGCCACAAAAGTCGTTTTCGAGATATTTGCATTTTCTGAAACTACATGAAATTATCTTTCAAATGAGATGTTGGTGACAATTTCTCATGCTAAATTGACCGTTTTATAAGAATTTGAAATTTGAAGTTAGAAAAATATAGTTTTGAGAGAAACGCGTTTCAAGTTTTTGAGTGAAAATTTTCAGTAAAAATAGCAAACATCCCACTAGCATTTATCCAGTCTGGGAATGACTGAAAAAACAGAAATATATCACTATAAATATTGTGAAATCTTAATTTAGTCATAATAGAGTGTTTTTGTGTATATTTAATTAATGTATGAGACTATTTTGATCACTCTTTTAATAGGGACTTCTCTAGTTAAATTTCAACTTCGTTACTAATAATTTATCACGAAGATTGAGGAAAGTATGCTGTGCAGGGGTGCACTCAGAAGGGTGGCTATGGGGCTACAGGCATCCTCCAAAATTTGCCTAACCCGAAAATCTTCGAAAAATTCATGGATGCACCCAAGGGATGAGAGAGCCAGATTACTCGACCCCCCCCCCTTCCTTAGGCTCGACAGTGAGATTTTCTACATCAAAATATCAAAAATAAGTGCATTTTTTTGCTTTTTAAACATGATTTTTCAGAAACATTTTGCCCGAACGTTAGTCATTCTATTTCTTAAATATACTCCGAATTTGAATCAGTCAAGTTCAATGAAATTTTGCCTTTTTGAATCAGTGAAGTAAACGTACTTACACATTAAAAATTGGTGATTTTTTACTGATTTTTCAGTCAATTCTCAGTAATAATTAGTAATTTTGACTAAAAGATTAACGAAGAATCACAGATTTTCTGCTAAATTTATTTCCCTCATTCAAAAAGTAGTAAGTTGACTAAATTTAACTAAATTTGGCTAATTCAGATTCAGAGATGAGGTATATCGATTGCTTGTTCCAAAAATCCTACAATTTTTCAATTTTTCTATGAAATTTTTTACCCCCCCATTTTTTCTCGAATTTTTACAGTTAGCCCCTCCCAAACATAATTTCTGGGTGCGCCTATGATCCTTTGGAAGTGGTTTGGTAAGGATATCAGCAGCGTGTTCAGCTGTTTGAACCCAGTGTAACTTACATAATTTGTTCTGAAGGTCATTATCCAAGAACATATGTAACTTTACATCTGTAACATGACGAAGTGATGATACTCCTGGCATCTCTGCACAGGCAAGTGATGTGGTGTTATCACCGTACAATGTAAAAGATTTAAGGTTGTATCCGGTGGGCGCGTTGTACTGTAAGGTTATTGCTGTGGTGTCAACAAGGCATGAATTCATCGCGAGGTATTCAGCTTCACAGGTTGGTGCAGAAACTGTAGTTTGGCGTTTACTAGACCAAGCAACAACATCCCCAAAGAGAAGAATGATTACTCCAGAGGTGGATTTACAATAAACCAAATATTTTTCTGTTGAGTAAGTACTGTAACTTGCGATCAAAATTATTATAACACAGATTATAACATTATTGACCAATCAGAGTGCAAATTTTTGCCTCTCTGATTCTTCTAAATTTTGTGATGTTTCAAAAATAATGTCTATTATAGTTTCTGTTTTCAATGGAAATGTAATCCGGACCATACTTGTTGATGAAGTACGCTTGATGTGCTCCATAAAAAAATGATGGGGCATTGGGCAGTTTTGAGGCACTCACGGATCGCTCACGTAGCCTTTGCGGAGTGATCAGAATTTTTTAAAAAAGAAATCATTATTTTTTAAAAAAGTAACATTTGAGAAGTATAAGGGTAAGAGTCCCTAATATGGACCGCATTTTTTATTTTCAATGCCTACGGCGCTAGGAGTGAGGTAGGAATGAGGTAAATGGCTTAAAATGTAGCCATATCTATCTAGTTTTATTCCCCAAAATTTCAACCCCCACCATAAAGTCTAAGTTGACCAAAACAATGGTTTCCCAAAAAGTGTCAAAAACGAAAATCGAAATTTTGGGTTCCTAATATGGACCGGTCGTAAAAAACGAAAATAATGGGTAAAAAATTGTTTAATCGATTCAAATAAATTTATCAAGTAAAGTAGAACATTAATTAAGGCAACAGCTGCATGTATACGTCTTCTTAACGATGCAAATATATTTTTTCAAAAAAAAAATTATAACCTAACTTACCGTAAACGTAATCTAAAACTAATTATCACAACTGAAACTTCCAACTCTGGAGACGTATTCTTGAAATTAGTCTACGAGAATTATCAAAATTACGGAGTTATTGACGTTAAATAGCCATGTAAACAATGGTTATGAAAATTAAATAGCCAAGGAAAGTTATCGTATTTTTTTGAAATACAAATGGTTATTTATATTTTTGAGTTCGAATTGTTTTTACTTACGTGATTGTTTTTTTTGATAACATTAATTACCGAAATGTCGCCAAAAAAATGATAAGGAAGGTAAGTTGAATCATAAATTTTGAAAATATACATCGCGAAATCACAATATTTTTCAAGTACGCATAATTTTGTTCAATGATCTTATGCAACCAATTGCATTTAAATTATGTCTATTATTTCATAAGCTCTATGAGAGTTAAATAGCGCGAGGGACGAAGGTTATGGGTGCTAAATAACTCCGTAACTTTGATAATTCTCGTAGACTAATTTCAAGAATACGTCTCCTGGACTACAAATTAAAATTAAAACCACATTGAATTACATTATTTAAAGTTGTCACATTGTCAATCAAAATGTTGATTGAAAAAATTTTAGCATAGGGCAAAATCTTTTTTTGGCTGTAACTCCGCGAATTTTAGCTTTTGGGCTGCGATTTTGGTCTCATTGTGTTTCTCTGTGAAAAATGAACAAGATACAATTTTTTCCCGCCAGATTGCATCATAAACGGAGGAGATAGGTGGGTGGTCCATATTCGGTACCCTTACCCTTACATAATTATAAATTAAATTTTTTTAAAAGATCAATTTTATAAATTTTAGTAACAATTTTTTTAAATAACAGTAAATGAAGTATTTCAAAATTTTTTCCAAAAATTAATTAGTTTTTTGAGCACTATCCGTTTTGCCATAAAGTGGACAGTTTTCTTGATAATGGTCAATTTTTCGAAAAATGATTTATTATTTGAAAAGTCGTTTTCCAAAACGCATTATCGACCATTTTTTCGAAAATCGTTTTTTTGAGCCAAATTGTTCAGGAGAACATACTACACAACATGTAGCACTTACCTACCTGAATACCTACTTGAACTTTGTGTTATCCAGCATAAAGCGAAACCCTAAATTCAACATCTGTTTTCCAAAACGCATTATCGACACGGCGCAGCTTTATATCTTCGAAAAATGTCATATGACGTGTCGTTTATGAAGTTTTTGAGGGTGCTAAGTTCGAATATTTGCTTATTTTTTGAATTTGACCCTTCGATGCCCTTCTAGCTCCTAAATTTTGGGAAAAAGGGGGCTGAAAAATGAAAATTGCGCGTGACATATTGATTTTCACTGATTTTCATTTCTCAGCCCCCGTTCCCAAAATTGGGGAGCTAGAAGGGCACCGAAGGGTCAAATTCAAAAAATAAGCAAATACTCGAACTCAGCGCCCACAAAAACCTCATGAACGACAGGTCACACGCTATTTTTCATTTTTTTGAATTTTGACCTCATCAAGGGGGCCAATAAGAGGATTTAGAGGTGTTGGTTGAAAAAACCGATTACATATTCGAACTCAGCGCCTTCGAATCAGTAGAAATCGATACGTTTCATCATTTTTTTTCAATTGTGGGCAAAATTGTGGTCCCCTGTATTCCCCCCTCCCCCCCGGGTGAAGGGATCCCATCAAAGATTGTGATTTTAATAATAAATAATTAGTTACGAAGTTATAAAATCTTATTTTCTGTTTTTTTGGGTAATGATGCATTTTCATCTCGATAATGAGTTTTCCAAAACGCATTATCGACATTTTTCTCCGTCCATTGTGGGTAGGTAACGATCTTTCAAACCTTCAATTCTATTCGTTTTTTTGAGCAATAATGCATTTTATATTGTAGTTGTCTTAATAATGAGTTTTCCAAAACGCACTAAGTCCCAATCTGTTTTCCAAAACGCATTAAGTCCGAATTTGTTTTCCAAAACGCATCAGAATCCCAATCTGTTTTCCAAAACGCATTAGTGCTGTTTTTTCTCAGTCCATTGTGGATAGGTAACAATGTTTGAAACTTCGCAATGTCACCTGGTGTATCGAGGGTCGTCCCAACTACTATGTTAAAAAGGTTTCAAACCGAATGCGCATGATTTGTTGAATGGAAAAGTTTTTTTCGTTTATCTCGAAAACACTTTTTTCTCGTTAATGCGTTTTGGAAAACGACTCTTCATTTCAAAGAGTATCAATTTTCTAATAGATCGACTGGTTTTCTTTCAGATGGTCAACTTTTCTTTTAAAGATTTTCGAGTTTTTAAAAATGATCAATTTTTCCAAAAATTGACCAGTTTTCTCATAAGCAAGAGTGATAAACAATTTTTCAAATATGATCGATTGATTATTTATTTAGAAATTAAAATTAAAGTTTATTCGATGGTTAATTTTTCCAGATACATATTTTTTTTTCAATGATCGATTTTTCAGGAGTTGCCAATTTTTCTAAAAGCCGACAATTTTTGAAATTTGAAGATGTTACCCGATTTTTTCTAGTGATCAGTTTTCTCGAAAGTGGGATAGATGTGAGTTTTTTTGAAAACGACAAATTTTTAAATGATAAATTTTTCCATAAAAATCGTCATTTTCCCAGAACTGTTTAATATTTTAGAAATTGTTGATTTTCCCAAGGATTTCCGGTTTTCTCAAATAATACCAATTTTTCCAAATAGTAAATTCTTTGAAAAATATCCACTTTTGCGATTATTGTTTCATTCAATTTTCGAGATTTGTCGAAAATAATTTTTTGTGGACAACTTTACTTTTTTTCTATATCTCGTAGTACGCAATCTTCTAAAAAAGTAGTCTGTGTCGCTCACGTCAATGTTACTTGCATACATAAAATTTTCAACGCTAATTTTTTGGTAAAAATAAACCCGAGATTTCGAGCATTGAGATTTGAAATAGTTTCCAACTTCTATATGTACTTGGTGTATGCTCATAATATTCCACATGCCTTCCCAAATTCTACGAAGAGGTATTATACTTAGACGAAATTCCACAATGCAATGGAATGAAAAATGCTATTCGAGGTTTTAAAAAGGGTCGAGAATCGGAGTAACCGATGAAAATGATTCAGCGAATTGAAACAATGATAAGCAGTAATTTCCCAGTTGTATTTAAAATTGCATTCCTGTGTGAAAAATTTTCCATATGGTACAGTGTGTGTACATAATTTCACCTCTCAGCGATTGTTAGATATTTTATTAAAAGAAATACTATAGTTTTTATACGTACCTATGAGATTTTTTTTCGCATGAAGAGGTAAATAAAATGCATTCCTTGCTAATGTGTGCATTGCAGTTTTCAAATAGTTCGATAATGTGTTATGTGTTCGACAGACACACTTCTTGATCATTTATTATTACTTACCTACGTTGAAACAGTGATTAATATATAATTAATGTAGTTTCCAAGAAAACATGTATGAATTACGAATAATTTGTGTAAAACAAATACTTACCTCATTCTATTAACACGTTCTAAATAGGTACCTACGTTATTATTATTTTTTCTCCAATGGAATTTCCTCCTCTGTTTTGAAATATTTCCAATTCTACGATTATGATTAAAATGGAATATTATTAAAAGTGATATAGATAAAACGTGCGTTCGGTATTAAGGAAAAAACAATATAATTGAAATTGCAAGAAAAATTTTTAATTTTAATATTTCTTGGGTAACTGGATCGTAAAGCAGTATATAAAAAACGTGATGAATATCCAACTTTTCTCCCTTGCATTATTTATCACGTTATAATTCATAGCTGAAAAATCAAATAATACCTTTCCATTTTCATTTTTTCGATTTTAATTAAAAATTCAATCATGGAATACGAAACATTACGAATTATTCGTATCTAATCGTTTATATCGTGAAATAGAAAATTGCTATTTCTTTTTCAAATAAACATGACAATTTGTATCCGTTCGAGATTAATTTTTCATTATTTGAAAATATGATTTAAAAAATTTACCAAAACGGTATTTGTATATTGAAAACACGAATACGTTATGTTTAAGTTGTTCAAAAAAGTAGCAATGTGAAAATGAAATAACGTCGGTAGCTAAGTGGATATGGGTGTAGGTACCTACTCTCGACTACATAATTGTAATTTCTCGACGAGCTGATAAAGTTGAAGAATTGATTAAAACAACAGCTTCTTTTACAAGCTCGTTCTTCAAGTTGGTACTCGAGAATGCCTGCACAATGTTAATTATTTCAGTTGTACTCGTTTTTGTAAAATTTTCGCGTTCCTTGGCATACTATTCGCCGGAGTTGCGCGGAATATTTATCTTAATATCAAACAGACAAACGTTGTAAGAAACGTTGAGTGTTATGTGATGCTTGTGGGAGTTTAATTAAAAAAATGTGAGAATACTACTTCATAATGTAAGTTGGGGAAATTTTGAGTATTTTTCGTGTACTTGTACTTGTAGGTACCTACTACTACTGTATCTACTGCGTGAAGCTAGAACTCGACTGGTAGTACAAGAGCTATAAATAAACAAAAACAGAAGAGGTTTCAACGCTAGCATAACTTACTAAGTTTTTCTCAATTACCAAGTAATTCTTCGAACAATGTATTCTTCTTTTGTTTCTTTTGAAATTTTACTTCTTTTTTCCCCTTATTGTTCTGTTTGAAAAACAAAGACACGAGGTTTTAAATATTGCGATTTTCGCAGTTAATTATGTCCCGTGGATGGCTTTATTGTAGCTTTATTACGGTTATGGGCTTGATACTTATTGAAAAATTTTCGAATGGAAAAAATGGCAATTTCAACGAGCTTTGGAAATTATTAACGACGCGTTTGTGATAAAAAGAACCTATGGGTTGCCTATTCAATTCGACAAGGCGATATTTTGATACTTATTACGTATGTGTAATTTTACGCGAACGAGTTCGTTTTTCATCGCACCAATAACCTTGCACAATGCTAAGCTTTAGTTACAGCAAAATAGATAGTTTTTTTTCCTCGAATACGCAGCTACCTTTTAACATAGAATTTTTTCTAGTTAGCTACCTACGTTGCAATATTCGCATTGATATAACGTTTAATAGCTATTTGGAGATATATTTCGTGGATTTTTCTCCTTTTCCTTTTACCCTAATAAATCTATACGTAGAATTATACTAAAACTTGAATTTATGCTCGAGTTCATTGGTCCAAATAAAAATTCAAATTCGATACAGCAGTGAATCTACGATCAAAAATGTTGTAAACTTGGGACATAATTTATTTTATTTTTATAAGTAAAAAAAAAAAGGCACCGACGCTGGAGACGTTGCGAATGAGAGACAGTCAGCAAGACTGCTGCAGCATGGGCATGGGGGGGAAAAACAACGAAAATTTCAAATGGTTAGATGACACGTAACCCCTTTTTATCGAGGTTAAAAATAGAAAACCATTTCAGTTCACAGGCCGTAATATGAAATGGTAAGTTAAGCATTCCATTAGCAAGATTGTCGAAGAATGACCTCAATAGATTGTAACTGTAAAAGCAGTTTCTGTCCGGCAGTTTGATGACAAAGACTGGGATGTACGTATGAACGGCAATTCCATTAGTTTAACTGGGACCAGCCTGCAGATGAAAACTGAAGGGATGCATCATATGGGCACTTTTATAAATAGGTATTATACGTTGTTCCTTATCATTGTTCTCCTCTTTTTATATCTCCATTCGTAAGTGATACATTTTGTTTCCATTTTTTTCTACTGTACTGTGTTTTGTTTTGTTGAATGTTTCTTCGTGTTCCTTTTACTTTTTTCTCGTTAAAAAATTGGTAACCATTCGCGACCTGTAATTTCCAAATGGAAATGTGTAGGTGGGATTTTTGCTTTGTAAATCAAACTTTCTTCTGAGAGCGTTCTGTTGCTGTCACTTTGAGGTATTTTTTCCATGTACTGTTACCCACCTTTACGCGTGTTATTTTTAATTGCTAATTTGAATTACTAAAATGATAGAAGTGTGGCAACACTTTTGGATTTTATGTGTAGGTATGCTTTTATGTGGGTATAGTCCAGCCTAAAATGAATTTTCTAATTAGTGGTTACATATTTTTTATTTGCCTCATCGCATCACTGAATATCTGAGTTACCTTTTTATGGTGCAAATTTTTTTTACTGCTGATGCAATATAATTTTTCAGATTTTCTCCTACAGGAATTTAGTAACCAATATATTTTTTCATCGTAGGTAAATTTTGTTCAACGTCAAGTGTATCGAATAAATTTCGTGAGAATTTTTCTCGACGGAAATCTTGGCATGAAATATTTTTTCTGCTATGTCAACATTTTTTGTTGGAATTCAAATTCTTTAAACTGGAATGCGTTTTTTTTGGAACTGACAGCGAAGGAGACGGGTTTTTCGAGCTGTGGACATTTCGGTATCTTTTTTCGAGAAATTTATGGTGAAGGAGACAGCGTCGATAATTTTCGTTTGGGAGACGACGATACGGTTGAGGATGACGATGTAGTTGAGGACGAGGAAAGAGTCGTACATATTTCAGACATCCATGATTCGATTTTTTTCAATTGCTTTGCAATTCGCTTAGCAGTTCTTTCATTGTTTAAATATTGGTGATGAAAAATTAAAGATTTGTTAATAAAAATAAACGAATTAACGTAATTATCAGAATAATACATCAACCAATTCAAGTTTCACTCACTGGTTTCGAAATATAACCCGTGGTGGCGGTATAGCCACCACGTATCTTCATCACCCCGGCGTGCAAAAAGAGCAGACAAATTCTGCTCTTTCCATGCATTATTTCTGCTCCTCTCTACTCTTTTTCGCTCCTTTCTGTTCCTTTCTGACCTTCCGATGCACAATGCACGCGCAATGGGGAATCAAAAAGGGTCGTTCAACGGGGGTCCAAAGGATCAGACAAGGGGAATTTCTGCTCTTTTCTGTCCTTTTTCTCCTCTTTTTGCACGCCGGGACTGGTATCTGTCGGAACGTCGAACCAAATGAGACAAGAAATTAGATGTACGTTTCGTTAGCTTTATTCCGCGAATAATAATAATCCAGAAGAAAAAATAGGAAAATAATCAAGCTTAAATGATAATGTAAACGTAGCCACGTATATCTAAATTAACAGGAATGAATACACGACGCAGCGGTATTATATGTTACACCTAATCCATGTAATTGCCGAATGCATGAAATAGGCAAAATTTTTGCCTAATGCACGAATTAGGCAATCACTTGCCGAATGCATGAAATTTCTAAATTCAAAGCTTCCTACCACTTTTTTATTCCACAGGTAAAAAATTCAAGATATTTTGCCATAGAGAACAAACATTCAGCTACAAATTTTTTTGAAATGTAGCTGAATGTTTGTTCTCTAAGCCAAAATATCTTGAATTTTTATTTTTGAAATAAGAAAATGGGTAGAAAGTTTTGAATTTATAAATTTCATAAATTAGGCAAGCGATTGCCTAATTCATGCATTGAACAAAAATTTTGCCTATTTCATGAATTCGGCAATTACGCGGATTAGGCGTAGGTAACATATATTTCCCTACAGTATCAGGAGCTGCAAATAAATTATTACAGAAAATGGGTACATAATAGGTACCTACCAATACACAGCACAATAACAGAGACCATGAAAATGGTCTAGGTTAAACAAAAGCTGATTCCAGTGTTGCCACTGATAGGGAAGTAAATCTCCCACTACAAAAGGTAAAAAATAGACTAGGAGGTATGAAAAGTTGTGAAAAATATGGGAAAAGGCTTCATTGTATAAGCTACACTCAACATAACCAAAAAAATGGCAAAAAAAGGTGAATGGTTACTGCAATTTGTCAGGTAGGTAGGTAGCTAGGAACCTAGCTACCTACCAACGGAAAATCACAAGATTTTATAGTTGTTTTTCAAAATTGTCATCAAATAACCTAAATTTTTACTGTACACGAGGCCAAAAATTTCCGACTTGATTTTAAAAAATGATCAACAACCACAGACTGGCTAAGCGAGAAGAAGAAATTAATTTGATTTTTAAAATCGAAAATTTAGTAAAAATTATTATATGGCGATTTAAAATTTTTTTATTCGGCATTTTTGAACTTGGCCTCTTTCTCTCCCCCCCCCCCCCACAAGAGAAAAAATTATTCCAACCACCTCTGTCATCAATGTCTCTCTGCCGCAATTCAGTCCTCAATTTTCCCGGTAAGCCCTAAACAGCCTGACCGTCACTGCCAACAACGTCTCATCAATTATGATCACACTGAATCGGTAAAATGTGAGTAGGTACTCAGTAGGGTGGTCCTTATTAACATTGTTGAAAATTTATTTTCGCCAATTAATCGGGCACGGGCCTAAGTTTGTTCGAATATATCCCAATATCACGTAAAAAAAATGTCAGCCCGATTCATCAATATTAACCCGTGCCTCACCGCCCTTGAAATTCCTACACATTGTGAAGCCCGTACGCCACGTTTCAAGTCCACGGTACGCGGCGGAGAATCATAGTCGTCGGGCAACATGTACACCACACAAACACACGCACGTGTAATGGTTATAGAGATTTATTTTATTCGCTGAAAAAATTATATTTTCGTCAAGAAAGTAAGCTGCATCATTCTTGATCGATTGACTTTGAAATTGAGTATCTTACCATGGAGAGAAGGGGGGCGAAAAATTGCGAACTATAACAATAAAGAATTTTCGATTTTTAATATTTTTCATTTTATCCCTCAAAATTAATTTATCCGATAGTTTTTTTGGCCGCGTTGAAAACAAATTTTGATGAAAATTATCAAAATTTCATCACAGTGCTACCACTAGAACTGAATTTTGCAATTCTAGATTAATAGTACATATGTATGAATTTTCATTCTTAGCAGCTCCACTGTAAAAATTTGATTACCTTCAGTTTATTTTTATGCCCTAAAATTATTTTTGCCTATTTTTCAGGCCATTTTTAATGGAGAACATGAATGTCATGGAAATTTATGGAAATTTTATACCTAATTTATAGACTCAAAAATTATTCCTAATAGCCGTCATAGTACAGTCGCATAGTGAATTCCGCTCGATCGGAATGTTAAAAGCAATTTGATGATTGATCCCTAATCTAGACTGTATAATGAACAAATTTAGCTTGGGTGCCATTTTTTTAACCCCCTCCCCTCCCGAGGATCCACCCCCTATTCTTAAAATCGTTCTAACTCCGAATGATTTCATCCGATTTCGATTTTTTTCGACTCTAATGATAGTTAAAAGGGTTTTGCACATTTTTTGTTATTACAAAAATTTTGAAAACCCCATAACCGGATCGTCAAATTTCCAAAAACAGTCATAAATTATGTTCAAATTTTCATTTTTTGCCATTTTCATCAAAAATAAACGAAATACAATGAAACTTGTTATAATAAGTTGTTTAGCATGGTAAAATGAGTGCGTATATGTAAGGTGTTTTTTCAAAAACTGCTCCCCTCCCCTCAGGGTCCACCCCCTTTTCAAAAATCCTTGTAACTCTGGCACATCTTATCTGATTCCAATTCTTTAAATTCCAAATTGTGGCCGAAAGGGGTTCACGCATTTTTTGTTATTATTAAAATTTCGAAAACTGATCTTCCGAGTTGTCAACTTTCAAATAGGCTTCAACAAACAAACAAATAAATAAATAAATAAATAAATAAATAAATAAATAAACCCTTATGAACGCAATAGCGGATTCCCGCTAGAGCGGGAAGTCCGCTAAAAATGAAGAAATAGAAAATCGACAAGGTAGTATTGAAAAAATGGGACAACAAATGAAAAAAAAAACTTTCAGGATACAAACCTTTAAATGAGGAAATTTCAATTTGGAAGAAAGACATGTTTATCACTTTTCCCATATTTTGTTTTACTGCATCCCAATGAGAAGTGTTTAGGTTCCGAGATAACTTCGTTTTTGGGCAGTATCTAATATACTGTAGGTAGTAGGTACAGGTAGCTAGGTACTCAGTGAAGTTGAAATTCAAACTGCTTCTATTGTTCCCAGAAATCAAAAAATAAATGCTCAGATTTGAGTAGAATTTGACCTGAAAGTAAATCGTCGTCGTCGTCGGGGTCGCGTCCCCTTACAGGGGGTTGTGCACATTTGTTGCCTGTATTGTCAGCTCTTGAAAGGAAAAAAAAAAATTTCGCCAGTCAGAACTTTTTTACGAAGTACTTTTGTCTAGAAATCATTTGAAATAATTTATTTTCTAGAATCTCCAATTTTTTGGGGTGATAAAGGCTGACTGAAATTGAGATTTCATATTCAACTATACAAGACGGATTCTCTGTGCACTCTCTAAAAAATCAATTTCATCATCTCCCAAAACCTCCCCCCCCCCCACCTATAATGAAAATTGCAAAAAACGTTTTTGATCGTTACTTGAAAGTTGACAACTCGGAAGATCAGTTTTCGAAATTTTAATAATAACAAAAAATGCGTGAACCCCTTTCGGCCACAATTTGGAATTTAAAGAATTGGAATCAGATAAGATGTGCCAGAGTTACAGGGATTTTTGAAAAGGGGGTAGACCCTGAGGGGAGGGGAGCAGTTTTTGAAAAAACACCTTACATATACGCACTCATTTTACCATTCTAAACAACTTTTATTATAACAAGTTTCATTGTATTTCGTTTATTTTTGACGAAAATGGCAAAAAATGAAAATTTGAACATAATTTATGACTGTTTTTGGAAATTTGACGATCCGGTTATGGGTTTTTCAAAATTTTTGGAATAACAAAAAATGTGCAGAACCCTTTTAACAACTATCATTAGAGTCGAAAAAATCGAAATCGGATGAAATCATTCGGATTTAGAACGATTTTAAGAATAGGGGGTGGATCCTCGGGAGGGGAGGGGGTTAAAAAAATGGCACCCAAGCTAAATTTGTTCATTATACAGTCTAGATTAAGGATCAATCATCAAATTGCTTTTAACATTCCGATCGAGCGGAACTCCTTTTTTTACATAATGCGACTGTACTATCAGTAGGTATGTTCAAATTGGGAATAATTGTCGAGTCAGGCAGATAAAATTTCTACCATTTTTTAAATATCTATTTTCTCCATTAAATTATCTGCCAAACAGACAAAAATAATTTTAGGGCAAAAAAATAAATTAAAGGTTATCAATTTCTTACGGGGGAGCTGCCAATGATGAAAAATCATACATGAGTAATCAACATAGAATTGCAAAATTCACAATTCTAGTGGCAGCACTGTGATGAATTTAAAAAAAAAATTAATTTCATCAAAATTTGTTTTCAACGGTGAAAAAAACTATTGGCTCACTTAATTTTGAGGTGATGAAGTAAAAAATTTAAATATGGAAAAAATCAAAAAAATCTTCATTTTTACAGTTTGCAATTTTTCACCCCCTTCTCTCCATAGTGAGAAGTGAACATGTTGCTCGACGACCATGATTCTCCGCCGCGTACCGTGGATTTGAAACGTCGCGCACAGGCTTCATATTGTGTGGTAACTTCAAGGGCGGTGGGGCACGGGTTAATATTGATGAATCGGAGCTGACATTTTTTTTATATTGGGATATATTCGAACAAATTTAGGCCGGTGCCCGATAAAAATTCTAGTACATACTCAGTTTTGTTCAATTTGGAGAATACTTTTCAAGGCAAACTTTCCACGATTTTTCAATTTCCGTACCAAGTATTTCCTTCAATGCTGTGGATCTTTTGTGATATTTTTTAGTGTCTTCTGGGTGATCGTATGATGCATGTTTTCGAGGTTTGCATGACGTTTCAACGAAAGTCATGCGATCTGTGTATTCTCCTTTCACTAAACATTTGGTACAGCTACTGAATGCAGTGTGACCGACTACATTAAGAATAATGCTTTTTGCGGGTAGGTCGCAAATGATGTTTTTAATTTTCAACTTGTACTTCTTTTCATTTAGCACAAATCCTTCACTGTAGAGATTTTTTTTAGTTCTGTCACCATTTTATCCTAAAAAAGATTCGGGCAAGCCGGCTTCTGCTTCCCGTGGTAAAGGCCAATTAACACCTTATAGTTCCCTATTTTGCCAAGGATTGGCCAGAAGGACTTCTTCCTCACTGGCAGACCATCAATATTGATGCTCATTTCCATCAAATTTTTCAAATCATGGAGACAATTTTAGATCATGTCGTCAAAATTACACGTTTCAGCATCGCTACATGCGGACTTATCATAATCCTGTATTTCAGGGGTAGTTATTTACTCGACTAAATAACTAAGTATCTATAAGTACACTATTAGATTATTCAAAACCTGATTATTATATACTTACCTATACGTTCAGTTTTTAGTTGTTATATTATTACATATACGTAATAATCTAGCTACTAAAAATAATTTTAAAAGGTAGCGTCGTCGCTGCTATTTCTACAGTAGTGAAATAGTATTGTGACTGCCAAAATACATTGAAATTTTGGTAGCCGCTATACCATTTCGGCCCACCCTAAGCTCCCTTTTCGCTACTAAATACAATAGTAACAAATCTACCAGAATACTACCAGACATTTTGGTAGTGTGCAAGTAGTATTTTAGCAGTTTGGCTACCACAAGACTGTGAGCAAGATGGTAGCAAAAAGGTGGTGTAGGGTGGGCCAAAATGGTAGCGGCTACCAAAATTTCAATGCATTTTGGTAGTTGCAATACTATATTACTACCGTAGAAATAGCAGCGAAGCTACCTTTTTTTAAAACATTGAGTAGTGAAATGTTTGACGAGATTAAAATTTTGGTAGCTACTACCCTTTTGACCCAGCCTACACTACCTTTTTGCTACCGACTTGCTCCTAGTCTTGAGGTAGCCAAACTTCCAACATACCACTCGCACACTACCAAAATCCTGTGGATCTATTCTGATAGCTTTGCTACTAAATCTATCTAGTAGCCAAAAGGTAGCTTAGGGTGAATTAAAAGGGTAGCGTCTACCAAAATTTCAATGTATTTCAGTAGCTAAAATTCAAGTTTACTACTGTAAAAAAAAACCAGCGAAACTACTTTTTTTTCTAATCGAGTAGCGAAATGTTTGACGGAGAGCATAAGGTTGTATCTCACGTTTTGAAAATTTCGTAGGAGGAGAAGATAAGACTTTCATAGTGTTGAAATTTTTTTATTTTTTGAAATTACTTTTTCTGTAGTAATTGTACATGTTAGTCAGGTCTCAATCGTACATCCGCACGCTATTCCTGTTGAAATTGATTTTATGATTGATTCTTGTTCTGGAAACTAAAACAAAGAAATTAAACTCGTATGTCCCCCCCCCCTTTCACCACTGACCACTCCAACATTTCAAACGCGTGTATCGCCTTATCTATGGGTCGTAATGAAAAAATTTTCGAACAAAAGTTGTTCCTTAGCATCTAATGTACATTTTCATTTCTCATCAAAATCCATTTTGGAGCAACTCCTTCTCCCCAAATTTAGAAACAAAATATTATGTTTTTGAAAAAACCTCAAAATCACGTTTTCTTCATTTTAAACGAAGTTTTGGAGATACAACAAAATTTGTTATCACAAAAAGTATTTAGAATTGAATTTCTTTTCTAATGAGCTCTATCACGACCATTTTCACCAACTTTTCCCAACAGAGTGGACCTCTTCCCATTCCTCGTTTTCACAAAAGTTGGACCCACGAACAAAATTTGCTCCAAAATGAATTCCGATAATAAATGAAATAACGTATTAGATATCGAAAAACAAAAATCGTTCAATTTTTTTCCTGGGTCCAACTTTTGAGTTAAGGGTGAGGGGGAGAGATCCGCCCTGTCGGTAAAAGTTGGTGAAAATGGCCGCAATAAAGCTCATTGGAAAGGAAATTGAATTCTGAATACTTTTTGTGGTTACAAATTTTACCGTATCTCTGAAAATTTTCGCTTAAAATGAAGAAAACGTGATTTCGAAGTTTTCTGAAAACTGTTTTATTTTCAAATTCAGGGGACAAGGAATTGCCTCAAAATGGATTTTGATGAGAGATGAAAATGTGCATTTGGTGTTGGAGAACAACTTTTGTCTGAAAGTTTTTTCATTACGACTCATAGATAAGGCAATATTCGCGTTTGAAATGGGGGGGCGGACCCTGGGGAAATGGAGAGGGGAAAAATGGCATACGGGCCTAATTTCTTTGTTTTAGTGTCCAGAACAAGAACTGATCATAAAATCAATTTTAACAGGAATTTCGCGCGGAAGCCTTTTTTTGTACGATTGAGACCTGACTATATATGTACAACTTCTGCAGAAAAGAGAACTTCGAAAACTAGAAAAAATTATAACGCGTGAAAATCTTATATCTCCTCCTCCTCCTACAAATTTTTCTAAATGTGAGATACAACCTTGGTGCTCTCACCTCTTGACCTACGTTGACAAGAGTAAAAAAAAATAGAATAATAATGACTGGTTTTCGTCTTCAAAATTAGCCGACATTGCTTTGTTTTCCATTGGATGAGACAGCTTCGAGCTCACGACCTATTTGAAATAAATAGTTGTTGGATTCGCCACCGAGATGGGAGAAATTCTGTACGTCATGTATGTAGTACATGAGTTTTATATGGTAGGTTAGGTAGTAGGTACTAGGTAGCTAGGTACCTATTGCGCACCCGTGCAACGAAAACTTGTAAAAAATTTCAAAAAGGATAAATACTTTAAATTTGGTGATAGGTGTACATATACATACCTATTAATTACAAATTTCAATTACGACAAAAGCAAGTAAAAAACAAATTTGTTTACCTATATACCTGTAGGTATTGAATGCATTGGGTCCAAAGGAACATTCTCAAGAATATTAAACCCGGGAATTTTGCGAGCTGAAGATCGTCCACTGATTTATCTTCTTGATCCGTGTTTTGGTAGAAGGTGTTTTGTTCTCGAAGTTCAGATTAAGTTCCTTTGATAGTGCACTTGGAGCAGCTGTAATATTCCGTCGGGTGTTTCAAATTCAATAAATCTGTTCTTGCAGGGCATCCGCAGCAAGATGATGCACTTGAAATATAAGCATGCTTTTCGTCGATTTTTACTCCTTTTTTAATAAGTTCTGTCACCTCGTTAACAAAAGGCGTCAGGAATTTTATAATTTAAAAAAGTGAAATACGGTTTTTCATAAATTTTTTTAAACAGGAATTATTAATACGAGCGAAGTTGAGAATTATGGGGGGGGGGGGAGCCCAGGAGAAATGTACTTTGAAAAACGAAAAATATATTAATCGCGATTTTATTGCTGAAAAAGCTCCTATATGATGTCCAGAGTCTGTGATAAATTCGCACCCCTCCCCGCCAACCCTATTGCTTTTTGAGGGGTGGACCCCTTATGGGGGAGAGAATTGTTTTGCACCGATTCCGCTCAAATTCGCGTGGAGAGTTATGTAGGTGTAGAAGTACTCCCCCCAAAAATTTCAGCCCCACCTCAGGGGACTGAGCCAGCGCTTCCCAAAGTTGAACATTTTTGACTAAAATGCCAAAAAAACGAGTTTTTTGAGTATAAAATCACCCCAAAATTTCAATTCCGAAAAAGTTCATGTTTTCTGTATACATTTTGAGATGACGAATCCGATTAGCCTATCAACTTTTTCATTTGGGGTGTTTAACCCTCTGTACGACTCATTCGAAAGTACATGGATCGTGATTTTTCAGCCCAAAACCACGATGCACGAACTTTCGAATGGGCCGTACGGAGGGTTAAACACCCCTAATGAAAAAGTTGATAGGCTAATCGGATTCGTCATCTCAAAATGTATACAGAAAACATGAACTTTTTCGAAATTGAAATTTCAGTGTGATTTTATAGGTACTCGAAAAACTCGTTTTTTTGGCATTTTAGTCAGAAATATCGAACTTTGGGAAGCGCTGGCTCAGTCCCCTGAGATCGGGGGGGGAGCTGAAATTTTTTTGGGGAGTACTTCTACACCTACATAACCTTCCACGCGAATTTGAGCGGAATCGGTGCAAAACAATTTTCTCCCCCATAAGGGGTCCACCCCCTCAAAAAGCAATAGGGTTGGCGGGGAGGGGTGCGAATTTATCACAGACTCTGGACATCATATAGATGCTTTTTCAGCAATGAAATCGCGATTAACATTTTTTTTAAACCAGTTTTTCGATGTTATTTTTTCTGGGCTGGGGGGGGGGGCAAAATGTATATTTCTAAATCCACAACTTTATTCAAAAATCTGAATTTTTACTGTACTGACACCGAAGATTGTCGAATCATTCACCTACCGATCCATCATCTGTTGTTTATGTCCTAATTATCTGATAAGAAATTACATATATCTACTGTTTGAAAAAACTCAACTCAACGCAATTATCTACATTTACTAATTATTGGTACTTACATTTCGAATCATCCGTTTATGTGTGGTTTTAGTACCTACGTAGAATTCTTTTTTTTGCTTTCTCCGCTTCATTTTTAAATCAGTCACTCAAATTATTTTGAAACCGAATTTCAATGATAAAAGTTTACGTATTCACATCAAAATGAAAACAAAACCAACCGAATTTCGAAATGTTGAACAATTCAGTAGAATTACTAGGTACTAAATTGCTATTTTAACACAGGCCTAACATATTTAGGTATTTTGGCTACTGAATGAGGTAGAGTAGCTGTACTACCAATCTACTACTCTCTTAATTTGTATCAGTCAAATTTACTGATTAAAAAAGACAGAATTGAGTCACTGAACAAATCAGTGAAAAATTTACTGATTCAATTAGTGAATTTTCATTTATGAGTCAGTAATTTTTTTCTCAACTATGGTACTGAAATAAATCAGTAAAAATTTTAATTTACTGATTCAATTAATAAATTGAAATTTTTACTGATTAAATCAGTAAATTGAATTTTTTACAGATTCATTTCAGTAGTGAGAAAAAAATTACGCTTTCAGTGGCGAACAGTGTGCTACTAGGTACTTTTCTACCAAAAATTTACACTAAAAACTGATGGTAGCTTAGCTACGGTAGCTGCTACTAAAAAATGTTTCACGACTTGTAGGTAATTGAGAATCTAAAATTCATGTTTACTCCTGTAGAAAAAGCAGCGTAACTACTCTTTTTTTCAAATCTGGTAGCGAATTGTTTGACGGGGATCTATCGGTTAAGAAAAAAACTTACTGCGTTTGGTCAGCCATAGTCATCACTATAATTGAGTTTATAAGTAAATGTAAAAAATTAAACAAAATTTGCAAAAACGTAAACTCGATTCACAAAACAAAATAAGTAAATGAAAAAAGCATCGTGACTTTTTGCCTAACTTTAAAATTGAAAGAATTACAAAAAAAATTGTTCAAATAGAGTGTAAAAAAATAAACTAATCAAGGGAATAGATAGAACGTTGAAAACTAAAGAAATTTTGTCATGAAGACTTTTTGCCTAACATCGAAAATGAAGGGACTATGAAGGTTCAAAATAAATGAGTTTCAAAAAATTCCAAATTTTCTCAATTTTTAATGACCCTAGCCCCTTCATTTCTGATGTTAGGCAAAAAGTTTTCAAAAAAAAATTCTTCAGTTTTTAACGTACTATCCATTCTCTCGATTGGTTGATTTTTTTAGAATTTTTTTGAACAATTTTTTTGTAGCTCTTTCAATTTTAAAGTTGAGCGAAAAGTCATGGAGTGAAAATTTGTTCAGTTTTCAAAGTACTATCCATTTCCATAGTTGGTCTTTCAAAATTCAGTTCAGGCGGCCAATTTGTGGCATCCATTTCCGCTCCCAAAAAAGTTTATCTGTTTCGTGCGTGAATGAATTGATTTTCAAAATTTTCCATTTTATTCACTGCAGCTACATTATGCATAAAATTTTGTGGAAGTTAGGTATAGTAAAAAAGGAGAATTGTGAGAGGATAAAAAAAAACTCATTAGCGTCGGTATTATATAGTTCAGAAAGTAAAAAATCATCGTGAGTTGGGATTTTCACATATTTAACCCCCTCCCCTCCTCGACAAAATGTCTTCCGAACGTCACTGCGTATGAAGCTCATCATATAGTAGCTGATAGTAGCTGTATGCTGCTACACCGACTTACATAAGTTCTTAGGACACCAAGCTAGGCCCCGGAGGCAACTAAGGTATTATTTATCCAATTCCGAACGAAGGAATACTGTTCTTTAAGAAAAAATATACCTATATGCACAGTAGATATATACGATTGGTTGACTCTCAATCTCAATATTAAAATAGGAGCCTACATGCAGATGTATTACGTCTAACATCTCACCAAAGAGAAAAGTGAATCCTCATATCTTGCGAATGTAAACAGAAGACACGATTTCTCAGTCGGAAGTACATACTACATAGGCGAATATGATACCCAGCTATTCATTCGAGGAAGAAAAAAAAAAGAAAACGAATTTAAATCAAATATCATGGAAACAGCCTCCGTGGAAAAAAATGACTCCTTTGATGTGATTCGGTTGCCATACGAGATCAAAAGGATACCTAGGTAAAAAAAACACATCATTTAGATTACAAGAACCAATATAGGAGACAATTTAAACAGGCGACTTTTATTGAAATATTTTCTTTTGAGAATGGCAATATTAGCCTATAATATGATGAAACTGCATATACTTACTTTACGTACTTACAATTATATTAAATCCAGCAAAGCGCGACGCGACGGTCGCGTAATTTACAAGTCGACTCGAGTACGTAAGTAAGTAAATTTAATTACAAGCTTTGGCGGAATTCTTGTTCTGAGGCAGAATTGTGAGGAAATATATTAAAATCTCGTCTGAAACCTTTATGACTTTGGTATAATGACGTCCATAAGACATACTTTCAAGAAACTAATGCAGCGGCAGCCTTTCTCCCAACTCGCCAACTTTAATTATACGCTCGAATAATTTCTGTTTTGGTAAGTTATGTTTGAAGTTTAAATTCTCGTAGACACTGCCATCCACGCCGTGCCTCGGCCCCGGCGAGTATTTAGAAAATTCTGCGAGAATCTTTGAATAAACGGATAAATGGTCAGGAATAAAGAAAACATTAGAATTCTATTTTCCGGCGAAAAGAGTCGAACTAACGAAAGTTAAATGAGTACGTGGGTTCGACGTGGTGAAAAAAATCAACGTTTCGAGTATATGTACAGCTACAGCCCTTTTGTATACATCGAAGGGATTTATTGTTTGGTGTATTTGAATGTGGAATTGTGGCTTGGGTTTCCAGAAGCGCAACATTACATATTTGAGTAGTCGATTAAAATTTCAATACCGATGTATTTAAAAATGTAAATTAATGCTTTTAAAATCTCGTTTAACGTGCTCCAGTTTGGTTTTCGATTAAGAACAACGTTCAGTTTCCATACTTAGGGTCTTTGTACTTATTATTGTAACTTAGTGTGACTCAGCATCCAACTTTTTATATAGGTAGGTTTACTTACCTTATTGTTATACGTTCTGTAATCTAAAAATGATTAAAATTAGTTGCCCATTTCGTCGAGTACTTCGAAGAAGATAGGTATACGGATTATACCCCCAACAGGAAATTATAAAAAGGATTAAGAATAAAGTTCGAGAAAATGCAAACATAGCATTCATAATTTGATTCAGCACATTATCTCGAAGTTTATATAAAAGAAAAACAATTACGAATTAAAAATGTAAAGTTATGAAACTCGAAAGTTTGCGTTTTAGTTAAATGTACGCAAATTTAATACCTTAGGAGATAGGTACCATAGTCTACGCGCTATAGGGCATTTCAACGTGCGATTTCTTCGTATAAAAGAGCAATTTGCGAATTGAGAAATGATACGAATTAAGTTAATTCTCACGACGTGTGTAATTAATTTCCTCGCAAAAAATCCCGAAGCTTCGAAAGCTTTAAAATATGCATAAACGCTCCTCGCTCCATGTGACTGTACTTATGTAGGTATAAGTTCACGTTGTACTAATGTTCCTGTAACAATTTTATTTTAAGGAACACCTATTGAGTCAACGGATATCCTACATTCTTTAAAATAAATCTTGCTTTAATAAATATTAGAATTCCGTTACGTTGCTTTTCCTTTAGGAGTTGCCTGCGTTGCTTGAAAGGACATTTAATTTGGTATTACAGTGGCATTATTTTTCACCAGGGAGTTTTATATCAACTTCAGCTGCTAGTTTTGCATCTACACAATGACGATCTTTTTTTTACCTATTCGCCGCGACGCGACGCTGTACTTTCCAGTAAAAATTTATTAACTGGTTAACGCAAAAATTATTCTAATTATATGCTTTTTCAGTTTTTAATGGAAATACTTACGGCGGCGAAATAAAAGTAAAATGTGTTATAATTTATATTGCGAAAAAAAGAGGTCATTTTGGGGCTAATTTAGATATTTCTTTCCTCGAATATGAAGATGAAAATTTGAGCGTTTCATCTTCATGTTTTTCATTCTACAGTCTCGAAAAATAAAAATTTAGCTTGTAGTTTATGAGCAAGTCCAAGCAGGCAATAAAATAACCGCGACATTGGAACTACCCCTTCTCCTATTACAGCCAGAGAAGAAACAACAGATCCACCTCTCACTCAAGTCAAAAAATTTTGATGAAGATCGTCAAATTTCCCCTAAAAGTTGATTAATTTTGTTCATTAAGGTGTCAGAGACCATGATAAAAGGGCCCCCTTTAGGCCTTTTGGGAAGAGAAAATTCAGCATTATTATGTATCAATTGCAATAATAACACAGGTCGACGTGGAAAATGCTGTTTGAGGTTTTATGGGTGATTTTCATCAAGGATCACGCTAGTGATCCCACCCCGCCCCCAAACGCAAAAACTATGAATGTCATGTCGGCACTAGCGTAACCTTATATTCTCTGATGATAATAGAGGCGTTTTTCGCGTTTTTAATTTCTTTTTTTTCAGAATGTACTACTTAAATTAAAAAACTTTTTAGACAAAATTATCTTAACTTTTTGAGCTCTTTCTTATAAAACAAAAACGAATGTTGTAAATAAAGAATTCGCCGAGTTCCAGAACCCCTGATTTGACTGTTTTTACTAAACTTGGACAAAAATTACAACCAGGCTGGAGAAGAGACCTTCCGATCAAATTGTATGAAATTTCGTATTTGGGTGTTACTTTTCAATCCCCAGGTACTGATGGAACCAAAATTTTGAAATTTTGAAAATTGCCCCTTCACCCCCCCCTTTTGGAGCCCCAAAAATTTTTTAAATTGAAAATTGACTTTGAAAATCGATTTTTTGGGTCAAAGTACATATGTTGGTGAAAGTTTGGGGTCAAAATAAATTTTTTCTTGCATTCCAGAGCTTTTTGAAAATTTTGAAAATTATCAAAAATGGCAATTTTGAAATCCCAAATAAGAAAAAAGTGTACTACATTGACGTTTGAGAATAGTAAAAGGCACTTCAGGCATGTATGAAGTATACATGTCTATAAGTTTTACTTTGATTAAAGTTGTCAAAAGCTCTGCAGCTGAAGTGCAAGGTTGATTAAAGTTTTAATTAATATCTGGTGATTTCCGAGTTGAAATCAGTGTTACCAGAATATGGAAAGAAAAAAAGTAACTTGATTATAAACAGGTTGATTCTTAAATGTGATTCGTTTTAAATAGTTTTAAATAGTTTTTTTTTATAAATATTCCTTCATGACTACTTCACATTTATCAGCTTCGATTCAGCTGCCAATACAAATCTGAGTTTAATTTGTTGACTGATGTACTTGGTAAAATGTACGACATCGGAGCACTGGTGATATCATTTATGATAACAACCACCGAATTATGGAAAAGAAAAAAAAAACATTCAAGTGCTGAAAACTTATTTATTATCTCAACTTAGGAAAGAATTTGTGAATTTGTTTAATTTTTGTAAGTGATCCATTCCTCAGTGTATACTTAAGTCAACGAGATCGCAGTTCGTCAAGTTATATTTAAAGTTCAATGCACCTGACACCTTTTACACCAAGTGTATGCGTCCTTATGGTCTAAAAATTTTAAAAATAAAATTTTTTCAAAACCAATTCTTTAATTCTTGAAACAGGCAAAATAGGTACATTACCCGGACAAATAACAAATCATAGTTCAAATATTCAACGTATATTAGCGCCGGCGATATGTTCAAAACTTCCGACGAACATTAAAATGAAAATTTGTTATAAGAAAGAAATTGTAATAAAAAAATAGCCAAGCAGTTTAATTAAGTCTCAAATGAATAGAATAGAGTAAAACCCTGTTCAATGTATAGAACAACTCCAACATGGTATCTCGGGAAAAACAGTTCACCCTATTAAACAAATGAAACAAGATGCAGTGTTGACCACGTATAAAAAACAACTGATATCCGTTAAAAAAATTCTCCGAAAAAGAATTAGTCCCCGCCCTCTACGAATTGTTTTGTGAACTACTTTGGGGTACCTAAAATTTGTACATTTATCTGTTTGTAAAAGAGATCTACGAATAATTTCTATTGTACTGTAATGTATACAGCTGCGTAATTTGTTAGTAAAAGTTTGTGATATAAAGGTGAAATCCGCCCAAGAAAACATCCTCCCGCTTCACCATTTCCTATGTATGTACTCCAAATGAAATAAATCACAAGCTTTGTTGTAAGTCGTATTGTAAAATGAATTGTACGCTTTGTTTTAAGTGGCCTGTCATAGTTTCTCTGTATCAATTGAACCGTGTTAAATCAAAAGAGACCAAGCGACATCAAAAATTTCACCAAAAAACAAACTGATGAACACTAGCTGTTGTTCGAGGAAGTATCCCAAATTGAAATAAGTATTATAAAAATGTAGAACTGAAAGGAATTTAAAAAAAAAAAAAATAAAATATTGGTGGGCGGGAACAGCCCTACATCAGGTTAGGTTACTAAGCGTGGACGGGATCTGTTCCCGCCCTCCAATATTTTATAATTTTTTTAAAAAAAATTCCTTTCAGTTCTACATTTTTATAATACTTATTTCAATTTGGGATACTTCCTCGAACAACAGCTAGTGTTCATCAGTTTGTTTTTTGGTGAAATTTTTGATGTCGCTTGGTCTCTTTTGATTTAACACGGTTCAATTGATACAGAGAAACTATGACAGGCCACTTAAAACAAAGCGTACAATTCATTTTACAATACGACTTACAACAAAGCTTGTGATTTATTTCATTTGGAGTACATAGGAAATGGTGAAGCGGGAGGATGTTTTCTTGGGCGGATTTCACCTTTATATCACAAACTTTTACTAACAAATTACGCAGCTGTATACATTACAGTACAATAGAAATTATTCGTAGATCTCTTTTACAAACAGATAAATGTACAAATTTTAGGTACCCCAAAGTAGTTCACAAAACAATTCGTAGAGGGCGGGGACTAATTCTTTTTCGGAGAATTTTTTTAACGGATAGTATTTTTCGCGCTGATAACGAGAAAAATAGTGAAAAAATTTCATCACCCAAGGATTTGTCACCGTTTGAATTTTTCGTTTAATGGTTTTGCTACTTTTTTTGATAACTTTTGACACTTCAAGTCGATTTTCTGAGAAAAGGAAAGGTTCTAGAAAAAAATGATTGGAACATAAATTGTAGAGGGTCAAATTTCTCATCTTTAAAGTCCAATTCTTTTTTTCTTAGGGGGCTTAGTTTTCGAGATATTTTAGTTCAAAGTTCAACTTTTTTTTAAAATTGAAAATATCTCATGAAATCAATTACGGATGAAATTCAATTTAAAAAATAAAAACAAAACAAGTATGGTACCAATTTTTAAAAACTTTCTACCTTGAACCAATAACTGTGAACATATTAACAAATTACAATTCATAGGGAAGAAAGAAGTGAAAAAGCTAACAGGTAAGTTACGATAAAAAAAACTTGAAGTTTACCATAATTATACTACATATGTAGGTACAAAATGAAATATCTACAAAATCAAAAACCCTATACAGACGTCATACTTAATTTACAACACATACAAAATAAAAATCCAACAAAAAAAAGTATTTTACATGCTTAAAATATGCTATTCTCTTACTTAATTTATTATAATAATACCATCACCTATCTCTGAACAATTATTAACATAATTATTAGAAAATAACAGCTCGTTAACTTTACTGGAAAACTTAAACAAATTTTTTAACCCTAATCTATTACCTACCTTCAATGAAATATTCATACTGCACTAAAACTTCGGCAACTTGGTGGAAAACTGAAAAAAAAATAATACAATCACATTCTTGTTTAGTTAAACAATATACATATACAGGGTGGCTCGGTTAAGGTGTGAAATATTGAAATCTCATATTCTACTTATCAATACGAACAAAAAATGTCATATTCAACATGGGCCCAAAACGCTTTCTTTCTGAGATATTGCCGAGTAAAGAACTGGAAATTCGGCAACGTTGCGCATCGCGACGCCCGTAAAATGTTGCGTTTAACGAGACGAGCGTCGGGGTTACTTACGCAGAAGTTAGTTACAGCGTTGCCACAAAATAAATTATGCTGAGATACCCTCCATTTTTTTGATTTTTTAGAAAAAATGTTTAGGCGAATTTTTTTTTATAATAATGAGGAATCATGAGAAATCATTAAATTCGATTTTTATTATAATTTTGTGGGATGGTCGAAATTTGATAAATTGATTACTCAGCATCCAATTAATAAAAAAAACAGAAATTTGGGTTAATAGGTGTTAAATAAGTAGTACTACCCCTAAAAGTGAATAAAATTTCAAAAAATGATTTCTTGTTCTTGTTCGACCATTTTTTTGGTACAGAAACACATTTTTTGCTTTAAAACACTTACTTATGAACCAAAAAAAAAAAAAAAATTGGTATACGTTTCTATGGACCTCCTTTCACTTTTTCCACCACCTACCCCCCGAAAATGTTCACTGCTAGAGCAAAAATTGCCAATTTTGGGTGAAATCTGGGCCCCCTTTAAAGGCGAATAACTCAGTAATGAAACGTTTATGACCCATCATGTATATAACATTTTTTACTCCAAATGATAAGTAGAATACGTGGTTTTAATATTTCACACCTTAACCGAGCCACCCTGTATATACATAAATGAAGCGGGTTGTTTAAAAAACTACTTCAATCAACATTTTCGAAAAATAACAAAAAATCAGCTCTAACAAAGGGTAGTATCCCAACTCGAGATGAAAGTTGAGCTGAAACAAAAATAAATCAAAAGGACATCATAAAAAAATCCCATATTCAAAATATAAACTGCTGAAGTTCATTTTTGGAATTTTGACAAAATTTTGAAATTATAAAATTATCCCACTGCCCTGAAAAATATGAATTTGATCTAAGAAACAAAAAAACCTGAAAATTGGTATAAACCCAATATATGTATTATCCCTTTGTGCGACCTTCCGAAACAAATGGAAATGGATTTTGAGACGTCTCTCGACCCCCCCCCCCCCCTCCCAGAAAGTTTTGAAATTTTCCAGCACTAAAGAAAATCCTATAAAGATGGTCCACGTGAACTTCAGAACGTATAATTGCGGATTAGCTGAGAAAATTAGTGACCGATTTGATCGATTAACGCCGGCTGCTTCAATGTTGGTTACGAGGTTCGATACTTCGTCACAGTATTCTTTCGCTGATTTGAAATTGTCGATGTCGATCATTGCTAATTTGGCGCGGCAAGCAATGACAATAGCTTCGTTTTCGCGGCCGTAACAATTATCAAGTTCGTCGAATAACTTGATCAAATCTTTTTCTTCGCGTACCAATCGGAAAACTGTGTTATTCATGTGACTTACGAGTTCTTGAATCTTGATACACTTTTCGTTTTTATTTTTCCACTGTGTTGCTAGTCGCGTAGTCGCAGTTAACGTTTTGTTGAGATCCTTCGCCGCTATGTAACTTTTCATTCTTCTTTTTAGTCAGGTCTCAATTTCATATCCGCTCGACTGAGCTGTAAAAAGCAATTTTATGATTGATTCGTGTTCCAGACATTACAACAAACAAATTTAGCCCAGATGCCTTTTTTTACCCCTCCCCCTTTTCCGAGGGTCCACCCCCTTTCTTAAAAACGCCTGTAGCGCTCCTCCTATGGGGTCTAGTGAAAAAAATTTCCCACAAAAGTTGTCCCTCAACAGCTCAGCTACAAATTATATTCTATAGAAAATCCAATTTGGGGCCACCGGTGCCCCTCAAATTTGAAAAAAGTTTTTCAAAAAATCATAAAAATCAGGTTTTTTTCATTTTTACCGAAAAGTTTCTAAGATTAGTAAAATTTGTAAATGACCAAAAGTATTCAGAATTAAATTTCCTATTCGGTGAGTTGAACACGACTATTTTCGTCCCGCTCCCCGTTACATACAGGCCCACCCCCCTCCCACATATCAAAAGTTTCGGTCTTCTAGAAAAATTTCCCAGCAAAAATATATTCTTCACCACTTAATCTACAATTTCGGTCATTATAAAAATTATTTTTTGAGCAATCCCTCCCCCTTAAATTCGAAAAATATCCCTCAAAAATACATAAAAATACGTTTTTTTACACTTCCAATGCAAAGCTTTAAAGATAATTATGTAGACAGAAATTGAGGGAAAAGTGTCTAAAAATCGTAATTTTTAATTTTCAGTTTTGTATGAAGAGACAACTAATGAATAAACCTAATTTCTGTCTGCATAATTATCTTTAAAGCTTTGCATTGGAAGTGTGAAAAAACGTATTTTTATGTATTTTTAAGGGATATTTTTCGAATTTAAGGGGTAGGGATTGCTCAAAAAATAATTTTTATAATGACCGAAATTGTAGATTAAGTGGTGAAGAATATATTTTTGCTGGGAAATTTTTCTAGAAGACCGAAACTTTTGATGTGTGGGAGGGGGGTGGGCCTGTATGTAACGGGGAGCGGGACGAAAATAGTCGTGTTCAACTCACCGAATAGGAAATTTAATTCTGAATACTTTTGGTCATTTACAAATTTGACTCATCTTAGAAACTTTTCGGTAAAAATGAAAAAAACCTGATTTTTATGATTTTTTGAAAAACTTTTTTCAAATTTGAGGGGCACCGGTGGCCCCAAATTGGATTTTCTATAGAAAGTAATTTGTAGCTGAGCTGTTGAGGGACAACTTTTGTGGGAAATTTTTTTCACTAGACCCCATAGGAGGAGCGCTACAGGCGTTTTTAAGAAAGGGGGTGGACCCTTGGAAAAGGGGGAGGGGTAAAAAAAGGCATCTGGGCTAAATTTGTTTGCTGTAATGTCTGGAACACGAATTAATCATAAAATTGCTTTTACAGCTCAGTCGAGCGGATGTGTTTTTTCGTGAAATTGAGACCCTACTATTTCCAGATATTATAGTCGCTGCCTGTGAAAAGAAGATGCTTTATATTGCTGGAATTCTCATCACAATCATAATCCGTCATCAGCATTTGCGGATTCCAATAATCGTTCAATTTTTTGAGTTCTTCAAGCATCCATCGATAGGTGGCTGCGGTTTTATCTTGAAGAAGCCCAAATGCGATGGGTATAAACTATGCAAAAACAATAACAAATAGGTAACAATTTAACTCATCTAATGAAAAAAAAAAATTGATCTTAGATCACATCTACACACTAGGATGGGGAAAAAATGTTAAATAAAAAACTGACGTACACTTTAGTAGTTGGTGATGCAAACCGCATCACATTTTCCCTATGTGCAATGAGGTAAGGGATTCCCTCCCTCCTTCGTGCGGAATCACTGAGGCATTTTCCTCCTAACACATCTTCTAATTCTGAAATTGTGTCAGGGACCGGTGGCTGCGCTCTTTGAAGGCGTTTTTGCATCGCTGCAAACACAGAAGCATAGGACATCCGTAATCCTCCTACGTTAGCAGATTCCCTACATAGTGTAGGCAAATAAGGAAATAAAAAAACATTTTTAGCTAGCTAAGATTTTATCGCCAAAAACTGTTGAGGGTGGTCCCCTGACTAACCCCTAAAAAGTCCGCACCCCCTAGACCCCTTGCTAAATTTTTTATGGATGCTCCACCCCCCTCAAAACTGGTTTTTCCCAAATAACTTCTCAGGATTTGATTTTACGGCAAAAGTAGTTCAGTACTTTTTTGTTCTACGCTCAATTTCAAACATCTTTTGTATGAACAATTTTTTCGTACGACCAATATCAGAGGAAATGGAGCGTCCTGAAGGAAGGGGGTTTTGGAAAATATGATATTATTTGAAAACGCGATAATATGTATAAAATCGCACTAAACTGTATGTTTTGGGCATGAAAATAGTAGTATTACATAAATTGATGGTATTAATACAACTTGACCCCCCTTTCCCTCCCTATGTACTCACCCCACCTTACCCACTTGTTTTTATTTAGCACTAGTAATATGACTGAGGGGTGGGGAGGGGTGGACACAATGGGAGGGGGAAGAGGGAAAAAATGCTTCATGATCATCTTTCCCCCTCCTATGTGTCCACCCCTCCCACCCCTCAGTCACATTACTAGTGCTAAATAAAAACAAGTGGGTAAGGTGGGGTGAGTACATAGGGAGGGAAAGGGGGGGTCAAGTTATATTAATACCATCAATTTACGTAATACTACTATTTTCATGCCCAAAACATACAGTTTAGTGTGATTTTATACATATTATCGCGTTTTCAAATAATATCATATTTTCCAAAAACCCCTTCCTTCAGGACGCTCCATCTCCTCTGATATTGGTCGTACGAAAAAATTGTTCATACAAAAAATGTTTGAAATTGAGCGTAGAATAAAAAAGTACTGAGCTACTTTTGCCTTAGAATCAAATCCTAAAAAGTTATTTGGGAAAAACCAGTTTTGAGGGGGGTGGAGCATCCATAAAAAATTTAGCAAGGGGTCTAGGGGTGCGGACTTTTTAGGGGTTAGTCAGGGGACCACCCTCGACAGTTTTTGGCGATAAAATCTTAGCTAGCTAAAAATGTTTTTATTTCTTAAAAATAGCGCTAATTTGCCTACACTAACAGAGAACAAGTCAAAATTAATATCATAAATGTAATTTAATGTTTTAATAGGTACCTACTCATATTAATTGAAATAATTGAAATGTTTTAAATTCGTACTTGGCAAGCTCCTTGTCATAAATTAATTTTAGAGGAACTGTTTCTGTGGCAGCTCTTTTCATCAATCTTTGGTGCACTTCATTGATTTTCTTCTGGTCAGGAGTGATTCCATGGTTATGGACTTCTTCAAGAATCAGTGGCCCTCTAATACCATTATTGATGATGATTTTTCCTGGGAAAATAACATTTCAATAAGTTTTTTTTTTTCATTAAAAACATTTATTTATTTATCCTAATTACAGTGCGCCCATCCCACCCTCTTCGTACCGGAGGTTTATCGAGAGAGAGTGGGGATGAGGTAGGCTAACAAATTTTTATATTATAAACAAAAAATAAACAGATACAGGAGAAAACAGATGAATATACAAATAAAATAAACAAAAGTAAGTAATCGAAATTACTAAAGTAAAAAAAAAAAAAAATTAAACGAAAGTGCCGGGCATGCCGTACAAGGGGAGGGAGAATAAGGATGAATGTTTTGGGACTTTTTTCGAAAATTAAATGGAGGGAGGTATCTCAAAAATTGTATCTAGGTCTGAAAACGACGTAATAAAAATTTCAACCTTCGTTCCACATTTACCCAAGAAGCCTCCCACAACTCCCCAGGGTAGGGTAACTGCTTACTGAAAACTGGGGTTTTGTGAATATCTTCTCAAATAAGCCTCAAAATTTGGAAAATTGTTATGAACAATCATGATGTACGTGTAATTTCCCATCAAAAAGGTTCGTTTTTTTGCCCAAAAAATAGGGGGATACCTATTTTTCCAATAATTACAGTATTTTTTCAAATAATCGGAATTACGAAGCTGAAGGTAACCAAAATTATTCCAGTGACGAGTACTTTTTTTTCAAACATTAGTAGGGCATTTCAAAAAAAGTCGGCGAAAATTTCAGCCCTCACAGTTAATTATGAGGAAGGTTATTATTGGATATTAAGTACATCTAAAAAATCGAGCTTGCGGAAAGAAAAGGTAATTTAATTGCGAAATAATAATTGGTGCTACGAAACATTTCTTCGCATCGTACGGATTCAAAATCGATTTGTCGAGTCAGAGAGGTGATGATGAGTGTGCGGAAAAATTCAAAATTTAAAAAATTTTTACGTTTTGCGTCAAAAAAATTTTTGGCATAGGTACCGAGTACGATTTTGATTGTTTTCTATGAAAAACCAAAATGAGCTCCGGAATCGGAATAACTTAATTTTTTTAGATATTTTAATTCAAATAGATAAATAAATAACAATGAGTTTAAAAAAAGAAGAGAAAGAATGATCTGATTAAATATAACAAAAATAGGTAATTTAAAAGTTTGGCTATTTCCCCTCTACCTCTTGGCTTTTCAAAAAAATCCAATAAATTCAGAATAATTATATTTCGATGCCAAGAAACGAATTTTAATTACAAACACAAAAATTGCTAAATTCTGAATCCCCCCCCCCCGAGCCACCATTTATTTTGAACCAAAATTATGCAAATCGAAATTTTGCGTTTTGCCTCTGCCCTTTTGGTTTTTCGAAGAAAACAATTTCAGAATCGTATTTGGCATGCAAAAAAACCTAATGTTTGACACCAAAGGAAAATTTTCAAAATTGTGAGTAAATCTTAAAGTGACAAAATGTTCTCTTTTTTTTCAAAAATAGAATCATTTTGAGGATCTCCTTAACCCCCTTTTTGTTAGAGGGTTCAAATTTTTTTCGGAGGTCACCCATTTGAAGTTATCAAAACCAATCTTTGCCAATATCGTGAAATTTTTCCTTCTCCTTTATCGCTCGTTTAAATTTTAAAACCGCATTTGTTTCGTACAACTTGCATCATCCTAAAGCTGTTTTGATCAATGAATGAAGTGATCATCTCTTGCCACAAAAATAACTTTCTTTTCGGTCGGAAGTACTGATAAAATTAATACTCTGTTCATATTACAAACAGAATTACGAATATGACGAAGAAAGCGTATTATTTATTTTGGAAAGCACATAAATCACAAAGCTATTAAGTATAATCCTTAATTAAAATTTTATAAGACCTGCATGGCTTATAACGAAAGAACTGTTGAATAAAGTACCTATACTTTACGACGGCGCTCATTAACTATAGCCATAAGAAGAAAAACTTGAATTTTCCAACGCCGGCAGGAAACCCAACTACAAAAAAATCAATACTGTACTTAACCCAAACCACAACTAGGGCCAAAAATCTTAACATTGACATGAGAAATTTATACGGTTCGGACACCAGTGAAAAAAAAATCAACTTAACGGAAGATATTAGTAGCATCGGAAATGTAGATTTAATTCGAACCTCAACTAGCCTTTACATCCTGCCAAAAGTTTACCCAAGCTTTCACAATTACTACGAGCTTGGAAATTGTATCATCGAGCAAGTTCACCAACTATTATGTCAAAAAGGAGCCTGTATGAGTTGAGACGTCGTACAAAATGTGGAATTAATTTTCGCTACTAACGTTCGGTTTATTTGAAAGGAAGGGAAAAAATGCCTCTTAAATTCCTAGATTAATAATCGATGTACATTTTGCCCCAAAAGCAAACGAAACGATGCCATGCTGTGAGAAATGAAAGGAAATTTTCAGTTTTGCGCATATCCTAGATGTTCGTTTAGAGCCGAAGTTCAACGAAGAACGCCGAGTGGAACGTTTAATGTTGTTTTCTGTGACACAGAAGAAAGTTGCAACGATAAACAGTCTTACGGTTGAAATGTTTTTGTTTGGGTGTTATCTGTGCTTATAAATTGTAAATTTTTGGTGCGATATAATATTGTTCAATTTTAAACTATTTTCGTATTAATTAGTTATCGGAGTAGTTGTACGGATTGTATTTTGTAATCATCGTTTATTATGAGTTCGACCGATTGTTATAATCGGCCATTTCGCGTGGCCGAAGCTCATACTTCTTCGTATTCTTCGGTATTATACTTTTCATGTGTTTATTGATAACGAATGTTTTTTCAAAATGTTACTAAATTTTTGCAATATTTTAGTCCTTAAGGTGCTGTAATTATAGCGGTTGAGTAAAAATTATACAGAAATTAGTTAGTTCATCTTTACCAAGTTTTCAGATTTTTATTACGTGCAACTCGTTATCAGTAATTCACACCGAAAACACGTTCGATTTTATCAAACCGAGCTTTCTTGATATTTTTACATTGCTCCAATTTCGAAAATAATTTCTATTTATTTATTTGGTAATTAATTTTATATTGGGATCCTTCTTATACGTAGGAAAATTTACTTCCAGACGTTCGAATTTTAGTTACTGAACAGTTGTGATAAGATATCTACTAAATTTTGCATATTCTCTACCGCTGAGTTATTGCTCCTCATTCAAAATCGAAAGAAAAAAGTAGAACGTTTCTGTATAATTTTTACCAACTGTAAATATACTTAATTATTGCATAATAATTGAGAATATCGGGATTTTTTTTTTCAACGTACATTTTCTTGTAATATTTTTAGTACTAAGTTAATCGTTCGCGTGCTAGCTTCTCTAATGCAGTGTTTATTTTGATTTTGATTTTAGCTCGTGATAGTGGTTTTGTGAAAACTTTGGTACGTAATGAATACCGCCGAATTTCACTGAGATTTTTCTCGTATTAAATACGTACAATGATAAAGACAGTAATCTGTTGTAAAACGAATAACACATAGAATTTGTGTTTTTATCTTTATACTAAAACGATGTTGTGAAGAGCTCGAAAATGTCTTCGACTTCGGCCAGAACATTCCCAAGGAGTATTTTATCGGCTATTGTGATAGCATCCTGTATCATCTGTTATTACAACAGCTGCAGTTGTGATTTTGTATTCGATGACATCAGTGCGATCAAAGAAAATCGAGATCTCCGGCCTCATACGCCGATATCGAATATATTTTTCAACGATTTCTGGGGAACTCCTATGCACAAAGTAAGCAACTTTTTTTTCTAGTTCGCTATCTACGTGCGTATTTTAATTATGTATTCGTCAAGCTTTATCAGAACAATTAGCTGGATTAATAAATTAAATTTCGTGCAGCTTAAAAAGCGCAGATTTTTTTTTAATTTACACTTTCTTTGCCAAGCTGCCAAATTTATTTGATAAAAGCGCACTAACGCGAGATTTATGTTTGGAAATTTGCTTAACCATATTTGGTTAATTGTAAAACATCACGTGAAATTTTTTCTCCAAAATTACAACTCGTTCTCGTTGTCGTAAAATATTTTGCCCGATTGTGATCGTTCTACGTCGTTTCGAACGTTTGCACGCAGCTATATAATCAAGTCGAAACATTTGTAAAAAAATGATCGCCGACTGTTTTGCTTCATAGTTCACACAACCCCCACTAGCGAGAGTCTTATTGCACCAGCGCATTATGACACTACCGGCGTAGAATTTTCTAACCATCACTTTCACTATCTATATAATATTAAAAGATCCCGAAAAGACGTACGAGCGAGACCTATGTCGAATTCGCCAGCATCTCGTAATGGACCAATTTTGAACATTTTTTTAATGCTTCTATCCACGTGTAGATATGTCATCATGCATCGAGGTCCAAAAATTTTCAAATTTAGGGTCCTAAATAACAAAATTTTGATTTTTTCACAATTTTGACAATAATTTAGAACTGAAAAAATACAAGCTTAAAAGAGAAAAAATAAGGGAAATTTGACTAAATATTAAACAACACTAAAAATGCATATTTTTCCTATAAAAATTGTGTCCTCCTCCTTTTCAAAAAATAAACTAGCTCTTCAAAGTAGAACTTACTAAACAGGCTCAATTTTCGTTGTTTTTTTTTTTAAAGGAAAAAATTGAGTGATTTTTAATTTATTTAGGAAGAAAAAATATGAAGAGAAAATTCCGAAGGCACGAGCTAGGGGTTGAGACTGTGGAGCGGCCATGTCACAATTAAAAATAAAGTCTGCCTACAAAAGTATTATTTTTCCCTCATTTGGCCGAAAAGCAAATGCAATTTTTTTACCTAGAGAAATACCTACGTACTCGTGATGGCAGTTTTCGTAAATTTTGCAGACGTTTTTCTTCTTGATGTTTTATCGTTTTCGTATTGAATTTGTAATTTGGATACAGCTGAATTTCAAACTTATTTCGTAGGTACCTTTTTTTGATGTCGTTGCAGAGATGGCATCTGGGATTATTTACAACCAATTTCATTATTTATTTATTTTTTGAGCTAGTTGGCTGTGTTCATTGAGTAATCTGATAGGAGATACGAGGCAGTGGTTTTTCTCTACTCACTTACTTCGAAAATATTACGAAATTTCGATTTTTATAAAATTTTCTGGAGCGTCCGTAATTCTGTATTTGAAAAAAAAAAAACGAAAAAAGAAATTGTGTTCATTTTCTGGAAAATCTGAAAAAATCAGGGAATTTCAGTATTTTTACTGGAATTTTTTAAAAATCTGAAACAAGGAGAATTTCGCAAATATTTTTCAGAGTTAATTTTAAAAATAATTGCGCAAGATTTGATTGATATTAAGGCTTAATTTGTACTCCGGATAAACATAGAACGATCCCAGACTCGAGCTTCTTTCTTATGGGTTCTCAGATTATTTGAATTATTATCAATAAACGACATTATTTTGTGATGTTTCTTCCCAACAATTGGAGAACCCCAGAAAAAAATATGTCGGGGGCTGCCCTGTGTTCATTTAGGGTAAGAGAAACTGATTTATCAAATTTTTTTATTTGTTTTTGAAATATCTCCAAAGATAATACTTTTGGGCATAAATCATGAAAATGCACCTCTCCCCTCTCCTGAAAATTAGGAAAAATCAAGGATTTTTTTACTTTTGATGTAAACTTGAATGAATACCTATGATTTACAGGAAAACAAATGATTCGCGGGAAATTTAACAAACGAGTAAAAAAAGCGAATAGAAAAAGGTGGTGACTAAAAAGTAAAATCGTCGAATTTTCAAAAATTTAAAAATCTTCATTTTCCTACGGAAATGGTACATTTTTGAAATGAATTATATTTGAGTAGAATTGATGAAAAATTAGATCCTACCCTGATCCCCGAATTTCCATTTTTCAAACTATTCTGGAACCTCCTGTGAGTTTGTGGTTTTCTTCGACAAATGCGCCCCCAAGGAGGGGCTCAGAGGACTCAAGTCCTTCCCCTTCACCAATCGGCAAGAAGATTTTTTTTTCATAAAAATATCAGTAAAATGTGCATTGATTTGCTTTCTGAACATGATTTCCTCGCATCGTTCGGGCAGTATGTCTCTTATTACAAATTAGTGATTTTTCAGTGAACTTTCAGTCAAAAACTACCAATTTCTCAGTCAATTCCCAATTTGTCAGAAAAATTGGTAATTTTGACTAAAATATCAGTGAAAAATCACTGATTCATAAAGTAGAATTTTGCTAAAGTTGGCTAATTATTGATTGTTTGTTCCAAAAATCCCGCAATTTTTCAATTTCTCTTTGCTCAAATCTGTATAAGTGACCCGCGCCCTGAAAGGGGACCTCTGGGAAGAAAACAAAATTTCGAGAAAAACGTGTTAAAGAAAACGCTTCGTTTTCCTGTGTTCTGCGGGTGGTTAGGCAACTATTCTTTCACCTCATCATTTTTGGTGGTCATTTCGACTCTGTGGTACTTTTTACCAGTTTGAATTTAAAAAACAATTTTCGCTAATTTTTTGACATTTTTTGAATTTTTTTGGACTTTTTGCCTTCATTTTCAAACGTGATTTCTGAGGAAAGTAAAAAAGATCGGAACTTAGGGTTTGCGCCATTCAAAAGAAGGTATTTTTTTCTATAAGAATCACCAAAAAAGTCATAATTCATTTTTTGCGCTCAGAGGTTCCTTTTCAGGGCGCGGGCCACGCTGTTATTTAGTTAGGTACTAACAGATTACTCGAATTTTTCTTTGAATTTTGCCTTTTTTTTCTCGAATTCTTAGCCTCTTTCTTAGGTACGTAATTTCTGAGCACGCATATGTATCTTCGATACTTTTAAATCCTCCAGAAGACGCTGAAATGAACTTTGGCAGCTAAAAATCGCGTTCTTGACTCTTTTCAAATAGTCCCGTAAAGAAATCTACCTTTGCCACGGTTTCCCAGCACTTACCTTGATGCAAACATTTCTAAAACTGTTTTTCTCCAACAGAACTTGCATTAACTTTTTATACAAATGATTTCAGGAGCAAAGTCACAAATCGTACCGACCACTTTGCGTATTGACGTTTCGATGGAATTACTATTTCCACCAACTCGACCCAAGAGGTTACCACCTGGTGAATATTTTTCTCCACGCCACGGTTTCGTTGTTATTTTTCAAGTAAGTCGAAAAATACACCATTACAGATTACACCTACATTTCTATAAACGTTTTATTGTACCTAAATGTACCTATACTTGCTATCAGAATCATTAATCATACAAATGGTAAAAGGTCGTTGAACTTTCTGGCCCAACAAAAGGCCTCGCAGTACGATTGATTAAAGTATACACCTCTATCTTTGATCTTACCTTAGAATGTAGGTTGTAGAATTGTCGAGTGTTGAAAAAAGTAAACCTAGACTGAGCGTGGGGTTTTAACTAGGTATAGTGAAAATATGCCACGTAGGGTGCATAATTACCATACCATCTCTTTTCACTTCCGGCTTAAAGCGTTATAATTAATACTAAGCTTGTTGCGGTATTAAATGGCTGAAGTTACTTGGGTTGTGAGGTTGTGCTATTTAAATGCTTTATTGTGCTGGGCTTTCGGACCGGTACAAATTGTAAAGGCGAACGTCGAAGTTGTATTATTTCGTAATAAAATTTTATCGTCGCATTTTATTGCGCGACTTTTTTTCCCTCTCCTCTTTCGCCCTATGTAAACATTCGGTTTGGCAAAGGTTAATTGCTATCATTAATACATTGTTCCCTGTAGAAAAATTCCGCGCAACTTGTTAACTTTTGGCTTGTTGATACACCGGGTACGAACTACGAACGGAGACGGAATTCCTTTAATAAAGATTACACCACGGCTACACGGGGTTGAACAATTTTTTGTTTTTCAACGCGCCGCAGCGCAGGGCGACACGATGGGCGAAAATTAACGAGCTACTTTTTCACCGTATACGGCGCGGCGACGCTTCCTTCACGTTACCGTACGAATTTCTTGGCAAATAATACATACAGGGTGTTTTATAAGTGGTTGTCTGTGCGCTAGATTTGGATCTAACCGCGTATTACTGAGGAAACACGTTAGATGGAGGGATATGTTGCCTATTTTCTAAATTTAAGGAGCCGATGTGTTTCATGAAAATTTTATGGAAAAATGTTTCTGATAATAGAAAAAACTGGAAGAATCGTCTTTTGTGATGAATTTTTGCCTGACGCGAGAATGGAAGGGGCTACGAGATAAATATGTTGAAGAAAAAAAAAAACTAAAAAAAGGAATAATTCGTTATTAAAATAAATTCAAGGGGAAGCTAGCGAGCTGTGACCTGATCAAGTTATATTTCCATTTTTAAAAAATGGCTTAATTAAAAAATGGCGCATGATTTATCACGGGAGAAGGTTATAGTGGTGGAAATAATTATTGATTATTTGAAAAATCGATTAATGGGATATCAATTTTTTCAATAGTCGAGTAATTGAATTTATTATTTTTGGGGTTGTGTTCAGTGTATTAACAATTCGAAACGTAATCATTTATTCAATCAAATTTAAACTAAATTAAATCACAATTTTTATTTAAAAAAACCAACATGTTTGAGACGGACAATGAGAGACGGTTTTGTATGTTGGACATTGTGTATCCGTTGTTGGAAAAACCCCGTTCATAGGGTACACTGGATCCTGGAACGGCAGAGGAAACCATAAACTTTTTATATGTACTATTCGGGATTCTTACATTTTAAAGATATGCTCTACCTTGTTATCAGTGAACATTGAAAAATTTAGTATCGGGATATCTTGAGCATTATTGAATAAAATGGTCTGAAAATTTAATATGTGCTTCGGAACAACATTATCTTTTGCGGACTTTTGAGATATTTTGAAAATGTTTCTTTAATTAAAAAAAAAAAAATGTTCAAAAATACTTTGGATAAAAAATGTTGTTGTTTGTCCAATTTTTTCCAAACATTTCTTTTTTTTTTCAAAAATGGAAGAGAGATTTTGAAAATATTTCAAAAGTCCTCAAAAGATAATGTTGTTCCGAAGCATTTATATTAAATTTTTAGAACATTTTTTATTCAATAATGCTGAAGATATCCCGATCCTAAATTTTTTCACTGATAACAAGCTAGAGCATACCCTCAAGTTCACAAGTTTGGTAGTTGCTTATTTTAAATTCATATTTGGTAGCAAATGCAAACTGTCTAATAAAATGGTGGAGTCAACAGTCAGAGTTACTGCTTTCTTTATCTGGATCAGTCAAATTGATTGATTAAAATAGGCAGAATTGAGTCATTGATGAAATCAGTGAAAAATTTACTGATTCAATTAGTGAATTTTCATTTTTGAATCAGTAATTTTTCACTAATAGGGACATGGCATATCATGGCCGCGGCTCTGTTTACGGTAGAAAAAAACATCCAAACCGATAAGAAATGAAATGTAAGAAATCTGATTGGTGATGACTATGTTCATCACCAATCAGATACCTAACATTTCTTATCGGTTTGGATGTTTTTTCTTACCGTAGCAGCTCCACCGCCATGATATGCCATGTCCCTATTGGCAGTCAAATTTCACAGATTACTGCCAATCCAGATCAGTCAATCTGCAGTTTTTGACTGATAGCCCAGGAAAAATAGCATCGAAAAATTGTTTAAAAAAGAAAAATATGTTAATCACGATTTTATTGCTGGACAAGCTTCCATATGATGTCCAGAGTCTGTGATGAATTCGTACCGCCCCCAACCCTATTGCTTTTTTGAGGTGGGTGGACCCCTTATATGGGGGAGAAAATTGTTTTGCACCGATTCTGCTCAAATTTGTGTAACGGAACATCATGGCCATACTAGCATCAAAGATGAACATTTCGCGCCTGGTACTAGGCGACACTGATTCATATACTCGTACCTACGGCGAATTCAACATCTCGCCAACATTGAAACGTCAGTACCTAGATAACGCTACATTCTATTACTCCTGCGACGCGGAAGCGTGAATATTCAACTGCCTATAACGCTCTGATGCTAATAACGCCTAGATGCTTACAATTAATTACTTGCTAAATAACGACCATTTGCTAAATAACGTGTATTTTCGTATAAAGTGCGTAGTATTCGTGGTGTGAACCTTTTTTTATGTTATAATTATTAACGCCTGTGTTATTTATTACGAATATAACCAGTGACTGATTTTATGTGTTTAATTTCCACCGAATACGTTGCCATAGCTGTCGATTCTCAGAAGGGACATAAAACTCCCGCACCCTTTCATTTGCGTGGAGGGTTGTGTAGGTGTAGAAGTACTCCCCAAAAAAAATTCAGCTCCCCCGACCTCAGGGGACTGAGCCAGTGCTTCCCAAAGTTGAACATTTTTGACTAAAATGCCAAAAAAAACGAGTTTTTCGAGTATAAAATCATCCCAAAATTTCAATTTCGAAAAATTTCATGTTTTCTGTATACATTTTGAGATCACGAATCCGATTAACCTATCAACTTTTTCATTTGGGGTGTTTAACCCTCCGTACGGCCCATTCGAAAGTACATAGATCGTGTATTTTCAGCAAAAAATGACCTCCAAAACCACGATCTGTACACTTTCGAAGGGGCCGTACGGAGGGTTAAACACCCCTAATGAAAAAGTTGATAAGCTAATCGGATTCGTCATCTCAAAATGTATACAGAAAACATGAAATTTTCGAAATTGAAATTTTGGGATGATTTTATACTCGAAAAACTCGTGTTTTTTTTGGCATTTTAGTCAAAAATGTCCAACTTTGGGAAGCGCTGGCTCAGCCTTCTGAGGTCGGGGGGAGCTGAAATTTTTTTGGGGGAGTACTTCTACACCTACGTAACCCTCCACGCGAATTTGTGCGGAATCAGTGCAAAACAATTTTCTCCACCATAAGGGGTCCACTAGGGTGTCCCTTATTTATACTTGGTGGAAAAAAAAATTTGGAATTTTTTTCGGGACCCCCCCTAGTTTGGTGCCACTACATGAGAAAATAACACACAAAAAATTTCAGCCCGATTGATGCATATTAACCCGACCCGCAAAGCCCATTTTGAAAAATTGAAGAGGCGCGCTCGAGCTCATAATACTCCACTACAGGCACGCGGCAACGAAACGCTAAAAACACCCCTACCGACCTGGCGGCTTTAAACTTACGCCGAAGGCATGCAAATGAAGATAGAACTTTCTGGTTTGCGGCATTCGATTCCTTATAAAATTTCGAATCAGTCAAGATTTTTTTCAAATTTTTTGGGCCCCCGGGGGAAAAGCGCGAGGATATTAAAACGTGTGATTGAAAAAAACCAACCAACAAAATTGAATTATAATATTTCAAACAGATTTTTCGGCGGAAAAAACTTCCAGGAGGTATCCAGAGCTTCTGAATCCAGTTCTGAGGTCATTTTGACTTCGAACTATAACAAGGACCCAAAATGGGCCCATATGGTGTGGTGACCGGGGGGGGGGGGGGGGGGGCACTCGCAAACCTCCCACAATTACCGAGTGTGGCATCAAAATTCGTGTTTTTTTCACCCGGGAGTTCGTTTCTGACGTCCCTTCAACAATAACCCCAAAATGGGCCCAAAGGGGAGGTGGTCGGGAGGAGTCAAATTTGAAATTTTTCCTAATTATCGAGTGTGGTATCAAAATTCGTGTTTTTTACCCGGGAGTCCGTTTCCGATGTTCCCTCTACAAAAACTCCAAAATGGGCACATAGGGGAGGTGGTCGGGAGGAGTCAAATTTGAAATTTTCTATAATTATCGAGTGTGGTATCAAAATTTGTGTTTTTTACCCGGTAGTCCGTTTCCGAAGTTCCTTCTACAAAAACCCCAAAATGGGCCCATAGGGGAGGTGGTGGGAAGGAGTCAAATTGAAAATTTCCAATAATTATCGAACGTGGTATCGAAATCAATGTTTTTTTTACCCGGAGAGTCCTTTATACAACGTCTCTTCAACAAAAACTCCATAATGGACCCATAGGGAAGGGGTTGGGGAGGAGTCAAATTGAAAATTTTTCATAATTATCGAGTGTGGTACCGAAATAAATGTTTTTTTTACCCGGAAAGTCCGTTATTGACGTCCCCAAAATCATCTAAGAAATGGTTTCTGGAGGTCGAAAAACATATATTTCGGCACCTCACTTATTACTATAAAAAATTTTCAATTTGAACCCTCACCGCCACCTCTTCGTTGGGCCCATTTCAAGGTTTTTTGATGGAGGGACGTCAAAAACAGACTTTCCAGGTAAAAAAACATTTATTTCGGTACCACACTTGATAATTATGAAAAATTTTCAATTTGACTCCTCCCCAACCCCTTTCCTATGGGCCCATTTTGGGGTTTTTGTAGAAGGAACGTCGGAAACGGACTACCGGGTAAAAAACACAAATTTTGATACCACACTCGATAATTATAGAAAATTTCAAATTTGACTCCTCCCGACCACCTCCCCTATGTGCCCATTTTGGAGTTTTTGTAGAGGGAACATCGGAAACGGACTCCCGGGTAAAAAACACGAATTTTGATACCACACTCGATAATTAGGAAAAATTTCAAATTTGACTCCTCCCGACCACCTCCCCTTTGGGCCCATTTTGGGGTTATTGTTGAAGGGACGTCAGAAACGAACTCCCGGGTGAAAAAAACACGAATTTTGATGCCACACTCGGTAATTGTGGGAGGTTTGCGAGTAGCCCCCCCCCCCCGGTCACCACACCATATGGGCCCATTTTGGGTCCTTGTTATAGTTCGAAGTCAAAATGACCTCAGAACTGGATTCAGAAGCTCTGGATACCTCCTGGAAGTTTTTTCCGCCGAAAAATCTGTTTGAAATATTATAATTCAATTTTGTTGGTTGGTTTTTTTCAATCACACGTTTTAATATCCTCGCGCTTTTCCCCCCGGGGGCCCAAAAAATTTGAAAAAAAACTTGACTGATTCTAAATTTTATAAGGAATCGAATGCCGCAAACCAGAAAGTTCTATCTTCATTTGCATGCCTTCGGCGTAAGTTTAAAGCCGCCAGGTCGGTAGGGGTGTTTTTAGCGTTTCGTTGCCGCGTGCCTGTAGTGGAGTATTATGAGCTCGAGCGCGCCTCTTCAATTTTTCAAAATGGGCTTTGCGGGTCGGGTTAATATGCATCAATCGGGCTGAAATTTTTTGTGTGTTATTTTCTCATGTAGTGGCACCAAACTAGGGGGGGTCCCGAAAAAAATTCCAAAATTTTTTTTAAGGGACACCCTAGGGTCCACCCTCCTCGAAAAGCAATAGAGGTGGGGGTGGTGCGAATTTATCACAGACTCTGGACATCGTATAGAAGCTTTTTCAGAAATGAAATCGCGATTAACATATTTTTCTTTTTTCAAAGTACATTTCTCCTGGGCTATGATTCAAATTGAGAAAGTGGGGACACAATTTTGCGTTAATTCAACACACAGACATTAAGACTATTATTAATACCTGTGAACTAAAATCTCAATACTTCGCATCATTTTACAATCTACCTTTGCTTTCATTGCTATATCTGCAAGGACCATTACGTTTTTAACAATATTATCAAAGCTACTTTCAAAAATATTGTATATATTCAATGCTTTCAAACATTTCAATCTATACTTTCGAACTTCGACTTTATGAATTCTTTTTGTCGATCGACTCTTAACAATTTTACGTATTTTTCTATCCATATTAAAAAATAGTAAGCTTTGTCTTCCAAAATATTTTTGTGAGAAGAAAATAGACTGTCAGGCGATTCTGTCATTAATTTAGAAACGTCGCTATTTTTGAAAATTATTGAATCTGTGGCCGATTACGGATAACCACAGAAACAGTCGAGAAATTTCAGATCATGCGAAGTGATAGCTTGAAGTGTAATTGCATGAGAACATTTTCTATTTACATAGACCTCGGCATTTTTTTGAGGATCTTTTATAGGGATATATGTTCCATCTATAGCCCCTACAACATCTGTTTTCCCCGAATTTCTCTTTGATGCATAATCTCTTATTCCTGGTTGGTTATCTTATCATTATACTGAGGCGATTTTATTCAGTGTCACAACAACCCTTACAAAACATTCATGCAGGGTTGATTTTGCCATATCAAATCAATATCCGACCGAACTATGATAAGTAGAGTACAAATCATCAAAGGTAATGTTATGGTGAATTTGTTTTACCAAAATGGTTCCGGGGTAGCGAGCAACCATTATAACAGAAAGAAATGGTAGTCTTGGACATGTTACAGGGCCTCCTACACTTTGTGTTCGATTTAAAGAAGGTGTGATTTTTTTCAAGACATCTTCAAATTGAATTTCTGTCACTCTAAAATTTTGTTTTTTATTGTTGATCATTCAACCATAAAGTAAAAATTAATTTAGAAGTTGACATTATTTTTATCTAATTACCCACGTTGAAATAAATAATATATTTTTTAAAGTCATAATATCACCTTGGAATTACATCAGCATAATATCCTTTTATTCGAGGAGGTGTCTCTCTGCCAAAAAATATAATCTCATTGTCATCCTCCTCTTCATCATTATGCAATGAAAAAAAGGTTACCAACAAGCTTGCAGTTTGTTTAACCAACATCAATAATATTGATAAATTTATAGCAACTGCAGTTGCTTTCAATTTCAAACAAATACGTTTTTTAGCAGGATATTATAGCTGGTAATAGGTTTATTTTGGCTGTGTGCACTGCGCGCAGATTACACACACTTTGCATACACAAAATATTGAAGTATACAAACCCGTCTGAACAATTTTGTATGATTCAGAAGAATATGTCAACTATACTTTTCCCACTTGAAGTAACCAAAGATTGGGATGTGATTCTTCAATACACTAGTGATCTTTCCAATTTATCTTCTAAATAATAAAATATTTTTCTTGATGACTTCCGGTGTCCTTTCTAGTACTTTGGAGAGAATCTTATTCTATAAACAATAAGTAAAGAAATACTGCTCTATTAACAAAAATGGTATGGAAATGGACAATATTTACCCAATTTTGTAATTCTTCGTATTGAACTCCAGTTTTCTTTATATATGAGGATGGCTGAAGCAGATTCCACAGAGCGATTTTCAGAAATGCCATTTAAATTTGTTGTCAGAGTAATGGAAAACTATTTCCGCATAAAAAATATGAACAAATGTTCTAGGATTTTTAATGTATTTACAAAAAATTGTCTCCACTTCTTCATCAAAATCATCTTCACTGTTACCCGTCGTGCAATTTTTTTTAGTTTTGCAACCAAATGCAACATGGGACAAATTGCATTTTTGGTTGCATTGTGTCGCAAAATACGAGTTGCCATATGTTGCAAATGGCTGCAATCTGTCGCATTCGTTTGCATTCTGTTACCAAATGTTGGAAAAAAATTTGCGACAGAATGCAACCATTTGCGACAGAATGCAACCATTTGCGACAGAATGCAACCATTTGCGACAGAATGCAACCATTTGCGACTGAATGCAACTATATGAGAGGAGGGCCACGAGTCTAATTATACTCACGGAAAGAATGATGCCTGGAAGCATAATTTTTATCGGGGTGGTGCATTACTGTCTTGCAACCATAGTCCTGATACATACTTTAGGACAAATAATAGATGATAGTTATGGTTTCCCATCCCCCATTCTCATCCCTCCTCAAGAAAATTAACAGGAGATAAACTTCAAGTTTTGTAATTAAAGCTCGAATCTCAAAAAACAAACATAAACAATAAATAAATATGCAATTCGTACTCCCAGAGTATTATCAGACGTCAGGGAACAGAGCACGTTGACAAATAATTTTGAACATCTGATAACTTTATCGCACAGGAGAAACTGAATTCCAATAATTGTAATACGCAACGCAATTCGATAATTCAAAATCACTTACCCCGACATAACAATTAATATGCAACACAGAAACTTGGAAAGGATGATTGGCAAATTTTTATAAATTTCCGCAACCAGAAATAAATATCAATGCAGCCAATCACATTACGAATGGAATAATGTGATTGGTACATTACCCTCTATATGATACAGCCGGGAAGCATGAACCGGCAACATCGCAAAAATCGAGACTAGTGGTCCTATTTTAGCGTTGTGTTATATGACGCGCGCGATATTTTTCCTTATATCTCAAAATTTCGAGTGAGCACATAGGTGTTTGAGACATGAAAAATTATCTACTTTTCACGGGCTACAACTTGGTTTTTGTTCCAAAGCTCTATCCTCAACCGATCAAAAGTTATAAAAGTTTGAAGCTTAAAAAATTTCATGTTCGACTTTTCAAATTGAAATTACTCAAAATTTTGAGTGAGCACATAGGTGTTTGAGACATGGAAAATGATCTACTCTTCACTGGCTACAACCACGTTTTTGTCCCAAAGCTCTAGCTCAAACCGATCAAAAGTTGCGAAAGCTCGAATTTTTGAGCTTTTACAACTTTTGATCGGGTTGAGCTAGAGCTTTGGGACAAAAACGTGGTTGTAGCCAGTGAAGAGTAGATCATTTTCCATGTCTCAAACACCTATGTGCTCACTCAAAATTTTGAGTAATTTCAATTTGAAAAGTCGAACATGAAATTTTTTAAGCTTCAAACTTTTATAACTTTTGATCGGTTGAGGATAGAGCTTTGGAACAAAAACCAAGTTGTAGCCCGTGAAAAGTAGATGATTTTTCATGCCTCAAACACCTATGTGCTCACTCAAAATTTTGAGATATAAGGAAAAATATCGCGCGCGCCATATAACGCTACGCTAAAATAGGACTACTACTGCTGCGTTGCCGGTCCGTGCTTCCCGGCTGTTTCATATAGAGGGTAATGGATTGGTAGGACTTCAATCACTATTTATTACATCGCACATTTCAGAAAAAACCAAAGACTATTGGCTGTTTTCACTACCTACTTAAACATTTCATCATTTGAATACAAAGTTATTTTTAAAATATTGGGTTGCAATTTGTCGCATTTGGTTGCATTCTGTCCATTCAGTATCATTCTGTCGAAAAATGTTCTAAAACAATTTTGCGACAGAACGCAACCAAATGCGACAGAATGCAACCGCGATGGGACAAATTGCAAAAGTGATGTCAAAGTTGCAAAAAATGCTCATTTTTCGAGGTTTATTTTGCGACAAAATGCAACTCAGAAAAAAAAATTTGCACGACGGGTACTGTCATCGGAAATCAGATCTTACGATAATTTCTTTTAAAATTTTCACCTCTTCATCTGTTGGAAGTTTTTCTTAACAATTTTGAGTAGTTTCAATACCAGCCAAGTTTCCAAGAATGTTTTTGATGATATCATGTAAAGTATTGCAACGAGTTTCCTCCTACATACTTACAACAGAAGTACAAAAACAGAACAGATTAATTGATGACTACATTACAAAATACAGAAAGGCTGTTTAGAATGAAAAAAAAAAATGTATGTAGTTCATGGTAACACATTTACAAGTGGGGTAAAAGTTGAAATTGAAAGGAATTTCCCCGATTAATAGATTATTAATCATCCAACATTAGAAAGTTGATGGGTGTGTGGAAAACATATTTTCTATATGAATCATGCAAAATCTTCCAATTTTTTTTGCTGCAAAGTTCCTTATTGTGCAACACCTCACATTCAAAGAACTGGCCAAAATCTATGAGTGGATCAAACTAAATAAACATAACAGTTGATAGATGTATTGTTATCAAACAGATTTTTAATAGAAAAATTTTAGGTTCTGCCTCATAGAATTGTTGCCACCCTTCTCAATCTTACCCACAATTAAAAATATCAAAACTACAAATATTAATGAATAAATTAGCAAAATCAAACATCTCACAATGTCTTATTGATGGATCCCGTCCTAAATCCTTCTACTCTTCTCAGCCCCACTCCCCAATTAATAATTAATGAATTTAAAAAATTCAACTGTTTCTACCTCATCTTATTGATGAAACTTATAAAAGAAATGACACTTTCTGTTTACATAAACCTCAGAATTTTTTTGAGAAGCTTTTATAGGGATATATGTTCCATCTATAGCCCCTACAACACCTTTAAAATTACTGTTTTTCCCAAATTTCTCTTTGATGAGTAATCTCTCATTCCTGGTTGGGCGATTTCATTCAGAGCCACAACAACCCTTACAAAACACTCATGCAGGGTTGATTTCGTCTTATTAAAATCTTAATTCCAAAACTGTGAATAATAATTGATGACTAGAAAATTCTACCCTCTAACCCATCCCATTTACAGAACTTATAAAAAATATGGAATAAAATTGCAAGTATACATACAAGAAATTTTGAAAAATTATTTTACCTAGATATTAAATAAGTACCTAAATAATTAATTCTTATTGATATTCTGAAAATCTGAAAATGATCTTCTATCACCTATTGAAAAAAAAAAAGTAATACAAATTACTACTTACATAGTACATACCTACTTTATACACTGGTATTAACCAAAAATAAAAAAAAAATTGTTGGTATGTCAAACTCAGAAATATTCGACTATTTTACTGACTAATTGAAAATTTTTTCACAGGCTTTCAGACAATCACAAAAAATTTCCACAGCCAAAATTTCAGCCCCTAAAGTTGACTTGAGATGGAGTTGTGAGGGTTTAAATTTAGAAAAATCGCCCTATAGGTACATCGAAAGAACTACAAAAATCTAAATTTTTCGCTCCCCCTTGGCATTTAAATGAATTTTCTGCGACTACCCTATCTCCAGATGGCCCACATATACCGCGGGTAGATCGTAGTAGAAAATTCATCTCCTAAATGCCACATGGGGGCGAGATATTTAGATTTTTGTCATTTTTCCGGCGCACCTATTGGGCGATTTTTCAAAATTCAAACCCTCATAACTCCACCCTAAATCAACTATAGGTGCTGAAATTTTGTCTATGGAAGTTTCTTGTGATGCTCTACAAGCCTGTGAAAAAAATCAATTTTTCGTGTCAGACCTCGGGTACCTCCCTTGTAAGCTAGAAGATTAGATTAAAAGGGTAGTTATTTACTACAAAAATTTTAAAAATTTTGAAAAAGTGAAAATTTGTATTTAAAAAAAATAGAACTGAATGGTCATACTAATTATGAAAAGTCAAAGTTACAATGTAATTTTTTCTTGAAAATAAGTGCCATTAATGCATAATTAAGTATACTACAAAAATTTTGAAAAGTTTGAAGAGGTGGTAATTTGTAAAAAAAAAAAATTAAAACTATTATAAATCCTTTTTTTAAATGGATTTTATGCTTATTACCAAGTACAAATCTGGCCAGGAAATAAAAATCTGCCGTCTGATTGGAGCTGGAAGTTGAAAGGTGACATCTATGTCTCCGTGATGATAACTTCGGAACCAGCATCCCAAAACATTTAAAAATTGATAGTTCAGGTCTCCTTCGGCCTAAGGTGCTCAAATTTCTTCTAGGTAGTCTTTCACTCAAAGTGATCTACCTCACCAATTTTCGTCCAAATGCAGAATAATTTTTTTTGTTGCTCCGCCCTAATAAACTTATCTATTAACTTAATTTTTTTCTGAACAATTCATGAAATCATTCCAGCTCTTCGCCAGCTTATCTCAATTTCGATTACTTCTTCAATTTTCGTCATTCTTGAGTTTCCCTCAACCAAAATTTTTCTAATCCAAGTTCAGTACATCCGGTACACTAACAGACTCGCTTTTCATTATCTACGTACTTAGAGTAGATACCTTTACCTACCCAAACCCATACAGATTGAAACGAACGGATGAATCGTATTGATGGTTGTTACAAATTGACATGAGAAAAATAGTCCGTCGGGGGCAAAATAGCTCGGTACGGGAAAAGCTTTCAAATAAAGCAGCGCGAAACGCAATTAAAAAATTCTTTTATCAATCATTCGCGATAATCGCAAACGTTACAAATCAAAAGCTCGCAGTTTAAATTAACCGATTGTTTGCCATGGCTCGGAATAAACTTCAAAGTGAAAATCAAATAACCTGCTGTTATTTGACGTTACACTCTATGGCATGGGGCTGTTTATAGGCATAGGTACTAGCTCATGTACGACGTTATATCTTTTACGCGAATTCGCGTAGGCGTTCAATGAACTAGAGGTTTTTGAAAAGCGAAGCTTTTCGATTCAGTACAGTTCCCGAATCAGTGGAATAAAATTTTATTTCCAAACTTGGTCTCGTTCTGCGAGCTTTATACGAGACAAACTAACGCCATTAAAATATTCGCGTAAATCTTATTAAACATGTATTTCGAGATCGTATGTAGCTTTTTTTTGGAGAATTTCGTTTCCAAATTGGAGATACAAATCGATTCGAGTTTTTGATTGGTATTTTTATTTCGGCTGCGAGGAGAGGAGAAGGAGGCGTTTTATCGTTTCGAGTGTCATTTTGACATTTTTTTTCTCCGCATTCTATCGCGATTTGAAAATTGATCGGGGTGTTTTTCGCACCGAATAATGTTTTTCTTTGAAAATTTTCCTTTTTCGTTGGAATTCTAAATATCTTTTTCGCTCTTGAAGATTTATTTTTGTCTTTGAGAATTCGACAACGATGTGTTTTATATTTCAACAAAAAAAAAAAAAAAGGAATAGAGGAATTTTTTCCGTATTACTTGATAGATAGGTATTTCGTATCAAATAGGCGTTTACCTATTTAAAAAATAATTCTCGGGGACTTTTAAAACGATTATTAGTCAATTTCGCGTGTAAATTACGTTCTAATTTTGCTCCCTCTTTTAAAATATTAGCTCGCCTATACCGAACGTAACTCGTTTTGTAATCTATTAAACGTTAGATGCGCCAAAAATACCGCAATCTTATAGCGAATCGATTTTGCGGCTGGTTCTTCGTTATGATATGTAAATTACGAGTAAATTACTAGGTAATATTCGAGGGTGGCGAGGACTATAAATGATCGTTTAATCAGTAGTACGCTGGTGTTTTGATACTTGTATCCTTTAATAGATTCGGTATACGCGATAAGCAATTTTCTGCCTACCTATATAAAGGGAGAAAATCCGTCGAAGAAAGCATTTTTACAACGGTGAAAAAAGGAGAAAAGGCTCGTATGTCATTTGATGGTAACCGTATTATCACGTTGAAAAAAATTCTGCCACGTTGAACGAAATGTTATCCAATTTGTTCGCTCGCTTTGAGAATAATCTCGCGAATTTACACGAAAAAAAATCGCTTTAACGAGAAGAGCAGAAAAATTTAAATAAGGAAGGAATAATGAATATGGATTTCGCGCGATGTTTTTTTTTTCGTCTTCTTCTTTCTTATACTTACTTCTTTTTCGTCTTATTTTGAATTCTTGTTAACGGTTTGCGCAAACAACGTGCGAAAAATGTGACGATTCGTTATTTTTTACGTATCTGCGCGAATGAGTAGTTCGACGAAGCGAGGTTTAAGATTTTGTGTGTAAGTACATTTTTTTTTTTTTATTATTTTTTGTTTTGTGGGTTCAGACTAAGTACATTTTTAATAGGGTGGTGAATTTAATCGCTGATAGTTCGAGTTGGGTGCATTTTTGATTTTTATTGGAAATGTTTTACGAGCTCGTTGCTAATACGAGAATTTGTTGGATGGCTTGAGAGATCGAAGCTGAGATTTGCAAGATATTCATTTTCTGGAAATCCGAGGAAAAGTTGAAGGATTTTTTTAATCCAATTAAATTTACGATTTTCACTCCAAAATTTTGGATTTTTCTTAGAAACCACGAAATTTACCCAAAAAATTTAGTAAGTATTATTTCTGAAAACAATCGTTGGCAATCTCATTTCTTTAACTGCGATAAAAATTAAAAATTAGGTACTCTCATTCAACCTTAGTTCGGACAATTTTCAACGTAATTGGCGAGATCGAGTGCGGAATACAATGCAAAAATTTGTAGACCCAAATTTTTTCTTAAAGATTTTTCCATCCTTTTTTTCCTCTCCAACAATAAAGAGGCATGTACTTTTTCGTCTATAATTCTACTTTTTTTTGCAAAAAAAATAATGCTGAAAATTTTTTAAAGAAAGTGAAAGTAATATTTAATACCCAAAGTTGAAGTTTTTGTAGCTCATTCCTCACAAAAAATCCGGCAACCAGAGTCGAAGACAATATTAAAACCGTGAATTAATAATTTAAGGGAGGGGGATTTCCAACAATCTGAAGAAATGACATGAATAAATCATGGCCTAAAAATTAAATTTTTGCACTAAATAATAGATTTTTCAAAATGTTTAAATTTGGGGTTTCTTGTGATAAACCTTCGATTTTTTAAACTAAAAAATGTCTAGAGTTGAAATGGTATGTTTTTGTAAATTGTTTCAGAGATGACTCTTCCTCCTTCCACAGTTTTAATAGTTGGAAAAAGGTCCTGCTTTTAGATTTTGAGAGTTTGTTAGACGTTTTAGTATTGTTGGTAGAGGAACTGGAAAGCTTGGAAAAAGCATGGCAAATCATTTTTGAAAAAAACGGACATTGGTGTTTGTTCTAATTCAATTTGAGATTTTAGAATTAAAAAATTGGAGTTTTGGGTTTTTGTGAATTCTGTGTGTGTTTTTTCAAGGTTCTATTGTACTACATACAATGTTGGGTGCTAATCCATCGTAATATTACATTCTTCGAAAGCTCGAAGTGTCTATTTTCAAAAAATATATTTATTTTTGAAAAACATGCGATGAAAGTACCTATTCTACTCTCTCAATCTGAATCAGTGAAAAATCACGGATAAATAGTCAGAATTGCAGCACAGGAAAAATCAGTGAAATTCACCGATTTTCAGCGATTTTTCACTAATTATTCAAAGAATTTCACAGATTTTTCAGTAGAGTTCATAAATATTACTGAGTTTTTAGTAAATTTTCACTGATTTTCAGTAATTTTTTCTTTCACCGATTTGCTTTCAGTGAAAAAAATTTCACTGATTTATTACTGTGCTGCAATTCTAACTGTTTTTCAGTGATTTTTGATAAATTTCACTGATTCAGTAATGAGAAATTTTAAACTATTGTGAAGAGAGAAAATCAGCGGGAAAAAAAAAATCATTTACTTACCTACGAAAATAAAGTAGAATCCCCATTTTATACAACCAAAGGTCCCTTTCTTTTAGATTCTTTTTAATAAATTTGTCGATCACCTATTTTAATGATTTTTCAGTGGTGCGCTTCTGTGTACTGGAATGAATATGACTTTTTTGAACTAAAAATAAATGGCGTTTGATGTTCAAAAAGACTATATTTTCACGTGCAATACTCGAGTTTTTGATGAATTCATTTTTGAGACTTGTACGAATTTCATGAAAAACACATGAAATTTTCTACGGGAAAAATTCTAGAAATTCTTTTCGAAGTTCTGTATTTCTGCCAAATTGGAATTCTTTGTCTCCATTAGAAGTTTGGAGATTACGGTCCATAAAAAAGGCGTTCTTGGTACACATTTTTGTCTGACGCGATTGCACTCGATTCAAATTTGAAATATAGACGAACGTGTAAAGAACAAATTGAATAATAATTTTAAAAATTTCAAATCCGAATTCAGCAGCCTACTTACCCTGTTGAACCCTTCTCATACTATCAGTTCATGTGAATTTTCAAAATTCATATTTTTTCACTTCAGTTTTTTAAGTCTTTCAAATGAAAGTCAAATTGAAAATTTTCATTGCATTTTCAACTATTTTTACAGATTTCCAAAAAAATCCATTTTTTTGGAAATTTTCTTATTTTCTTTCAGAATTAGTTTTGAAAAATTTATAATTTTGCTCACTCGTCTTCCAAAAATTAAAAAAAATTTTGAAGACTATTTGTACAACCGTGGCTTTCTTTGCAAACGGATGACTCATCTATTTATGTATAACCATTCAAGATTCATCAAAAACGTTTGACTGGCAATTGCCACGCATAATTTTTCTGAAATCAATCGATGCCATAAATAAACAAGTCCCATAAAACGAAGTAAAAAAAACCCAACCACCACAAATGTTGCTATCATCGTTACACATCTCGAGTAAAAAAATCGAACAAAAACAAAAAAAAACTCAGAATCACATATCTCATTCGAAATTCTTTACATATTCCCTTACGTAGAAATTGAAAACAAATAAGCAGCCGGAGAAACCAACATGAAACGTACAAGATCCGAAGCAAAAGATAAAAAAAAAAACTTTTACATGACGACGCGTAATTTATTACGTACAATGTTTCATTGCTATATACTCAGACGTATGTGCGTGCTATATGTAAACCATAAAATGCAAGAATATCTTTCAACTCCATAGGCGAATTTTTATCCTGTATATGTCGATTTTACCACCTACAATATAGAAATATTGTTGGTACGTAGCAAAAACATCGCTTACGAGAATTTAAATAAATTATTTTTGGGGAAAAAATCACTTTGATATAAAAAATAATAGGGAAAAGTTATTAGGACGAGCAATCGAACAACCTTTAAGCAATATCTGGTAAAACTGGGCAGAGAGCTAAATACGGCGCATTTTTTCATTTCGAATCCCAATACCCCGTTAATTTTGTAATTTAAGAGAACGGTTCGGGCTCGTTCAATTCGAAGATAGCGCTTTGTTTTTTTTCTCGTTTTAGTTATCACACAAATTTCAACTTTGCCGCTCGTAAAATGCTTTAAAAATAAAAGCACCGAGGGTAATCCTGGTGTACATTCAAATACCTACTACGGTTATTTCCTTAATATCGCCGTTGGCGTATCATCGGGGGAACTACGGTAGCGATTTTCCTAATGACAGATTTACAACGGTGGCAAAATATTCAACTATTTCAACTTTACCTCGTATGCTGTAAGAACGGAGGGAAATTATTAAAAAATTATACCGATGTTTTCCTCTTCCGTTAACTCTGCGTTTAACGAGTATACCTACTTTCTTCATTTCAATTTTGTATCTCTCTGCTTGTAGCTTAAAATGCTGTGTACGAATTGTGTTAAGCCTCCGCAATTTCGCGACTGGGAAATTTCCGTTGCCCAGGGATGCTTACAGATGACTTACCAAAGTTGAGTGGGCATTGGTTTTTAAGTATTTGTCGAATCGAAATGTACTCCGAAGGAGTTTCATTTTCGTTAATCCATATCCAAAGGGATTCAGGTGTAACTTAGGTATTCAACGAAATTGCCAAGGGATTTTGCCAAGGATTTCCATTTCTTTGTTGTATCAGTGGTGAAAAGTTTATAGAGGTATTAGAATCATTCCTCCTACACACCTAGTGCCCTGGTATACCATCGCGACTAAGTAAAATTGATTTTATTTTTGATACAATATTTACAATCGTTCGTCTTGTGTTTTTTTTTGGGCGTTAATTTTTTTTTTTACTTTTTCGAGTGGAATAGAATTCGATCGAATAGATAGTAAAATGTAATATTGTACGTATACAAAAGAGAAACGGGTTTGTAGAAAAATGCGCCAGAATTCCTCCTTCAAAAGATGATAAAATAAATATTTCTCTAAAGCACGATTTTCGGCGACGTGAATAAAATTCACAAAGATGCGGGAAAATTTAATGGAATGTGAAACTCGGTTTGAAAAAATTTCGACAGACGAGAAAAAAATACGTTGGGATGTGAAGCTCTGTACTAAGCAAGGGAAAGGAAAGTGTTAGCGTAGACGTGGCACTATGTTAAAAAATTTTACAAACGTGAAAAAAGGTGAGCAAAAATTGTAAAGACGTGGGACTATTGTTAATAAAATTTTAAGCAACGCGATGTGGAAAAAATCCGAAGAGACGTAAGATCATCGTGTAAAATACAGGACGTGGAAAAATTATAAAGCAAGTCGAACGTCGAACTCGGTTTGGAAAAGTTTGAAAAATTTGGAAAACTTGCTGAGGTTATGTATTTGCATTTTACATATCTTAGGTCTTACGATTGGTGAATTAGTCCGTTTATTGAGTCTAGTTTCTTTTTCATACTTTTTTCCAGTCATTTTCCAAATGATTGTCCCTAAGATGGTTAAATCTCGAAATTGGAATCAAATTTTTCTCCAAAAACCTTGGTTCAATCGCCCAATGCTGTTCTAATGAATCTGTTTCGATATTTTCTTACTTCGAATGTATTTGAGTACAGAAATTTGAAAAATAGATTTTTGGGAAAATACCCTTTTAATTTTTTTTGCGATTATGATTTTTCGAACCTTCCTTCAGATGTTGCATAAGTCGCATATTCCATAGCAAGCGTTTCAGGTATTGCGATTTCAAAGTTTACTAGCTCTCAGTTATTTTTGCTGCAAATGAGATTTTGACGATTAAGTCTAAATTTTTTCCAAGTTCAATTCTTTCAATTTCTTTAATTCTAATTTTTTTCAAAATTGTATCCAATGTAAACAAAATTCCGACAGTAAAATTTTTTTAAACCTGAATGTTCTCAGAAATTTTCCAATTCTAATCGGTTCAGTTTTTTCTTCAATTTGATATTTTTAAAATTTTTTTCTCATTGAATTGAAAGAAATCTTGAAAAACATGAAGTTAAAATTTTTTCAAATTCAAGATAGGAAAAAAAATTGAAGAAAATTTTGAGGTTTGTGTGAAACTTTAGTACCATAATTGCCTGCTTTCAATCGTTTCGGGAGGTCGGAAAAGAATATCTAGAAAATTTTCTACCAAAAAATTTATGGATTTGAACTGCAGGTTACAAATTTTGAAAAATTGTGCTGTAATCGATCAAATTGGTCACCATATGGGTAATCCCAATTATAGGTGCTGAAGTTGATATGGACTATTTTTATGGGATTTCCTCCAGTGCTGGAAAATTCCAAAAAATTTTGGGAGACTTCGAAACGTTTTAAAACCACTTCCAACTAACCCGAAGGTTAAAAATAGGGTATATACCAAATTTCAACTTTTTTCGTTGATTAGATTAGATTTTCATATTCATTTTGTAAGACGATGAGGTGATTTTTGAAATGTCAAAAATTCGCAAAAACTCGAGATATGAACTTTTGCGCTAGAAATTTCGAATATGGGATTCTTTTCTGATGTATTTTCGATTTATTTTTGTTTCGCCTTAAAATTTTACTTCTAGTTGGGATAGTTCCATTGTAAGCAGAACTAAAAATTTCAGAAAATCCAGATTGAAGGTTGAATACCTATCAAAAAGAAAATTAAGACTTTTATGAAAGAGTTGATTTTATTTTCCAACATTATTTAGCTTTTAAACCCAAAATTAATTTTGGAATCGTACAGATTTTGGAAGATTTTGAATAATTTACGAGTGATATTGAAATATGAGGTTTTCAAAAATGAAGCTGATTTCCATGTTGACAATTATTTTGTGTTGATATTTAAATGAGAACAATACTGAATTTTTTTTCTAATTTTGACGAATTTATTGTAAAAAATATAAAACTGGTCGAAATTTTTCAATTTTTGTCATTTCTTCAATCCCAGCATTCGATGTGATATTTTTTTTAAATTCTCATCTAAAGAAAAGTCGTTCCGAGAAAATTGTTTGATTTAGTGTGAAAAAGATGAGCCGGCATTTTCTCTAAATTACTTTTGACATTTCTCCTTCAAGAATCGACTACGCTTTATTTCATCAAAAAGCAGCAAAAATGGTACGGCGAATGGAAGAGGGCGCTTAGAAAACGAGCCAAAATTAAATTTCAACAAGATTTATCACGGAGTGTTTGCGTTTGAAAATTGTAAATTGAGATTTTAACGAAATTACCAGCCCGAGGCTCGAGAGTCGGTTGATTTTTATGTAGTTTGAAATTGATTCGGGCATTATGCGTGCAGTACCTATAGTTGGGGAAGAAGACTACAGAAGGGTGCAGAGGCAACAACAAAAAAAAGGTTAGAATTTACTTATTCTAACGAATGCCCGATTAAATGAAACTTCGTTATTCTTCAAAGATTAAAAAATTAATTCGAGCGTAAAGTGGAAACGTTTATAGCGTGTGCTCGCGCACCATAGAATAAAACAAGACATTTAGTACGGTAGTGGAGCTTAAGCCTTTTCTTTCTTTTTTTTTGCGAAAAAAGAAATTGTTACTCGAGGGTATTACTTGGACGACTTTTTCATCGAGAAAATATTGGGTGACCGAGTAAGTACTGGTATTTTGGCGATGCAACGTTATAAGAGATGTGCGCGGTTTAAAATATTACATGGTTATAGTAGGTGCTATGCCAGAGCTGCGTTCTTTTATGTGGTACGTTGTGAAAATGCTCTCTTTATGGTACAAAAATTCAACCTTATCGCGATATGGTGATCCTTTAGAGCTGGTCTGGCGACTGGACGCAATTTATGATCTGTTCACTTGTTACAGTTCAGTTATGTACCAGGATGGCTTGAGTGGTTTATCCTTGTGTAGCCCAAACTGGGTATTGCGAAGGGAGGTTGCTTTTTCAATATTTTCAACCGCGTGAAAACTGTTCGCGTTAAATTCAGGGAAATGACGTTTAAACAGCGTAGCTGAACGAATAATGATATTTTTATCGTAAATGTGTTTTATATTCAAGACGTAAAATGGTTGATTTTATTTTGCAGGATGTGTCTGATGTTCTTATCAGAAGCGTCTAGTTTTGTGGCCGCATTATTATTCTCTGTCCATCCAGTGCACACTGAAGCGGTAAGATATGATTTTTATCTTATTAAAACATACCTATTTTACGTTAAGGCTTTTTTTTTTCATGACCTTTGTGTTGGAGAGAAACTATTGGGTATGTTTGAGCAGAAAATTACGCGTATGATCCATCAAGTCTATATTTCCTGTTATACTCGTTCGTATTAGCCGCTTAAATTTTGAAGTTGGGCAACAAATCTTGAAGAAATTTATTCAGTTTTCCAAGTACATACCATCTATTCCTTTCAACAAAGATTAGAGTGGATCAAATAAAAAACATATCCTGGATTTTGAGATAGTTCACTTCGAGTGGGAAACCATGGGAAAATTTTGAGCCCCATCCCAAAAACGAAAAGAGCTAGGGTACCTCCAAGTGGGGCCATTTTAAAAAAAAACGACTTTTTACCCTTTTTGGGTAATGCCTCCTGCTAGGAACCTTGGTTTCCTTTCCTAAATAGATGCGATTTGAGTTTATACACCTCTCTGAACCACCAACCTCAAAATTGAATACCACCTATTTACCTTCTACAAGGAAGTTCAAGTTGCTACAAATCGCGAATTTGTAAAATTTTTGAGTTTCATTATATTAAAATCACTCACTCCAACATTTCAATAAATTTCATAGCAGCACTCCTTTACTGTTTTTTTATTTGCGCAAATTTTTTGAAATTTGAATCGATTCTTTTCGTTCAATTATATTGCCCAATTCACAAATTTGTTCTACCAAACTCTGCACGCCCCTCCTTTTTTATAGATAGATAATACATTCAACCAGAACTTTTATGGTAATATTCATTTATATTCGAATTTTCTTTTCACATGGCGTTGTCTACTGGCAAGAAAAACAATTTTAAAAAAATAGCAAGAATTTTACTTGAATTGTAAATCCAGAAAATATCAAGAATTCTAATGATTTTACGACAGAAAGCAAGAATTTTCAAAATTTCCCTCTTTCTTCGAATTTTTAATCAAAAATTTAACCCTTTGGTGTCCAGACAAAAACTGCTGGATGAAATTGAAAATTTTTCATGCTGCTGAAATAATTCAAGGACCAATAGTTGAAAGCTAAAAAAAAATTAATCTCGAGTAAAAACTTTTTTGGAAGCATAAAATTTTGAAAATTTACCCATTTTCATTTCCAAAATAATGGAAGCAGCAATTGAAGCAAAATTGTGCCAAAATCTAAAGAACTCAATCCAAGCATCATAACGGGTCGCTTTTTTAGGGTGTTTGTCACTTTTTTCGGCTTCAGTCACTTTTGGTTACTTTTCACGTCTAAAAGGTCACTTTGGTTACTTTTTTCCCCTCAAAAGTCACTTTTTCTTCGCACTTTCAAGCAAAAATTCAAATTTTCACGTAGAAATTTTTTAAATTCTTCAAGGGAAAAATAAAAAAATTTAGTTTTGCTATTTTGTTTGTTGTTTTAATAAATGAAATTATTCGCGACGTTTCAGTTGATTTATCTTTGAAATGTTTGCAGAAAATTACAAAAAAATTGCCCCCCCCCCCCCCAGAAAACTAAAAAAAACTTGCATTGTTTGGTTACTCTTGGTCACTTTTTGCTCACTTTTTGCTCAAAAAAAGTTACTGAAAGTTATTTTTTTCTTCAAAAATTTCGTCATGATGCCTGAATACTTACCGCACAAGACAATTTCTAAATAAATATAATACTATTCAGTTCAAATTTCAAAACAATACAAAAAAAATCTTTAAATATTGGGATCTAGGTATGCTGTAGAGTATCAGAAATTATTCCTACTGGGAAAGAAATTTTCAACTGGAGAATCTGTTCACAGAAAAATGAGGACATTCACAGGAGGAAATGCATGTAAATATATTGAATCATATTTAAAATTTGGATTTCAAAATCACATCGAGGCTCATCAATACCCGTAGAAAAAATTTATCAAAAATTGGAAACAGATTTTTAAATCAAAAATTTTTCTTTTTTGTTATTTATGAAAATTCAACTTCGGCTAAGAGTGAACTTTTTTTCCAAATTGTGAGTACATAAAATTTGGAATATCAAAATGAGTTTTTCCAGTTGAATGCATGAACATGAACAGTAGCATCTACTCATGACCCCTGAAATCAGCTCACCACAAATACCCCAAAAAAATTCATATTCATTTTGAAAATTTTCACTTTTCTATTCTTTTTTAAAGATCCAGTTTGGCGAAAGTTAAATTATTTTTCCGTCAACAGTTTCTCCAGCTGAAAATTATTTTCCCAATAGGAATAATTTCTGATACTTTCTACAGCAAGGATCCTAATTTTTTTAGAAATTTTTTTGTATTGTTTCGAAATTTAAACTTGAGAGTATTATTTTCAATGTCTTTGTGAGGTATTGACTTCTTTAGATTTTGATGCAATTTTCGCGTTAATTGCTGCGTCCATCATTTTGGAAATGAAAAAATGGGTATATTTTCAAAATTGTATATTTCCCAAAAAAGTTTTCACTAGGGGTTGATTTTTTTTGGCTTTCAACTATTCACCTTTGGTCTATTTCAGCAGTATGAAAAATTTTAAATTTCATCCGTCAGTTTCTGCCTGGACACCAAAGTATTAAAAGGAAGTTCTTTTTCAAAAAAATTTAAATCAAGAAAAATGGCGAGAAAATATCTAGAAAATCCAAAAAACAGCAAGAATTTTCATTTTTCCGATCCAGTAGACACCACGCAGTATCTCGAGGGGAAAAGTCTTGAAATCCCTTCACAAACCAATTCGATGATTAATGTGTAAATATTATTCAAAAAACACGAACGTAATTGGTTGTTAAGTGTGTTTAAAACTCACAGGTGAACGAAACGCATTACGAAACATTTTACCGGCCGTTTAACATACGATAAAAGGTATTTCAAAGTGTTCAATAGTGACCCTGCAGTAGCCCTAGCTCAAAATACTGTTTTATATTGTGCGTGACATTGAACTCCCGTCGGGATTATTACGGCCGTTCTTCCTCAATATTTTACTGCATTTATCGTTACGTTTACGTGTGTGCGAGAGCGTTGCCCCGTCCAACTACCTTTACCTATATTACTTCCGAATGAGGGAATTTATAGTATACGTTCGGAGCTTCTGTTTCTAATTGTAGGGTCTCAACATCTTGTTGGAAAACGTTTTATCGATGATTGTTTAGTGTACTTTTGGCAAATAGTCTTGATGGGTGTACGTCTTTAACGTTGTTCTTTTCGTTTCGAGCTTTGAAATTAAACGCTGTACCTCCGATGAATAGGAATGTTACGATGCGATGGTCTTTTGTACGTCGAGTAATTTCGTTTGGTGGTCGTTAAGTAGTCGATATGTGAGATAGAAGTCGTTTGCGCTTGAGAGGTGTTACTCTTCGATGACTTTGATTAGCGAATATCGAGGATTCCGCAGAATGGTGTGGTGTATTCGCTCTTAAGATGAGACGGGATGGGCGAGTAATGAGTGTTGTGCATCCCACTTCTTACCTTCCTTGCGTGGCAGTGGGTCCCAGCAGTTAGATTGAAATTGAGAAAGAAAATATTGTTTCATTTTAAAATTTTATTAATCTGAAAAATATTTGAGAAAAATGAAAAAAAATTATATTTTTTGCGAACTTTTTTTCAATTGTAAATATCCTAAACACGAATAACATTATTTTTTCTGAAAAGTATGACCTCATTAGTCTCATTATTAAAAAAAAAAAAAAAAAAAAAACTACTTACTATAGTTATCTTTTTCACCATATCAAATATTAATACTGATTGACATATCGAATTTCCAGTACCAATATGCGACATGCTTAATTTTTCAATAATTCCTACTCGTATACTTATTTTTAACCAATAATGTAAGATGTTTGCATATATTCTTTAACGGGCGGTTTTGTTTACGAATATTTTCTTTAATGTAGCATGTCAATACACTTACTTGGCAGACTATTCGTCAGAAATAAATTATTATTCCAAGTTGGATAATTTTTTTCCCTGTAATGAGGATGAATAATGGTGTTGTGGTAGGCTACTGCTACGATACATAAGCGAACAATGTAAACGAAAATTATAAGGTTTAAATAGCGTGGTTACAAACCAGAATATACTTAAGCTTCGAACATAGAACATTTTAACGTATCGAGTTTCTCATTGGTGGAACGTGGAACTTTATTGGCAACTGTATACTTGATCGATATTACTTACTTTTAAGCGGTTTACTTATACTTACGTGAGATATGAAAATTTAAACCGTAAAGTAGACGAAGTAGTGGTCACAGGTTTTATTATTTATATTCTTTATCTATTTTTATGTTCTGCTGCTTAATGGAAACAATCATTTCATTTTTAATGTAATATGTTTTACTGTGAGGGCTCTAAACGTAGTTATTTTTTATTTACGATGAGTACACAGACGGTCTACTAATGTTTTATTCATAAATTGGATGAAAATTTTATTGCCATTCGACGGGTCGATGTTTTTAATGAGATTATCTGGTTTTTTGGTGTGGTCAAATTGAATGGTTTTTGAGTGAAATACCTTCAGGGCGTATTCTGACATCTGGGTTGAAGAGCTGAAATTTTGGATGAATTGAATCAAAATTTCCATGGATTACATTGTTTAGTACAGTGAAACTTGGATAAGTCAAATTTCTGAGGGAACGGTGATTTATTTGAGTTGTAAAGGTTTCTGAGTTACAGAGGTTTTACAAAATGAATGAAAAATTGATAAAAACGAGTAACAAGCATCCTAGTGGTTACTTTTTCAAGGAAAGTCACTATTAGTTACTTTTTGTACTCAAAAGTTACTATTGGTTACTTTTTTCAAAAATTTGAGAAAAAAAATTGATTTTTTTGGTTTTTGCTTTAAAAAAATGGTTTGAAAAAAATTTATCATGGCATTACTTGATACTTGACTATATAGTTTGCGATTTTGTTGAAATACAAGTAAAAATTCGAATGACTTTTTTTACATTTTGTTGGTGAAATCATGAATTAAAATTTTTAGAAAAGGTTACTTTTTTGGACTTTTTTGGTTACTTTTCCGACTGTCAGAGGCTCCTAAAATTACTTTTTTTTAACAGTTTGGCTGGGATTACTGCATAGATAGTTGATACAGAAACAAAAAATATGAAATGAACTGATTCATAAAATTGAATTCATTCATCACTTTTTCAACACAATCATCGTGGACATATTTTTTCGTACATAATTTGGAAATAAGTATCTCAAAAATGGAAAAAAATTAATTGGAGTTTCGAGTAAATGAAAGTTGGTGTATGCCCATCTTCGAGCTCCTGAAATAATTGAAGAGTTTCTAACCGAAAATCAACTTCCTGTGATTTTTAAATTTTTTCGAAAAAATAATGGATTTGACTCGAAAGTTGGAAAATTTTGGAAATTACGTTTTAATTGATCAATTTAGGAATGTGGGTAATCCAGTGTATTTTTTAAATTCCTTACATTTGTTCAGAATTGAAGTCATAGATTGTTGAAACAATTTTTCATGATCTTAGACTACATTTTGAGAAAAAAAAAAAAAACAAGATTTGACTCTTGATAATTTTTTTAGGAATATATAACTTGGTCGTAAAACAATGTGTTTTAACAGGTACAGTAAAACGGGGTGAAGTGGATACAATTTCAGCTTTTTTTAAAAATATCTCTGCCCTATATTAACTTCAGGAAGTCGTTTTGGTATTAAATCAAAGGCCCATATTTCAGGAATATTCACCGAAAAAATCAACATTTTTGGTAAAAAAATGTGACCTTGAGACGAATTCAAAGGTGTGGACCACTTCACCCCAGTTTGGGGTGAAGCGGACCACCCCATTTTTTTTGCACCAATGAAATCCTTGGTCAATTTAGACCTAAAAAAAGTTGGAAAAAAAATTTATACCCTCCCCCCTCCTTCACCACAGCGAATAAAAGACTCAAAAATGGATGTTTTTATTCATAAAAATCTTCATTCTACTTGATAAATTGAAAAAAATGGCCTAAGAAAATTTTTTTTAAATGTTTCAGCAGTTTAAAGTTAATTAGGGGTTTAGGAAATTTCATACAGATCATTTTGGTGAAAAAAAATTTTCATTCCAAGAATCCTAATCCGAAATAACGAGGTTTTTATGAATGAAAACAAAAATTCAAAAATATTGCAGGTCCTAACTTTGATTAAAATGCATATTGGTGCTTTGATAACAAAGTTACGTAAGTGCAATGATATCTTACCGGCAGTACTTTTAAACTATTGTCGTTTTCATTCATGAAAATGTCGTTATTTTGCATTAAAACTGTTAAAATATAGTTGTTTTCATTCATAAAAACGTTGTTATTTCGGATTAGGATCGTTAAAATGAAAAATTTTTTTTTACCAAAATGATCAGCATAAAATTCTCTACAACCCTGATTAACTTTATATTGGCGACACAATTATTATTTCCTTCTGCAGACCATAGTTTACGCCTTAACAAAATTATCAGTAATTCTTGCTTTGATTTCAACGGTTCTTAACTTACCTTAATTTCATCGTAAACCCAAATGTTTTTTACGCAAAATGTTCACCGAAGCGAGACCTACACGATGGTTTTTGTTAGAGGTCGCTGTGTGCAAAATTCAGGGAGTACTTGGCAAAAAACATAAAAATTTCAACAAGTGGACCGCTTCACCTCGTAGGTCCACGTCACCCCGTTTTACTGTATTGGAAATATCTTGTGAAAAAGTTCAATATTACAACAAATTATGTATTATCTCTAATGACCGAAATCATGAATTTTTAGCTTTTGAAAGTCTTTTCTCGTGAGAATTTTCAGTCTCGCTTCGCTCGAGCTCAACAAGTTCACAATGCAATATTATACTGTACATCTTGCGAGGAAGGTACTTCAATTAAAAGTCAAATTTTGAATTGAAATGAAGATAAATCGAAAGTACATTAAAAAACGAACCCCGTATCCGAAATTTCAGGCGCTGAACTTGATTTTTGGCGAATTTTGGTAGTTTCAAAATTATATTATCACCCTGCAAAATATTATAAAAATTTAATCTAATCTACGAAAAAGATTTGAAGTTTGGTATATGTATATCCTGTTTTGACCTCCCTAATCGATTGGAATTGGTAAGTCATGTGAACCATTTGCATTGACTTCTTTCCAGTGTTGAAAAATTCCAAAATTTTCTGGAGGCTCCAAAACGTCTTAGAACCGCTTCCAAACAATTTAGGAGGTCAGAAATAGAATACCGATCGAATTGGTCACCAAAATGGGTAATCTACGATTGTAGGTACTAAAGTTTATATGAATCATTTTTAGAGACTTTTCTTCAATGCTACAAAACTCCAAAATTTACTAGAGGCTCTGGAACGGCTTGAAACCGCTTCCAATTGATTCGAGAGATCGAAAATAGGGTACCTATGTAGTACCAAATTTCTGCTTTTTTCGTTGATTAGATCAAATTTTCATATTTTGTACGGCGATAAGATGAACTTGAAATTTCAAAAATTCGCCAAAATTAGAGAAAAGAACTTCGGCTTTTGAAATTGTAGATTTGGGGTTCTTTTATGATGTGCTTTCAATTTATTTTAGTTTCGGTTCAAAATTTTATTCCGATTTGGGATACCCCTCTTATTAGCAGAATTATTGATGTTTTTTCAAAACTATGGAGTGTTTTTTGTGATGGAGGGGAAGGATGGGATAGAGGATCATAAAGCCATGAATTGTGAACAAAATTAACAATTTTCAGTCTGCAAAGAGCTTAAATTTTTGTTCACCCCATTCTTGTAATCTGGCAAATACTGTGACATAATTTGTTTTATTTTTCAAATTTGATAATTTCGCTTCAAATTGAAGGTTTCCTTTTATTTAAAATATTTTCTATAAGGAAATTCAAATTCCTAAGTATTGAGATGTAGTGGGAGGGAGAGATGCTCGAAAATATTCAGAATGGTTTTTTTTATTAAATTTGAGTGGAGTTTTTTGAGCAGGAAAGGAAGTTATTGGATTTTTTTTCAAAAGTACTGAGAAAGTGGTTATAAAAAAGTAGTAATTTTTGAGAATAAAATCCTTTTAGCACCATTAGGGATGTAAGAACAGAACGGAAACAGGAACAAAAGAATCACATGAATTAACTTAATACCGTTATGTCTTCATTAATGAAGTTTTCTAAGATTTTTCAAGTCCAACATAATGTCATTATATCTTAATCTAAAAACCTTACACAAAATTGTAACTTGAATTAAATTAATATTGTTATCTTATCTATCTATCTAATCTCTCTATCTTATCTTAATTTTCTCCTTTTTTCTTATCTCAGTTTATCTTTTCTCAAATTCTCTAATCTTTTCTCGGTTTTTCTTATCTTATCTACTCTTATCTATCTCCTCTATCTTATATATCTATTACCTTATATATCTTATCTATCTTCCTCATCTGAAATAGATTTTTTCCAAGTTTTTCAAGTCTAACATAATGTCATTATGTCTGGACCTAAAAATGTTACATTACGTAACATCTCCAGCGTTACGAAACGATTTCAAAAATTTACCCCCAGGCCTAAAGACATATCCCATGTCAAAAAGAACAAAAGAACTCAAATTTTGTAGAGAACATGAGAACTGAGAACGAAAGAACTTGATGATTTATAAAAATCAGAAGAACGAGAAAGACGAACACTTGTTAACTGTTAATTCATACTCGGGAACGAAAGAACAAAGAACCAACAACAAATTTTCTTATTCTTTCGTCCTTGGGCACTTTGTAAAAATAAAAAGCATCCAAATTTATTCCTCTGTACCCCCTCTCAACCCTAGGGAATGGAACCAGAAATTATAATTATTCTCTGCTATGGCATAGCCTTCGATAACACAGGGCGACACGAATTTTGTTTTTGGATTCTCATTGCCAAATTTGGGTTGTTTTTATGTAACTAATAAAGGAAAAAATATTTTTTTTGACCAAAGTTTCCTTTGGGGGGGTGGGGGCCAAAAAACTGATTTTTCGAGGTCAATAAGCCTGAGCATTACAAAAAAATTTGAAGAAATTTTTTTTTGGACTAATCTTGTAGGAAATTTCACGGCGAATCCAGTGCCGCAAACCGCAGACCTCCGTCTCTTTTTTAAAAAAAGTTACAGCTCATTCTTTCCAAAATTTTGTGAAAAAATCACATTTTTTTGTTTTTTTTTTCGCAAAGAAGTGAAATTGAGAGAAAAGTTGGGATTTTAAGGCCATAATGACCATGGTGAGAGTTGTAGGAAATTTCACGGCGAATCGAATTCCGCAAACCGCGGACCTCTATCTCTTTTTGAAAAAAAGTTACAGCTCATTCTTAAAACCCTTAGTTTTCTCTCAAATTTCACTTTTTCGCGAAAAAGGCACAAAAAATGTGATTTTTTCCACAGAATTTTGTAAAGAATGAGCTGTAACTTTTTTTCAATAAGAGATAGAGGTCCGCGGTTTGCGGCATTTGATTCGCCGTAAAATTTTCTACAACTCTTACCATGTCATTATGGCCTTAAAACCCTTACTTTTCTCTCAAATTTCACTTCTTTGCGAAAAAAAAACAAAAAATGCGATTTTTTTCACAAAATTTTGGAAAGAATGAGCTGTAACTTTTTTTAAAAAAGAGACGGTGGTCTGCGGTTTGCGGCATTGGATTCGCCGTAAAATTTCCTACAAGATTAGTCCAAAAAAATTTTTTTCAATTTTTTTTGTAATGCTCAGGCTTATTGACCTCGAAAAAACAGTTTTTTGGCCCCCACCCCCTCAAAGCAAACTTTAGAAGCCAGGATTGAGCAAGGTGATGTATTTTGATGTCTAGAAACAGAATTTCGGCATGAGAACCCAGAAACAGAGCAAAAAAATTTTTTGTCACCCTGTGTAATCGAAATACCACGAATGGTTCGGAATTAGAATCAGGGATCCACAAAAGATTTCCACGTTGGTAGTTGGTAACTTTTGAATTATTTTGTTTTATCGCGTTTCATGCGGTTTTATTTTGTGTAACAACACATTATACGATTTTATGTCGTTGATTAAAGTCGTACGTCGCTATTATAGCGTGCGTAAAATACGTGTGCGAGATTATTAATAAAAATTCGCGTATATTTCAAAGGGTTGGGCTGCATTAGGTGTACATGTAGGTACATTGTACACATATAAGTATACGTGTACGGGTGTACCGTACGTATGGTATCCAACGATAATATTTCGCGTCGCCGGTATAATTGTCATTTATAGCGTAGCTCAACGCTGTGTAATTACACCGGCAACGTACGATATATATATATATATATAAAGTAAATATGTAAATTTATACGTTATAATTTGTGTCATTAGTAAAGTTTTTAACTTTTGTGACGCAGTTAAAATAGAATGTTGTATGTGTAAGAAGTATAAGTTTTTGAAATTCAGCCATTGGGTACAAACACATCTCTGACAATATGTATTTAGTAACTTAATTTTAACAAGTAAACAAGAAAAGCTTATAAAGTAGCGAGTTATTTAAATTTTAAGTTTACTTGGCAACAAGTTTAAAAGCACCAACTTCCATTAGTGGTATTATAATTTGAATGAAAGCTCGCGGAATCAAATTAATACTGACTCTCTGGTACCGAAAGCCTTCTCTTTAGGGAAATTTTACCCGTTTGTTATACATATTACATACTGTACGCAGTTCGGCGCCGCTATGCGCTTGTTGCCAACCTAGAATCTAGAAATCCACTTTGAGAACGTTGCGAAAATTATACTACATCCTATGCCCCGTGTTCGATATGTGTAGTCGTAATCGTAGGTAAAGCTTTTCACCTAAATAGCTCGTAATTTCCCATTTCCCATTTCCCATCGTGCGTCGCGTCGCGTCGCACCCTCGCACCGGTTTTGTCTGGTCGCGAGATGAGAAAACGATACCTTATATGTGCTTCGATGTTGATTGTATTATGTACCTACTACCTATACCTAATCCCACCTATTACCTAAGTACCTATACTATTAGGTACCTTTATTTTACCCTATCTATATATTCGAGCTGGCGATAAACTATTAAAAGCTGAGTCCTTTGTTGAGTGAATTTTAATTAGCTTAAAAAGTTACGATACGGTGGAACGATTTAAGTGATGGGTTTTTTTGCTGTGTGTTCGCAGGTAACCGGGGTCGTTGGACGTGCCGAAACACTTTCCTCGGTGTTTTTCTTGTTGGCGTTGTTATTTTACAGTCACGCATCGAAGAGGAAAAAAACTACAAGTAAATAGTTAATATGTTTACATTATTATGTTATTACGGTGGCGTGATGCGGATTTAATTTTGACCGTACAAATTAAAACTAGCCCGTATCGAAGCCCTGTCTTTTCCTCGATCCCTCTGCGGTTTAAAAATTTCGTCTGTATGGATAACGGTGGCGTTCGTGTAAACGTATTCTCTCTCGCGGCCGAGAAGTTGTATCTAGATGGGGTGATTGTGCGGTTTCGAGTTGTGTCGTTAAGTTCAACTTTGGTAGGGTTGGAAAAAAAGAGCTACTTCCGTTTCACGACGATTGCTTTGGGAACTGAATTGAAATAGTGTGTACGAGATTTGGTCGAGACTAAATTACGAGTACGTACTGCTTACATATGCTAACCCTATCTACGAACGTCAGGGTCAACTATTTTTCACGCCGGATATAAGCAGTGTCACCGAGTCTACGGTCTCTATTTCGCTTTAAAAGTCAATTTATCGATTGAAAAACTTGAAATTACAGCCGACCCAGGTTTCGCGAAATTTTTTAGTGTATTAGTCCGAATTTCGAGATGGAAATGTTCGGAGTCTGATTTGCGCGAAAAAATGATGGAATGTGGGATGGAATTTTTGAACATTGCTGTTTGCGATTATTTTTACTTGAGTCGAATTGGCATAAAAATTGAGAAATTTTTCTGGTTGGAAATATTTACATTTTCTGTGATATTGGTCCAGTTAAGTATGTTGGAATGAAACGGCGAAAAAAATTCTAGCCTGATTTTTTTTTCGTGTTTTCCGTTCATAATGATCCACCAAACAACGTACTAAAATTTCCGCCCCAGAGAGTGTTCGGAACCCCCAGGAGAAGCGTATTTCCATCCTTTACCGCAAAAAAAATATAGGACCCAAAATCTGCCTTCTGATTGGTTGCTGTGCTTGCCAAAACATCTCTCCCTTGTCACTGTATCATCTTTTTACTCGATTTCAACGCTCTAAGTTCAAATGATACTTTATAGAATAGATTAACTTATTGAAAATTGAAATTGGCGAAATGCGAAAGCGAAATATGAAAACTAATGAAAGTTTTTGTTATAAATTAAATAGATAAAAGGAACTTGGTATTTTGGTAAACGTAAACACACTGTGCAATGCATGAAACATTTTGGTAAACTTACCTTGATGATAGCAACTTAGCAACAAAATGTGTTCTCATTAACAAAAACGAATGAATAAGTTAATCTACCTATGTAATTATATATTATTATTTATTAAACTTTTATGAAAATTGAAATTGAGGTACGTAAAAGTTATTCATTGATAGCGTTTCATCATCATTTGAGTAATGAGTTTACTTCGAATTTGTCGAATTTGATTTTTAGATATACCTACATGTGTAAGTGGCTTTTTGAATTCATTTTATAAAGTTGAATAATTTATTTTTTATTATGCGGAAAAAAGAATGAAAAGATCGCGATCATAATAATTAGAATGAGTTACGAAGATAACATAGCGTTGAGAGACGTGTTGATAAGTTTAATGACCAATCAGAAAGCAGAATTTCGGTCCTGTATTTTTTTTGCGGTAAAGAATGGAAATACGCCCAGGGGAAGGGTTAAATACTTGCTGAAAACTGGGGTTTCGTGAATATACGCGAGTCTAAGTTACCCACTTGCGGAGAAGATTTTACTCCGAAATGAGCAAAATTCGCTCCGTGGAAATTACGCGTATTTTACACACGCTTACTTAGTCTATACTCACACGAAGAACGATTTCTGTCCGTGAGATAAATTTTTCTCAATATTTTTTCAACTTCAAAATTTCTCTGTTAAAATTTTTTCAAACTTCAAATTTTTTCGACAAAATTTTTATCAACTCCAATTTTTTTACCCCAAATTTTTTCGAAATGTTTTTTCAACTTATTTTTTTCTAAAATATTATTCAACTCCTATTTTTTTTTTAAATTTCACACTTCGAATTTCTCTCTCAAAATGTTTATCAGCTCAAAAAAATTTCCAAACGTTTTTTCTACCACCTAAAATTTTTTTCTACACGTTTTTTCAATATTACAATTTTTTCAGACTTCAAATTTTTCTCACAAAACTGTATGAGCCGTATTTTTCTCTCAAAATTTTTACCAACTCTTAAATTTTTTAGTCTAATTTTCTCAAAATTTTCATCAACACTTCAAATTTTTTATAAAAATTTCTGTCAAGTCAACATTTTTTTCTTACAACTTTTTTAAATGGTACATTTTTCAACTCAGTTTTTTCAAATTATAAGTACTTATTTTTAATAAATTTTAAAATTCGAATATTTTTCTTGGTAATTTTTTTCAAGTCTGAATTTTTTTCTCAGTTCTTTTTCTCGACATACTTTTAAACTCTGAAATTTTACTTACTTACTTACTTTCCAAACATTTTTCAACTCAAAATTTTTCCAAACACTAATTTTTTTTCAACTCCAAATCCAAACAATCGAGCATGAACAGTTTTTTTTTTGAAAACAAAAACTTTCCGATTCCAGGTACCGGGTGCTCGATTAATTATGGCCCCCCCCCCCCGATACTTTATATGTCAAAAATCGTAAGTTGGCAATACTTCTAACTTTCAATTAAACAAATCGAACGAAGTGTAGCCAACTTACGATTTTTGACCTAAAAAGTATCGGGGGGTCGGGAGGAGCCAGAATTAATCGAGCACCCGGTATCCAGGTTGATAGTGGAAAAGAAAACAGAGAAGATACTGAAAATATTACGAACGTAATTTGAAAAAAATTGAGGTGTATTATAAAGTAATAATGTTTTGTGAAAAAAAATTGAAATTAGGAGAAATTTTAAACAAAATTGAAATTGAAAAGAGTTTAAAAAAAATTTGTGTTGAAAAAAAAAGTTTGGAAAAATATTTGGAGACCAATAAAGTTTTGAGAGAAAAATTCAGTTTGAATTTTTTTTAAAAAAAGACATTTGAAAAAAATTCGAAAGTTGAAAAAAAATTGGAGTTGATAAAAATTTTGTCGAAAAAATTTGAAGTTTGAAAAAATTTCAACAGAGAACTTTTGAAGTTGAAAAAATATTGAGAAAAATTTATCTCACGGACAGAAATCGTTCTTCGTGTGAGTATAGACTAAGTAAGCGTGTGTAAAATACGCGTAATTTCCACGGAGCGAATTTTGCTCATTTCGGAGTAAAATCTTCTCCGCAAGTGGGTAACTTAGACTCGCGTCGTGAACGCCTTCTAAAATAAGCCTCAAAATTGGAAAATGGCTGAGTAATCAACTAATCATATTCTACATGTAGTTTTCATAAAACTCCATTTCTTTGGCTAAAAATTGAAGGTAAAGGACGACTATTATTCAAAAATTTACAGAATTTTTTGATTTTATCGAAACCATGAAGCTGATGCTACCAAAAATTTTACCAGTGAAATGTAATTTTTTTATACAAACTTGTGGGACATTCCAAAAAAAAAATCATAGCAAAAATTTCAGCCTTGCGATTAATTATGAGCGATGTTATTGAATATTACATTTAAAAAAATACGTATAATTCGACTTTATAGAAGTGACCAAATTTGAATAATTCAGTACCAAATGAACTTCGGGTGAGGGAATTTGCTCAAAGAAATGTGTAAGTAATCGAGCTCGTGACAGGAAATATAATTGAAACGAGATGCTAATACATAATTATTAGAGATATGAAAAATTTTTCGCTTCAATCGGATTCAAAATCGAATTGTGACTCAGAAGAGGGGGAGGGCAAAATTCAGAATATTGAAAATCTTCATTTGGTCAAAAATTACGTTTTTTGGCATTACTTTTTACAGAAAATGAAAAAATTTGAACATGGACTCAAAATGCAGTTTGGCAATTTATTCCAAAAATAATCACTAAAATTTTGAGTTTTCCTCCTCTCCCTTTCCTCTCTGGGAGCCGTCACTCGATTTTGAATCAAAATTATGCGAATCAAGTCTCTGCCTTTCTGGAGTTCCTTTTGTGTTTTCGAATGAAACGATCTCAAAATCGGGTTCGGGGTATCGAAAAACCTTATTTTTGATATCAAACTTGAAAATTCACCCCTCAGAGCCGTCATTTGATTTTGAATCGGACTGATGCGAAAAGATTTGTCCTACCAATAAATTATCAACTTTCTAAAAATTTAAAATAATTTATTTTAAAAATTTTTTCGATTGTGTTTTTGTAGTTCAAATATACGTACGTACTCTTCGAATGACTGAAAATTTAAACTTTGTCCATTTTTCATCAATTTTCATTTGAATCGAAATTTCACTGGGAAAATTAGGTGTCAAATTCATTCAGAATTACAGTAAATTTTTTTGAAAAATAACAATTCCTGTTTTGAAATCAAAGTACCTAAGAATAAAAATTTTTCATCTCACCACACTCTGAAAATTTCTCAAAAACAACGAATGGAAAGTGTTCAGTCTTACTTCAATTTCAATAGCAATTTGTGATATGAAAAAAAAAAATGAAATTCCAGATGACTTTTTGATAGCTGATTTTCAATGTGAAATTTTAGTTGATATGAAAAATCTTCTGATACCTACTTATTTTCTACTTTTCGTTTTTAGATTGATGAAAATGGGGAAATTTTAGATTTTCGGTCATTCGAGGGACGCACGGTGCATTTAAATTACAAACACGTAATCGTAAAAATTTGTCGCTATCGCATAAATAACGAATTTTGAAACCAAATCAATATTATTACAAAAATAGGTATACAAATAAGTTTGAACTTGAGATTTATCTATACCTGTACAAGGCTGATCATCAAGTTTGAATTTACCTCTAGACGCTCTAGATCAAAATCAATCTTACAGGCATTTCTTGAAAATTTTCAATTCAAATATTCAAGAATTAGAAAATAAATAATTGCTGAAATTCATCAAAATAACAGATTTTTTATAAAAGTTGGATATTCATAAAAATGATGAATTGCATCTAAACTTACCATTGTAAATCTACATTAGGTACTTACTGTCCAAAAAAAATGCATAGTTTTCCTGGAGAATGAATTCGGCATAGCGTAAAAAAATCCATTTCAAGTGAAATCTTGAAGTAAAAATTCCCTGTTCTTTTTACGCTTTGAAATTCGCAATGGTTGTTGCGAACTTGGGCGTATTTTAATCTTTTATTTTTGTAGCTTCATCGAAAAAGAAATACTTAGGTCAAAACAAACTTTTCATCGGTGCCAAACTCCAAACTTCGTGTCGAGAAAAAGTATACTGTACTTATAGAACAAAAAAATAAATCACTCTGTTGGAATTTTTCATTATGAAGTATGCCTATTTTTTTCGGCTCGTTCGTAAATGAACATAAAAATTTAAAATTACTTCGAAATAGCGAAAGTTGAAAAATATCCCAATCTCTTCGATGAAAAAAATTAATACGAGAAAAGTTGGTGTTTTTCCTCGAAAAAATGGCAGGTTTTTATTCTCGCAATAGGTGGATTTTTTTATCAGCAATTGGAAAGTTGAATATTTAACTGTGTATGGAAGAAATTATAACGAATGAAAACGAACAAAATTGTTATTCTTGGCAAAAAATCATCGTTTCAACATAAACTACGAATATTTTTAAGGTTTCGTAATAATTCAGAATACAATAAAAAATTTGTTTCGTTTTTTACCCCTTAATTAAAAGGTAAGGTTAGGTGTATGAGAGCAGTTGGAGTTGGATATTTCGCATGTGTCTGGGATGGAAAATAATTCACGTTTGAAAAATCGTCGTGTTTTTTGACCAATTGAACCATCTGCAGTTTTACAGCGAGGTTATAAAAAGTACGCAGTCGAATTTTTACGTATAAAATAAAAACAGGATAAGAATAACGGCCGATTTATGTTATTTACGAATGTCTATCCACAATTTTTTTTCGACGTGGCTTGTATGATTTGTATCCACACTTCCACAGTTGTACATGCATATAGGCTTAGACGTTGGTTTTGATAGACATTTCCGTACATATTTTCCTTTTCCTGCTCTGAAGAATAATAATTAAATGCAAAGTATGAGGAAATTTTGAGTTTGTCCCAATTATGTAAATGCCCGATGATTGAATGCCGATAATCTGAAGCCTTTATCACGTTCCATTTATCACGTCGGCGTATAAAAAATCAATTTATTAAATTGGTGAGGCGTTTTTTTCCTACTGGCAAACTCAATGGTATATAAAAGGGTAGTGATTTGATAAAAATTACAATAACGATCGGCCGGCAACATTTTTTCGAGAATAATATTTTGTCAACACGACAGTATTGCTTACGTCTAAAAATATTTAATATCGATGAATTCTTTCCCTACTTCTGGAAATTTAACTGGTCACCGAGTAAGGAATGAAGGAACGTTAGGGAAAGAAGGAGAGAAAAAAGAAATTAAATTAAAAAATACAATGTATATAGTGATAGTGGAAACAATTTTCAACAGTTTATTTCAACGCTATAGTGAAAACTTTCGTGGAATTTTAAACAGCACGCGAGATCGTGTGATGTATTAATAAAAACGTCTTTTTGACCTTTTCCTTTCCTAACTCGGAGGCTCGGCGTATTCGAGCAGCTGAAATTTTACAACTTGAAGGATTTAGGTACTTTTCGTGGAAAAAATTTCACGAATAATCGTAGCGTACCTATACCTTGATTGCTCACTATTAGAATGAAATACGATTTATATCGATTTTATCCCCCAATTCGTGCCGAGAAAGAAGACCATAAATCTTTTTTTTCCTTTGCAGACGTTTATTCAGGGATTTTGGACAGACTTTTAGAAATACCTTGATGAATGGGTTTGGTTGTAATGGTGAATTCTCTGTTTGAATTTTTGCTACAGTTGTAAGTTTGAAAATGTTTTAGTTAGAAAGAAAAATATTCGTTATGCCGGAATGATCATTACCAGGAATTACTAAAAGTTTACTAAGATGGAGCGTTTCTTAATTTTTTTCGAATTTTGGTGGGTCTGTGCCAAAAATTGATAGGAAATGAGCTGAAAAAGACGTGATGAGAATTTGCGGTTTTTTGGTCCGTGCCCCCCCCCGCGCAAAAACTCAAATTTTTAAAACATTTATTTTTTTAATTTAATTTTTTTGCAATGTTCAAGCGATGGAAACAAAATTTCATTGTAACAAATCGAACCCATTTTCATCAAAGTTATGAATTAAAATTGAAAATCACCGAGAATTTCTACAATTTGACTGAAATACCTATTAAGAATGAAATTTTACAGAAAAAAGAAAGAAAATTATAAAAAAATTGAAATTAATTAGGCACTAGGTACAAATCACGACAAAAATTAAGAATAAATAAACAACAAAATAGCAAGAAAAACTAATGAAATATTCAACTTGAGATAACAAGTTGAAAAAAAAATGGAAAAATAATGCAAAATTTTCAGATATTCTTTAAAAATCTAGAAATATACGACTCAATAATTATAATTTTCAGAAATTAATTTTGGACTTTAGAACTCCTCTTAGGATGGTTCCTTGAGTTCAGAGTTCATTTCTGAAAATCAAAATAGAGTCATATTATAGAGTATGAAAGAAATATTCAGAAATTCTGCATCTTTTTCCCAACATTTTTATTTTTATTTTTAGCATGTTTGGTTGTCCTACGTCGGAATTCATACGAAAAAGGAAGGCTCACCGCTTGGACCCTAATTGATGTGAGGTACTAAAATTTTGGAAATCTTAGGGCCGTATTTTAAAACATACCTTAAGGTATCCTTAAAAAATAAGGATACCTTATTTTAAGGAATGGTTTGGTATTTTAAAACCTTCCTTAGGAGAACTTCGGTAAGGGCTTCCTTAAAAGTCGTATTTTAAAACCTTCCTTAATTTCGTTTGCGTATTGCTTTGAATACCATGTTGCCAAATCTTAAAAGATGATTCAACCAATCAAAACGCATTATTCAGATATAATTGGCTGTATTTACTTATTTTTACAAATTTATCAACACTTTTTGTAATCAATATTGAATCAGTGTTTGAAGGTTTCTATAATTTTCCAATGTTTCTATTTTTTTATTCCGGTGTTCCATTCACAATGAATGAAAAGAAAAAGAAAAAGAAATAAAGAATATCAGAGTCATCTGTTCATTTTATGTTATTAAGAAATAGATTTTTTTATTGCCATAAAAATTTTTCGAAACTTTCATTCGAGATTCTGATAATTTACCTCCTCTTTCTTCAAGTGTGGTCAAATTGGCTTTGTTCATTGCAAATTTCAAAAAAAAAAATTAAGATTTATCACTTCCAAGACAGAAGATAGTCAAAAATGTTTAAGTATGTAAGTACAAGTTTTTTTTGTAAGTGACCACGTAAATTTTGCCATCAACTAGGGGTGGTCTGATTAGAAGGCAAAAGATATTGCTCCTCAAAGCAAATTTTCATTTTTATTCGGAACAATTACGTTTGGTAAGACTAATGACCCTGTTAAAAAAATTGATAAATATTATTCATGTTGAGTCTGAAAAATTGAGGAAAATTGCATTTCAAGCGGAAAATTGAAAAATTCCATATGAGAGATTTTCTCAATTTTTAGCTCCCTCTTTCCTGTACCCTTCCCCATTGACAGTTTTAGATCTTTCACAGAACATCCCTTCAATTTTAAGAATAGGCCACTTGTATAAATATGATTTTTTTTAAATTCGTCTCTGTAAATTTTCATCCATTAGTCGTCAGCGAAAACTATAATCCTTGGGATAGATGTAGATATGTCAATAATGTCCATTAGGTATACATATGTCGATAATATCGTGGTCTACCATCATATTTTTACTGAACAAATCTGTTTATAATATAATTCAAATATCATCACAACTGTAAATACGTAAGATGTAACTATTTGTTGCCTTAAGGTACCTCGCGAGGTACCTTAAGGTATTCCAAGTCTCACCGATAGAATTTGTGTTTCAAGTCTTGTTAAGGAACGTTTTAAAATACCAATTCTGTCTAAGGTACTTTTTAAGGTACCTTAAAAACTACTTAAAAATAAGGTATGTTTTAAAATACGGCCCTTATTCTTAGAGGGAATTGAACAATCCCAATGGGCGAGGACTTCCAACATTCGAAAAAATAATTTTGCAGTGTTAGAAGGAACGCCTTAATTAAGATCTATTGCTGAAGCATTCAATTCGATGTCGCACGAATTCCTTCTACTCTCAGAGACATGAAATTATCTGCTAAAATTAAATCGTGGACTGGCGCAGCATTACCCATTAAAGTTTATATTCGTTTTCGAAAAAAATTTCCAAAATTTTTGAATGTCTATTGGGTGATTTGGTAGGGGTAAGGATTGAATCAGCAATTTTACATTTTCACCCGACCATATTGAGATCAATACACGACATCTTAGCTATCCTCTTTTAAATTTCGAAAAAAATTCCAACTCTTTGTCTTGTACTTGACAGTTGATGAGCAGTAGCAAATTACCAACGAATGCCAACCAGAAAGAATGTATTTTTCAAACGACCATGTTTTTGTTTGAAATCTCATAAAATCATGTGAGGGAGTTATCTCAAATCGAAGTAAAATTGCTAGCAGAAACAAAAATAAATCGAAATTACATCATAAAAGAACCCTATATTTAAAATTTCTAGTGCTGAAATTCATTGATCAAATTTTTGAAATTTCAGAATTACCTCATCACCCTGCAAAAAATATAAAAATTCAATCTAATCAACGAAAAACGCTGAAATTTGGCATGTATACTATTTTTGACCTTTCGAATCGATTGGAAGTGGTTTCGAGACGTTTCGGAGCCTCCAAAAAAATTTAAAATTCTCGAGCACTAGAGAAAAGCCTGACAAAATGCTCCTCATGAATTTTGACACCTAATCGCAGATTACCAGTGTTGGTGACCTATTTGATCGAAAATAAGGTACTCACCAACTTTCAGCTTTTTACCTTGATTCGTATGTTGTCGGCGTACTTTCAAATTTTTTGCCAAAAGTATGGATTTGAACTCGATGTTAACAATTTTAAAAAATAATTGAATTTAAATCGATCAAATATATATATTTGATCGATTCAAATTCTAGGCGTTGAAGTTCATATGGACAATTTTTGTGGACTTTTCTCCAATGCTGGAAAATTTCAGAATTTTCTGGACGTTTCGAAACGTCTTGAAACTGCCTCTAATCGATTCGGGAGATAGAAAATAGGGTATTATACAAATTTAAGATTTTTTCGTTGACTAGATCAAATTTTCATATTTTACAGTGCGATGAGGTAATTTTGAAATTTCAAAAATTCGCCAAAATTCTAGAAATGAGCTTGCAACAGCCAAAATTTTGGATATGGGAGTTTTTCAAGATGTACTTTCATCATTTCGACTCAAAATTTTACTTCGATGTAGAATACCTCTCTTAATATTATATGGGCCGTATTTTAAAACGTACCTTATTTTTAAGTAGTTTTTAAGGTACCTTAAAAAGTACCTTAGACAGAATTCGTATTTTAAAACGTTCCTTAACAAGATTTAAAACACAAATTCTATCGATGAGACATGGAATACCTTAAGGTACCTCGCGAGGTACCTTAAGGAAACAAATTGTTTTGTACAGTTGTGATGATATTTGAATTACATTATAAATAGTTTTTTTTAGTAAAAATATGATGGTAGACCACAATATTATCAATGTAATGCACATTATTAACATATACCTACACCTATTCCAAAGATTATAGTCTTTGCTGATGACTATAAATGGATAAAAATTTACAAAGACGAATTAAAAAAAAAAAAAAATCATATTCACCTATACGATTAGTTATTGTGGTCTATTTTTAAAATTGAAGGGATGTTTTGTGAAAGAAGATCTGAAGCTGTCAAGGGGAGGGGTACAGGGAAGAGAGAACTAAAAATAGAGATAATTTCTCGTGTAGAATTTTTCAATTTTCCTCCTGAAATTTAATTTTCTTCAATTTTTCAGACTCAAAATGGGAAATTTATCAATTTTTCAACAGGGTCATTAGTCTTACCATATTTATGTAAATTTTATATTTCCGAATTCAAACGTAATTGTTTCGAATAAAAATGAAAATTTGTTTTGAGGAGCAGCACCTTTTGCCTTCTGTTATTCAGACCACGCACCTCGTTGATGACAAAATTCACGAGGTAATTTACAAAAAAGTTGTACGTACTTGAAAATTTTTGACAATCTTCCGTTTTGGAAGCGATAAATCTTTTAAAAAATTTATACGTGAAGTTGAAAATTTTTGATATGGCAATAAAAAAATAAAATCGATATCTTAGCAACAAAAAATGAATAGACGATTCTGATTTTCTTTATTTCTTCTTTTTTTTTCATTCATTACGAATGGAACACCAGAATAACAAAATAGAAACAAAATTAGAAAATTATGGAAACTTCAAACACCGATACAATATTGATTACAAAAAGTATTGATAAAATTTGCAATAACAAGTAAATACAGCCAATTATATCTGAATAACGCGTTTTGATTGGGTGAATCATCTTTTAAGATTTGGCAACATGGTATTTAAAGCAATACACGTACGAAATTAAGGAAGGTTTTAAAATATGACTTTTAAGGAAGCCCTTACCAAAGTTCTCCTAAGGAAGGTTTTAAAATACCAAACTATTCCTTAAAATAAGGTATCCTTATTTTTTAAGGATACCTTAAGGTATGTTTTAAAATACGGCCCTATGTGTATCAAGTTAACGAAAAAACTAGAAGAGATCAGGGTTCCATCCTACCACTCACGTATAGAAAATGAATCCTTATAATTACCATCATCTCTGTAAAATACTAGAATTTACATTTGAGGGGAGCCTTTGAAAAAAATGCAAAATTTATTCGAGATTTCGAAACCGCTTTAACGACACCTGAAAATTATAACGATCGGATTAACGACTGGAAACGCCATTATCGAAGTAGATATGCAAATGATTCAACGTATTCGAAGTAAATGTTGACTAATTTAGGCATTTCTATCCGCGTACTATTTTAAGACAACGAAGAAGACAGAAATAGAATGGTATTTTGTCGTTTAATACCGAATCGTTAGCCGTTTTTATCACCACTTTTGATAGTCGCGGGATAAGGGGGGCATGAGCCTGTAGCTTCGAAGGATAAATGTGAAAAGTATATTCGATAATTCGATCTAATAAAAAGGCAGTTTATACGTCAGGTTGGTGAAGTTGAAAAGGAAATACGAAGGAAATAGAAAGAGTTGGCCATGTAATGGAATTATAAAACAGATACGTGGCGATGGCGATGATCGCAAATCTAGCGAAAAGTTTTCGATTAAAACGTTTATACCTAGGGTACGTGTAGCATAAGTAAATGGAGGCTGCGTTGGGGGAGAGTAAAAAACCACGGAACCGCGCCACCCGTTGCAAGGTTTAACAAAGCGTGAATTTTTTTGTCTTTTTAATATGGCACCTATATTGTTTTAATTTATAATACGTTTTTTGTAACACGTGTTACAAGATGGCGATACTTTTAATTTTAAAATGTTACCGGTAATCCTGTTCTGGCGGCGATGGCGTTTGTGCAAGGCATGGTTTTTAAAAAAATATTTTTATTCCTCTGTTACAGGTTGGAAAGCGTTATCACTTTCGATGATTTCCATAGCAACGGCGATGCTGTGCAAAGAGCAAGGGATTACGGTGGCTGGCGTTTGTGTACTGTATGAACTTTTTATAACGCAAAAGGTCAGAATGTTAATATAACTTACTACGTCACCGATTTCTTCGGTTTAGCGGTATTTTTCTTCGTTAAACGAGCCGGCCTTTTTTCCTATTTTCGCACCCCCCGTACCCGTAGGCCTGTTAATTATAATAACGAGGTGTAGTGCGAAATGCTGTCTACTCTTCTTAAAACGTCGTTCTACTTCATTAACTCAGACAACAATAATTCAAGTTAAAATTTCTCAACGTCTTTGTTGTATTATGTTTTTTCGCCGGCGACGAATAGGTATACGCGGAGCGACAGAGAGGTTGGGAGTTTCATTAAGTGGGAATCGTAGGTATTTCGGGGGCGCGACGTCCGGGAAGGGAATAAGGGACGAGGAACGGTGCGGTTTTTTGTTTGAGCTCGTTTTTCATAATCTATTCATTTTGAAAGTTTGTTTCTTATGAAATATTGTTGTTAAAAACAATTGTGTTTTGTCGCTTTCGCAGCGGCGCGAGACAACGATGTAATCATCTTTTGAAAGTCATTAAGAGCGTTGAGCTCGAAGCGCGGTGTAGCGTTTTGTACTTAACCAATTTTTACGCGGAAGGGAGGATGGTGGCGTGGGGGCTTTTTGGACCCGAGTCGTGGGGTTATTTAAATATCGCTATGACAAATGAAACGACGAAACGAGTTGACGTAGCGGTGTGTTTTAAAGGTACAACGTACCTAGGTACTTTTTCGTATACAATGTTTCCTGCTCTCGTTGCTGGTTCGCTTCAGTCGTATACCATACGGAGTTGCGAGAGAATGAGAATTTTATTTTCGCGTGCATATACCTGATATGGCGAAGTTTATTTGGCGCCGAGTTGAATAAGTTTAATCTGATAACGTGTATGGCGGTTACGTTCTTACATTCGCTCTGTACCTTACCTATTGGTTTTATATACCTCGCAGAAGCGAAATTTCCGCGGCGAATTACCTTCTCGACTCGATGTTAAATGCGGTTTTATCGGTTGTAAGCGTATGGAAAACTCGGTATACTGTGTGGAATTATCGATAGATACTCGTACGTGCGGTTGCTCCTTTGAGCGGTGTCGAAAGTTGGCCCGGATTGAGGGTAATTTTCGACTATGATTTTTTGGCCTTCCTGCGAAGTTGACTAAGTGTATTTGAGGATTATGAAATATAGAGGATTTATTTCTACATTCGAAGGTTCTCATTGATTTGTTATACTTATAATATATACGTGCATAATTCGAATTTAAGCTGAAATCGACCAAGAAATACTTGGAGGTAGAAATTAAAGCAAGATTTCTATTTATGGATATGTTTTAAGGGCCATAGTCAAAGTAGGACTGATGCCCGTCGCAAACATTTATCGTGACCTAGCACGAGATCACAAACTTTTTTAGCTGCAAAAATGTGCTTTATAGCCCCCTATTTTATGGGTCATATTTCATGCCCAAGGGGTAAAATGATTTCCTACAAATTATGAGGCCGAACATTTATTGGTCATATATGGCATTTTAGGCTATGGTCGCATACTAGTGACCGTAACCATGACCCAAGTCACATCCTTTCCGTATGGTCACAAAAAATCATTGATTTTTTGAATTTGATTGATTGGCCTTGGCTCCAGTTTCGATTTGAGCCATTTTTTCGTATTTTTTGAGCACGAAGTATTGTTGTGAAATAATGAATATATCAAACATATGTTTTAGTTTGAACGTATAAGCGTCGCAAAATGACAGATGACTCCGAAATCCGATTTCTTTCGTCGACCTTCTTATTTTAAAAAGACACCTAACTATTTTGTGATTTTATCAACCTAATAAAAGTGGAATGAGATCGATTCAATGTTGCTGATTCCGAATCCGGTGTCCATTTCCCAATGTTGAACCTTCATTTTCGAGATATCGCTCATTTTTACTTTGAAAATGCGATTGCCACATCTGGATTAAACATTGATTTGAAAATTAATGCCATATTTGTGATCACTGATCGGCGATCTTTTTTTTCGAATGTTTCTTATTTCGCTATTAAAATTATCGGTAAAACTTCAAAAAATGTCTGCTTTTTTGGTGGATTATTTTTGCTAATTGGCCCATGATGCTAAATTGCTAACCTAAGTGACGAACCCGACGATCGATTTCAAAATCTAATGCTCTCCAGGCAGTGAAATTCAAAATTCGCCTAGAAAAATTGTACATCTAGTGGCACCATCTGTTTTTTGTTTTGATTTTCTGTCATTTCTGTACGTTCTTTTCTTATCTGTGTACTACTGTAAATAATAAATGAAAAAACAGCGAAAAAAAGAAAGGAATAGATGAATTGATATTGAAATAATTTGTTTATTGAATTCTTATTTTTTCTTGGTCAAGTTCAAGTAAAAAAAATAAAATGTACGAAAAAATATTATAGGTAGGTACACAAAAACAAAAATTCTTAATCAAAATGTCAAAAATGTGAAAATTTACAAAAATAAAATACGACACATCTTAGTTCTTAGTTATTCAAAAATATAAAAAAAAAATAGAAATTTGAAATTTTTGGTCAAAATTACCAACTCTCTAAATCTGAATCAGTCAAAATTGACTGATTGAAAAGCCGGAATTATGTCACTGTAGAAATCAGTAAAAAAATTGACTGATTCAATCAGTGAATTTTATTATTGAATCAGTAAAAAATAAAAATTCACTGATTGAATCAGTAATTAATTACTTAATCAATCAGTGAATTTTTATTTTGACTGATTCAACAATGAAAATTCACTGATTGAATCAGTAAATTTTGACTGATTCAATCAGTGAATTAATTTTTACTGATTCAATAATGAAAATTCACTGATTGAATCGGTAATTTTTCACCGATTGGCAGTGAAATGTCACTGATTAACTGAGGAATCAGTGGAATTTGACTGATAATCAGTGACATAACCTGTACTGTTTCATCAGTCAATTTTGGCATTTTTGACTGATTCAGATTTAGAGAGAAGAATTGAAAGATTTTTAAAATACTTAGTTGTTACTCATGATAGGGCTGTCTTATCACAAGATCAGTCATCCTATTAAATTGCTTTCTGTTTTGTAGTCGTAGTCGTAGTACTAAACAAATTCCTCTTCCTCCTCACTCATCAAACATTCAGATTATTCATCAATATCCATTCAAATATTGGTAATATTTGATCGTTCGGAATCTGTAATTAGGGTTGAGGGTAAACCAGGTGTTCAGGATATTGCTGACCAGGCAGTGTCGTCGCGAGATCTGAACACAGCTAGAATCTGTCCAACATTAACCCGCGGTGGTGGCCAAGATGACTGTGGTTGTACTCGAGGTTGTACTCTCCGCCATTTTGGAGTACACTGTTGATTACTGGTTCCAGGTACCGGGTCTGGAACCCAGTCGGGATCTTCGTCGCTATCATCGTCAGGCTCAAAACTCTGCTCGCTTTGTGTATCATCATCTTGTTGAGGCACTATCATCCTCTGCTTGTGTGGTCTATAAAGTGATCTCTATCGTCGTCTTCAACCAGTCGCCTTACGACATCCGCATCAACAGCTTGATTATCTGCTCTTTCTAGTCCTTCCATTGTGAGAATTTCGGTGGTTGTATTTCGATCATGTTAGAAATTCAAATGATTTTAGATCGAATAACGACCACATTTTATGAATGATTATTACTAGGGCTGAGATTTTTATGCGCTATCAAATCGATTATAAGCGCTTATAAAAAGCGATTAAAATTGCCTAAAAAAGCATTTATATGCGCTATCAAACCCCACCATGCAGCATATCAAAATGTAGGTATTTTTAATCTTAATGCGAAAATGCTTTCAAAATTACTAAATTAGAATAAGGAAAGAAGTAAAGTGAGAAAATCATCGAACTTTTATAAAATTATGAATTATGAGAAGAAAAAAAATCGAACTTTTATAAAATTATGAATTATGAGAAGAAAAAACATCGAACTTTTTATTTTAAAATTTTCGTAAAACGATGCGACTACAAATCGAAAACTCGTTCGACAAGTCACAGACAAAATCTTGAATTTTTTTTTAAATTTTGAAGAGTTAATTTTTTTTAAGCTCAAAATTTCAACTTTTATGCTGTTTTTTAGTGATTTTTTTTTTCAAATATGCGAGAACGGTCGAAATAAGCGTTAAATAAGCGATTTAAGGGCATTTTTTTGGCTAAAATAAGCATTTTCAAGCAATTACGTCGAAATAAGCAAAAATATGCGATATCAAATTGCATAATTCGGCGTAGAAATGCATGAATCGCAAAAGAAACCATGGTATGCGGTATCTACTATCACGCTATCAAATATGCGATATCATAAAAATCTCAGCCCTAATTATTACTAAACAATTAATGCTAGGAAATTAGCGATAATTTTTCATGAAAGGCTTCACTGTCCAATCTAAATCACTTGAATTTTTGAGACAAACAACATAAAATTACCAACAAAAAAATTGCAGTGAAACTACTGGACAAAGCAAGTAGTTAAGCCGTTAACGCGAAAGTTGACACGAAGTCTGAAGTTTTGATACAACTAGAAAGTTGATTCCACGTTGCGAATATTACAAAAACAGAAAATTTAGTTCCTAAAGAAACTGTATATCAATGTGGAGGATTCGTCCATGACTGAAGCGCCTGACGTGAGTAAAAATATGGAGGATTCCTCCACTGCTCGCCTGCTGTCTGTTAGAACAGGGTGCACAACTTACCAAGAGTTAAAATATACTTACTATAAAAGTTGAAATTAATTTTCAAAATACTCCGCAAAAAGCATCATGACCACATGAGAATTGACATCGTGATGCTCAAATACTGAAATGCCACAGGTAGAATCACAGAGAATTCTCAAAAAATAACGCCAATTTTCTAACCTTAACCACATGTAATTACAACAGTATTTACACAATTTAATTATTTTACAGAAAGCCGTGAAAAGCCCCAAAAAGACCCAATCACAATCCGGGTTTTGTCACTCACATTTAGGGCTTGGTTTTCAGAGGAAAGGGTTTCGGGTTTCCAAGCTGAGCTTTGTAAATTTTTTATTAATTGGGGCTTGCATATTGGGCCCCAAAATAAAAGATCGGGGGTTTTTGGGTTTCAGTTCCTGGTTCCGATCCTGGAACTCACCCCTGACGGCAACTTGAAAAATAAAAACAAATGAAACTTGATATGTAAATTTACAGTTCAGTAATTTTGTAATTTCCTCTTACTTTTGATAAATTGTATGCCTGACCCACCCCAGCCATCAAGATTTCAGATGGGTTTGATCTATACCTAGCTTGTTTTATTTCTTCACCTTGAATCCACAATCATACAAATTTCGAGGACACATTCCCGAAGGTGTTCTAACAATTTTTTAGATTAATGTCAAGTTTGGTACAAAAAAAATAGTTATTAGAAAGTTAATTTGAAAAAATAAAATGAAACATGCATAGCACCACACAATATTAGTAATTGAATTAATGAATGAATAATTTATTATAAAGTTCCAAAGGTTATTGATAAGCTTTGAAATAATGAATACAACATTGAATTGGAGGTATTAGTACATGCAACAAGGGACAAACCACTACAGTTATTACTCTTTCACAAGTATACCTTCTTTAGATTTATAAAGACCTATTTCTCGGACCAACTCAGTCATATCCACTTTGGACATGGTCAAGGCTGAAAAGTAAATTAGCTCATTTCCTTTCACGGATTCCTCGAGACTATAGTACCAACCTTTTATGAACACAAAGTGTGGAACATACATAAATATCAATGGTTAATTGGTTAAATGATGAGGTCGATAACTTAAAACGGCCAAACAAGAAATAAAATTGATAAAAATGCTGAAGTTTGAAATAATTAAAAATGAGAAATTGCAGCAACTCAACCTATTACTAAAACAAACAATAATAATGAAATATTAAATAATGATTCTTTCAAAAAAATTATTAAAAAAATTACCATTAAAATAATCAAAAAATTATTATCAACCTTAAGGATGTAAACAGTTGACTATTGAGGGGGAAATGAAAATAAATAATAAGTACCTATACTCACCTTGTTTTAAAGGGTTCAAAAAGTGAGCGATGTAATGAATCGGTTTCAGCTGATGTTTTGTTTTCTTCAGAGAGCCCTAAAATGGGATTGTCCAGAAAGTTGTGGAAATGTGTACACAGTTTTCAGAAACTTTCAACAGCAAGGTATTTTAAAACATTTTGATCCACTTCAAAAATGGAATCAAAAAATTGGCAAGAGTTTCAATTTTTAGCCAGAAGTCCGGCGATAAAATTAAACTTTTGATTTCGGTAACTTCCCTGAGGATTGTGGGATCAACAACGGTTTGCTCTAAGGCACTTCGAAACGTCGAGAGACTATTCAACATTCTAAGGTTAGAACCCCATCTTTTTATAGCACAGCATGCCTTTTTTTTTCACAAAATATCGCATATGGAATCGACTTATTCCTTATGCATTTTACCACTTCTTTACACTCTTTAATGAGGAGTTCATTAGACTTTTATTCAACAATTTTTCCAATGAGAACGTGTATGGAATGGTTGGCATATCGTACGATAATGCTGCCATAAAAACCAGCATGTTGGTGACTTAAAGAGAATTATCGTCTAAGCATTGTGGTGTCCCTAAATCTGAATAATAATCAGTTTGATGACAAAAAAAAATATCAAATTTCATAATCATAGATTCTTGATTACTTTCTAAAGAATGAAAACAAAAATAAACTACATAATTTTGGTATCGAAACAAAAAATCATAATACAGCCAACAATATTTAAAAATGAAGAATTCTCACAAAATGACAGCCAGAAGTATCTTAAAATTTATCACACCCGAAATCGCTTGTAAATAAGGTGGTAGCTACATAAGTGGCAACCAGCAACTAGCAACCAGCAACCAGGCAACCCTTAAGACTAGAGAGACGGACACGAAAAATAAATCATCGTACATCAAAGAACAGAAATCGAATGAATGTTTATTTACGTTTTTACAAGTCATATCTTTCAATAATAATAAGCATTTTTAGTAACCAAGTATTTTTCTAAATTCTGCAACCAAACGTTTCTCCAATGCAACCAAATCCGAATAACTTGGATTTTGTTGCCTGAATTGTAGCAACTTCGATTGTGTGTATGTGTGTAAATACACACCAGTTGCTCGAGTTGCTAGTTACCAGTTGCTGGTTACCGTTTATGTAGCTGGGGCCTCATTTAACACATTTAAAAAAATAAAATTTGACTGTTACAGTAGGACGCCAAGTCCTAAACATTAATTTCTGTGAGGATGTTTCCTCTTTTTTTTTCGATTAACAGGCCTTGCTCAGTATCTTCGTTTGAAATAGTTATTATGCCGTTAAGGCGTTAGTATTCAAAATTCTTTGCGTGATAGACTTTGAGATAGACGCCCGAAGGTATTGAACAGTTTGAGCATCCCATACTACCCGTTTTCTTGGTGATACATTTACAGCCATACCCCAGTCGGTTTCTATGAACAGAAGCAGGTTGAGGGCCCGTAGATCGAGTTCTACCATCGATTTCCAATATTTAAAATTTTTATGACCGGCAAGCTTTTCGTGATCTGCTATTAGTCAGATCAGGAAGGGAGGTGTAACGTATAGTTTGTCAATCGCCAAAAGTCTATGCGCTTCCACAGTTGCAGGATCGCCATCACCAGCCTCAGCAGCATTATTCGAAGTAGACTTATTTTTTGCCGAACGAGTATGACTGGCCATTGCGAAGTCGTAGATCGTAGGTAACTGAGAAAAAAAAATGAGTATTCGTTTTTATTTAAAAAATCGGAAACAAAGATTAGCGAAAAAAATTGTTTAACTTTAAAAATTCAAACTAGTAAAAATTCAGAACTTAATGGTTGAAGTTATTATACGAGATTAAGTTGGGTTGATGACCTATTCATCAACCATTAAGATATGACACTGACGTCTAGGTTGAATCAATTTGCTTAACCAGCAGTTTGTACCTAAGAGTTGGTAGGTGTGAAGGTTTATTAAGTAGGATATTTATAACCTATCAACAGAAATTACTGTGCAACTTGCTGCAACTGAGTCCTCTTCAACAGGATCATCCAAATTTGATAAGAAAAAACGAGTGTATACCAAATTATCAAAGAAGAAATACTTCATTATTAAATTTTGAAGAGCTTCCCAGCTCGTAGAATTTTCTCCCTTTACAGCCGGGAGGAATTTTTTTAGACCGTTCGTAAATAAACATTTGTCTCGCACACCTTTTTCCGTAAATATTCCTCAATGGCTTCGCTTAACTGTTTTCCTGTTTCAAGCCATAGCATGATCACGTCGCATAGTATACGCAATCTCGTGTATGTGTGACTGTGTGTCTTCCTTTCTGGGAGGCCTATAATTTTACACTTTTCGTCCGCGACACAGCCGCGTACGAAGATCCGAACCGTTGGTTGTTCCTGCTTTTTTTGATTTATTGATAACGTTAGGAAGCTGAAAATCTAGCGAAGATATTATTTTCAGCACGTATAGTCGTTAAATAATGATAAGCTGATGTAACTTTGGCGCTATATACAGAGTCGTCTGCTCCTACTACATTGTACATATAAATATAAGGCGAGCCACCCCCCCCCCCCTCGCCTTATACCTCTGTATATTGTACACACTCGTATCGGAATATATAACAACAAAATACACAGTATATACAGCGCAACTTCAACTATATACATAACTTCTCCTTTGTGATTACGACTTCGCATCCTATGACACCTGAATACCCACTTGTAGGTATAAAATAAATGATATTATTCCGTCTGTTGTTGGAGACGTTTCAAATAGCCATAAATTATGGGCCCTTTTTAAACGGTACACAGCCAAGCGGAGCATCGCCGACGAAATATATTACTAGGCGGAATTTATCTGTAAACCGATTTTCGCGCAGGTAACTAATACTCTTTATGTACCTTTTTATTTCACTTACACTCGGTTAAAGCTTGAAACATATTTATCCAAAGATATACGTCCGCGTTCGTGGTATAAGAATAACGTTGCTAGGTCTAAAGGTACCTAGCCTCTCTTCTATGCAGGCTCCAAAGGTAATGTTATGTTTATACGTCGTTAGGTTTTTTCCGGGAGAAAAAAATATCGTAAAAAAATATCGTTCCGTTTTTATTTTCTTTCTGATGAAAACGTCGTCGTAGTTTTTCCCTCTTCGTTACAGAAATCTTTTATGTTGGGCTTATTTATAAAAAATTTCAAAGTTTTCCTCGTCTGTGTAAACGATTGTCTCATTATTTCAATTAAAACGTCGGATTTTTTAAACTCCAGTTTCGTCAATTTGGTTTTCGATGAATTTTATACGAAACGTTTTCATCTCGTATTGTAAGATGTTTTAAACCAACAAATTCGTCTTCCTCGCTTTAAACGAATTTACACCAAGGAAGAGATCTGTTTCGACTTGATTATTATCAAACTCGCTGTTGATGTCTGTTTTCTAATTAAATCTGATAACTTGTTCGTCGCTAGGTTGACTTCATATTGTAATTTTATCATCAAATATGTACGTTATAGCTTCATTTTGCATGTACCACTCAATTGTGTACTTGATGTATTTCCCAAAGAGCTTGTTTCTATATGCATTTGCCATTTGGCTGGTTGTGTCGTCGTTGTACATGAAAATGGGTATACCATAATGCTGTAATAGTGAAACAGTACACGCACCAGATCGAGATGTAATTTCGATAAAAATTTATCAGTTAATACCGGTAAATGTTGCGACTTGGGGTTGTTTGAGTAAATGTAAATTCTCTACTGGTTCTCATGTACCGCAAACGTACAGATACATATATCTTGTACGTATATTTCATCTTTTTTTTCTGTCTGTCCCTCCGCTCCCTCCTTTTATTTTAAAATAAACATATTTATATCCATATTTCGTTGCAAAGGTAATTGAAACATACGTGTACGAGATGATATTCGACGATAGCTTGTATTCTTACAGCTTACTTAGATACGAATGTACTTGGTTGAAAATTTTATTCTCGTAAAAATACTAAAATATGTGAAACGAACGACGCGACGGTGAATTTTCATTCATTTTTTCTCTTTCGTTTCTCTTTTTTTTACCATGTTTTCGCTTATGATGTGAAATATTGAAACCAATTCCGAGAATTTCATTTGTTTTCCATATGTACACATTTTCGGTTCAATTTACCGAGGAATTATAGTTTTTTTAGTTGCAGCGAAGGTCACAATAAATTTTAGAAGTTTGCGAATTTCGTTCATTCGAGTTATTTTTCATTTTGGGTGAGTTGTTTCGGATGTGGAAGGATCGTGGTTTGAATAATGGCTAGGGTGCATCATTTTGAACATTTTTTTTAAAGTTGAATTTGTTTTTTCGATTTTTTCGATTAAAAGTAGAAGTTGTCAAATTTTAAAGGGTAATGGGACAAGATCGAAAGCTGAATTAGACAGATGAAATTTTTCATTAGAATCTGGTGAAAATTTTGCCTTTTTGACTCAACTCTTGTCTCTGTTCCATTGCCTTCAAAATTTGACCATAATTGAAAAAGCCTGAAAAATTGAAAATATTTCGCTCAAAGTGGTGGAAATACCGTAGTTTTTCATTAAAATACCGTTAAACTCCCCTTTCACCTGGACTCGATTTTTTAGAGATAGTACCTATACTACTCCTTAAATTTTCTATAAAGAATTAAAAAGTGCACAATTTGAACTGCCACAAAAAAATGCAAAACGAACGCCATGATGTAATACATATAACAGATTCGAATAATATACCATGTAGTTAGACCAACTTTGCTGCCATCGCCTTTTCATCCAATTTTGGGTAACAGCTTCACAGAGATTTTATCGTGATCTTAGAAGTCTGTTTTTGTGAAGTTGACCCCAAGAGTGCTCGAATTTGCTCCATCTCAAAATAAAAGGGGTGGCGGGTCTAAACTGCACTCTCGGATCTCCTATGAAGTATGGAATGTAGGGTGTATCGAAAAAAACTAAAAAGACATCTTGGATTCGGAGGAAAATTGGTACCTAAGGTAGATTACTTCGAGTGGAATATTTTCCAAAAAAAAAATTGAGTCCTCAGCTCAAAAAAGAACGGGGGCCAACGACATCAGAGTGTAGTCACTTTCAGAAAAAACATGTTTTTTTGCCAAGTACTTTCCAGTAATGCCACCTACTGGAAACTTCAGTCGTCCCACCCCCTTGAAAGATGCAATTTGAGTTTTTACACACCCTTGAACCTCTGATCTCAAAATTTCTGCAAGAGGATTGAAAATTTGCAGATTGCAAATTTAATGATTTTTTGACTCTTAATGGACTTATATTGTTCACTTAAACACCATAACACCGGATAACAAAATTATTTGGTCACCTAGAATAACTTTTGACGAAAATTTTCAAAAATTTAATGGTAGAACTTACAACTGCATTTCGATTCAGGCAAATTTCTTCAATTGGCAGCACCGGCACCGCTTCAAAAAAATTTCAAAAAAGTTGATTCAAATTGATTTTAATGATCAAATTTTTTAGTTTTTTTTTCAAACCAGTGAATAACCAAATTGAATTTTATGAATATTGCGTGAATCAAAATGCAGTTGGCAGTACTGCCATGACATTTTTTTTTTGAAAAATATCAAAAATGAATCTGGGTGACTAAAAAAAATGTTTATTTGATTTCGAGGTCAATGCTTTAGGGAAATATAGAAATTCGAATTTCACCCCTTGTAAGAGGATGATCAGAGTGTCTAACAACTCCTGTTCGTCCTGTTTGTACTGTTTTGGGTTGAGTGGTCCTGTTTGTCCTGTTTTTGTACTGTTTTGGGGCTTTTTCAGTGAAAAGTCCTGTTTTGTAACAATTTTGAAATTCCCCCCCCCCCCCCCCCTCCAAAATAGAAAAAAAATTTCAATAAATGATCGTAATTGAAAAAAAATTTTTAAAAATTAAAAAATAGCTAATAAAATAAATTTTTTGCTCATTTCTAACAATTATTGAAAAAATTCGTTTCAATTTTTTTGCCAGAATAGGATTTTTTGTGTGAGGGGGGGGGGGGGGGGGGGTACAAAATCGATCAGAACCGATTTTTTAAAGGTCCTGTTGAAGGTCCTGTTTGTCCTGTTTTGGGCTTTTGAAATTTTGTTAGACACCCTGATGATCGAAGGTCCCAGTCAATGGAATTATTCAAAAGTGGCAAAAAAATTTTGTTTTTTTTAGTGACCTCCTTTGAGGTCTCCTTAGTTTGCTTCTTTTGAACTGAGAGCGCAAAAAAAAATTTAAGAGGTCACACACTCGTAGTAAATACCTCACCAATTTTAGTCAAAATCCAGGCATGTTTTTTTCGATCAACCCTAGCGGTAAGTAGTGGTGTCTCTCAGTATCAGAATTTCTTGTTGCATTTTAACGTCGGCGTGAAAAAATATCTTCTTGTGGCATTAATAATCCAATTTTCTCAAAGCTTTGCCCTCGCTTCGCTCGGACATGAGAACGAAATTATAACTATTTGAACTTGAAGTGACTACGCGGAAATAGTATATTATGCAACAAGGGAGATAAAGTGATTTTCGACGAATTTTGAGGTTTATTGCCCGAGCGAAGCGAGGGAAATAACTCAAAATCGTCGAAAATCATTTATCTCCCGAGTTGCATACGATATTTTTCATTGTTGAGGGAGTAAAAGTCGAGTTTGAGCACTCGAGTGATTCGCGAGAGGGAGTAAAAGTACCTCTACAATGAAAATGTTTTTTTCGTTGTAGAGGGAGAAAAACGCTACTTTATTCCCTCTCGCGGTGCTTCAATTCGCGTTTTTCTCCCTTTAAAACGAAAAATATAGTATTCAACTCGGGAAATAACTTATTTTCGACGATTTTGAGTTATTTCCCTCGCTTCGCTCGGGCAATAAACCTCAAACTTCGTCGAATATCACTTCATTTCCCTAGTTGCATAATATACTATTTCTCTCCCTCCCCCTCCCCCTTCTGGTATTTCAAGTCTCCATACCCATTTTTTACCCATTTTAAAAAAAGCTTCCGCACCACTGCTTGGATTTTTATTATTTTTGGTTTTCAATGTCAAAATAATTAGAATGGAAGTTGTTTGTTCCTAAGTTACATTTTCATCAAAATCTTTTTCCTGAAATCGTTTCTTCTTGTCCTACGCTGGTCTGAACGAAGGGTTGCCTATATTCAAGTCGTCGAGGGACAGCGCCAACGCTACACTCAAAATTCCGGAAGGCGTGGAAGGGGAGATGCAGTATTATCAAATTCGTGAAAACTTGAATTTTTGATTAGGCAAAATCTGCGTTCAATAATTTTTTATCTTTATCCAAAACTCAGTCATGTGCAACTGTGGTTTTTAAATATTTCAATTTTTAAAACTTTTGAAATCTTGGATTAAATTTTTTTTTGAAAAGTGCAAAAATCGAAAAAAAATTAAATTTTTTAAAATTATTTGTTAGTAATGAAGGGGGTTGAACTCAGAATTTCTCAAAATTGTGAGTTCTCACCCCCCCCCCCCCCCCCATGAGAAATTCCCGGTCACGCCACTACTTATCATTTTCCCCTAAAAAAAAATAACAGTTTCAGTTTCAATTGTTTTTCAGTTTAGATGTCGTGAGGCAATCATCCCACGCATCATTGGGATCCATATACTGTAGTTCAGTATCCATCGCTGCTTTTCAATTTTTTACCATCAGAGATCATTCTCTACGATGTTTTAAAAATTTTTAATTCAACTCGAAGAGTGAATTAGCATTCTTGACATGTTACAGCCTTTCATTTTCGAATTTTGAAAACATTGGTAGTGCGGTACCTCTTAACAAAATTCATAAAGAGGGGGTGAAAGGGTACAAATTTTTACTGGATAAATGCGTTTATTTTTGCTGATTCCTGATTCGAAATTTCCCGGTATCGCATTCAGTTGCACTAATAGGTAGGTACGCATCGTGATGAAAGACTTGCATCTACGGTTGATTTTTTTGTGAAAACTCGCCGAGTAGATGCTTTTCACACACATCCAGGTAATGATGTTATCCACCAATTGATTGATAGCGTTAAAAGTTTACGAAGCAAATTGAGAGTATAAGGTTATGTGAAAACGACAGTAGCCGGAGCCTGCATGGTAGCGCGGAATTTTCTCTCATCTGGTGTGCGGTTAAGTCGAATAGATGTTTGGTTAATATGGTTTATCAGTAAAGAGCGTATAACAGACTAACTTGAACCATCAATTACCTTCATCAATCATTCACTCACTCGTGTACATGCATCTCTCGCACATCACTCTCGAGGAGGCGAAGAGAGCGCCGCCCGAAGGATTGACGCGGTACGCCGTGTAGCTCGGATTCATTCGTACGCAAAACTTATCTGATTACCGTTCGCTAGACAAATGTTTATTCGCGTTACAAATCTTCGTGTGTACCATGAAAAACGTATACATTTACGTATGGTATATGTCTTTGTCGTATATCTGCCTATCTCTCTCTTGCTCTCGTCTAGGGCTTTCTTTATCTGCTTCTACGTATGTGTAGCTGTACTGGTACTCGTTTCGGCAAAGGGCATGCAGGCGCGATAACAGGTATGGAAACGAATTCGAATTAACGAATCAACACGAGTATGCGAACGAGCTTTCGCGCGTATGTTACGATTTATTAACTCGATAACGCCTCGAATTATCGTCGCCGCGCCAGCGCCATACCACGCCACACCGTCAAGTATGCTTCGTAAGCAAATTTCCCCTTTGATGACATCTTTCAAAGTGACACTTGATCTTGCGAATAAAACGCGAAATTATCTAAATTGCTTGTGGGTCGGGAGTCGAAATGTGCCCGGATGAGGCATATTCTTTTTATTTGAAAAATCATACGAAGTGTGTTTCATTCCAAAGGTTTTTTTTTTCAAAATACTTATCTATTAATTTAATCGGACTCGACATCTTTTGCTGTTTTCTTCTGATTGTCGAATATTAGGCTTTCAAACTGAGAACTCTTTCAATGATTTGTCAATAATGTCGTTAACTGTCCTGCGCTTATCAATGAAAGAAATAATTTTGTTTAATTGCGTTTTATCCTGACTTCACGAAACAATTTGAAAAATTTACTTTTTCAGTCATAAAAAAAAACTACATAACGTCATGTTTAGGTGCATCAGTAAGAATTAGAATATTGTGTGTGTTACACTTTTCCTGGACTCCTTTTCCTCTTCTTCTATCTTCCGTTTTTTTTTTCAATTTCTTTATGCTTTTTAAATATATAGCTCCTGGACATCGTTCTGAAATGAAACAGAATAGGTAACATGAAAGAGGGTGGGGAAAACGAGGGTTGGAAAAAAAATTAGATAGGTACATAAGTATTATTAAGTTGATAAAACTTACCTTTTTACTGCAAATAAGTACTTAACGAGAACTTTAAAATATGATATAAGTATGTACAGTATGACACAGAAGTCTTGGTCACTTGAAACACTTCTCAATATCTCAGAACTGAAAAGAGATACTCAAACGGCAATGCGTTCCTGGCATTGAGAACATTGAAGATCGGTAATCATACTTTCAGCCCGACGTATAGGGTGTCCACAAATTGAGAAACCGGTTTTGGTCAAAAAATGGGGGTCCGGTTTTTTTTTTTATCGAAATGAAGTCTACAAATTGACGCGAATAAAATGTGATATGTGTTTTTGAAACCGGTTCAGCAGTTTCGAACCAATTGACAAAAATATCCAAAAATGTTGAGATGTGAAGAAAAGTTTGAGACAAAAGTTGTAGAAAATTGAAAATGAAATATTCTTTGTTCCATAACTTTTTTTTTTCATCTTGCAATGGAAAGAAGTTATGGTACAAAGAACTCGAGTATATTTTTTTCTTTTTCAAGCCATAACCCTTTAGATAGGTGAGAAAAAAATTACAGAACATAAAATGTTCAGTTTTTAATTCTCTTCAACTTTTATTTTCAACTTTTTTTGATATCTTCACTTTTTTGAAACTGGTACAAAATTTATCCAATTTTTTTATGTTTTTTTCGGCGGTTTTTTATTCCAAGTCGATAACCAGTTATCAAAACGTGGAGATAACAAACAAAAGTTTGAAATAAAAGTTGTAGAGAATTAAAAATTGAACATTTTTCGTTCTGTAATTTTTTCCTCATCCAGCAATGGAAAAGAGTTATGGCGTGAATAAGACAAAATTACTTCAAACCGTTTGTGCAACAACTTCTTTCCATTGTAAAATGAAAAAAAAGTTATGAAACAAAAAATGATTGTTTTTTTATTCTCTACAACTTTTGTTTCAAAATTTTTTTCATATCTCCATTTTTTGAATATTTTTGTCAACTTGTTTGAAACTGCTGAACTGGTTTCAAAAAAACATATCACATTTCAATCGCGTCAGTGTGTAGACTTCATTTCAATAAAAAAACCGGACCCCCATTTTTTGACCCAAACCGGTTTCTCAATTTGTGGACACCCTATACGTCGGGCTGAAAGCTTGATTATCGATTTTCAATGTTCTCGACGCCTGAAACATATTGCCGTTTGAACCGTTTTGGTATCTCTTTTCAGTTCTGAGATATTGAGAAGTGTTTCAAGTGACGAAGACTTTTGTGTCATACTGTATTGAAACTAATAAAAATACACCATTGTGTACGTAATCAAAGAAATATTACGTATGTATATTTTTCACCACTATACGGTACGGCCGTCTATTTTTAAAATTTTATTTTCTGTAACAGTGTGAAAAATTGTAAAAAATTACGCCATTTTGAATTAGTAAATTTTTCACACTTTTTCATATTATGTTTGTTACCAAAAAAAAGGCGCAAGTCTCCTCTGACGTCATTATTATGAATGAAAAAGACACATTTGTGACATTTCACATCTTTCACATTGTGAAATTTTGCACAACGGGATCTGAGTTGGGATTTTTGAAGAATTGAAACATTTTAAGTGAATGAAGAGCGTTTCGATATTTTGTCGTTCTTATTCTTCATTCCCTTCTTTCAAGAAATGGAAGTCAGCCGAAAAGTCAACTCCTGACTCCGGCTTGACTCTGGAGTCAAACTCACATCTCAACTTCGACTCCACGATTATTATAAACTACCCGGCCATACTTTGTTTGACATTTTTTGTTTTCAATATTATTACTGTTTTGATTAAATTAAAAAATCATTCGAAAAAAAGAAAATAATAAACATAGCCAAAAAACAAGTACGAACACTAACGTCATGAATCACTGTTAATTGCTTTCAGCTGGTACTTCCACGAAGCTACTATTGGATCTACAGCACCCATATCTTGTCCCCTTTTTTGGCTGTTGCTCTTTGCTAGAGCAGTTGACTGAAACAGTTGCAAATTTATACATAAATTCAAGTCATACAAAAGTTATACTTTTGACTATGAGTTGGTAATTTTTTCAATTTTCCCCTAGGCTAAAAAAGACTTATAAAATATTTTTTTAAATTCCATTTTTTGGTTTTAAAAAATTTTGCCTTTGTTTCGATCGAGCTGGACAAAGTTTGCTTTTCAAAAACAATTAAATAGAAAATAGAAAATTATCCATCATGTTTTAAAATTGGAATAGAGAATTTAAAAAAAAGTCGAGTATTGTGTTTCAAGAAATCATACTTTTTCAAGCATTAGTCCTCGTGCTGCGCTTGGAAATATAGTCCTAATGCAGTAGCATTTTCAAAATAAATAAAAAGGGTCATTGAACCCAATTTTTTGAAAAAAATTGCCCAAACTTCATCTCTGATTTTTTATTTTAAAATTTTATGAAAAAATGTTGGTACCTAAATGTTTTAAAGCAGATAATTTTCCAAAAATTGTACGCTTTATCGTTACGATTTTAAATTTCGATAGGTACCTAATATGAATCTTGATTTTAGAAAATTCTTTTTAAAAAACACATTTTCAATTCTTCATCGCTCAAACTTTTGAGAAAATTCAAAAACAATGATATGAATAATTTCACCGCCTCTTTAAAATCTTCTCTCATTTCAAAAGAAAGTAATATTTTAGTAAGTAAACAATTGATTTTTTTTGTTTTTTTTGTTAACAAAAAATCGAAGAAATAAACTTTGTTCCACGTTTTTCTTGTTCAATTTAAATCAACCGAAGCCATCATTCAACAAGATGGAGTTTTCATACTCGGTTTGAAAAGACCTTCATTTTGATACCCATCATGGCATAGTTTTTTTAAATAACACCCCTTCCCCCCTGGAAAATTCAGGGAAAATTATCTCTGAGGTATTGTGGACACCCTGTTACTAATTTTTATCGAAATCCAGGATGTTTTTTTTTTTCGATTCACCGTAATGAATATTTTTGCTAATTTTTTCCATCATTCCTCCAATAAATTTTCATAAATTCGATGCGTACTCGAAAATCGTTGAAGCTAAAATGACGAAACCCTGCGACCGATGCATATAGTGAAATATTGATATCGACCAGGTGACCAACAGTTCTCTATACATTTTTCATTTTATTAGCTCTCCTTCGCCCCTTTCACCTGTAAAATTCTAAAATATACGAAGGGCTTTTTTCATCGGACCACAATACACTTTTCACAGTTGTAGGTGCGTATTCTTATACACGCGTGTCTCTTTCTCTATCCGAAAGTATGCGAAAATGACAAAACGCTGATTTTCAACTTTCATCCAGGCTCGCTTATTTTTTTCTCCTTTCATATCGCATATGGCGGTTTTTTACGCGCAGTTACTAGGCCGACACTCACGTGTCGAGAAAAAAGAGAAAAAAACCTTCGAAATTAACGAACATATAACAACGCCCGTAGTGCTACATCGTTCCAAATACAATTTGCTAACGTCGACGTAATTTCCAAGACACTCCATTTACCGAGTTTCCTTTTCGGTTTTCTGTCGTATTACATACTACAAAGAACTCCTACGTTATAAATGTAAATAAAAAGAGATAAGCGAGAGAAAAAGAAGACAAAAAAGCCTAGAAAAAAAGAAGAGGATATGTAAATAAATCACACTCCGCGAGCCAGCCGAGTCTAAGAAAAAAAAAGTCATCTAGTTTTTTAGAGGTCATCTCATCTCTCGAATGGCAAAGATTTTCCTATATCTTTTCCCTTTAGATATACACACGATGAAATTTGCTATCTTTTTAAATTATATATACGTGACCGGTACGGTGATACACGGTGCACGCGCAGCATGCCCCATTCTTGACCCTTCGAAGTAATCTTTTCGTTGGCCTCTTTTATTGATGACTCATACGTAATAAAACCGAGCATTAAGGACGATTGCCATTTTCTACCGGGATTGGATGGGGTTATGTGTATGGTACTCGTATTGTAGCCTCGAGTCTGATGGCGAATTCGCGTCGAAAAGGGTAAATTTTTCAAATTATCAAACGCTCTTCATTTTCGTCTCGCGACGGTTACAATTTGATAAAAATAGCTGGACGGTGGAACGGGGGGAGGGGGGTCTTGTTTCGAGTATTTTGTAAACGTTCGCTCCGGTTTGGAGGGGCTTTTTTTGAAGCTATAATTTGGCGACGAGACGCGACGCTGAAATAACAAAGAAATTTTCTCGGAGGCGACGGTGACATTTTAACAAATTAAAAACAACACGAGGTAAATATTTTATACGAAAGTTGCGGTGATGTTGGTGCGTTTCGCGAATTGTATAACAGCTAACTTACACAAATGAACAACTTTCCTGATAAGAACAACGAACTAGCAAACGACAAACGACAGCCAAATGAAAGAACACGTCAAAAATGACTTAACGTTTGTGTGTTGGTATTTACACACGTATACAAAGGCGTAAAGAAATGAAAATTTTACGGCGTGTTTTATACGAGTACATTGCGAGCAGCAGCCGCCACGTTTACGAGTCGTCGGTGGTGTTTTTTTTTTTCAAAAATGTAATCGTTATTGGAAATGACAACGTGGTTATTAAATATTCACAATTCAACGAGGTGAGAACAATGTCATATGGTTTTGATTGATATTAATTGTTGTTCGGAAAGTACGAGGCGTTTTTTGACGTCGTACAGACTACAGAGCACGTAGTTGGAAGTTGGAAAAAAAATTAAACTCGTCGACTCTCGCGTTCGGCCCGAAAGCTTTTTATAGGCTTTTGAAAATACTCGGCGTCGCGTTTTTTCTCATTTATTTGAAAATGTACTTTGGGTTTTTCTCTGTACCTTGCCATGCCCTATCTACCTACGCTTCTATGTAATCTGAGCGTTTTCTATACTCGGCAGAGTGGAAATATGGTGTAGAAATAAGGTATCCGCATAAATCCTATTATTAGCCTCCATTTTCGATAAAAATACCTCAATTGCGACTTTATTCCGAGTTACATACGGTACACGTGCCTTTTCGCGTATAAAGAAAATACCATCGTTGTAGAAATTATCCTCGTTTAATTCCAATTAAGAATAAAAACACCTTTGTGCGATGTTTTCGCGCAGCTCACGAGAATTCGTCGAGAAATTTATTGAAAAAGATAAAAATCTTTGAAACTCGCAACTATTCTAAGTTGGCGAAAAAACGAAACCTCACAGCAGATGTAATTGGTTAAAGTTGAAAAAAAAGAAAGAAATACGGTGCGATGAAAAGCTCCGATAAAATGTCCTAATCGTAGTTTTATCGGCGACCATGACGTTGGAGCTTTTTTCTCACACGATACGATAATTTTCGACTTAATTTACACGTACTTAATAAACAAAACATTTTTCCGGAGAACGTAATTTTTTTGCAAATTGGTAGCGAGATTGAGCGAAAAATTGCCAATTTGGTGGTACGGTTGCACGAATGTGGTGTGTAGTTGTACAATGAGGAAGTTATTTTTTCGTCGTGGTGGTTTTTTTCGGTCGTAGAATTTCATTGCGAGGGATTTAAACGGTGTTATACCGGAGGCAATTATACGTGGCGAGAAACGGATTTCATATCTACGGTTGTTATACAACGCCGACGAGTGGAAAAAGGTGTTTGCAAAGGCTCGAAATAAGTGCCAAAATAGGGGAAAGTTTTTTGAATCGAGAAAGATTTAAAATCATTGTCGGTTTGGAGTTTAAACTAGGTGAAGGGGGTAAGGGGTAAGATCAAGCGGAGTAATTGTGAACGCTTTGTGCAATTTTGTAGTGTAGTAAGTCAACAGATATAAGTTTTCTACAACATAATTTTAGTAAAGGGTAATGATACCATCAGAAAATAAATGATTTAAGGAATCGATGGAGGTGTTTGCGACAATTTTTGAGCAAAGTGGTTCAAAATGATGACGTGTTTACACTTACCCCTCGAAAATTTGGTAATAAAAAGAAAACCAAAATAATGAAAATAAAATAGAAAAAAAATCAACCGAAACAACAACAAAAACAAACCCTGGTTTTGTTCATATTACTTAAATTATGCCCTGTATCTAATGTTAATTTCTCTAGCCCATGACTATAAATTAACTCCACCTCATGGGAATAGAGATAAAAAAAAAATCTATAAACTAAAATCAATCATTCGTTTTCATGGAATTTTGATCTTACCCAAAGATGTACATTTGCTCGGATTGATTGGCATTGGCATTTAACTTGGACTTTTATCTTCACTCTGAAGTTAAACCAATTCGAATTAATTGCTAGTCCAAAAGTAGGTACTTACACTAAATGTAAAATAAGACTCAAAATAATCACTAATGGAGCCACAGAAAATATTTAGAATTTTATTGGAGGAATTTGCATTCCCAGTTTGCCTTTCTTTAGGGGTTTTTGTCTAAAAACAGAAACTCAAAATATCATATTATTCAATGAACTTGAAGTATATTTAGCTCACAAAAATCAAATCACAAACACTTATCATCTTAGAAAATAATACGTTTTCCATTAAAATCCAGGAAACATCTTGATATATTTCATCAACAAAAACATTAACCATCATAGCATTATTAATTCGATAATCGCCTTTTAATTTAATTTATTATATTTTAATTAATTATATTTTATTTATTTTATTTAAATTTTTATATGATAAATATTATAAATTATTTTATTTTTTTAAAATAAATTTTAAAAAAATAATAAATTGACAATTTGATATTTTATATCACTCCGAGATCCGGTTTTTTAGTTAGCACACCGTATTTTGTTATGTCGGTCGATTTATTTTTTTTGGTATTTTGGGGATTTCCTTTTCCATCTTCTGTGTCTTTTAAGGTTGGAAAAATTTGTAATGAGCGCTTTCCAAATGCTGTTTTATATTGGTGTTGTGCTTGCCCTATTAATGAATAAAAACGATGTACCAAAGTTTAGTAAGAATAGGTTATTGTCTACTGAGGTGGGTAGTGGCGATGGGCCTGTCCAGTTCATTACAGTAGCAGTAACATTCCACTCGAACAATCGAACATGTTCTTGCACATTTGCATATGCCAGTAAGTATATAATGACAATAATGGAAAAAAACCACTAAAAATGTAAAAATCATCGAAAAAATGCACTTTTTTGCTTATGAATAACAGGGTCGCAAAAACTAATGAGAAAATTGTGTTTGGGGCACTTAAAACTACCACTTCACCTATAACATTTCACATGCTGAGACATGGCACTTACACTTTTGGTCTAATTTATATTGTTAAAATCACAAAAATACATGCATCTTGAACTTAGTGTAATCAAATTATGGCTTATGATAGCCCAAAACTGAACACACCATTGGAAAGTACTCACTTTGGTGCATATTTTTCACTATTTACAATCTAAAATACATCAATTTTACTGCAAACCAGATACCTTTAAAGTTACCCTATACGTGCAAGCAAAATAACAGATAGTGTGTCGCCAACTTCGGCACGTGCTCAGAAGTATAGGAGTAGAGGTAACATAATGCAGTTGCTTATTCTTAGACACTGGATATATGCATAACACATTGACACTATTCACATTTCCTTTATTTAACTTTTTTCGTCATTTCACATGTTTTGAGGGGTCTCCTAGACCACTGTGCATTACCTAGATCTTTCCCATGCATTGTTTGCCGTTGGTTATTACCTTGCAGTTTGATATATTTGTTTTATTATCGTAGTTAAACTAGAGTACTAAAGCAAAATGAGTATAATCGAGGTCCGCCATTTCTGTTGCGTGCTTGTTTGTTGATAAGTAGTTTGGTGGCAAATTCACTGAAGTGGGGTTTGATCGGGATACATAACCTACACGCACCATTCCCCACTTCAGTGAATTTGCCACCGAACTACTTATCAACAAACAAGTGCGCAACAAATATGGCGGACTTCGATTATGCTCATCTAGCTTTAGTACTCTAGTTAAACTGTTTTCGTCATATATCTACAGTTTAACACCCCACTACATTTAAATTATGAAAAAAAAAAACAAGTTTAATAATGATTCTTCTATCCATTACTGATTGTAATTTGTAATTACTACAATGTTTAATTTTAAAATATTTAAATATTTACTTATAACAGTTATAACATTGTATATGAATTCACTCTTCGATTTGTTCGTATTTGTATGTAGTTGTTGATGTATTTTAATTTAACTTTTAACTCAACATTTAAAAAATGAAACTTTAGGGAAACATTGAAAGTAATACCACAATCTTTCCCTATGAAAGGAAGGAGATTGAGTGCACATGGATCCAGCTCTACCATGAAACACCACATTTTGATAGTTGCATGATTTCTCATACTTAGCCATGACCATTGTTTGGATAGGTTAGTAATGTATAGCTTATCCAATGCCACCAGACGATGAACCTTCAACATTTCCAGATTATCACAGTTGCCAGAACTATTACCATTAAGTAGTTGAAGTAGTTACCTGGTTCAGTCATTACACATTTTCCAGATCGTGTATTAGCCATCAAGTGTAGAGTCAAAAATAATACGATTCAAGTCGTTTTATTATTTATTTTATAAATAAGTTGAGAAAAAATAAATAAAAAATAATTGTTTGAGATAATGAAAAAAAAATCACTTACTTCAAACAGAATGGTTGAAGTTATAATAAGTGTTGATGATCCTATCATCAACCATTCTGTTGTCGTGTTGTGACCATATACAAATAACAACCTACTATACCCCAGCACCTCAAGCCAATGACAAAAAACAACCAACAAAATTGCTGCTAGGCGCTTATCAGCAGCTAATTAGCGCCAATCGGCGATTTTGTTGGTTGTTTTTTGTCGTTTTTGTTGCTGTTTACATTCAGCTCCATTGGCTTAAGGTGCTCTGGTATAGGCAAACCAGCGTTTATATTTTTTGTATTCCTCAATTCCTTACTAGTTATGATACTGCAGTAGGTGGTGCTGTTGAATGCAAATTTTTTGTTTAGCCCGTTGTAGTTTATTTATGCAACTGCTTTTCCCAATACACCACCCAGCATGGTGTTTGTTAGTTTGCTCCTACAAAAAATTTTGATGAGCAGGTACATATTTGAATTTGAAGTTTTCTCAGGTTGATTCATTTATTTCATTTTACCAGAGCATTTCCGAACAATGAAACTATTTAATAAAAATTTAGAGAGTAAAAAATAGAGAAGTAAGTAGGTATAAACTTAAAATAGAAAATAACAATTAGTTCTTCATATAGACCATCTAATTATAGTTGCAGGCTTAAAGAGGTTTTGAAGGTTTTGATGGCCAGTGTACCAGAAATAATCAGTGAATCTTTCACGAATGTGTGTGGGTATTTCAGCAGATCTGTTGTGACACTTAAATCTTACATCTATCAGGTACTTCAGATTTCCAAAATAATTTGGCTCTACTGAGATCATTGATCCCTACACCTTCCTTATCAATAATGATGTTGTGTAATATACAGGCTTCTATAATATTCTAAACTTACTATTCAAAATACCAAATGCACATTTGATGGTTTTTCAGGCTAGTGATGACCTTGAGTTAAAGTAATACTCTGTTGTATCTGGTACACAACCACCTGCCGGGTAGGGCCTCATTAGATTATATTTTAGAGGATAAGCTTCGTTGGCGAGAAAAATGCGCATGTTGTGATTTGTGTTTTTTAGAGGTTCGTTTGGTGGAATATCTAAGTGAGACTACAGAAAAGCTTGACCAAACTTTGATCCTAAGTAGGTGCCCTCATCCGATTGTTCCCCAAATCCCCCAACATCTACGTACATGAATTTGTAATTTGCCGAGGCTACAGCCTGTAAAACAAAGGAGAAATATTTTTTGTAGGTATGATATTTTGAACCGGATCGAGGGGGCATTTCACTCGGACATGCTTGTAATCAATGCATCCGATACAATTCGGAAATTTCCAAATTGTTTTGAACTGTTCGGCAATCGCCAAATAATCGGCTCTGTGTAGTTACGTTTAATAAAAATGATTTTTTTCTGCCCTCGGAGCTAATCGCAGGGACTATTAATGTACGAGGGTTGTCCCAAAAGTTCTGCACAAAGCGCTCTACAGACCGCTGTAATTCTCACACGAGGTTCGTTCTACACTCAATTTGTAGTTTGGACTTTCAGGAAGACGTACGTGTGTTTATTTTTTTCGTGAGGTTATTAGAAAATAAGTGAGACGAGTTTGCGCTGTGCTCCGCCGATTCGTCGGCTCACGTGACTGCTTTGGAGCAATGTACGTACATGAAAATCGAAACTCTTCGCGGCAAATCTTTGGCCAAAATTCATCACGCTTTATTCGAAGTGTGTGGTGATAACATACTTGATCGTTCTACAATCATACGGTGGTCTGAAAATTTTGCAGAGGGTCGTATGAGGATACAAGACGATCTGCGGTCCCATCGACCCTCCACAGTCACAGGTAGCAATATTTGCGGCAACACAAACCCGGAAATCATTGTCACATTATTAGACGAGGATAGACAAATAACTGTGAGAGAGAAAGAAGCAGAAACCAGAATATCCAAGTCAAGTGTTCACCGAATTCTGACGAAAATGCCCGAGAAGCGAAAGGTGTCGGCGCACTGGGTTCCACACTTCCTATCGAAAAAACAGAGTATTTGACCGAAAATGACTGGGAAACGCTCCCGCATCCGCCGTATAGTCCAGATATGAGTCTTCCGGACTTCGACCTTTTCCTAAAGTTGAAGGAACCCCTTCAAGGAATTCGTTTTTCCAATTTGAGTGACCTCAGAAGAGCCGTGAGCCGACGAATCCGCCAGATGAACTCTAAAGGGGTCCTGACGGGCATTGCGGACCTTCCGGACCGCTGGACATCGAAAAGCAGGGAGATTCTATCGAAGGATTGTAAAAAAATTTTTGCTCCAATAAATTTTTTCTATGAGTTATGCTTATTTGTGCAGAACTTTTGGGACAACCCTCGTAAAGTGGGTCATTCCATGTCAGTTCGTTCACAAAGTGGAAAGTGGGGTCGGCAATTTTTTTGATTTTTCACATGTGGATAGAGCTTGATGAAAAATGATGATTGGTGCAAATCGGAGCTCTCTAAATCTTTTTTAAGGGCAGCCATGAGCACTCAAAGTTTTGAGGTAAACTTGGATTTGGTAAATTTCGAGCGTGGATGCCTTTGAAGAGCTTTTTGGTGATTTTCTGTAAATCAGTGTTGTCACTTTTTTTTACCAAAAAGTTAAAAAGTGGTATTTGTATGAAGGACATCTTCGAAAATTCCCCAAAAAAATTTATATGGTACAACTTTTTGTGCTGAGTAACATATTAAAAAACTGAAATGGTGTTATTTTTTAAATTTAAAGTTTATTAAAAAAATATAATTTTTACCCCAAGCCCTGAAAATTTCTTAGATTTGAGGGTACAGAGACAAAAGCAGCCAATTACAAAAATTGCATATTAGAAAAGGGACCTAGGCGTAAATTAAAAAAGATTACATTCAAGTCCTTCTTCCAATATACAATTTTTGTAATTGACTGTTTTTCCCTATACCCTTCAATTGGCTATAAATTACATCGCACATCCAGTGCAGTAACACCACATCTCAAAAAAATTTGACCTTCATATTTTTTTCTGAAACGTGCTTATATTTGATTAGTTTTCAATTTACACCAAAAATAAAAAAGTTTATTTATTTTGAAATGTGGTGTTATTGCACTGGAGGTGCGACATTGTTTTTACTATCTACAAGAGGGTGACGGCCGAATTTGAATTTTCAACGTATTTAAGAACATGAAAATTGGTGAACGAATCAAGTTTCTAGTTTTGAATGTAATGTTTGGTTTTTAATAATATCTGCCCATATTTAAAAATTACCTATTTTTAAAAAAGATTGCTATTGAAGGAGGGAAGTGACAAAAGCCTACCTGTACAGTACATAGCATTCAAGATCAACTTGATATAAACAGTTTTGTGGATTAATTTTCAATATACGATGAAAATGTGGTAAAAACAATGTAGTTTAACCAGTTTAAGAAATTTTCAGCGCTTGGGGTAAAAAATTATGTTTTCTCATAAACTTTGAAATTTTTTAAAACGAATAGAATATTTTTCCATCACATATTTTGAAAAAATAATAAATTTGATATTTTGCGGCGAATAAAAAATGGAAATTTTTGTTGATTTTAGAAGCACGATGTATCGTGACACCGCAATCAAAAATCGGCTCTAAAAATTATACAAGGCGAATATCGAGTACGTTATCTTTCGTCGTACGACTATAACGCATTCGCTTTCAAATGATTAATAACTCGCGAAAGAAACTATATCTGATAACCGAATCCTTTATTAATCTACGGTATTTGTTTCATTACCTACGCGTTCTACGTATAATAACTGCTAATTAATTAAAATCTAGTTAATAACGCGGTAGGTGAAGAGGTACTAACGTTGAAACGAGTCGTTTGCAAAATACTCGCATGTATAGCGACGCGGCGCTTATCGAAGCTTGAAATTACAAAATTATGAGATCTCTTTTGCAAATGAACACTTCTATTTAATTATTTAAAGGTAGCTCGAATAAAGCCGATTCGTCAAAAATAACAAAAAAAAAAAGGAAGGAGAAGCAGAAGCAAAAACTAAACTAAAAAAAGCCCCAATAGCGGCAGCATTGGGTGGCAGTGGGGTAAAATATGAAATTCTAGGTAAAACGAAAACTTTACTCCGCGAAATTTTAATTAAAAAACATTACAAACGGGTTTTTCGAACTTTCAGTTTTTACGCTGAATAATCGAATTTAATTAACGGATTGAAAAAATATTTAATTAAAAATACACCAGCCGAATGGAATAGAATGGTGCCGGTCGTAAAAAATATTCTCGTCATTTTCACCTGTGCGATGCCGTCTGCGTTTCAGTAGGTTGCAGATAAAGCGAATATTGGACCATGTCACCTGATCGTCTCTATTGTGCCGGCGTTTTTTTCTCCGCGGACTCGGCCAATTGGAAATAGCCCGATTAAAAATATCCATCGTCGGTTTTTATCGTATTATGGCGAAATCCGCAGCGGCTTCGTAATCCGCGAGTAATATGTAATGTACATAGTAATGTTTGGAGAATGGAGATGTGTAGTCTACATATGTACGTATAATCGAGTGGAATTATTATCTATGAAATGGAGCAAAATCCTATATCATTTTGATGCAATATCTCGACTCGTTAAGCTTTTCGCCATCGCATACCAAACAGCCCGCCGCGCTATGGCGAAGCGACCGACGATGGCGACGTCATCTAGCGTATTTACGGCGTTTCGTATAGGCAACTTATTAAACACCATCGCGTTACCCGACTTTACTACGCGTATAAAAATTAAAACCGCGTATAAAAAAAGTTTCCCAGCGACGTAAAATGTTACTTTATCGACATCCGCTGCGCCACACCGCCTCCTCGGCTGATGTGTTTTTTCGACCATATTCATAAATTCGGATTCGTTAAAATGATCCTAGAGCTCGTTATAAGACGTTATTTCATTCTGCCAGACGTGTTTTATTCGTATAAGTAAAAACCTTATGGGGTGTTTTAACATGTTGAGTAAAAGGAAATGTATGTGCATAAATCTCGACTGACTTTTACTCTGCTCGCGTAAGGATATATTTCTGACTGAATAAATGGTGTGGGAGGAGGGGAAAGGGAAAATTATCAAGATGGTTGAAAAATGTTTTTCATTTCTTCAAGTCTTTGAATCGGCAAGTCGAGTTTTCTGGGTTCGTTCGAGTAAAATTTCATGGCGAAAGTAATTTTTGAACGTTTTTTCACTTGAGATTTTGAAAGTGGGGATTAGACACTCTTCACTCCATGAGGGTACATTTCGAGTTGAAATTTGAAATTCATTCGTGCGAGTCCTCCCCCTCTCCAAAAAGCTCTGGGAACAGAGCTATTATGGGTTCTTTCAAGTAGAACATTTTTTCGAAGAAAGTTGATTTCTTTGCGTTTTCACCCCCTCCCCCCACTAAAAAACAAGAAACCCTGCTTTTAAATGAAAACAGTGTTGGGACATTAAAATTTCAGTTTTTCCCAAGTCAAAACATGAAATTTCCCTATTTTCCCCCTGAAAATCTTGAATTTCTCACATTTTTCCCTTCACTTTTTCATTTTTTGTAGCGTACTTATAAGTAGTAAGTCGATTTCTATGGTTCTCCCGAAAATTTTTCGTATTTCAATAACTATAGAGTGAATTTTAATTTTATAATTTATAATTTTTATATTACTCCATTTTTTCTGCTTACGTCTCGTTTTTTAAATCGTTTGGTATTGATTTTATAGTTGTTATTTTCAATTCTGCAATTTTTGCTGCTGCCAAGTAGTGAATAAATAATAACATTTCTTTCTATTCAAAATTTAATGAGAAAGAACCTCAAATAATTTCAAAAATAAACGTATTTTTAAAAAACTTGAAAAAAGCACAGTCTTCTGAAAAGTAAAAATAAACCAAAGAGAATGAGGTATAATGTAAAACTAAAAATCCTCAAAAAAATCTCCAAAAAATAATTAGTCCCCCCCCCCGTTGTTGTTTTCTTTGAAGAACGCTGAACAATAATGTAAAAAAAATGATGTGATATAATGTTGAAAACCGCCTATTCTCAAACCAATGGACAAGTTGCATGAAATTTCTTTTGGAAAAAAATTATGAAAAATCGAAAGTAGACATTAAAAAATGAAGATTGAAAAAGAAAAAATGAAAATTGGTCCATTAGAACTCTAATACAGGCTTTTTAGGTTTTGACCCAAAAAAAATTAGCAGAAAGGGGAAGTTTCGTATATAAGCTCAGTAAGACATCTATTTCAATATTCCCGAACTTCCCTAAAATTGGTGAATATTTTGACCCCTTTTTGGGGATGAGGGGGTTCAAATTTTGGTTTTTCGGCCATAACTTTCGAAATTACGCATTTACGAAAAATAAGTTGAAACAAAAGTTGTAGAGAATTAAAAAACAAATAATTTTGTTATTTACAGTTTTTTCCTAGGACGTCATGGAAGGGAGCTGGGGTTTTCCGAAAAAAATCAATTTTGAAAATTCCCTATTATCAGAAATAATTATCAAAAATCGGATTGATCGACTTTTGGAAGCGGTTTTTTTGCATAGTATATCCCATTACTATGTAGAACAAGAAAAATGTATAGCCGACCCCTCATCTCAGAGTAGGGGGGTGGACCCTCCGTGGAAAAAGTCGCGTTTTCCCCCAAGCATAGCACAGCTAAAGTGAAAAATTCGAAAAATTGGTTCAAACAAACATTGTAGAGCGTTAAAAGACGAATATTTTACTTTTTTTACTTTTTTTCTACGTGGTCTTGGGGGCGAGTTATCGCAAAAAGAAAACAAGCGACGCGGCGTTCAAAAATTTTTCATCAACTCAATAAATTACGCAAAAGTAGATCTGGTATAAAATGTAGCGAACCAATAGCCCAAAAAGTGATTTTCTGGGGTTTTTTTGATCACTTAACTCGATTTTTATTATCATTTAACCCTTGAACCTAAATTGGACCCCAAAAGACAAGGCATAAAATTTGTAAATTATTTTTGAACGCTGCGCCGATTTTTTTTCTTTTTGCGATAACTCGCCCCAAGACTACGTAGAAAAAAAGTAAAAAAAGTAAAATGTTCGTCTTTTAACGCTCTACAATGTTTGTTTGAACCAATTTTTCGAATTTTTCACTGTAGCTGAGCTATGCTTGGGGGAAAACGCGACTTTTTCTACGGAGGGTCCACCCCCCTACTCTGAGATGAGGGGTCGGCTATACATTTTTCTTGTTCTACATAGTAATGGGATATACTATGCAAAAAAACCGCTTCCAAAAGTCGATCAATCCGATTTTTGATAATTATTTCTGATAATACGGAATTTTCAAAATTGATTTTTTTCGGAAAACCCCAGCTCCCTTCCATGACGTCCTAGGAAAAAACTGTAAATAACAAAATTATTTGTTTTTCAATTCTCTACAACTTTTGTTTCAACTTATTTTTCGTAAATGCGTAATTTCGAAAGTTATGGCCGAAAAACCAAAATTTGAACCCCCTCACCCCCAAAAAGGAGTCAAAATATTCACCAATTTTAGGGAAGTTCGGGAATATTGAAATACATGTTTTACTGAGCTTATATACGAAACTTCCCTTTTCTGCTAATTTATTTTGGGTTTGGGCTTTATTTTAGCTAAAAAGTCCGTACTACTCGTGCAATAATTTTTTGAAAGTTGCGTTTTCTCGTAGCGTTCAAAAACGGATGCGTGGTCGAAGTCTGGTGCTGTGACGTCACACCGTGAAATTTTCTTTATAGTATCACGGAAAATACTTGGCTGTCAGCAAAAAATTCGTAAAATTTTTACGCGCGAATTATAAAACAAAAATTTCATGTTTTGACGTCACAGCACTATTTGATAGTGATGCAAAGTTATCGATATAGCCACATATCGATATTTTCGATATATCGAAAACGTTATATCGATATATATCGAAAAAAATTCGTTTTTATTTCCCACCATGTGATACGGTGATTACGAGAATTTCTGAAAAGTTTAATGTGATTTTCATCTTTTTTTGAAGTTAATTTAATTTATGAAAAAAAACACACAAATTCTGATCATGATTACGATCAATTTTCGTCTATTTATTTATTAAAAAAATCAGATGCGATATATTTTCAATAGTGTTTTTTCAACACTAATAAAAAATATAATATACTTAATAGAAAATTGAAACAGTTTGTAAAATTCAGATTTAAAAATACATACAAAAGATTAGTGATGTAAAGCAACATAACTAACTATACTTAATGAACAAAAATCAAACTTTTTAAATTGTTTCGATTTTTCCTACCCAATTTATTAAAAAATTTATTCTGAACATTAAAAAAATTAAAAATCAAAAATTGGTTGAAAAGTAATACGAGTTCTAGCATTTTCAGTTTTTTTCGATTTTTGTTGGAAAACGACTTTTCCGAATTTTGGCCCTATTTCATAGAGCGCATCACAAATGAGAATCAATTGGAGCACTGATGAATAATATTTGGGATGTTAGACATCACTTAAATTATTCATTGTAGTGCTCAAGTGCTCGTAGCTTCATTTTTCTTGCTGCTCGTCAACTTTTTTTTTATTTCGATATATCGAGAATATCGAAACATCATATCGATATAACTCTATATCGATATATATCGATAACTTTGCACCACTACTATTTGACCACGACTCCGTTTTTGAACACTACGAGAAAACGCAACTTTCAAAAAATTATTGCGCGAGTTCTAATGGACCAATTTTCATTTTTTCTTTTTCAATCTTCATCTTTAAATGCCTACTTTCGATTTTTCATAATTTTTTTCCAAAAAAATTTTTATGCAACTTGTCTATTGTCAACTGTCTTTGATGAGTAGAGTTAGCGATACCTACTCTCCTCGCATGATTTTCGTTTCAAAACAATTTGTTCAAGTGAAATTTTTACACATCATATTACCACTGGTGTTTAAAGATGAAAAAGAAATGATTCGGACGACTCCGTACATGTGATATTCGGATCAGACAATATTATTGTGCAGAAAATTGGCATCAATGCCAAAAATGAAAAAAGAAATGAAAAAAAGGGGGAAAATTGAGGGGCGAACATAGCTCCAATATTGAGGTTAGATTACTAAGACTATGTGAGAGCTTTTTCCGCCCCTCAATTTTTTCCCTTTTTTTCATTTCTTTAATTGTACCTACTCTACAGAAAGAAAATTCCACACTCTACAATAATTTATGTTCTATTCATATTTTATTTGAAATTTTATTTTACCAGAAAATTAATTTTTATAAGTACCTATTTATAATTATAATTAATCACATTTTCAACGTTTATTTGTAAAAATTGAATGATCGCAGGCCTGTAATGAAATTTATCAATTTTTTCCTCCATAATTAATTCTGATAGGCGATTCTCACCTCATTTGTAGTGCTGAATTCAGTAAATATTTCAATTTTTTTCCGTCACGTTGGTGTTTTTTCCATTTCGAATTTAAAAAAATATATTATTCATTCGTATTCTTGAAGTACAGAGATGTATAAATATGTAAATAAGAAAAATGTACTCACAAAATTCATTGTACTTTTTTTTTTTGGATTGATCGGAGTGACCAAATCTTTGTTGCTGTTTATAACACTTCACACTGAAAAAAAAAAACAATATCATTCTAGCAATAATAAAAATATGTAATTCAATGAAATGATTAATAATATAAAAAATAAAAATTACAAAATCTCGACTAACGTGAATAACATGGTGTCTACTGGCAAGAAAAACCAGAAAATATCAGGAATTTCGCCTTGATTTCAAAAAAATCAGAAAATAGCAAGAATTTTAATGATTTTTCTGCGTGAAGCAAACATTTTCAACGTATTCCTCTTCCTTTCAATAAGGATGAAAAGGGACCGGAGGGTTCTTTTTTGACAGATTCAAAGCAAAAAATGGCACGGAAGCCCCGGAAAATTGCAAGAATTTTCATTTTTTCAGATTCAGTAGACACCAGGAATAAAAAATTCAAAAAACAAATGCTTGAAGCAAGCAAATGAGAAGAAAAATCCAGAAAATAGCAAATATTTTCATTTTTCAGATCTAGTAGATACAGAAAACTGTACAAATGTTGAATTTTTAAATTTCTATAGGTACAAACTTTGAAATTTGAAATACATAGATTATTTCATTTTGTTTAAAAGTAGGTGCCTGTATATAAAAATGTCTTAATCAAGCTCGACTACTTTATCAAGCCTGGATCCGTGGAGCATTGGGATTTAATCCTTGTTCAGCTTGATGACTGTTTCCATAGCCAGCTCGGTTTTGTTGGGCTGAGGAGAGGGGGGAATTTAGCCAACTCAGGTTCTACAAACAATCTGCGGACAAGGGCGAACCAAATTGATGAATTCCTGACTCATAACGACCCAAAAATTTTTCCACCTGCACATGAAAGAAAAAAAAAGTTAAATACAACTTTACGTAAAAGCAGATTGCTTCACTCACATTCATTGAACATGGATCTCTTAATTCTTTAAATTTTAAGCAATGCATTCTCGATTTTCTTGTAACGTTCGTCATTGCGTGGTAAGCAAACCTGCGTTAAATCTGCAGATCTCTAAATAAAGGGGAAAAATTCGATTAGATATTCAAATATTTACCCGAAATGAAAAAAAAAAATTGCCAATACAAACTAAATGGAATTCATTAGGTAAATATCGACTAGAAATTTCAAATGGATAGGTATGAAAATTTGCATTTGCGTATGTGTTTTTATGTGTTTACCTACTTATGTTTTTCTTTCTTTTTTGAAATATTAGTTCCATTGAAGAAAATTGAATATGGTAAATATGGATACGTGTATTTTCACCCACTGTGTCAATGTTGTTTTTTCACATTTATCGAGTTTCAGTTCCCCTATAAATATAATTTCTTGATACGTTAAAAAAGTTGAAATGAAGCCTAAAATAATATTATCCTGATTGATTTTCCAATCAGGTCTTTGGAAGTAGAAACTATGAGTACGATTTCCTTCTCTGCTTCGACTTTCGGTAAAAACACATTTTTTTCTACCAACTTTGAAATTTTCTCCTTTTTTGAAATGAAAAAAGTCCACCTACGCAAGTTACCTATCTTTAGGTACTATCGCTTTAATATGATGGGTAGTTCATATTAAGTTCTTTTTTCTCGGAATTTGTGTATCGGCTCTTGACCAAAGTTATACCCCTCGCTGAAGCTTGATATGATAAAATGGCACGCCAATGAAAGCATATACCTGCAACAACGCTAATATATCGACGCTTTTTCTAGCGAAGTAAAATTTTAACCTCGACCAAAGTGTTTTCACGAACGAAGCATCATTATGTGCGAATGTTAAAGAGCGTTATTTAAAATTAGCACGCTCTTACGACCCCAATATTCGAAAATCAAGTATAGAACTTTTAACGTTAAAACGCTGCCGATGGTATTTCGCATACGACCTTTTTAACGCGCCAGCTCGAACTACCTACGAGTATAAAACATTTTCACGCGAATTGAATTTTATGCCTTGTATCTGGAAAATTATACTTCTTGATTTTTCATCGTGTAATTACTACCTACTCGAACGAACAGATGCGAAAATTATTATTCATTAAAGAAAGTGAAAAAAACGCCGGCGAATCCTCGAGGGCGTTGAAAAAAATCAAAAATCAAACGAACTAAGTACGAGAAAAAAACTAATGAATGGTGAAAATTTGCGTTCGCATGGTTCATTAGGTAATTTGCAATTCGTTAAAATTCAACAAGTAAATAATGCGAGTAAAAGAAGTGCCAACGAATCAATTATACGCTGAAAAGGTGAAATTACTGATTGAAGACTACCGTAGTGCCCCAGCCCCTCCGCTCCGCCCTCCGGTTGTAAAACAATTGTAAACTTGCGGACTATAATTAACGAATAATTCAACGTCGACGGTGGAACGAAGGGGGGAGATTTCTTGAAAAATTGAACTCTTTTGAAGAGACGACAAAAAGGGAATAAATTAATGGTTGTTGGGGTTCGGAGTTGCGGAGGGGAAGTTATGAGAGTATTTTTGAGGCGCTTTAGGTTTTAAAAGACGAATCGGCGTCGGCGAATTTAGACCCCGAAGGTAGTTCCAAACTAACGAAGTTAATTTTCGACGAAATGTCGACATCTTTAATTTGGACGCACTTGCGAAAACTGCGAAGTATTGTTTCGCTTTCGACAACGAAATGATTAATGATATGCGAGGCTTTTACCGTCGGAAGAGGTATTTTCAACGTGGTGGGGCCGATACGATGCCACGACCGCGGTGCAAATATCCTCGCTTCCTCTCAAAAGTTAAAGCAAACAAATAACGTTCGCTTGATGTACTGTCAAGGGTCAGCTTTGCAACATATACGAAGGTGCTGGAATTTGATGAACACCGCATCTTTGGTCGTTTCGCTCAAACTGGCGCATTTTTTCATCGTAATTAAAAAAACGAATCGTTTTAGGTTTTTAGACGTGTGGTTTGGGAGGGGATGGGGAGGGGGATTGAAAGGGGCCTATTTTAACGTCTACCGGCGATACCCACGTATAGTACTTTTATTACGCGAAATTAATGGATGGAAATTTATTACGCTCGCTAGCGTCAGTTATCTACATTCCATAAAATCGGAAATGGATATCGATGCTGGATAAAATAGCTAAAGCATCGTACCGCGGCTTATTTTAACCAACCAGTGTACGAGAATAAATGACAAAAATGGTGGGAAATGTTTTTCAGGTGATTTGCTATACCGTTTCAAGTGTATTCCTTTAACGATAAACATTACAGTTGGCCGATAAACCTACCTACTGGTACGGTGGGGTGCGACGATACCTACCGAATTGCCTGCTTTTAACAATGTTTTCTCGTTTAACAATACTTACTATAAAGCTATTGGTAAATTACCCCTACGAGTAGATAAGTGCATTTGTTTAGGCTTGGCGAGCTTATCGTGTGAATTTTCTTATATGTTCGCAGCTACGGTTCAAAGATGTGCAACATGCTGTTGGATGGACGCTGAGTGGGAAATCTGGCATTACGGCTTGGCCGGCCGAGGCTACCAAACGATTGAGCGTCGTTATACTCACCACGTTCATGCTGTTGGTTATAAGACTGCAAATTATGGGATCTAAATTGCCCATATTTACGAGGTAAGTTGTGGAGGAGTAATTTGATAATGGTGGGATTTTCGAGGAGCTATTCACGATCTGTGGCGGTTTAGGTGCCTTTGATCATGATCTTGGTAGTTATAGATTTTTATTGAGATCCACAAGCGCACCCAAGGGGGAGGAGGGCTCGAGTCCTCCCTTGAGCTCGGTAACGAGATTTTTTGTCATATGTGATCCGCTCCGAGAAAACGGGCTTGAGAAAGAAAAAATGAGTTTTGATTTTTTCACGGATTCAGATACTTGAAAGTATGTAGAATGAGATGAGATAGGTAATTTTTCCAAAAAAATTTATTTTATGTCATAAAACGTGAAAACAAATAAAGAAAATTTTAAAAAATGAAAAAAATTTTAAAAAATGAAAAAAAGAGGAAAAATAGGGAATAATTTTTAAAAATCCTAAAATTAATTTTTTTCGAGTTACCTATCGCATAAATTTGGCAACCTGAATTTGTATAGAAAATTAAATTAAATTACATTAAAATTTACGAAAATAATTTGAAAAAAAAAACGAATTCATTAAAATAATGGCTTGAGCGAAAAAAAGTTGGAAATTGTAATAGTGACGTCATCAGAACCATAACCAATGACCGCAAGGCTTACAAGACCATTGTAACCACATTTGTGACATTTGCACCACTTTTATTTTGCGCAAACTTTAAACGTGTTTTTCTCGAAAACTTATTTTCTTTCTTAAGCTCTGTTTTCTCGGAGCGGGTCACATATATGGGGTTTCAAAAAAACTTTCGCCCTCGCTTCGCAGAGACAGTATTTTATCACCCCGTTTCTTGAATAAACATACATATAACTATACATCTGAATCAGCCAAACTTCATGATAAAATTTTGCCTTTTTGAATCAGTGAAAAATTCTTCATTGAAAATTAGTGATTTTCATCGATCTTTCAGTCAAAAATTACTATTTTCTCAGTCAATTCCCAATTTTTAAAAAATCATTGAAAAATCACTGATTTTGAGTTGAATTTATTTCACTGATTTAAAAAGGTGGAATTTTACTAAATTTAATTGATTCAAATTTAGGGAGTACAGGTATTGATTATTATGTTTGTTCTAAAAATCTCGCAGTTTTTCAATTTTTTTTTTGTTCAAATCTGTAAATGTACACGTATTATCCACCTACAGAAAACCCCCTGACTATACGCCAGTGCTACTGAAATAACAGGTTTCTTAATTTTTCAATTAGATTATGACCCCCCCCCCCATTTCTTCTCGAATTCTTAGCCCCTTCCTTGCATAATTTCTGGATGCCATTATGTTGAGATCTATGTTCTGTGAATTTGATGATAAGAAATTTGAGCATGTCGCGGAAATCACATATTTTGGTAAAATGTTTAGATGACCGGGTGTCTAATGAGTAATGGGCGAGCATTTTGCAGAAGAAATTCACAGCGAACATTATTTTGACAATTATGTTTTTACCAAAAAAAAAACTGTTTACGTTCGTATATTTTTTTGTGTTTTTTTTTTTTAAATTTTTAGTAAAAAAAATCGAATTTAAGATGATTTTGTCTCTAATTTTTTACCTTACTTTTTGACATGGATATGTCTTGTGATTTGGGGGGAGGTAAAATTAGCAAAGTGTAACGTTTCTGTGTAACGTTACGTAACATTTTTAGATCAAGACATAATGAGAATGAAATTATGTTAGACTTGGAAAAAAAAATTAGGTTCAAGATTAAGACTTGATGATATTTGATAGATTTGAAAAAACGTAGAAAAAAATTGAATTAAGTATCGTCGACATGATTATTTGTGTTGTTAGAATAAAAAACCAATTCGGCATAAAAACTTGTAAAAAAATTGAATTATTGATGACACATTAAAATGTATTTGTTGTTGGAAATATAAAATTCGAATGTAAAAATGGCTCAAGATACATTTTATTAATAATTGTACCTAAAAGATGTTAAGTAGATCTAAAAAAAAATTGAAATGAGAAAAAAACTGAAAAAGTATTTTAAAATAGAAAAAAATAGAAAAAATATTTAGGTACATTGACATTTTAATAAAAAGTATGAAGTTTTGTTTCTATTGTCTCATCAATCTCTTAAGTAAGTGCATTTGAACATAATTATCCATGATCTAAGGGTTTCATCTTGAAGGAAACAATGTGTTTATTTTTTATAAATTGACACCCATCATCTTCACCCCCCCTCCCTTCCAGGGATTATTACCTCTCCATGTTAAAATTAAAGTACAGTGAAGAGATTGTTTTTAAATCTGAAAATGGTTCACCCTTTTTAAAATGACCTCAAAATAATGGGCCTGTTCTATAAAACTGCTGAGTCAATCTTAAATGTCAGAGTAGAAATATTTTCCAGTTTTGTAGTAAAAATTTGTATTTTTCAAGATTTCCGAGTCAGAATCATGTATTTTAAATCATTTTTAATGTAGATATGTTCTAGCGCTGGGGATCGATCTAACAAATAATTTTTTTTTAAATATCAAATTTTGGACACCATTGGCAATGGGTCGAAAATTGTTTCATAAAAAAAGTGTTATCGTCCACTATAAATTACACAGGTCGACATGATTTTTGTATCTGAGTTCAGATTGCCAAATTTTGGTTGCTTTTATGTAACTAATGAAAGGAAAAATAATTTTTTGACAGAAGTTTGCTAACACGGGCTTAGGAAAAAATTCTTCAATAAGTTTTTTTGGCCTAGTCTTATAGGAATTTTTTTTTGTTTTGTTTTTGATGGGCTCAGAAAATAAGAAATTTTACGTCAAATCGGATGAAACAACCCGCAGACCTCTATCCCATTCAGAAAAAAAGTTACAGCTTAAACTTTCCTAAATTCTGTGAAAAACTCTCATATTTTTGTGACTTGCTTACCAAAAAGTGACATTTCTGAGAAACTAAGGGTCCTACGACAAAGATGATAAGACCCCCTCCTTCCAGCAAACTTTGAAAGCCACCAATGAGTATGTTGGTGTATTTCGATGCCTAGAATCAGAATTTAAGCATTAAAACTGAAACACAGAACAACATTTTGTTTTGTCGCCTAGTGTTATCAACGATTTATAGACTTTTTTCAATTTTCGCACTTTCCAAAAAAATTTGGGATCCAAAATTTTGAAAATGTTCAAAATTGAAATATTAAAAAACGTTTTCCCACTTGTTACACATGATAAAGTTTTAATAATGATCAAAAATCATCGAATGCAAATTTTGCCTAAACGAAAATTTGAAGGGCAAAAATTTACGAAAAACCCGAGTTTTCGTGAAATAAGCAAGCTGCATCATGCTCACTCAACCTTTTCCTGTATTTCAAACTCGGCGTTGGCGTTGTCCCTTGACGATCCACGGGTTAACAACCCTTCGTTCAAGTCATCGTTAAACAATAAGGAACGATTCCTTTTTAAATAACAAAAAAAACGTTGGGTTGTGGACTTTTTGGGTCGTCCTATAAATAGTAATGTAGGTACTGTATTTACGGCAAACCGATTATGCAATTTTATTAACACCAATGAAAAAGATCGTCCAGAACACACGCAGGGGTTGAAAGATTCCATTGTAGAAATGAAATGAACTTCGCGAATGCATTCTGACTATTCTGAAGACCCCTAAAACATCAGAACTACTTTAACCCCACTTTTTTGAAAGTAACTGGGTATCACTGAGTGGGTGGATGGGTGATTTCTGCGACTTTTTCGTGCAAATATGTACATTCGAATTCTCTGCACGCTACCGAAATAAGCTCGTTGTTTTTGAAAGATGAAAGTGTTGAAAATGTGTAAACCTAAATTAAAAACAAATTAGATTCAAGTTCACATTAAACGAAAAACAATGCGTGTAAAATTTCAAGCACACAAAGCTACATAGTAAAGCATGCGTGTAATTTTTCGAAAAAGTTGGCATTCCACCAAATCCTAAATTTTCCCCCAAAAAAATTTGTGCGTGAAAATCTAAGACTTTGAAATATTTTATCATCATTGCGTATCTCGCAATTTTACAGTTTGTAATTTTTTCGTTGTTCCCAAAATTATCGCGTGACCATAAATTTTCATCTTAATAATATTTCAAGTTTTATTATTATCGTGAAAAATTTATCTGCAATTTCGATAGTTATCCTTTATGTTTGCAAAAGTCCCTTTTCCCCGATATGCAAATATTAAATGTTTGTATATGAGGCAAAAGGGACTTGTTCTACTCTTGAAACAGTCTGGAGGCTTTTAATGATTTTCCATAAATTTTAGTATGGGTACGAATTTTATAATTTTTATGTATTGTCAAATTTAACCAATGAAAAAATTTGCTTATCGATTTTACATTTCGATTATTTTTTATGAAGGAGAAGTCTTTAGAATCACAACGCATAAGTCTTGAAAATAAGTTTTATTGCTCGAGAAAGTTTGCTGGGAAGGAGGGGTCCAGTCATCCTTTGTTCGACAAACATCACGTAGGCTGAAAAGAGTTGAGAAAAAAATTGAATTTTTAAATGGCATTGAAAAATGTTAAAAACTTTGGACTTTTGGTTAATTCATCAATTTTCTTTTTTTCTATTTAGTTGCAAAATTTGAAAATTGAAAATTTTTAAAATATAAAATACGATTTTTTACGCTTTGAAACTTTTCAAAGTATCGGAATGGAATTTTCGCCCGTGTGGTTTATCAATTCTCAAATAATCATCGCTCACCGAAGCAGAAATCGTAAAATTTTTGCATTTTTTGTTGTACGTAACTATTCAAGTTATACCCGATAACCTAAAAAATCTACAAAAAAATGTCAAATAAAATCATTTTCTTTCAACAATTTTTTCTCAACTTGAAAAATTTTCGAAGTTGTTTCGATCTTGAAAGTCTTACAAGGGTGAACTTGGAAAAAGTCGAGTTGGTAGACAGAAATATTTAGGTATCTACCTACGTCTTGAATTCAACGCAAATTACCCATCTCTTTTCGACTCGTCGCGTCACTATAATTCACTCAAAAAAAAAAAAGAAAAACTCTTCAGTCTCCATCCATATCAAAACAGCAACGTAAAAATCCCTTGTTTCTTTCGTCGGAAAAAAATTCCTATGCAAAAAAGAGAGTTATAAACTTGAAAATCTGTCTGAAATTATCAAAAGGACGTATCTGGATTTTCAGGTATAAAAACGACGCATTTGCAAAAAGAGAAAATTATTAAAAATTGAAATTTGTTATTCCAAATTTTCATACTTTATTGTCGTAGACGTTGTTTGAAAATTTTCCCAATTACGCCAACTCTCGACTCTATTCTTCATCCTCCAAAAAAAGGGCGAATATTAGAATTTGAAAATAAATTTAACACCTTTTATTCCTACGCGGTATAAGTATCTTCGGTTTATAAATTAGAAACGAGAAAATTTCTAGTCTAGAAGCTTTTTCATATACGCCAGCGACAGTCTAAAGTTTTAAACTTTCAAAAAGCATTTTCAAAAATATATCAAGGTTAAAACGGCTCGAATAAGCTTACAATCTGAGCTCGTATAGCTCGACCGCTCGGGCGTTAATTAAAATGAAAATTTCGAGTTAAATTGTAAATTTAGCGAGTCGAATACCCGCAAAGATGTAAATTTGGGGTGAAATCTACCTACTGTTGAAAAATTTAGGTATTTTCAGGATTAAATGAATTTCAGTAGTCGGAGTTGTGTGTAGTTTTCTTTTTGGTAAATTAAAAGAAATAAATGTGTGGGGTGACAGTGGAGTGAAATTTGAATATTTTTACGTCCCTTATCCCTCCTCTGCTCAGTTTACATATTTGATATTCTGATCCATTGTATTTAATTTTTAATTTTTAAAAAGTTGATAGGGGAGATGAGTCGCAGAAGTCCTTTGGGAATCCCGAAATTATTTGGTGAAAATTTCACTTTCTTGGTATTGAATCAACTCGTATAATTCTTTAATTAGGTAGGTACCCTATAAATCTATGTTCCAAAAATTTGGAAAATTTGGAAAAAAATCGCTACAAATGGTCTTAGTGCAGATTGTTTTACCAAAAAAAATACCATATTGGCCCATTTTCAAAAATACCTACTTTAAAAAAATATTTTGGGGAATATTATTTGAAAGAACCTTTTTTTTTGGAATTTTTTCCAAAAAGACCAGGTGGTGTCACTATTTAGTAAAAATTTTCTTGACTATTTTTCAACTTGTTTGTGCTCATGAGAAAACTATTGGATGAACTCCAAATATTTTCAAGTCGTTGAAATGCATGTGGTATCTCATTTGAAACTACTCAAAAAATTCCACATTGCAAAAATTTTCATTTCGAAAGTAGGTATTTTTAATTGAATCGGTAAAGGATTGATTCGTTATTAAGTAGGCCCGAGATGTTTAATGAGTAGGTGGACAGGGTGTCTACCGGTCGCGAAATTACTCAAAATTCATCAAAAGTCGCGAATTTTTTCCAAATTACTTGATTTTTTTTCTCTTTTTACAAAACAAAAAAATTGAGGGAGTTTCAAATTTCTAAACACTTTTTATAAAAATTTTCGCCCAAGCTTCGCTCGGGCTCACAAATTTACATACATCATTCTCAAGTTATAAACCAAAGGGGACATATAGTGTCTATTCTCCAAAAGAATATAGAGAAATCGAATAATTTTGGAGTTTTCACTGAGATTTTTTTTTAAATTCAGAAGGAAAAATCACTATAGGAAATGTTTTTTTACTCCTGTTGTAATAAATTCTTCAAAAAAAGATTTCGCTCAAGCAGTAACTACACCTTCTTTAATATACAAATAATCCACTTTTTGAAAATTTTGGTAAAAAATTGTCTTTTTTTAATGTTTCTTCATATGACCCTACTTTTTTTTGGTTTTTTTGCTGTTCCATCTCGAACTGTACTTACATTACGAGAATAAATTGATTCTACCGCCTTCATGCATTCCTCATGTACCTAATAGAGTGAATATTTTTTTTAATGTTACTTTTTCACCAATTTTTGGTTACTTTAGGAATTTTGAAAAGTTACAGAATGCTTTCATTTTTTTATGATTTTGATTTGAAATACTCATTTCCTTCCGTTTGAATTTTTTTTTGTAATAAATTTGGTCTCGTTGATTACTTGGGGGGGGGGGGGAGGTAAATTGAGAGGTAGATACCATGAGGAAAAGTCGCGAATTTCGAATTTTAAAAATCGGTAGACACCCTGGTAGAGGTACTCTCCAGCCAGCTCCAGCCAAATTTGAAAATAATTTGGTAAAAAGAAACAGAAAACTTACTTATGAATATGCCACCAAGCTGAAAAATTGAAGAGACTACGAACAGAAAATATCCAAAATACCTACTGTAATTGATTTTATAGAAACATTTTCAAAAAATTTGTTGTGAGGTTGTCGAAAACATAAGAGTATTCAACTATTCGAGTTGCTTTTTTTGGAAGTTCAATTTTTTTAATGCATGAAATTTAAAAAATATATATTAATTTATTTCGAAGTTTAATTTAACTTTGAAACTTGGAAACTCGAGTTTGGAAATGTGTTCATGTATCTTTATCACAATTTTCTTTTTTTAGCCCCTTCTTATTTTTCCTTATTGTGTTCCAATTCCTATCTGAAAACATTTATACTTGAATAGCTAAATAAATCCTCAAATTTTTTCGAAAACCTCATAATAACATTTTTTTGAAAATTATTTCTAAAAAATCAATCACGCGATTTTAAAACAAGATTTAAAAGAATTGTGGTTTGATATCGTAATTTCTACGTGTTGGAATATTTTTTCCTCCATAGCAACTTTTTCAAACTAAAAAGGATGATTTCAAGAATTACCAATTTGTAAAAAAAAATTTTACATTTTTTTTGAAATATAGTTTCAAATTTGGCACTACATGCATTTCAATGACTCGGAAAATATTTGGATTTCATTCAGCACACAGTAGGCCAGGACACCTCCAAAACTGACAATAATTTTATATTTCAGCATCGACTAGAAACGTTTATGAATCCTCTCATTTTGTATGTATGTAGCTCAGACCGTGGAATCCAAATTTGCCTAAAAAAAATTGTTCAAAGGGCAATGGGTGGGTGTAGGGAGGAAATTTCGATTTTCGCCCCTCTCTATCTCACTACTTGCTCATCAAACGAAAAAATATTGCCAAATTCATGCTCTGCGACCTCAAAACCGTAGAATTCAGACGTATTACTCGCTATATAATTTTTTTTCATCTTTTCCTCACTTCTACCTCTTGCCCCTCTTGGGTGGGGGGGTTTACATGTGAATGTAAAATCTGATTCCAAATTCGTGTTCAACACCTCAAAAAACATATTAAACTGTAAAAATGCGGACCTCGCCTCACCGACAAAATGTCATTTTGCTCAATTTTTCAAAAATGTTGCCCCTCACGACCTCCTCCCAACTTCTAGACAAAAATTTTTGCCAAATTTGGATTCCTGTCCAAAATACATTTAGAATAGATTTCACAAATGTCTCTAAATTGGTATTGAGATGTGGATACCAAAGGGTTAATCTGTTTCCAAAAATTTTTTAAATCGGTAGTGATTTTTTAAATACGTTTCTGAAAAATGATGTGATGAAGAAGAAAAATTGGTTCCAATGATTATTTTGGACGAAATGTTTTGTAATACGAATATTTTCTTTTTTGATTTAGTGGAATTTTTAAATACAGTTGAAAAATAATAAGTAAGGATTAAATCAGTGGGAAGAGGTGAATTTTTCACCAAGTCGTTAGGAGGTTTAGACACCACATTTATCTCATCCACTCGTTCGACTTTCGAAAAAAATGAAAAAAGATCCGCCCCACAGCGCTTTGTATTTATGAAAGGAAAACGGCGAAAAAATAATAAACCAAAGTATAACGTTAATAGTTGTTGACATTTTAATGAAGCTTCACCTTCTTACAATTTTTTTTTTACCAACACGACGGAAGTTTGAGTAAATATTGAATAGGTAATACGTAGGTAATTTCAAAACCAACATTTAACATTTCTAAAGCAAATAAAATTATATATTTAGTGTCGCATCAAAATCCAAAAGCAGGGCACAACCGGGTGGAAAAATGTGTATTTTTAATTACGTACGGAATTTTTTCCCTTATAATTCTCATAGCAACGAAAATTCCCTCGTAAAGCATACCCGGACCTACCATGTTCTAAATTTAAAATATTGAGAGAAATAAACACGACGATGATATCTCTACACGTAGGACAAATAATGGGGTAGGTCTCCCGTTAACCAAATCAAAGGCACATTTAGGTTTCGAGTTAAAAATACGATATAATTGGTATAGCTACACGTACACGGTGTAACGTTATGGTAAAGTTTTATTTGTATTCTTACAGATTTGATAATCCGGCTTCGGTATCCGAATGGCCTACCAGATACCTTACTTATAATTATTTGGTCAGCGTTAATTTCTGGCTGCTATTGTTTCCGTGTGATTTATGCTGCGATTGGACAATGGGCACGATACCGTTGGTCGAGAGCATTATGGATAAACGTAATTTGGCGACATTGGCTTCTTACCTGGTCATAGGCATGCTGCTTTATGTGGCCTTTGTTTCCGAAAACAGACAACAAACTAATAATATTATTATGGTAATGATACGTTCGTGTTACATGCTTTAGATATGTTTTATCTATTTCCACGTTGCAGAATTTTTTTCCCTGCTTGATCTTCTTACATGTTATTCGAGATGGCTGCCTGTGCCTACCTACGACGGAATTAGTTTGGTGGAAAATTCGCGAGCATTTCGCAGTTATACGTAAGATAGGATTTAGGCAGGCTGCGTTGTTGTTACAGATGCTTCTCGGCGAGAGTTTAAAGTTTTAACACTTTTCACGCGCGAAACTTTGATACTCGTAATGTTTTCTGATACCGAATCGGCTTAAAGAAAACGAAACTATTTCGTATTATTTGCAACTCGGCTGGAAATTATGTAAAGGGATGACTATTAACGCAGATAGTGACTTTATCGATTACGAATATTCGAACGAATTCGAAATTAACTCGGTACCGCCTTGGGGCGACGAAGACGACGAAGACGACGAGGACATCGACGGTGAAAAAATTCCAGCCTTTCGATTAAGTTTCGGCAATTTTTACCCTCCGATGAAGTATACATTTGACAATTTATGACAAATCCGAATATAAAACCGGCGTGCCACCCTTTTATCGGTAATTTGCGTTTAATTCGCGGATTTATTCGGCGAAAAAAAAGGGAGTCGTTAATTTACAGATAGGAAGGGAGGCCGGCGCCAGTTTCCATCTCGGAATCAAGATCCTAGTACGAACGCAAACGTAGGTACCGTATCTCAATTTGGTAAAATTTTCAACAATTTGACTCCTACGGTGCACTGCGACGAGCTAAAGTGCTGAAATGGCCTCGCGTATTTCATAAGACCCAGGACCCCCCAGCAACTCCACCAACCACGAGAAATCGTTCTATCGTATTTTAGCCCTTGAAACAACCTTTCGTATTTTTTCTCCTATTACAACCGTTAACGATGGGAAATTTTCTCTTTTTTTCGCCATTTTTACTGGATCGTCTGGCGCGTCGTTTGTGATATGCAACGAGAAAAACCCCGGAGAAAAATGGATAAATGGGTAAAATTTTGCATGGGTTTTTGATTACGAAAGCACGGTAAAATTTTACCCACGGTTCGGATTCGAGAAGGATTTTGACAAGCTGCGTTACGTTGGGAAGCTCGATTATGGAAAGTTTTTTAACCTAGAGAGAGAAGGAGAAAAGCGTACAATATCGAAATGTTACGTTCCGTTCGGAATGTTAAAATGTTTCATTTGGTATTTGGATTTAGGAAAACGGTTGTTCCTGTCTTTTCTTTATCATCTCGAGGGATCTTTGACTGGCGTATCGCGCCGCCACTTCTGTGTACTTAGAAATAATGTTTTTAAATTTTAAACCTTTATACGTTAAAATGTTTACATGTCAAGTCGATGTTGATTTACTGCGCAACTGTATTTTGAATTACGTTATTTTCATGTTTTTACAGAGCTTGGGATTACTGATCTTTCCTTTTTTACCCGCTTCGAACTTATTCTTTCCGGTCGGATTTGTCATAGCTGAAAGGGTTTTGTATATGCCGTCAATGGGATTTTGTATGCTGGTGGCTTACGGCTTCGGACTTATGATTGAAAAAAGGTACCGTAGAATTTATACATATCAATTGGTAGAAAAAAAGAATATCTCGACGCGGTAAAAATACTTACGCTGGTTACATGCTCGTCGTAAAAATGAAAAATGTATCGAGATACGAATTAAGCTTGATTTCTCTTTATTTCACCCAGGTATTCTTTTAGCGATGTGAAAAAATTCCAATTTCGCGTGAGAAAGCCAACAAATATACCGGTTTGAAATTTTAAAGGCTGGATTGTTCTTGAAATTTTGGAAAAAAATTCCGAAAGCAGATTTTACCGGAGTTTTTTTCTCTGAAAAAATTCGTTCGTCGACGAAATTGCGTGTATTTTCGGCTGATGAGAAAAAAAGATAATCTTCAACTCCTAAATTTCTTCAACATTTTTTTCTGCTCCGAGATTTTTTTTCCAAAATTTTTCTATTCACTAGGTATTTTTTAGGTCTTGAATTTTGTTGAGAAAATTATATTAGATTCTCGTGGAAAGTTGGAGCGATAACCTTGAAGGAGAACTGGAAAATGGTGACTTTTTATCCGCATTTCATTTTGAAATAACCGAAGTACCTATAGTGATGATTTGATGAGAGTATTTTAAACACATGATACTTGTCATTCGTAGCATGATTTAACATCACTTTTGATATGCCATTCAATTTAACACATTTGGCATGATATTTCTACGTAACTCTACCATAGGTCCTATGTGATTTCAAAAACTATAGGGCATGTTGAAATTTTACATTTCTAGCGTCATATTACGTCATTTGTAACATTAAATGTGTTGTTTATGATACGAAATATGGTATGATTTGGGGTGACTTTTGGCACAGAATGACAAATGTAGGCAGTGACGTTGAAATAAAATATAATTTCTGATGTAAAGTACTTATGATGACATCGCATATAGATGTATAATTTTTTGACAAAATTTTGCCATTTTTTTAGACAACGATGTGTTATTTCTCGAACAAAAATGTACCATTCTTTGAGACAAAAACTTTTTTTGCGATGATAACATTGTGTCATTTTTTTAAACAAAAGTGAGAAATTTTTGATGAAATTATGACTCTTTTGAAACGAAATGTGACATTTCTGACAATCTTTGCCATTTCCTGAGACAAAGTGAGAAATTTCTGACAGAATATAGCGTTTTTTAACCAAAAGTACATTTCTGGCAAAAAGTGTGGCATTGCTAACGAAATATGATACTTTTTTAGAAAAAATGTGACATTTTTTCAGACAAAATGTGATATTTCTGAAAAAATGGGTCATAGTATGTACCTAATTTTTTCTCAAAATGGTTATTTTTCAGACGAAATTTGTCATTTCTTTCAGGCGAAATCTGTTATTTTTTTTTGCAAAATGTTTTTTTTTGACAAACTGCGACAATTCTGACAAAATGTATCAAAGAAGAAATGTGCCATTTTTGAGACAAAATGTATTATTTTTCAAGCGAAATGTGACATTTTTGACAAAATGTAACGTTTTTTGGAACAAAATTGTTATCTATTTTTTGTGACAAAATGTCTTATTTCTAACATGTACTACATGTCACTTTTAATGTGTCATGTCATGATTTCTGACCAGTGATGGAAAACTGAAACTGAAACGAAAACTGAAAAAAACTAGAATTGAAACTGAAATAAATTCCAGTTAAGTTTCAGTTTTATTTAATTTCCTATTTTTTGTGTCTGGGTTCCGATTGTCAAATTTTGGTTGATTTCAGGGTTGTGTCGAATCCCTTTCATTTTGATTCGAATCACGAATCCTTTTCTTAGAAATGATACGAATCACTTTCCGGAAGATGATTCGCGATTTGTAATTTTCAAATCATTTAATGAAAATCCAAAAATACCAAAATCCAGTATCAAAATGTGTAATTGTGTGACCTACAAATTCAAAAAATTCCAATTCCCAAATACGATTCCGAATTGTAACTGTTTTAATCTTTTAAAACGATTTGCGACTTGAGTTGATCTGGAAAAATTTTACTTCACATTTTGCTTCAAAATTTTCCCACCTAGAAATTTTTTTCATTGACAGTTTTTAATCGTGAAATTTATTTTCAATTTTTTTCGTATCTTAATATTTTTTTCAAAAATGTAAAATTTTTACTAAGTAAATCTTGATTTTTTGTTGACATTGTTCAACTCAAAATTTTTCTCCTAATTTTTTCCAACTTCGAATTATTTTCTCAAACCTTCTCCTACTTCGCATTTTTACTGATAATTTTCATTGTTTTCATTTGAATTTAAAATTATTTTTCCAACCTAAGACTTTTCTCAATTTTTTCCAACTTTCAGAATGTATGAGAAAAATTAATTCAAAGTTGAAAAAAATTGAGAAAAGTCTTAGGTGGGGGGAAAAATTGGGAGAAAAAATTTCAAGTTGAAAAATGTCAATAAAAAATTTTCTATCTGGTAGAAGCGGTTAGATTTTTCTGGGAAGCATAGTTTTCGAAATATTTTCGAGTAAATTTTTTATTGAAAATTTTCACTTCAAAACTTCAACTTGAAACGTGTTTTCCAACAACAAATTTCGAATTCTTACAATACGCGTAAAATCGTCAGTTTTGCATGAAAAAGGCGAAAAAAGGTCACTAATAGCTCATTTTGAAACATAATTTTATATAGATTCAAAATTTAGTAATAATTTTGAGACCAAGTGGTCACTTTTTCTAAAAAAAAAAAAATGACTCAGATAAATAATAGGTAAACTTTCAGCAAATGCAAAATGAAAAAATATGAAAAAACTGAAAACTTAAACTAAAAAATTTTGAAAACTGATATCATTTCAGTTTCCCATCACTGTTTCTGACATAACATGATAAGTCCTTTCACCTTTGTGATATGGAATAAGTCATTTTCACATATGACATGGTTTCAAGGAACTAATATGATGTGCATAAAACCGATTTTTGTTTTCCCTCTGATTTTTATTGGAAATTTCACAAGAAATTCGAAAAAGTTAGTTTCAGGGCTGTATCACGCCTCGAAATGTTCTAAAGTAGGCTACAAAAGGTTTACAAATGCAAAGTTTCTCATAAAAATTTATTTTTTTGTTTGGAATCTTCAAACCATTTTTTTCAAATTTCTCGTTAGATTTCATGTTAAAGTCGAAAAGAAAATTACCAATAAATTTTTCATCAAAATTTCATTTCTTTTTTGTAGGACCTTTTTTTAGGATACTTGATGGAGACGCAGAATGTGCCATGATCTTCAGATCAGCTTTTTAGGATTTTCCGTTATATTTCTTACAAAAATTAATAACTTTTTTTTCATCAAAATTTCATTTTCTGTTTTGAATACTTAGTTGTGGGAGCACGGTACAGTCTTCAAACCAACTTTTTCAGATTTTTCTTTGAATTTCCTATAAAATTACTGTGGAAATAAGTCATTAGGAAACCGAACAACGCGTCTTTTTTTTTTCAAGAGTTTTTCTCGAAAAGTTTATCCATTTGTTGATTTAATTTAAAATTAGTCCTCTGTAAGGGAAAATTGGTACCAAATCAAAAAAATTGAAAGTATGAATTTAGGATTAACATGCTCAAGTTTTTAAATTGAGGGCCCAAATTATAATTACAAGGAGCGAGCATTGGCTTTTCGCTGTTTTAAAACTTATCATGTAAAAATTTTGAATACTGGTGAATACTTATTTGAAAAGTGTCAAAGTGTGTCATTTTCCCCTCTACTCTCTTCTTTTCTCTTCTAAAGTCCACTTAGATTTCAGTATTTTTTGTTAGAGGATTATTATTTTTATAAGACAAAAAGAAACATTTTCATTTTGTTTAAAAAGAAAAAATGTGTTCCATGCTCTTTCTCAGAGATTCGGGTTGTTTCAGCTAAATAATTATAAAAATCGAAATCAACAAGATTCTTTCAGTAGGTATCTAATGGAAAATTTTCCATCCAACTTTTCCATTTCATTCGCTAGTTTGATTTTTTTACTGGAGGTACTTTTGCAATTTGTCGATTTTTCCTTTTCTTTACTTTTCTGCTACAACAAAAATTTTCCTATATCTAATTAGGAGATTTCTCCCTCTTTCTACTGCGCCTTCATCCAAGAATATTTTCATTTTCATTGAATTTCTGGTTGACGAGAGGCGTTTTCTCTAATTATTCTCGAAGTGAATTTTGATGTCGAAAAGTTTGAACGGTCGGAGAAAGTTACCCGCGAGGAATTTATTCGACACGTAATTGTCATTTCGTCTGGTTGGCGTTTTTTTCATCCCGATAATGCGGCATCGACGCCGACACCCAACTTATAATTTCAGTGGTTTATTTACGCGTGGACCTGCCTAGCTCTTTTTTTCCAAATTGTACATCTGGAAATTTTCGAATGATGGAAATTTCCAACGATACAAACTCAACGAATAAGTCTACGAGTTAGGTAAAAATTTCGCCGATTAAAATAATATTTCCGCGAGAGGTAGAGAAAGTGGAAAATTTTCATTAATTCGAACGATTGCTGCAGCGTTTGCAGAAAAACGACCGTTTGGAATTTTAAATATCGTTCGAGTTAAAAATTTACCACGAATACAAAGAGAAAAAATGTATAATAAAACACGAACCGGAGCGATGTTTTTTGCACGAAGTCGAAACGCGGAAAAAAATTCGCCAAATCTAGATAACGAATAAATAATTCGTCGTGTTGTGGTACACCACATACACGCAGAACGTACCCAGGATGGAAAAAAATATACAAATTTATTCCTGGGTTTTTTACCCCGTTCAGCATTTCGCTTTATTATTGAAACCGCGAAACTATGGTATATGGTTGGCACTCACGTAACTAATAAAACGCGCGCATTTTAACGCGAAACTTAATTATAGTTAGCTTCCGTACCTATATGGGAGTAGGTATTTAGCCTACGTCGTCGAATGATTTTCAAAGCCGAATGCGCGTCGATTTTGGATTTTTCATCGACGAATTTTTGATTATCGAGTCGCCCCCGTGCGTTTTCATACACTGAGAAAAAATTGTGGTATTATTTACCACAAATTATTGCATTTCTATCAGTTTTAGCGATAAATGTGGTATTTTTCGCCATTCTGATGGTAAAAATTACCACATAGCAAAAGAACCACAGTTTTATAGCCAATAGTACCACAATTGTGGTTAATTGTGCTACAGCTGTGGTTAAATATACTACAGCTGTGGTTAATTATACTACAAATTGTGGTACACATTAAAATGTGTTACTATAAGTGTGGTATTATCAATATAAAGCTGTGTAGAGAGAAAAATGATTTAGAACAAATTTAAAAGTGGTGAAATGATGTGATAACTTTAAACAAATACTTTTTTAATCCCTGTGCATAGTAAATTAATTGAATTCGGAAATCAGAACATTATTAGAAAAATTGGATGAACATGATGTAAAATTTTGAGCTGAATAAGTATGTGAACACAACATTTTAATGCATCTTTCTAAACCTCCTTTGTTTCAAAATTCAATCATTTTTATTATAAATCAATTATAACATGTAATTCCATCAAATCATAATTGAATTTTACCAAAAATACATAATATATTAATTAATTTCCCTATTTTATATACGCACCCGGTGGCGTAATGGTTAGGCAGACATAGTTTAGGGAATTATAGGTGTAGGGTCCCAGGTTCGAATCCCACATAGGGCAAAAAATTTGTGAGAGTAGAATAAATTGATTAGGACATGAGATCATGATAATGTGTGTCCTGAACTGAATAATCATTGGATAAAGCATGCCAGTATTGAATTTTATTTTTAAAAAACAATTTTAATTTTATTATTGCACGCCATAATTACCATTAACTGTAGCAAAACTACCACAGTTGTGGCAAGTGAATTTCAAATACTACAACTGTGGTAATCAAAATATGAAGTACCACAGTTGTGGTAGGCTACCACAGTTGTGGTAATTGAAATAAAAAGTACCACAATTGTGGTGAAAAGTGCCACAAGCTCGGACTGGATAAGGTTTGCCACAATTTTGTAGTCAATATCACCACACTTTTTTCTCTCAGTGTAATGAAATAATTGCTGTGAATTGCGTGCTCGGCAGGAATCGAAAATTAGGATGGTTCGCGGTCGTAATACTGGTGCTGATACACGCTACGAAAACATACCGGCGTAATTTCGACTGGAAAGATGAATATAGTATTTTCATGTCTGGATTGAAAGTAAATCAAAGGAACGCCAAGTTATTTAATAACGTTGGTCACGCTTTGGAAAGTCAAGGTCGATACCAGGAAGCTTTGAAATATTTCCAAAAGGCTGTTTCGTAAGTTACCTAATTTTAATAGCACCCTAGTTTAGTTTTTTATAATAGACTTGGGGATTTTCCAACGACGAAACCGGAAGAAATCTACTTTGCTTTATTCGGAAAGTTTAATAATTCGGTTTTTTCCTCCCAACAGTGTTCAAAATGACGATATTGGTGCTCATATAAATCTCGGTCGTACGTACAATCATTTGAAAATGTTCAAAGAAGCAGAAGACGCTTACTTGGAGGTAAGATTATGACTTAATTTGACAATATATTCGAAAATATGACTAGCTCCTAAATAATTTTAACGCAAATGGGATTTCGACGATCCAAATCTAAATTTATTTAAAGCTCAAACTCTGAATTTTTTCAAAACTGAATTTTTTCAAAACTGTATTCAAATTTTTTAAATTTATATTTTCTCAAAAAAATTTCCAACTTATTTTATTTTATTTTTTTCGATTTCATATTTTTATTTTTATTTTTTAAATTCATCTGATTACTTATCAAGTTTAAAAACATGAAATTGAAAAATTCTTTTAAAAAATCAAAGTACGAGGGGTATTTCAAAAGTAATGCACAGTACCCTCTGGTGTCGATGCTATTCAACTTTGACCCTTGATTTTGGTCCCAACTTGAAATAGTGAGTATTCTGAACAAGTTGATGCCAAATATGAATATTTCAGATCGGTTTGCTTTGAAGATCATTTGTGAGTCTAGATACAGAAACCACTCTTAGGTGTCAAAAATTGGTTTTTGAGTTGACACTGATTTTGGGTCTTTCAAAAGGAGTAGAATCAAGGGGGAACCTCAACTCAAAAACAGATTTTTACACCTAAGAGCGGTTTCTATATATCATTATTTGAGGATCATAGGGAAATGGAAATGCTTAAAAAAATTACTCAAAAATTGTTGAAGTGTTACTTGAGTCAAAAATCTAAAATGAAAAAAGTGGCCCTCTGTGGTTCCTAAAATGGGGGCCCTCAACTGTGTTTCATGGGTACCAGGATCACTATATCTGAGTTATTGATTGGCAAAATAGTGTGTATTGAGCCTTTGAAGGCAAATGAGAAGAATATCGGTCCCAGTCAGCTTACTGAATCATCACTCAAGTTCGAGATTTTGTAAAAATACGGCTTGAAGCTTTGTTCGAAAGTATTCAAAGATGAAATTTTAGTCTCTTAGACCTCTACTCACAATTATGACCAAAAATCACCCCTAGAAGTAAAGAGTTTTCACCCCTAAAAGAGCCTCAAAGCAAACTAACCTGAGATATTTTTCCCTTCTTACTCCGAGCTTTCTCAAGCCTTTCCTCCGAACCAAAACCAATTATATTTGGTATCAACTTGTTCGGAAAACTCACAGCCTCAAATTGGGACCAAAACTAAGGGTCTGTTGAATAACATCGACATCACTGGGCATCGTGTTTTACTTTTGAAATACCCCTTTGTAAAAAAAATCTTGATAAATTTTCAATTGAAACGATTGTTTAGGCGAAAAAATTGAAGAAAAATTTTTAAATCCTTACAAGGGAGGTATCCCAACTCAAAGTAAAATTTTGAGCCCAAACAAAAAAAAAATCGAAAGTACATCATAACAGGACCCGTATCCAATATTTCAGGTGCTGAAGTTCATTTCTCGATTTTTGGCCAATTTTTGAAATTTCAAAATTACCTCCGCCCAGCGAAATATGAAAATTTGATCTAAGCAACGAAAAAAGCTGAATTTGGTGTATACCCTATTTTCGACCTCCCGAATCGATTGGAAGCTATTTGAAGACAATTCGGAGCCACCAGAACATTTTGGAATTTCCCAGCTCTGGCGAAAAGCCCATAAAAATGGCCCATATGCACTTCAGCACCTATAATCGCGGATTATCCATATTGGTGACCTATTTGATCGATTAAAACACAATTTTCCAAAATTCGTAACTTTGAGTTCAAATTCGCATTTTAGGGCAAGAAATTTTCCTGGAAAAATTTAAAAATTCGCCTAATGCGCATACATCGAGGTAAAAAGTTGAAAATTGGTAGATACCCTAGTTTGCTTCCATTCGATTTGGGAGGTCGAAAATAGAGTAAGTATCTACCAAGTTTCAACTTTTTACCTCGATGTATGCGCATTAGGCGAATTTTTAAATTTTTTCCATGAAAATTTCTTGCCTAAAAATGCGAATTTGAACTCAAAGTTACGAATTTTGGAAAATTGTGTTTTAATCGATCAAATAGGTCACCAATATGGATGATCCGCGATTATAGGTGCTGAAGTGCATATGGGCCATTTTTTATGGGCTTTTCTCTAGCGCTGGAAAATTCCAAAATTTTCTGGTGGCTCCGAAACGTCTCGAAACCGCTTCCAATCGATTCGGGAGGTCGAAAATAGGGGATATACCAAATTTCAGCTTTTTTCGTTGCTTAGATCAAATTTTTATATTTCGCAGGGCGCGGGCGGGGCGGAGGTAATTTTGAAATTTCAAAAATTGGCCAAAAATCGAGAAATGAACTTTAGCACCTGAAATTTTGGATATGGGGTCCTGTTATGATGTATTTTCGATTTTTTTTTGTTTGGGCTCAAAATTTTACTTTGAACTGGGATATCTCCCATTGTTAGAAACAATTTTAGAATTGTTGAAAAAAATTTTAATATCTATCAACATTAAAAAAAATTTTCCTCACTTTGATTTTTAAAAAAATTTTCAACTTTGTATTTTTAAAATTTTCTTCTAACTCAAGATTTTTTCCAATAATTTTAAATTTTTTCTTCGGATTTTTTTCAATTTTGTATTTTTAATTTTTTTCAACTTCGGGTTTTTTAAAATGTCTTCCTACTCGGAAATTTTGAAAAATATGAAAAAAAAAACGTTAAAAATCAAAATTAGACGAATTTTGAGAAAATTTGAGTTTAAAAAATTTTAAAATTGGATAAAATTTTGAAAAAAATTTGAACTTGGATCGTCAAAATTCCGTTTGCGTTAAAATTATTTAGGAGCTAGCGAAAATATATAACCGTAATGTGTATTTTATTTCGCAGGCTAAAGCATTGCTACCGAAAGCCAAGCCGGGTGAATCGTATCAGGCTCGAATCGCGCCCAATCATCTGAACGTATTTTTAAACTTGGCCAACTTGATAGCGAAAAACGAAACCAGACTGGAAGAGGCGGATATGCTGTATAGACAAGCCATCAGCATGAGGGCGGATTATACGCAAGCTTATATAAACAGAGGGGACGTTTTATTAAAGTTAAACAAAACCAAAGAAGCACAACAAGTATACGAAAGAGCTTTATTCTACGATAGTACCAATCCAGATATATATTATAATGTGAGTCAATTCCGAGTTTAATTTAAGATTAGAGCGGATCTGGAAATTAGGCCGACTTTCCGCACGAATTTAATCAAATTACCGTATCGTATACGTACTTAACCCCTACGCGAATATTTTCAGTTGGGCGTTGTATTTTTGGAGCAAGGTAAAACGTCCCAGGCATTGGCATATTTGGATAAAGCTCTGGAATTCGATCCCGATCATGAACAGGCGTTATTGAATTCGGCTATACTGTTGCAAGAGTTTGGACAAGAGGAGTTCAGGAAGACTGCTCAGGAAAGATTGTTGAAATTGTTGCAGAAGGTTAGTCGAAGATTGTGGTTTTTGGTTTTGGAGATGAAATATTCATTATTTTGCCACGTGGCTTATTTCTCATGTCGATATCGTATCATATGTCGACCAAGTTTCACTTTCTCTCCGGTACCTTTAATCCTCCCTTGGCCCTTGGCCTGAATCGGTTGTAAACTCAGTGTTTTAGAGTTGAGTGGGTTTTTTTTTCAACTTTTTTCTTATTTTGTGCGGTTCTCTGGTGATGAATGAGTGTTCTACTTTTCATCTGTATGGATTCGTTGTCTGTCTTTGAAATTTAAAGGATGGCAAATGCCCTGGGCTCAAGGCATCTGCTGCTCACATACTTTATATAGCTTCAAAAATTGACGCGCAGTGCAGTTCATTTTCAATTTCTAAATTTTCATCTTTCTTCAATTAACACTATTGGTCACTTTTTCCGTTCAAACGGCCTACCACTCTTGCATAAAATTGAAAAAAAATACTGATATTTCTAAAAAAAAAAGTCCTATCAAATCTTTTTTTACCTAATACTTATTAGTTTCCCAGTCTCGTTGATTGATACCTTGACGAAGATTTATTAATAAAAAAAATTTTCAGAAAAAAAAGTTTTTTCAGCACTATCGCAGAGAAAAATACAGTTTGAGTTATGGAAAAAATAGGGGCGGGGGGGGGGTGTATATATTTATTTATGAGAAAAACAAAAACTGGCCACTTTTTTCGAAAAATATGTCACTTTTTGCCTCATAAAAAGTCACTAGTCACTATTTTTCCCCAAAATCTGTGTTTGATGCCTGAATTAAACACGTTTTTTTTTTCAAAAATAATTGCTTTCTCCACGCTTGGACCAATAAGTACTTATACATATATCTCTTCTGTAAGTTATAAATAAACGTTCCCCATGAAATATGTAAAATAATACTTCCATATTATTAGAGTTGAATAATCACTAAATTTTTTTGTTTTATGGTCCTGACATAGTTTCGTTTTAATTATGTATTTTTTTCACCTTCATTTTACTTACTTGAACAATTTAAAATTATTTGAAAAAAATTCAAGTATTTTCAAACTTTTAAAAATGTAGGTACCTACTACCTACCTACATCATAAATCTACTCAAGATAATTGAATTCTGCGTTGATAAACTATTATGACCGTTCATTAGCTATAAAATCCTATTCAACGGGCATTCTTCTCCCCCCCCCCCCACCGCTCCCAATAGTCTCATTCTGTTCCAACCCTGAAAATTTAATCAATGAGTGGGAGGAAAATTCCAGACTAATCATTCAAAATTTTTCAACTTGCGCTGGTCCAAAAAATCAGTAGATTTGACCCTTAAAATGACCTTTGAAATATTTGCATGTGATTTTTTGCCCGTCGTCGTTTAAATTAAAGGGGCTAAAAAATGATTGCATAAATCAACAGTGTTTTGGATTTTTGAAAAATATTTTTTATGCACTTTCGCAATGAAGTGGTTGTGAAGTACGAACAGCTATGTTGAAGCAAAATAATTGTTTATAAAAAACTTGAATGGTAAAAGTGAGCAGAATTTTGAAAATAGAATCAGATTTTGTTCTTTTTTTTTGCTTATCGTCAGATTTGAGGGAGCTAGCCGATTTTTTTTTAATTTTCCACCTCACCAATCAAAAAATCAATTTTTTATGTTTTTGAAATACTTTTCCAACTCAAATGTAAATTTAAATTGAATTTTTGATATTATATCATGTTTGATAATTTTTTTAAATTGAAAAATTTGGAAAATATGTATTGAAAATCTTTCTGACCCGTAATGAAACTAGTTTTCCAATTTTTTGTAAAATTTTGAAAGTTTGCAATTGTTAATTTTTTCAAAAAATTATCGATTTTTTGTCGAGCTGTTCGAATTTTTTTAAATTTATGAGAACACTTTACGTTTTTCAGACCCCTGGCCAAATCTTTGAAAATTTTTGGGCCTGGTGAAAATACCTTTCTGCATTCATATTTTTTCATCCTGGGACAAAGTAACATTAAAAGTGAAAAAAAAAGGTTTGAAATTTGGAATCTTTAAAATCTACTCGTTCTCACTTCAAATAACTTACACAGATTCTTCAATTTGATAACAGTCAAAACAGGTGACGTAATAAAAATACAAAATGTGTTCGCTTTTTGATTTTGCACATGATTTTTTTTCATTTATCACGTCATCGTAATGAAAGCTAAATTGTGCAAAATTGAAATGTAATCACAATATTATTCGAAAGCTAGTTCCATTCTCTTTTTTTTTTTCAAAAAATGGCATTTTCCCTCTTTTACGTAAAATTCCTCTCGAATTATGTTTGTCTGTACCTACTACCTACATTTGAAAAGTTTTAAAAAATAAGAACAATAATGGAATAAAATCAAAATTTTTAGGCACAGGGTTTGTGGCCATTACGACAGAAAATCCTCATTTCCACAGAAAAATGTATTATGAATGAACATCAAAACATTTAGTTTCCCTCCCTCCTCTCTTCTCTACTCCCCATCTAAGTAAAAAATTTGATAGTTCTATTTAATTTTATTAAATATTGTATCAAAACACAATAGTCATCGAGAAAAAACACCAAAATTTTTATGCAATTTTAAATAAAAATTCGAAAAAATGGTTAAATTTAATTTTAAAAACGTTTAAAAGTCCTAAAAAAATTTCAATTTTCTAAATTTTGAAAATGTTAAGAAAAAAATTAAAATTACCTAGCTACCAAAGTAGATTGTTTCTTGCTTTTTTGAAAATGGAGAGGGGTTGAAAAAAGTTGACGTCGAAAGAACATGCTGGTAGTCTTAGCCCGGATTAGTTGATTTATGGTTTAAGATAACTTATTTGGACCTTCATTACCCAAATAGAATTCAAAATTTAAAAAAAAAAACAATGTTTTGGTTTTTCTTATTAATGAAAACAATTTGCATTTTTTTAGTTTTTCAAAAGTGTGTTTAGTACCTATCAAGTGACGTGATTTACGATGAAATAGCATATTTTCAAAATTCAAAGGTCTATATTTCATATCTACATGAATGTTCATTGAAGCCTTATTAATTTCATATTTTCTATAAAAATTTCAAATGAATGAAAATTTGAAATGGAAATTAAAATTTTTTCACCGGATGACTTGAAAAATTATCATTCCAAATTTTTGTGTAGGTGTTTTTTTATTGCGTTGCGCCTTCAGAATCGATGATTGCCAAATGCTTTGACTTTTTTAATACTTACTTGATAAATTTCACTTACGTTTTTTATAAATTGAAAAAACGATCGACTAAAAATTTTCTCATTTCATCGAAAACAAAAAAAATTAATCTTGGAAAATGAAAGGATACTTTCGTTTACCAATTCGTATATCTTACATCTCCATAATTATTCTGAAAAGTCATTAGCGAGTAAAATATTTCAGGTATTTAGTGTTGGAAACTGCGAAACCTTTCGTATCGCGCCTTTACGTTGATTGCATTCAAATAAATTGTTAATTTTGCAGGACGAGACGAACGAAAAAGTGTATTTCAATTTGGGAATGTTGGCGATGGACGATAACGACTCGAAATCAGCGGAACATTGGTTTCGCAAGGCTATTTTATTAAAAGAAGATTTTCGTTCGGCGTTATTTAATTTGGCTTTGCTATTGGCCGACGATAACAGACCTTTAGAAGCGGCACCTTTTTTAAACCAGCTCGTACGGTACCATCCTAACCACGTTAAAGGGTTGATTCTACTCGGCGACATATACATCAACACTATTAAAGATTTAGACGCCGCTGAAAACGTAAGTCGTAGCGAAGCGTCGATTTAGTCGTATATTTTAACGAAAGCAAAGAACCAAGAATCGGATTAAAATATCCACTTAGACGCGAAATAAACGAAAAGTTTATTTGCTAAATGAGATTTTTAATTTTAAAAGCGCCAATTTTCTCGTATCTCGTTTACCGAAAGGTGAAAGCTTTTTTTACCGAAGCTTTTATGTCGATAAGATTAAATCTCGATTTCTTTACGTTACATTCGCCGAATTAATGATACCGACGACGCGACGAAATTCAACAACCTTGTTTTCCTTATGTATTTTTTTTCTTTCCTCCGCAGTGTTATAAAAAAATTCTAGAATTGGAACCGGAAAATGTACAAGGGTTGCATAATTTATGCGTCGTGTACGTCGAAAGAGGCAATTTATTGGAGGCTGAGAATTGCCTTCAACACGTTCACACTTTGGCTCCGAACGAAGATTATATTTCAAGGCATTTGCAAATCGTACAAACGAGAATTAGTAAACTGAAATTACAACAGAGTTCGTCAAAAGTAAACGAGATTATTTTTCCATCGCTTTATTAAAGTGTTCAAATTCGATAATTTTTTTTCCAATTTTCAGGATAACAGCACGTTACAAGCGGAAGAATCGATTGAAAGTAACAATACAACTTTAAGGAAACGAATACGTAATAATACCGAAGGCATGACCGAGAAAGATGTCGTCGTACCGAAAAATATCGATAAACGAGTCAATCCTTCGTCGTTATCTTAGTATTTATACGTGAAAAAAAAGCGAAATTCTTCCTCGAATACTTTTTTTTCATCTATAACGTACTAATCTTTTTGTATGATTTTTTTTACCTTTGAAAATTTTCGCCGATTTAAAAAATCGCGTTTTGAAATTGTTATCGAACGACTCTCTCTACTAATGTAGAATATTTATTACGTGTTTTCCTTCTCTTCTTTTTTTGTACGCGTATGTTTGGTTTTTTTTTAATGTTTCAAACGACGTATGCTCTTTTTTTCCTAACGTAATAGAAGATTACTTAACGTTTGTACTCGTAAGTGATTTATGGACTGATTATTTAACAAAATGTACTTTTTTACCTTTTTTTTAAAAAAAATTTAATCTACTTAAAAAAGAACGTTTATAATTATAGTATTAATATGGCAGTATTTTTTATGCGTATGATCTCATCGTGTTTGAATGGGTAGTTCAGAGATGATCGTTTAATTGGTATTTTATTTTCGTCTTGTTTTTATGTGTTAACTTTTGCTTTGTTCCTTCCCTCTTATTTTTCTCACTCATACATTCGTACGAAAGGGTTTTTAAAAATAGGTACTAAAATTTTGCATTGTTTGAATAAAAGAAACAAAAAAGTATTAAATGAATTTTATTAAATTGTCGCACTATACTGATAAGTACATTTATGTGCCTTTGTACAAGATTAGCAACATGTTTACCTGTTCGTTTAATATTTTTAAAATAAAATCATTTGTAAATATTTGTATCATGTCTGTGAACATTTTCCTTTGATATTTATGTGTTAGTTAACAAAATTGTGATGTCAGTGTTTTAATGTTATATTGTATTTGTAATAAAATAATGGAAAAAAATTTGCAATATTTCTATTTGGTGTTTTTTTTTCATTGTTGAAAGTCGGTACCCGCTGCGTGTGTGATTTTTCGCCTGCGTTATGTACTTTGGCTGATTTTTAGTCCGATATTTTTGAACTTTGCGTTGTACCTTGGGTTGATTACAAAATGGATTATGGAAGAATTACGATTTTATTTGAAATTGTAAACGAATTTATGTCTTCGTTTTGGGTAAAATTTTTGGCCCTGGCGAAGTAATTTATTCCTCGATTAAAATTGAAAGTTTTTTTTTCGATAGGTGAATATTTTATAGAAAACTCGTTTTAAAAAATTATATAAGTCAAGTTGTGAAATTTTATCAACGATTAATCGGGACACGATTAATTCTCAAACAAATAAGGTGACGAAAGGTTGAATTAACAAGAGTAGGTCTATTTTCGGTGTACTTCTTTTCCCCACTCACCCATAAAACGATGGCAATCTTTGAAATAAAAGAAACGCAGTTGATAAAAGCAATCAAAATAATTTAATGAATTTGTACTTAATACATTATAATTAAACATATGTCTTACGTAAGTAAATCACTGAACGAAGCCGTATGTGATATCGATTACTACCTACTACATAATTAACTCGCAATTATGAATGAGATTTGCATTTTTTTTTGTTCTTTTTTGTTTATTAATGTTGATTAAAATGTACATAAAAATGATCTTGAATTTATGTACGCGCAAGTCATAAATATTTAGCAATGGTTTTCTGAAAAAAAAACACGTGTTTTTATTATGGTCGATCTATTTTTATACGTACGTCTGCGTATCTGTGTCACTGGGAATAGGAACTGTTCAAAAATTTCCACGTGAAGAATCACAAAGTTTAAGAAGGGATTGTGAGCTTTTAATTTTTTTACGAACTAATAATTGGTTTGAATCCGGGAAAAAGAAATTCTACTTGGTGAGAAAAATTATTTATTGTAAAGATGCATTGACATTTCAATATCGCTTTTACCAGAATGTGAGACTGAGCGTGGGAGTCATATACAAGCGCAATTTCGAAAAAAAAATTAGCAAATTTTTTGAAAGAAGGTGAAATCAGCTTTAGAATGGTATATTACTTTTTAATTTTGAAGTTCTCATTTGTGACGTTAAAGTGATGATTGTACGAAATCAAAAAGTGGGTATACTTAATCATATGTAGGTATCATTCAAAAACTTTGTTAATTTCATTATTTTTCAAAAAACCTTGTCACGAAATTTTTTCAAAATGGATTTCTTTTTGAGTTATTTACAAATGATTGTAAATATGTACTTACCTATAATTGATAATACCTTACATCAAAAAAAAACTGTTGAGTACTGAGTATCATGGTAATTATCACCTTTGCAACGATAGAGCCGTTTATTCCCCTGATTTACGTAAAATAATCGGTGACAATTTCCCACACTTTTTCTGATTTTTGAAAAAAAAAAAATCTGCTTGTAAAATACCGTGCATTTATTTATTTTGAAATTAAAACCTGGATGAAGGCTGAAGGGTAAGTAATAATGGAAAATCACCATCGATTGTTTTTACGTAGGTACCTATACATAAGTATTGCGTTAAAGTATCCTAAAATACTTGGCGGAATCAGGTTCCAGGAAATTTTAAAAAAAATTTCCGGATTTCTTGTGATTATTTCGAAAAAAAAAATGAAAATGATGCGAATATGAATAAAAGATGCCAATAGTATTTTTTTATTTTTTTGGATAAAAATATTCATGGTAAGTAATAAAGTATTTGCTGTCATATTTTCAATTTTTTTAAACGTAGTCACTACATAGTTGGATTTGTAGGAGGAGGGTTGAGGAAAAGGCTACCTTCAGTAAATATTGTCGAAATTCTAATAGTCCAGGCATTTTAGGAGTTGACCCCCCAAAAATTAAAGCCTGATTTTTTTTTCGCGTTTAACGTTCGTAATGGTCCACTACACAACATACTAAAATGGACACCCTCACAACCCTCCGCTACCCCCTGGGGAGGGGTAAACGTCCGCTGAAAACCGGTTTTTTGTGAATATTTCCTCAAATAAGCCTCAAAATTGAAAAATAGTTATGAAAAATCTTGTTCTACGCGTAATTTCCTATCGGAAGGGTTTTTTTCTTTTTCAAAAACACTCACTTTCTTGACCAAAAATTAAGGGTAAAAAACGCCTATTTTTCAACAATTTACAGCATTTTTGGAAAAAATCGAAACTTTTGGGAATATCTCCTCAAAAAAGCCTCAAAATGGAAAAATGGTTATGAACAATCATGTTCTACGTGTAATTTCCTAACAGACAGGTTCGTTTTTTTTCGAAAACACCCCCTTCTTTGCCCAAAAATTAAGGGTGAAAAACGTCTATTTTTCCAATATTTACAGTATTTTTGGAAATGATGGAAATACGAAGCTGAAAATATTGTTTCTGAATTTTTACGACACAAAGAAATGTTCGTATCACCAATAATCAGCATAACATCGCGTTTATAGCACTTTTTCTTTCCACAACTTCGATTTTTTAAATGCAGTATTCAATTTCAATAACCTCCCTTATAATTAACGGTAGGGGTTGAAATTTTTGCGGTGACTTTTTTTTGAAATACCCTACCAGCATGTATTAAAAAAATACTCATTTTGGTCACTTTTAGCTTCGTATTTCCATAATTTCCAAAAATACTGTGAATATTGGAAAAATAGGTGTTTTTCACCCTTAATTTTTGGGCAAAGAAGCGAGTGTTTTCGAAAAAAAACGAACCTGTCTGATAGGAAATTACGCGTAGAACATGATTGTTCATAACCATTTTTCCATTTTGAGGCTTTTTTGAGGAGATATTCCCAAAAGTTTCGATTTTTTCCAAAAATGCTGTAAATTGTTGAAAAATAGGCGTTTTTTACCCTTAATTTTTGGTCAAGAAAGTGAGTGTTTTTGAAAAAGAAAAAACCCTTCCGATAGGAAATTACGCGTAGAACAAGATTTTTCATAACTATTTTTCAATTTTGAGACGTATTTGAGGAGATATTCACGAAAAACCGATTTTCAGCGGACGTTTATCCCTCCCCAGAGGGTAGCGGAGGGTTGTGGGGGTGTCCATTTTAGTATGTTGTATAGTGGACCATTACGAACGTAAAACGCGAAAAAAAAATCAGGCTTTAATTTTTGGGGGGTTTGGTACATTTTTTCTCTTATTTGCCTGGACTATAATTTAAAATTTGTTTAATGATATGTACGTATCTACCATTAGGTAGGATTTTTTGTGTAATATACCTACGTACAATATAAATGAGAAACTATTTCTTCCAAAACTTACCGGGGTAGAATCGAAATGATATGAAAGGCACAAAAATCTAGAATACTAAAAACAGTATTCTATTTTTTCTTGATTTTTCCAACTAAAACTGAAATTTTGTCATTGTAAAAAAGACAATTGGCCTCTTAACCCTCTTCAGTGGCTTCACTAAAGAAAAATGTAAATAATTAGAGAAATTGTAGAATAGAGCGGAGGAGAGGTCTAAAACAAATTTCATAGCGGAAATTTAGTTCCTAAGATTTACCTTTTTTGTGAACTGAGAGGGGAAGGGGCTTCAAAAAAAATTAAAATCAAATAGATTTTTCTTTAAAAAATAATTAATCAAAAGTATGAAAATTGTTGAGAATCGAGCGAAACCCATGCTATGCCTATTTTTAAATCATTGATTTTTTGAGAAAAAAAAATTCAAAAGTCGTCAAATTGGCTGGAAAACAGAATTTTGTATATTGCACAGTTGCATGTGAAAAATATAAGACCACATATATCCAAGGGCACTTCATTTTTCAGTTTTGAAAAAAGAACTTTTGGACTTCTTTTGGAGAGTAGGTACCTAAAACTGACCCTCCAAAAAAGATTCCGAGCCTGCATTCTTGGAATTTAAAATTTTAATGAAGATTTCAAATCTGATGTGTGATTTTAAATTAATATTGAAACTGGAACGAACCAAAGTTAGCATTATGAGGAGGAGAAAGAAGAGAGAATTGAGAATTTTTGATCGAGGTCGAATTTTTTAAAGATTTTTCAAATTCAAAATACCAATTTTTCGACTAAATACAAAAATTTCTCAGGTTATAGCTTTCGCATATTTTCTAGCTGGAACAAAAATTCCATTTCATAATTTTATTATTGTTGGGGGAGGGGGGGATGTCCCTTTTCTTCCATTGAATCCGGTCCTGTACTGAAAAAAAAAATACACCTTTCTTCTAAACCATAACTTTTCAGCTTTTCAGTAGTTTCCAAATACCTACCTATCAAAAATAGAAAAAAAACAAAATTTGAATTTTTTTATATCGTCAGTGCAAAATTTAATTGAGCTGTAAATTTGGAATGATGGGAATTGGAAAGACAGGTCGTTTTTTAAAAACTATCTATCATATGGCTAAAATATAACTTACGAAATTTCTAAAAAAAAATTAATTTCTTCATTTTGTTCAAAAATGGCCGTCAACAAGTAACAAGAAATTACCTCTCAAAGATTCATTTCGATTCATAACAAACTATTTAGTTTTTAAAAACTGGAAAATTACTCACACAGTGATTCAAAAAATTTTCATTTTTAAAAACCCTTCATGATCCTATATAGCGTTTTTCTCAGAAAAGTAATTTTCGACCAGCCCCATCAAGATTTCAGCGGAGAAATATCAACTGTTTCGTCTACATTTTTTTGATTTTTAACGAGGTTTATGCAATAAAAAAATCAAAAAAATGAAGTGATTTTTAAAATTTCTTCTTAAAAACAGACCCTTTCTTTGGCGAAAAAAGCAAAAAATTCCTATTTTTTAAATACAAATCTCCTTTATCCCCCCCGCCCCATAAATATGCGCCTGAATATTCAATTGTATTTTTTATGACACCACCTATTTCAAAAGTACCCCTTTTCAAAGAAACTTCTCCGTTTGTGAAAATTTACTTTAGGAATTTAAAAAATGAGAAAAAATGAATCCGAATAGAAAATTTTCAATTTTTTGCCCTTTCCTTCCAGCTGGAATGGATAAAAAAAAATCATTAAAAACAATAAGTACCTAGATAAAATTTAAAAACATATCACACCTTCTAATTATTAGGTACCTTCTTTGTGCTTTTAATAAAAAATTCACTGGGTAGGTGATTCTGATTCCAAAAAATTTGAAATTCGCTTTAGAAAATTTCTTCAGTAATTTAGTAGGCATATTTGAAACGGAAATTTACAGAGTTTATACTTTTCAGGAAAATGGCGGAGATAGTTTCAAGGTTAAGTTCGAGACCTACGGTTTTTATCACGTGTTTGTGACTTTGACTATACTTTTTTCGATAGCCTTTTTCAACTTCTCCCACCCAAACAAATCTTGATCTAATCTCATTAAGTACAAATCTTTTTTTTTTTTTTTGAAAATTAGGGACCTAATTATGTGCTTACCTACTTAATACCTACATAATACAAACAAATCTATGTGCATAGGTATACCCTAAATACCTAATTAAAATCGATTCGAAATTTCATTAGATATTCGTAATAAGGTACTTACATTTTCTAAATTAAATCTACGTGAAACATATGATAACTTATCATTCGAAAAATCACCTGTCTGAGCAGGTATTTCAAAATACTTGACAATTTTTTAAAATTTTTAAACAAATTAAAGTAGTACGTAATAATCTCACATGAAAATAATATAAAATCGAACTGTGTGAAATTTCGAATGTTTTTCTCTAGAATTTAGACTACATAGAATAGCACAGCGAATTATATATATTTTTCATCGATGAGAAAACATATTGTACAGTTGAAGCGAGAACTTTGGACGTATTATAGATCACAGGTGGCGCACGTTTAGTCGTTTAATTAGTTCAAAGTCAAGCAGTTCATTGATTTTGGATGAAAGATCAGCAGATCATCGTGTTGACTTAGTATTATTATTTTTAATTAAATAAAAAAATAACAAATTCTTCGGAATGTCCTAGAAGATAATTCAAATATTCAAAATTCGCCTATTATCTAAATGGGCAAATCACTTATACCTATCTACTTAGGTAATATATGGTGGTCTCGGTAGAGAACGTAGCCTACCTATTATTTAACAAGGTATAGGCATACGTTAAAATTCGCTTAAATAAGATTTGAGCAAAATTGAAAAAAATTCTCATCAAAAATGAATTTCCAATATAGGTACTTTGCTCGGAAAAAATTAAATTACTTAAACTTAAAAGGTGGAAAATTTAACGTTATACCACGCATGGTCCAAATCCAATCAAAATATCAATATTCGAAGAATTTTAATACATTATATCGACACCTATTGGTATACGATGCGTTAAATTCTCATCACAATAATTGAAAAGATGTAGAAACTAACTTATTAAATTAAATCAATTCGAAATCTACTTGATACCTACTTGCGATGTATATGGTAATTTCAAATAAATTCGAAGCATGCTACAAACGTGTGATAAATAATCTTCTAGTAGCATAAATAAAATTAATTATCAATACGCAGGTACGTTTAGAGCATCGGATATTTGGAAATTTTACAATACTGTAACAATTCTGCGATAGTGCATCCTTTTTCGCAGCATTCGTAGTGAGCCGAAACCACAGCCATGTACGGTTCTTTTCTCGAAACTCGTCGGAATAAAGAGGAATACGTGTATCCGCGGGTCAAAAAAGGACCATCGTTTTTCGTCGATAGATATTCGTTTCCAATAGAATTTGATCTTTTAACTGTAACGTGGTGTTGATAAAACACCAATATTGATAGAATTGTTATCTAATTGGTTATAATTACGAGATTGCGATTAAAAATAACCGTTTAAATATCCATTACAATTACGAATACGATACGTACGTTCAGGTGCCGGCAACGAATATTCCACGCATAACGTGTCGAGTATGCCAGACAAATTGGGACCGCAATATTTCTCCGGAGGCCCGTTGCTGCGTGGATATATCACGCATGAAATGTTATCTGTGTGCAGTAGTAAGATACATAGGGCGTGGAAGAGGAAGAGTATTTGAGAAAATGTAGCCTTCATCTGAAAAGAAAAAGAGGTTAGGGGAGGTTTAATGAGATTGTTTCGATTTGTGGTGGGCTGTGTGAGTTAATTCATTAGGGCCCAATTTGCATGTACCAAGTATAAAAAATACGTTCCAGAAAAATTATTTTACAATAGAATAATTATAGTTTTAAATAAAGATCTTTTTACAGTAAAGAATCAGAAAGAAAGTGGGTACTTCATTTTGATAAAAAGTAAGTACAAAAAGCAAAGCAGTTTATATGGACATGTTGCCTATTTCAATATTCGAAGGCTCAGTGTTTCACAAATTTCAATTTGGATTGTACGTGGAATTACAGAAGTTCTCGTGTTCGAATTGGGAACAAGATTTATTTTTTGATGAAACTCCCTCCATGATAAATTGAAGAATTTAAATTTAAACCCAGAATAATTTTCATTTTGAAAAAATGCAAACGTCAAGATCAAGTTTTTATAAAAAAAACTTGTCAGGGCCGTATTTACGTATAGGTATATATTTAGACACCTGCCCAGGACAGCGGGTTGTAGGGAGCGGAAATTTTTTTGTGATTTTCCTCATTCGTGATTTACGAAGTACGTAAGGGTTAGGAACCCACTTTTTTGGAGGGGCTTCGCCATTTTTCGAGTACTAAATTGTTTATCATAATCGCAGGGAACGTTGGGACCAAGTTTTTTTCACGTTTTCGGACCTCCTGAATACGATAGGACCTATGGCTGGAATTGAGGTTTCCTTATATACAGGGTGTTTCGTAGTTGACCGCGCTCCTTCCAACCAATGATTGGACAACTCACCCTGAGCCCAAATATTTATGTTTGCCTAACCTTTAAACTGCAGGGACTGAGTTATGCTCTATGAAAAAAATTGTTTTTTGAATTCTGCTTGGCACTTTCTACCGAGCGCTACTGCCGCTACTCGACAGCCAAGATCGGTAGAAAGTTGCGCTTTGTGGCAACGGATGGACTGCTTTCTCTAGAATTTGTCTATGTTGTTGACAATTTTTGTAGGGGAACAATGGTGGGTATACCACATCAAATATTCAAAAAAAAAAGTTGAAAAAAGTCGACGACTTTTCCTATTTTTGTAAATAAATAAAAAAGTTGTCCTCTTTTGGTACCATTATTAGCAATGTTTCTAGAACAGAAAACTCTGATATTTCGAATGGAGTAAACTCCACTCCTCTATCTTGCTCCAATCCAAAGTTAAGAGCGTTTAATTTGGAAAAAAACACAAGAAAACCACTATTTTTTTGATTTTTTAAATTTCAAAAATTCCTATTTTTGCGACTAAATGAGATAGAGAGGTGGGATTTGCAGCATTGAATTAACCAAGTACATATAACACTACACAACATAGAAATTATATACCTCAGTTTTACAGATAAAAATTTTTAATAAAAAATTTTTCAATTTTTTTTTGATAAAAAATTTTTTTAATGAAGAATTTGAAGATATTATTTTAATTTTGGTAGTGTTATACTTGGTTAATTCAATGCTGCAAATCCCATCTCCCTATCTCATTTAGTCGCAATGAAAAGAATTTTTGAAATTTGAAAAATCAAAAAAGTAGTGTTTTTTTGTGTTTTTCTCCAAATTAAACGCTCTTAACTTTTGATTCGAGCAAGATAGAGGAGTGGGGTATACTCTATTGGAAAGATCAGAGTTTTCTGTTCTAGGAACATTGCTAATAATGGTAGGTACCAAAAAACGACAACTTTTTTATTTATTTACAAAAATAGGAAAAATCGTCGACTTTTTTTCACTCTTTTTTTTGAATATTTGATGTCGTACACCCACCATTGTTCACCTACAAAAATTGTCAACAACATAGAAAAATTCTAGAGAAAGTGGTCTATCCGTTGCCACAAAGCGCAACTTTTTACCTATCTTGGCTGTCGAGTAGCGCTCGGTAGAAAGTGCCAAGCAGAATTCAAAAAAAAAAAATTTTTCATAAAACGTAACTCAATCCCTCCAGTTTAAAGGTTAGGCAAACATACATACTTGGGTTCAGGGTGAGTTGTCCAATCATTGGTTGGAAGGAGCGCGGTCAACTATGAAACACCTTGTATAGGTATACAATTATACATATTATACGTTTATGTCCCTTTTTTGTCTGCGATTGAACTCGAAAACTCTGAGCTTTCAGAAGGGGACACATCACAAAATGTGGGGCTAGTGATGTAGTTTTGAGATTTTAAATGGTTTTAAAATCCATTCAGCCGTTTTCGAGGTATTAAACTTTTTTATGCTTTTCTTTCACAGTATAGGCGTGTATGTATTTTTTTCAGAGTAGGCGTGTATGGGGAAATTTAGAATTAGGTATTTAATAAAAAGGTAAAAATTGCGGAACACTTTAAATTTTGGTTTCTCGAAAACCCCTCAATCGATTGAGCTGAAATTTTCAGGAATGGCAGAGAGAGGTTAAAGAGTCCTACAGTAAAATTTTCAGATCAATCGGTTGAGGTGTGTCGTCCATCAAAGGGTTCAAGATTTGTAACCAGTTTTAAAAAATTGTTTATCTGAACTTTGAGCGCCAATAACTTGAAAACTAAGCCTCCTCAAAAAAATCTAATGACACACTAACGAAAGCAAATTTAATTCTCTACAAATTTCTGCACTGAATTTTTTAGGTGCACGCCTCCTTTGCTCAAAAAACAGTCCCCAAAGGACGTAATGGGGCCCAAAACTTGAATTTCGCATTTTGGCATCAAAAATTCGGTAAAAAGGCATAATCTGACATATGTTGGGTCGCTGATTCCGAATTTGGTCTTTGTTTTACCGACTTTTTTTTCGATTTCAATCCCCTAGATGTCCCTAGCGACATAGGGATGCCTGAGGGGATGGGGAAGAAAAAGGCCAAAATTCAATTTCGGTAATAACTTGAAAAATGGCATACCTACTATTATGTAATTTGGGTTTCCGATTTCATATTTGGCCCCATTTTTTCGATTTTAACCTCCTAGATACTCCTATGGACAAGAGAGGGCATGGGGTCGAAAATTTTAAACTCGAGTACTAGGTCAAAATTTATGTATTTTGGGTCGCTGCTTTCAAATTTGGCCTTAGTTTTTCGATTTGAACATCCCTAGATGCCTCTATGGACATGAGGGGGCATTGAGATCCAAAACTTTGAACTTGGGTGCCAGGCCAAAATTTTAATTTCGAGTAATAACTTGCAAAGGTGAAATTAATGTAATTTGGGTTGCTGATTTCAAAGGTCTTAATTTTTCGATTTAACCCCCCGTAGACGCCCCTGGTGGCATGAGAGGGCATAGAGGCTCAAAATTTTAAACTTCTTTTCCCCTTTCCATTTATTGGAAATACATTTTTTTACCGACTTTTTTTATTCCAATGGAAATTCATTTTTTCATTTTTTTTTTCCATATTTTATTTTTTTTACCGACTTCAAGTTTTATTTGAGAGAAGAATTAATGTTGGTTCGTTCATTAATGAAATTATGCTAGCTTATATGAGAATAAGTATAGGTTGAAACTTGAAAAGTCGGTTACCTTACGCGGGATGCATAACGTGTTTTTAAAACTATAAGGGTTAGAAATGTCATTAATTGCTTAATGGAAACCTACATCCTTCCCCTACAACATTAGAAAGTTTCGGGGTCATCCAACAATTTTAAGGATTTTTTAGGTCCCCCCCCCCCACAAGTCAAAAATTGATTTTGAAAATTTGGGTCCCCACTTTCGACCGCCGACTGATTTTCTACCGGAAAACATTTTTTTCGTGTTCCTCTCTCACAGATGAACAATTTGAAACTAAAATGACAACTCTACAGCCAAAATTCGCAGAGAAAATGGAAAAAAAAACGAAATCACATAAAAACAACAGATTACATAAGATTACATAGGTGGTTGATAATGGGGCACACCTTTAAAAAAATTGTGTGAATTTTTTTTTAATTCGCCGTCGCTCGTAATAATTAAAATCTGATAATTGTTCATGAAACTTTGGACTTTACAGTTGTACTTTTAGTCTCATTTTGTTGGTCTGTGACTACCCGAAGTCGGACACGCGGAATGAATTTTTTTTCACAGGCTTGTAGAGCATCACCAAATACTTCCACAACCAAAATTTCAGCCCCTAAAGTTGATATAGGGGGGGGGCTATGGGGGCTTGAATTTTGAAAAATCACCTAATACACCGAAAAATTACAAAAATTTAAATATGTAACTCGCGTTCTTTTGGCGTTTAGGAGATGGATTTTATACCAGGAAGGCCATCTGAAGATGGGATAGTCACCTAGATTCGAGTTTAACATTCGGGGGGGGGGGAGGGGGGATTTTCACTCATACCTTTTATACGTGATGTAGAAAAATTGTAATAACGACCAATGTCTGAGTGAAAATCCCCCCACCCCCTGATGTCACACGCGAACCTAGGCTACTATCCCGTCTTCAGATGGCCTATACCGAGGGTAGTTCGTGGTATAAAATCAATCTCCTAAACGCCATAAGAACGCGAGTTATTTAGATTTTTGTAATTTTTCGGTGTATTAGGCGATTTCTCGAAATTCAAACTCTCATAGCTCCCCCTCCCATATCAACTTTAGGGGCTGAAATTTTGTCTATGGAAATTTTTGGTGATGCTCTATAAGCCTGTGAAAAAATTTTTTCATTCCGCGTGTCCGACCTCGGGTAGCTCCCTTGTGAGAAATATGAGAAAAAAAATTCGGCTCGTTGTCGCCCATAGCAGCGGAGATCGGTAAGGTAGTCGACATTGGGCATCGGTCGATAATAGGCTACCTTACCCTTACCTATACGATATTTTTTTGAAAAAAATAACAAAATGAACGAAATTTGATTCAAGTACAGAAAGAGATTTTAGTAGGAACAATTGGCAATTGCCTAGGGGTGCCAACGTTTGAGGACCAACTTGTGTGAGATTTATCAATTTAGAGCACAACATGAATTTGATTCGGGGGAGGGAGGGGGGAAGTAAACAATAAAATTTTTCAATTTTCAGTCCGAAAAAAAGTACGAGTTTTCATTCCCGTGAATTAGCAGCCATTCTGAGCAGTGAATCATGTTCTAAAATCTTGTTTAAATGAGCAAAACGATAAACTCGAGGACGAGAAATTTCGGTGACGGGGCGCCAAATTTCATAGTGCCTATGGGCGTAAATAGCTTAAATCCGGCTCCGAAAGGAATATCTAAAAGGGCCAATTTTGGGCTACTGACCGAATCAAACTCGAACGGCCTAAAATCATTGTATGCAATGCCTTTCATATGAATCAGTAATCCAAAGTTGAAAATTTAAAAAATTTTTGGAACCAGTTCATAAAAATACCGAAGAACAAACTTTTGGTTATTGACCAATTTTGACATGATTGGAGTATGTACCTAGTTTCAATTTTTCAAAAATTTTTGCAAGTTCCATTCCATACCTTTCCCATTGATTCCTACCAAAAGGCTTTTTATGGTTTGAAATTACTTGAAATACTTTCATTTTATCAAAATTTTAGCCGGATGAAAATTTTTTCTGGTACCTAAGGAAAAATTAAATTTTCTACAGACATTTTGGAAACTCTTAAAAAGCTAAAAAGCCTTGATTGCGGCAAATACATATTTCCTTTTCAATGTATATGTACAAGTTCGCCGAGTTCGAAATTTAGTACCTATTTAGTTTGAACCCGTGACAAGAATTGTTTTTTGAAAATATCAATAATTTTTAATACCATAAAAAATCAAAATCGAAAAGCAAAATGTCGTTGATTAAGCATATTACCTAATGCACAGATTCGCATTTTTCATGTTTTGATAATTTTTTCAATAAAAAAATTTATAAAAAATTATTCTGTTTGTTGTTGAAATAAAGGAGAAAAAAATGAAAAAAATTCAAAAGTCGGTAAATCAACTGAAGTTTTATTCGCAATAAATGAAAAAGTTCAATTCGTGTGTCCTTGGCTGGACTGAAAAAAGATACCTGCTTTGGCTTTTGACGAAAATTGGTAACATTGTTTACTTTGAGGGGGGAAAAATTTCCATGAAATGTGCCTTACAGTCAAATAATAGTAGGTTGGAGGTCTCGAAGTAATATTGCTTTTGAAAAGACTCACTTTTTTGCCACTTCAGAATAGTGCCACTTGCATTATATTTCGGTCACTTCCTCTCTCTAAAAAAGTGCAATTTGAGTTTCTTCAACTCCCTCACCCATTGTCGTGGAAATTGGATACCGTTTATTGTCTTTTCCAATTTTTCCAATTCCAAGGGACCCGAAGAGTTACAGATCACGAATTTAAAAATTTTTTGGTTTCCAACAAATTAAAATTACGCATCTCAAAGTTGAGCCAAAATGTTTTCGTTCAAAATTAAATTTCAATCGCTTTTGACTAAAAATTTTCTGCTCACAAAAATAAATTCTAATTGATTTTTTAGAAATTTTTTGTAGCGGTGCTGCCAACAAATTTTTTATAAAAATTAAGTGGGTGAGTCGCATGCAGTTGGCAGTACTGTCGTGATTTTTTTCTGAAAAGTTTATTGGAATTTATTCTTTGGAAGAGGGGTGGGGGCTGAAAAATTCCCAGTTCAATTTCGAGGTGGTTAAGTGAACAAGTTGAATTTGATAAAAATCAAAAAATGTTCGGATTTGCGAGCTGAAACTCTTTGACTTCCTTATAGAGAGCAAAAAATATCTGGTTTCAAAGTCACTGGCTCAGAGAAATGTAGAAACTCAGATTGCATGTTTCAGGGACTGTGACCAGTGAACACTAACCCACAAATGACCTCGCAAATAGCATTGCCTAGAAGTGAAGAAATTGTTATTTTTTTTTTTTAAGGTAACACCACTTTGAAGACCCCAACCCACCGCTTGGTATAATTAGGGGATAATTAGTGGGCTCGTATTTTTTCTGGATAGTCCAAAGTTTGTAAACTACCTACATCACCGATATAATTATATCGACTGTTTAGATGCAAGACCACGTAACCCGCAGTGAAAATATCGCGAGAAAAAGGATTTCTATTCGTTAAAAAACTAATTTTTTTCTGGTTTTGGTTACCTAGATTCAGATCTAGGTACATGACAGCTAAGTTCCCAAGATGAGTGAAAAACAAAGATTGTATTTTTTCGACGAATAGGAATCCTTTTTCACGTGACGCGACGTAGGTACCTATTCACTCTGGGTTTTGTGGCCCCTAATCAAACGTTTTAGTGTTCCCTCTAAATCATTTCATTGTTGCTCTTCAAAGCAGCAGATAGGCAAAAAGCTCGTATCATTTCTTTCTGGTCAATCCGTCAATCAGCGAAATTTTTAAGGACAGATTTGACGAAGGTACTGGGTCCAAACTCAAATAACCATTTTTACTGCATTTAAGATAATAATGAGAATTTTATTCATAAAAGAAAAAGGTATAATCGAATACCTATAAATAAAGTCGTGGTTTTTCCCTTACATAATTATTCCATTATCAAAAAAAATTGAAAATTGAAAAATTAATTAATTCCACTCAAGTGTGCTTTATCATCTTTAGCACGTCGAAATTTAATTTATATTATCTAATTCATAAACCAAATAAACCGACTGGAAATCTCGATTAATAATTATTGATTTATGTAAATCTAAGCAAATACGTGTTTGATCGTTGAATTTAGAATGGTTATATGATTGATGATAACCAGATCTACCTATTTTTACTTTTTTATAGATATTAATAAAACTATTTTTTTCTTAAAGTAAGAAATTATCCAATTTCGTAACTCTTCCGCTGATGGTAACAAATTACAATGTGTTAAACGATTTTTTTTTCAAAAATAAACTTGATAATTGGCGTGTTTTTTTTACATCGGCTGAAGATGTACAAAACCTTGATCCTTTCTCAAACCAGCCGCAAATAAACATAATTGTTTTTTGTCTGAGAATAATTATATTCGTAATTAACGAAAAAATTTTAGATTACGGATTCCCTCGCCCTCAGTACAAAAAAACGTCGTCAAGTAAGCAAAGGGTTAAATTTTTGTGACAAAGTAAAGAATAAAATTTTAGGGAGATGTCGTGTAATTTTGAGAAAAGTTTTTTTTTCGAAAATGTATCATTCAAGTGGGAATGAAAATTATTAGAATTAAAAATTTATTTTTATATTTTATCCTATTTGAGTCATAAGGAGGTGCAAGCCTCATCCAACCATTCTCTAGGTATCTCGTGAAATAAATTTTTGTCCACCATGTGAGTGAAATTAGTTCAATATTCGATTTTCAACAACTCTTATTATTAAATTGATTTGCTTCGGAATTTAAATCATTGACATTGACTTTTGTAATTGAAATACTTACAGGTGAAAATATTTACCTATATCGGTTTTTATGAATTATGTATTAAATATGCAAAATACGAGTAAAATCAAAACAATAACTTCAACATTTATTTCCTTTATAAGATAGCGTTCAAAATCATTCAGCGTATCGTTGATAACAACAAATTTCATAACTCTGTCTATGTATATGTCTGTGCTAGCTCATATTGCAAAACGAATTGAATTTGAAACTTTGTTTCATAGGAAATAATCTTAATTAGCGAACTATAACCCAATTTCTTTTGATTTTATAAAAATAGGTAAGTCCTATAAATAATTTAGGCCTGGGCCATCCGAAAAATCTGATTAATGATACAGATACCTTGAGTAAAGTAGATAAGTTATGAATATTTTTTAAACATTGAAACAATGTGTGTGTCGTGTGTGTGTGTGTGTTTGAGAAGAATTTTATGAATTGATTTGAAATAAGAGAAATTATATTGTAGGTACATATTAGAAAATCGCCCTTGAAAAAAGTCTTGATCGTTTTATATTGACCTTCTTTACTACTTTATGATATTAATAGAATTATCAAAATACATACCTATAATATTAATGTGACGATCAAGAATTTATAAATACATAGGTAGCTAAATTTGGGAACAAACTCAATTTTTTTTGTTTTGGTGATAATTTCAGGAATCAGGATAGAAAAGACTAGTGAAGTTACTAGGTAATATTATTTCCAAATTCGAGGTTCAAATGGTCTATAAAAGTACGAGAACTTCATCTTTCACAAAGCAATGAAATTGTAGAAGGGTAGAGGAGAGTAGGGCTGACTTCATTTTTAAGATTTTATTTTTATTTTTTGTAAAAATTATAGCCAGGGTGAAATGGTGTAAATCCAATGAGGAGAGGGAAGCAATTCCAATTTGAGAGGGATGAGGGACATTTAAAAAAATCAATAACGAAACCTAGTTTATAGATCGTCATTATTATGTTTCAATAATTAGGTTGGCACCTACTCTCTCATTTATAAATCAGTGAAAATTATCGAAAATCACTAAAAAAAAAACACACAGTCAGAATTGCAGCGCAGTAATAAATCAGTGAAAAAATTTCACTAAAAGCAAACGGTGAACATTTTTTTAGGAAAATCAGTGAAAATTTACTGAAAAATCAGTAAAATTTCTTAAATTCGTTGGAAAATCAGTGAAATTTGTTGAGAAATCAGCGAAAATCCGCTGAAAATCAAAGAATTTCGCTGATTTTCCCTGTGCTGCAATTCTGACTATTTATCAGTGACTTTTCACTGGTTCAAAATGAGAGAGTAGGCAATGAGGCATGAGAAAAAAATCGATCCGCGGGCCTCTTCAAACCCTCAATGTGGATAAAATTGCTCCTCAAAAATGTACCTTCACCGCACCTCCTGGTCCCAACCGCTCAAAATTGCTCGTTTTTATACGAAAAGGTCAATCCAAATGCATACCGTACATACTTTAAGGAATAAATCTTATTCCAAAAAATAAGGGTTTGTTTGCAAAAACACAAAGAATAGGTACCTATTTATAAAAATAAAATAGCAATTCATAGAGATTTGGCAACTAGAATGATGGAATTTTATTCAAGTGTCTCGATTCTTCGTATTTTTGTCAAGAAACCCTTATTTTTTGGAATAAGCCTTATTTCTCAAAGTAAGTACCTATGTGAATGGAAAAATGGGCCTAAAATAATCAATTTTGTGCTCGTATATTTTATTCATTCCAAGTGGAGAATACTTAATCAACGTTTTCAAAAATTTTGCTACATAAAACTGTTAGAGTCTGTATAGAAATTATGCAGTCGAGAAGAGGAGTTGTCAAAGAAAAAACATGATTTGAGGAGCTACTTTTGATTTTCTGAAAATTTTGAATTTTAAAAAAGAAAATGAAAATGAATTACAATCACAAAAAGAAGGTAAAGGTGAATCTATGCAAAAAAAATTACGCGTATAGAATTGGTGTTGATGGCTGAGAGTATAATTTCGATCAGTAGCGTAACTAAAAATTCCTTCTGGGAGGGGATAGAAATCATAGAATACAGAGTATAGATAAGTGTATTTTACGACGTTCAATTATTAATTTACGTTATATGTATGAACCAAAAAAAGTAAATGGGGTCGTGAAAAAATTGACATGTCAAGTTTTTGAATCCTGAATTGAAATTTTATCTCAAGGTATGCACGAACCTCAAGCGAATTGAGAGCAAAAAATTTTACAGGAAAACTCAAAAGCCAAAAATTACTGATTAAAAAAACTGTGTTATTAAAACTGAAGAAGTTGTAAAAAATTCTTTGAGATCTGCGTAAAATGAGACTTTGATTTTGAGAAATATTCTCAACTTTCAAAGAAATGTAAAAGAAAGCACCAAATTCAGCCCGAGCGAAGCGAGAGTGAATTTTTTTCAGAATATATGTTATTGCTGTCGAAAAAATATGGCTGTGAGATCACAAATATGTACTTTCTGAATTAAAAATCCATTTTTGAAAGGTTTCTGGGAAGCGTTTTGTCCCCCCGTATTTACGTCACTGGTTTCGATCGTAGCAAAGAATTTTTTGAAAAGATGATCATTTGAGAGTTTAAATAGGTAGTTCATTATTTTCAAACCTAAAAATTGGTGAAAGATGATTCTTTAAAAATTTGCAATTGTATAATTCGTATTTGAACTATACGTATAAATTTTTTAAATCTAAACAATATGTGCTTAGTATGAACTTTGGATCAGACCCTGGAGGGCTTAAGAATCCCATTTAAAATAAGAAGTAAGTGGACTTCAATATAGCTCAATCATTAAAATTGAAAATTTTTCAAAATTTCAGGTAGGTACGTATCGTATGTAATACCAAATATGATTTTTTGATAGAAATTGGTTCTGAAAATTTTTTCACGTTTTCTTCTAGGAAATACATAAGATATTGTACCTTCATGAAATAAGTATTTATGAGGGGAGTAGGTGGAGGTAAGGTATCAATTTCTCCATTGACGACAGAAATATAAAGAAACGAGAAAATTTTAGTTTTTAAGGTATTTTTTTTTGAAAAATCTTACCCTCGCTTCATTTTAATGGACATCTCTTAAAAATTATTTAGATAAAAAATTCAATGACTTTTTGTTCCAAAAATCCTGTTCTTGACTGAGTTTTTGGTTAGGCTACTGGTGACAGTCTTTTGACTCTCTTCGTAATATATTAGAGGGGTAGAATAGAAATTTCTACATTTCCCACTGAAATGTTGCGAAAATTATAAAATTCAGCTTTTAAATGTCTTTTTTGAAACATTTTCTTCCTCGCTTCATCCAAGCTTGATACAAATTTGGCTCGATTTTGGTAGAACACATAATAGATTATTTTATGAAATTGTTTATAATCTCACATTGAACAAAAAATTCCATTTTGAATGTCTATCTGACTATGGTACCCGGGGAGGGGGGAGATTTCAAAGTTTTCTTTATGGAAATTTGAGTCAACTTGAAGTCATTTTATGTCTTGATGTTTCATCTAGAGGTGAAGGGCAAAATTTTCAAACGAATGTTCAGTTAAATACTAAAAAAGATGACATTGAGAAACAAGAGAAAAAAATATTAAAATGCACAACATTTTTTTGCATTGTTGTATCTTTAACCACCAATTATTTTTCATTCAGGTAGCTGAAACTCGACAGAAACTCTTTTTCACAAAAATAAAAATCTGCGAGGAGGGAAGGAGGAGTTAAAAAATCAAAGAACCATTTTCGGTCGAAAATAAAAAGGGCCACCCTAGAAGATTTTTTACGTTGAAAATAAACATCGATCACGAGGACTTTGCCCGTATTCAGTTAGAGGTCAATTTCGATATCAAGTCTGGAGTTATGCTCATTTTTTACACTGGCACGTGATTTTGTTAACGAACAAATGAACCTATCATTAACACGAATTCTCACGCTGTGAACTACAAATATAGATATACTCAGGCGACTTTTCGTTCTCTCCAAAAAGAAAAAATAACAATAAAAAAGATTAAGTTGTTTACATTTTACCGAATGGACTTTACACTCACCTGCTACATCCCTTCGTGAGTTTTTTTATCTTCAAATGCGCCTTTTTAGGCTATAAAATACAAAAATACTTAATTGTCTGCGTATAGTTTTAATTAGTTGTTCGATAAATAGCACTCATTTTGAGCAGTCATTCACACTCCACATGTAAAGGTCACTCGCGGCATTTTTTTATAAAATAATTTGTTGTTTATTACAATAATTTTCGATATAATAATAACGTTAGTGGCTAGAATTTCGATAATATTAGAAATTACAAAGAAATGCCGAATTAATTTTCCACGCAGATAAAAAAAACCATAATGGTTTAGGCTCAGCCCACATGGAAAGTTTCCGGAAACGATCAATAACTATGCATCTAGTTATGTATAAATATTATAATTAAAATAATTTTAAAATTCAAATCTATAGAGATGAAAAGCTCACCGCACACATTGTAGAAAAAGAAAAGAAAAAACACACTCAAACAGAATTACAACGAACGCCTTACCGAATAAAACAATAAAAACACTGGATTCAGCAATGTCACGTGAAATGATTTCAGCAACAATATCTCGTTAGCAGATTTGTCACCATTTTAAGATAAAAGTAAGCTTTGATGATAAATGGCCCAAGACGTCCGCATTTATATCGACTTTTATACTTCGCACAGACGACTGATTTTTAATATTTTTATGATTTATTACAAAACGTATTCGAGCGGAAAACCAATAAAGACTTTAACAGACTTGTCATTAATGGTTGGACGCCTTTTAAAATGTATTCTCTATTTAAATACACTGCCTGCGCATAATTTTTGATCGTATTTTTATTTTAGAAAAAAGAAACAACATCTTAACAGACGTAAGCGATAGTAAGCGTGTTTTCTCCAGGCGAAGTGATCCTTTTCGCGTGTAAAAAATATGGTTGCATAGTCGTAGCGATACCAGGCGCCAAAGATCAGCGAGGCGAAAGGTCCTTCTTTTTTTAATGTTCGGATTACGAATCACGAGTGGCACACCCACGGATTCTATTTTAACGATGGAAATTTTTTTTCCAGTTTTTGGACGCAGGAATTTTTTAATTATTCACGTGTGAAATATTTTTGTGTACCTATAGGAATGCTTCGTTTTATGTCTTCAACGTACCATATTCTTGATTATCAATTCATTTATCAACCATTTTTATTCACATGATGAGTAGGCAAAATTTATAAACTTTGGTCAATATAGCAAGTTATACTTACCCTGCTTTTGCTGCATAAATTTAAATCAATGCTGTACTTATATTTATATTTGATAATATTATATTGGATATAATTGCATGTTGTGTTTTTTAAAAATTAATTATCGCCGTTTTGAGTAAGTAATATTTTAATAAATTTTCCATTCGGATAACACGAATCGAAAATAAATTCAACAAATGGCGCGTAAATCGTGCTTTTATTTTAATCTTCGGGTCAATAAAACGTGAGATATTTGAATTACCTCGTGAAACGAATTTCAGGGTTCTTTTCAAATTTCACAATGTGGGGGCCTAATGATAATGAAATGATTGTGTTTTGTTGGAAACGAGAAACATGTTTACTGAAGTTCATCGTGTTTTCGTCATTTGCCCTTTGAAATATTAAGTTGAGTTAGGTCAGTTAAAAATTTAAGAAAAAGAAATCGAGAAATTTTTTGAATATAATTTACGACAACGAGAAAAATTTATCGTATTTCGGAAAAACTGTAAATTTATTTACCAATTGCCTTGAAAAGAATAATTTTTTGCTCTGATTCGTGATACCATACAGGGTAGGCCATTTGTAGAATTATTCGAAATTCAAAGTTACACCAAAGGCATAGAAAAGAAACGAGGTTTCGAACTTGCAAAATTCGATTCATTTGAGGTTTTTTTGAAAAATTTTCCAGCTGCGTGAGGAAAAGAGCCAAATTAAATTGCAAGTTGAGTGCGAAAAAAAGTTTGAAAATGGCCATGGTGTCCCGCTAAAGATACACAAAAAAAATTGGAGCTTTCAAATTTGCAGCATTCAATTTCTTAGAGTTTTGTGAGTCGGAGAATTGGAAAAAAAATTCGCTCCCTCTCCCCTAGGAAGTGAGCCTAATTAAATAGCAAATCACAACAGAAAAACGCGAAAAAAGAAGTTCAAAAAAATTATTTGAAATTTTTTTTAAATAGTTGCAGAGCCAGAGGAATCTTTAAAGCTACTAAATCCATTTCTAGAATTATTTTGACCTCGCTCTAGCCAACTCTTAGGGGTGGAGCAGTGAGACCAAAATTGAAAAATTCCAACTTTATCGAGTAATCTATCGAAATCAATGCTTTCTGACCCCCCCCCCACCCCAAACTTTTTTTTTCTATTATTTTAACACTAGACGCAAAACCAGATTCTTTGGAAGCTGAGGTGTGAATAAAAATAAGGTGTCGAAATTCATGTTTTTTGATTCTTTGAATCCATTTTCTGGGTGGTTTTCACTCCAAACCTACTAGCATACTTTCTGGAGTGAGTGGGAACGTTTAAAATTTAAAAATATTCGATGACAGTTTTTTAATCTTATAATGGAGCTACCACAAGTGTTTCACGCCAATCGATAAATTTTGTTTACAGACAGTGACACATAGAGCATCAAAAAAGACTCCCAGAGCCAAAATTTCAGCCCCTAAAGTTCACAGGGGGTGCAGTTAGGGAGGTTTAAATATCGAAAAATCGACTAATTCCCTAAAAAAATTAACTAAAATTACAATATCTCTCCACCCTATTCGGTTTAGAACCAAAGGACGTATTTTTTTTACCACCAAGTAGGTACCTGCTACCTACCTTTCAGATAAGTCGTTCAAGGGTGGCAAAGCCGTTCGGATCTGCGTGTAACACTTGGGGGATGATTTTTTGCCTATACTATAAATAAACAGAAAATCAAAAAATCATCCCACAAGTGTTACACGCAGATCCGTACGACTTTGCTACCCTAAGTACTTCGCGTTAAACAAATTATGTCCTAAACTGAACAGGGTGGCGAGATTTTTCGATTTTAGTCATTTTTTGAGGGAATTAGCCGATTTTTCGATTTTTAACCCTCCACAATTCCATCCCCTGTTAACTTTAGGGGCTGAAAATTTGGTCCTGGGAGTCTTTTTTGATGCTCCATCCGCCTGTAGAAATTTTTTTCGATCGGGGGGTAGCACTTGGGGTGGGTCCTTCGTTAGTCCCATTTTTATCCTTGAGGGTCGGCTTTCACGTTTAGAACAAAATCACCTTGAAACAAAGGGGTAAATACTGGCCCCCGCTTGGCCCTCTCTCCAAAATTTTTGTTGTAATGAACTTACATTACACTTTCTAGCCCACTGCGACTGTTGAATGGAATCAAATCTAGTGTAGTAAACGAACACCATCTGTCTAATTAATTTCAAATTAATTCAAGTCTTCATATTTACGCTACGTCGTCGCGTCGCTATTTACGTAATTCATTCTTAAAATTTAATATTTTGCAAGATTGTTTCTTTTAAAATGAATCCAATAAATCAATTTAATCTACGAATATGTGTGCAGTGGCGTCGTAAAGTAGGTACCCCCACCCCCTCACAATCGGTGGCCGGGATACAGATTATCGAATCTATACACCCCGCCCCCCCCCCCAATACACCAGATATGGATTTTCAAAGCTTTAAAACACGAAAAAATGTATTTTTTGGGCATTAAAAATCCAATTTTTTCGGAGCTTCGCTCGAGCATGAACAAGATCATAATGCTATGATCTATCAGAAGAAAGTGTGAAAGAAGGCTCCCTTCCTCTGTTAAAATTTTTCTGGCATTTCAAGTCTTCATACCCACTTTGTACCCTCCCAAACAAAGGTTCCAACGCCACTGAATACCTATGTGCATTTTTAGCCTGTGGATAGTCAGCTCCCTTTTTCCTTTTCGAAAAAGCAAAAAAAAGTTGTTCAACATACGACCCCTTTGTGCCCCCTCCCAATTTTCGATTCTGGCTATGCTGCCTGCGTGCCTTGAAAATGAATTCGTGATATCGAAAGGCATGAATTTTAATACCTCACTCAATAAAATGAAAAATAAATAATTTTGGTTCCACCGCGCCGACGCCACCGTCTTTCCGAGAGTCCAGTTTTTCATCGAGACAAAGTAGCCCAAAAAAAATGAATTCAGAGAGTTGAAAAAAACATAGACTTATTGGTGGAAGTTTGAAAAAAAGTGGTCGAAATATGGCAACCTTGTCCTTAATACTGATTTAGAGGGAAGTGAATTTCCATAGGATTTTTTTTGAAAAATTATAGTCCTCTGCAAGTGGTTTGATCCACACACGGAACCCCCTGAAAAATTCGAAAAAATGAGGTTTGGGGAAAAAATCCCCACAAGCAAAGGACTCATGGAAAAAATTTGAAACAAAGGTATTATGGTAGTAAAAATTTCACTCTTTCAGATGTCGTATTCAGTTTTACCTGAAACTCAAAATTTCAGGGTCTTTTGGGCGATCGTAAAAACTGATCCACAAATGGTACTTCGCTGTATGCTCCCGTCCAAAGATTTTCAACATTTTTATTGAACATTGTTGGTACTTCCAGAAAATTTTTTGACTAAAAATGTTTTCTTAACTCACCGCTCACCCTACTCCTATGGCCACATTGGTAAAATAAGTACGGGTTTTTTGAGGGTGAAATTCTGTTTAAAGTAAACTCACATCGAAGAAAAAATTTTGTTTTACGGAAAATATTATGTTTATGTGTAGGACTAAAATTGAAAAATTTCAACTTTAGCGAATGAGATATTAAAAAGACTTTTTGAGGTAGAAACGTTGAAACTGGCTTAAAAAATACCTTGATCCTTCCTCTACCACTCCCTAAAATTTTGAGCCGATACAATCATTTTTTGTATTTTTTGCGATTTTTTTTCTGAGGGAACTCAAAAATCGATTTTGAAATTTTGGGATCCTAATTTCGACCACCAGCTGATTTCGCCCGCATAGAGCGGAATCTACCCGAAACGAATTTTTTCATATTCTTCTTTCACAGATAAACAAAATGAGACCAAAACGACAACCCTACAGCCAAAACTCGCGAAGAAAATCAGAAAAAATAAAATCGCATTCAAAAAACAGATTACATAAGATAGTATAGCTGGTCGAGATTAGGGCACCCCAAACAATTTGAACTTTGGTGAAAATTTTTGTTGCGTACCTGCAGTTGTTTTCAAAAACGATGATTTTATCGAAATCTGACACCATGCCCCATCACAATTCACAATTATTTGGTAGAATTGATTAAAAAAATTATTCATAATTTGAGATCAAAGAATACGTAAAAAAAATTTTTCACCTATGCGATTTCGTTTTTTTCAATTTTTTCCGCTAATTTTGCCTGTAGGGTTGTGATTTTGGTGTCAAATTGTTCATCTATAAAAAAGGAGCATGAAAAAAAATGTTTCGTGTAGATTGCATCCATAGCGGCCGAAATCGGCCGGTGGTGGAAATTAGGAAACGGTCGAAGTTAGGGCACTTTACCCTTATGGATTTCATTTTTTAAAAAATACTGACGTTGAATTTTTTCTAGAACATTTATTTTTCGCATCAAAAAATGCCTTTAAAATCATTAAATTTTTTTCTGCTTTGTAATGAAAAAAAAAACACCAATTAAAGATATGTATGCAATGGGTAATTTGGTGGCTCATACACACGCCTAATTTTTTTTTACCCAACTCCTTGTTACCGTATGTGGCTTGATCCACAAACGGGCCCCGATCTACATTTGGTACTTCGCTGTATAAGCATTTCGCCATTCTTACCCAGGAATATCTTTTAGCCAAAATTTTAGTTATGATGCGGAGTCTTAAGAATTTTGTGAAGTTTTGATCGTTTTTCTGACTTTTTTCAAATTTTTCAAACTATCCAAAAATTAGCAAATTAAAATAATCAAATGTTTGTAATTATAACCCTGTCCAACACTCACACCGTGATGAAAATGAAAGGATTTTAAGAGAATTGAACAACAATCGTCATAGTTTCAGAGACCCAATTTACTTTTTTGCGTTTTTCTCAAAATCAACTTTGTGACCAAGTGCAAGTGGTCTCTTTTTCTAAAAAATGCCACATATATGAAACGTAAAATTAAAATTTCGGACCCCTGCCTAGGTACCATACACTTGAAGTGGAATGTTTTCTAATATTTCACTTTGAATTGGAAAAATCCGGAAAAATACCATTTCAGTCGAATTCAATTTTTTTGCCCTTTCAACTATTTAATTTAGCCTCTGACTACGTTGATTTAAAATATTCCGACAACTTATGATTATTTCAAATAGACATTTTTTGACATTTTTTAAAAACAAAAAAAACCTACTTTCCTAAAAATCTAAGTACCTGTTCGTTTTTCTTAATATTTTTAAAAATAATTATTTTTATTTGTGCCTACTTATTATTTGTAAACTGTTTTTTCATAATGGTCTAATGTGTGTTGAGTTAATTATTTAATCGAGGAAGAAAGATGTTGGGGTTAGCAGGGCCGGCTAGAGGAGATGCAAAGGGTGCATTTGCAACGGGACCGGATTTTTTGAAGAATTGGCAGGGGTCCGGAATTTTAGTTTTACGTTTCATATATGTGGCATTTTTTAGAAAAAGGGACCACTTGCACTTGGTCACAAAGTTGATTTTGAGAAAAACGCAAAAAAGTAAATTGGGTCGAAAAAATCGATTTTTTCATGGATTGGAGATGTGATGATCTAGACCTCGCGAACGAAGTTTTAAACCGTCCAAATACGCGATAACTCAAAATCGACATGTGTGACCAAGTGGACCCTTTTCCTAAAAAATGCCACATATTTCGAAAAAATATTCTATAATAAAACAAAAACACCATTTTTCTTCACTAAAAATACAAATTTTCAAAAATTAACTTTCATTACCATCTAATCGTAGCATTTCTTAAAAAATCGTATACCTACGTGAATTTTCAAGTTACAATTAATGATGTAGAAAATTTTCATCGTATCATTTAGAAAATTTTCGTTTCGATGCCATAATTATAATTTCTTTTGTATTCTTGCGAACCATAAAAAAAATAGTGTAACTATATAATTATGTATGTATGTAGATGTACACTTGATCTACCAAAAAGTGATAGGTACCTAATCAAGATGGATAAATACGAATAAATTCTCTCATAATAAAAAATTTCGTTTCAAAAATAATACACATACATAAATACTTACATACACGTAACGAAGCAGTCTAATTATAGATATTTATATTATATTTATCAAAATGCATTTAGAATTTTAAAATCGTCTCGAGAAATATTCCAAGGCTATTTTGATTTCACCATTTTGAAAAATATTCCGTTTTAATATTCGAGAAAAACAATGTTTGAATACTTACATACGAGTACAAAAAGAAATACCATTCGTTGACCTTATTTAGGCAATTTATCTGATAATGATGAGTACCGAAAATGATACGCAGGTGCCTAGGTGGTAGGAATCTACGCATTTACTAAGTAATTGCATTCGTTAAATTGTATGAACAATGTCTAATGAGAGAAAATTCGCATTACCGGAAACCACGCTAGGTATTCGAGTCGGCGTGCGTAAATGGTTATGAAATTAATTAAAATAATTTCACAGATAAGCAAATTGCAAATACGTCGAGACCAGAGAGTAACTAAATTCAATTTTCTTCACAAAACTTTTCAGCAGATAAAGCACCATGTAAACGACGCAAGCATGGATAAAGTAAATCTTTGCGAAATACAATATCGAATCCTCGAATATACGAGATCTTTCTTCTTTTTTTTCGGGTAGGTATAACTCAAAACGCATACCTAATTGGCTGAATAAAATGCTGCTCGTTTTATTTTTATTATTTTTCATCTCGTTTGTAATCTTAATCAATGATTAAACCTTTTAAAATACATAAATGTACTTGTAGATACATTTGTAATGAAACTTTATTGAAATGAAAAAAATCTCTTGCGTGTAAGTCAATCTATTTTTACGCTGTATCAATGAACTCATTATGGGTATAGATATGTGTGCAAGTGTGATGTTTTTTTTTCTTAAATATACTGCCTGTTAAATTATGGGAATTTTACCAAATGATGATAAGTATGTAAATGCGAATTATTTTTACATTCGCGAGGAATTTTTTTTTCAAAAATGTAAATGTCGAGCAATTAGAATAAGTGTTCTAGTTTCGCGAATTTATTTTACTGCCGAAATAAATTATACCTACGTATGCTGCGCTGTTACGTTTACACATTCTAACATTTTTTCGGGGCCCTTTACAAATACAATTCAAGGTTATGTTTTGTCAACTTTAGTTTGAAATGTCTGTTGATGAGTGTCTGAAATCTATGAATAAATGTAGACTCAGCAACGCTTATAGGTAGGTAGCTAGGTACCTACCATCATCAGGACAGACGATGAAACTGAATTTGAATAAATTGAACTTGAAAAGAGATCTTGCTCAAAATCAAATTTGTCGAGAGTTAGCTTCCTCCCTTTCCCTTCACATAATTTCCTTCATACAACTCGTCAAAATTGATCAATTAAAAAAAAAACATTAATACACTTTTTCTTTTGGGGTAAAAACCTTAGATCATGGATATGTTCAACTGAAAGTACTTAATTAGAGATGAGGCAATAGAGACAAAATGTCATAATTATAGTTTTATTGAAATGTCAATGCACCTAAATATTTTTTTCTTATTCTCTCAACATTTTAGAATACTTTTTCTAGTTTTTTCTTATTTTTTAAAATAATTTTTTTTTCTCAAAACATATCCTACTTTATAAGTTTTTATTAAAATATCAATGCACTTTTTTCCAATTTTTTTCTTATTTTTTCAACATTTTAAAGTACTTTTTTCAGTTTTTTTTCTTATTTTTAGGTACAAATATTTTCTTTTTTTTAAAAGTCTAATAATGCCATTATGTCTTCACTTGAATACGTTACGTTACACAAAAACGTTACCGTTTTCAAAATCCCCCCCCACCCAGCCCCAAGACATCCATGTCAAAAATCAAATTTTTAAGCAAATTTAAAAAAAAATTATTTACTCACTGAGAACGTTTACAACTGATAGATAAATGTGTAATGAAAATAGCACACATATTTACACCTTTATTAGCCCGCCGACATCACACTTAAAAAAATGACATTTCCCAATTAATTTTCTAGCGCTGGCCCAAAGTTTGATACGGCATTATAACTTCTAGGGGGTGTAAATAAATGTTCACCCTTTCATTTCCCCTGATGGACAAATTGCCTACTTTCTTATCTGAAGGGACAACAATTTTAGAAAAAAATATGTATTTTTCATTTGTATTGATAATTTTTTTTCACTGAATGAAAAGTGGAAGGGATGAAATCGTTACCCGACAGATACTTGTGTATCTATGCCCTACTGGTTCGTGTACAACATTTTGCCTACCATTTGGATGTAAGGGGCAAAAAAAATCAAAATTCGTGCCGGTCAAAATTTTTTTCAAAAACGTTTGCCCCTTTAAATGAAAAAGTAGGCACTTCGCTGAACAGCGGAAACAAACGATGGGCCAAGCGCGCATAGGTACTAACGTACTCGCTCCTGCCAACGTAACGCACGAAAAAACTCGACTCGGTGACATTTGTCACCAGTGTGGTGACAGCGGGTTGACAAGTTTTTTCTAAAGCTTTTCTTTAAAAATTAAAAATTAAATTTTTTGAAAAGATTTTTGCAGAGATTTTATCAAAAGTCATCGTTTAACCTAAAGGCGAAGAAAAGGTTTATTCTTGAGAAGAAATTCTACGTTAATGACGGAGAAGGGACGATTTTTTAAAAGTAAATGAACACGAATACCCATACATGTATGAAATGAAAATAGGTATCAAAAATGAACGATCATTACAAAAATATTTAAGTATTCAAAACTGAATTTCTCACTATCAGTACGAAATATCTAGATTTCAGCTGCTTTCTTGCATATTTTTATTGAATTATGAAAATAAGATGCCCCCAGATCAGACTAACAGAAAGGCAGTTGATTTTTCTAAGAATTCTCAAGAATAGCAAAACTGCATTTTTGATCGAGAAAATTAGGTAGTAAGAGTGGAGTTGAAAATTTTTTGAACGCAATGACGTTTTCTGGGAAATTTTCGATTTTTCGCTCTCCTTTCCTCAATATACCAACTTGAGTTCACTCCTGGAATAATCCCTTCCCTGATGTGTAACGATAGAAAAAATATTTCCCAGCTGAGGGGGTAGTTAGAGCAATTGAAAGAGGGTCGTTTCTGGCAAACTTGATGGAATCACCTACCTAAAGTTTTACCTTTCCCATAGAATAAAAAAAAGTTGGGAAATAACATTTTTTATGTTTTTTGAAAAAAAAAATTGGTACTTTTATCTAAAATTTATTGAGGAAAAGTGAGGAGGGTGGGAATTCAACTTTTTAACGAAATAATAATATTGAAAAATTGTAGATGGGCTTCAGTCATAGGCAAGGGGAAAAATTTCAAATTGTCGACTGGTATTGAACTTTTCTATCTTAAAATAAAATTTTTATGTTTTTTTCGATTCAATACGAAAATTTTTCCAAAAAAGTCTTATCAATTTTGCCAATTTTCTTTTGACTTGAACCTAATTTTCTCGGTACAGTTAACATCTATACTTACATTTTCATTATTACTAACAGGAAGAGAATATGTTTCCGCTTTCTGCTCCTCCTTCCCTCCCTCCTTCCCTTCCTTCCTTCGTTCCTCTTTCAGTTCAACTCTGATCATAGAATAAAAAAATAACGTTTGATTTCGTTTTAGCTATTTCAGGTGTTTCCAAAAAATGAACTGCCTAGGTACTGATAGCTCAAGCCCATCTGTTGTGAAACTAATACATACATTATAAACATTTTATATGCTGAAGTATGGTACTTACCTACTCTACCTAAGTAATTAGATAGCTATTTGATGTATTCATTTTCTGTGGAGACAAATTTTAGAAATTTAACAAGCCCAAGATCTTGAATATTTTGATAATTTTTCAAATTCTTTTTTTTTTAGGTTCTCTAGCTCCATCCTCCTTTGCACTGGGGAGCTTGAAATAAGATTGGGAGTTTTCTCACTTGAAATGAATTAAATCCATCCTAATATTCATACAATTTGAATGATTATGGCGATTAATTCAGAATAATTTCTAGTTTTTCTCTATTCCCCCAACAATGCTGACGTCGGTTTGTCCCTGATTACCATATCTACTTCTTGCTGTTCAAGCTCTCATTTTAATCAATCGTTTTTAATGAAGATTAGGTGCATATCGCGTATTTTATTTATTTGAATTTTATTTTTTTTTCGTGTCAATAATAATTGATCCATAAAAATATAAAATTGTTGTTTATTTATAAAATTATACTTAGGTAATTGATATATCAAAGCTGATTACAATTTAAATGCAAATTGGCATACTTACATAAGTATAAATGCTAGACAGTCTGGATCTTTTGCTCAGCTGTTCGAATCTGAAAGATGAAAGATATTATTCCTGTCTAATAACAAATAGCAATCAAAATGACGTGAAAAGATTAGGTATGCATTTTCCTTAAAAAGGAAAAGCTTTTAGATCATATATGTACATATACCCATGCTTTTGAATTCTCCTTTTTTCAAAAAGTCGTAATATATTCGACCTTTTTTATTACTTTTTTTTTCGGATTTTAATAAACTGAAGAGTGATTTTTCATACATTTAAAAACGTATAGATCTATAGATTATGAAAACACTTTTTCCAGTTTTATGTATCTTTTCTTTAATTAAGTCATTTTTTTGATTTTTTTTTTAGGTTGAAAAATTTGGTCTTTTTTCATTAGGTACTGTTTGATGAAATGTACATATTGTTTGCATGCTCAAGTCAAATAGGTAAGTACCTAATATGTTTTCAACTTTTCAAAATCCAAAGTGGGTTGGATCACAAATATTTCTACCTACAGGTACAGTGACGTACCAAAATCCTAATATTGGAGGGACAAAATTTCAGAATTTTCGACTCGATTTTTGAAACATTTTGAAAATCAGTTTATTCAGGCACAGAACAGATTGACTTTTTTGTGGAGGGAGGAGGGTAGATGGTGTAAATTTGCCGACTGAACTGATTTTTTTTTACAACTTCTCCCTTTCATTTACTTCATTGCTTCTCCCTCAATAATTTCATTGCATAGTTATTTTGATTTTCAAACATCGAAAATCAGTTTTAAGGAGGAAAAATATAATAAAATTAGTTGAAAGAATTTTGAGGATAACTTTTGCAGGATTTAAATTATTTCAAAATTATGAAAGGGGGAAAATGCCTACTACAAAAGCCGAGCGCAGCGAGGCCAAAGTTTTTTAAAAATTTAGTTGAATTGTGATTTCTGAAAGGGAACGTTTTCTCAAAAAATCTTTTTGAGGACTTGGTCCTCAAAGAATGAGGTGTCTCGACACCTCTGGTTTCAATTTTCAAACTTCAAATTTTACCGACTGCATTGCATTTATCAAGTAGATAAATAGGTACCTAATTAATTATTGTAATTTCCCAATTTGAAATTTTTTAATCTGAGTTATTTTATTTTCCAGTTGAAAGACGAAAAATATAAGCTTACGTATGTATGTAATTGTAGGTACATGTAGGTGTTGAAGTCGACGAAATTATGATCGCAGTCGGAAAATTCAAAAATTTCGATTTTTGCAACGAGTTGCAAATTTTTGACTGAAACCAGAATTTTCCGACTGAATCAGAATTTTCAGATATTGGGGGGCAGCTTGCCCTCCTGTCCCCCTTTCGGTCCGGCCTTGATGCCTAGGTTTTTTATTTAAAAGGCCACGAGTTTTTTCCAATTTCGATATATCGTTAATTTTACAATCATAAAATATAATTACTGTCTCACATATCCTAATTATTTATCATTTCATATAATATACCAATCACACATCGATAAATTAAATTTTCAACTCGTATATTCCCTCTTTCCTACGCTTGTTTATATGAAAATCGTGAAATTACGTAAAACGTGGGCTGCAGGGTTATCGACCTTGTAAAAAATTTGAAAACTTCTGCATCATAATACTAATCGTGCGTATGTTTTTGATAATTGCTTTTTATTTTAAGTATATTTAGATGTTCATAATTATCGCCATGGGTATTTATTATTGTGATTTTTTTCTTTTTTGAAAAAAAAATAAACAAACGCTATAAATTGGCACGTTTATTATGATAATTAAATTTATTGATAGTGTTTAATCTATCATATTAAGTATAGGTATAACGTTGCATATTACACACTTCCGTGATTTTTAAATGCATTTTGTTATCACCTGTACGTAATTAGCTCATGATTGATATTTTCTGTCACGAAATAAAAATACTTTCAAGTGCATTATGTTGATATTATGTTTGTTTATTTTTTCTACTGTCTAGTGACATGCAGATGTGACATGTAGGCATCGAGGTGCCCTATTTATATACTTACCTAATCAAAATTCGTATTTAGGTATTATTTAAATCTAAACTGTTTCAGCAGTTGAAATCTACATTGAACATGTGATATGCCTTACTAATATAAGTCCTGGAATAGGCATATTTCAAAAATTCGAAATAGTTATCCAGAGGGACAGGTGTCCTTCCCTTGCCCGATTCTATTCAATTTTTCGAAAAAAATACCCTCAAATTTCGTGGTAAACAAAATCTCGAAAAATTTTCTCACGTCGCTTAAAATCGTGTAAGAAAGTCTAAAGATTTCGATGTAATTACGATAATTTTTTACTTGTTACATGTTCACGCCTATACCACAAACCCGATCCGCCATTCAAAACGCTCGTTATCGAATTAATTAGCAAATACTGACTTTTATGTCTACCAAACGAGCCGCTTCGGCAGCCATTTTACCCGGCATCCGACGAATAACGAGCCGAATTCCATCTCTCTCGCCACTAAAATGTGAAATGACCTCCCCGGAATTTATTTTCCCCATAATGCGGACTTTTTCTAGATAATGCAACCGGGAAGCATAAAGTGCATCGACTATCTCGCGCACGAAAATCGTTCGCGAACGACTTTCCTTCGTTTCGTTATGATTGTAAAACGGTAGTTGGATGCGTGAAAACCAGTTCGTACGATAAACGATTTGGACCAAGTTAGTTTCATCAAATCAATTGTGACAGCATCAATGTGCACCTATTTAAAAAGGTGTAGTTGTTTATGTTTGCGCGGTTGGTTTTCATCAGTCGATGGACAGTGCAGACTATTCGGTGTTAAGGTTCGTACAAGTTTTATAAATAAACTCGTCTTCTATTTATACGCATCATCTACCGTAGAATGTCAGCATTGGTGGGCAGTTTTCGCGAAATCACTAATTTGATAAAAAATCGATAAACTGACCATTCAGACGCTGCAGCTGTCCGGCTGATAATAGTAAAACGTAGCCAACCCGACCGGAATCTTCGTGCGCAACTTGTAAAATATGGTAGGTGAATTTTTTTCTTTACGTAAGTTTCAATTTTTTCCTAAGTACGTGTAATTTATCCCGGTGGATTCACTTTTTCAAGTCATTTTTTCATTATTTTATAAGGGTAAGTTAAAATTTTACGAGATTTTCTAACAATAAATTAAAATACAATTTTTTGGACGAAAATCCAAAGATTATTGAATTTAGGTACATAGAAATATCCCAAAATACAAATTTTAAGTTTTATTTACTCCAAGTTAATTTTTTTGCTTTAATTTCGACGTTTGAAATTTTTTGATCATTTTTTATTGGAAAAATTTTCAAAAAATATGAAAAAATTGATAAATAACCGTTAAATTTGGCATTAAAAATTTTTCTCTCGTGATTATTTAAAAAATAAGGTATATATTGCTACAATTGTCTTAGATAGGTACCTATTGACGCTATAAAAAGTAACAATCAGATTAATATTTACACAATTGAACGAGCTCAAATGGCATTGTGATAAATAAATTCCAAATGCTAAGTATTAATATCTTGGTAATTACATTACAAATACGATTTATCGTATGTTTATTATTGTGCATGTCTGCGAGCTTTTATCGTATTTTGATCATTTTTTATTAACAAAATAACTGATTCATTTTTTTCGTATTGGTTGATAAAAAGAAAAAAAAAGATCACAAAAATACAAGACTTACGTTGGACCATAAATAGGTACCATCATCGTTTTAATACCATTGACCACGAGATAATTTTAAAATTGACGATGTGCTTGAAATATAAATGTAGGTAGCAGGTACCTATTTTTGTATTTAAAGTACAACACTAATAATTTTCGATCCTTTTTTCCATAAATTCGTCGCTATTTTTGTGAGGTAGTCCCATATATTCGACGATTCGTACACACGAGTACACTTGTATCTTCCTGTTTTATGCTAGTCAAGTATACATAATCAGCTGGCAAAGTATAACAATTATCAGCTGTTTAGTGCATGTAGATATAACGATTTTTTTACGTGCTTTTTCAATATCTATTGAAATTAAACAGGCATAGAGTGCGTACGAATTTTCCATTAATTTATTATTTGATTTTGCAGATGACATTAGGAAGAGATTTGCTTATAGTCACACTGATTTTAATATTGACAAAACATACAGTATCTTCGCATAAAGAATCTGGTATCCAGAGGTACTGTGGAAGAAATTTAGTAAATGTATTGACAATGGTTTGCGACGGAATATACAATCAAATGGCCTTAAAAGAAGGTAATTTCAAATACCAATCGTAATTAACGTATAGCCGAAATAGCGAAAAAACAAGAGTGAGAAATGAAATAGGTAGGCGGAGTTTATTCACCCCTATTACATACGAAAATTATTATATGATACATGTTTATTTGTATAAAATGCATTTAAACTGAATTTATTTAGTGAAATGAGTAACTAGGAATTTTAAATGCTAAGATATTATCTACGAGTAGATAATTCTAATTACCTGCTCTGTGAAATGTTTACAAATCATGAATGAGGATATAGTAGAGTACCTTATAGTTGTTCGAATTTTGGAAAATAGTTTTTCTTTAATTTATATATTACAAGATTTCTCTGTTTTTTGTGTATATGGAGGGGGGAGAGGTATCTGTATTTGTAGAAAATGAAAGAGACCAACAGACAATTGGTCAAATGAAACTAGAAAATTTTTTGCATTTTCTCATACTTACACACGAGGAAATGGAAAATCCCATCTTCAACTCTTTTGAAACAAGGCAGATTTGCTTTGAAAAGCCAAAATAGGTCCATTTTCGAATAATTTCCTAAATCTCAAAATTTTTAATGTTTCCAATTTTTTTTCTTTAGTTTGTAAAAAAAATCGTCATTGATCAATGATTACATGTTTATAAGTAGGTAAATTGAATTTCAGTTTTGTGCCTCCCCTTCCCCTCCTGCCTCCTAAAAAAATAACAACATTCGTGCGGGTAAATTCTTCGTAAAATCTTTACGTATCATTGATTGGATAACAGTTTGAGAGAGAGACTGGGAGATAATGAGAGAAGGGACTGATTGTGAGTCTAGATTTACATACCTGCCTATAATCTCCTAATTGGTATCATAAAAATGAAAATCGAGACTCGCATGCATATTGAAAAAAAATTGTATTTTGATCAAGACAGTCTATATTTTGAAATTGGTATCTATGTTCTTTATTTTTGAATAGCAACACACCTTACAAATTAGATCTCAGGTCGGTTTACTTTTATTGAAAAATGATATTCTCAAACTTCAAAGTTTCAGCTAAAAAAATTATGTATAATTATTCACCTAGGTTTCTAAAGCCTCAAAGTTCTGATACAGGATACAGCAGTAAAAATTTAACCTTGAAACCTCACTGATATCCTTATTTCTCAAGAAAAGCAGTTTAATATTTTTTTTCTCGAGAATATTGGGACTCGTTGTCCCTAACTTTAAAATTGACATAAAATTATTTAGTTAGAAGTATATTTGAAATTTTTGAAGAAAATTATATTTTTTTAGAGAGACTTATATTACCAAATTTCAAATTCTTGACGGATTTTGAAAGGCAAAAAAGAGAAAAATTGTATTGATTTATGATTTCAAATATAACTACCTAGCCCCTTGAAATGTTAAAATGTTACATTTTATTAGAGAATATACCTACTCATAAGATATTTGTACCTATTTCAAAAAAAAAATCAAATAGAAAATTCAAAGGTAAATTCTTATACTAGAGTTCAATGAGAACAAAATTGTGGAAATTTCAGTTTTTGATAGAAAATGGTCTAAACAGTAAACAGCTGAATATACACTTTAGCTCGACTCAAAATCATTTTCTTCGTCTACTCACAACATTTTGGTATTTTGGTGAAAAAACAAAAATTTTATTTTTCTCGCTAAAAGTTGTAAAATTTTTCCTTTGAAATATTGTGATTCTTTCTATCAAAAATTATGTCTTTAAAAAAAAAAAAACAGGCATTTCTTAATAAAAAAAGTTACAGCATTTCTTTCAAAAATTTTATGGCATTTTCCGTTAAAAAATGATCAGGAATTTTCGGATTTTCCTTTAATGTCTTTCGATATTTCCTGAAAAAATGTGATTTTTTCATAAAAATTGTTGTGGCATTTTCCTAAAAATTTTTAGAACTTTTTCGTAAAGATGTTTACGATAGGTACCCATTTTCCATTGCAAATGTTATGACATGACTTTTTTTTTTTATAAGCAAATGTGGTATTACCTAATATTTTAGACCACTTTCCAAAATATTACCTATGACTTTTCAAAAATGTTCAGGACATTTTCACCAAAATTGTTACGATTTTTTCCATCGAAAATTGTTCTGACATTCCCCCCTCTTATCCCTATTCCAAACCCAATCAACGCCGAATCAATTTTTCTAGCTGGATTTTATGCGGATGGAGGGGTAGCAGGGTATCTACTGGTCATGGAAGAATGATTTTTTGTGAAAAGTTCAAAAAAATTTCAATAAGTTTATTTTTTATGTAAGAATTGCAGAGAATTATCATTTTCACAAAAATATGTAACAACAAAAAGTCATGAAAAAATCATGAAAAAGTCATATAAATTCAAAATGCTAATCTAGTAGACATTCTGGGTCGGAGGGGAATCTCCTCTCTTCAAGAGCTGAGCTAGCTTGTAAAATGTTTTTAAAAATGGTCATTTTTTGAATTTTCAAACGAAATTTTATTTTTTAACGAATTTTCGTTTTTGCTTCGCTAGGATAGTATTTTTGTTTCAATTTCCATGAATACCTATCCTTCCCCTATATTTAGGAAAAACTTTTTAAAAATCCTCAATATTCTGTGTTTTTCTGAAAAATTTTCATTTTTCATTTTTCATTTTTTGACAACTACATTGTTGTTACAGTCCACATATTTCACCCCTTCCTTAAAAAAAACAGAAAAATGTGATTTTCATGTCATTTAGAATTTCTACTCTACTACTCTATCCGCGACTGATTAGGTTCCAGTATCTAACATTTTGGTGGCAAAAATATTATATGTACCTAGGTACTCCTTTTTAAAGAGAAAAGACGTAAGAAAATTTTTAAAAATTCGTTGAAACTTCATGCCTACTTTGATAGATTATAAAACATTGTTGAAAAATATCTTAAAATCTTAAAATCTTTTGATTTATAAAAAAGTTCAATTGAAATTAATAAATTTTATTAAAACTAAAATTTTGAAAATAAGTAGGCGGGTACTTGGGGAGGGGGCATCCACACTCCAATTTCAAACTTCTAATTATTTTTTGGGACATTTTGACATACACTCGTATTTTTGGTATTGTACCTAAACTAGAATATATCTTATCAATAGCCGAAGCTTTTCCCTCCACTCTTTGTCCATGGGTACTATTAGTCTTAACCCCACCTACCTACTTACTTAAATGAACAACTGAGTATTCTTTGTATTGTGATTTTTGCGGCACCCTTGTGCGAAAAAAAACTGTTCGTCACACACCTACTGTGCGAACTGCGGACACCCCCTACATTAGGCCCAGTAGCTGCGAATTATGGATCAACGCAATACAAAAAGATCACATCCTCGCAGAGGAGGTATAGATAAAAGAAAAGATTAGCCAGACATACCGATAACTCCCTAATTGCTTTAGTTTCGTCTTTGGAGACTAATGGGTGGTCTTAGGTCCAGATTCCATTTCCCATATGGAGCCGGATTTTCAAAAGAGCATAAGTACTCTAAACGAATTCAAATGCTCTCTTAGCACACATCGAAACACCCCCTGTGACTTCTTTTTTTTTCGCAAAAATCAATTCTATATATCGGCTGCAAATTCCAATACGTCTAAAAAATCATTCCTTAAATCTCCAAAAACGTTTCAAAATCACGATTTTTCTGCCTACCACATTTCATCTGAAACTCAATGGCCAATTCGGAACCTTTACTCATTCAAAATGAGCAAAATAAGAATAGAAAAAGAAAAGAGTTGAAAGGGGGTTTCACGGAATAATGATTTTATTAAGAAACTGTACAGTTGTGTAGGAACGAGTTGATGATAAAAATGGATAAGTGGGATATCAGGGCATGACGATGAGATAGGACATGATTAGTTGAACAAAAGCCTTCGCATGTTCTAGTGAAGATGTAAAAGCAACGCTCTGTATAGACGCTAGTTTTTATTAATTCTCATAATATAATGATAAGTCAGCTTCAGAGGTTAACCTACGGTACGATGAAGGTTTTAAATTAAAAGGCCAACGCCAACAACCAACCGTTAGATATGCTTTGAATTTTAAACATAACCGGATAAATAATATTAGGTTTTATACATAATTTTTTGACAAATTTTCTTCTCATTCGCTCATAATACTTTAGCAATCGAAATAAACATTTAAACTGGTCGAATAAAAGCAAAGAAGCAGAGGTCGTGCTGCAATTTGAAATTTACACCGTTCTGTTGTATGCTTTGTTATTTTAGAAGGATAGAGCTACCTACGTGTGGTGATTGAGCGAGGATTCGCAACCTTTCTCAACATTAAAAGTCACATATTGATATTATCGAGTATCATGTACCTAAACTAACTTATCGTAATTAAATTAGATTTTCTCTTTTTTTGAACGAATTATCGCGAAAATTTGATTGCCTTTTATCAATGGTGAAATTTTTCTATTCGATCTCATTAATTTAACTATGATTCGAGTTTATTTGATTTGCGATGCAAAAAAACAACATTTTCAGAAAAAAAATACATTTCGGAAAATTTTTATCATTTTCTGACAATCGATTAAAAATTTTTTGGTATCTACGTCAAACATCGACCGCATCCTAAATTCGAAAGTTGTTAACGTGAAAAGAATTCGCGCGAATATTTCATCTTGATACAAAAATTTGCAACAAGCTTATGACATCAGAGGCTGGGAGGTAATGACCGTTTGTATACGAAGATGCCTCGACTAAATTAGTATTTTATTACGTAACGCGGACGTTTTTTACCGAATTGTCGCCAGCAAAGATACATTTTATTCAATTAATCTGGGTAATAATAGTACAATGATAGTTAGGTTAGTCGTGTGTCCGCGAAAATAAATTCTAAATCAATAAACCTGCCAGATAACCCATTAGGTTGGTTTTTTGCAGCTTTTTCGTTATTTTAACGAATCCATTAATTATTAGGTTCAGGTGGGTACCTAGATAGCCCCTTGAGTCCGAAATTCAGTTCTATGGAAATCACCAATGATAATTTCAGTAGTCTAATCAAAGCAAAACGAAAATTTAACGAAGTCGAAGTTCATTCGATTTAAAATTTCTGACTTGAAAAAAAAAATGTCGAATTTCGTGTTACAACGTAAGAAGCTGCCGATATTTAAACGAATGAACTTTGCTTGCTTGTGATACCCTACTTGATTCGATTTTATTTAAAATTCGCCATGTGTTGTTTGAATTTTTCGAATTTTTTCGATTAGCTTGGCAATCGGAATCACCTCTAAGCGAAATTTGAGTCGAATGTAAACAAATCTGGGTATCGAATTAAGTAAGACGAAAAAATTGATGTAAAAAATCAGAAACGCTAAGTAGATATGTAGATACAACGAAGGGGAACATATTCATACGGCAATCACGTGAAATTGTTTTACCAATTATTTTTATCTTTTCGGCGATCTGGCGTACAAATTTTGTAGCTATACATATTTTATAACAACGTTGTAGATATGTGTAAGTTAGTATGTATTTTTACGCAATTTTTTCACGACAGTGTATTTCGCGCAGTCGTACGAACGAATCCGCACATGTCATTTTTTACTTGTATTAGAATAATTTTATATGAAAATACAACGAAGTCGACTAAAAGTGACGAAAAATTCTCTTTTTAGGTCTAGAACTGATGGCCAAAAACGATCCGTCGCTGAGATCTGAGTTACCATTATTTCGCGAGAAACGCGACGTTGTTAGTATTTTCAAAGGCCAAACTCGCCAAAGAGTCAAGCGAGGGGCGTACGAAGAATGTTGCCGGAAGGGTTGCACTGTTGAAGAATTGATCGGATATTGCGGACAAACGCCCCCGACTGGCTAATTTCCTCGGATTTATCGACGAAGATAATTTCGAATCTACGTACAAAGTAGAATTACCTACCTATTCATGTGCCAGGAGATGATATTTTGCGCTTTTCCGAATTTCTATTCGATAACTATAATAACGAACGAATTCTTTTTCTTCAAATCAATGTGTTCATTTTACAAACATTAGCATTTTTTAAATAGTTTACGACCGAATTATTTTATAAAATTTTAACTATACTTAGTTTAATAATTTCTCGTCAAAATTGTATCGTACCTATGATTTGGCAAATTTGAAGGTATATGCAAAATTTTCCTCGATTTATTTCGTTTATGCAGAAAAATATAAAAATAGTTTCGAACTAGTCATTATCAATATTGGATATCTAACAGGTGAACGAAGGTAATCACCAGACACGGCGAAAATGGTCCAATAGATAATCCAATATCGTTAGAAATTAGTTTGTTGCTGAAATGAAAAAAATCATGTGATCAATTATTATTATAGGTAGTAACGGATTCAGTTACGCGAATTTTTTCTTTCAAGTATTTGCCTATAATAATGCCGAAATACCAAAGAAAATTTATTTTAATTTTTTTTAACGATTATTGACTTTACTGAACGGTTTACGTATGTACCTAAAGAAAAACTATGTGAAAATGTTGGAAGGAATTTTGTAATGATTTTAATATTTGTACCATTATTATAAGTAATCGAATCGATGTTTCAATTTGATTAGATAGATAGACTGTATGTAGATGAGATAGACTTGTATGTATAAGAATTGTATTTAGGTAGGTGAATTTTTTTATAAGAGGGGACCTTGACATTTTGATCTGAATTTTATGTGTGTAGATTATTATTTTTATGAACATATATTTTGTACTTAATGAAACCAACTTTTATGGGATGTTCTATAGAAATATACTCACACGTTTTTCGAAGAATTTTCTATGATTTTTTTTCTCATTTTTGTACCGATAAGTTGATGGAAGTAGCGCCTTCTGTGGCATGACTACGAAATAGGTGTGTGTTAGTGTGTAGTGTGTATAGTGTGTACCTAGTACCTACTGAGTCTATTGAGGTACATTTTCGTTGAGATATATAATTAGTAGGGATAGAATTAGATATGTTCATGAAAAAAAGTTATTTTTTGATATTTCGTGATATTTCATCGACAACTGAGGTGTACAAAAGAACTGATCGCTTTGTATTTTTTTTTTTTGAAAGTTGAAGAGGGGGTAGTTTAGCTAGGAAGTTGTATCTAGATCTCAAAGCACCTGATAAAAATTTCAGCTCCCAACTCCATTCTAAACTTGTATGCTAAAAAAACTCGACTGAATATTTTTACTGAAAAATATTAAGCGCCCATTTTTCATCTTTACTCTGTTATTCAGAGATTGCTTGAAAAATATCACTATAATATATTATCTACGTTTTTGAAAAATATCAATTTACGAAATCTGAAAAAATTGTTGAAAATTTTTTCCTTGACAAAAATTTATCAAGTTTGATACGCTGCTGGGGGGGGGGGAGTGTGGACGGGTGGTGAGGTAATTTTGTATTTTCTTGAAAAATTTGAATACAGAGTCGCTCAAAAGTTGTGCCCAGAATCCAGAATGAGGGGTAAAAATTTCATCTATTTGACTGAACCCTTACGCTTCTTCACATGCTCCTTCGAAGTTGAATTATATTTAAAAATTTAAACTCTTGGAAGAGAAATATTGAAAAAAAAATTTCCAAAATGATTCAATTTAATATGGATGTTATTATTTACCCAAAAACACAATTTTTGATAATATTCTACCTTATAGGGCACAACTCCATAGGAGAACCAGCACCGGGGCGGTAATATTTTTCCACCACCGCGGTTGATAAAAATCTCGATCCTTATTGCTGGCTTCGAAATGTTCAAATTTTATAGAATACGCGATGTGAAATTATTTAATTGAATTTTTTAAACATTTTTCTAGAGGTAATTGAAGAGCAACTTTTTTTCACATTTTTTGTTTTTTTTCAGCTAAAAATTTAACGACAGGTAATTTTGGGGAAATTTTCAATGAAATTATCTCAGATTATTTTTACTTAAAATGATCATTATTGATGATTTTTTATTTTTATTACCACTTCGCCTTGGTGAATTTTCAAAAATCAGCATTTGTTTTCGAAAAGGGGATAGGTAACAGCAGAAAATTGCGACTAATGATTATTTTTCAGTTTACTGAAAAATAATCATTATAAAAATATGTGGTTATACCTACTAAGACTATTTCGTTAAATTTTTTTTCAAAATTCATTTTTTTCTAATTTTTACAAAGAGAAATCAAAAAATGAAAAAAAACGTGATAAAGTCATAAGTCCTTTTTTCTAATTTTGGTACCTCTGGACTGTGTTCAGAAAATGGTGAACAGAACACCAGATCAACAGAGAGAAATTTAATTTGTCAAAAATTAAAACAGTTATGCGTCTTTAATTGAAAAATTCACTTTAATTCAAATGAAAAATATTTTTTTTATTGAAGAAATACCCTTTTTTTTAAATTCCAGATTTATATTCAAATTCAATTTTTGAAAATAAAATTTGTCTCTGTTGATCTGTTGTTCTATTGACCATTTTCTGAACACAGCCCTGGAAAAGGAAGTCAAGGTGGAATGTATGAATGTATACCTACGAAAACATTAAAATATTTTCGGAATAATTTGTTCAATTTTTTTTTCAATTTTTCAATTTATGATTAATAAAATTTCAGGAGACAAGTGGCTGAGAGCAAGGGAAATTTTCACGAGGTCATTTAATTTGAAGTTTGGATTCAATCTTAGAGCTCCTTCCTCATTGAATTATCGAAAAAATTAACACTGCGTTTCTGTTAAACTTTCATGATGACCAAACCACATTTCATTTCCTAAGAGGTTTTCTACAAAATGTATTTTCCAATAGCACAAAATTAAATTTCTTTGTTATCTCGGGTACTGAGCTCCAAATATTTGAAAAAAAAACTGAAAATTGAAATTTTTTCAAGAAAATAATTTTGCCCCTGCGGTTCAGAAGTTCGGTAAACATACATACACAGACGAAGTAGTCCTTGCGTCTACGATCTGTCCTGAAATACCTTGTAAATATGAACAGAGAATTTCTTCATCAACGACGAAAAAAATTTATTACCTAATTAACGCTTTCCAACTAGATCTAATACACTCGTTTATAAAATAATTTCTCTCATAACATTGCTAAATGAGTTCGGAATGAAATTTGGCAAAATATTAACCGCAATAGCCTAATAATTCATCTTGTGAACAAGCTTTCAAACAACATTCGTGCACTATGCTGACTGGTAGTATTGCTAATGATGATGATCTCTTATGTGATCTGTAGGGTTTCAACATCGACGTTGCGCTTCTTTTCGATCTGAAGGGGTACGCGGAATCCGTATCGATGAATAATTCTTGATTATAATAATAGTCAGGTTCTAGGTCGTCGTTTTGATTTTGCGCTGCAAAAAATAGGTATTTGTGAGCATACATTTTGGTAAGTATTAAAATTCAGAGAAAGGAGTAATGATTATCATATAAAATTAGTGTGTAACTTGGGGTCGTAACGGCTCATTGATTTTATTTTGAAAAAAATGACTCACTGATAATTCTTATCTACCGAAAATTCTAACAGGTGCTCAGACAAGACTAATTAGTGGTATTACCTAATTTTGAAAAAATCGCACATTTATTGTCTGCATTAGAACAATAGCGGGATATTTTTATTTATCATTTATCATTTATCTAAAATAATCAACGCTGATTTTAAAATAAAATCAGTCGGTTCCTACACAATGTGCACTATGATAAATTGCAAAATAGGTAATTGTAAGAAAATAGAATACGTGTTTGTAATAATTTGATTTCCGGGGTTTTATGGGCTTTTCATGATATGATAATAATTATATTCATCACTGAGGTAGGTACCTATTTTCTTTATATTCTTTCGTTTTTAGCTTAATTTTTTTGTAAATATATTTATTTTAATCAAAATCCAGTATTGGAAATTTTCCAGAAGTTAGAAAAATTGCATAACAAAAAAAGGACAGGCGAATTGACGAAACTGACTGATGTATACCTACATAGATAATATGCGGTATGCTACAGTATTTGTTTTTTAAATGCTTCAATAATTTGGTTAATGAATATAATTAAGCATAATTTTCTCTAAAATTTACAAATTGCTCAACTTCTACTTACGAGAATCACCTCTTTTATTAAGATTGTATTTTCCATCACAAACTGACGCTACGATATCGGCTAAAGCACTGCCACATGCTTTAATTGCCGGTTCTTTTCTTCGACCAGCGTAGGCGAATGATTGAAATGGTATTACAATTAATAAAGTTACGGTAATTAACGAAGTCATCTGAAATATAGAATAATTAAATACCTATGGAATCAAACTCACAAATACCGAAAATCGTACAAGTGCTAAAGGTAGGTAAAATATTATTTAACAGGTGAAAAACGAATTACTCACTGTGTCTTTATGCGATAAAAATAGGCGGTATACTATTGTTTTAAACTTTTGCAAAATTTATTCCATTAACTCACTATTGCAACCATCGACAACTTGAGGCCGAAATCTAATAAAATTTCCTTTTTAAACAAATCAACTTTAAAGAAAGATCGAGATGGGGAAATCTTATAATTAAATTGTCAATTTATTTCTATAACGTGTCTACAGCGATTTGTATCACTCGAGTGAGAGTGACATTTTAATTAATATCAGTTTAGCCGATCTTTACTTCATTCAACATTTTAGGCTTTCCACTTAATTTTTTTTTGGAAAATTCACCCCGGTCTGATGGGCGATTTTGTATAGGCGATGAATGAATGATACTTTTATCAACGCCTTAGCAATTTTAATCGCCAGTGATTTTGAAAATATCAATGATTTTGCAATATTATGTCTCGTGATGACATCGATTGTCGAAAAAATGGTGCATAAGAGCGTGAAGTCCTTCGATAATCTGAATGGGTGGCCGAAATATTATTTACCTATCTAAGTATGTAGATTAAGCTGACTCATAATCATAACTTCAAGAAAATTTCAAACTAGAAAATGATGAGCCAAAAATAACCCATCTTCATTATGAGAGAGGAATTAAGGTGGGATTGAAAACAAAAGATCACTAAATCGTTTATACTTAAAAAATGACATTGTTTTTGGAAGCTTTATAAAATTTTGTCTTCAAAGCAGTGTGATTTTGATCCAATTCAAAGATAAACCTAGGGTACTGACTGGGTAATTTGTGATGAGGAGGGGGCAAAAAGTTGAAAATTTTCATCGAGACGGTGAAATGAAATTTTTTACTTTTTCTGATTTGGGTGGTGATTTTTCCAGCTCAAAAAGTCAAAATAAAAATGATCCCAAAACTATCATCAATTTTGAAAAATTTTCATTTGAAAAACGTATGTCGAATGTCGAATGTCATTATCATTGAGAGGAAAGCACTAGTAAGCTGCCTTATTTATCCTCAATTTTATCCGGTTTTTTGCCTTAGACCTTCGATGTACCACAAAAAGAAGAAGAAAAATAAGAAAATATTATGATTTTCATTTTTGGTCTGATATTTTGAAGAAGATACTTATTCTTAATAAAAATTAAAAAAATCAAAGTCGTAAAAAATCATTTTTTTCCTAAAATTTAATAAAAGATATTTTTGTTTAATATTTTAAAGAGAATAAACTAATAAACATTTTTTAAATTGAAATGATTTTTCAATAAAGTAAAAAAAATTGTTCAGCTTTGAAAGATTAATAAAGACGAAAATTACTACTAGTTTAAGTTTTAAAAAAAAGAAAAACAATAATTTTTTTAATATTATAGTTCTTATTTAAATCGCAAGGATCGCTTTCGTCAACACTTCAGACACGCAAAGACTAAAAAAAAAATTGCTCCGCAACTATGGAAAGAATCCTGCTTGTTTTATAAAGATCTTCGCGTCAGTTATTAGAAAAAAAAGTGAGCTTAGAGGAGTTTTGCCGCTGTCTTTAGTGCAATTAGATAATATTTCTATACGTTTCAAGTTTTAGTTTCATTAATATTTATTAGTAATTTTCATTATATATATGTACATATTCTTGATCAATCGTCAAAGTTTTGATTAATCGTCGCTGCAGTTTTTGATTTGAAAGTTTAGTTTCATTTACCTCCGATTTCTTTATCCGTGGTTCGTCTACTCGTCCATTGTCACTACTCGCTGTTCAGTTCATTCCGCCAAATTTTCCGGAAATAACGTAGTATTATTATGTGTTAATAATTTATTGTTTTCCTGTTCGAAATGCGACCGCGTAAACGAGATAAAGAGAATGATATCAAAAAACAAGACCATAAACCAGACCACGAACTATTTATTCAAGCCTATGAAAGTAAGATTTGTTTTTGTATTTATATTCTACATTATTTCATTGGTAATTGTCTTGATACATTAGTCATACTGTTATGTTTTTACGCCACGTATTCGATTGAATCGAGGAATACTTCATAAGTGTGGCTCGAAAAATCTGCCTATCTAATGCAATTGTCTATTTTTCATGTTACAGAGCCAACGCAAATATACAAATTTCTTAGAGCGAGATTCAAATATTCGGTAAGTTTTTTGTTGACCGATGCGACTGTGAGAAATGAAAGATTTAGCTCTACCACTATCGATAATTGGATCATAAGGGTCTGTTGTATCTCGTAATCCGACAATGGTCTTCGAAGAAAAAATACATTTATTCCCGGCTGTCGCAGCTGAGGTGTAGATACTTCTTACACCATACGAAAAGTGACTTAATCATGTCGAGACTAATACAGCTTTTCATTTATTTCTGATGAATAAATCTTTTTTTCCTGTTAGAATAACACACCTATAAGTTCAATGTACTTTGGTAGAATCGATACCAACAATAGACCCGTTTTTTGGTGGAGGGAGGGGGAGTTTGATATTTAATCAGTGTTTGTTGATGTATTAGTGCATCATTATTTTATCGAATTCAGCGTGTATAATGTTGGTCTGCGTGCAACGTTATTTACGATTCGACGCCTTGTAAAATCGTTCAATTCTGTTTCAGCCCTATTTCCAGTATCGCAATTTAACGTACATGTCGAGAAGATCAAGAAGGAAATCTAGTCGCAATTATTTCAGAGTTGATTCTCTACTGCCTCGAATCGAAGCTCAAACTCGCCAAACGTCCTTAGTAAATCCTACGTTCGAATTTCTAACCATTAAGTATCTTGGCTTTTTCAATACAGAAGGTACGGATTTTGATTTTTTGAAATAATGTATGTAGTATCGATGAATCGTGGGCTAGAACAGCTCCTTCGATTAGTCATTCGTCGTCGTACATTGTGCCTTCTACGTAACGTATCACTCACTGGCTCAATTGTTGGTTATTGTTTTGTTAGGAAATACCGAATCGGTAAAAATTGAAACCTTACTCTTGAAGATATGCCACAAAAAAAGAAAAGAAAGCAACTGCCCGGTGTTGACGGTACGTATGTGATGCATAAATTCTCAGGACTCGTGACGAATGGCAGCAGCAGAAAATATCATTGTGTGGTTTGATTTTTTAGAAATCATTCGGTACGGTCTTAGCACCGTGTAATCCTGCCAAGGATGATACGTCGCCTAAAAAAACTCGCGTCATCATTCCCACCGAATCGTTTAGTTTGTCTAACGGACACTTCGTCAAATCTTACCATTTATTGTTACGTGTCGGTACGTTATCCACCAATAATTCTCATCTAAACAAGTCGGAATCTGAACCGAGTAAGTACAAAAGTTTTCAGCCTTCAGCTTATTCATTGTTGAAAACTTCAGCTGAGCGTATTTTTCCAGACGGCGGACCGGCGGCAAAGAAACGTAGAATATCCAGTGGCGTCGATGAAAAAATTTACGAATTCCAATATGGAACTAATCTAACGGTGTACGATAAACGTAATCGATGTTTATTACCGGACGGCGATTACCAGCTACTAATGCACGAGCTTACGCAGAATTCGCCGAAATTATCACACGTCAATACGTCTTGGGAAACTATACCGGATAAAGAAGTTAGTATGCATATGTAAATATGTCAGATCGACCGCAGTTGTCGTTGCGATTGCATTATCAGGTGTCTGCTAGCATGAAGAACGAGAAAAACCAAAAATTGGCGAGAATTTTACCTTAGCAGCAAGAAAACGACAAAATAGCGAGAATTTTAGTAATTTTACTGCGAAAAGCAAGAATTTTCAACATTTTACTCTTCCTTGAATTTTTTAATCGAACGATAAAAAGAGGGATTCCTATTTGAACAAATTTGAAGCAAGGAAAATCCAGAAAATTGCGAGAATTTTCATATTTCAGTTGCAATGGACAAATTGATATAGGCCTATTCTACTTCCTGTGCCATTCCTAATGCAATCTTTCTCATTTTCGTTGTTGTTTTCAGGAAAATGAAATGTCGCCGGCTTTCGAGAATTTTACCGCCGGTCCGAAATTGAAATTGCATTTGTGTTGGACCAACAATCCTGACGAAGATTCGGCTGTAAAATCGTCGATTGAAAATGACGACGTTTGTAACAATCTCGTCAATGGCAGTAACAAAGAAAACGATAATCCCGATAATAATGGCGTGATAAAAATGTCCACTCAATTGAAAGGAGACGATAATAATAATTTTCAAATCGTCTACCAATTTTTGTATAGTAACAATAGTCGTCAACAAACCGAGCCTCATAAAGATTTCTATTGCCCGTGGTGTCCGAAATTAGACTGCTTGAATTTATACGCTTTGTTGAAACATCTTAAATTATGCCACGCTCGATTTACTTTCGCTTATACCGTAAGTATTTTATTTGTGTCTCATATATTATTTCATCGTATACATCGTGTATTATAATTTTTTTGGGACGCCGACGTAGGAAATCACAAATGGAGCTCGTATTGATGTAGCGTTGAATGAAAAGTATGACGGCTCTTACATCGGAGTTTCCAGAGAAATCGCCCACGCCAGCGTAGGTTTCGGTTTCCACAAAAGAGGACCCGTTCGCAGAGCTCCGGTGTCGAAGATTCTAGTTTGTCGGCCAAAAAGGCCCCGAAGATTTAGTTTATGCGAATTCGTCAACGAGAAAGATGAAAACGACGTTGACGGACAACGTGCTTACATAAGTGGTCACAATAGGCAAGTAAAGCGATAATATAAACGGTCGAACATAGCCTAAAGTTTACCCCGGCTTGTTATTACATACTTGTTACTTTACAGACTCTATCATCATACTTCTACTTGCTTGCCTATTTATCCCAAAGAAATGGATATGGACAGTGAGGATGAAAGTGATCCGAAATGGTTGCAGAAAAAGACCACCATGATGATCGACGATTTCACCGATGTAAATGACGGTGAAAAAGAATTGATGAAAATGTGGAACTTGCACGTTATGAAATACGGGTAAGATTTTGTGTGCTGGTGACTACGATGTCAGATTTTCATGTCTTTATAGTGACGTTCGTTTCATGTTTTTTTTTCTTAATCTTTTTTTGTAATTTTCCCCCTTGCTTAGGTTTGTTGGAGATTGCCAGATACCGTTGGCGTGCACCATGTTTCTCGAGACTCGTGGACAGGAATTGTTGAAGAAAAATTTATATCGTAATTTTGTGTTGCATTTGTGCAATATGTTCGACTTCGGGCTCATCAGTCCCGTCACCGTTTACACCACTGTGCAGCGTTTACAAGAACTAATCGGCGAAGGTACCGAAATCAGTACAATTTTGCGGGAATCGTGGTCGTTACAACGTAAAAATTGGTTGAAACTAGAGCACACTGCCAAAAAGTCATCGGATAGCGTTAATTCGAACGTGTCCGCTTTGAACATTAAGTGTTCTAGTAGATGAACTTGAAATCGTCACTGCCGTAATTCATCTCATTTTCTTCCAATCTGTATTTTTTACATTTACCAATGATATGATTTAATTTATTCGTTGATTCGAATCAAAACATTCTCTCACCCAAATTTTACTTTCTGAAATTGTTTTTCTTGTTTTGCTGTTACTGCCTTATAACCTATCCTAATGAACGTAATAACGAATACCGTTCGCGAGTAATTGGTCCGCCGAACCTTTTTGTTTTACCTTCCATAATTTCATGACAACGCTGAAGTCGTTCTTGCAGAAATGACTAACTAATCACTTGCTCGCTGGACTGTCTGCTTTATCGAGTTTAGTCTTGAAAGGAGTCGCATAGCATACGAAAATAAAAACAATATGTGCGACATATTACCGCTATGGTACAATTTGTTTTTATTTTTCTTACTACTCTCAACACTTAACCTGAGGGCATTCGTTTCTCTCTTTCGTATCACTTGTATCAATTCCCATATTTCTAACTATTGTCGATTTATCAGGTACTAGGTATCTGCTTTATTATAATTTCGATTATTACTTAGTGTTATTTGTATTTTAATATTGGTATTGTTATTTCGAATTATCAACTGGCTGTCTAAATATTGCTGTTGAAATTAGCTTTTCATTTTCCGTCAGATTTTTCAAACCAATTGAATACGATTTTGTTGTTGGTAGATCCATTCTGATTGAACCCAAAATTCTACCTGTGCCTGATTTGTAAATCACGAAATCCGAATGCAATCGCTTAGTTTGCCCTTCTTCGATTTGACATGGTAATTACTCGCGCTCGCCGGAATGTCGAGAAGTCGAACATGGCCGAATCAATCGATTTTCACTTCATTTATCAACCTGTTTCAATACGTCGGTCATTTAAGCGACTTCACCTTCTCTCGCTTTCGATTCGTATTTTTTCGAAACAATCTGATAACATTCGCATCCAAAAATCGAATACCTGCAGAACTGACGAAATAATAGATAATTATTTTCAGAAATCAGAAACAGAACATTTTTCGTTTTTTTTTGTCTGTAGGTTTCTCGATTTTTTACGAATAATTTGTTAAGTTCGTCTTTGAGCATTTCGATTGCCGAGTGAGGTTTGTAAATTATTTCTTATTCGTGTTTCCAACATACACTGCCTTTTTAGCTAATGCCTGCGATATTTACGAAGTGAAGTATTCGTATTTTCGCGATTATTTGCTTTTATCATGGTGTATTCAAGTATGCCTTTCGTTAACGTCGATTGTAAATTGTTCATGTACGAGTTCGCGTAATTTTTGACGTTATGTATGTAGCAGGTAGGTAGTGTACCAACTTACCGATTGGTCATTTCTGCTCTTACGTGCATAGCTCGTAACTTCATACTTGTGCCTATTTTGTGATCGTTGATAAACAATTGAAGTTTCGGGCAATTTCGCGAAAGTAAATATTTAACAGAAATTATTTGATAAGGAAGGTAGCTTTGGTACTTAAACTCAGGTACATGAATTAGAATTTTCAAACTGACAGGCCGTTTATTTCACACCGTTTGGTACTTAGGTTGTGCCTTATAAGTTTAAAATATCGTTTTGTACATTCACTTCTGAAGGACTGTTTTATTTAATTTTTTGTAATTTTTGTTTTGTACACTTTCAAATTTTGTTTGATATTTGGTACAACAAAAGCAGTTTATTATTTTTTTTTGTTCAAACGATTGTAATGAAATACATAACCTGTACCTATATTTACAGCTAGAAAACGTTGCTAAATAAATTTTGATTTTTTTCAATTTCTCTCCCAAATTTTGTCACTATTCTATGAAAAATTCATGTAGGTCTATACGAATAACAAATCACATAATAATTACCGTTATGATCGAGTACAGAAGTAAATTATACACAATACTTCATGTATTCGTTAAATACAAAATAGACGCGGCAATAATGTTACGTAATGTGAAGATGGTTTTGGGGTTCACTTTTATTTTATTTTATTTATTTATTTATTTATTTATTCATTCATTCACAAAAAAATACAAAAAGAACCAGCGCTTTGTAAAAATACATAGTTATAATAATTTATTTATCACTTATCGACGCTTCACTTCTTTGTTGTTGGTTTTTCGATATTCTCCAAAGTTGAAGATGTTTACTTCGTCGGTAGCAGGTGAAATAATGCGGAAAATCAATTTTCAATCGTTTTACTTGCCAATCTAATTTAAATATTCTTTGTTTTGCACGAATTCGTTCGAAAAAATATTCGTAATGTGTGGCCTCGGTACGTAAATTTAAAGAGCTGAAAATGTACCTGAAACATTGATTAAAGCACTTAAAAAATATCCGCTGTGTTATAATTATTCCTAATGATAATGATTTATATGAAAAAATGTGTATATCAAGTAGGTAGGGTCATCAGTGACAGAATAGAATTTTACCAGGGGTAGCTACAATATTTTGAGACTGAATAAAAGGATGTGTTTAGGTGGAGAGGACGTAATTAAATACTTTGTAGCACTGCTAAAGGTATAGATGAAGTATTGGTAATCTATTACACTGCTATTTCTGAATTTTTCCAGGAAGGGCAAAAATGCTCTGCTACTGTTAATATTTTTATTAGGTATTGAATGCCTCATAGCTCAAGTATTTACATTAATGTAACCATACACATAGAACAAAATAATGTGATACCTTTTTTCCATGGCTATGTAAACGTAGACTTTAGGATTAGTATTTATAATTTTAATCAGCTGCTCGATGAATACATCAGTTAATCGATTGTCGTAAATCACTGAAAGTGAAAAAATACAGGTAAATGAAAATGGAATCAAACTGGTTACAATATTTTTCTGAAATCTCGTTCTCATGAATTGTGAGCCGAGTAGCTAAACGATAGTTACCAATAATATTACCTTCAGAAACAAGAATGATCTCGGTGCTAGAAACGATTTGGCGTACATCTTCCGCCGATGACCAATCGTCGAAGAAATCAAAAGGCTTTATCGATATCGAAGCGTTAATTAAATGTTTGTTATTTTTCACATTTCTCTCGATGGTCTGTAAAATTTTCGTATCATCAAGATCTATACAAAAACAATGCGCTTTCGATAATGCGACGTGTGCTTTGTATGAGTGGGCAAATAAAATAGATCTAAGTGGGATACACGTTTTTCAACGTCGGTCGCTTCTTCTATTTAGATTAAGCTAGCGAGATACCTACCTGTGCAAGTAAGGTGAGAACAATACATGCCTGCTATGATACCAACTAGGCCGGTACCCGAAGCTAATTCTAATACATTTTTGTTGTGTAGAATGGTATTACCGCAATGAATAACGAATTCGGACAAGAGCAGAGCACCATTCCAAATTTGAAGACCGACAGACTCTATGTCAGTGTAGCTGCTATGTTCTGGAATAGCAAAAAGAGTACATGTTTGCGATTATTTTAGGAGACAAATTTTTATGGACCGGTAGGTTTCCTTCTTCATCTTACCCAACTTTATGACACATTCGTGAAGTGGTGACTTCGATGGTGAATCGGAGCTTTCGTTTCCAGATTCTGTACATTCTGACGCCGGCAAAAATCGGAGAAACTTGAAACAAGTAACGGTACCTATCCAATCAAATTCAATAATAAATACAACGGTATACCTACAGTATGGCTATATTGGTAGTGAGGAACCTTTTCTTCCTCCCATCATTACAAAAACATTAAAAGTACTTGCTTATAGTATTGATCTCATCGCATACACTGGACGAATCTTGTTCCTGCAGCATAATTCCTCTTTCTGTACGTTTTATAGGTAATTATTCCAATTACTTACATGGCAAACGATGAATACTGTTTGAAGTGTAGCAATGTAATTTCGCGAAGTAATCGTCAGTCAGTGAAGCAGTTTTCTAAATTTCTAATCAAATGCGGTTCGGATTTGAGATGCTTCAATCGAATTTCGATAGGTTTACGATTTCGTACAACTTAAAAGTTTGTTAATTCAGTGAAAAAAAATGCAACAAATTCTAGAGTTTCAAAAATCAGTTTCGAAATTGAATTGCTTTGCGTTTGCTTTCAAAATTACTTTTCTGTTATTTTGAAAATGAAAAATAGTGATAACAGACACCGAACAGTCGGCGCCAGAGTATGTGACCCGCATAAGCGTTTCACCGTTCCTGATAAAAATTGATAAGGGCAATTCATAAGCTTGAAAATCGGCGAGAAATGAATCCAAACTTATTCTGCCAACAAAAAACTTCAAGTATTTTGGTTTTTATTAATTATATGTACGTGATGGACAGTTCAACATAAATATATAAACAACTTCAGTAAGTCAGATAAATCATGGTGAGTTTGTTTCACTGATTTTATAAAAGCATTAATTAGCTGTAAATTATTAAACGTTTTGCATCGTTACAGATCAAAATTTGTCAGAGATTGCCTAAAGATGTCCTCTCTTTCGTTAAACGACCAAAATATCGACATCTTGGGACGAAATTTAATTATTCTGCCAACAGCGCACCGACATCAATACAGGAAATTTTAAGACAAAAAATCAAAGCCACCGGTCCAGTGCCATTACCTCATTTCATGAAAGAAGTGCTCACTAATCCTGTATATGGATATTATACTACCAGAGATGTCTTTGGAAGAGACGGTGATTTCGTAACATCGCCAGAGATAAGTCAACTATTTGGTGAAGTAAGGTATCTGGATTTAGAAAATCACGGTGTAGCATTACGATTCCTGCGATTATTCTAATTATGGTATTTCAATTTCTCTAGTTGCTAGCTGTTTGGTTTATAAACGAATGGGCCAAAATCGGACAACCGAAACCTTTCAATTTTGTAGAATTGGGTCCAGGTCGTGGAACTATGATGAGAGATATGTTAAAAGTAAGTAGGTAACTAATTTCGATTTAAATTCAATACTTTTTTTGCGAATACTATTTTCTCAAAGCTGTTGACGTATCAAGTATTTTCTTCGTAGGTATTCAGTAAATTCAAATTAAGCAAGCTACTTACTGTTCATTTAATTGAAGTAAGTGACATATTGAGTAACATTCAAGCAGAAAAGTTGGGAGTAACGATAATTCCTAACGAAGAAAACTCTCGGTATTATAAACGTGGAAAAACAGAAGATGGAATAGACGTTTTTTGGTACAAATCGTTATATAAATACAGATATAAACAGTTTTCGTTGATCGTAGCTCATGAATTTTTCGACGCTTTACCTATCCACAAGTTTAAGGTTGGTATAAGTGATGAATTTTTTGAAGTATATTTTATTTCGTAAAAACAAAATTATTGTTTCTAGAAAACCGAAAAAGGTTGGTGTGAAGTATTGGTAGATGTGGATCGTGATGATCCTACCGAACAAAAATTCAGATACGTGTTATCGTCGGGCCCAACTACCATGAGCAAAGTCTTTATTTCTGTAAGTATAAGATCAATGAGTGCATTGAAGAACATATTTAATTGAGAACATTGTCTAAAAAACTTGCAAAAATCCAAACCTGAAAAATTCAATTTAAATGATCTTTTCTTTGGTGAGAAAAATCAAAATTTTCGATTTAGAGTTTTACAGGATTTTTTTCAAGGTGTTCTCAGTGAGTGGTGTTCTCATTCAACCATTGTTCTCGTAAAGGCTATATAACCATATTGATTATTCGCATCAAACAAAACATTCAAATAATATTCATATCGATTTTCTTATGCAGCCTGAAGAAACACGCGACGAAGTCGAAATTAATTCCGAAAGTATTTTAGCGATGGGAAGTTTAGCATCAGATATGGAATCATACGGAGGTATAACATTAGTGATAGATTATGGACATTGTGGGACGAAAACTGATACATTTAGGGTACTCTTGATTCCATAGCTAATGAAAAGCACGGCGGAATATCCATTCTTATCATATTTATTCTTACAGGCGTTTCGTAATCATGAACAGTGTCATCCTCTCGAACATGTTGGTGATGCGGATCTAACCGCTGATGTCGATTTTGCTTCTCTTATTAGAGCAGTATATCCGAAACTTATCACTTTTGGTCCAGTTACTCAAAAACAATTTCTTGAACAAATGCAAATCGATGTTAGATTGCAGGTACTTACTACCTAGTACCTAGTATCACAATGTTACAATTTTTTTGACATAATTTTCATTTTTGACTAAATGTGTGTATATTTTTTAAAAACAGAGTTTACTTTCAACGTGTACCGATGAAAAAATCAAAGAAAATCTCAAACTAGGATACCATACTTTGGTTGATGAAGATAAAATGGGTTCCAAGTTTCATTTCTTGTCATTCTTTCCTGCCATTCTAGATAATCATTTAAGGCAGTTTCCAGTTGTCGGGTTTCTCAATGAGGAGGGTAAAACCTAATCTAATGGACTGTAATTTATAATGAAGATGACCAGCTGTGATCTTTGATTCGAATCAATAATTATAATGTTGGAACAATATGTTGAATATTTTGTTGGATTATTTTGGATGAAGAATGATTCACCGAAAATTATTTATATTGTAATTTGTAATAGAACGGCGTAATTAACAAGAGTATCGCAGAGAAAGATAATGAGAAATACTAATTAATAATATTCTGGAAGAAATAAAATTTCCAAAAAAGCTGAACTTTCGTGCTTCGCGGAGGGTAAAAACTAAAAATGAAAATCGAGATCACCTGAATTTTCAAAAAGTATTGAAACGAAATTTTTCACTTTTTTGAAAGCTACACTGATTGTGTGATTTTTGTGCTGCCTCGTTGACTTTTGGTGGACAGCCAACGAACAAATAGGAACGCAGCACACAACACAGCGCAAGCTCCCGAATTTATTATCTGTCGATTTTTGCTGTATTGAATGTGAATTGTAATGTGAAATTTAGCATTTTAGCTACTTTAAATTGGTAATCTTTCAATTAATAACGTTTTTATAATTTCTATTAAATATTTCACAATGACCATCGGACCCAACAGCGCTAAAAAGCGGTAAGTTTATGATTTGAAGTCTTGAATCCCTAGAGTCGGTGTTATTTCGGACAGAATCAGAGCAATTGATTTTATACATTTCTAGTAAGCTTATGGTGAAATCAACATCCTTTCGATTAATTATCAACGATTTAATCATTCAGAAGCACTCAGAAGGGTAGTTTTTCAAGTCCGTATTAATGTTTTGATAAAATGGAAGATTACAATACATGTACTTATTAGATACTTTCCTAGCGTAGGATAAGTAAAATGTACGCATATTTCATAAGATTATGATAAGAATTATCGTTGAAAGTGAACACTAATCATTTGTGTTCACAAACAACACGAAGTAATTAAAATTGTACGGTTGTTATTGATAACTGAGTAACTGACTTGCGGCCTTTTGGTTCACGATTTACAAAATAATAGTGTTTTTGGTTTCTCAAACCGATAATTTATTCATTCATTCATCTCCTAATTTAATTTGCTCTAGTGGAGCAAATCCGATGTAAATGTACATTATAGTAAGAGAAGAATAAACTGAGAATATTTACTTGCAAGCACATCTGATGAATGCTTTTGTTTTATGTTTACAGTAATGAACCGAGCGTTGTGCGATGTCAAAAATGCTTGGAATACGGTCATTGGACTTACGAATGCAAAGGTAAACGTAAAATTGTGCTCCGTGAATCGCGTACATCTCAACTGAATAAAAGGCTGAAATTATCCGTAGAATTGAATTCTCTTGCCAAAGCTGGTTCTGAGTAAGTTGATTTTGCATTTTTTTCAAGTGCATATTAGGTACATACATATCTTTTATTTTCTGTGTTTTTATCTCAATATCTGAAGTATCGACTAAAATGAACGTTGAAAATGCTTTTTTGAATTCACTTTCATCATATTTTTCCTATTCTAAGACTTATTTCGAATCTAGTGGTATAAAATTATGTTTACCTTTTCTTGGAAGCGAATTCGTATCAACTTTGGAAGGAAATATCATCTGATAAAGAAAAATTTACTTGGGATATATTTTAACTAATTGCAAAAGAAAACAAAAACCCCTCTAGGTAAAAAATAATCTAATCGAGATACTATTTAGAGTATTTACGAAGAGCTCTGTTAGAAAAAAAAACCAAACACCTGGGTAATACTTACTTATTTAGTAAATTGGATAAATATCGATTGGAATTTTGCCATTTCACCCTGAGGAAATTTGGTTAAAATGGTTGGAATAATTTAAATGAGGGTTTCAAAAAGTTATCCGCGTTTCAAGATGATGTTAAGGCCACTGAAATTTCGCGCATAATGTTGAGAAGTATTAGGAAATGGAAAAGTTCGCCGAATTCTCAGAATATTTCCACTGAGCGGAATGTTTGTGTTCGTAGTACGAGTAAAATGAATGCGTATACGATAATGCAAAGCAAATGATGCTGAGAAATGTTACCCAAACGATGGGATTTAGTTTGAGTGTACGAATCGTCGTAAACGCGATGAAAATAAGAGATATGTTTTTTTAAATGCAAAACGGGTAATTTTTTGCTAAGTTTACGTCGTTTTTGAGCTGTAAATTTTTATAGCGACCATTTTTTTGGCAACGAAATTATATCGAGTATTTTTTCCCGCTGATTTTATATTGAGATTTGAGCTACCACATTATTCGGAGATGGTAGAGTTGTTCGAGATGAAATTATTCCTGATACCTGTAAAGTACATTGCCAAAAAATTTCGAATATTATCAAATAGGGGGAAAATGAATCTGTATTATTGACCTTTCTAACGCTCTTTCCTCTTTTCCCCTTTTTGCTTTTTCTTAAAAATGAGTTGGCTCAAAATGAAAACAAAAAATGCCAACAATTCGACTAGAAAATAGATTTCATTGTTACGTGGCTTCGAAACGAATTATTCTCTAGCGCGACCTCACACTCGGAGAATTTAATAATAACGTTTCGTATTCGGCAATTCGTAGAGTTGTTAACTTTACGGTTTCCGAAACTTATTACCAAGTTTTGTTGTTAATAAGATTTCAACCTCTCGAAACGAGGAATATCGAGTACCCGAAGTGAAATTAATTCGAATTTTGTATTTCTCATTTAATTTGTACGAGAGTGCATAGAATTTCGGGCCAGGGATTATAATTATTTCGAATTAATTAACCTAAGTGGTATTAATTGCTCGAAATCTATTTAGATTGAGGAAATAATATATCGAGTGGATTTTACCTCATCAATTCGATGGATTCGTGAGCAATTAAAAATTGAACGAAATTCTTTCCAATTTCAGATATAAAAAGGAATTTTGTTTCTCTCACATCATCTCCCCTTCGACGCTCCTTGATCGTACCAATTTTGAAAATCCCTCGATATGATTCGCCCATCGTTGAGATTACGATACGAGAATTTTTCGTTCTGGAATTCCGAAACTATCGTTTTCCCTAAGTGTACCCAGATGAAAAGTTTATGTTTTTTACGAGCTGTTGTAAAGTACGATATTTTTTGTCATTCGATTAAGACTTCTACATTGGACGTTGAACAAAATGACGCGTAATTTCGCGAATCGTTGCGATCTCACGTTTAAGAAAATACTCCGGACACCGGTAAAATTTATACATCGAAAGTTGGTGGAAAAATTCAATTTGTAAAGATGCGTGTTACGCGTCGGCGTCGCGTCGTATAGTTTCACTCCACGACCAGTACGTCGTATTATTAGTTGTCGTATAAGTTAGGAACGAATAAAAACTTGTCCCAAGTAATGGATAGACGTTGTAAGTTTTATGAGGTGGATATTCTCGAGAGACTTTATATTAAAGGTTACTACCGTACCGGTATAGGAATATAAGTTTGGGAAAAAGCTCGCCGCATACGATCTTCCGCAGGTTTTATTGTCGAGCTTCGTTGCTATATAAGTAGGTATAGAGTAGGTAAGGTACGCATACGATATGTATGAGTACGTACAGTACGACGTACGATGGGTGTATAAATTCGAAAGCTGAAAGACGCTGAAACCCAATGGCTCGGTTCACACGATGCGAAACGAAAACAGCACATATGTGTCAATTATAGTCCGAAAGTTGAAGATGACGGAAATGTTCGGCGTGTTTTAAGCCGTGGAATTAGTTTGTTTGACAAGACTATAACGTAACGTAGATTCAAATTTGTCGATGAGAAGTTTTCAAGCGAAAAGGCTACGGGGTGGAGTTGCTTCAGTGAAATTTGAAATTTTCAAAACATCGTATAGTTTCCGCTTCCTTACGGCTAAAAACTTCGGTGTAATTTTCCAAAAAACTGTTTCGGAGAATCAATCAAGAAGACGTGGGTGTTCTACTTCGGTTGCAATTACAGTAATTATGTTGTTAAATGGTTACTTTAAAACTGAGAAGTCTAGAAAATATGTTTCTCAGATGAGGATTTTTCTTCCATTTCAGTATTTTTTCAATTTTTATTTTTAGTTAGTCGTCTAGTACATATTTAATTTAACCGTATATTATGTTCACCGAGTTTTCGCTCAAGTTGGTAGAGAAAAATTGATTATTTTTATTTTTTGGAAAAATTGGTTTACTTGAAGGTTTTGGAGGTGGATAACCTAGAAAAGGCTTAGATCAGAGCCCTCCTCGAACGTGTCATAGAAAGTGGGGAAAAAAGGGAAAATTGAAGTCCAGTACGAGAGGCACGGAGTACTTCATTCAAAAAAATACCACCAAATCAATTTTGCTTTTTGTGATGGGTTTTTAAATTTTGTAACCAAAATTCTCGAAAATTCGAATTTGTTAGCTTTTTTTTGCAAACACACGTTTAAGGATGATGAAATTTTACCTGATCATCAGAATTTTCAAATTTTTTGAATCCACCTCTTTAATTCCGATGATTGGACACCATACTCTCTCATTTATAAATCAGTGAAAATTTTCGAAAATCACTGGAAAACAATCAGAATTTCAGCACAGTAATAAATAAGAGAAAAAAGTTTCACTGGAAGAAATTAGTGAAAAAAATTGCTAGAAAATCAGTAAAAATTCTTTGGAAAGGCAGTAAAATTTCTGAAATTCGCTGAAAAATCAGCAAACATTTCTATGTGATGCAATTTTGACTATTAATCAGTGACTTTTCACTGATTCAAAATGAGAGAGTAAATGTGTTTAATTTGGATTAGGTACTGCATTGTATGACAATATATTTGAAACTTTCTCGATACATTTACGTGAATTGAAAAATGAAAAAGTTTTTCTTCATCTTGCGATGGAAAGAAGTTATGGTATAAAGGATTTGAGTATAATTTTTTTTTTTATGCCATAACTCTTCCTCATTGCTTGAAGAAAAAAAAATTACAAAACGTAAAATTTTCAGTCTTTAATTCTCCACAACTCTTGTTTCAGTGGCGTAGCCAGGGGGGGGGGGTGACTGGGGTGATCGCCCCCATGGCCTTTTTAAAACTCTTTTTCTGAAAAAAAAAAAATTACAGAACGTAAAATTTTCAGTCTGTAATTCTCCACAATTCTTGTTTCAAACTTTTTTCGATAACCGATTACTGACTTGGAAAAAAAATCATCCAAAGAAACTACCGGTTTCAAAAAATTGGAGATATCAAAAAAGATGTGAAATAAAAGTTGTAGAGAATTAAAAACTGAATATTTTACGTTCTGTAATTTTTTTTTCATCTAGCAATGGAGAAGAGTTATGGCTTGAAAAAGAAAAAATTACACTCAAACCGTTTATTTTTTACTTCTCTACAACTTTTGTTTCAAACTTTTTTCATATCTCCATTTTTTTGGATATTATTGACAGCTGGTTCGAAACCGCTGAACCGGGTTCAAAAAAACATATCACATTTTAATCGCGCCAGTGCGTAGACTTTATTTCAATAAAAACCCCGGACTCCCATTTTTTGACCCAAACCGGTTTCTCAATTTGTGGGCATCCTATAGGTCGTGCTGAAAGTTTAATTATCAATCATCAATGTCCTCGAAGCTAGGAACACATTGCCATTTCAACCGCCTTGATATCTCTTTTCACTTTTGAAATATTGAGAAATGTTTCAATTTACCAAAACCTTTGTGCCATACTGTATATAGGGGTGGTCTGCTCTGCTAAACACAAATTTGATGTTATGCTTTCCCTTCGGCCATTTCTTCTCTTGAAAATCTCATTTTTTGTTCGACGTCTATTTTTACCGATGATTTTCTATTAAAACTTTAAAACGACGAATTTCAATCGAAGAAATTGATCGAATGTGAAATCAACATCAGATTCATGTTTAGCAGATCAAATCACATCCTTTTACACTATTTGAGCAATCATTTGGCTCAAAGCTTTAAAATTAAATTTTCTTACTCGAGAAAACCGTTCATCTACGAATTTTTCAAGAAAAATTGAAGGGGTCAAATGCCCTCCAATCAAAAAAACCAAACATACTACGAGATTCAGCATTTCAAATTTCATCGTTTTAGTGCAATTATGGTTTCAGATAAGAGTGATGGGAGAGGGGGTAAGGGAAGTCGACTCGGAAAACAGCGGGTTTTTTCGAAAATGGTCCTACTTTGAGGCCCCCTAGCTCCTACTTTAGGTATCACGGGAAGGAGAGGGCTATGAAAATAACTGGGAGTCTCAAATCTAAAATATTATATCAAATATTAAAAAATTGGCGAAAATTAAACTTATTTTTTTATCCATTCTTTTTTTACCTTGGTAGTTCAACTATCTCTGTAGCTTTCGTGGGTTAATGATAAAGAATTACCTATGCAAGCAGAGAAGAACTGCAGACTTGAGGAATATTGCTTTAAATGTTTTTCAATTTTTACGACTCAAAAGCAAAATTTCTTGGATTTTTTGGAAAAAAGTGTTCACTTTTGCATATTTCGTTTCAAATATAGTATTTTTTTGATCAAAAATTAAATTTCGTCATTTTTTCAAGTGAGAGAGGCGAGATAATAGGAATGTTTTCTTTATGCAGTCTGACTGCATTTTTTTAATTTGAAAAATTGTACGTGTAGATTGGAAAATTTGTAAATGGTGATTCCTTTTTTTGAAAAAATTGGAAAATTTTGCATTCTTAGGATGTCAAATAAATCATGAAAAATGAAAAGTAAAGAAATCGACTGGAAACTGACGTCCAAAAATCAAATTAAGTATGCCTAAAACTTCATAAAATGGGGAAAATATTCAAGTTTCATATTTCTGTGTAGTTGGTTCTTATCCTGGCATTTTTTTTCATTTTGTTTTTAAATTTACTTTAACCTTTGAATTTTTGTGTTTTGAAGAACTAAAAGTTCATTTCTAAATGTGGATTCTTACAATGTTCAAGGGGCAGAATTCAGAAAGTGTTTTGAAATCCCTCCCCCTTAATTTTAAAAATATGAACGGTAGAAACAAAGTTTTCCGATTTGAAACTTGAAGTCTAAAAATTTTTCAAATTAGTATTGTCTTTGAAGAAATTTTTTAAAAGTACAAGTTGTTCATAATTTTTCATCAAGAAAGCTTGCAAAAATAAAAGAATTCAGAATAAACAGTAATCGAATTCTTCAATATCGTAACATTCATTATTTTCCATTTGTTTACACATTTGATGGCATCGAGGTTATTTCTTAAGTAGACCAATTAAAAAGAAAAAAACTTCCCTTCTTTCCAATCTCGAGCACTGATCGAAGACCTCCTTAATTATACCGTTGTAAACAAACTCTTTGTTATTTTTGTGTCGATTGAATTTCAAAATCATGTTTCTTACGTTTATAACCTGCGAGCTGCGAAGCTTGTAAAATCAACGTCAAGTTTTGATCGAGTGAGTACTACAAGAGTATATTTAAACCGCAATATAACGCTACATTAAACATCAGCGGATTTAAAGGGTTAAAATTTTGCGCTTTCGCGTCTTTGCATCTTAATTGAATAATCCTCCAAGTACCTGGGGATTTTTTCTGGCCAAATATTTAAATTGAAATCGATTATAATGCGAAATAAACCCGTAATGTTGGCAACATTGCCCGAAAATATTCAACGATCTACATTTTCCGCTACTTTGAACTAAAATTACCAACTTTTATTAATAATTATCGACAGTTGGTGAATAAAATTACAAAAGATTATTATTTTAGTACAATATTGAACGCGAGTCGAGTTTATTCGATAATTAATCTTCATTTTTAACGAACGTAGTTGTTATTTGCTTCGTTAAAGTTGATAACTTTGTTTTACTCGATGATGGTATTTTTTTCCACCATTTTATAACAGCCAGCTTTTATTTTTTTCTATTTGATTTTTATTCGTTGCAACATGACCCTAAGGGTATTGAGATGTACGCTTCGTACGTAATGATTAATTAATTGGGATTTTTTTTTGAAAACTGAATTTGAATCACACCTGAGATACTAGGTAGGTAGCTTAGCTATAGCTGAAAAAGTTTAAAAATTGAGCAGTCAGCATTTTAACGTTGAATTTTTCGTACAAATTACTTAGGTACAAACTAAGCTACTTTGCAGAACCGAATACTTAATGACGGATATTTTCGGTTCCCCTTTTCCCCATTCCCCTTCATCTTCGTTCAATTGCCATAGAAAGAACGAATAGAAAAAACTGCGAATTAATTCGCCAACGTTGCTCGATATAACTTGGTGTATTAAGGATTCTTTTAATTTTTATTCTTGTTAATAATGAAACTTTGAAAAGTTATTAGCATAAAAAATTGAATATGGCGGCTATACAACGGGGTAGTTTTTTCTCTCTCGAGTGCGTCATAGTTGCCAACTTTTTCTTCGTTTTTTTTTTTCCTCCGCAGTTATTCATCTTGCGAGCTTTAATTCTTTTCTTCGAGTTATTTTGTAATTAAAAGCACGCAAGTGCCATCGTTAAAAATTGCTCGAATGGAGTGATTTCTGGTATCGTACTTACGATGTGTATTAGCTTTCGAAATGTATTATTGCGACATGTTTTTCTCGCGAAATATTGAAAGGAAAATTTTCGAGTATTACTTACGTAGCTATATTTTAGCTCCGAATTGTTTTTTCGCGTTTTCATGATTTTTTACCCCTTTCTTCTATTACTCTCATCTCGATGTATATTCATTACATGGTGCCTACTGCGTTCGTTATGCGAATACTCGACGTAAATAGGTTTTCCTGTTTGTGACATTTTTTCTCGCCGTTTTATCGGATTTTCTGGTTCAGTTAGGTTTTTCATGGTTGGTAATTCGACTGAAAAGAATGAAAATTGTACGAGTTGACTGACTGGGTGAATAAATACGCGAAAGGAGAAAAAAATTAATCGAAGTACAACTACACGCGTAGACAATGGTAAATTACGTACTACCTGGCTGTTTCGTGACCGAGAATTTTGGAAATTTTCATTCTACAAGACAGATTACTGTACGTCATTGAACGATAAAATTTGTATTGGGGAAAGTTTAAAACGTATTTCAAAGTAGTGAAAAAATAGCTGCTATTAGAAAATGGAAAAGTTTTATTCTGGTTCAAATGTGTACTTTGGGTACTTGTATTGAGTTTAAGGATAAGCCCCAAAGATGGGAATTTTTTATAATTAAATTTCCGCCTCGACGATTGATTTGGAAAACGTGCCAGTTTGTTTCCCTATTCGAGTTGTTCTTGGAGCTGAAAATTATTACATTTTTCACGTATTTCAAACTAAACCGTATGGATGGAAAAAATGTTTATTTCTGCGGAAGTAAAGAGGGAATGCGCTTTTTGTGACATTTGCATATGATTAATGCTCAGTGTATATGGGTCGACGCAACGCTCGACGGTTTCGAAGATAGTGGAAAAATGCAAATAAGTATTTAGTTGAAAGATTGTAATGTTGACGTAGCTGAGCTGGCGCATACTGCTGCTGGGGCCGGGGTAATACGCGAAGAAAATTATTACGCTCGAAAATTTATATTGGAAAAGTTGAAGCGCGTTAAGAACATGCTAATGAATGGGAAAAAGTTGCGAAATAACGAAAAGTGTTACTTTTCTCGGAATTGGTTGGCTGGTTGGCGTACTAGGAAGGATGCGGCTGTATACAATAGTACCTGTAGTATGAAGAGCATGAGCACTTATGTAAATTATTTCCCCGTATACTATAGACGCCTTATTCCCCGAAGCGTCTGGGTTATATGCTGCTGCGATGGAATTCGCTTCGTAAGACGTACAGTACGTGTCTGAAGAAATCGCTGACTAGGTGCACTTTTTTTCGTCTTTTACCTTCAACTCGGAATTTGTCTCGTCCAGCGGAAAATTTCATCGAAAGAATGTCGTACGAAGAATACGTGACTGGCGAGAAAGATGATATGATTTGGCGTGGTGTGCACTGCCTGCGTATTCGTTTATTGTGCGATATTGATGAATTCAGGGGAAATATGTCCGTCTTGTGTGAGGTTTTTTTCTCAGCTAGTGTCGTAGTGTGATTGGAATCCCATTAACGAGGTATTTTATGTGATGATTAAGACTGCAAATACGTGTGCTGGATGTTTTGTTAGTAATTGTTGAAAGCTGCGGAAGAATATAATCAGTCAATTTTGAAATACTGAAAACAAGCCAATTTTTTAATGAATTAGAAATATTTATCGATGGCGAACGGAAATTATTTTGTGATAGTTGCATATTTTTTGAATTCGAGGAGATTCGAGCTGAGTAATTTCATAAGGGGGAGGGAGCTATAACTGAATATTCCTAAAAAATCGATATTGTAGTAACTGAATTTTCAAAATTTGAGTGTCTTGACCATACAAATGGTGTTCACTGAAGTAGTTTGAGCTGCTGAACATAAATCTGTTGCAATTTTTTTCGTATGACAATTTCGTATTGAAAATAAAGTGAGATATTCAATTTCGAGCCTTGTGCTGTACTTCTTTGGACTTGAAATTACAAAAATCACGAAAAAGAGATGAAATGAAGTGAAAATCTATAATTACAAGAAAAATTTTTTTCGGCCAAAAATGACCATTTTATGAGTGAAAAACGCTGTGAAAAAGTGGGTTTTCTAATTTTTCAAGGTGTTCCACTACCTAAAAAATTCTGAAAACAATATCATGATGTACACGGGGACTAAGGTACATAAAATATATTTTTTTCAAAATTGCATCTCTGAAACATCATGTAGAAAACTCGAATTGAAGTTTTCAACCGCAATTTTCGGCTTGAAAAAATCATCAAAATGTTTTTTCATACCACCCACTGATACCCCTCAGTATAGGGTACACATCACGAAAATTTGAAAAAATTTGGTGAAAAACTCGCGGTAATAAAAATTTTTAAAGGAAAGGCTGAAAAAAGTAACGTTTTGTCCAATAACTGGGGCTAGGAGTATCAGCTTAGTGATGTTATATATAGAACCCAGGAAAATCTAGGATTGGGAAAATTTTTCAATACTGATTTGAAACCTCGAAACATCTAGAATTTAGAAATCTTTCAAAATACATCGGAACATTCAGAATCTAGAAATCGTTCAAAATATATGTAACCGTATAGAATTTAAAATCATCTAAAATTTTTAATTTTATAGATATTCAGAAATATCCGAATACTTGAATTTTATTTGTAATAATAGAAGGAGGTAAAAGCAAGCTTCTAACTTTTATGAGTCCTGGTATGTTTGTTTGTCTACTCTTCGAATTGCAGGAGCTGCATTAATTTGTTCTTGATAATTTTGTAGAATTTTTTTGGATCTATCATGAGATAGAAATTTGACATTTGGGCCATTGAATTGCTGAATTTTTTACACCAAAATAATATACTCCTTGAAATTTGAAAAAAATTATTAATATCTCTTCTATTATAATGTCGCAAACCATAGCTCTCTAAATCTTTATCGATCACAATTACAATACGTACTACACACAATGAAATCAATGAAAATTTTTTTCGAATCTGTTAATATTTATTCGTGCAATTTGAAAGATAGACATATGTACTTGTTCAATCAATCGTTCAATCAGATTTTTAATACAACTTTTTCCAATACGTCCAACAGTCCTGCAAGTCGTGTAAGTGATGCTGTTTTTCTGCGTTTCCCTTCTTTTTTTCAACCAGATTTAAAAATTTTAAATTTGTTTTCTTTCCTTTTTTCAGAATTTTAAAATCACTAAATTTTAAAATTTTTCAATTGATTTTTATACATGAAGGAAATAATGGTATAAAAAAGTGATTTTTGGATTCCCCCCCTCCCAAAAAAATCATAAAATGTTTGAAATTTTGTTAGACACCTTGTTCTCATAATTATACTATCAACATTTTCAAGAAATATTTCAGGATTTATGCTAAGAAATTACAGGGTATCCACTTTCTAGAAATCCTGGAAAACTCGGAAGAATCGGGGAATTTTGATAATCTGGGAAATTCAGGGAAATGCCAGGAAATTTTGGAATTTTTTCTGGAACTTTTTATGTAAAAAAGTGCTTCTTTGTTTAGGTATCTTATTACAAATTTTTCGAAAAAATTTACCCTCGCTCCGCTCGGGTCAAAAACTGATTTTTTTATTCGTCATTTTTTGTTGACTGTAATAATTATGTTTTAATAGCTATGTTTTTTTACACGGATTTTACCAGAATCTGATTCTGGATTGTGCCAAGATTTCAGCTGGATTTTTGGTTGGAAAATCTAGAAAAATTAAATCCATATTCATAAACCGCAGTAAAAAGAACACGCATTTTTTCAGATTTTGGTTGTTTTATTCTTTAATGACTAAGTTATTTGATAAGGCGGAGGTGACTTTTAATTTAAAATATTTCATTCATTTTCAAAAAAAACATAAATGTATCTTTATCAATCTTCACTTGAAAGTTAAAACAAAGAAAGTCAGTTCCGTGGTTGTTAAAATCTAAAATCCATTCCCGTAAGCTACTACCCCATTAGATTATGGATTTTCAATAATCTGGATTTAATCTGTTCAAAATCTAAACTGATTTTGGATTATGTAAATAAAACAGGATTTTGAACGGATTTTCAGAATCTTAATCTGGATTATACAAAATCCGTGTAAAAAAAACATAGCTAATAAGCTGCAATGAGAAACGAATGCCATGATAACCTTGACCACGATGTTGAAAAAAAATGGGAGGGAATGGAAGAAAATTCAAAATTATTGGTCTTGTTTTGGAAATCTCAATAAGCAAAAAATGTGTCATGCTCTACGGAAACCTACCTCTGGGACAAAATCAACTTTTCGAGAAAACGCATTTGAAGATTGCACTTCGTTTTGCTGCGTTTTAAGGGTCGATAGGCAACTATTCTTTCACTACATTATTTCTGGTGGTCATTTTCGACATTTTGGTGATTTGGACAATTTTCACCATGCATCAGTGTTGCCACTCTGAGCACTTTTTCTAAGCTGAAAAAACGTTCTAGCAAATTTTTCGTTGCGCAATGACAAGAGTTGTTTCATTTTTTATCAGTGATTAATTAATTTCGTAAATAATTGATTAATTGAAGCTCCGGTCAAATGATTACCAAGGATGCTTTGAACGGCAAAGAAGCAAAAAAAACGCAAAAAATTGCAATAAAAAATGAATTTTAAGCCAAATTTTTGTAAAATGAGCTAGTTTTAGATTTTTTTTGTATTTTGTATCTTTTTATGCATTTTTATGTCAGAATTAAATTTTTCGACTTTTTTTGAATTTCTTGGCCATTTTTTGATTTTTTCTCAATTTTTAAACACGAGTTGTGAGGAGAGAGAGCGAAATCAGAATTTGGGGTTTGCGCCATTCGAAAGAGCGTGAAATTTTATATCAGAATCGACAATAAAACAAAAATCCATTTTTTGACCCAGAGGTAGGTTTCCGTAGAGCATGACACAAATGATGAATTTTAAACTTTTGAAGTTTTTTTTTCGCAAAAATTTTCGCCCTCGTTTTTCGCTTGGACTTGACAAACATATTTCAAAAAAATTAGAATTATTTTTTATTTACTGAAACGAGCCGAAAATATTGCAGGGGCTAACGTGGAATTTATGGATTTGAGGCACGTGTTTTTTATTGTTTTTCTTGGGGGGGGGGGGGGAGAAAATGAATTGTGAAGAAATTTTAAAATCTTCAGTCCAGAAAAATCCGAATTTTCAATATTAGTATACAGTTTGACATAATTTGCTTCATTTTTCAAAACTTTATCATTTTACGTTAAAACAGAGTGTTTCCTTTTTATTTGAAATTTTTTCGATAATAAATTCAAGTTCTCAAGTTTTTGTGCGGTGAGAGGGGATTCAGAAATTTTCAGAATTAAATTTGATCTGTTTTTGTGCCTGAAAAAGGAGCATCTAAAAATCTCATAAAAAATTAGTGATTTTTGAAACAAAAAATCATTAGACATCGTGCGAAAAAATTCTCTCTCCTCCAAGCTTTGTGAATATCATTTATGTGAAAGATTTGGAAAACTTCGAAAAATTGATCTAGAAAACCTGGAAAAGTCGGAGAAAATCATTTCTGAAATATTGTGAACATCCTGAATTAATTTTCTCAAATTTTTGGGACACTATTTCTCCTTTAAATTTTAAGCTATATTTCTCGTAAATTTTGAGACACTATACGGTAAGGTAAACGAACACGTTATATAGAAAATCTAATTACTCGCAGCATCATTTACGGAGCATTCGATCCAAAATTCAATACGCAGCAGAACTGAAAAAATGAAGGAAATTTCATCGCTTAAAACGTCTACTTCGTCATTTCGTTTCTCGTCTCGTTTCGGCATCGTGCGCGGCAACAAGTGACAGGGTAATTTTTTCGCATTTGAGGTGGTTTTGTCGTCGTCGAGGGGTTGGCTTTTTTCTCTATCCTACCTCGACCACCAAATTGGTTGATTAACTACGTAAGCTAGAAACGTCGTCAGCGTCGTTGCGCGGTAAATCAAAAAAATACACAGAAAAATTCATCTCTGTCAAATGGTAATTTTTCGACAGCCGCCGAACACCTTTTTTTTCACCAATGACGCGACGACGTGACGAACAAAGCGAAAGTTTCCTTAATGATGATTCGAATAGAAGTTTAACGATATTTGGGGAATTTATTGACGTTGGCAAAAAAAATAAGAGATTTAATTTCTGCGGACTAATGGGTTACGAAGGTATAACCTTGTTGCGCGGTTAAAGACATGTAATGGTATTGTTTGGGTCGCACGTCGAATTGATTAATAGACGTTGATAATTTATCGATTATATGTGCAGAAAAAAAGTTGCAAACTTTTAAACCCGGTTGAATATTTATCCATTGCCACGTGAAGAGGGTTGCGTTGCGTCTCGGATGAAAAATGACGTACCGTATGAAAGCTGATATCAGTGTGAGAAAAATTTTCCCAGGATAAAAATGAATGGATTTTGTAAGACGAGAATTACGAAAAAATATCGAATTTTCTGGAGGAAAAAAATCAACCTGATGCGCGCAAAATCAATCAATGTAATGGGTGAATTTTAATTGGATACCAGAAACGGGTTATTTATGGTTGCGAAGTAAATTCTTCGGAAATTTATTCCTTACTTATATAAAAAAATTCATCAATAACCTTATTTCATTTCGGGGGAAAATACGTATCAATAATTTTTATGGTTTCGTGAAGTATGAAAAAAATCCCGCAGTTGGCTGTTTCTAAGATTTCTGTTTTTTTTTCCACGATGGAGATAAAAAAAGAAGAAATACGTTATCGAGCGAATGTAATTTAAGCAGCAACGATAACGAAAAAAAAATTAATTTAAAGGCGACGCTTGTTACCAGAGACGCCGGATTAAGAAATTGACAAGGCGTGTTTTTTCACTTCTTGTTTAGCTTTGTATCTCGTATTTGCACGTGACTTTTAGTTTTTCTCCAAAGTCAAGATTTGCGCTGATTTTCGCCGCGTGAGATCTGTTTGATGTATTTTTTATCGCGTTACCGTACAAAACTTTTCGACTTGAGTGAAGAGGCGAAAAAAAAAGTTGATAATTTTGAAGGCGTCGAATCGCTGGTGCTTTTGCGACAATTATATTACCTGGTTCGTTCGGACGGTTTCGTTTTATGGTCAAAGTTTCGGAAACGTAACACGAGAGAAGCTCGTTGTTCGAGATGGGCCTCTTGAAATGTAGGATGAGCGAGGGTGGTATCGAAAGTTTCATTATTTGCCCTTGTTACACGAGACTTTTTCTCAATTTTTACTGATTTCTTTCATCCCGATGGCTGTTTCCGTTTTAAGGTGTTTGATTTTATTTTCTCCGTGTCTATGTCGTTGAACACAAATTTTCCACGAGGGTTTTTATTATACAGAGTGTCCGGTGAGTGAATGTCAACCTGCAAGATTTAGATATAACGGGGTAATGCCAAAAGAAGTTTAAGGAGCGTACTGTTCATCTTTAAAATTGAGGAATCGGAAAGTTTTTCAGAAAATACTTACCAAAATTGGATATTTTTTAACCCTGCTATGGTCGCATCATGAGGGAATCCCTCAGTTGTTACACATTTGGTCGCATCATGAGGGAATCCCTCAGTTGTTATATACGCCTCCGCATACCACTCAAGATTTTATAAAATATCTTCAAAAAGTAAATTATCAATTTACAACGCATAATTTAGTGTAAAAAACAAAACCAGTAAAAAAAATAAAATTTTACAAAAAAAGCATTCAAAAAATATTTTTGAACGAAAAAAAATTCAAAAAAATTATTTTGGTGGCGGGATTCGAACCCGAGCCCCTTGGCTGGACAAGCTGTCGCATTATGTGTAAGTATGTACACGTAGCAACGTCGAATCCTCTCACTATCCCTACCAGCGCTCACCAACTAGGCAAAAAAGACCATATGTGACGACTGAGGGATTCCCTCATAATGCGACCAAATATGTAACAACTGAGGGATTCCCTCATGATGCGACCATTTATGTTACTGCTGGCATGCGACTGTAGCAGGGTTAAACGTGGATATTTTTCAATGCTAGAGGAAAGGGTCGTCAAAAAAAAGTTCAAAAAGTGTGGAAAAGGGTATAGTAGATAGTAAAAGCTCGATCTGAAATAAAAAAACATTTTCAGACAAATTACTTATTGACATTTTGTTAGAATGATCTAATTTTAACAAAAAGTTTATTTGGATTTGTTACCTACCCGAGAAAACTATTTCATGATCTTAATTCTTTGTTAAAATATCATCGATATTGAAAAATAAAATAATGCTGTAGGTTAATTTTTCTGTTTTCTTGTGAAGAGTAACAGAAATTATAAATTCAATTGTCGTCAGTTCTTAAAATTGCTTGGCAATTTTGCAAATTTGAAAAATTTAAATTTTTTAAATAGGGACCTGGCATTTTAACAAAAAATTCAACGCTGCTGATGTAAAAAAATCTATTCGAAGTAGTTTTGGCTACTTCCAGTCTCCTTCCCCCTTCTTCCCTTCATTTCTCTTCGAGACTTCTATGGATTTTTTCATTGTATTATTTTCCAGAATTTTTGATTCCAGTAAATACTCGTAAACCTAAAGAAAATTTGAGTTCTTTTGCGCTAAATCACACCTCTTGTATTTATGTAGGTATCTGATTTTTTTTTCAGTTTTGGCTCAGTCTTTCGTAATTCTTTCGTCGCTTCAAATTTTCGAAAATGAAATCACCACAAAAGCAAAGAATAACTGCTCTGGACAAATCACCAAAAGAAAATCGTTTTTTAAATGTACCTGCAGGTCTCCTGTATTTCGTTGCACTGATTGCTTTGATCTAATGGCTGGAAATTACTAAAAACCGAACAAGAAAATCGTTATTTCAGTTCTTTTATCGTAAAAAGAATTAAATTACCTGAATACGATGCCCTCGAGGGCAGGGATACGGTGAGGGTATATTCTTGATAAGCAACTCGTCGTTGAAAATCAGGGAATAGGAGTCGACTCCGGAGTCTGATTCAAATTGACTCCGACTCCGGAGTCGAGCCGGAGTCAGGGAGTCAAGGTCAAAGATTACTTCGGAGTCAAGCCGGAGTCAGGAGTCAAGGTAACAGGTTGACTCCGGAGTCAAGCAGGAGTCAGGTGTGAGTTTGACTCCGGAGTCAAGATGGAGTCAGGAGTCAACTTTTCCCCTTGACTCTGGGAGTTGAGTAGTCAGAAGTCAACTTTTCGGCTGATTTCTATTCTCGTGTACAAAATCGGAGTCAAACTGACTCCAAATTGATTCCAGTCAAGCCGGAGTCAGGAGTCAAGGTCATAGATTGACTCCGGAGTCAAAGTGGAGTCAGGAGTCAAGGTGTGAGTTTGATTTCGGAGTCAAGGGTGGAGTCAGGCAAGCCGGAGTCAGGAGTCAACTTTTTGGCTGACTCCTAGTCCCTGTTGAAAATTTTGGGGGCCTTTCTCAAAAACCCTATAAGTAGACGTATCCCTCAAATTAGACCAAAAAAAACTCGCATGTATTTATTTTCTAAGTAAAATTTTTGAGTACACCCTTGATATGATTGCTTTTGGGGCCTTTACTAGTGAATGTATTCGGTCAAAATTGACCCAAAATGTTACTTTTAGTGTAGAACCCCCAAAAAATTCAACCTTCAACTCCCTCCTTCCAGAATTATTGCAACTCCAATGCCGAAAATTCAACATGTGATACCTATCTCTGGAAGGAGTGAATAAAAAATTTTGAATTTTCACAGATTATACGTTTTGATAGCTAGTAAGTAAGTATGTATGAGAATTTTTTGAAAATTTTCTGTTCATAATTTCAATTTTTTTATGTAGAAATTTTCAAAAAAAATTGGGGATCCCCGGGTTGGAATTTTTTTTTTTGATTTTGTCAAGTCGTCAGACATCAAATATATTTTTTTCTGATTCAAAAATTGGATGCACCAAAAAAACACGCATTTTTCACTACCTTTTCATAATTAACAAGGTACTATCCCAACTCTAAGTAAAATTTTGAGCCGAATCAAAAATACATCGATAGTACATCATAAAAGAACCCTATATCCAAAATTTAAGGTGCTGAAGTGCTTTTCTCGGATTTTGACGAATTTTTGAAATTTCAAAAAATTAATTGGTGTAAATGGCGTGGAAGAAGACAAAGTAATAAAAACGACAATTTTTTCATTTCCCTGCTAAAATTCGATTTTTGGTAAAATTTTGAGTCGAAAAAAAAATAGATCGAACGAGCATCCAGATATATCCCCTACCCAAAATTTCAAATTGTGAAATTCATTTTTCCAATTTTGGCGAATTTTAGAAAATTCATACAAAATACAAATTAAAATTTGATCTAATCAAAGTGGAAAACTGGAACTTAGGGTACCCTATTGTATTTTAACCTTCCAAATCAATTGGAACTGGTTTCGAGTCAAACTAGGGACTACTGAAAATAAGATTGAGCCCATAAATAAACCCTATCAAGTTTGGAGCTTTTGGTTGATTAAAGCACACATTTTCTAAAATTTGTTACTGCTGATTCAGAATTTCAGATATTTATTTTTCTATTGCAAAAATTGTTCACAGAAATTGAAAAATTCTCCTATTTATAGCGTACGTCTCAAGGTAAGAATGCTGAAATTCAGAGTATACCATATTTTTGACCTTCTGAATCAATTGGAAGTACATACAGTGGTGTGCGAATTATTAGACTACCGCCATATTCACTATCTAAATTTTCACAAAATTGTCGTTTTATCGCGAAAAAGGTACATTTTGATGAAACAAACTAATCGTAGGCATTCTAAACACTATTGTCGATAACATCCAGGTGATTTTTTTTGGTTTTGTATCAATCATTTGAAAAAATTAATTTTTTTTTTGAAATTTTGCCTATTGGAAAATCACCACTTTTTTAAATGTAAAATTGATAAAATATCAAAATTGTGGAATGATCCGATTCGGAATTCTGTTGAACGGGCATCATAAGACTCCAATAGACACCGAATAACCGTTGAATTTGAAAATACATCACTTTTTTTGGAATGCGCCAAGTTACAGTGCCTGTCATAGGTTAACACATAGGTAAAAAAAAAGACGTTTTTTCGACCTATACCTCGTATTTTTGACCAAAATTCAAATGTAATGCACTTGGGAGGTGGGAAATTTTGCTGCGGATTTCCTCGTTTTGGTCTCGTTTCGCTATCTCTCTTTGTTTTTTTTCTATTTACAAAAATGTATCAAAAAATGTAGTAGGGAAAAATGGCAAAAATCGCATGTTTTTCAGTATAAATCAATTTATACATGGAAATAACTCACTCGAATCGAAAAACTGAATAGCTGGTTGGATTCCTCGTAAAATTTCGCTCCAGAATTCGGGGTTTAAAAAAATCCCAAAAATTTTCTCTTTAAACTATGGCAGAATTTAATTTTTCAATTTGCAACAAATCGCGTTTGTATGAAAATTGCCATAAAATGTGATTTGTTGCAAATTGAAAAATTAAATTCTGCCATAGTTTAGAGAGAAAATTTTTGGGATTTTTTTAAACCCCGAATTCTGGAGCGAAATTTTACGAGGAATCCAACCAGCTATTCAGTTTTTCGATTCGAGTGAGTTATTTCCATGTATAAATTGATTTATACTGAAAAACATGCGATTTTTGCCATTTTTCCCTACTACATTTTTTGATACATTTTTGTAAATAGAAAAAAAACAAAGAGAGATAGCGAAACGAGACCAAAACGAGGAGATCCGCAGCAAAATTTCCCACCTCCTAGGTGCATTACATTTGAATTTTGGTCAAAAATACGAGGTATAGGTCAAAAAAACGTGTTTTTTTTACCTATGTGCTATACTTATGAAAGGCACTGTAACTTGGCGCATTCCAAAAAAAGTGATGTATTTTCAAATTCAACGGTTATTCGGTGTCTATTGGAGTCTTATGATGCCCGTTCAACAGAATTCCGCATCGGATCATTCCACAATTTTGATATTTTACCAATTTTACATTTAAAAAAGTGGTGATTTTCCAATAGGCAAAATTTCAAAAAAAAATTAATTTTTTCAAATGATTAATACAAAACCAAAAACAATCACCTGGATGTTATCGACAACAGTGTTTAGAATGCCTACGATTAGTTTGTTTCATCAAAATGTACCTTTTTCGCGATAAAACGACAATTTTGTGAAAATTTAGATAATGAATATTGCGGTAGTCTAATAATTCGCACACCACTGTATGTTTCAAACCGTTTAGAAGTCTTCAATGAATTTTTCAAGTTTTACAAAATACCTTCACCCGAAGAAAAATATGGAACCAAATCAATAGTAATGAATTTTAGTAAATTCTAAATCGATCGAGATGTCGCCTGCAGATAAAAATTTTCATATTTGTCATAAAGTAATTTTAAATTTTCGAAAATTCGCCATTTGAAATTTTAGATTGGGGAGTGAATCATCGAAACAAAAAGTATCCTTTTTTTAAAGCAAGTGTCAGTTTCTAAGATTAATTTTTTTTTTAATTTTACATACTTTTGTAGCCCCTTCTATTTCTTTAGGCTAAATTTTTTTTTAAAAATTGTTCGGTTATCTAGGCACAACCCATTCCCACGATTGATCGTAAGTTTTGATCCAAAAAAGGTGATTTCTGTTTTTGATTTTGAGTATTTGGTTATTCATACATCGCATCGTAGTTTTTTCATGATACCTGATTATATTCACATCAGTGACACCCTGTATATTATTTTGACATTTTTCTCCGTAAAACTTGAGCAAACAACGCAGAATAAATTATTTATTAAAAAGTTGTTTGCAGGAAATTTTCGAAACTCCGGGTTACTAATTAAATCGGCTTCGGAAACGTTTGAAAAAGTAATGTTCTCATTGCCTCTACGTTGTACCTTGTACGGGACTCTTTCGAAAGCATTTTTATTCTGGCTTTCTCTCTAAATGAAATTATTCGAGTACGTGTTTCAATGTCGGCGCAGCGGATACTTTTTGCTATCCAACATGAGAGAAAAAAACCCGAAGTAATGCTTTTGCTACGCCGACATTTATCTTTATTAAAAGGCTTTTCGTTTGTGTTATCCGACTTTAAAAAATAATGGTTTAACTGGGTGTTTTCTTTATACTTTCGTTTCTCTTAATTGTATTTATTTTGTAGTCGAGCAATTTCGTTGATCTCTTTTTAAAAATAAAGAACTTTGAATAGAGTGGAATTAGAATGAAAAATTATATCAAAAGTTACTCGCGCGCGTTTCTCGCAGTTCGTGGGTACCTTGCCTCTTTCGCGTTTCGTTTTCTTTTCTTTTATTCTTTTACTTGGCCCGAGTTGCCAGTCTCGTGTTTTTAATTATTTCTGATCGAGATATCTCGCTCGCGTATACGAGTGTAACTTTTCAACCGTTTTTATATACCGATGGAGAATTTCGATTCGGTTTGGGTAATTCCCCTTACCATTTATCTTTATGGGAGGGTAAGATTTTTTTTCTTCGATGATATCTCTTTTGCAAAGGTTTTGATCGACGTCGCGTCATTTTACGTATATTTTTAATCGATTGCTGTATCGTGGCGAGAATTCCAAAACCAGGAAATAAAATGTTAAACGATCGTTTCCTCTCCTATCTTTGGTTATTTTCCGTTCTTGTAACTCTTTTTTTCACTAAAGGAGAAAGATTGGTCATTTTCGGGTAACCGGAGAATACATACATGTATCATTTATAATACGTTAGAATAGCCTTTGAAAAGACGTATTACAAGGTTGAACAGTTGTTTTAGACGTGTGTACAAAAGATTCGCTTGCATGCATTTTAAAGGCCGCCTGAACATAGACATGGGTGCGAAAAGGTTTAATAAAGTGAAATGTTGGTGTAGTTTTTCTACGTGCGAGTTTTTTTTCTTCTTTTGGCGCCGCACCGCGTCGTTATTTGTTCGAACGGATGCTTTATGCTGGAAAATATGCGTACGTACTAATTTTCTTTTGGACGAATAAATTTCGCGTTAGGAATTTTTATATCGTAACGAATCGTTTGTATGTGGAGTACGCGCAGCTAACGTGTGTTTTGGGGAGAAAAAACAACCGTACGCGAATGTTTGATTTATTGTTCGAAATGGTCCGTCGAATGAACACCTTTCTGTTGTCGAACTTACTCGTATATTGTCGAAGAAATAAATTATTTCGCGTAGTTATCGTACCTACCAATATGCTGTAGAAAATCATACGGTTCTAAGGCGAAATTAAAACGTCTGAAGATTGCAAAATGATTCGAAGAAAAAAAAAACATTCGGATTTTTATAATAAAAGCCACGTTTTAACGAAACGAAATACCGATGTATTGGTTTCGATCGATATTTGCGCGGGTATTTTACGAATTGTATTATTATTTAAAGCAGGTTTATAAATCTAAGCGCCAATCCTCGTATTTACATAACTTTCGGCGTATTTTTTCTTATTAGTTGGATCTTTTGTATCATTTTACCGAATATACTTACGCGCGACGTATACGAGCCGGAGCCACCCTTGTAAAAAAAAATTTCTTGTACAAGAAGGAAATTGTGTGCTTTTATTCGGAGAACGATGTGTATGCTATTTTTAAAGGTACCTATCGATTCCTAAAAATAAATCGTCTTGGGTTTTTAATCAAATTTATTTCCTATCGTGCTGTTTTTGAAAATATTTTAGATTTTGAGAAAGGAAGAGATTTTTTCTGAAATTCGTCGAGTGGGTAGTTGATAAAAAATGGAGCGAATGAAAATTCGAATTTTGTAAAAATTTCCAATCACCCTCGACAGAGTCCATTTCTTCTACAATTGGAAAAAATTCGGTTGAGCATTTTCAAAAATGAGTATTTGATATGGTGAGAGGAACAAAGAGGGAGATGAAGGACTGAAAAGCTGTTAGACTCTGAAGTCTGAAGTACATATTTGCTGGTTACTTTCTGAATTGAGCTGTATCTGCTATGATTTTCCACTTGACCTTGATTATCCAAATTCAAGGTACCAATACCCTTAGTATTTGGTGACTTGTCTGATGAGTGGAGAGAAGGAAATGAAATTTGAATTTGACTATTTTTTCAAAAAAATCTTCACAGCTTACCTATGTCCTTATATTCATAATTTTACAAATTTTGTGTAGGTATTTTAACGTATAAAATCTATTCATTTATGTATCGATTTTTTTTTCATATTACAAGTTGAATATTAGAGGAATTATAAGGAAAGTATTTCTCAAATGAGGTAGAAAGGATTCTACAGGGTGTCTATTCTCTGGAAAACCGTGAAAATCAGGAAAAGTCAGGGAATTTTGGAATTTTCTCTGGAATTTTTCGAAAATCCCAAAAAAGGATAAATCATTTAAAAAAGTGTTTCTTTGCTTATTTTATTTGAAAATTTTCAAAAAATGATAAAATTGATATTCAAAATGCATGTCTTTTGTCCATTAAATTATGAATTATTCAAAAAAAAAATCCCCTCGCTACGCTTGGGATAATTTACACTCTTTTCTTTCTGCAGAATTGATCTAAAATCCCAAGTTTTTTGGAAACTTACTTTTTAATGACCTGTGATTAGAAAGGAATGCCATGATGCCTTTGACCACGATGTTGAAAATAAAGGGGAGGGAATGGAATAGAATTCGAAATTAGTGGCCATGTTTTGGAAAACATGTATGAGGGAAAAGTGGTGAAAATTCATCTTTTAAAGATCTCAGTGCCTTTTTTATTTTTTGGTGCAAACTAAAAAATTAAAAGGGATTACGTGAATTTATAAATTTATTTCAAAACTTAATTTTGCGTTGGAATACTTAGTTTTAATCCTTCTTATTTGAAATTTTTTTTTTTTTTTATTTTTTTTATTTTAAGTGCCGTTTACAAGAGCTAAGCTTAGAGGCACTAAAGTATTATAGATTATGTATACATTAAGGTGAGAGAAAAGAATAACTAAATAGAGTAAAATAAAATGAAATATTACTTATGATCTATGGAGAAATGAAAGGTAGGTTGTAAACTTATGATTAAAATAAATGAATTAGCTTAATTTCTTTTAGAAACAGTAGAAGAGTTTTAATTTTGGCTGGGTCATCTGATAGAATATTTTTCAAAGTACAGTCTTTTAGATAAGTGGATCATGCTGTATGGTACAAAGGGCATTCTGTGAGGAGGTGGAGGATGCTTGTAGGGATATTGCAGTTGGAGCATAATGGAGAGGGCTGTTTCAGGAAGAGGTGTTGGTGAGTGAGGAGGGAGTGGCCAGTTCTTAGTCGGATTAGAAGGGTTTCGGATTGTCGAGAGGATTGTTCAGAGGTTTTCCATTGTTCAGTGGTGTTTTTGATGTTTTTTAGTTTATTTGTATTAGGGGTTTGGGACCAATAATTTTGAAAGTCTTTATACATTAAATTTTTTGCATGGTGTTTAATGTCAGAAAGTGGAATGGGGATGTGAGCAATAGGGAGGTGATGATGAGCTTGTTTGGCTGTGGAGTCAGCTAGTTCGTTTCCCATAATTTGGGTATGGGATGGGATCCAGCAAAGGATAATGGATTTATTTTGGGGATGGAGGAGTTTTACTATTTGTTGTGAGATAGGGTGAGAGTGTTTAGATCTGTAGTTCTTAATAGAGTGAAGAGCTGATAAAGAGTCCGTGAAGATGATAGTATTTTGAAGTGAGAAGTCTTGAATGTAAAGTATTGCAGAGTATATTGTATATAGTTCAGCAGTTAGAATGGAGAAGATGTTAGGGAGAGCAATGGGTAATAAAGTATTCTTGTGAATGATAGCACATCCTGTGTGTTGGTTAGTTTTAGATCCATCGGTATAAATGTGGGAGTAGTTCTTGTAATTATCTTGTAGTTTACAAAACTCTCTTTTGAAAATAATTTGATTTTTCTGTAGATAATAAATTCAGATTTTCAAATTTATGTGGCGAGGGGGAGTTGAGTGGGCTCAAAAATGTTCAGAATTGAATTTTAATCTTTTTTTTGGCCCGAAGAGGAGCATCTAAAGAGCTCGTAAAAAGTACCTAGTGATTTCGAAAAAAAATCGTTAGACCCTCATGCATTTTATATCATTCTTACCGATGCAAAATTTCGGAATGTAAGCACATCACGTGAAAAATTACCCCGCCCCTCCGCTCTTGGTTTACGAATATCATATTTAAAAGGCCTGGAAAAATTTGAAAAATTGGTCTGGAAAATCTGGAAAAGTTAGGGAAAATCATTTCTGAAATATAGTGGACACCCTGATTTAACAGTGTAATTTTTTGCATAAGAGGGGAAGGGAAGATAGAAATAAAACGTGGAGAGATCGAAGTGATACGAATGGAGATAATAAAGAATTTTTTACAATTTAAAGTTGAATAAACTTTTTAAATTTGTTGGGGAAAAAAATCAGTTGGTTGAAAATTGACCATTTTTTGAAAGTTCAAAATCATTTTGAAAGATTATTCCATTCCTCTTCAAGTCTATTAGTAAGAAGTTCTTCCAAGGGATAAAAGTGGTTAATTTCATGCATATTTGAAAAAAAAATTGAAATGTGTATTATATTTTTAAAAAGTTAAAGTAAACGCGAAGTGGTACTCTTAAGCACATTTTTGAAAATGATTTTATTGAACTGCTGAGAGGTTCGTCCCATCTTTTTGGAGAAATATTGCCAATGGTTAAACTCCTGTCTTCTTCATAAACTGGAAAAAATTGAATCCATGAACAGGAAATAATCATAGTCCACACATAATTTGAAGAGGTTAAAAATGGAACATTTTCCCACTTACATACAATTTTTTTCGGTTCAAATGCAATTTTTCCCAACTCAAAAGCGAAATTTTCCATTTCATTGTCTGACTCTAATTTTGGCGCAATGGTTTATAAAATCCAAATTCCAAATCAAAGAAATCCCGAGTGATTGTATTTAATTTAATCTGTAAAACACATTTTTTTAAAAATTTCTCCATTATTTATAATTGAAAATTTTCAATGAAAATATATTTGCTTGATTACTACACTCTCTCATTTTGAATCAGTGAAAAATCACTGATGAACCGTCAGAATTGCAGCACAGGGAAAATCAGTGAAATTTACTGATTTTCAGCGATTTTTCACTACCTAATTATTAAAAGAATTTCACAGATTTTTCAGTAAATTTCATAAATATCACAGAGTTTTCAGTGAATATTTTCTGCCTTGCTTTGAGTGAGAAAATTTTCAATGATTTTACTGTGCTGCAATTCTGACTATTTTTCAGTAATTTTTGATAAATTTCACTGATTCAGAAATGAGAGAGCAGAATTGGTTCTCATTTCATGATCATCGCTAACGTGGGCGAATTCGGGTTCTAGTACAAAAATTTGTGGGTTCCTTTACTTTTGAAAAATTCAAATAAAAAGGCAAAAATTTTCAACAAATTTGAATTCTAGCAGAAAGGCAATTTTTTACATTTTCAAAATGTTACAATGTTTCCAAATTTCTGAATTTTCGTCAAATTACAGCCGAAATTTTGGAAGTATTCCATTTCGAATGATTTGAATATACCCAGTCCATAGATATTTACTTACATTGGATAGCCAGACAATATCTACGTAATACGTAAAAATATTGAAAATTTTTCAAAATTTCAATTACCGATGGTCAATTTTTTAAGAAGTTTTCCCATTTCCACAGAAATTTTTTCATGTTTTTGAAAAATTTGCTCTTCGCTGATTTTTTCAAAAATTTCCAATTTTGTCGGAAATTTTCCATTTTTCTGATACAATATGTACTGGTTTGGTATGAGCGATGCGTTGACGTTAATTATGGTAGGTAAGAATGTACTTTTGAAAGTTTCAAAGTTTTTTGTGAGCTCTCTGCAAGCTTCCTGGCAGTTCTTTAAAAAAATGCAGGCTCGGTGCAAATACTTTTTTTTTGCCCCCTCTCACCAGTTCTTTCTTTGGTTAAAAATTAAGATGACGCATCTTTGGGTTTCCTGCTGGATCTCTGATCGTAAGGTTTCATGAAACACAAATATAAAGATTAGAGTCCCCAATGGTACCTATTTCCTGAATGTTTTCAAAATTATACCCAAAGGTGTTTATTCACGTTGGAAATTTCCTTTCAGTTTCCTGGGCGCTGGAAGTACCAAAATGTGATAAATCTCGGCGTGAAAAAGCATTTATACTTTTGGCATGCTAGATAAAGGAGAAAAAAACGAATAAGCTGAGAAAAATACGATAATATCGGCCGCGGGTTATGAATAGTAATGAACGTATACAATATCAACGACGTGCTGGAAAATACAACTAGGAAAAAAGAGAGAAAAAAAACTAGATGAACAAGATTTCTTCAAAATTTACCCTCGAAATAGCATTTACAGCGATATTTTCTCGCTCGCTATCCCTCTTTTTGTGAATGGCGCTAGATAGATACGTATATAAGCTTTTTCTGAAACCTACACACACGAGGAATAGTCTCACGAGAATAAATTCCATTAAATCTGGCACTGGCAAGGCAGCGTCAAATATTCTTCGAAATAGTTTTATATCGCTTGATACGTAACGTGGTACTTCTTCTATCGAATCTTGCTGTACGTATCTTTTTTTACGTATAGAAGTATTATAGACGTATGGTCGATTGAATATCGAAAATTCGATCGCGTTAATTAAACGACGCGACGCACGAGATGCGGTCTATACTGCGGTATTTTCAGGATGGAATTTACCAAGACGTTTTACTCGAAGAAAATAAGTTTATCGAGTGCTGCCGCGATAATAAGCTCGGTTACAATACCAGCGAAAAGTGGAGGAATAAAGGGGTTAGGAAAAAAGAGAAGAATAGAGACGTTGAACTAAAAATATACGCACTTTGTTGTACGATAAATTTCGTTAACGCGGCTTTTTATATGTATTATTATGAAAGAAGGTGAAAAACAAACGACGAATAGGAGGAGGAAAAAAACAGGTAATATTTTATACGAAACGAGAGAATAATAAAAAAAAAGTGCGAAATAAATCTAAAATTGCGGAATAACGGTGTCGTAAGGTATATTAAGATTTAAGAAAGTAGTGTTGTATTTTTTTTCTTTGGTAACAGCGTTCCAGTATACGTAGGTATACTATATGATGATAGAGAAGCACTTGGCGTAGTTGTTGAAGCTTGTGTAAATTTGCGACGCTGAGGAGAGCAGGTTGTTTTATTTTAGAGTGCGAGGAAAATTTGCGAGCTTTCTGCCACATAACGGCGTAAGGAATTCGAAACCTTTTAAAAAAGTATTCGAAAAGTGTTTTTCCCTGTGGTGGCGGTTGTTTTTTGTCGGTATTTCATTTTCGTGTGCTGCTATAAAGGCATCTGTATGCGTATTTCAACTCGAAGCGCGGAGACGAAATATATAGGCAATGAAATTCGTAATTTTTCATTTTTAGAGCTTCTTTCCGCGATAGGATACGTAGTTCATGGAAAGCATTGAAAGCATTTTTCGATGCTATTTCCGATACTATCCTCGATTTCGTGGAAAATTATGCAAGATGGAGGCAAAATCACAGGCAGTAGAGTACCTTGGGAAAAAATCGTTGATGATTTATGCAGGGTTTCTTACGATCAAGCTGAGTCAAGCTGGTCAAGTTGAGTCGAGTTTTTGACCAAGAGGCCAAGCTAGTCATGTAAAGTCAAGCTTTTCGACTCAAAGGACAAGTTTTTTTTCAAAAATTGAAAAAAATTCCATTTACTCTTTATAAAAACTTAATTTAAGAAAAAAAAGAGCTCAGTGTGATTTTTTAAGCGCAAAGTTACCACAAGTCGGATTTTTCATAATCGAGTTTCGGCCATTTTGAAAATTAGAGACCATCCCCTTACAATGAGACCAAAATTAGCTCCCAACCTTCAAACCTCTACATTTTATACCTATTCGAACTTTAAGTTCCAAAAAAGTTGATTTCGAGAAAAACGAGTTTAAAGAAAAAAGTAAGAAAATCGCTACGTTTTAATTTTTTTTAATGTGTAGGCACAAATGTGAAAAATCAGTACAACTTTGTTATTTTTGGTTAAAAATAAGCATTTAGGATTAAATTTAAAAAAAAATTGATGTGCATAATATTTTTTTTCAAAGCTGAAAAACGTTCTTAGAAAACGCTCTTCAACTTCGAAGGCGTTATTTTCCACCACTTCCGAGCCGAATTTTTATCTACGAATTCGGGATAATGTAGTGCACATGTCAATCCATCAGATTTTGCGTAAAGACGATTTAAAAATTTTTTGACCTCAACTCACATATTTTTGCCTCTAACTCAAAAGTTGTTTTCCGACTTCTGGTACCTTTGTGCTTGGCGGGTCACATATTTGTTTGAATTTGTTCGTAAAAATTTTAATTTAGGAACCCTTTGTGATTTTTTTTTGAATTATATTTGAAGTTTTTCGTAATTTTTTTTTTGGGGGGGGGGAGGGAGGAGGAATAAAACAGTCGAAAAAATCATGCAAAAAGATCAAGCTTAGTCAAGCTTTTTGCTCGACAAATTTTGTTAGACACCCTGTTACGGTATATGATTTGATCTAATGACCCATGTAACTGTGAAAAGTCACACATTGCAAAAAATAGGTTATTATTTATGTGTGGATACTTCTAGAATGGTTTCAAAAATCTAGTCTCCCCTCTTCTGAAACTTCACAATATATTTTTTCCAAGAACGAATTTTGCTCAAATTTTATGTGCTCACTCTGAAATTTTTTTCCAACGGAAATAATTTTCTTCCATTCTTTTACGAAACTGTTTTCCTGTTGGCTGCTGATGATCGTTTTTCTCGAATTTCTTTCTCCTATTTGCGTTAAAACAGCAAAAAAATAAAGCAAAGAATAGTCAACGAAGCTCATGATTCTTTATTATACACGGTCATTTAACACGCGGTATTTTATGTTTTGTATCTCATTACAAAGACAGTTTGGAAATTAATTTTTGAAAGCTATTAATCTTGCCTTGGCGAACATTGTACTAGCAATAGCCGGCAAAAGTCAGATTGTAATGTAAGCAGAGGAGAAATATGGCGTGTTTTTCACACCATTCTAGGTCATATGGCTTATTGTGGGAGTCGGACGTTAATGACTCTTATTATTGATTGCAAAAGTTGTGTTGTAGAGTTGGTACGGGGTGTCTTCTTGAATGATGATACGAAGATTCGATCATTCCGCTGCGTCAGTTTTGTGTTATCGCGAAACTCGTATCGATTTTGGGCACGAAATTTGGTAGTGAAATTTTGCCATCGTGGTGCTAGAATTTTGATCGTATAGTGCATATTCTCGAGACAACCAAATGCTGTAATAAATTTCGAGTCTTTTTTGCCAAGTTTTTTTTTATTTTCTAAGATAATGGCACTGCAGGCAATAACGATTACTTATCTGGAGCTAAAAATGTCGTCGAACGTCGTGTACGCTTTTGAAATTCGACAGGGTGTCTAAAAAATCGCGCAGTAAAAAAAGAGTCGTATTGAAAAAAAAATTCTTTCAATTTTATCGAGATGTGTTTATGATGACCATTTTTTGTTTAATTAAAGAATCCTGCGAGGCAATATTTTAATTTTTTGCGAAGAAAAATAATACGAGTATGTCATAAGGTCAAAACAATGATATTTTATCAAAATGAAAGTAAGTGATTTGGAATGACTGAAAACATACGAGATCTTCTAGAGTTCAAACAGCTGTACAGTTTTCATATGAAATAGAAATATTTTGAAAAATCTTTTCATAGTGCTGCATAACTTTGAAGTTTGGCCCAAGGCGAATGAGTGTCTTATAGCTTTATAATTTGAAACGTCGACGGCATTCCTTGGAGTTTTTTGAGCTCCTTAAGAATTTTGTCATCTCAAGAGAAAAGGGTGGCTTTAGTCTACAGTTGACGTTGAAAAATTAGCTGCTGATATAATTATTAAAAAAGTGGGAAAAAACGTTTTCCTTTTGAAAATGTGTGAAAATCTATTTTAGGAAAGTTTTTAACCCCCCGACTTCCAAAATCCTCAAGATTATTTTGACTCCAAAACTAAGAAACTATAGGTCAAGGGTTGCATAAAGGCTTTGTAAAATTACAAGTTGCCATATTTCAAAACTCGATTATTGTTTTTTTTTTGGGGGGGGGGATGACGTTGAATTAATTTATGTTATCTCGACTCAGAACCTAGAAGGGAATTCCAGAAACGGGGAAAAAATTCGCAATTTTCAAAACATATGAGTGGTGCATCGTAAGTAATGTCCCCCTCCCCCCAACTTAAATTCTAAAGTCATTTTTATCGTAAACTTGAAAGAGGCCTGAAATGAGGAGGCAAAACTCAGAATTTTCCTATGTTCGTATATGAATATCGAAAGTTGTTTTTTCACCCCCCCCCCCCCCACATCCAATTCTGAAGTCATTTCTATTGAAACTTCACAAGAAGTTTCAGAAAAAAAAGAACAAAAATCATTCTAAAAATATTCAGATATCGAGTAGCATGGTTTTTTATCTCTCAAGTTCATTTTTCAGATAATTTTACCCAAAAAATTATTGTGAACGCTTCAAAAGGTGAACTCAAAACTCAATGCATTCAAAATGTACATATGTTTATTGGTCTCTTGAATATATTTTAAGAGTCATTTCACCGAAAAAATTAACTGACAAAAAGTGAGGATTGAGTGAAGAGGAAACTCACACTTTTCTAAAATTGTCATTTTGGATAATCATAAGATCTTAGTATTAATTTTCGCGTATTTTTCCATATTTAACATGTCGTTTTTTTGTATTTGTAAACAAAATGACTTCAAATTTTATTTTGGGGATACTGAAAAGGTATCGTTTCTGTGGTTTTCTAAAAAAAAAACGACAAAAACGATCATTTTAGGGTACTGTAAAAATGTCGTCTATACCGTTTTTTAAAGACCACCTTAGAAGACTAAAAAAGTGTCGTTTTTGTCGTTTTTCAAAGAAATGACATGATATGAGCATTTTAAGATATTGAAACGGTGCCGTTTCCTGTCGTTTTTCAAAGAAACGAAAGGAAACGACAATTTTTGGAAAATTACTGTAAAAATGTCATTTTGGACATTTTTCGAAGTTCACTTATTTGGAAGGCTAAAAAAGTGTCATTTTTTGTCGTTTTCCGAAGAAACGACGGGATATGAGCATTTTAAGATATTGAAAATGTATCGTTTCTGTTCTTTTTTTAAAAAAACGACAAAAAACGATCATTTTATGTTACTGTAAAAATGTCATCTGTGCCGTTTTCCAAGAACCACTTCAAAAGACTGAAAAAGAGTCGTTTTTGTCGTTTTTCAAAGAAACGACCAAAAACGACAATTTTTGGAAAATTACTGTGAAAATGTAATTTTGGACATTTTTTTAAGTCCACTTCAGAAGACTAGAATAGTGTCGTGTTTGTCATTTTTCAAAGAAACGATAGGATATGAGCATTTTAGGATACTGAAAAGGTATTGTTTCTTTCGTTTTCCAAAGAAACGACAAAAAACGACCATTTTAGGGTTCTATGTCGTCTGTGACGTTTTTCAAAGACCATTTCAGGAGATCGAAAAACATGCTTTTTGGTTCACAAGACTTGAAAATTTGGAAAAATGTTTTGAAGTCACTCGCGCCAATCTTATACTTATTGATGGAAAAATAAATACAAAAAATCAAAAAAATGATGTTTAATTTTTTTATTTGAAAAACAAAGTAAAGGGGACTTCTTGGGTCAGTAGTGTGGTATCGGGGTATCTAATTTATAACAAGGTGTCTTATAGGTAATAAGAAGGACGCAAAAGTCTTGCAATTGACAGAGTAGAACTAAAAATTAAACAAGTACTAAAAGAGCTTAAAAAAATTTTTTTTGAATCATTGATGAAACTCCGAATTTTCTCATCTCGTTCTGGTTCATTTTTTATTGTATTACCTAATGAAATTTTTAAATAAGAATTTGAGTAAATTTGTAAAACATCAAGATTATTCGATTTTGCGAGGATAATTTTGGGGGAAGAGTGGAAATATCAAGTTGAAAGTCCTGCAAACATTTTTAAAAAGTCTTGCATTTTGATTTGGAAATTTTAGTGCTTTTACGGGTTGAAGATGCTAACTTTTTTTAAAGTACGTTTCTTTAATTTTTCGAAAATTACAATTTCTTAAAGCAATTTTCGATATGGTTTGACAGTGGTTAATTTAATTGTGGGGAAGCTATTTTGATAAAATCCTGTTGATATTTAAAAAAAAAACAAGTTTATTAAACAATTACATACGTTGCCAATTTTTTAAAAGTATGAAAATGTGTTGGATTTTTTTAGGAGATTTTAAGAGGGAATTACATTTTACATTATAACAAAAGTTGGTCGAGATTTTGGTTTTTGGGTTTGAAATATTGCTGGGCACTCTGTTTAAAGAGTTTGCTGTACTTAATTAAAACTTCCTCGCGCAATTTTTGAAAATTTTTAGGGTTATCAATATTTTTAAGACGAATTCACCTGGTAAACAAATTTAAAACACATGGAAAATTGAAAAAAGTTTTTTCAATCTGTCCCAACATTGAGGCAACGAAATTGAAAAATCAGCCGATTTCTTTGAGAAAGTTGTTCAAAAAAACTCTTCTGCGGAGTTTTTTGTTGATTTGTTAGGCATCCAGATCCGCTGTAGCTATATTCCCATAAAATAGTTTACTGGATGGCAATAGGTCCGGCCATTTGGTTAATGGCTCTCAACGATTGTAAACATCATCGTCGTATTGCGAGCACCTCTTTACCTTCCCATTTCGTTCTTTTTTCCCTATATAACTTTTGTAGGACTATCTTTTTTTACGTACGTATTTCATCTATGCAGAAAATATATGTAGATAGCTATCTTATAGTACATCGGGACGTGAAAACTCGTACCGATATCATTTACGCGACGCCACATCGAATAAATTTTTTTACCAAGGATTCTTTCTGTCGGAATCGTTTACTCGGGTGATTTATTTTTTTATTCGGCGAACGAGCGAGGTAATTAAACGTGTAGACGATGTAATAGCTTATATAGGAAAATATCATTACAACGGCGAAATCGAACTTCTTCGTTTTCGATTCGAATTTAAAAGCTCGCACGTTTGCCAAAATCAATTTAAATTGGCTGGCGAAAATGATTCGCGAGACTGGCTGCTGATACTGCACAGTCCAATAGACGAGGCCGTACAACGGTTGAAAGTTTTGAGAAATAAATTTATAAAATCCGTTGGAATTATATACGACTCGACGCAGCAAGAGGAAGACTAATAGTCGATGAGTTAATGGGTATTGAAAATTACGTCGGGAATTCGGATTTTCCATTGTTTTAAGCAGTCGACGAGCCGCCCTCGCTAAGCCGATTTTCAAACATCTCCTGGCGCAAAAAAAAAAGAATTAGGGTCGAAAATTACCGGGGCAGGTTTTTTGTGCCCGGCTCGCGCGTTGACTCTTAACACGTCTGGTTGCACTAAATTTTTATTACCGCGTATTGCGGTCGTCTTTCAGTGCTTTGTATACCAGCTTGGCGTAGGTATTGTTGCCAGCGAGAAGGGTTTTTGGAAATGAATTATTTGTCGATTGCCGCGGCTATAACATTCTTGGTATTATGGTTATTTATGGTTTCAATTTCCAAAGGATTGGATATACTGAGTATAGTAAAGGCGAATGATTACTTTCAACAGGGTCTCGTCGTTTGCTGATGAAATCGTTGAATTCTTTGATTTGTTTTTTTTTCTCCCTCGCCTTTGTTTTTTTTTATTATCCTAGACAATCGTCGAATTTAAATAGGTGTATTTTGAAAATCTCCGAGAGTATTTTTAAAACCCTGATTTGAATTTTTGTATCCTTTATTTCACACGAGATTGTTTCAGCTTCGATTATCTAACCATTGGTTTCCCTTTGTTTGATTTTTTTCCAGCATCGAAAACGTTATTCAAACCGAATCTGCGTTGAATAGAGAATCCTCTTCGTCCTCTTCGTCGTCTTCATCGTCCTCGTCTTCAGACTCCGATTCCAATTCTTCGGATTCCGAAACCGTAGGTGAGAATAAAGCTAACGATGATAACGATGGTAGCTCTTCGAGCGAGTCGTCTTCCAGCGATTCGTCCAGTTCACTGTCGTCCAGTGAAAGCGACTCATCTGACGATTCTTCCGATAGCGATGATAATTAAAATGGTTATAGATTTCTGTGTCGAGGTGGGTGCGATCTCATATGGATATTTTATTGTTAAAGGAGATGACATTACGTCGTAGGCGTTTAAATAATTATGTACATAGATAATTCGTTTGTTGTTTTCTTTTGTACCTATACTTATTAATTTTTTTAGAATTTTTCTACGATGTTCCTGAGTACTTTAGTGTTTCCTTTTTCTGTGTTTTTTGTGCGCTGTGCTGCGTTGTCTTTTTTTTAACGAAGAAATAATTCGAGAGAGAGCCCAGGAACGAAAATGGATTTTGTTCGGGATATTTAATGTCAAATTTTTGAGACTAAGTGAGCCTCACTTTGTAATTTCGTTCCTTTTGGAGCTTATCTAGTCGTGAATTTGGTGTTTCTTTGAGGCAAATTTGGGAGTGTGTTGGTTTGAAAAAAAAAAGTACGAAGGAAATCTATAAAATTATGATTAATATTTGGTTCGGAAATATCGAATATAATGGTCGCACAGGAGCCAGGTTACAATCGAGCTAGCTTCGAAGAGATTGTAATTTTGCCTCGACTAATAATTAGTTGTTCAGCCTAATTAAACTTCGAGTTATAACCATGTTAAGAAAGGTTTACCCAAGGTAACTTTACTTCGGAAATATATTTCCTTTGACCAATAATTAAATTGCAAGTTTTAATCGAAGTGTTTTCTTATACGAATTGAACGAAATGAAATTTCTAATTTTCCATTATTAATTGTTATAGATGAATAGAATAATTTCAGTTCGGTTTTGTATTCGTTCGAGGTGGTCGTCGAATTGACATTTTGAACGTTGTGTTAACGAAATATCGCGTTGGCCTAAAAAATGGACTCGGGCTCGGCGCGAGAGAATTATTTTTCGTTGGTTTTTAAACGAAGTACCGATGTTGGTAAATTGGAAAAAAATATTACGTTGGGTTTGCTTTTCTTTTCTTGTTTTCGCAAACGGAAAAATATTTAGCGAGAACAACGGCTCGAATTTAATGGAGAAGATCGCAGATGACGAAACGCTCGGATAAGTTTAATAAAGAGAATGCGAGTTTATTACAGAGCAGATGTTGCAATTATAGGCACGATTTCGACGACAGACCTATCTATAGTTTGTATTTTTCAATCTCGAAATGAAAAATAATCAGTTTTGGAAAGATGAGCCGTAATTTGATGAAAGTAGGTGTGAATGATATGTATGTTGCAGAGTGTTCTGTAGACAATGTACCGTCTTCAATTCGGTAAATAGGCACCCATCTTGAATTCTAGCACGAATGTTAGCGTACCCTTTGAATCAAAGGCGCAAAAGTCGTTTTGTTCTGCTTTGTAATTTTGTGACGATTCTTCCAGTTGTGCCCATAATTTTATGACAATTGACATTGGAGATAGAATTTTTCCTCACAAAAATTGTGAAAAAGGTTTTGTATTTTCGGAGTGGGGAAAGGGGGCTGTAAATATGTGATTTGATGGAAATTCATAAAAAAAATTATGCAATTAGCTCGAATTGGCTTAAAACTAAAAATGTGTCTAAGAATTTGCAAAATTGAAAAATTGTTCAAAAAAATGTTTGTCAATTTTTGGAAAATCTGAAAAAATCCAGGAATTTTATAAATCTGAAAAAGTCGTGGGGAAAACAAAAATTTTTGGAATTTCCCTTTTCAAAGTCAGAAGGGCAAAACGAAAAACAGAAAATTTTGAAATTTTTCTCCGAAGTCATGGAATTTTTTTGGGCAACAAACTATTGATAAATTTGGAAAAAGAGCTGGCGTTGAAGATATTATCTCTTGTTCAAAATTGAAATGTTGAAAAAAATTGGCAATAAAATTTCTTTTTGAACACTTTTTTCAAAAATTCTTTTAGGTTTTGGTCCACTGAACTTAATAAATTTTTATTTTTATTCAAAAAATTTCATGATAGAACAATGGTGTGAAACCCTCCTTCCTCCCTTCACCCCCCCCCCTCCTTAAGACCTGAATATTTTTAAGCAGAAAAATTGCCCCTTTTATTGAAGGCTTAATCTTGGTTCAAATTAAAGTTCGTTTTTATCTCTGTTTTTAAATACTCTACTTAACGAGGTCTATAAAAATTGAAAAGAAGGATTTGGAAAACCTGAGAAAGTAAAGGAGAAATCATTTTGTGAAAAATAATGACAACTATGAAGAATGAATATTTTTTTGAATAATTTTTTTCGAATATTACAGTTTTTCCCATTATTTGAATTTTTTACAATTGATTTTTTTTTTTGGGGGGGGGGGGGGGGGGGTATTATTTCTGAGTCAAAAACGTAGAAATTCCATAAAAAAAAGTCACGAAAAAGATCATGAATTTGCTTTCGAAAATTTTGTATTGTCAAATTAAGTAACAATTTTAGGAGTGTGACAGATGCAATTTTTCGATTTTCACAGTAAACGCTCTGAAATCAAGTTAGGTTGCCTACTTATCAGATTGAAGGCACCCACTTAGCTTTGAAATCCCTGCATACAGAGTAATTTTCTAATTTCGTCGATGTCTCGATTCTACAAACAAACTAAGGATCGCAACGATCAAAGGTCAGCATCTCCCAAAAATCCATTTAGTTAGTTTAAACAGTTAATCCGGATAAGCGAGATTTTAGTTTCACCGAGGAGAGAGCCCGGCAAACTAAACGAGTATAAAACGTGAGCTATTTCTTTCCTCATTTTATAAGAAGATTAGTTAAATTATTGCATCTGAAAATAAGTCAGTGTTTCCTCTTCGGTAACTCCAACTCGCATATTCCAACGCAACGGCGAAATGATTGCTTAACGTAGAGAACTATTAAAAGATTTACTCGCTAAAGGATAATTTCAAAGAGAGAAGCTAGAAAACGCCTCGTGATAAAAGCTAAAACGCCACGAGCTGTTCAACTTTGGAATGGCTTAAACTTAAATTTTGCCAAACATTATCATAAAAGTGTGTTTTCAAGGTTGGCTTGATGGCTGATGCATGAAGATTTCACTCGGTACGTTTTTGTTTTCGAACCAACGACAATTACAACTTTGGTATTCGGGTTCGGAGAAATTTCCTGAGACGTGGGATAGTTTAATTTGAACTGAGTGCTGTTGCGCAAAAAAGAAATGACCGAGTAAGTAATTATGCTGCGAAATTTAACGCAAGTTCGTTTGCCTTTGATCGTTGCCTGTCCTTAAGCGTAATAGGTCTGTTGGTTTTGTTAATTTTTTCGAGTACTCGTTTTCGTTTTCTTTTCTTAAGTATTAATGTCGAGAAGGGTAAAAAAATGTAATTTTTTACGCCTTAATTGCGAACGAACGAAACGAGTGAAGTTTGGGAGTAAAAAGGGTGAATATTTGAGAGAAATATTAAGTTTGTGCTGAGGTGAAAAGTCGAAAGAAGCGGATGTAAGATCAATTCTAACACCACTCAACAGGCTAATTGTTTGTTTTATTTTCTTGGTAAGTTTGTACAATTTCAATGCTTTTTTTTTATTACCGTTTTAAAGATACCTTACGTTTATACATGTGTAACGTTTTTTAAAAGATTTTTTTTTGTAATTTAGATGTTGTTAAAAACGTTTATAAAATTAATAAAAATGAGAGTTTTAGTTTTTTGTTATTTTTTCAAGATGGTGGGGGGATAATTTGAAGGTGAGGGGTAGAAAGAGGTAGAAAAATTAGATGGGAAGTTTTTACATTAAGGGTAATATTTGAGATACTTTTCGACCTAATTTGAGTCGAGGGTTGTTTTCACCATCTAGTGAGGAAAGGCCTTTTCATTTTATATCTATTACGTGGAGAAAAAAAAACAACCTATATGGTTTTAACTAAAATTGATGAGGTAGGTAGTTCACTTTAAGTGAGTGACTTACTTGAAAATTTTTAAACTCCGCACAGCTCTAAGAGGGTCAGAGTTAAGGTAGTTGCGACTTGAGTTTCTACACCTCCCTAAACCCTTTTTCCACGAAATTGGGTACCATTTTTTATCCTCTACAAAGGAGTTGAAAAGTTGCAGATCGCGAATTTTAAGAATTTTTGATTTTTACCAAATTTGAATCGCTCTTTCAAACCTTTCAAAATCGAGCCAAACATTTTTTAGTTAGGAACTTAAAATAATTTGTGATGGCATTTTTAAAAAAAATTTCATGGCAATTCTGGCAACTGCATTTTGTTTATTTACGCAGTTTTCATAAAATTCAAGTTATCCATTCAGCGACTTGAAAAGCAGGCTGAAAAATTATTTTGGTGATTAAAATAAATTTTAAATAATTTTTTTGAAAATGTTTTACAGTAGTACTGACAATTGGAATTCTCTAAAAATTGCGTAAATCAAAATGATAGTTGGCAGCACTGCCATGAAAATTTTTTGGGAAATATCGAAGAATATTTTAGATAACCAATAAAAAATTTTACCCCGGGTTTAAAATGTTTGAGTAAACAATTTAAATTTGGTATAAATAAAAAAAATTAAAATTCACGGTTCAAGTCTCTCGTGGAGGATAAAAAGTGATATTCAATTTCAAAGTCAATGGTTCAGACTTCAGAGAGGCGTAGAAACGCAAATTGCAACTTTCTATGGAAGTGATCAATAGGGTGGGCCGAAAAACCAAAATTTTTGATTTTTGAAAAGTTAGGTACCCCCCGCAAAAGTTGTTGATTGGGGAGACTAGAAAAATAACAAAAAAATTTCAAAATCGAATCATATCTTCCGATTGCACAAGGACCTTCAATTCTTCGGAAATGGCCAAAAATTCAATATTTTCAGAAATTTCATGAAATTGCAACAAAAAAAAAAGTATTCAAATCAGTTTTAGACCTTATTTTGTGACTATCCTAAACCAAAAAACACAATTTTGTAAAAAAAAATCCATGTTTTATAGCTTTTTTAAATTTCTCCTAGTTCTTCACTTATAAAGAAAAATTGAAAAAAGTTATAAAACACTGATTTTTTCATAAAAATGTGCTTTCTGCCCTAGATAGTCACTAAATAAGCTCTAAAATTTAAGTTTAATCATGAAAAAAAAACTTTACCGCTCAAACTGAATTTCCGGCGTGAAAGGGTTAATCAATTTTAATTTTTTTCGAATTTCTTGAAACTTTGAATTTTTGGCAAATTTTTAAGAATTGAATACTCTTGCGCAATCGGAAGATATGAATCGATTTTGAAATTTTATTTTTTATTTCTCTAGTCTCCCCAAACAAAACTTTTGCAGGGTGGGGGGGGACTTTTCGAAAATCGAAAATTTTGGTTTTTCGGCCCACCCTAGTGATCAAGGTTTGTGGCAAAAAACGTGTTTTTCTTTTGAAAACGACCTCACTTTGAGATTCTCTAGCTTCGTCCCCCTTTATGCTGTGGGGCTCAGCATTTTAAGGAGGTCTCCCACTTGAAATAAACTGCATACTTCACCAATTCACGCCAAAATTCAGAATATATTTTTTCTCGATCCACCTTTCACTTCAGCCTTTGAAAGAGTAGATACATCAAAAATCAGAAAGCTCATCATGATAGGAACTAGAACGAGACTGTGTTTTCGTTGTTTAATGGACGGATGTCGATGCCGAATATCGTCCTTTTTGATCATTTATAATATTTTTCATTTCGACTCCGGAAGCTATTGCTACAGTAGCCAACGCCTTTATCGATCATTTTATCAAACACCAAAGGTGGCATTTTTTCAAGTCATTAATTAGATAATTCGCCTACGTTAATGTGGTTTCATTGCCAAAACACATATCTTTGTTTGATCTGTTCTCGGGAAACCCCGTGACATTTATATTTATCTTTTTGAGCCCAGATGATTCGAATAAAAAAAAATCTGTGGCGAAATTGTAATTTTCTAATTGGTGTTTATTTTTCGGATATTTTTTACGATCGGGTGAGGAGAATGGGGTAGAGTAGAAGGAAAAAAGAAAAGTTTGAAAAAACCGGGCTTTTCCAAAAGCTAATCGTAACATAAGTAAATGGCAGCGATGGTGTCTAAATGAAGATAGATGTCGCAATCATTTTTCAAACGTCAAAAAAAGAATTGTAAGCATTTCTCTCGTTCTATATAATATTGCACTTTCTTTAATTTTATTCGTTGTTTTGGCCAATCATTTTGTTAGATGATGACATTATTGTGGTATTGTGGTAAAATGTGTATAAATATCAAATTTAGAATTTCCGAGTAAATTTAGTAGATATTAATGTGTTAATCAATAATAGGAAAAAAAAACAGACCTTTCTATGATGACACGTCCAAAAAAAATTACTTTGACTGTCCCTCGTTTTACTAATTGCTTTCAACTACAGCCGGACGACTGTTGGAATCAAATTATACTCATTTTTTACCCTAAAATGCCGGCGAGATAATATGGATATGTTTTTGAACGGATGGCAGATTGTAATGTCAGCAACTTTGAAAAATTCAAATTTTATATTCATTTGACTCAAATCTAAATTTTTCTCAACGAAATAAAAATAGGCTTGAGGTACTGGAAATTTTTGGAATTTTAATTTACTATTGGAAATTCGTAGACGCAATTTGCCATTTCTTTCCTTCTTGGCTTGCGTGTTATAGAAATATAGTATTTACACCTGACACAAACGCAGGGAAGTATCGAAGTCGAACATTTGCGGTGCTTGTTAATCCGCTTCTTAATTTTAATGCGGCCATTATTCGTGCATTTTAAATTCATCCCATGGCGCGCATTAATTTGCAAGACGTTGCGGTATTGTAATTTTTGCCATAAAAAATTGAAAACCTCGCTCGTCGGAAATTGGAATACCGCAGAATGAATATTTACCGTGTATAACCGAATACGAGGAACGAGATTAAAACGTCGAGTTATAGGTACCACAGTAGTAAAATCTAATACCCAAAAAAGCGCCTTGATTAAGTGAATAATAGTACGGATGATTTGTTATACGCAAAATACTACCCTGATTCCCTACCCTCGCAACCATAACCGTAGAATATTTGAAAACATGCTTTTTTGACATAATACGGCGGGCGATCGTTCGAGATAACTGCAAATTGCTGCGTCCCCATTTCGATGATTAAACACAGCAGGAAAATGTTTTCGTTTGATGGTATTTACTTAGTATCTGCTTCCCTTCACCATTGTGTTATGGTACCAATTACTCGAATGGAATCGCATCGCGAGATAATTTATTTACCTAATCGTGTAACTCGGTAACGGATTTGCCGGTGTATTGAAATTAATTTATGATTTTCTTTAAAGATAGTCGACGAGGTGTGTAAATTCAAGATGAACACGATTCGAGTTTAAAGGTAATTTCGTGTCTTCGATCGTTTTCTCGTTGAAACGTGTGTTTGATGGAGTGATTCGGGTTTAATTCAGTCTTGCGAATTTCGAAATGTCACCCTTCTCCTCGCTTGGCCCATTCATCTAGTTTGTGTTTTCACATTTCCCAAATATTAAAAAATATATATTTCCGGGTAAATTTTTATCCAAAAGGGTTTAATAAGCTCATTTCACTCCTAAACAATTATTTGCAGTCATTTTACACTTCCTTCCCCCAAACATTGAAGAAAATATAAAAATGCTGAGGGGTCAAATAGGCAAAATATAGATTGATTTTTCCATGTGAGATCGTCTGGGCGGTTTTACTGCAGATTCCTGGATTCCCCACCCCCTCTCAAAGGGACAGGAGTTGAAAAATGAAAATTATCACGAATGGTATTTTTGGGCTTGACCATCTACATATGCTATGACAGATTTGAAAAACGATCGCCCCTATTACCCACTACCCACTCCTACTGGAACGTGACTTCAATTTTTGAAAAAAAAACTTCGTAAAATCTTTTCGGTAGTCAAAATTTTAGTCGAAGTTGATAGTCAATTTTTGGCTAATTTTTAAACATTTAAAAATCAGAGTTTTTACCAAAACACCAGAAAAATACCTATTTTCAAAACGCCTCAAAATGGGGGGAGGGGGTGGAGTGAAAAATTGCCACCAATAGTTTTAATAAATGTTTTCAAGTCAGACAAAATGCATGTCACTTTTCTAGCCCTTCCGCCACCAAAAAGAAGATTATAGGTACCTAGTTGAAAATTAGCACCAATGATATTTTTGGTCTTTACCATCTTAGCTAACGAGATTATTCTCGAAAAAAAATATATCAATCGATTTTAACAAGGATAAATGGTGTAGTGCTGAAAGTCAATCTATGAAAAATTAACGATCAAATTTTAACCTCCAAATTTTATTCTCTTGACGAAATAAAATTCTGTTAGACTTAGAAAAAACTTGGTAATGACTTTTTGTTGGAGTTTTGAAAACTTGGACAAATTTTGTTTTTTTTTCAAAGTTTGACAAAATGTTAAAATGTTACTGAAATGAACTATAAAAAAATCTATTAAATGTCATGATGTCGCAGAACCTATTAAAATGGATAATTAATCTTTTTTTTATAATTTTTATGACATTTTTTTTAAATGTCGGATATTTTAATTTTTTATATTTTTTTTCAATTCACGAAGTTGTTAACCATATTCAATAAATGAATAATGATAAAAAATGCTGACTTTTTTATGTTACTTTTCAACATTTCAAGCAATTTTTTAAATTAGAAAAGAACCAAATAAAGCATAAATAGGGCATTTGCACATGTGCGGGTTGCATACCCTCTGCCGGACGGTTTGGTGCCCTGTTATCACAATTTTTGGATTTTTTTCCAAATAACTTGAAAAAGAAGCAATTTTGGATCTTTTTCATAATAACTCAATTGGAAGAAGATAAAATAAGCTTACGATTGGTAAGTAGGTATTATTACTTTTTGATTTCATGCAACTTTAAAATTTCATAAATTTTGATGAAAAGTTTTCCATAAAAATTTATGAAATTTTAAAGTTGCATGAAATCAAAAAGTAATAATACCAATCGTAAGTTTATTTTATCTTCTTCCAATTGAGTTATTATGAAAAAGATCCAAAATTGTTTCTTTTTCAAGTTATTTAGAAAAAATAATAAAAAGTCATTAACTGAAAAAATGAATAAATGTATTGACTTCTTGACATTTCAACTTTCAAGTAAAAAAATCATCTTTAAAACATATTCATGATTTAAAAGCTTTTATTCTAAAGCAGAACTTGTCATTGACAGATTTCAATGATCGCTGGGGAGGGGTAGAGGTACCGCGGGGCAAGACGACGCAGGAGGGCAAGAGTCCGATCTTTGATATCTCGGATTTCGATAATGTAGGGTTGGTGGAGTTTTTATTGTTTTGAAGTATACCTTGCACTGACAAAACCTTGAAAAAATCATCCGAATTGGTCCAGTAGTTTTTAATTTATGAGCTATTAAAAATTTTTCAGCCGAAAAATTGTAATTTTTGCTCTACAGTTTTTTTGATGTTGGGATGGTAAAAAATTGTGAATCTGAGGAGTATATAGCATTTTGAGGAAGATGGTGAGGTAAGCTATCGGAATATATATAAGAAATATTTTCTATGTATTAAATTATTTGAGAAAAACCAATTTTTAGAAAAAAACCGGGGGTGGGGGCAAGTGTACTACACCTTTTAAACTGTAAACAAACTTCTTGTTATAATATATTTTCTTTGCCAAAGTAAAGTTTTGATCAATTTTTTGGCATAAAAACTTAAAAACGAAATAAAATTAGATGATCAGTAACATAAAATGTTATGGTAGTACTCTTGCCCCACACTTTAGGTATCAAATTTAACATTAAGTTAAATGACAGTACTCTTGCCCCACACTTAGTACTCTTGCCCCCTCCTATGGGGCAAGAGTACTAATCAATGTCTCTTTGGGAAAATTGATTTTTAATTACCTTTTTATGATCGAATATTTTTTTTCTTGTTGAATTAATGAAGACAAAAGATCAAAGTAGTGCCTAAAACAAAAACCTCCCCGAAATGTTGAAAATTCGATTTTTGACAGATTTTTAAACTTTTAGTGCGTCGTCTTGCCCCGCGGTACTCTAAATGTGGAGTTAGGAGGTGAAATTTTTACCACGTAATTTGTAAGGTCTAAACAATTTTTGCTCTGCATTTAATGTTTGAAAAAAGATGCAAAACGATCAACTCTAGGGGGTTGGGCACTTCTAGTGGTTTCCTTGTTTTACTGTTCTAATTTGATTTTTTCATTTTTTTTTTCAACTGTTGAACAGTTTTTGGAAAAATTAAAAAAAAACCCTCAAAGGTGCATTTATCTCTGATTTTTTGGTTTTAAAAAAAATCAAAAACTCAATTCTTTTTTTTTTTAAAAAATAAGTTATTGAAAAAACCGAAATTATTTTCAAAAAAATGAAAAATTATGGGAAGTCATGACTTGGAAATTGAAACCCGAAAAAGCAGACCATTATAATCTGTGAGACATATTTATCACCAGTTTTTGGGATATTTGAAAAAAAACTAAAAAGATCGAGCCACATTTCTAGAAAAACAACAACAAAACCGTAATTCAACTACATAGAAAAAAATGAACAATTTTTCAGAAAAAAAGAGCGATAACCTTAAATTATTCTATGTAGGTACTTCGGATTTTCAACACTGTTCATATTTTAATTTTTGGTTGAAAAAATCAAATCTCGAAAGGCATTTTCATGTATTCTTGTTTTTTTTCGACACAAAAAAATAAATTCAAACCACTTAAGAAACAATAAAAAATCCTACTAGTTTCAAAAATGAACTAGCATTTCTCTCTGGTCACCATTTTCAACTCAACGTGAGGATCATTTCAACTCCTGCCCCTCCTTCTTCTCCTTCTCCTCGTCCCGTTCCTCCTCTGAATTATAAAAGTTCATCCTTTGTCGCTCTTTTGGAAAAAAATATCTTTCAAGAGTGAATTATACATTGTCAACGACTCTGTTATCTGATTATTGCAGATGGTTTTTAATTTGTGGTTGCCAATTTTCGATTGATACTTTTTTAGTTTTTAAAATTTTAGCCTAATCTTTTTTTGATTTTATCTCCAACTATCTATTAAAAGATGATTTATCGAATTCAATATCGACGATAATTTTTTAACGGGAAAATGACAGCCTTTTTTTTTACTCGCAAAAGGAACACCAGGTGCGATTGTTGATTTGATCATAAAGCTTCACTTAGTTATCTGAAGAGGTTGTTAAGGCACCCTGGAGATAGATTAAATTACATTAAAAATGAACTTGGGCGGGAAAAAATTACATAAGGGAACTTGAGCGACATGAAGTGAAAACGTTGATAAAAAGTTGATTTTACACAAGAGACGAGGCGAGCACGAGGTAGAGGTAAAAGGTGCACAGTCGAGCTTGGTCGTGGTGTTTATGTGTAGATACCAAGGTTTTTAGTTTTTCGTCAGTTTATTCGAAAATAATGCAAGTTTCACGGTTTATTTTTCTTGTGATCTTGTTAAATATTAAAACTTTTTCGGGGGTAACATCGCATTACGTTATCACGTGAAGCTGAACACCGAACAGTACGAAATTGTTATAAAACTTGTTCCGTTCCGCTTCGCCATTTTAAAGAGAGAAAAGCGCGCCGCGTATTATGCTAATACGTTAAGTTGCGCGAGTAATGTCGACTCGCTGCAAAAGCATGACGAGAGGTAATTTTGAGTACCGAGTCAAATTATCATAACTTTCTTTTTGATGTGTATTACCTAGCTTTTGAATTTATGTCGAGTAGTACGTCTCTCATCTCTTGTTACCTACGTTTCGAATTTCTTCATCGTGCCATTTCATTTTTTTCCTCCTTGCCCATTTTTTATGTACATTGGAAATTACGCAGCGACGGAGTTTTGTAGCATAAAGAGTAAAAAAAAATGTGACCTGCGATGGCGATATTTCACGTTTTAATGAACCTATTTACAATAATATTAGAACGATACGGCGAAGATTAAAACGTAGGCTGCGCTGAATAAGCAGGGAAAAAAGCCACATAACACGTTAACGGTAATATTGAAACATTCATTAAAACTTTATAATTGAATGTAGCAAAAGCAAATGGAAAATTCATGTTAAAAGCTTTCTCAAAATAACTAAGTAAAGAACAAACAGAACTTGCGGGTTTGAAATTTTTTCCTTCTGTTTTTTGACTCGAGGCGAACCCAAACTGTTATGGTTTGTTGATAGAACCAATATACTTATCAGCGAACCTTATTCCGCAGATGTTTGTGGTTTTTAATGGTATCGAGCATTTCGTTGGGAATTTGGCAAGTCGAAAATTCGAAATTTGGAGGCGTTGAATTCAGTCGTAGTTTTGAGTGTTTTCCGTGCACAAATGGTTCGGGACCGATGGAAAGGAGATATGGAAAAAAAGTGACCAAATTATGTAACAATATCTCTTAATTTTGTCATTTAAGGTAGGTATAAATATGAAATCTTGCAGTAATAAAAAAGTGCTTTAAGATTTCACAATCTTGAAAGGGGTGAAAATCAAAAATTTCCTGTTGGATGTTCTGATTGATGAAATTTTCTGATTTTTCGAACTCAGAACGAAAATTTACCAAAAACGGTGCATTATTGTCGAAAACTTTCCGATTTCAGAGATAATTTTTTCGGCTATGAAGAGAGGGAGCAAAATTCCCCTGCTTCCCCTCTGCCCTCCGTGCAAACGTTTCTGAAAAGTATTCAAGAGGAATTATTTTTAAAAGATCGTCCCAAGTAATTTCGAGGCAAAAATGATGAAAAAGTCTATTAAGCCTTTTACTTTGTAAATTTACAAATGAAATTTTAAACATTGGTAAGTAAAATTTTTGAAAGTATAGTTTTTCACGACGTTCCATTAATTGTTGAGTCGATTTTTCATGGTATTTAACATGTAGTAAAAGTACTCTCATTTCGAATCAGTGAAAAAACACTGATAAACAGTCAGAATTTCAGCACAGAAAAAATCAGTGAAATTCACTGATTTTCAGCGATTTTTCACTGATTTTTCAAAGAATTTCACAGATTTTTCAGTAAATTTCACAAATATCACTGAGTTTTTAGTGAATTTTCACTGATCTTGCATTCAGTGAAAAGATTTTCACTGATTTATTACTGTGCTGCAATTCATACTGTTTTTCAGAGATTTTTGATGAATTTCACTAATTCAGAAATGTGAGAGTAGTGAAAAAGTGGTGAAAAATGATAAAACCTGATATTTTTTTCATACGAAAAGCATACATGTGCGTTCATTTTTTTCAAACTTATTGTTATAGGATATACTTTGTATCCTTTTTTTCACCAGTAAGTAAGTACATATATAATGCGTTAATTTTTTTTAAAATAATTTTTATTTAAAATACAGATTTTCTTCCAATTTGAAATTTTTTCTGTAATATGGTTGATCTCGTTAAGTTGTTTTTTTTTTTGGGGGGGGGGGGTGAGAAGTTTCTGAAAATTCAGTAAAAATGGAGTGAAAAAGACAAAAAAGAAGTAGTGATTTAGAAAAAAAAAACAAAAAACGTTAAATACCCTATTTTTGAAAACTTAGGTATCTCTATCCATTACGAATGACTCAACGAAATGTCAATGATTTTGTTACTATTGCTCGAAAATGGCCATTTTTCAGGCATACAAAAATCCTGAAAAAGTTCCAAAATGAAATGAACGATTTAAATTTCTTAAAAATCACGAAATCTTCCAATTTGCGATCTGTAACTTTTCAATCTCTTTGAAGAGAGGAATACGTGGTATCCAATATCAAAGTGAGTAATATCTCAAATTTCAATTTTTTTAGGGCAACTTGAAGGTTTAAAGAATCCTCTCCCCCATTTTATCGTTAGTCTATTGTCGCATTTGAAATAAGAACGTCTGTTCCATGAAAACTTTTCAGTTGATTTTTAACTGGATCAATTGTTTGACGAATTTTTAAGATGAAAATTTTTGTCATAAAGTACGAAATCGATAAAAAACGACAGGTACTTGATGACGTGGTACTGGTACTTATGTATTTTCAATTGAGAAACGGGGCAAACTATTTACAGAATGAAAAAAACAGTAAAATAAGGTATTTATTTTTTGGTGGGAGGGGGGGCTAGGATTAAACATTTGTGTCTATGTCGATGCCTCGTGCGTTGAGAATTTTTGGAAGAAAATACCAAAATTTATGGGGCGAAAAAGTTGAAAAAATGGGTAAACGTACGTATTAAATTTGTCTAATATTCATAGGTGAAGATGGGGGGGGGGGTAAATATTGAATTATCCCCCCCACCAATCATTTTCCTGTGTTTGTTTCATTCAAAAAATAAATTCGAAAATACTTAATTTTCAAGGTGAAAGTGGAAAAAATTTAGAACAAAGGTTTTTTTGCGGGAATGTGTTCAGAAGGGTCCCAGTAGTTACCAAAAAAAACCCAAGAGCCCCAATGGTGGGGGAATTTTTTGGGGGGTGAAACACCCCCAAAAATGGGTTTTTCTACATTATTTCAAAATGTATCAATTTTGAATAAAAAATAACCACAGATTTGAAATCTGCGTCAAATTTCCGATCTAATGATACCTAACACAACCCATTTCAAATGAAACATGAGCTCTTGAGGGGGGAATCAAAATTATCCATTTTTGAAAATCTCAGATTTTTCAAATTTAAGAGTTGAAATCTGCACCTAAATTATACTTTATCGTGCCTTAACGACTGTCCACGAGTACGTAAAGGATTACTGTATGTATTTTGACACAATCGCACCCATATGGGGAGGGGGCGTGCGTTCCCCGGAATTTTGGATCTTTGCCCCCCAATCAGGTATTTGGCTCATATCTGCGAAAATATGGGTTCTAGAGCAAAAATGGGGTCTATAAAAGTTATTCTACGTCAAAGTTCCTATCAGATGACTTTTGAATGGTATTCAAAAATTCAAGGGGGCTGGAGCTATAGTTGATTAAAGATAGGGGATTTTCTCCAAAAATCTGATTTTTGGCCAAGTATATCTGCTAAAATATCGATCTCAGTGCAAAAATGAGGTCTACGAAAATTAATCTACGTCAAATTTCCTACCAGATGACTTATGAATGATATGCTCAAACCCAAGGGGGCTGGAGTTACAACTAACGACGTGAGAGGGGGTAGCTCAGTAGCAGATTGCAAATAACATCGAATGATGATAGAGGGACAAAATTTGGTGTAGTGAAAAAGGATACCATTTCAAAATTTTTTTAGACCGGTAGGTTATCGCGAAACCCTATAGGAGGGGAGAAGGGGCTCCAAAGAGGGGGTCAGGCCCCAATTTTCAAAATTGAGCTTTAGGCTCATTCATGGTGTCATTTCCATATGATTGAATCCCGCTGAGTTCAAGAATGTAATTAATTTTTAAATTCAAGGGACAGAAATTACCAAACTTTCCCTACCTGTGCACTCCTTACTCACCAAAATTATATCACCTTCAAACCGTTTCAAATATCACTCCTATTGAAAATTTACATTGAAGTTCAGGGCGCGCAATGTTTTTCGAGAATTTCTTCAGATTCAACTCAGAAACTTATCCAACGCATGGGATAATATTTTGGCAATACATTCAGCAACAGAAACTTTAATCCCTGTTCATTCACTGAAGACTAGGGGTATGGGATCTTAAAAAAGGTCAATATAAATGGTAATCTATATATCTGTAAATGCCGAAAATCATAATAAAAATTTGGTAGGAATATCAGCCCCGATATCCTAAGTTGAAAAAAAAATTCAAAAAAAATTGGGGAAAGTGAATACCCAAGTTGAGGAATTTTCAATTTGAGGGACTTATCTCCCTGAAATCTTGAAAGTAATGACATTTTTGAACTTAGCGGGATTCAATCATATGGAAATGACACCATGAATGAGCCTAAAGCTCAATTTTGAAAATTGGGGGCCTGACCCCCTCTTTGGAGCCCCTTCTCCCCCTCCTATAGGGGTTCGCGATAACCTACCGGTCTAAAAAAATTTTGAAATGGTATCCTTTTTCACTACACCAAATTTTGTCCCTCTATCATCATTCGATGTTTATTTGCAATCTGCTACTGAGCTACCCCCTCTCACTCGTTAGTTGTAACTCCAGCCCCCTTGGGTTTGAGCATATCATTCATAAGTCATCTGGTAGGAAATTTGACGTAGATTAATTTTCGTAGACCTCATTTTTGCACTGAGATCGATATTTTAGCAGATATACTTGGCCAAAAATCAGATTTTTGGAGAAAATCCCCTATCTTTAATCAACTATAGCTCCAGCCCCCTTGAATTTTTGAATACCATTCAAAAGTCATCTGATAGGAACTTTGACGTAGAATAACTTTTATAGACCCCATTTTTGCTCTAGAACCCATATTTTCGCAGATATGAGCCAAATACCTGATTGGGGGGCAAAGATCCAAAATTCCGGGGAACGCACGCCCCCTCCCCATATGGGTGCGATTGTGTCAAAATACATACAGTAATCCTTTACGTACTCGTGGACAGTCGTTAAGGCACGATAAAGTATAATTTAGGTGCAGATTTCAACTCTTAAATTTGAAAAATCTGAGATTTTCAAAAATGGATAATTTTGATTCCCCCCTCAAGAGCTCATGTTTCATTTGAAATGGGTTGTGTTAGGTATCATTAGATCGGAAATTTGACGCAGATTTCAAATCTGTGGTTATTTTTTATTCAAAATTGATACATTTTGAAATAATGTAGAAAAACCCATTTTTGGGGGTGTTTCACCCCCCAAAAAATTCCCCCACCATTGGGGCTCTTGGGTTTTTTTTTGGTAACTACTGGGACCCTTCTGAACACATTCCCGCAAAAAAACCTTTGTTCTAAATTTTTTCCACTTTTTTGCTAGAATTCCCTTATTACAATAAGTATGTGACGAATTTCGTTTTTTAAAGCTACTAAAATCGTCTCTTTAGTGAAGAAAATAATTAGGTGCTTATAAGTATGTGATCGGTTGAAGAAACAGTTATCGATTGTTGAAACAGATTATTTTCGTTTTTTTTCGAGTCCACGTTGCGTTAGATGTCTGATGATACCGTGCACTGATTTACAACGAAATTTTTCGACTTGTTACCAAAATTTTCCAGCCAATTTGAACAAAAAAGCACAAATTTTCACCATATAGCACAAAAACACGAAAAGAGCCCAAAATTTTATGAAAAAAAAGCTTCGAAAATCACAAAATTTCTACGCCAAAGTAATGGAATTTTTTCAAACAACAAACTATTAAAAAACGAATTATTTTCTTTCTGAAAATCATCGATTTTTATTTTTTTTTAAATTTTTCAAATTTTCGCCCTCGCTGTGCTCGGACATATCAAAAGTTAAAATATATTTAAGAGTAACGAGTTGAAGATTCCACCTCCACTTCAATACTGAAATACTGATTTAAAAAAGTAAAGAAATTTAGTTTTTGGATTTCTTTATCTTCAAAAATTTCAACCCTCGCTTCGCTCGGGCTCGATAAATTTGCACATTTCATTCTCAAAATGACGGTATGACTTTGAACCCTTTTTCCTTCCATCGATTCATCATATTGATAAAAGGTCGAGTAAAAATGACGTATAGTTGGAGTAGAAAAACTTTTGGAGGATCGAAAATCAACATTTCTGTTTTGTGTTTCTTTTTTTTTATCTGGGGCTCAAGCCCCCCCAAAAAAAAGTTACAGCCCATCTCCGCCTATGCTGATATTATTTATGGGTTCAGACTATTCTAGGTCTATCGGACTTTAAAATCATTATATTTTAACCATGATTCGACTTGAATCGAATCATCACTTCAAAATAATGAGGGTTGCTGTTTCGAAAAAAATCCATGAAATGTTATCATTTTAAAAATCAGTGAAAGGGTGCAGCCATACGAAAAAAATTATCTGTAAAGGTACCATCTATTGAATGAACCAATACAGTCGTCTATTTAAATGCAGGTATACTACACGTGTTCGCTATTCATTCGGTATTCAGTGAATAGGTACCTACTTTACTTACCTATACCTACCAACTAATGTAAAAACTGCTCGATCCTTTGAACCGTCACTCAAACAGTACCGTACTATAGTCACTATTGAAATTGAAAATTTCCTCCAAATAAAATACATCCTACACATATCGTATGTATATTTCGTAAACAAAATAAATATAATATATTTTCAAAAAAAAAAAGTACTTATGTAGATTTCATTACAAAAAACAAAATGTTTCATCTTAGGCGAATAAAAACAAATGGAATTACCCGAAGGAAGGTTGTACGCGAGTATGACAAACAGGGAAAGAATATCTCTAACGTATAGTGCAGTAAATTTAATTTTAAATGTTGCTTTTAGGCTATGCTAGGCTCTAAGTGGTTTCTTTTTTGATAGTAAACTCAGTTATATTGTTTGTTGTTGAGGTTATTTCGCTTTCGCGACGATGTTTTGGAAATTCTACACAATAGATGTTAAAATTTTAATAATAGAGCAGCATTGCGATAATGAATTTAGATTGGAAATGGGCTAGGAAATTTTTTTAGTCATTTGATGACATAATTGAATTTCTACTCGAAACGATGAACGTTTTGTTTATATAAAATTAACAACTCGTCGAGTGTAATGTATAAAAATAATACTAAGAAGGTAATCATATTATTTCGAATGTATTATTTTATCGATTAAAAAAAATTGAGCAAGTCTACTTCAAGAGAAAAGTTAATAAAAATGATTTTCGTATTGTCATGGCGAAAAATAAGAAAGATTGCGGAATTTTTGAACCAGGTAGAAAATCGAAAGATGAAGAATTCCGTACGAAATTAATTTCAAATTGATAGAATATTTTCGTGTTTTTCGTAGGTACCTAATTCGCGAAGTGAATTTTCTATCGATTTTGCTCCCTATCTAAAGTTTATATTGGGTTTTTATTCGGGTTCGACTGAAGGAATCCAACGGAACTTCGTTTCGATTCTTTGGTACTGTGGGTACATGGCATCGTGTCAAAGAAACACTCGACAGTGTGAATTGATTCGGAAACACTTCGTTTGGTACGTCTACGTACAGAATTTTGGTACGTTGGAAAAATTACCGCCATTCCATTGTTGCCGTTGAATTACCCGGCGAAGTCGACTTTTGATTTCATATTTCCTTTAATAGGCTTTCACGTGATGAAATTCTCGCCTGTGTGGGTTGATTTTGTCTTTGCCTTCATTGTTGTTATTGACAGTACAATTCATCTGCGTTTCATTCGTCTACAATATTGGAATCATTTGGCGAAGTTGTCGATACGTATCCGCTATCTTTCATGGCATCCGGATTGGGTTTTTTAAAAAATTGTATCTCTTTTAATTGTTTGTATTCTTGCCACCAGCTATTGTCGGAAGACGCAGATGTCGAATCGGCGCTTTCACTCGAACTACTATTACTCTCGCTGTCATCTTCGTAATCGCTATTATCACAGTCTTCGTTCACCTTCATTATTTGATATCCTTTATACGTAGTTTCGGTAACTTTGGTACTTTCATCACAGCTCGAACTATTACTAGAGCTACTGTCGCTAGAACTAGAACTGCTACTGCTGCTGTCGCTGCTGCTGCTACAACTACTGGTGTTCGAGCTGTCGCTGGAGCTTTCGTCGGTTATTCTTTTGCTGAGATAATCGCTATGGCATTTTTCTTTCGACGATGGTAAAAAGCGTTCTCGTTCATTAACATCGCCTCCCTCCGGACTGAGGAAATTGCCCGGTGAAAGCAGATTTGTCGTTTCTGATATAGCAGCGTCCGAGTAATCCGGCTCAATATGTTCTTTCTTGTATTTCTCTTTTTTCTTTCGTTTCGTGCGACGTTTACTTCTGAAAAAGAAAAGAAGTTAATTTTGAGAAAAAAAGCCTTACAAATTGACGCCATTTAAAATTTATAAAACGACGGGAATCATTTGATGGTCGGTCACGTGTACTGCCCTCCCTTTTCATCCCTCATCTCTCGTGACTTTGGGAGAACTGTTGTAGCAAAAGTAAATCTGTTGGAATTAAACGGATATCTAGGCGAGTTTTATCGACACGAAAAAAAGAAAAGATAAGTGGATTAATTCAAGGTAGAATAACGCTGAAAATGTTTTTTCAACTTTCGACTCCGCTTTGCGAGTTTAATTTTTTACTATTAAGCTAATAAAAAGAAAAATAATACGTGAAAAAAACATCACCGGGTTAATGAGTTTTTCGATCCGTGTTCTCATCGCAGTGCGATAACTCTATTAACGAAAATCAATTTTAAATTGTACCAGATTATACCATCGAATCGAAATATTTCCGGTGACTTGGATTGTAATGCTGGGTTATTCGATGTGAAGGGTTTTAACGGGCGGTGTTGCTGCGACGATGTTCAAAAAACGTAGGTAAATTCGTTTTTTTTTTCTATTTATTCGAATCGAATTGAATTTTGCAAATTCTTTGCTGTAGGTAGTATAAGTATGTATAGACGCGTACGTAGGTAGTAGGTACGTCGATTCCACAATAGAAACTGAACTTCGTGAAACGTTTCAATCGCCTGTGGCAATAAAGTTACCTACTTTATGTCGCAGTATTTTGGACGTAGCTCATTACTTTGGTAATTTTTTGTGTAAACTACGTCAACCGAAAGAAAATCGTATTGTAATTGCGGCGAAAATTCAACTGTCGTGTCTACGGGCGATGTATTTTATGGCATGGAATAAACCTATTGACTTTTGAATTGTTTATATTAGGGATGGCGATGACGCAAATGAAAATTTAAAAAAAATTATGAACCGTTTTGTTGAAATAGGTATCTGATTTGATGGAAATTTTATAGATCAATTATTTGTATCCTAATGTTTGTAATTAGATCTAAGACGAATTGGAATTGGCTTACTGAAGGGACAAAAAATCAAAAATTTACGACTGTAATAGATTTTTTTCAATTTTTCTGACTCGAAGTACGAGTTTTCTCATTTTTCTTTTTTAAGAAATTTTTTTTTGGAAATATCACCACTTTCAAAATTTTTTCGACTCCACCCAATTTTTCTGGCTGAAAATTACGCTGCTATTTGGGGAGGAGGAAGGGAGGGAGGAAGAAAGCTTCCCTCTCGTGCTCCCTCGTTTAGTTCGGTTTCGGGTTAGATGTGTCAGTTTGGATTTAAAATAATTAACGCCGTACAAAAATGATAACAGCTTTAAGAATTTTGTTCAAGGCCTTAAAAGAAAATGATTTTTAAAATGTTTAAAATTTCAAATTTTTGATTTTTTTGTGTTTGTTTCATTTTTAAAAAAATTTTAGTTGATTTGAAGCCCATTTATCTCTCATCTTCAGAATAAAATTTTTCATGACTTTTTTTCGTCAAGAGAAATCAACTCAAATCAAAAATGAAGCCGGGTCTTTCGATTTCGCTCAATTTTTTTTCGAATTCCTCTTGATGGTCTATTCACACATCACTATCATTTCCCTTCCAACTCTCACGTGAGTTGGATGTGAGAGAGCTCGATTAGAGCAGGGAAGGGGTCAGATCGAAAAATCAAGTCGATATTCGAACTCGGTGACCTCAAAGTAGTGAGAATCAGTGTGACACGCCATTTTTATCTTTTTGCCCACGTTTTTTAAAATTAAGGTCTAAGGGGGTACTGAAATTTAAAGTCCTAAAAATAAGCGAATATTCGAATTCAGTGCCCTCAAAAACCAAACCACGCGTTTTTTCTTTCATTTTTTTTTTGGAAATTCAACTTTATCAAAGGAGTTGATAGGAGGATTTAGAGGGGTTGGATGAAGAGACTCAGTACATATTCGAACTCGAGATCTTCGAATTAGTAGAAATCGATGTGTTACTTCACATTTTATTTTATTTTTTTGATTTTGGCCAAAATTGAGGACCCCGGTGCAGTGGTCCTCAGGGTTGTCGAGTTTCCATTTTAAAAATTTGTTGTTTAGAAAAAGAGTAAGGAAAGCTCTTTATTGTAATTTTTCAAATTTTTAAATGGGTAGCCTTCATCTTTTATACTTATCTTAAAAGTTGAGCTTTCGCCTCAAAATTTCAGCTTTGAGCTTTCAAAATATGATTATTGTTTTTGAATCTCCCATCCATTCCCGTTCAAATCCTGCAAACAGTTTTCCTCTAAATATAACCGATCTCGAGATATGAGCCTTCAAAGTTGGGTAATTTGGCAAAAAATCGGATCGCATGAAAATTACAAGGCTCTTCCCTCTCAGCCTCCTTGAGGGTTTGAAGGAAAATGATAGTGGTTATTGAACAGACCATGAAGGGGAACTCGTAAGAAAAATTGAACAAAATCGGAAGACCAGACTTTATTTTTGGTTCAAGTTAATGTACATAAAATGGACCAAGGGAGTTGGTGAGTTGATTCCTTGATTTCAGAAATGTGGTAATTGATTTTAAATTTTTTTGGGGTTTGCATGAATTGATTCCCATTTTTTGGTGGCATGTAGGTACGAGTTGATTTCGAACCTCATTCAGCCTATTTGTGTTATCCAGGAGATATCCCGAGGAGGGTGGCTTTGGGTTTTTTTTTTGTTATAGCTAAAAATATCGTACGAATGGGTCTTTTATAAGCCCTATAATTGAGAGAAGGGCATTTTTGGTCGAAAAAATTTAGTTAAGAAAGGAGAAATTGTCGAATTAAGCAAGCTTGTAAAGTTAGATGAAATCCCACCTGAGTTGAAAATGTTCAATTTTTGGGCCACTCTATTACTTACAATAATTTCAATTATAATTTTTTTCTTCTCGTAAAACATTTTCATCAGCACAAAATTTCTACTTCTTTCGTTATCAATGTTGACTTTTTGCCCAAAAAGAGGCAATTTCGGTGAAAATTTTCTTTCAAACGTCCCAAAACTACATTTTAAGATAATTTTACAAATCTGAATAAAACCAGGCACTTATTGTTTGAGAACAGTAATTTCCCGAAAGTAAAGCACCTTCATTCGTACCTTCTTCATCGAATGAAACTATTATGTGACCTAGACTTCTATAGTCACCAAACCGATTTTTCGTTTTTCATCGATATTGATAGAAGAAAGTATGTCCCTTCCAGATGCAACGATTTTTAATCGATGCTACATCGATTATTTTTCAAAAATAATTGGAAATAATCAATTAAAAATCGATTTATCGGTCCTCAAAATTGAGTTTTTTGTGATTGGTCAGAGATACGTGACGTCAGTAACTCAAATTATTTTGATTAGAAAAAAAATTACGTTACGAATAATTATGGCCAATCAGAAAATTGAAAATTATTTTCTGATTAATCGATGCTGGTCCGATTATTTTAATCGGGGGATGAAAATTTATTATAATCGTTTAAAATCGTAATCGTTGCATCTCTGCACTCAAAAAAATAAAAAATAAATTTTATTAAACGTAATAATAAAAAGGCACCATTCACAAAACTAGTAAAATTTATTCAAAAAATAATAATATTTATCGCAAAATTGACAAACTTTATTTTCTACGCAATAAACTTTACCAAATTTCGTGATAAATTTTATTATTTTTTTAAATAAAAATTGCTAATTTTGCGAATGGTGCCCCGTTATTATTTTTTTTGGATAAACTTTATTTTTTTGATAAAATTTATTATTTTTGGATAAAATTTATTTTTTTTGGATAAAATTTATTTTTTTGAATAAAATTTATAATTTTTTGCAACACTTTCTATTCATTTTTCATTCTCCAGTTTTCTCAGTGTGATCCCTTCCAATGACATAAATCGCAGACTCTAGATTTTATCATTTTTACTGTACAGTACATTAGCATGGCCGAGAAGCTTAATTTTAGACACATTTTCTGTAAAAATGAACTTTGAACTTCCGACTGAAATATCTCGAAAGCATAGCTTTCTAGAAAAAAAACTAAATGCACTCTACGGAAAGGAAATTTTACGATCTACAATTTATGTTGTATTCATTTTTTCGGTAGAATCCTTCCTTTGCTCAGAAAATTAATTTCATGTGACAAAATTTTTTTAATATGTAAAAAAAATGTCAACAAAAAATTCATAACTTTCCACACTTGAAGTCAATTTTCTGAGTAAAGGAAGGGTTGTGCGGAAAAAATGAATAGAACATAAATTGTAGATCGTAAAATTCCCTGTCTGTAGAGTGCAATTCGTTTTTGTCTAGAAACCTATACTTTCGAGTTATTTCAGTCGAAAGTTCAAACCCAAAAAATGGGAATCAATTCGCCTATTTTTTCACATGAATATTGCGTTAGGATTCAACTCACCTACAGCCTGGAACAATTGCATTCATGTTTTGCGAGAAAATTTTTTTCGATTTTTCTATTTTTTTGACTTATTAGAGGAAAAATGAAAATTATTTTCTCATAAAAATAAAATAAATTATTTTCGGACGTCGGCTAGCAACATTTTCCTGATTAGAAAATAGGTAACAGAAACTCCAGGAAAGGCTAACGTATAAAAAAGGGTCATTGAAAAAGTATTTTCTATAGGTATCATGATACCATTGAAAAAGAAAATCACCCGAGACCTCTCTTCGTGGGTGAAAATAAATACACCAGACACACGTGTAATTAAAATCCAATATATAGAAACAAACACCGACTCGTAGTATCCGTAGAGAGTAGAGACAAAGCGGAGAATCGCGTCATTAAATGACCTGTAAGTAAATGGGTTTGCTCGTTTGTCAAAATGTGCCCTAATAAATTAGTAAAATGTTAATGAAGGGATCACCGTATAATGGCCACCGAAACGCACAGATTTAACCTCGTATTAAAAACGTTTTGGAAATTTGGCATTCAGAATACCTTATTGTCTGCTTTTCTAAATTATCATCGATGTGTTTAGCGAACAAATATGCGGAGATACCTACGTCGCGAATTTGTGTAGGCGTGAGCTGTGGCTAATACCGGAATTTATATATCTATAGGTTTTGCCTGTTGAAACAACGGAGATGAAATATTTACGAAATTTATTGGTACCGAAGAAGGAATTTCATTAAAATAGCCGGCGGAAAAAATTTACGAAAATGGGTAAAAATAGAAAATTCGCTATTTTCTTTCAAAATTCCAATAATTATATCACCGGTGTAAATTTCCGTATTATCGAAACGTTTATAAATAAGAAGACTCCCTCGATTCGCGATCACATTAAAATGAACGAAAGGAGCTTTGAGAATTAGGTATAACTTATACCAATAAAATTATCACGATGAAAGCACATCGGCGCGGCGTTGACAAGACTGCGTAAACACGAAAAGCATAAAGTTGATTCGACTATCCATAAAATGTTCATGTTGGCGTTGAACAACTCGAAGATATTACGTTTAAATATTTGTACCTTCAGACGGAAATACCATCAGAAAAGCAGTATATTTGCAAGGAAATGTTACACCGAGCTAACATAAATTCGTACACAGGCGAACTCTTCCCCTTCGTGCCTCTCTCTGCCATCGCCCGTCCACGATTCCAAGTATAAACTCAATTATACAGGCTGCTTTGAATTTGCGGCGTGCCGTCATTTGCTGGAACAACCGCAAAGGATTAAATTCATTTACTCAACTTTCATTTTCCGAATCTACACCATATACTGTACTCGGGTCTCTCATGTTTACCGGCAGGTTTCATCTAACTAAGTTGATATATTGTAGCCGAACGTACGCCTTCGTATACCTTTTATCGGCAAACTTTGTGAATTATTACTTTTATTCGGCAAAGTCCACAACTACGACTAGTATCGAGTTGTAAGTTGTAATCGTATATAGCCGACTATTTAATTATTCGTGACGGTTTTCTTTGGCTTTCTGACCGCTTCGTTGATTTTAGAAACGTATAGAATTGGTACGTGTACGTTTGAAAATTTGCCTACGTTCAATTACATTCGCAGCATTCTGGCAGAGTATTCATTAATTAAAGAGTCGATAGGTGAAACGTACTTACTCGTAAAGCAGTGGTTCTGGTGGTACTCGCGAGGCATTGGCATATTTGTATGTGGGTTTTCGTTGAAAAACGAATATGATTCCTCTCTCGGGTACGTATTAATACGAAAAGGTAGCAGGTCAAGTTCACCCGGATCAACGAGCTTTTTAAAATACCTACGTAGTACGTATGCCGTTGAACTAATTTTTTTCATCTGTTGTGTCCATCAAGATGTTTGGAGATAAAAAAGGGTATCGTTTCCGATGGAATTTCATTACCTATTTTGGAAAATGTCTTTTTTGTAAAGGTCCATTTTTTTCCTCTAAATTGTGGCGATGCGATATAAGAAATTTCTTTCATCGTTTTGAAATTTTCTGAGTATAAAAAAATTCCGTATTGAGTTTTTAATGATACTTTGCCCAGGCAATGAGAGCAAAGTCATTGTGGTCATTGATTTTCGAATAGAAATTTTGGAAATAAAGAAATGTGGGTTGGTGGATTTCCTAATTATTACATATAACGAGTATTTCAATATACCATAAGTAGAGTTCTCAAAAGATACCTAGACCCACCCTTTTCATAAGATTATTACAGGAGAATGACCACCCATCCAATGATACTTTTCTACGTCTCATTAATACAGACTTTTTAGAATGGGATTTGGTATTTACTGATGGATCCAAGTCTGAGGAGGGCTGTGGAGCAGCGTTCTATTTCCCCAAATATGAAATTAAAAAACATGTCATAGGGAGACTTGGCCCGTCCGTTCCCCGCCGCCGCGGTACGTGTGCGGTGGTAAGACGGTAGATGTCGCCACCAGCGGTGCGGTTCGCTCGTCGGCACGATGAGCCGAACGCGCCGTCAGTATCTGGCTGCTGGTTGAGTGGAAATGACTCCGTTACACTCGCCTGCGTGCTGGGTATCGCGGTGTCAACCGCCACAGTTGCAAGTTCTCCGTATTTATCATTAATAAGTTCTCTGAATATATCATTACAAAGTTCCAATCTGTTTATTATTCCAAAGTCTAATCTGGTGCCTATGGACTGACCCCGGATGGTCCATAGGTCTTTCAGGGTACTGGAGATCGGTACCCGAAGAGAATGCGTCTGGTTGGCCAGCCGGACCAACTTTCTCATTGGCGCCCATTCGTGCGTGGATTTTCGTGGAGCTGCAGCCCACAGAAGAAAATCAAAAAACCCCCAGTAGGGGCCCCAGTCCTGTGCCGCTGGGGACCCGGGGATGATGTCCTGCCGTCATCCTTTTAGGATTAAGAAGACTATCATGTAAGTGTTGACTATTTCGTTAAGTTCGCGATTAAATAATAAGTGTTAACGTAAGACCCATAAGGTCATAAGTTTTTATTAGTGTAAGTTTTTTTCAAGTGCGAAATTGCGATTTATTAGACTCTAAAATACCTACGTGAAAAAGATCGCGAAAATCGGCCAGCAACGTGTTTAGAAGAACATGCCAAACCGGCAACGTCGCTTCCGACACGCGCCAACAATTCCCCCTTTTGCATTCCAATCTACCAACGGTCGAAACGGCTGACGGCAACGGAAGGCGGGAGGAGCGAGGAGAGGCGCTGCGGCTGCCACCGCCGCCACCACCACAACGTAGCTGATGAGAATCAAGCGACGAACACGTCCAGTATTCCTCATTTCCAAGCTACCGGTTAGGTTGACACAGGCGTATACGCTCGCATCAAGATTATTTTCCTTGTATTTTTTTTTCAACAGTCAAATATCTCGTGGTGATATTCTTCAAGAAATCACATCCAGTGTGAAAATAAACGATCACGTTTAATTTCTACACGCCATTAACAATATTGTTATCTCACTTGGCAATAAAATTTCGCCTTTTTATTTGTCAAGTAATTCCAATCAATTTAATCAAGTTGATCTGACTTCCTAAGCGAATTATCTATTTGCTAATTCTGTACACTGCGAAATATCGCATGTTATTTTTTCCGAATAAATTTTAAAGATTTATTCAAACAAACTCCCATTGCAATCTCTCTGAGATTGATCCGTGTAATAAAATCCCATTGCAATTTCATTCGTGGAATTGATCAGCGTAACTTTTTTCCAAGTAAAATCTTTCAGACTTTACTCATACGGTGCAAATACAAAGCACACTTTTTCCGGATAAATCGTAAAAATTTATTCAAACAATAATTTTTCTGAATAATTTCATACTGAAATTAGTTAGATACTCTTTCAAAGTAAATCTCACAGATTTACTGCTGTTATATTGTGTAAGTTTAATTCTGAGTAAAACTGCGCAGTTTACTCAGCAATTAATACAAGCACGTTTTATTTTTAAATAAATCTATAAGATTCGTTTAAATAATAAATTTTTGTTAATTAATTTCATATCTGAAATTAATTCAACACGTCATCAAGTAAATCTAACAGATTTATTCATACAGTATTGTGCTGGGATATTTTGAATAAACAAGTTTATTTAAATAATACCACTAACACGATCTATAATTCCTTATATAATTTCATTACTGAAATTATCGCGACTTTTTTCCTCAGTAAATTTTACAAATTTACTTTCAATTCTCTACAAGCTAAAATTTTGAATAAAACTTACAGTTTATTCAGAATTAATCAGAGCTTGCCTTTTTCCAAGGTAAATCTTAAAAGATTTATAATAATAATATTATTATTTTTTCCTTATATAATTTCATACTGAGATTATCGTGACATCTTATTTCCAGTAAATCGAAACGATTTACTCATACGATACTGTGCTGAATTATTTTTAAATATTTTATAAGCACGAATTTTTTCCAAGTAAATCTCATCAGATTTATTTAAATAACAATTGTTTTCTATTAATTTCATATCTGAAATTAATACAACTCCCTACTCACGAAAATTTTTTCTAAAATAAATCTTCACAGATTTATTTGAATAACAATTTTATAATTAATTTCATATCTGAAATTAATACGACTTCCAATCCCCTATTCACGATTATTTTTTCTAAATAAATCTTACAGATTATTTTTTTTTCCAATTAATTTCATACTGAAATTAATTCGATTTTTTCCAAGTAACTCTGACAGAGTTACTAATCATAATATTGTGTAATATTTGTGAATAAAGAATTTTTGACTTGTTCTTATTATTGTTATACACGATTTTTCAGAATATAGTTCAATAAATTCGCTCACAACACACTTTCTATTAATAAATCTCAACAGATTTATCCATTTTACAAATCCTCAAAGTTAATTGGGGCAAATCTTTCAGATTTAGATCCGGATTATTTTGGGGCAAAATCTTACAGATTTATAACAGAATTTTTATTCTGACACTACCAAGTGGACGTAAGTGGTATTTTGAACGGCAAATCTCTTCAGCTGATGTCTGATACAGATAGGCCAGACGAATTATCACGTCGCACGTCGCTACGTATAGCCGATAAAAAGGCAGGAAAAACGACTACGTTTTCCACTCCTATTGTCGCCAAAAGACAATATAGGAGAAAAATGGCATCGAATAACGATCACGTCTACGAAAATCGGGTCGATGTAGAATCGCAGAACGATGATATACGACCATTAAACGATTTTCATCAATACCCCCTCGGACCGAGAGGGGCAGAAGTACCGCTTCCAGGCAGAAACCTGTTAGAACCTGTAATTATGGACGGGGAAGACAATTCTGACGTGGAACCGAATACAGACGATGAAGGCGATCAAACGGTGATAGCGTCTGACTCTCAAAGAACGCAGACAGCAATTCGGAAAAATCTTACAGATTTCTTCAACCGAATTCAACCGTACGATGATGGATGCGGCGCCGGAACGACGCAACACCACGATGCCGATGTCAACGCATCGAATACGACGCGGAGAAATGTATACAGCGTTACCGCTGAAGTACATGCTAATAATATGACAGCAGGCAAATCGAGCATGACTCGTATGCTGCAATCATTAGTCAAAAATCAAATTATTGCGCCACCTAGAGAATCGTATTCTGTAAGAATACAACCACGGATGGATACGCATAATTTGACTTTAGGAAATACGTCATCAAGTAATGTAATAGGTACTATCGATACGACAGTACGCCCACCTAGGTGGGTACCTATTCACACTACAACGGACGCAGCGGAAGCATACCACCAGGTAGGCAATACGCGACAAGCTGCAACCTGTTGGCAACCGTTACCGGTACCAACAGGGGCACCTTACCAACCTAACCCGCAGGCGAGTACGCCACTGCGGCATCAGGTACGACACCCGGCTGAAAAACCGGACGAATACACACACAGCGGCGTACCGATAACGGTAAATCGCACGATATCAGATACCGTCGCAACGACTACAGTAACTCGCTCTACGATGAGCAGGCCAACCCAACGGATATCGACAACAATCGCTGCGACAACCGCACCAATACTGAGCAGTGGTGTTTCGTATCCGAAACAATCTACTAATCAGACACTGGAAAATGGACCTCACGTCGTGTACAGGACGCAATCGTCCAACACGAACCAAGGAGAATCCATTCGCCACCCAGGAATTTTACCGGACTCCCACAGCCTCCCACCCGGCGACCGCATACTGCTTGAGCTGACTCAGTCCATACAGGAAATGCGAAGCTGGATGGAGCGGGAGAACAGTAATATTCACGCACGCTGCAATAGCGTGGACGAGGTTTTGCAAATGCAAAACCAATCCCTACGTCAGACGACCGACGCGATCCAAGGACTTTTGGGCAGCTCTCAAAGATCTGTCTCAAATGGCCTGAATCAACGTCAGAGAGACGAATTAGTCGAATCGCTGCGTAGGCAGCAAGCTGATAACCGGTCGCAACGACAACAGCTTGGCACAGGTCGTGGTTTTGCGAACACGCAAGACTTCGACGACGAAAACGATCATTATCATAGTGATCGCGATCGTGATGATCGACGTCGTAACCGACGTGGAGATGATGGACGACGTGGCAACTCTGGTCATTCCTACGGTGTCGAACTCGACCACGATCAGGAAGAATGGGAGCGGCTACGAAGAGGCTTACGCAAGGGTCTCCCCGGAACGGTGGAATCCTTGAGGGCTAGCGGTATCGTATTTACCGAAGAAGACAGACACCACCCCCTTGAGTTTCTGGAAAGCTTTGAAGCTTACATGAACCAGACCCATGTAATTGGTGCTCAATTGTGTGTGGTGTTCTGCGGTGTAATCGATATAAACCGCCATTGGGCGAAAGATCATCGTACGATTAAGAGTTGGACTATGCTGCGAAATGAATTTCTTAGAGAATTCTGGAATCATAGGGATCAAGCTGCCGCAAGGGCACATTTTCCCGAAGAGATGAAGCAGACCTCGACAACGAGGGAGCTCCTTCAGTACGTCAGAAAATGGCTTCGTACTCTCTCAAAGATGGATACGATTACCACGGAAGACGCAATCGACATGGTCCTGCAGAAGTTACCTGCTGATTTGTGTGTACGCATACAATGGCAGGATACTGAAAGCCTCACACGCCTAGAACGAGCTCTCAAACGCCTCGAGGATCAGCGAGACCCGCTACCTCAATACGTAACGCCTGTTGTGGTACCCATCACACAGCAGACGTCGCAAACACCAAGTGTGCAGCCACAGCAGCGCCATAACGCCGCTGTTTTTGCATACAAACCGCTAAGTATGCAACCAACACCCAGGTACCAAGTTACTTCGAAAACGAATAACCCAAATCCTGGCAGGTTCGTACTAAGGCAGTGGCTGGAGGGTAAGAAGGTCTACGGACACGTAGCAAACCCACCGCCTACAGGGGCAAAGCCGCAACCGGCCCCCCAAGCACCTAAACCAGCTATGCAACCTCAACAGGTATGGCTTCTTGAAGAAACAACGGGCATAGATGGTGACGACACCGTTTATTTTGACTACGACACCGAAGTCAAAAACCTGAGCGAAACGCCGGCAGCAGAACTCAAAGGTCCTGTCGACGATCAGGGAAACGGAAAAGACTAGGAGGTAAAGGGCAGCTGACTAGTCACAAAACAGTCGTAGCACCTACTCTTAAAGGAAGGGTGCTAATCGGCGATGGAATAGCCCACTTTGTAGCGTGTAAAAGGATAGATAAGACCAAAATGGTACTACCTACCTACATACGCAGTCGAATTTCATTTAACAATCTCGCAACTGAGATTGAGAAATATGACTTTACTGGTAAAGATGAAGCGATAGTAGGCGCTGGTTTGTTCGAGTTGAACTACACAAACAAGCCCTACAACGCAATTGAACAAGAGTTACATAGGGTACTCAAAGTACTTCGTGACAAAGGCTTCAAAAGCATCGCATTCATCTTTCCAATCGTAATGCCAAAACTGGCAGATCAAACACCTACAGATCTAGCTCGCATACGAGTCTATCGATCAATGTTCAAGAAGCTAGAAAGAGAAACCCAAGTACAAATTTGGACTCAAACTAGCCTCAAATTCCTAAAAACCGAAACGGTTACTAACCACAGGGGTGAACGCTACGTCTGCCCAATGGTTAACGACAAATGTCAACTTTTACCGGATCTTAAGAAATTCTACCTCTCGAAAGGGGCAGGATACTTCATTGCCAACAGTATGTATCGTGAGGTGGAGGCCAGTCTCTATAAAGAGTTAGCTAACCATGCCGTACCGGCGAATCCATCCAAAAAATACTGGACCAATGAAGTCTCTCTATCAGCACCAGGATCAGATCGCGACGACTACGTCAGGTATGAAATCCAGGGGCAAGGATGAGGGCAAGCCATCTACGGAACCGCAGATGACGTCAAATCCGGAAAAGGAAACTGAAATGGTAACGAAACCGTTACCCTCCCAAGGTACCCACCACCACATCGACTCAAGATGGCAAAAGTGAGTTACCTATCAAAAGCGCATCTACAGGGGCAAAATCGTTACAGCAACGCACCCCGAGCCATCAAAAATTACTTTTGAGATGGCTATGAATGTGGATGTCAAATCGACGATGTCGAAAAACGACAAGTAACGAGCAAAAACAGACACATACACCGAAACCCACGTACCGTAGGTTCAAACGGTGGATGGAGTCGAAAATGTGAGTTATACGGTAGACATTTTGACTAATAAATCGTTACCGATAAAACAGTTGACTCTCTACTAACAAGAAAAACCTCTGACTTGACAAAAATCACAATCGAAAACGATTATGATCTGATGAAGTCACGCGGTATGAAAAACGCAACGCGAGGTGAAATAGGCAAAAAGGAGAAATTCTCTCCCCAATACACCTACCTACCCCAACGCAATGCAAACCTACAAATTTAACTGGTTAAATACTCAATATAATTCGATACCGAATTAATTGAGAAAAACCAGCAAATAAGAAAATGATTTACCGTAATCGATAAAATCATCAAAAGCGAATGAAAATTTATCTAGTCGCAACGACGAGATAAACTCACTTGCTGAGAATTATCTTTCTCAAAGAAAGAAAAAATTCAAAATCATACACCATTAGGATATCGTACACAATATTACTCAAGGTGTAACGGAAATTTCTGGATGTTTCATTCCGAGTACTTCATCTCAAAGATGAATACCCGATGCTAAATTACTAATAATGAAACGAACACGTTAATTATCAGGCGAATTCGTAATTTTCTGTCTCTATTTCGGTGTGGCAATACAGACGCGATCTGTCTATGTGTGTGTTTCATTGTGAATTCTTTTATGCTGTAGATGTGTGTGTGGGGCAAATATTCATTCGATACGAAGGATATGGCTGTACACTTGCATCGAAAATAACTGATCAGCAATGAGATACAGGTGTAGATTTGATCAAATCACGTTAACGGTTATGCTACAACGTGCAGGGTGATTTTCACATCGTACCGAAGTGAAACGAACCAGTGCGTGGTAGCGTGTACCGCGCTTCACACCCGACAACGAGCGAAAACGCGAAGGCGCACCCGCGTTACCGCGTATTCTAACGCTGCAATTTTTTATGCACGTTTGAAAAAGATACTAACGAAAGCGTTGTACTTTCTTCTGTTTCAGCAGTTCAAGTGTTTTAACGTCAATGCGACGTTAATCACTGAACCTACCCTGATGGACAGATTGGTTAGTTATCCATTTTTGGAAATGAAGGCTATGGCTCAAAGCCTCCTCAACTTCCTGCAAGGACTCTCCGACTTCGACCCCGAAGACGAAGATCCTGCCTCACAGGATAGTTCGTAACAAGTCGCAAATTAAATGCGACTATGACACACGTTACATCGTACACGATGTAACAAGAAATTATTTCACTACAAATAAATATCGTTACCGATAAGTCGTTAAAGATTGTACTCACCGTGGCCCTCTCCACATCGAGTGCGAGTTGTAGGTTAATTTTGTAACGCGTCACGGTGAGCTACAATAATATACTTCGATCGTACCGATTGAAAATTAGAAATTTTCGTTACCGAAATTTCATGTGTAAATATTGTAAATATCTATTGTTACCTGCTTCGATACGAAGGAGATGTTATTTTATTCTTTTTTATCTTTTGTAATCGAGGATTTTTGTTTTTTTATATTTTTGTACCTCGACTTTTTTTTTATAATTATCACTGTTTTTTCCAAAGACTGCAATTTTGTTTGTTCCTGTTTATGTCAGTCATTAGTTTTAAGTCTCGTTTATTAGATTTAAGATTACGTAATTATATTGTTTTTTCGAATCAAAATTTTATTGTTATTTTTCAAAATTGTTTGTGTTTTTTTCGTTTTTTGAGGCAAAAATTGTAAATTTTATTAATCAAGATCCAGTTCCGGTTCCAGTCCAAAGACGATAGATGACAGTTCCCGAGTATTTTGCGACGATTTTTTTGGTAACAAAGCCCTCAATTAAATTTTAAATTTTATAAACTCTGGTTACAAGGTAAGGCACCTCTTCTAGTACCCAAGGAAAAATCGCACCGATTTTTCCAGCACGCAGCTGCAACCTCACAGGTTCCAGCTTCAGTCAGGTACAAAGATCTGGTATCGTACCGATACCAGATCGAGACAACGTTTCCGGAAATGGAATACATCGTAAACGATGTATTTGCTCCGGAAACGGGTCCGGCTCACGGCGTCGCAACGCGACCGTGCACTGGGGACCGACATCTCGACCACCCACCTGCCCGACGGTCAACCCGAGGGGGCAGGGGACCGGGCCGGGTCCGGCTCCTCTCTTTTGGCTAGTGTCGCCCAACGGACCGGCGGTTGCTTGTCAGCTGTCCGACCCGAGGGGGCATATGTCATAGGGAGACTTGGCCCGTCCGTTCCCCGCCGCCGCGGTACGTGTGCGGTGGTAAGACGGTAGATGTCGCCACCAGCGGTGCGGTTCGCTCGTCGGCACGATGAGCCGAACGCGCCGTCAGTATCTGGCTGCTGGTTGAGTGGAAATGACTCCGTTACACTCGCCTGCGTGCTGGGTATCGCGGTGTCAACCGCCACAGTTGCAAGTTCTCCGTATTTATCATTAATAAGTTCTCTGAATATATCATTACAAAGTTCCAATCTGTTTATTATTCCAAAGTCTAATCTGGTGCCTATGGACTGACCCCGGATGGTCCATAGGTCTTTCAGGGTACTGGAGATCGGTACCCGAAGAGAATGCGTCTGGTTGGCCAGCCGGACCAACTTTCTCAAACAGTTTAAGCTCCCTATTATATCCTCTGTTCTTACTTTAGAACTTTTTGCTATATTACAGGTAGCTATTTTCATTAGAGTTAATAATAGGAGGTTGCAACAAATTCTAATAATATCTGATTCAAGGAGTGCTCTTTCATCCATCAGTAATATTAATCATAACTCAAATATAATAGCCTTGCAAATTCGAAACTTAATAACTTTAATCCAAGAAAGGTATCAGATTAAAATAGCTCTATTGTGGATACCTAGCCACTCAGATATTGTAGGTAATGAGGAGGTAGATAATTTAGCTAAACAAGCCATAACAATAGGAATCCAATCAACAGGTATAGTTGCTCAAGACCTTTTCCCCTCTATTCAGAAAGCTCACTCAAATATGTGGAATAAGTTGTATAAATCTACCTTCGCTAATAACCAATCAGCATACTTACTCATACAACCAGAAATCCCAAAGTTTCCTTGGTTCTTCCAAATAAAAGAGTTATCTAGATATGCTGCCACTTCTATAATGAGATTACGTACTGGACACACATCTCTTCCTAATCATCTTTTCAGAATAACAGTCTTAGATAATCCTTATTGCCCATTACATCCAGATACCAGATCAATTTGTGATATTAACCATATTCTATTTGAATGTCCTTCCATAGTCCAGTTTAGAAAAAAGCTTTACCATACCTTAATTGAGGAGGGAGCAATGGCCCCTCTCTCTGCTCTCTCACTACTAAGTCTACCTAACAAAATAATTTTCTCAGCTCTGGGCAATTTCTTTCAACAGGTCACATCATACTCCGGTGCTACAATCCGATTCTAATGTAAATAACTATTACATTGTAAATGGGCTGATAGACCTTGATGTCTGAACCCAGGGAAGGGAAGAAAAAAAAAAAAAAAAAAAAAAAACTTTTTGTATGTGTATTGCGTATCGGCCAATATTATACTGAGTGTTTTATAAGAGAGGTAGCTCCTTCAACTGAGTAGGTAGCAGCTCATGATGATTAAAATTATGCATGTACTGTTGTTATCGTTTTAAATTTTAGGTAGGTACAAAAATATTTTTTTCGAAAAAATTGAATTTTCCTCAATTTCTTGACATTGAAAACTATCATGACAAAACATTTTTATATGAAAGGAAATTTTTGATTTTTCATGAAACATCTTCGAAAATGTAAAGATGTATGAAAAAAATCAATTTTAAATTCCCATTTTATTCAAGGAAGGATTTGAGTAAACACAAACTTTCATACAAGGTGGGTTATTTATACAGGGTGTCCGGCTCTGGTGAATGGACGTCCAATGTCCATTCCATACTTCAGTTTTGGATATAACCGGGTATCGCCTAAAAAAAAGTCCGATGAAAATGTTGCCTATCTTGATAATAGATAGAAGGGGCAAATTTTGTTTATAAAAAATTTTACGTAAAAAAATATTTTTAACCAGGGAATGGATAGCAGTTTGAAAATTGAACAAATTTTCATCTCATAATTTTTTGCAAGTATAAAATTGAAACGGCTTCAATTTTTTTTTCAGTTTTCAACGTGATATCCGTTCTCTTGATTGATTAACACAAGTCAACACGATTTTTGTGTTTGGGTTCCGATTGCGAAATTTGGGTTGCTTTTATGTATCTAATGAAGGGAAAAATAATTTTTTTGAGGGTGGGGAAGCCAAAAATGTGATTTTTCAAGAAAAATTTGAAGAAAATGTGAATTTTTTTTTTGATTCAACCTTATAGAAAATTTTACGCTGAATCGAATGCCGCAAACCGCAGACCTCTATCTTTTTTAGAAAAAAAGTTACGGTTAAAAATTTCCTAAATTATGTGGAAAAATCGCATTTTTTTTTGCCTTGCTCACCGAAAAGTGAGATTTCTGAGAAATCTAAGCGTTCTACGACCATAATGACCATGACAAAAGTTGTAGAGAATTAAATTTCCTATCGGATAGGTGCATTCAGATTTTTCCGGAAGACGTAGTTTTCGAGATATTTTTGAGTAAAGTTGAACATTAGTTGAGGCAATTGAGAAAAAACGGAAATGAAGCAATTTTTGGCTGTCAAAAGGGTTAAAGGTTAGTCAGCTTCCACAATTTTTCACTGTAACACTTTTGACAGCCAAAAATTGCTTCATTTCTCTTTTTTTTGCAATCCTTTCCCATGACTAAAACGATTTTCTTACGTGATTTTTTTTGGAAACAGCATGGGCTCCTTCAATTATCAAGATAGGCAACATGTTCATCTGGCCTTTTTTTTAGTGGAAGGTACATATTCGGTTATATCCAAAAATGAAGCATAGTGTTTATCAAAACTATAAGTCCCGCCAAAGACAATCCATTAGAATTGAAATTTTTGTGTTCACGACATTCCATTCCTCGAGAATTTTTGAGTTGAAAATAAGTAATGCCTTAAAACTTTCCCTGTCCCAAGGGATAAATGAGCCAAATTAAATTTCATAACACTAGCACATATAAAAAACAAAGAAGAAATATGCTTGAAGTTCTCAAGTTTTTTCCTTCAGCAGGGGTAAACTTTTTTTCAAGATGTGTCTCTAAAAACTTTAAAATTCTTTGTAAAAATATTATATTTTTTTGAACATAGTGCAAAAAAATTGTCAGTCACTTCACTCTGTTCAGAAGCCTTAAAATTTTCTGTGAAAATGACCATTTTTTTGAAGCATGAAAAAATGGGAAAGTACAATTTTTTTCAGTTATTACTAGGCAAGTACCTCACACTATTCCAACCATTTTCCCATCAATTTTTGAAGATTATCTCTGTAAACTTCAAAAATCAAAATCTTCTTTGAAAATGAGTATTTTTTGAATACACCAAGAAATGGGAACCGTGTTAATTCTCCTTAATTCTTTTTAGTTGCGACCTTACACTATTCCAATCATTTTTAACACAAATACAATTGTTATTTTTTCTTCATTGAAATTATTCAGCAGTTGAGTATTATTTTTCCAAAGTGCTGCGAATCCAATTTACAAATTTTTTTCAGAAATCTTACCAAAAACCATACCATTTTGAATTTTTAATTTCGAGGAAAAATTACATCACTGGAAAGAGGAAAATTATGCGTAGACTTAGATCGTCTTTAATAATTGTTGGAAAAACTTATACTTAGATCGTTTCTTCAAAATTGGCAAGAAAATTGTTGAAACTGTGGAAAAGGATAAAAACGAATGGTAAAAAATCGGATTTTGAAAAATGGTCATTGTGTGAAATTGTTGATCATAAAATCATTGAAATTTTGGAAAGGAATTCAAGGTTTATAAAGATACGTTTTGAAAATTTGACCGAAAAAGTTTGAATCAGTGGAAGTGGGCCAAAAGAAATAGTAAGAAGGTAATTAACAAATTGGCACCCAAATTTTTGAATTTTTCAAAAGTAGACATTTTAAGGAAATAGTTATAACATTTTTGATTTTTAATAGATGCGTTCAAAGTTTACACAAACACTTTTTAAAAAATTCACCGAGAAAGATTAAAACGGTATGAGCAAACCAAAAACTAAAATAGACGATGACGAATTGGCTGTTTTTCCGATTTTCGTATTTCTAAAAAAGGGTCATTTTAAGAAAATTGTCTTGAAGTAGGCAATTCCTTGAGTTTCTGGAAAATATGTATCTCAAATATTGTGGACACTTATTCAAAATGTGAATAAAAAATGTTTGAAATAGTGTTAGGGGACTAAAACGGATCGTAATAAGTTGACACTTTCTCACATTTTTGGGTTTTTGAAAAATTATCATTTTTACGGAATTGTTTTGAAGCTTTTCTTTTGTATTTTTCATTCATTTTCTGTCGCTTTTCTTCATTGCAAGAGGATTATTCTTTTTCGAGGAGAGTTTAAAACGAATGAAATCTACCCCCAATAGTCGAATACCTTACAAAATCCATTTTTATTGGAGTTTTTAAGCATCTCTTATGACAACTTGCATGATAACATGGTGTCTACAGGCAAGAAAAACTAGAAAACAGCAAATATGTCGCCTTGGTGGCAAGGAAACCGGAAGAAAGAATTTTCAAAATTTTCTTATTTTCTTGAATTTTTTAATAAAAATATAAAAAAAGGAGTTCTTTTTTGGTAAAATTCGAAGGATTGAAAATTGCATGAAAATGATGAGAAAAATCTAGAAAATAGCAAGAATTTTCATTTTTCAGATCCAGTAGACAACATAGGTACATACTTTTTTTTGAATTTAAATCATTTGTCTAATATTGAATTACAGAATGTATCCTTTACCTCACTTATTGAACACCCTGTATATATGCGGCATTCAATTGCAATTAAAAATTTTCGAAACTCCTTCGATAGTCCCTCGTCAAATCGAATATCCCGACGATAGGATCAAACGTGAAAAACTTGCCCATCCGATACTCCGAAACCGTATCCGTCAACATTTTAAATTCTTTTTCGAACGAATAATCCGAACAAATTTCTTATTTCCGTTATAATTTACTAATGGAAAATGCACAACCCTGAAATAACTTTTGCTGGTTGAAAAGAAAAAGGAAAATTAATGACGAAAGATACCCTTCCGACCGACCGGTGATATGGACTGGAGATGGATTCATTTAAAAAGATACCAACTAGGGGTACAAATTCACATTAATGAATAATTTCTCATTCGTTGCTCGCCCTGTCCCAGCAACCTCAACGGTTCGTTATAAATCATTAATTTGTACAGCGTTAAAATCTTGGCGATCTCGGCAAAATAAAATCTCTGACCGTTTGCATCTGGCTGCTGGAAAAATTGAATTATTAAAAAAAATAACAACGGGGTTTAATTAAATTCTGCCCTATTTAAGGAGAATGACGACTCCTTAAATAAATAATAATTTTAAACGAACCATGTTGCTTAGTTTGTTAACCGAGTTAATTTTTTTAAATATTTGAATAACTGACTGTTGGCAGTTTTAATTGCGTTGAAGGTATTTTGACCACGAACGTCTTCATTAAATCTAAGGAAGTTCGAACGCAGTGGGTAACCTCATCACTACCTGGTTGTTTGCTCATTAATAAATGTTTTTAACAGCGAAAATTAGCAAGTAGTTATATTTGTTGACTCAGCTTACTTGAGATAAAAATTTGAAAGGTAAGTACCTATTTCATTTTAAATATTTTTTGTTCCGATTTGACTTCAAAAATTTTCGAATTTTATCATCACTGAAAAATTGAATTGATAGAAAATAACGCAAGAGTTTGAAAATTACAGATAGGTAGGTACTAGGTAATCAAACGGGCATGATTATTAATAAAATAGACTGGAAATAAGTAATTTTCTGATCCTTGCCAATTTTCGAGGGATTACTGACACACCTACAGATTTAATTTCCTGTACCACGGTGTTCTTTAATCATTACCCTTTTGGAAATAGGTTCGTACATTTTACACGATGCGGTCAACCGACATGGCTCAGAAAAACACAGCTTGTTTGTTTTCCGTCGAGTAAAAAATATTAAATCGATCCACCTGGTCGTAATGCAATTTAAAATGCGCCGTGCTCTCGTTTCAAAATGAAATTCGTTAGCAGAATTGAAAATAAAATAGGAGCAAAAAACAGACGACGCCAATTTCGAACGAGAAAAAAACGAGCAACTGTATCAATGGGGCGACTAATTGAATCAATGAATCGCGCCGCGTTGATAAAAATACATTTTTTGCCAGTAATAGAAAATAATACGTGAAAAAATGAAAAAAACTGAACTCGCGAATAATTTTTTTTCATTTTAATACGCGAATTTTATCGCCGAGTTTCAATGCGTTTCCTGGCTCATTCCAACAATGAGTCGGTTCGAGTGATATTCAAATATTATTTTTATATAAAAAATAAAAGGAAAATACTTTTGATTTTTATTCTTTTGAAAACTCGGCCGGCCTCGTAATCGTGATAAAAACCGTATTCGGTTGGCTTTTTTTATTTCTATCTCCGTTTGCAATAATTTTCAGCCTGTTTTTCATCGAGTTCCATCGAAGATATAAAATTTTAAAACAGCCCGTCGTTAAATGTATTTTTATGATCGATAATCAAATTTTACGACATGTTGTAAAATAAAATAATTAATCGTGTTATGTAATTCCGCTAAAATGAAAACGTTTTTAGCTTCGGTATTTCGATTGAATTCGTATGATTATCATTAAAAATGCACCAAAAATTGGGAGGAAAATCCTATTCCATCTTGTTTTGGTACTGTTGGTGCTCAAAAGTTCGAAAAAAAGAGAGCAAAAATGCACCTACTTCAATTAACAATCTTTTTTTTGAATGACGTATTTTCGTACTTGGATTTTAATGTAAAATTCCTTGCATTTTTGGAACATGAAAAATGAGCAATTTCAAGTTTCGAATGAGAAATGAACCGAAGGCAGGCTTGTGAAGCAAATATAATTGCTAAAGTCGCGATTCTGTTAGGAACACGGATATGTCCTAATGTAAAGCACCACCAGACACACAAACGAATTGGGTTTTTTATCAGTTTTTCAACAATCCTTTTTTTATTGTATTATGGAGTTTTTCGTTTGAAAAGAAAGCTTAGATATATCTTAGTGAAAAACAAACGTTGGATATAATTTTTGTTTTCGGTATCAAGGGAATGCTACATTACAGAATTCCTTTTTTCTTCTTTTTTTCGATTGCCACTCCATTGTTTTTTAATTTCTACAGCGTTTTGTTGTTTTTGAAAGTAAATACGTTGGGCAGCGGATACTTATTGTTAGATCTGGGTTAACGCTTTTATACTCGACCATCTCGAGAAAAAAAATACCAAGGCTCTAAACTGCCTAATGATAAGTTCTCAGTTGTCTATTAGAGTGAGTCTTTTTTCATTTTTCATTTTTTTCCCCCAATGGAAACGTCGTATTTTTCATTATGATTTGTGATGGAATGGGCTCAAATGAACTTTCTAAAAATAAACAGAAAACGTATCCTCCTCTCTTTATTTTGCGATGTGACTTGAAAGTTGGGAAATTTTTAAAATTGAGAAAAAATTCGATATTTGGATGAAGTAGGAGTAAAATCTTGTTATTTATGGAAAAAATAGATAAATTATACCTACTCATTCCTGTGTCCAAGGAATGCCTCAAGCCATCTAAAGTAAAAATCCGAATAAAATGGAAAAATGAGAGAACAGCGAGCTATCCTCTTATCCTCTATTTCCCCTTCAAAATTGTATTTTCAGTCATTAAATTTGATTTAGAAAATTTTAAAAAAAGTGATGATTCTTATTTTTGAGAAAATTTGTATTTCAATTTGGAAAATTCTGAAATTGCACTTGACAAGGGATTATTTAGAAACCGTCCCCGCTAATTGAATTAGGATTTGATACAAACAAATTTTCAAATTTTCACCTCATGATTTACAATTTTTTATGAAAAATCAGCAGGCCATTTCGGCCATTTTTGAAAATTCACTGAAAATCAATAAAACAACTTCCGGAGCTTAAAAATCGGTTCTGAAGTATGGGTGACGTAATCTTTCAGTAAAAATATTTTGGTGTTAACCTGACATGGACGAGTTGTAAAGGTTCTATGTGAGTTGTGGTGGAAAATCAAAAAAATGATTCTTACTTATTTTTTTCGAAGACATTTTTTTCAATTTAATGAAAAATCTCGTTTTTCAAAAATTTCAATTCAGTAATTTGTTGTTTTTCAATTTTTAGTTTTAGCGCCAATCATTAGGTAGGTATTTAAACAAAATCCTGACCCAATAGGTACCTAATTATTGAAGATTATGATTTTATGATTTTTTATACGTATTTACGAAATATCACAGAAATGGAATAATTTTTTCTTTTTTGTGTTGCTTCCCTTCTTTTAATAAAATAAAAGATTTGGAAACTTTTTTCCTAGATGATCTTTTTGTATAAAATAAAACATAATTTTCTTCTCAATCGAGGCTCGAGGAAGACGAAAATTCGACTACGAAGCGTACAGCTCCGCTATTTATTTCCCCCACCTTTTTTCGTCTTTTTTTCACGTCATCTCCGATTAAATTTTCCAACTGTGGCGAAAATATCGAACTTGGACGAATTTCAAACGAGTTTAGAGACCTTTTTAATAATACGCTCACGAAATTCGCTTGTTTTAGAGAACTGTGCGAATTGCGAGAATAAAAATTCTTCCGAATGAGATTGTCGACCGATTACGATTAATGGTGCGAATTCACTTTTATGAAAAACTCGACTAGGCTATCGTGATGGATACGCTGACGAAAGAAATTTTTATTAAAAACAAATGAAACGGAAACCTTGGTAGCGGAAAAGGCGAAACAAATAAAAGTGAAATTTCCAATTGCTTTATAAACAGCCCTTCTTGTATACAGTTTTTTCTCGGGGTTTTTCTTGTTTTGATGTGAAAGGTAATTTCACATTATTGCTAAATTAAACTTTGTCTATTGTCTACTTTGCTGGTGATATGAATTGAAATTCGATGTCAGGGCTCGACAGATCAGAATTTGAAAAATTTCGAAGGGTGAAATTGAACGTAGAAATTTTTTGTGCGTTGATGTATCCAAGAGTACGAATTCGTGGTGGTATCGAATTAAAATCCACTTTTGCGAATCTCGTATGACTTTTTATTGCATCGAGAATCGTAAAGTTTCTTCGTACCTATTTTTGAAAGGTGTCTGGTGAATTATCGTCAATTCAAATAATTTTGATGTAATCAGGCACCACTGAGGTGCTGATAAAAGCATTAGATTAACTTGCCTGTTTTCAAAATTCAAAGTCCAAATTCCTTTCCAAAAAAATCGAATCAAAGCCTATTTTTAAAGGTAGGAAGAAAACCATAGTACATAGGTAGGTAGTTCAAAAACTGAACAAATTTTCCTCTGAAGAGTTTTTATCCAATTTTTTGAATGATGTGTATTTAAAATGAAATAAAACGACGTGAAAAACTGCTACAGAAATGTGCAAGAAAAAATCTACAATTTTTGTCGTCGTGTCGTCGATTCGTATGAATTTTCTGTGCCACGCCTGCTTTGCCTAATTTTGAATTAAATTTGTCGAATGTCGAATTATCGACACCAAAAATATACAAAATTATTCAAAAATATTAATTTGAAAATCTACAATCTTTTTACAAACGGTATGACCGGATGAGGGGTGAATTTGGCCCCTTCTTTCATCATGAAAAATCAGTGAAAAAAGTCTATTTTGAACCTTTAAGCAAAACTATCGCGAAAAGGGTGATCATTGAGGTATTTTGACCTGCTGAACACGAATATGGGATTGATTTTTTTATTTAACCATTTCTTTCTGTATAAAATGTTCAAAATTAAAAAAATCTGATGAGTCTGCACGATTTTTTTGCAATTTTCGTCCTTCAGTTCAGAGGAATGGCCAAAACCAAATACACAGAAAAATGCCACATAAAAAACGTATTTTTTTAGTACTTTTACCAGGATGGTCGCTTTTCTCTTATGTGGTATTTTTTACGATTGAAAACTTCAAATAGACGTAACAGAACATAAAATCTCCTTCACTTTCGTTCAAATTAAAAATTCTTGGAAATAATGCAATAAAATGGCCATAACTCCGAGAAAGAGAAGTAGGGGTTTAAAATTTTGTGGAAAAGTTTTTCTAGTCAATATAAATGACTTGAGGTGTTTCGGAGCCAAAAACCACCTGGGGCCAAATTCACTTCTTATTTTGGGATGAATTTTCATCGTAGAATTAATCGCAGGTATTTTTCTAGTTTTTGAGGCCGAGATGATCATTGGAATGGATTTTCATCACAAAAAAATCATCCCACGATTTTTCCGAGCATTTTTGGACTGCGATTAATTTGTGATGAATTTTCATCTCAGAATTAATCGCACGTATTTTTCTAGTTTCTGGAGCCGAGATAATCATTGGAATGGAGTTTCATCCCAAAAAAATCATCCCGCGATTTCCTGGAGCATTTTTGGGCTGCGATTAATTCTGCGATTAATTTCATCGCAGAATTAATCGCACCTATTTTTTTACTGTTGAGGCCGGAATGATTATTGGAATGGATTTTTATTCCAAAAAAATCATTCCATGATTTCCCGGAGCATTTCTGGGCTGCGATTAATTTCATCGCAGAATTAATCGCACGTATTTTTCTACTTTTTGAGGCCGGAATGATCATTGGAATGGATTTTCATCCCAAAAAAATCATTCCAAAATTTCCCGGAGCGTTTTTGGGCTGCGATTAATTCTGCGATTAATTTCATCGCAGAATTAATCGCACCTATTTTTCGATTTTTTTGAGGCCGGAATGATCATTGGAATGAATTTTCATCCCCTAAAAATCATCTCACGATTTTTTCGAGCATTTTTGAAGTGATCAATTTGGGATGAATTTTCATCGGAGAATTAATCGCAAGTATTTTTCTACTTTTTGAGGCCGGAATGATCATTGGAAAGGATTTTCATCTCAAAAAAATCAATCCACGATTTTTCTGAGCGTTTTTGGCTGCGGGCGGCTGCAATCAATTTTGCGTATTTTTCTAGTTTTTGAGGCCGGGATGATCATTATTGGAATGGATTTTCACCCCCAAAAAATCATCCCATGATTTTCTGGAGCATTTTTGGGCTGCGATTAATTTAGGATGAACTTTTATGCCAGAATTGATGTGAAATTACAAAGAATTGCACGTTTTTGTATTTTCGCAAGTCGGTAAATCGTATAAATCTCGACATTTTGAAATTAAATTCCGAAGTTTAAGTTTATAATAATGGTCCCTTCAATTTTGAAGTTGGAAACAAGACATTGAAATGAAAATAAAATACTTTTTTTCAGCTCAACGGATGCTGTAGCTCCACAACTATTTGGGTTGGACGAGAAGTCATCAAACGAAAAATTTATTCGGGTTCCGGAGTCGATATTACTCATTCCCATCATTGAAATTTAAAAAATATGTTTTGAATCAAATTTTTCAAATTAATCTATTTTTTTTAATAGTTCAAAAATCTGGTTTGATTTACCCCCCCCCCCCCCCCCCACCAATCAAATTTCAAATAAAATGATAACTTTAGGCTTAATATTTGTAGGTCCAATTTCAAGTACAATTTGATACCTCGCATAAATTCTCCGTTTCGTACCGATCGCCACGTCATCGATAATTTATCACGAAAATACGGCTGATAAATCACGTCGCAAAATTTTACGTAGGTAACACGGGCCACGCAGCACGCCTCAGACGTAATATCAGAGAAAATCGAGTAATTTATGCCGGTAATTTACGAGCGAAAAGTATTCGCGGCGCAAATGTATAATAATGTACTCATCCACGAGGCCTTTGGGAAAAATAAAAATTTAACGACAAAATCCGAGCTAAGTGAAAAACGCATAAACGTAATCTTTTGACAGTTAGAATTGCTCGTTAGTCGAGCGGTTTGAAAAATAAACGCGAAAAATTTTTATACGCAGCGCGACGCTAGAAATTGCATTCGAAATGAAAAAAGCCACGCCTCGCTGCGAAAAAAATTCCGTACCTTTCCTCGAAATTGTAATTTTGTCAGCGTTATCGTAAAGAGTTAAAATATTTGGAAAAATTCAATTTTTTACAATACCCCGTACTCGCATAAAAGTATACGAACACCGAGTATTAATATTCCGCTGGCAAAAAAAAGAAAAAGAAAGAAAAGTATTTGCGAGATGAAAAACTCTTGGTACGTAATTTCGATGCGATAACGTAAAAACGTATACTTGTCTTTAAGTTTTGCTTTGGAAAAGCGTAAGTATAAAGTTATAGTTTTCTTATATTTTGGCATCGCAAAAACGCTATATTCGTCTCGTTTTTGCGAATTGAATTTTCAAAAGAATTTTCTCATCACTATTCGCCATGTTGCCGAGTTTTTAATTTTAATCGCGTAGTTTTATTTCTTCTCTTATCGGATGTAAGCAGATTTTTGCAGCTCTCCAACTACAACAATTAGAGAAGTTGGAAGTTTTGTCTGGCGTGAATTCCTGCTACAATGATAACACGGACGAGTGCGATAGAGATAGTTTTCTAGTTCGTATAAAATTTCAAATAAGTATACTGCAAAAGCTTAAAAAGTTATTTGTTTCAGAATTTGGATTCATATTCGACGTATGTCTATGGTTTCAAAATGTAGCTGGTATAATTATTATGGAAAAGGGGGAAGGGAGGATTTTCAAACTTTTGGAACGTCATTCTATAATTACTCTAAATTTCCACTCGATGAGCGACTGAACGTATTGTGTAGGAATTCATCGCGACTTATAAATTCGTTTCATTTGAATAAATTATTATTTTGTGCATAACTACGTCTTGAAAATAGATGAATGTTCGATGAATATTTTAAACTTGGGAATTAATTTTGCCGTGTCTTCATTAAGCTGATGTGACAAACAGCGATGCAGCACAAAGTACCTAGTTGAAGGTACCTATGGCATGAGTGTATTTATTCCATTGTGGATACCTGCAGTTTTGCATAAGAGACGTGCTGTGTTTATTGTTCGGTCAATATGTGCTTGATTTCAATTTTCCAATCGGTCTATATCGCTTCAATTCTGTATTTCGAATTTATTAATTATCGAATTGAGCTATTGAGCCCTTGTTGAGCCTTTCATTAACCATCATTGAATTGGTATGAGTATCTACATTTTTAGCTAAGTAATTATCTCGTGAAGTGAAATATGTCATTCGTCGTTTCACTGTATTGTAATATTATTTTAGTAATTATGTTCGGTTGAGAAATGGTAAAATGATGGAGTCATTTGGTTTTATTTGCTGTACCTAATATTTATTTTCGAGAGAATTTTACTCCATAAAAATCCTGAAATATAGTTTTTTACAGCTTTCAATTTTTATGCATTGCAATAATTTTTGATGTTGATCAACCTTTGAAATTCTTTTTTTTTCTAAATTTGTTTGAAAGAAGATGAAATTTCCTTTCAAATGATACAATTACTTTTCAGTTTTGTTCGGTTCTGAAAATAATTTCATTTCTGTCTCGAGATTTTCATAAATTGAGAAAATAGTACTCTCGCATTTTGAATTAGTGGAAAGTCACTGATAAATAGTCAGAATTGCAGCACAGGGAAAATCGGCAAAATTCTTTGATTTTCAGCAGATTTTCGCTGATTTTTCAGCAAATTTCAAAGTTTTTACTGACTTTTCAGTGAATTTTTACTGATTTTTCAGCAATTTTCTTGTTTGTTTTCAGTGAATTTTTTTTCACTGCTTTATTACTGTGCTGAAATTCTGACGGTTTTGCAGTAATTTTCGATAATTTTCACTGATTTATAAATGAGAGACGAGAGAGTACAAAATCGAAACGGTAGCCTCTTTTAAAATCGAATTTAATTTTATCCTCTTCCAAACAAGATGTCATGTAAAATTTTCAAAATTTCTTCTTTTCAAAATCATATAAAAAATGGGAAAATTTTGATATCATGTGATCCCGAGAACTGTGAATAACTTATTCAGTACCTATTCAATTACATTTTAATAATCAGTTTTTCGATTTTTATTGAAACATGGATGTTTTTGAGCTTAGTGTGTATTCATAATTTTCGTGAGTGGAAAAAAGTTGTGAAAATTTTTGAGGTAGGTACCTACTCTTCGACATTATTTTAATGGTTTTTTAAGTATTAAATTTTAAGATACTCATCTGCTCCAACATTTCTTTAAAATTTTGTCTGTTTAAAATATTGAACTTAAATTCACTGACTTTTTGTTCGCCTTGATTTCAAGACATGTTTTTAGGTGGGAAAGAAAGGGAAAAGGGAGGCATATTTCAACTTTGATAAAATCGCAAAATTTTGTCATAAAAAACACTGAGTGGATATGGGCACTATGGTTTTTTGACTGAAAAAATGTTTAATCGAGAAGAATCTTTTTTTTCATTTCTGAAAATCTGAAATTTCATTTTCTTAGAATCTGGTGCCAAGTGACTTGAAAATCCGCTGGGTGAAATTTCTATTTTTTGTGAAATTTATATAACAGGTAGGCTTCACTTTTTAAAATTCTCAGCACATCATTTTACTTCGTCCCTCTCCTCTAATTCCAACCATCAAACCACCTTATAATACATTGTCAAAACTCTCTTTAAACTTTCGACTCTGATAAAATCTACTATATCTACACGCAGATCAAATCATTTGAATATACCTACACAAAACGTGATAGGAATTGGTCCGGTACTCGTCTCGTAGCAGAAATAAAACATACCCGTTCCTATTGTAACAAAATGTGATATAGTTTCAGGAAATTATCATTTCCAATGGAAATAAGGTATCGAAAATGCATTGTTGTTTCATTTCCGCGCCAATTCCGGACTCGAAGCAAGATACCTATTTGCAACGTGCTTCAAGATGTTTTCCCGGAGCAGTACTCTCGAAACGAAATTCAACAATAGAAGGGTTAATTTGATGTTTTTCCAGTTCGAGTAATGATTTGTATGCAACCGTTCTCTCTGTACATTTGCGTTCGACGAATTCGGTAAGTGGGTACCCAAGTTGACAATAGAAAGTAGTTTAAAATTTGTTGAATGTTGGTTGTGTATTGTATGTGCATTATGCTGGTCAGTTTTTGAAACTTTGACCCTTCTCGAGTAATATCGATAATTTGGCAGGTACTCGAATTTATTTTGACAAGTTTTTTATTCAAGAGAAATCCAGTGAAGAACCAAAGTTAGCTTATAGAGAAGAAGGTTAAAATAAATATCGTAAATTTTGGACTGAAATTGAACCTTTTCTGATTTTTTGGACTCGAAGTACGATTTATCAATTTTCCCTTCCTGCTCAAAAATTCAATACAAATTAAAATTTCCCTCGCTCACCCTGGTTCAGTTTGGTGATGGCGACATCCCTATTTACTTGTCATCATTTTTCGAAGTAATGACTTCGAATTTTTACTGATAGAACTTTTTTTTCTTGAAATGAATATATAATGTAGCTAAACAAAACAATGTGCCTACTTAATGACATGATTTAAATTATTTTCTGAATTTTTTAAATAAACATCGATCTGGAAACTGTGATGAAATATTTTGAAATATTCTTTAAATATTTCAAGGCCGAAATTTTGGTGAAAAAAGGGAGGGTAAAATCAAATTGAGCAATTTTTAGTTAATTTCATTCGTTTTTGAGTCGATTTTTTTGGATTTTTAGTGAATTTCGCTGATTTTTCCTTGTCGATTTCTTTTCAATGAATTTTTCCTGCTGATTTCTCCTATAGTAGTAGATACTACTCTGATCATGTAAAATGATTTTGATCTATAAATGAGAGATTTAGGTAATTTTTCCTGTTCTATCCCAGTTTTTACTTGCCCTCCTTTCATCCCTCTCATAAAGCTTTTATTTTTCTAGGAATTTTCAAAATTTGTAAAAATTCAAAAAAATTGGCAATTTTTATTTTTACATACTTACTTACCCTTTTTAGGGGAAAAAACTCGAAAAAATTGAAGTAATCTGATTTAAAAGAACGTACGAAATTCAGAAATTTTAATGTATTGAATTCAAAATTTATTTTCTTGTTAATCGTTCCGCGTAAAAATATTCATCATAAGAAGTGGCGTGCGCAATCGCATGACCTTCGTTAAGCGTACAGGTGGTGAGTGAGTGATATTGGATCAACGAAGATGTGGTAGAGTTGACGATGATTTATATTTACGGCAAACTGGTTATGCAATTTTATTAACACCACTGAAAAAATCATCTACCACAGATGTAGGGGTTGAAAAATCACGTTGCGGAAATGAAGCTCATGAATATATTTTGACAACCTCAGAAATGTCAGAACTAAGTGCAGTTTTATCGTGGAAAAAATTTGTTTCGTTGTGAAAGACCCCAATGCAAAGATAAATAGGCAAATACATGAAAGAAATTACGTTTTTTTTTCCAAATTTCTTCATCAAGATATTCTACCAAAAAATTTTCGTTTCCAACTCTTACCAATTCTCATTTATTTTCTTGCAAATTTTTCTCAACATTTTTTTTTCAACTCATTCCAATTCTCATTTTTCTATGCAATTTCCTTTCTCCAAAATTTGTTGTACTCTTAAAAATTTTTTCAAAATTTAATCTAACTATAATTGATGCTGATAAATAGGCAATCTTTATTCAATGCAACGAATGGAATAAGAGTAAATTTGAAATTAGGTACCTATCAATTTATTCCTGTACTTCAGCAATTAACGGAATTTCGAAAAGAAGAGTGGAGAGGAAGAGAGGAGGAAGATACGATTCAGAAAATCTAAAAATTACTTTCAACTCCAAAAACATTTTGAGGCTGTTTTGAAAACAAATTGAGCAAAAATGTTTAAGTAAGAAAAATGATAAGAAAAAATTAAGGCAAAACAAATGAAATTTTTTTATAAATTATAAACTTCGGGTGACTGACGAAATAATCTGTATAGGTTGAAGTCAGTATACTTAATAGAAACGATAAATAAATAAAAAATTATGAAAAATCTCAAAGTTGAAAAAAACGTTAGGGCTGGAAAAAAATTGAAAACTGGATCAATTTTTGAAGAAAAAATTTCAAAGTTGGAAAAATTTACGAGAAATAGTTTTATATTTTGAAAAAATGTTGGAAAAGAATTTTAAGGTTAGGAAAAAATTGAGAAAATTTGAATGCTATAAAAATGACGAAGAAATATTTTGACTTGAAAAATAAAAATGTTACTGTTTTTCCCGTGAGTATTCAAAAAATAAATTGAAACAGGAGGGCGACAAGTTTGTAGAATTTTGTTTTCTAATGAATGAAACAGGGAGAAAGATGGTTTTTGAAGAAAAGTTGAGAGGCCTAAATTTCCTATTGACATGTTTGAAAAAAAAATAAATTTCAGGTTTTAAAAATCACTGTCTGTTTTTCGCAGAATAAATTTTTCCTTTCAATTTTTTTTTCAGCTTAACCCAGAATAAATCTAAATCATCAGCACTGAGGAAAAAATAAGCATGGAGTAAGTATAGGAGAAGTCTATATGTGACGCCGCATACGAAAAGGGTGTAGCAGGCCAAAAACGCGTTTCGAGAAAAACGCATTTTAAGTTTTGAACTTGAATTTCTCCCGTTTAAGGAAACCTTGAGGGGCGGGGTTTGATTTTTCAGGTTCTGTGTGTCTCTGGCTCACTCTCGCGGCAATTGTCCGAACCATTCGCGCTCGTCGGCGATGTACAATCCGTTTTTTTCGCGAAAAGGGTGTAGCAGGCCTATAGCAGGCCAAAAACGCTTGAACTTGAATTTCTCCCGTTTAAGGAAACCTTAAGGGGCGGGGTTTGATTTTTCAGGTTCTGTGGTCTCTGGCTCACTCTCGCGGCAATTGTCCGAACCATTCGCGCTCGTCGGCGACGTACAATCCAGGTTTTTCTCGCGGTGTCCGTGCGTAAAAACTTTGATAACGCGATAATAATCAATTTCGGCGATTTTGAAGGGAAAAATCGACCGGGCGATGGTTTTGTGGTATTCTGCATTGGATTATATGCTGATTTAATAAAAAAAAAAAAAAAAAAATTGACCATTTTTGACCATTTTTGATTTTTTTGACTTACGTAAAAGCGGTTTTTCAGCACTTTAAAAGCGAGTAATCGATCTGGCGATACGTTTTTCGGATTCTACGTGAAATTCTACATAAGGATTGATATGTAACTCAAAAGTCGTTTTTTGGCCTGCTACACCCTTTTCGTATGCGGCGTCACATATGACGTATGTACTTTATCGCATTTTTTTTTTTTTTTGAAAATGACTGGGCACGATAGGTAGGTATCATCGAATAGTTTTTGCGGCTTTTTCGAGTGAATTCTTCAAAATTCTTTGCATGTTACACTGGTCTTGAGTACGCTCGACCATTCGGCAATTAAAATTTTCTGTTTAAAATCTTCAAAATTCAAATGCAGTGTGAGAGAAGAACATTTGTGTAATTTGAAAATGTACATTGTACGTACAATTTCGTGCTGTAGCCCGCCCCCTTCTTCCCCATTACCTCCCGAACATTAAAGGTGCGAAATTGTACTTTTTTTCAAACGAGTTAAAAGTAATTTGGTTAGCACATTTTGGATGTAAAATGTAATTTTGAGCAATAAAAGCTTATCATAGTCGATATTACACGGACTCATTCTGAAGTGAAATTGTAATAATATAATTAGAACTCGACAATTGTAGGTATACCCACGCGAAGAAAATACCATTATTGTAACATTTCAACGAGCATATTAATACAAGTTGCCAAGTACAAGTACGTTGGTACTTTTGCATCTTCATAGGAGAAATGGTCATGTTGGACAGTTAGAGGTATAATAATTTTTCGAAGGAACGTTACCTACATTAATTCAAATCACGTTACCAATAGATAGGTAATTATATTATAGGATATACTAAATAAAATTAGTACAGCATTGGCGCCCTGCGAATGTCTTTATCTTCTCTATTAAAATTGAGTTAGCTTAGCAATGGTTTAATTCGCAACGTGATAGCGATGTGAAGAAGATTTAACATGTGGCTAATATAGCAGGAAAATGGAGAAACAATAAAAATATTGGCCTTATTCCATTCTATAGGTATTTATGGTGAACATTGAGAAACTCCAATCGAATCGTTTAAATATTTATTCGATGAAGAAATATATCTAGATACTTTCTTTCGAATTTAAAACGGAAACTCGCTAATGTTTTCTTTGAATCAAACTATTTGTAATAGTGAATGCGGAAAACACTCGAAAGAAGGAGCAAACTTGCTCTAATCGTTTACGCCAATGATACAATGAACATACACCGCCAGCTACTCTCGTACTTACAACTTTTCCTGTAAATTTTCCCAACAAGAACTCTCTTTTAATAACTTTGTGTAAAGCAAAAATTGATGATTTTTATATAATGCGTCGGCTAGTTTTTCTTCTTTTGAAATGAGCATTATACGATATAAAAACGTATTACCTACTAAACGATTCGTGCTTCATAAACTGTTTGTATGTCTGAGATACTTTTGATGTATCGTTTTTGGCCCCTAACGAATATCTTTTCTTTCCCCCATAATCCTAGTTTGTTTTCTTTCATCTTAATCTAACTGGAAACACGAAAAAAAATAAACGAGGTGTTTTCTTCTTTTAATTTCAACGTTTAACGAAAAACTTGTTGCGTGTTTTTTGCTTTTTCTGGTATGATGCATTACGAAGCTTAATTTGGTTTCTTGGTGGAATTTTCGAAACGTAGTTTTGTTCTCGTACGAGGTGAAATTTTATCGTAAATTTGAAGAAAACACATACGTATCAAAAAATACCTCCGCAATAATCAATCATTCCATTCAAACGTACACGTTAAAAGTTTCAGAAATTATATTAATGAGTTTTGGCAAACTTCCACGGTCAGTTGGAAAATATTCTGGCTCACAATGTTGTTAATTAAAACAACAAAAAATTATTCGCCGTCGGTTTTAAATTAAAAACTAACTTTTCAGAAGACAATTAAAACAATTTATTACTACAAACGTCCCCTCGGTTATACGTATTACCTCAAGGCTCGCTAATTTTTTCCCCTCGCCTGGTCTCCGCGATGTAAATTCTCTTTCATAATCATATCCTATTATTATAACCTTACGTACCTGGAGATTTCTAGCCGCATTAAAATCCTAAAGTAAAAGGTGTTAAATTCCAGCGTATTTAACGAAAAAGGTCAAATGCAGAGTGGAACTGCAAATTGTAGGTAAATCTCTACGGGAAAATCAGCCTATTGCGACCATGAAATTTATCCTAACGAATAACCCAGCGTATAACTTTGTATACCTAACTAAATGGTTTATATCTATGTCTCATTTCAAATACTCGATTAATTAACGTAATTAATTATTGAAGATTTTCAGAACAAATTTCACTCGAGTAGATTATAGTAAAGGTAATTCGGGTTTGGCATAAATATAAGATGAACTAGATACAAAGCTTTCGATCCTTTTCTTCTTTTTGTTTTAGATTGATTGTAAAATCTTAATAAGGGCTGCGTTGTCCACCGTGATTAATTATACAAACTCTCTTCCAACCTGAGGTATTTAATCGGATCCTAAGTAGAAAGGTATTTAAAGTGAAGATATTTTTAATCTGATTCTACGCTATTTTATTTCGAAATTTCAAACCGCGAATTTCATTGGTATAGCTAAGTATCTACATACATCTACTTATGTAAGTAGGTATGGTTTTTCTTGTGCTTCATAGCGTGAAATTGAAAATTATTTGCTGTGTTATTTCAAAAAATACATCTATGAGACGTAATGTCCTTTTGAAACGATCGGTGATTTGGAATCCACGTGTTGCTTACCCCTTTTGAAATTAAACATTGACTGTATAGGTATCCTTATCCTAAAAATAACCATCCCATGTAGGTATAATGTTTTGAAATTGGTTGTTAGTGAGAGAATTTGTGTTTTACCTTATTGAGTGGGTTGGAGCAAATGTTGGCTTTCACTTTTAAAATAAAATTTTTCAATCACTGATTCTTTAGGATTTAAATCAGATTAATGTCTAATTGACAAATTGTCAAATTTGTATCAGATTGACAAATCGTCAAATTGGTGTCAAACTAACAAACCGTATTAGATATTTGTGTCGCTGAGAAAATTGTCCTATTTGTATCGATTTATCATATTGTCAAAGAGTGTAGTCGAAGCCGGATATAACAACAATTTTCATTCTAAACCCTGAATGATGTCCCTTGATGTAAAAATTTTTTGGAAAAATTGTTTCCCCCGCTCCTTGCTTTCGAAATTACGGTTTTTTTATTGCGTTAGTTTTTGGAATTTTTAATTTCAATAGAAATGAAAAAAATGCTCGTTCTTTTTGCAAAGTTACATCTCGTCAAAATATATTAAGGTTACGATGTTTTTTTTTTTCAATTTTGATATCCTCTTTTACGTTTTTTTTTTAGCCATTTGAAGGTGAAAAACACCGAAGTAAAGAACGACCATTTTGGAAAAATTACTAAAAAATCGTTTTTCATGTTGAATTTCCCTGTGTTAGTAGGTATGTAGGTGGGTCATTCTAAAATTTCGCAGAAATTCGTCTAGGAATTTTTAAAAAATTTTAAACATTTTTTTCTAAAAAATTTTGATCAGAGTCGTTAATACTAGTGTGCCAGATAACATTCACATGCTCACACAACTGGAAAACAAAAATAGATTTTCCCCATGTAATTTAAATGGGGAATGCCACGACGAGGACATCCACGACGAAGGACAAAATTGTAGAAATGTCCAAATTGTAAGAAAATAATGCGTTTTGAGGAAAAACCAACTATTGCATCGAAAACTGGTTCACCTTCTTATTTTAAGGCAGCTTTGAAAAAAATGAAAAATTGAGGTATAGCCTCACAATGAAGAGCCACGACGAGGACATTTCTGTGTGCCGAATTATAAATTTGGAAACATTTTTCACGAAATCGTTATTATTATGAACACTGAAGTCAAATCTACAGCTGGACAGTAATTTTATGATGTCAAGGTATCGACTCGACCAATTGTTGTATTCTAAAATAACCAACTGTCTCTCTCAGCCTTTCGAGAAAAAAAGCCACGACGAAGGACCAAAAATTCCGTACGCTACTTTGAGCTTTTAAAAATGTGCTTCATCGACTTTGAAATATGTTTTAAACGTCATAATAAGTAATATGGGACCTCTCTGCATTAAGTTGGTGCAATAGTTCAGCTTGGAAAGTTGCGATAGGAGAGAACAGAAGTATTTTGACTTCAGCGCGAAATCAAGTACAGGCCACGACGAGGACATTTGGACTACTTTTTTAGCCCCCTCGGGGACAGGAATATTTTTTGCTCCATTATTTTCGCAGGAATATGTAGGGGGGATGATTATCTATCTATACATTCCAACCGCATTGTTCCAGCATGTATATTTCCTGAGATAATTACTCCGTACAGAGTTTTCTGCGAAAATTTAGAATCACCCAGGTATGTGATTATGCCCGTTTTTTTGAACTAAGGGTCAAAAATTACGAAGAAACGTCCAAAATTTTGTTATTATAGACTTTTTAATAATAAAAAATCATTGAATTTTAGTGGAGAAATGAAGAAGTTGGATTATTGGATATATATTTTTATATCTATTACCCTTCTTTCTCCCTCCCTCTCTCCCTCCCTCCCACGTCCCACACACACACCATTTTCACTCCTGTTGCTATAAATTTTTTAATTCGCAAAAATTGACCTGTTGAGGTGTATTAGCAATAGAGTCTAGTGGTTTTTAGGAAGAATTTCTTTTTTACAATTTTTTTCATTGGTTGTATGTAGTTTTTGGGTTGAAATCCTCCAATACAAATTTTCTGACTCTCTGATAGTGAAGTTATGGATCTTCAAAGTTGTCTCATTTTTGTGAAAACTCGTTGAAAATCATTAATGAACTAATTTTCAGAGTGAAAAAAATCGGTAATACCTTCTGTTTCAATCGTTACTTTTTTTGAAAGATCAATTAAAATCATTTATTATTTTTTCAAATTAAAAAAAAAAGTTCAATTACATTTACCTATCAGAAATGTGATTGCCGATACGGATGACAAATTTTAGTATGCTCCAAGTAGGTATAGTTATTAATTTCATTATACTAAGAACTACATTTACCTACAAATGAAACTTCTGAAAATGTTTGAAGTATTTATCAAAAAGAAACTCCAATTTGAGAAAAAAAATTCACATTTAAATACATTTTTACAAGGTACATACAACGCCTTTCCAAAAAAAAACTTCATTTCGATTGAAATTAAAAATTCTTGAAACTAGTACAATAAAATGGTGATTATTCCGAAAGTAAAGTTGAGAAACATTTTTCAATTTTTTCACGTCAAGAGACACCACTTGAGAGATTTAAAATGGAAATCGATGCTGGGACCGATTTCACAACTTCATCCATAATATTATGGTACCTATTATCGACTTGATGTCAAATTGACAGAAATAGATTAAACTGTCAAAGTATTAATTTGACAAAATATCAGATTTGTGTCAAACCAACAGTGTTACAAAGTTGGAGTCGAATCGATGAAAATTCAAAATTGATAAATTTTCAAATCGGTGTTAGTTTAGTAAGTATATTGCTAGATTTGTGTTAAATTGTCGAATTGTCAAATTTGTGTCAAATTGTCAAATTTGTGTCAAATTGTCAAATGTGTGTCAAATTGTCAAATGTGTGTCAAATTGTCAAATTTTCAAATTTGTGTCAAATTGTCAAATTTGTGTCAAATTGTCAAATTTGTGTCAAATTGTCAAATTTGTGGCAAATTGTCAAATTTGTGTCAAATTGTCAAATTTGTGTCAATATCGAATTTGTTTCGAATTGATGCCGAATTTATATCAACTTTGTGTCAAATTTATATCAACTTTGTGTCAAATTTATATCAAATTTGTGTCAAACTTATATCAAATTTGTGTCAAACTTATATCAAATTTGTGTCAAACTTATATCAAATTTGTGTCAAATTTATATCAAACTTGTGTCAAATTTATATCGAATTCATGTCAAATTTATTATCAAAAGGTAAGTCAAATTCATGTCAAATTTTTGTTGAATTTTGTCAAATTGTCAAATTTGTGTATCATAGGTAATCATGATGTTCTCATTAAGTTTGTGTCAAAGTGAAAAATTAAGTACCTACCTGACAGGAGTGACAGGTATTAAGTTTTTGTCAAGTGGATAGCAATTCGCGAAATTTATCAAATGATCAAGTTGTCAATTTGACAGACTATATTGAATACACTGAGTATACTTAAAAAATTTATGGAATAATGAGTAATTGAGGGGCTTGGTTCCAAAACTCACTTTTGCCAAAAAAATACTTTTTGAGAAAACAACGGAAAACGATTAGACAAAAGTGAGTTTTGACACCAAAGTTACTTTTCTTACGTCTATTATAGCAAAGTCGAAGCGTTAACATGAAAATGGAGATTGTAGAGCCGTGAAGCATTAAGAACGGAACCCAAATCCGCAAAGAAAACGTAGTAAATTTTCGTGGCAAAAGTGAGTTTTGGAACCAAGCCCCTCAATTGTCATAAAGACTCGACTACCCAACTGAAAAGTTTCCTGATTTTGATTCAATTGTCATAGCATGTGTTCTGACTCCTATTCGTCAACTGAATTCACGCCTAAAAACACGGATACGTCAACGTAGATTCAAGTACCTAGTCTTCATGTCTCGTAGACTCTTACCTCCTAAACTATCCCCCGAACGCGATTTTTTCTACCTCGAAAAATTATAAACTATACCTAATATCGTTTCGACTGAAATAATACCATAAAAATAAACGTCTACCGGTCAAGTAACGCGCTTGCGGTAAATTAAGATAAAAATAAACCGAAGTGTCGAAAATGACAGATTCATAATTGATTGATTACCCACGTTACGGGCGCGACGCGGTGAATGCATCTCGTTTCCAAAATAAACACTCGAATGCGAAATTTCACCTTTTTTTGTATTTCAAGTGGAAGCAGTCGGGTTACCTTGAAATATACCTAATTTTAAAAATAAATTTCCTTTCGAAACGACTCGGTTACAGGAATTGTTAGTGAAATATCTTCTCAAATAAAGAAAACCTGCCCTGTAAGCGCGCCAGCGAATGGCGAATCTTCGCAGCGAAGTGCCATTTATGCGAAAAAATAAAAAAAGAACTAAAACGAAGGTACCTAAGTTTTATAAAAGAAAGGTCCTTTTAGCCCTAAATGAATTAAATTCCATGCCTTTTTTTTCATTAAAAAAATGTAGGTAAGTACGTTATTTTTTTAAACGAATTTATTTTTTGCAAAGTTTAACCATGGTTGTGTAAAACTGAATGTAAACTTTCGTTGGCTCGATGTAATATTATTTGAACGTATAATGCTCTCCGTTTTGCTGGTATCTTCTACTACGAGTATAATGAATACCGAACGCGAATTTAAACGGAAATAAGAAATTTTTCGTTCATTTAACATTAATTTCACATCTAGTTTGTTCTCACCGGCATGAAATTCGCATCAAACATCGTTTTCCGTTTAAATTAATTGAATTTTCTTTTATATAATTTTTTGCACCGTCGCGTCGTCTCGGCGTCCCTAACTGTTCATCGTTTCGTTAACACGACAGATTAACTAACGTAACTGGCAATATTGCTCCTGCGTCAATTTCCTCGTCTATATCTTATCTTTAATTCCTGTGTTCACAAAAACGTACGTAATTGTCTAATTGCAATCTAGGCCGCCTGAAGGGGCGATGAATTTAGTAATCGTTTGAAGTCTGCTCTATAATATAAATTTTCAATTATGTACATAACATATGAGATGAATTTCATGACGTGGGAGGCAGATATGGATATAACTCAATAAATTGGTATAAAATAGTACCCTCTACCCAAGATTTATTGAAAATTACCTATTCGTTTTATTCACCTACCTAATCGATTAAGAAACAGGCCAAAGCAGAGTATTAAATCGATATACTTACCTACTATAAGGAGATATACCTAGATGTCTTTGGTGTTTATTGTGTAAAAAAAAAGAGAGAAAAAAAACTTGAGGCTAAAATTTAATCTACACGTTATAGAGGCTTAAAGCTTTCCAGATTAGGTATAGGTAGGTAGGGGTATCTCGATCCAACTTCATATATACAACAAAATTATCCGATTTCGGATTGAAAAATTTTTCCTCATAAATTGAAACTTTAATGGAAATACATTTTTAGCGCGTTTCAATAGCTTATAGCTTCCATTGTAAGGTGTGTTTTTCAATATAAAATTTTGTAAACGATTTTGCGGATTTCCCATCGCAACGCGACGTCGTCGGTGCGGATCAAATGCCTGCTAAACAAGAACGTCGAAGAAAATTCTATTTCGGTATTAAGGTTATTATTCGCGGTTGATCGAGTCGCGGTGGGATTTTTCCTCACACTTGGCTTACTTCAATGTAAATCACTTTTCATACGTGTACGACACATTCGATTTAACGTGTTCCTTATCATAATACAACTACCTTATAAAATGTATGTAGCTGTGTACTGTTCAGATGCTGGTTCATTGGTACACGTTCCAAATGATGTAATGCCAACGTCGCGTCGCCGTATATCGCCGTATGGTACATTTTACGGAGACTTTTTTTTCCTGTCCCCAGCCCAATGTACTGGTATAAGTAGAAGGTACTTTCACGTACGAGTAATTCGACGTTGTTTTCGTTTTGGCAACGGTGAGCAATTTTAGTGCATTATGCAATTCGTGATATGGGATGGCGATCGTATGTATGGTGGATATGAAGAGTTAGGCTATTTAAAGCTGGCAATTAAGGGTTTCCGTCGAGTAGTTAAATTGTCGACCAGTTATGAGGACTTAATGAAGTAGATGAACGAATCGATATAAACGTGCGAGTATTATGCATTCATTTATACCTGCTTTTATTTTAACTGTTTCGGATTATATAAATTTGTAGGAAACAAAAATTGTGTATTATTCGAATTTTTATGGAAGAAAAGTTGAGGGTGAAGTTGAAAACATGACCAAGGCAGGGCCGAACGATGAGCAAAAAAGGCAAACTGCGTTCTCTGACCTAAAAATGGAAAATTGTCAATTTTCTAATCTGAAAATTTTCTATTTTCGGTTTGAGTTGAAAAAATGACTATGTCTAGGTACATACTGGAGAGAAAAACAAGAAAATGGAAGAAAATTTCCCTAAAGTAGAAAAAAACCAGAAATATCAAAATTTCTAAACATTTCAGCATGAAAGAAAAAAATTTAACATTTTTTCTCTGGAATTTTTTGCATGAAAGATAATATAATTAGGTACTCACATTTATTCTATCTGATAATTTTTCTGTAGGTATGCAATTTATGAACTTGTAAGTAGCGATGGATCATACAAAAAGTGCATGAAATTTTCAATAAAACTCTTTTATTCAAGGGGTACCGTTTTCGGTAAATTTGAAATATGAAAATGGAATGAAAAAGCAAGAAAATAGTAAATTCAGTGAACAGTGAATACCTTTAAAAAAAATTAAAATTGTGTTTTCAAGTCGTAATAACCAGAAGAAATTTCATTTTAGTTAGAAATCTTCCTTCCTTTCCCCAGAGGCTAACTCCGATTCATTCCCGGGAATTGCCCTTCTTCTGGTTCCTTTTTTGGTGGATAATTTCGGCCAGAATGAAAGGTCTAGCTGGTTGAAATCTTTTTTATTGAATTAAACACCCGAAAAATCACGAAGTTTGAAAAAAATCTCTGTTTGGTTATCTAATCAGAAATTTTTTGAAAGGTGCCTGTTCAAAAAAATCAAAAAGAGAAATAGGTACCCAAAATTAGTTCTTTGACGGTTTTACAGTTGAAAAAATTAAGATTCCTGACATCTGATAGGGCTGTTGAAACTTACGTCACAATTGAACTGGTGGGAAAATTTTGAATTTTCAAAGTATTTTTTTTCTTAGCTACGAATTTGATTATTTTCACAATTGTCACAAAACTTCATTTTTTTACAATAATTGATGAATTTATGAAAATTTCGTTAAATACGTACGAAATGAATGATTTTTTCTTTTTCCCACCAGCTCCTTATCACACTTTTTGATAAGGATGACGTAGTTTCAACAGCCCTATAAGTAAAACTCCCCATTATTTTTTTGGTAAATTTGTAAAATATTTGTCATCTAAAAAAGAGAGAGAGAGAAACATTCAAAAAATGTGAAAAGTTTTTCTCTAAATCTGAATCAGTCAAATTTGATAAAATTCTCCTTTTTTAAATCAGCAAATTAAATTTCACTGAAAATCATGAAAATCTATGATTTTTTTACTGATTTCTGAGTACCTATGTAATTACTATTAGGTAGACTATGTATTATATGTCAAAAAATCAATACTTATTGATTGAAAAATCATTAAAAATTCACTGATTTTCAGTGATGTTTTTTCACTGATTTTCAGTGATATTTTTTCACAGATTTCAAATATCTTTTTTCGCTGATTCAAAAAGACAGAATTTCACTAAATTTGACTGATTCGGATTCCGAGAGAGGATTTAAAAAAGAAAAATTTATAAAATTTTATGTAACTTGTTTTGATCTTGAATTTCTGATAAATTAATCTTGAAATTTAAACTTTATCTTCTCATAATTTTTCTTCCTCCAAAATATATTATGGTCTCAACAAACTACTGATTCATCACCTTCTTCTTGGATGAAAGAAGTACCTTGGTAAATTTGTGAGCTCCAGGCCTATCTATATATAATTCATATGAAAAAAATGGGGCGACAAAATCTTGGGAATTGGGGGATTTTTCGTGCCCAAATAAAATTTCACTAGAATGACCTACAACAAAGTTGTATAATTTCTAGTTATAAAAATTGGTGACCAGCTCCTAAAAAATCCATTAGAGATGGTGCCTTGTCTTCAAGGTTGAAAATTAGAAATTTTTAAAACCACCAGAAAAGATTGAAAAATATTTTTCATTCCCGGTTCAAGTCTCAAATCAAGTGATGTAATGCGACTATTAACCTTTTTTAAGGGTAAAAAAGGCTTCTAAATTGTAAAAAATTTCAAAAATTGTAATTTTCGAAATTTTTTACCCTTCTTATTAGCATTGGTGATACTTTCTGCGTGGTTCATTGCTATTGATGGATCGAAAATTTGATAGATCTAAAAAGTTCTCTATTACATACGTTACTTGACTTGAGTCATCTCCAATTTTTTTCAGTGGTTCCAAAGATTTTCGAATTTTTGAACTTTGATTATCTGGCAAAACTCCTCCCATGGCTTTTTGAAGGAGCTGGTTACTAACTTTTAAAACTAGTTTTTACAAAATATAGGTACTAGGTCATTCAAGTCAAGATTTTATTGTTCTATACAAAAATTACCTTACGGACATTATCCCTGCCATTTTAACAGAAGCAGTATAAAAAATTAATTTAGATTTTCCTTCAAATAGAATTCTATGATTTCAAAATTTTTCGCTTAAAAAAGGTAACCCCTATTTTAATTTTTCATTGCAAAATTCAGTTGTTTTTTTTTTCATTTTCTTTGGTTCCTTTTTGAGGAATCCCAAAAAATCTAGGCATAAGAAATTTCATGTTCCTATTATTTAAATCAAAGTTTCTGCCTTGCCTCCCTCGGCCTCTCAGAAATAGACTAGGTATTTTTTATCAAAAAATATAATCTTGAAAATAGATACGTTAAAAATGAAATTTGAGCAAAAATTTGACTTCTAAAATAATTGCGTTGAAAATAGGAGTTTAATACTCCCACTGCGACGTTTACGTTCACAATGTTCACATATCAATTGAAAATTAATAATTTATATTTCAAGTTGTGGATTTGTGGTTTATATCATACATGAATGATGATGTGATGTGGTTCATAAATACGATTTTAACGAGGGGAAACTCTGCGAAGTGTCAAATTACGGATTTTCATGAAAGTTCAGTACGATTTTGTCAGTGGTTTAGAAAGACAATGTTAAAAAAGTTCTGTACACTCAATTCACGTGATAATTGCTGATGTTCGATTTTTTGTTATTTTTTCTTACTTCCCATTGCAAGAAATTTTGGGGAGCGCAAGAGAGCCTAATTTCGTTCCTGAAAAATTAATTGAGCTCTTCGTTTAATGATTTTTTTGACAAATCAAGTAGGATAATTTTCAAAAAATTTCAATTTCTATTATTTTATTATTAAACAAACTTTTGGAAAATCTCAGACGTTCTGGCCTTGCTAGACAAAATAATGGTTTGCTCCTCTCATCTCCGTATTATGTAGGTACTCTGAAGAAAAATTTAAATATAGCATCTTTGTAGAGGAGGGGGAAAAATAGCTATAACCGTAAAAAATTAAATGTATTTTCCTTATATTTTCAAAGAGAATCCAACACGAAAGAGGTTTAAAATAGCTTAGGTAGGTAGGTACTCGTATTCCTCGTAAAATTGAAAAATTTGTCATTCAAAAAAAAAAGAAAAAAAATGTTTGATTCGGAATCTACTCATTTGTATAAAAATTTGAGCAAAAGAATAGTGGGTAGCTATTTAGAAAATAATCTTTTGAAACCTCTATTTTTTATTTTCGAAATGGCAATCAGAAAAATTCAAAGTTTTTCCGCCTTTCTTTTTCTTTTCTTTTTATAGCGAAATTCTCTGTACCTACGAATCAGAAACTGTGGTTGTTTTTTTTTCAACATCCAATGTGAAAATACCGCCTACTTAATCAGTGCCTACGTGAAAATTAAATGAATGTTTTCGTTTGATATCCCAGGGTCTTTTGAATTTCAATACGAAATAAAATGAAAATTAGTCTACAGTTCTACACTCATTCCTCGTAAAAAAAGTTATCACGTTTTGACTGATTTCTCGCCGAAAAAAATTCTATAAAAAGAATACGCAAAAGTTTCTCGTACTTGTTTGGCTTCTACTCCAAATTAAAAAATATGGTTTTCAAATTTCAGTACTCGAGAATTGAAAGCGCGAGTTATTTTTCCATTTTCGTCAACCAAACTTAAAATTACTTTGCAAATGTGTCGCTACTGTCGAGAGAAGTGATTGGACTAGAGAATATCGCACCTGGCTCATTCTATGTCAACTCGACCAGGTTTTGACCTTGGGTCTTCCGATTTCGCTCAAAATTTTTCTACGAGTTCTCCTCGATGGTCTAATGAAGGAATCACCGTCATACCGATCCTAATCCTTCAGGGGGGCGGGGGTGGCCCTTGTAATTTTTGTATAATTGGGATTTTTTGCGAAATTGCTTAACTTTGAAGGAGCATATCTCAAGATTGGTTAGGTCTAAGATAAATCTGTTCATGCTGTTTTGTAGAGAATTGAAAGGAGATTCAAAATTGATAATCACTTTTTGAAAAGTTCAAAGTTGAGCTTTTGTGATGGAAGCTCAACTTTCATGATAAGTACAAAAGATGAAGGGCCCCATTAAAAAATCTGAAAAAATTACTATGAAGAGAACTTTTAATTTATTTTTCAACTAATTACTTTTCAAGATGGGATCTCAATACCCCTGGGGGGCACAGGGGTCCTAAATTTTGGTCAAAATTCAAAAAAATGGAAAAAGTGAAGCAATATATCGATTTCTACTAATTCGAAGGCGCTGAGTTCGAATATGTGCTTAGTTTTTTCATTCGACCCCTTTGAACCCTCCTATCAGCCCCCTAATGAGGTCAAAATTCAAAAAAATGAAAAATAACGTATGACGTGTCTTTTGTTGGGTTTTTGAGGGCGCAGAGTTCGAATATTTACTTATTTTTGGGATTCGACCCTTTAGTGCCCTCCTAGCCCCCAATTTTGAAAAAACACATGCAAAAAATGGAAATAGCATGTGTCATATCGATTCTACTACATCGAGGGTGCTGAGCTAGATTATCAACTTACTTTCTCGATCCGCCTCCTTCGTTCTCCACACTGACTCCAAAATTACAAAATCATTTAAAAAATCAATGTGTTTTTTTAAAATTGGGAGCTGGGGGGGCACTAAAGGGCCGAATCCCAAAAATAAGCAAATATTCGAACTCAGCGCCCTCAAAAACCCAACAAACGACACGTCATACGTTATTTTTCATTTTTTTGAATTTTGACCTCATTAGGGGGCTGATAGGAGGGTTCAGAGGGGTCGAATGAAAAAACTAAGCACATATTCGAACTCAGCGCCTTCGAATTAGTAGAAATCGATATATTGCTTCACTTTTTCCATTTTTTTGAATTTTGACCAAAATTTAGGACCCCTGTGCCCCCCAGGGGTATTGAGATCCCATCTTGAAAAGTAATTAGTTGAAAAATAAATTAAAAGTTCTCTTCATAGTTATTTTTTCAGATTTTTTAATGGGGCCCTTCATCTTTTGTACTTATCATGAAAGTTGAGCTTCCATCACAAAAGCTCAACTTTGAACTTTTCAAAAAGTGATTATCAATTTTGAATCTCCTTTCAATTCTCTACAAAACAGCATGAACAGATGTATCTTAGACCTAACCAATCTTGAGATATGCTCCTTCAAAGTTAAGCAATTTCGCAAAAAATCCCAATTATACAAAAATTACAAGGGCCACCCCCCGCCCCCCTGAAGGATTAGGATCGGTATGACGGTGATTCCTTCATTAGACCATCGAGGAGAACTCGTAGAAAAATTTTGAGCGAAATCGGAAGACCCAAGGTCAAAACCTGGTCGGGTTGACATAGAATGAGCCACCTGTTCTTATAAGTATAAAGTTTTATTAAATTATGAAAGCCATTTACACAATTTATTGGCATCGTGTTTTAATTTTTTTTTCAAATCTCGACGAAAATTTTCTTTTAGAGCTAATTTTTTGTAGGTTTGATGCTGGTACTTAAATTTCAAAACGTCGAAGATAGAAAATTGAAAAAATAATTTGGGCGCCCACTTGAAATTGATATCGGCGTCGGCGTGACTCGTCTTCGCAGACCTCTATGGTTACAAATTACGACCATATAAGTGTGTAGATTTATCTAACGTAATAATTTAAAAACAATCCGATCTCGCGTCAGGTACGATATTTTGGGAGACGTAATATAGCTTTATGAATGATTTATGAGAAATTCCACGTAGGTATTTCACGCGACAGGAAATCAGTTTCGAAGATTATTTAATTGAAGGAAATGTACATCACGTTTCGGGGTGAATTTCACTTCAGTCTATATTTTCGTCGTCGTAATGTACCTACCTACACGGTTCGCGAATCGAATTCATTTTATTATACATAAGTTTTGCACATACCATATTTCAAAATGAAAGCTTCGGCTTTTTATTCATCTTTACGTAGGTATTTCCAAAACGTATCATTAATCATAGAAAATAAGGAGATGAAAAAAGTGCAGAAAATATGATAAGCTGCTTAGATAGGTAAATTTTGATTATTTCCTATTTTATTGGGTCAAATTATCTGGTCTTGGTGTGGTCGAACTTCGGCACAAAGTTGGAAATTGAAAATACATTAAGAATGCAGCCCTTTTCAATTGAAATTTTGGCAATGTTCCTATAACTTTGATTTCCAAGTTTAGAATTCCACTTGAAAACAGGATGGAAAGCAAATCGAACTTCTATGTACGTTCTACGTGTATTGATCTATGAAACGAGTACTTGGCATGATTAGATTTTGTTGTTTCTAATTTACAATCAGCCACGAACATCGAACGAGTGAATAGGAAATTTCTACTTTCTCTCAGTGGTAGAAAAATCTCATCTGGAGAATTTCTTTTTTGATGATCTTTATCTTCGAAAAATTTTCGTTGCCAAAAAAATTTCAATTGACAAAGACAAAAATCTCATGTGAAAACATCCCCCGTTTCAATTCAACTAGATCTATATTTTATGCTTACAGAGTAATATTTGTAAAGTAAACAAAAAAAATTCCAATACGAATTCTCTTGTGTTCGAAACCTCTTAAGTAAACCCAGGTATATTCAAAGAAAATTATTAGTTTTATTATTTATTCAGATTGAGCTCTCCTTACCGAGTAAAAATTCATCGATTCTCGAAAGTTTTCTCATTAAACGAGAAAAGATAAAATTTCGCATAAATTAAATTAAATCGCGTAGGACATGTCCAAAATACGAATAAAATACCTATTTATAAGTTTAATATAAAAATGCATTTAATTATAAACGTATAAATATTGCCGCCTTTTTCAAAGGCGTGCCTGAATCCGCCCCTTTGTGTCGAAAAAATTCTACCAGCTGCGCCATGCAATGAGAATCGTCTCAAAAAGGCGTTCACCTAGAAAGCTTTCTCACCTTTGAAGTGATCAAATTTTTAGAGCAATTTAACAATTTTTACCTGGAATATGGATATGGACGTAGGATATTGTTGGAAATAAAAAGACCTTTTCAAATTTTACTCTCGAAGAGTACCATCGACCAAAACGTCCTGACTTTGAACATGGCATTTGAGAATTTTTAAAAGTGGAAGTAACATTGCTAAAAAAAATTCGGAAATGGAGAAGGGTTTTTCTTCGATTGAATGGTTATGTAGAATTATTTCTGAAGTTAGAAGTTTGAATCAAACTTTTATCGAGAATAAAAAAGCAAATAATTGGAAATTTCTTATTTGAAAATTTTTTTCATCAGAAATTAATTTTTTGGACAAACAAGCAATAAGTAAATTTTTAATGCGATTGAAATTTTTTTTCGAAATTTGAAATCTATTTTTTTAATTGAAATAAATTTTTGATTTTTAATAATTTTTCATGTAAAAAAATAATTATTAAAAGCGATGAAAAAAATGATTCCAACATTACACATAACTGAGAGAAAAAAATCGTCACTTACTTTAGATTTAAAGCAGAAATACCGGAGGTACCCGGTAAAGAAATGTTAATATTCGATTGACTGGCATTAATTTTACTTTTATGAATGTCGATAATTTCTTGGTGCACGCACGTCGTATTATCTCCATCTTTATAATTACACGAACACGTAAATTTATTGTATAAACATGTATCGTCTGTAACGTTCGCGCAACGGACGCACGTGTCCGGCGAAAGACATTCCCACGATGATGGCCACATCTCGTAGGAAACGTCGTTACCAGACGCCGTTGCTGTGAGTACTGAAACGTCGCGACGTTTTGCCTCAACTTTCACATTAAACGTTAACTTTGGTGCGTTCCCACCCCGATCTCGACCCACCGATTCTTAATTTTCGTCGCGATGTAATTTTCATTCGAGAAAACAACACTACAAACTGCACGTTCAGATACCTTACCTTTTTTTCGTGCCTTGTTTTTCAAAATTATACCTCTGTTGTGGATGTCGTACTTAATTTTCTAAACGTTTTGGAATTTTGAAAGGGGAATTAAATATTGATTTTTTGGAGACTTTCCCCCTGAGAAATTTTCCGAGATGGTTTGTGGTAGCTGGAGATCTATAAAATTGGAAAGATTTAGATTTATCTATTTATAAACCTGAAATAGGTATTTTTTTACTTTTTCTTGACCTTATCTGCAATGTACTTTTATCAAAATTGTCCAGATAGGTACCTACCTTTTTCGATCTTATTTTCCGATCTGGCTTTTTTTTACTGCTGAGACGATTTATATGAAGAGATATTTTCATCCTATTCTTTTTTTACGATCCCTATCACATAGGCTCAGTAGGCTGTCTCGTTCTCTTGCGGTTTTATTACTCGGTTTTTGTGCAGCTTTTATATCGTCGAACATATTTAATTTAGCTGAACGAAATATTGACCAAGAGACGTGCCAGTTTTACTAGAAAATACAAATTTTAGTACAACATGATCCCGAAATGGTTGATTTTGATTTTTAGCATGTAAAATAATACTCGGCGGAGTTTGGAATTATGTTAATTTAACGTCGTAAAAAAGGATTATGACTGTTTCGAAATGGTCGTAGCTTTTAACTGGCTAAGCAAATGGAACTTGAGCCAAGTCGACGAGATATTATCTTTTTAATTAAATTTCACACTCGACAGAGGGTGAAAAATATCTACACGTTTTGTGCTACACTTTTTGATTCGTTTCGTAGCATAATTCTCGAGGAGCATTTTGGTACAAGTTTCAGTAAGGAAGTTGAAATTTCAAGGTGATTTGAAAGTTTTTTTATGTGCTCGAATTGGTATCAATTTCAGCGTTGTTATTGTTGTAATAACGAGCTTATTCGGTGTATTCATGAGTTGAATTTTTTACATTGGAAGTTGTCTTGAATTTCATGTGACATTTTGGTGGTGTAAAAATTTTATCCTCGGGTCGTTCTGGCGTGACATTAATTTTATATTCGTGGTATTTTTTGTTTCTAGGGTGGAAAAATTCGCGAATGGAATCGCTTAAATGAACAAAAGTTGAAGATGATACGAAGAGAAAAAGTACAAAGATAAAGTTGAAATGATCAAAGGTTATGAAATTGAAAAATACGAAGTATGGGTAGGTATTCCTTGAACAATTTATACTCGTGCTTGGTTGGCATTTCTATGAATTCTGGATGTAGCTTTGAATTTTGAAACTTTTTTAAGAAGTGTTCTGTTTCTATTATTATAATTTTTCAGTACATTGAATTTTCAAGTGTTTCTTGAAAAATTCGTCAACTATCTGTTTTCTCGTGTATTGATAAATTCTTTAGATCGATGGTAATTTCAGGATTTTGTTTGGCTATCCAATATACTTGAATGTTGAATAGACAATAAAGATATAAATTGAGATTTGTATCAATTTTCAAACAGACCCATTTTGTATTATCATTGATGAAGAGATAACACCGTTGAAATTTAAATCACAATTTTGTATCCAATTATGCTAGAAATACATACATATAACTTTAGAAATGTTGAAGCAACCTTTTTGGAAAGATAGGTATCAATTTCATAAAAATATAAATTGTTCATGATTTATAATAGCTCCTCTTTTCCGTTACTTTTCTAAGCAATACCTACTTACCTACTACTTCATTGCTGATGGATCTGCCTCAGTGTAGAAAATAGGGAACCATATTTGCAGATAAGTTACCTAGGTAAGTTTCCTTTTGCTATAGGTGAAATTTTTTCTTTTTTTGGAAAACTGAATTGGGAGGGAGATGGTATGTAAGGAACTCGTCTCTAAACTTCAAAAATGGTAAAGATTCTACACCAACTAAGCTCATATTCCTGCTCAGTTACGTACCCTTAACTTACATATCTAACTAGGGCTTACTTTTCACTTCAACCCAATGCTTCAGAGGTACACTACTTATTTCAAAAAAATCACCTTCAAGTTTTTTAGAAAATAAAATAAAAATTACAAAAAATCACCTTGAAATGGTCCTAATATGGATAGGTACTCTTACCCGAAAAATCTTTGTCGGCGATTTCGCACCGTTATCTGTTCCTGGCCATTTTTCAAAAAAGAAGAATGCATTTCATATTACCTAGATGAATTTTCTCAAAATTATCGCCCCGATGATTTTCTTAAAATTAGTATCCGCATTAAATATTTTTACTTCAAATTTCCATTAAAAATATTATTTTTTCTCAATTTTGACTAACGTATGTGTTTGGAATAAAAGTTTTTGAAAAATTTTTAATTTGAAAAAAAAAGTCGAAAAAGACATTTTGTCATAAACAGAAAAACAATTTTTTACAAATAAATTTAGCATAGGTAAGATATCTATTGACGTTTTGTCAAACTTGATAACACTTGATGATTTTTTTTTTCATAAAATTCAACTTTATGCTAAAATAGGTAAGTATACCTACATATCAGATATTGAGAGGGGATAAAGAAGCTCTATCTGATAATTGATGCAATGGCATTTTGAGAAGTATCTACACATAAAAAAGTATGAAAAAAATTTTGACGTGAGGACTTTTGAATTTATGAAAATAGCTGAGAAATTTTGAAAACTTCTTACCAAGTAGAAAAAAAAACGATGAAGGTTAAAATATTTGACATTGACGTTTTCTTATGTCTGGAAAAATTTGGATAAAATCACACAAATTTCAAGCCTCAATTATCATTTTTAAATTATTTAAACGGCTTATCAAAGGAAATTTCTGAAAAATATTCATTATTTTAAAAGATTTTGCTCTTTAACAGAGCTTGTGTAATTTTTCTTTCATTAAAATTTCAACATTCCTTTACTTATCTCTACGACTATTTCTAAATATAATTAAATTTCATAAAAAATATCGAATTATATTTTCTGGTATATTGATCTTTTTTCAATCTTGAGATAGGTATGCCATATACATACTTATTTTGATTTTTCTAATATCTATAGTACATACTTATTCCATTAAGCGTATAAGGTATGTCATCAGGCCAAATGAAAGAAAGGAAGATAAAAAACACTTCAGCGTAGGTACTTTTAAGTATAAAAATGGTTCAATTATTCATTAACTCGTTTGCCTACTTTTTTTCAAATCCTTGGAAACAATAAAAATTTTATTTGTATAGGTACTCTGGTACTTTGATAAACCACTCGATAAAAAATGATGTGTTTTTAACTACATGGAAAACTACCATACCGCGTAACCATGATTTTCGTTTATCGAGAGTAGGTATTTGCAAGATAGAAAAAAAAGTCAAAATGCATTAAATTGTCATCAATTTTTCACACGACAATGGAATTTATCAAGACGATATAGCGTAAAAACTACCTACCAACGTTCTTTGTTGGAAACATTGATTTGCTTTCATAACTCATGAGTTTCCCAATGGGGGTTAATATGAAAACCTTTATTATCAGCTTACCTATAACGAAAATTTCACGTTGTCATTTTCAATATGTTCTTCGCTTCTTTACTCCTTCAGTTTGAAAGAATAATATTTTAAACTATAAATTTGGTCAACATTGACATTTTTAACGCTATTATGATTTTCTTTATGTGTTAGGCTTGGATTGAATGACTACATAATTATCAAATTTGAATGTTTCAAATGAAACAACCATAAAATTGATTCTGGTGACATTTTGGAAAATACATTATAATTAATTACAAAATATTACGAGGAGAAAAGTTTTTCTTTTTCGCGAGTCAGATTCAGATTTGCGAATGAAAAATTTACATGAATAGCCTTGTTCTATCGATTTGAAATTCCACGCCGACGTTAAGAAAAAGAATAAAAGCGCCAAAAATAAAAGATAAAATCCGAGTTGAAAATGATGCAAAAGATTAACTTTCAAAGAGCTGTTATTTTCTTTGAATGGAATATTTCGAAAGTATTGACTTATTATAGTGTAATGTTTCACTACATTTTGAATTTCTATACCATCCGGCTCCGAAGAGTCGCTCGACTGTGCCCGATTTCATTTTATATGAGATAGTGATAGCTAAATTTTGCTGGTTTGCTAAATTCATTCGAGTTTTTCGTGTTATGACTCTCATTTGTATTTTTATAGAAATTATATGTACTTAGTTTGCATCATGCGCTAAAAAATAATTCATGGTTTTAGAATACAAAATACATCTACGTCCTGTTATCATTTATACGAATTGGTATAAAATATAAATCTCGTACAACTTGATTAATTTTTTAATTTTGTAAGTATATTAATTTTGTTTTATGTGCTCTTTATACAGGATGTCGATAAGTAGTGTTTCAAACTTGAAATTTTGTAAACCAGGTATACAGCTAAAAAAGTTAGTGAAGGGGCAAATGATTGTTAAAAAAAACTGGGCGTAATCATACTCGAATTTTATTAGATAGGTACCTGTTTACTTAACTTGTAAAAGAGAGGTAAGTAATCTTTTTTAGAAAATTTGTAAAAAAAAAAACTAAGAAAATAGGTAGGGTTACCTAAAAAATTGCGAATGAAAAATTTTACATTCGAGTTTTAAAATTTGTGTAAGAAATTTCAACGTCACGATTTTTTGCCCAACTTGAAAGTCGAAAGGGCTGCAAAAGAAAGTGATTCTAAGTTAAGATGAATGAATCCTCTTTTGGCAGGGATTTTGGGAGTATCGCTATGGTACAATTAAGAGGTAAAAAAATTTCAGGGCCAAAAAGTTTCCCCTCATTTCGCTCCCCTGTCCCCTATATCAAAAAGTTACATCGGATAAACTGGATTTAAAATTTTAAGCCAAACAACTACTTCTATTCAGTTTTAGACGTAGGTATATGTAATTGGCACTAAAAAAACGCATTTTTGAGGATTTTTTTCTTTGGAGATTTTGATCACGATCCACCGCTCAATTTTTTTACAGAAATATACATCTGAGCAAAAAAAATTGTAAGATCTCTAGGTTCAGATCTACAGCAGTTTGAAGTTTTCATTAAAGGTTTTTGGCTAACATGTAACATAATTTTTTTTTAACGAAATCCCCTTAAATTGGTTTTTATTTCCCCAATCCACTACAGAAATTTCAAGAATTATGATGCATAAGGTGATGAAAAAGACATTTTAAAGAGAAAATCATGATTTTTTGAAACAAGGGAAAAGAGGAATAGGACGAGGAAAAATTTTTGTCTTCTTAAATTTTCTCAATGTATGTAGTTTCCCAAACATACTATACTAAATCTGTGCCTTTTTCTACCTTCACTGGAGGTACTCTATGTACTAAAAAAAAATTTTGAAACGTTGGAGGATATGAACAGTTCTTTGAAAATTGAACAAATTCTATTTTGATGATTTTCTGCTCAAATTAAAATTGAAAGAACTGTAGATCATTCAAAATTAAAGGTCTATCAGAAAATTCGAATTTTACAATTTTGAGTGACACTTGACCCGTTTGATTTTATTTTTATAATTCTCAACAAAAAATGTCATCGTTGCATTTTGTTTAGTTTTCATGGTTCAATTCATTTACTTGTTAAGCATTTGTTTTGAGATTTTTTGGCATTTTTTTTCGCAATCCCCTTTAATTTTCAAGTTTGGCAAAAAGTCGTAACGCGGAAATTTGTTCAATTTTTGAGGTAAATGCAAGATACTGCGCAGTTCATGATTAGAAATATGTTTTACGGTCATTTTTTTCAAGAAGCATTTGCCCCTTCAATTTTAAAAATAGCCAACTTGTTCATCTAGATTTTTTAGTGGTACCAGATACTAAGGTACCAGTAAGCTTGTGTAGCCAATTAGCCATTATCCAGACCCTCTGAATCGGCTCTGAAGACGTGAGATTAGATTATTACTTTTCATATAGTTTTATAGGTACATATGTCATACCGTTTAAGAAAAAAAAAAAGATACCAATACCTAATTATGTCATGATTTGACTTAGGTACTTACTTACTTATTTAAATTTATTTTTTGATTTCATTTTATTTTTAAAATAGGCACTTTTTAAAATAAATACACCGCAATGATTTATGTATTATTATTAGAAAATCTATGCGATAGGTACTACTTACGTGATGATAAATTCATTTTATCTTTCAAATTTTTCATTTTTTTCTGTCATATGAACTACATTCCATAATCTACCGTTGAGATTCGTTTGTTCAAGAAAATCTTATTTTTATTTATGATAATTGCGTTTTATTTATGCAATAATAAGAATAATTCTCTGTTTATATTATATCCGGCATGAAAATCAATAATGTTTTCATGTAAAGATTGAGCAGACTACAATCTTTTAATATCAAAACCAAACCAAATGCTGTAAGTAGGTACGATGAGAATAGAGTATTTATAATAAAGAATATTACTCTCGATATTCACATGCGTGTGTAGAAATTGTGAAGTAAAAGAATTGATATGAAACTTCGAGGATTTTAAAATTGTCTTCAAATTTACATTCAGAAAGAAAAAATCGTACCTAGAATTGATTTCTATTCTAAGAATAATTAGTAAATTAATAAAATGAAAAAACATAACCTTGATTCGGTAGTTCAATACATTAGGTATACTTCAATATCAATAAAGATAGGTAAACTGAACGCGATTTAAAATTATGAATTTCGCTTAAATAATTCATTCCATGAAGTAATTTGTTTCTGTCGGCATTATTACAAATAAACAATACTCCCTTAATAATTAAATCACATCTTCACTCCAGATTTATTCATATTTTAATAAAAAAATAATAAAAATAAAAAAACGCTAAATCTGTTTACCTACTTTTCATCGATGACGTAATCGGTTTGTTTACGTTTGCGGGGATATTCGGAAACCACACGCTGACAACACTGATTTCAAAGCGTCAAACTTTCTGTTGATGGGTTTTATTTATTTTCACGGCATTTCCATTAAATTAAATTCGATTAGTGTGGTTGTTTACATAGCATTATGATTGTTGTAGTTTGTTCGGTTAATATTTCGTGTTCAATTAAAGAAGAAAATGTGCGATCAAACTAAATTTACTTTTGAGAATAATTCATGTGAAGCAAAACCGTCCAGTTCTCCAGTTGGACCATCTTGTCTTCGTAATTCTGATCGAAGCAAAAAGGGTGGGATAACAAGAAATGTTTCGTTTCCAGAAGACGATAGCCAAATAGTCACTGGTATTTTGGAACCTGAAAATCCATGGCGAAGCGGTGGGCAATTATTTTATTAATTAAAAATATTACAATGTGTGCTCTACTTAGTGTAAGAAATATAAACACGATAGACGAAGAACGTCGATATTAGAATTTGATGCTCGTAATCTGGTTTAAATCCAGTTTTAATAGGTCACATGCATTCTTAATCGATTAATATTTCGAAATTGATTAATAATCTCGATACCGTGATTTTCCAACGGTCGTGAGCGTACGAATCATGTATGGAATATTAAAATCAATCAAACGTTTATTTACTTATTCGCCATATAAATATATATTTGGTAGTTATTTTACTGATAACGAAAATTATGATGAAATTTATAACCGATGGTTATTTATTGCAGTTACCGATATCACCAACGAGGATTTAATTTCCATGTACATATCATCGTGCAAAAAACATGGCACGTATCCCATACCAACCGTATTAGACCAGTTATCAGTGAGTAAACTTTCTTTTCTATTTAATCTTCCGCCAATTTTTCGTCGTTTTATAAATATAGATTTCTTTATTTCCGTTCAACCTGTCACTACGATGGGTACCGATTATGAGAAAAAATGGTGAAGTTGAACATATTTCTACGAAACACATCCTTGCACCTAGCTCGAACAGTGTGTGAATTTTGAATAAAGTTGTTTAACGACTCGCGCTCGTCGAGCGTCAATTTTATAGTTTATGCTACAGTTACTGATAATTAATTATTTTATTTGGCAGTTCCAACTAATTTCATACGTACATAATATTTTCTATCTCATTTAAGATCAAGTGGCAACGTATTTTATTAACGATAATGAATACGGTATTGAGTTACTTGTGATCTTTCTGTACCACCGTATTGCCAACTTTTTTAAATTTTAATTCCCACCGTAATTAACTCTTTTAAACTTATCGTCTTTTGAATATCTTTTTATCGGAGTAATAAAATGGAAAAATTAGTGGTTAAATATTTAACGAAGTTTATACGATTTTATCTATTCGTTTCTTCAAAAGAACTAAACATATCCTAACCTTGTTCATGGTCATCTTAAAACAAAATTCAATAAATGCAGAAACAATATCTAAATTTAGAAGCACCACGGTACCATAAACATAAAACTTGATGCAGACGAGGAGAGGAAGAAGATGAGAGTGTGACACGATGATTATGTCACTTGTCATCATCGTGCTTTGAGCCCTATTATGATGAATAACCATTACTCGTACTGCAAAGTTTAAGTTACGCACCAGCGAAAAAAATTTCATTCTCGAGCACCCACAGACATCGACATACTCATGTCTTGGATTCGAGTAGTACTCGTAATTTTATTTTTGTTGGCACATGATAGGTATAGAAGGTAATCGAAAAATACGTGAAATTTGCACGGTCTTGTTGTCTCGAGGAGTCGATTCGTATTCTATTGTATGTGGAGTTTTGTGATAACGTAATCTATGTTTATATTTTTAAAAGGAGATAATTTTTTGGTCGTGTAGAGTATCCTTTAGTTGGCTATAAGTATTCGAGGGGTTTTGAAGAAAATTCGAATTTTTCAGAAAATATATATTTTCCAAGCTTTAAAAACGTTTAAATTAATGAATCGATATTAATTGTAGCTGAGAATGAAATTTTATTAGAAAATTATTATTTTTCTTTTACAAATGTCAATTTTGTTCCCAGCAATATCATTTCATAGCTTGATACCTATGAGTATTTAAGGTTTTTAATGGTCCGAGTCCTTTGTTCATTTGGAATTTATTTGGATTTTCATCATAAAGACAAATTCAGTTCAATATCAATCCTTTCAGTGGGATAATTGAGTAACATGATTTTGATTGTCTCAATTTCCCCCTCACGTGCACTTGGAGACATTGTGTGATTACATTTTGGCATGCACATTAGGGTGATCGAAAACAGCATAGGTACATCGTATTTTGAAGGAAATTGATCAGGTAGTTTACTTTCAGTGAGGAACCTCGCTGAAAATTTTTGGGTTCCTTAGTCATGAAGGGAGTAGAGTTAGGAGTCTTAACAGTTATGTTACTTGTGAAAAAAAATTATTTTTCGCCACTTTTAGGTAGAATTTCGTGCATGTGCCTCAGTAATTCGTTGAAAAAGTGCGGTTTGAGTTTTCAGACCTTTCTGACTCATTGGCCTTGAAATCGGATCCCATTACTCTCTACAAAAGGGATGAAACGCTGCATTTCGCTAATTCAAAAGTTTCTCGATTGCTTATTTAATTATTTCAAAATTCAATCAAAGAAATTTTTGACACCAAAAATACATTTTTATGAAATTGTTCAAAATATTTTTTTGGCAAACAAACTGAACTGTGATGTAATTTTACCCAATTTTTTATAAAATATCAGTTATCTTTATTGCAATAAAAAATTTCTTAAAAATTGATTAAAACGTTATTTTTGTTACTGCTATGAAATTTTTCAAAATTTGTTCTATATGATCAAAAACAATCTTTAGCTCAGTTTTGAGGTAATAAAATACATACGAAGAATTTCAAGTTTGTTTTGCAACTTTTCATCCTCTTTTGTAGAAGGGGCTCATAAGTGGTACCAATATAATTTCATGACCAATGGGCCAAGAAGATGTTGAAACCGATATTGCACTTTTTCAGGAAGTGACCGAGGTACCATGCCACTGGCATTACTCCAGAAAAAAGTTGAGAAATTATAGGAACGAAAAATTTGAAAAAATTAGGAAATTCGTGTAAACTTGAGTAAAAAAGTAGATAATACATATTACATTGCTTTTTCAATTCGAAGCGGGGAAAAATGGGGAAAAAATTCACCCTCGCTTCTTTCGGACCCAATAAAAGTAAATTCAAGTTCACCTGTGAAAACCAAATGAAGGAATTATTCTGTTTCTGAAAATCATAATATTTCAATGTTCAGCCCTCATTTTGCTGGGAAATGTAAAAATGATGTCTCTTGCAAATTCAATTCTTCTAAAGTACAATAAAAAATTGTTCGAAATTTTCGTTTATTTTTGCAGAAAGTCCAACTCCGAGAGTCCTGCTGTTTGCTTGTGCGTCCTAATGCTCCGGTTTTGTCCTGTTTTTTCGTAAAAAATATCAAAATACCGTGCTTGTTTCTCTCTTTTAAAAAAATTAAACTTATTGATTTTCAATTTATTCGCCTCTCTTTTTTTCAAGGTTTTGGAATCACTTCATTTGAAATTTTTTCCATTGATTTTTTTTACCTGAGGAAGAAAATTGTATGAAAAGGAAATTTTTACCCTCTTCCCCTCCAAAAAAAATCATGAATGTTTTGAAAAGACGTTCCGTTTGAGTACTGCTTTTTCATTATGAATTTCTGTTAGACACTTGAGTTCAAATGTTTTGTAGCAGGACAAATTTTCACTCTTCTCCATCCCTACCCTTTTTTTGGCACCAAATTTTGGTAGACAAAAAAGCTCATGAGTAAGTACTCCAACTTTACATAGAAGATCTGGAAAACTTGAAAAAATGGTCTGGAAAGTCTGGAAATGTCGAGGAAAATCATTTTTGAAAAAAATTTCTGCATTATTTTTTTGAATTTTGAGAAGGGAGATCACATAGGATAAGAAAATGTAAATATTCAGAGAGGAAAAAAGGACGAGAAATTCAATTTCTGAATTTTGGATAGATACGTTGCCAAAATGGCAAAAACTCGTATTTTCAAATAGGGCATCTCTTTGTGGATTCCAGGCTTCGCTGTCCTTGTAGCTGGGAGACTTGAAATGTTTCTGGGTAGTTTCTTACTTGAAGTAAACTACTTCGCCAATTTTTATAAAAATCCAAAATATATGTATTTTTGATACTCACTCTTTCTATCTTTCGTGTATTTGGAAACATCATTGATTATATTTTGGTATGCACGTGGTGATTTGAAAATTTTAACAAATCAATTCACGTTTCAGAAATTTCAGCAATTAAAACGAAGGAAAAAATGTTTCGACTGAAACGTCAAGTGTTTCTGTAATAATCACACTTCTCGTTGATAAACATACCTCATATGGGACATTATCTGAAAAAGAAAATAAACCTATTATCATACGAGAAAAACACTCGAAGATCGAACGTCTTATTCAAGTCGGTTAAAAGATAATACACATAAATATTATAAAAAAGAAGATATTCATACGTGTGAAATAAGCTACATATAAGATAAAACTTGCACTAATATCGAATAATCATATTTCGATGGCGTTAAATAAAATCAGTTGTGCATCGCGAATACAAATACGAATCCGACTAATATCAACAGTAAACAAGTATTATGTAATTGCGGTTATAAAATTGAAATTCAACCGAATTATGTGCGGAAAGAAAAGAAACAACTAAACGCTCGCGATTCAACAACCATTAGACGACAAATTGTTGGCAAACAATTGTTTTTCTTTTTTTTTCATTGCAACGGGAAGAAAAATACAGCATCGAGAACCCGAGGAAGAAAAATTGCTAAAAATGACACGAACAATCGACGAGGCTCGATTCTTTCTCTATTTATTCTTTTGTTATACGTACAAATTAATCTACATAGCTGGGTTTGGCAGACGTGAATGAAATCTGTAATTCGCCGCTTGACACAGTGAATTATGTAAATTAAATACGCCAAGAAAGACTCGGTACAATACATATTTTCATATGTAGCAGTGCGGTATGGTATTGTTTACAAGTTTCAATTTCTGATTTAATCGCGCCTCTATGTACAATCGAATGACCTCCGTATGTTCTCTTCGCTTGTATTCCTTCGATAAGTTAATTGGTTCATCGAATATGGCGATTTAATTATCGACTGTGGTTATCGAATAGCCCGAAACGTGGTGAATTTTGTGCTCTTTTTTGAATGGCTCGTAGATGAAGTAGAATGATATACCGATGTTTATAACTCGCGTGTATAATATTTTCCGATTATAAATAATATATATTTCGATGTGTAGGTATTTCGTAAAACAGATTATGTTATAATTTTTCACGACTAAAAAAAAGCAAGACTGGTTGAGCACGAAAATCGTAGGCGGGAATTTGTATAATACAGGCACTAAGATTTGTGATGCATATTCGACCTTGAAGATTACCTGCTAAAAACAACAAATCGTCGTATTACAGGTTGAATCCTTTAAAAATGTTGCGAATCTGGGTTGTAATGTTGTGTTATTTGTTTTACTTGACATCACATTCACAATGATTATTTCGAAAATGGTCTTTTTGTAGAGCTCAATACCTTTCTGAAAGACTGCTGGGACGTTTCATATAAATTCGAACCAATTCTGATTTTAAAAAGTGTTTTGATTTTGCAATTTTTTTACAAGATTTTCGAATTAATGTACCATTATTTCCATTCAGTTTCTCGAGAAATTGAGAAGGGGGTAAAAATTTGTTTGCGAATTTTTGAAGTGTATTGAAAGGGGATTCAGAATCATTCGTAAAAAATTTTTAAAGATAAAAGTTGAACTTTCCCCCAAAGAGCTCAAATTTTAGAATTACCCCTGATTCCAGAGAAACACTGAAAAATTGTTTTGTGTTATTTACGACGAGTGACTTTTCGTCGCAGAACTCATTTTGGATCGAATAAAAAAAGTTGTTTTTGATGGTAGCTACGGATTTCGAATTGGCAATTAACTTTTTTGATTCCCCCCCCCCTACTATCTCTGAATGATCCCTTTGAATTTTTGAAAAAATCTAGGTTGTCAGAAATTCTAATATCAAATATTGGCCAAGTTTTATGCAGCTTTTGAATTTCAAAAAAAAATTGAGAAAATCACCCTGCATATTGTTTGCGATAATTACCTACTACCTAGTACCTACATAATAATTATGTAAATCAGGATCCTTGCATTTCCAATCTCCTTAATCCCATCTCTCTGCTCCCGAATCTATTTTTTCTGTCATTCCAACAAAAAAAACTAAAAAAGGATTTAATGACGTGCTCGTTAACGTTGTAAGCTTTTAAATTTTTACCTACCTCCTTTTCTCCACTCTACAAACACTTTCGAAGATTTGACCCCAAAATACCCAAAATTAGATTCTAGAGTTTGAAAAAAACGCATGTACTTTGATAATCGACTGATTATATATGAAATTTTTCAAAATTATTTTTTCGGCCGGTCCTGAGTTTTTTGGAATTGATTGGTAAAAAAATGTAAATTTTAATTTCTTGTTGGCAGCAGCGTTGGAAAATTTTGAATTAGGTTTCATCTCAAAGGGTCAAATTCTGAGTTTGCTGTCAAAATGAATTTAGGGCGTTCAAAAACTCTTTGGAGCCATTTTTCCATTTTTTTCCAAACGAATTTTGTTTTGGAATTTTTGATTTTTTTCTCGTTTTTTAGGGGGTAGAAATTTGTAATACTTTAATTAAACTCGCCTTCTCTGTGACTAGGAATTTTTTGAAAAAAAAACTATTTCTGTCTCGAAAAATGTAAGGAGTTGAATGCTGAAAACTCGAAAAATCCAACTTCACATATGGTTCGCTTTTGGTACGATTGCGACTTTGAATACTGTGAATTATTCAGTTTGCGCTTTTGTAGGGCTTGAAAAATTATTTTTTCAGATTTTTAAGATATTTCAGAGTTTGCTGGCAAAAAGAGAAAGAAATCTTCTCATCCCTTCAAACTTGATCTAATGTAGAATTGACAAATAGTTTGCATATTGACGAAAAATGTCGAAAATAAAAAAGTTAGCGTGCCTGAATTTTTTTGCATTTTCACCGTATTTTTCCTGTAAATATGTTGTCAAAATTTGAAAAAATCTCAAAGGTATAAAAACATTTATATATTTTATTTGTTTCAATTTTTAAAATTAGTTTTCTGTGAACTGGTTTCATTGAAATGTTCCGAACAAAATTGAATGAGAGCAAATGTACTAAAAAAATTCCCATTTTCATACGAAGAAGTTCGGTTCGAGCTACATGGGTTTTTTGAGTCGAAATTTTCCATTTTTTATCCCTTCCTATTATCCATAATAATGACAATTTTCAATTTTTTACTGCAGCTGTCACTGCTTGTGATGTGAGTGAATAAATCAGACTTTTAAATTCATCCGAATTTTAAATTTGACTCAAATAGTCATCTTGAACGAGAATTTTTTTGAATAAAACAAAAAAAGAAATTTAAATTTTGAAATAATTTTGACGAATTGAATGAAAAGAAAACTTTTTTCAATTAAACATAAATTTTTTTATAATTCAACTTTTACGAGAAGGTGAAAAAAATAGACTGAAATGAACTCAAGTGGGTAAATTTTCTTGCAAAAGAACAATGCTTGAAATTAAATGCAAATCGAATTAAAATAAATTAACTGCTTATCTCCTTCCCACGTAAAGAAAAGCAATGAAAAATTATGCAAATGAAAGTTTTACATAAAACTTTTACTCTTTATCATTATCAATATTATAGGTACTTATTCATACCTAAGATAGGTATCTGTTTTTGAAGGTATCTGAACTGATGCGAAAATGTGAACGAATAGCATTGAAAATTTTCCCAATCCAAATAAATTTTGATTCAAAGTTGAAATTAATATAAATTGTAATAAAAATTCGAAGATAATAAGAGCGAGCTTATCAGTTATCATCTTATCGATTCCAATATTCTTCGGTCCTTTCATAATTTATCGATCTTTTCTCACGAGCACGACTTATGTCACCTATTTAAAATTTGAAAGGTGTTAAACCAGAGCTAAATATCGATAAAGGGTTGCCAAAAACGACTACCTAATACACATCGACCACTGGTAATTTATTAATTTATAATTACGTCTAAAATATTAGAAATTTCGCCCTTTAAAGTTTGTTATTCCTTAAAGGACGAAGGATTATAAAATATGAAAATGGAAAATGGCCAGTGTACGCCTATTCGTAACCTTGGTCAATTTAATTGATAAGTTGCTAATAAATTATCGCGCCGGCAGTAGCTTTATAAACTTACTTATAACGACGTGGCGCGTATTTAAAAAACATTGAACTCGAATTTATGCGAAAATTTGTTTTTGAAAAGAACGACCTTGAAACGGAAACAGATTTTTAGCTCGCGATGAATTAAATTTTTTTCCTCGTGTGTCATTAACGTCTACTAGGTCGTGCGAAATTTAGAAAATATACCTAAACGTATGCTCGCTCGATGTCGAGCTTGCTGCTGAGATTACACCGCGGGTACGAGAAATCGGTGTAAAAAAGGTTGAAATTAATTCGGTACTGTCGGTGAAAATTCATTTGGGTTGTCGAGGGTTCGAAAGGTATACAAATTTCGAGAGATTTCTCTACCTAAACAGATGCCATATTGCGACACGGACGGCTTAAAGGTCCGTTACGAAGCACCAGTTTTTTTTTTCTTTCTATTATTATTCATTACGGTGATATAATTTTAACTCTGGGACAGTTCCATGGACGCGTAATTGAATTAGTAATTTTTTTCTCGCACTTGTACGATTTCGTACGTCGCGTATTTCAATTTGCATATAATTTCGAAAAGCTTACCTGTTGCGTGTCATTCATGGGTTTTTATCTTCTATACGGTACGCTGGCTTGGTTGGTCGTGGATGTTTCTGTACTATCGTATACCTATGGTATCTAACGTGAAGTCGATGTAGAATTCTATTCGAAATGTAGCTGTTTTGTAGTGTTATACTTGGTATACTTCTGTGATTTTTGTATTCATTTTGAATTCATGCTTGGATTTGGAATATTCCGCGTATTTCGTTCTTGGAAATTTCGGGTAAATTGTCGAAGTATTATAGAAATAAATTCAATAGACTTTTTTTCCGCTATTGGTTCTGTTTGTATAAGTGAATAGGAGAAAAAACCTTCCTACGCAATTTCCTGCATATTATCGAAGAAAGCCCTCGCACCTTCGAATTTTCACCATTTTTCCACACCAGTAAACTAATTATCATTTCTAATCCACTAAAAAGTTCGAGACGTGTTCAAGTTCCAATTGCCTGAAAATTGACCTAGATAATACGAAAGTATGCGAAAGGTTCTCTAGCAAATTAAAATGGGCGAATTGGCCTAAGACGCCCTTTTTAGATTTTTCCCCCAAAAATTGATTTAGTACGATAAAAGATTATTTTTCGACCCCGAAATTACATCCCATAACTCTTTCCAAGTAAGACGTGACGTGGAGAAATGCGATTTTTACACTTTGCTCGTCATCTCAGGCATTTTTCAATCAAATGAAGCAAAATTTGGTGAGTAGTGGGGATATTGCATATGAACGCGCACAAATTTTTTCCGTTTTTTTTACCCCAAAAATGATCTTGAAACGGGGTTTGAAAGTTTGAAAAGCCCATAAAAATGACAAAAATATGAGTAGAAGAAATCGAAAAAATTTCACGTATGCTTGGATGTATTTTGCACTCACCTGAATTTTTTTATATTTTTTAGACTGGTGTCACTCTCTAAAATGCTTAAAAACAGGGGTTTCTTTTATTTTTTGCCAAAATTGAAGAGAAGAAATGACTAAAATGAAAAAAAACATTGTCAAATTCGTGTTCAGCCGGTCAAATAACCCGTTTATACGCTATTTGAGTGACCGTCATTTTGCTCAGTCTAAAATTCACTTTTTTCATTAATTTTTCGAGACCAGTAATTCAAAAAATGTAGTCAAAAAAATGAATTTTGAGAATTTAATCAAAATGATCCGGAAAAGAATGTTTATCAGGGTATATGGACGCGCTAAGCATGGACCCGGCATTTGTTTTTTCATTTGCTCATTTCTTCTCACATAAATGCTTAAAAGTTGGAAAATTTGATATTTTGAGTCGAGAAAATTGAAAGTTGAATCGAAAAATTACTGAACTTTTCCCACTCGAATTATTTTTGTCGAAAAAGTCAACTTCGAGTCCTAAAAATTGTGACTGTGAAAACTGCAATTTTCGACTGAAATTACCAACATTTTAGGTTAAAAAATTTCAAGCAACAAAAAATTTGAAAAGTTTTTTTGCTTGTTGATTTTTTGAATAGGAAATTTTCGAAAAATCAGTCGGACACCCCCCCCCCCTACAGAATGCAAACTTCGTTTTATTCCTGTCTTTCTATCAATATCATATTAGTAATTACCTATGTTGAAATATTTTTCAATACATAGCTATTCAAAAATTTTATTAATTATTTTGATTGGGTTTCTTATTAAAAAATCAAATTTTAAATTACTCATCCAAATTTCAACAATTTCCCAATTTTTGTTAAAATTATGACAATTTAACATTATAAAAAGGATTTTTAGTTGCATTTTATTTTAAATTTGATTTTTAATAAAAAATAGGTAATTGAATAAAATTTGTAAATTTTTCGCGTTGTAACACTTCAAATGATAAGGGACATACCTACAATTACATGCAGTATGAAAATCACTAAAATATAAAAATAACATAAAATTGTTGAATGTCTTTCACAAAAACATTAAACGTGCACGAATTATCAAACAAAAACTAAAAAGACGTTTAAAAGCTCGTCACTTTTTTTAAGAAAAAAAAGGAGAATATGTATTATTCAATTTTTATCGTATCAGGTTTGAAATTGATCGAGTTATTTTTTGTTTGAAGATACTGAGGAGGGGGAGGCGTCAGCAAATCAATCCATCGAGATAATATACCTGCGAAAAAAAATCCTATTTCTGTACAAATCAAAAATAAAAACTACAGCCATTCTTTCCTCACCCTCTCCCAATTTTCCAGTTTTGATTTCCTTTCGACGTGCTTTTTTTTCCATCTTGAGTCTGAGTACTAGGTAGATATTGTTGAATTTGAAAACTTAAATTATTTTCGACGTACTTACTGATACTGGAAGATTTGGGAGGGATGGCGAACCTTCGATGAAGGTCCTCCTCAGCGAATTAAAGATTTGATATTCGTAATTTTTTGAAAAAATCTATTTATTATTCCAAAGTAAAGAATGTTTTGATATTGGTTTAACAATCAATTTTTTATACTTTTTGAATTTTGAATGGAGCTCATCTTGGAATTGATGGATTTTTTCCGTTTCTTTGGATTTCAACTATTTTTGGAACCAGGATCAATTTTCAGAACTGGGTTCTAAAAAACTATTTTCTCTTAAATTTAATGTTAGGAGCAATACTTCGAAATTGTGCTGTCAGTTTTATCGACTTTTTTTTTATATTTAATTACTTGAACGGAAAAATTTGGCAAGGAATGTTCGGAATAATGATAACCTACGAATTTTGGCGAATATATCAGAATCCAGCTTAGGTATTTTAGTCGAATATTATTTTTTCTGCCTTTTTTCATCTTTGGACCGAATAAAATCTTGTTCAGAGGAATGTCATTTCCTGCGAATAAAATGAAAAAATTCTGGTCCTTGTTTACTACTTTGGTTTTTAATAAATATATTATATAAAATTAGCATCAGTTTATTTGTACATTTTTTCCTTATTTTGTTTATATTTCCTTCGCTATCCTTTGCTTTTCCCATACTCATCATGAATAATACAAACGTCCGTCGCGTCGGTCACGTCGTGTTTTCGATAAAGCGGCTTTCGACCAAGTTACGAAATTTACACCACGCATACGAATGAGAAAAAAATTCAAACTTTTGTAGGTCTAGGTACATCAATGTGTACACAAAACAGATATACGTTATTACATTACAATCGGGGTTCTCGTCTCGATAAACAAAACATTTTCGCGAACGTTAGGTTGCCCATTTTGTATATGTACATTGTACACATACGTATAGGCGGTGGCAGGTGTAAAACAATGGCTGTACCATATATTTTGATGTTACAGTTTCAGATTACAAACGTTGTCATTTTACTCGCTAAACAACGCATAGGTATCGCAGATAAGCGTCTCTTTCGTAATTTAAGATAGGTACGCTGATGTTATATGTGAATAGGTCGCTCTTTTGAAAAAGACGCGACGCAAAAAAAAAAACTAGTATCTTTTCGAAATTAGTACTTTTCGTAGGCGTACGTGCGCCATATCGCAATAATAAAACATCCGCGTAAAATTCCAGTTCCACACACAACTTTGCAAAAGTACCATTTGATAAGCGATCTACGAGGCTTTGGGGAACTGAAAATCGACCACAAAATGGTGTAACGATATAAAAAAGGTTACGTTTAGCCATTTAGCGGGGGTGGTGTGGTGTTGGAGATGGTAGTTCGCGAAAAGTTGAACGGATATACGGTCGGTGTGAATCGAAGGATTTTTCGTATCGTGTACCGTTACTGTTACCGGCTGTGTAACGATTATGAGAATTTAAATTCTTTAAATTTGGGTTGGTAGGTTAGGTACAGCTGGAAGGTGACTTGCTAACAGCGAGTTAAACGGGTGCTGGGCCAATGTGAAGGATTCTTGTAGGGTAGATTTCTTCTTCTAGTGGCCCAGCATTAGATATTTTTTCGTATTTTGGGAATTCTTGGATTAAGCTTTAATTGCGTACATTTTGAATAATGAATTTGAAAATTTTTTCAAATTGAAGTTTGAAATGAGTATTTTTAAGCGCGAATTTTGAGTTAAATCTGATGAGTTTTTTTTTACCCAATCATCTGCAAAAGTAAATTTTCCAACTCTGTAAACCTTTTCCCTTCCCTTAAAATTCGGTTACAAGAGAGAGTTCGAGTGAAGAATGATCGAAAAATTTACCAAAAGTGGCTGAAAAAAATTAATACCTACAAAATAAAAGTGGAGGACAAAAACATTGCCTTAGCGAGTCAGAAAATAATTTGTGGCGTTCCTAGGCAAAACGGCCCATTTGGTCGTTATTGAGTTAAGCCCACAATGCCATACTGTGATCTATAAGCTACAAAATGAGACCGAAACGAGCTCTTAAGATCCATATTTGGACCCACCACAGCGTTTTGAAGTTTTAGTTTTACAGAAATCATGTTTTTCAATTTCCGAGAAAAACGAATTTTAAGTTTTTTAACATGAAAAAAAAAACATAAAAAGATTTCAAGTTCAGATTTCGCGGGAAAACTGTTCTGTAGTGTTCATTTAGCTGCCCTTCAATAAATTTTGCAGGATCAACCGGCCAAATAGGCCTTTTCACCATGGAACGCCACATATTTTGTTTTATTCTAAATCTTCAACACGCGTTTCTGAGCAGATGTAGCGTTTTTTCGAAGTTCTACCTTCACAGAGTGAAAAAGTACCTTCTGTAGAATAAAATTTCGCGATTTTTTTTTTTTGAAATTTTAGACCCATTTTCACCAAAACGCCTATATGTCCGAACAGGGGCGCCCGCCGACGTGTGGAGGTGTGGCGGCTGCCACACCTCTCCCAATTTTTACTTTGGAATACGTAAAAATATGAACAAAATTTCCATTCAAAATAATATATACCTAAGTATGTATAGCAGAGATGGATCTAATAATAACCAGAATATGCAGTCGAATTGAGAAGACACCGAATATGTTCCTTCTCACAACCAAAAATTCTATTTTCTTTCTGAAAATCATAAATTTTTCAAATCTTAGCCCTCGCATTGCTCGGATGTATAAAGTTTAAAAATATATATATCAGGAATAGGAGTTGAGGATTTCGCATCCTTTTCAATGCTAAAATATTGATTTAAAAAATGAAAAATTTCAATTTTTGGATGCATTTTTCTGGAAAAATTTTCGCCCTCGCTTCGCTCGGGCTCATCAAATTCACACAATTCATCTTCAAAATTATGGTATGAACCTTCTTCCCTTGCAGTCCAGACAATTGAATATTTTTAAATGAAAAAAATTGATATGTACTTTTTATTTATCATGGGACTTGATGATAATCTCAAATCGAATTTTCAAAATTTTTTAATTTTCTTGAAATCAGAGGAGCGCAATAAAGAAATCGTGTTTTTTGGAAATGAAAAAAATAACACGAAAAAAGCACGAATTATGAATAAAAAATGTTAATTTCTGGATTCTTTTTTCTTTAAAAATTTTCGTCCTCACTTCGCTCAGGCTCGATAAATTTACACAATTTATTTTTTAATGAAGGGTCTTCGTGGCAATACCCAAAGAAATTTTCAAAAATTCATCGATTTTTAAAAATTTTATTTTTTAAAAAACTAGGATTCGGCAAATTTCTTCTTTTTAAATAATATTGACCGTCAAATTTTCAATTTATATCCCCCTCACAGGATTTTTGCCCAAATTTGGTCCCTGGTTGGTACTTTATCGTTTCTAGTTTTTCTCAAAATTGATTTTCAAATATAATTTTAATTTGATTTTTTTATTTTGTTCAGTGAAATCATTGTTAAAAATTAAAATATTGCAAATATTAAACTCCGCAAAAAAACAAGGATTTTGATACCCATATTGCATCATTTATTGTTTTTTGAATAAAAATTGAAATTGAAATTTCTGATGACAAATTTATAAAAAGCCAGACCAGGTTGAAAAAAACAAGTCCGCAAAAAATTGGGGGGGGGGGGGGTTGACGAAAAATTGGGGCCTTTAATAAGTGTTGCCATACCACTTTTCAAACTCCTGGGCGCGCCTGTGTCCGAAACTAGAAGCGGCCAAATGGGCCCTTCTGTCTAAGAACGCCACATTTAGATATTGACTGAATTAACGATACCAGAAACAATGTTTAAACAAAATTTTTGGGTTTTCTGCTTTTCAGTGGAAAAAGTTGTATATTTTTTTGAAAAAAAAAGGAATTTGTCATCATTTTTCAAGGTATTAATGGTAACTGGTACTGAATAGATTTCAAAAATGAATGAAGCACCTTACTTTTTCCCAATAAGGATGAACTGTAGTTATGTGCTAGAATAGAGTGAAAAAAAATTGAATTTTGACGAGAAACAGTGATATGATATATTTTGATTGAGGAATTTTCCCAAAAAAATTTGAGCCCCCAATCCAAAGAGGGACGGAGCTGGAAGGCTTCAAAATGAGAACATTTTCAAAAAAACGCGGTTTTTGCCTTTTTGGCACTGTTAGATGGCGACTCTCTAAAAAATTGCTATTCGTGTTCCTACACCGATGCCTGAACCATCAACTTAGAAATTGGATTTCATTTTGTTCTCTCTATCAAAGAGTTGAAAAGTTACAGATATTTGAGGAATTTGTGGTTTTTACAGAATTAACCTTAATCCCTCAAACACTTCGGAATTGATCCAAATTTTTTTTTTGACCATCTACCACATCTACACAGAATAAACTTTGGATGAAATTTTTCAAAAAATTTCCATGTCGTGCTACCAACTTGAATTTTGATTTACGAAATTTTCATAAAATTCAAGTTGTTTTATGTTCATTTAGTGACTTTAAAAAATGAGCTAAAAATTTTTTAGTCATTAAAATAAATCTGAATCATTTTTTTGAAAATTTTTTGTGGAGTTCTTCCATCTAATGTTTTTTGAAAATTGTATCAATCAAAATTCAATTCACTGAATGTTTTTTTTTTAAAGTTTAGTAAAAAATTGTTTTTTCTCTTTCCTCCAGGTGACCAAGAAAATTTTTGATTGATTTTGAGGTACTTGAGTGAGCGATTTAAATTTTGTAAGAATTTTGAAAAATCTTCAAATTTTTATCTGCAACTTTTCAATAACGGTTGGGGTAGGTGTAGGTATAGAATCTTAAATCTTAACTTTTTTAGAGGTGACCTAGGTTCCCTGCAGATGATATTACCCACAAGTGCCGAAAACCGCAATTTTTCAAAAGTGACCCTACTTTGAGGGGCTCTAGCTCCGTCCTCCTTTTTGCTGAGGAGCTCAATTTTTCCGGGAAATTTCCCACTCAAAGTGAACCACTTCACAAATTTTTGTTAAAATCCAAGATTTTTTTCTTTTTACTCTACTACTCAATATGTGGATCGAATTAAAACATTCATTCCATTTTTGAATTTCTGCAAAAAAACCTAGTGATTTTTTGGAAACCCTGTAAATAGACCCCACGAATTTTGTTCAACGATTATAGGCATTACATTTTTTTGTTTAAAATACGTACAAAAATCATGCACTAAATATGTCCTACATACCTATTCAATCTTTTAGTTTTGAAAAATGAGCTTTCGCACTTTTTAAAGGGTCCTTGAATTTAACCCCACAAAAATGTCTAGTACCCTATTTTTGAAACTGTTGCATAAAGTTAGTATATTGGAAAACGATTCATTGTTTTTTTAACGTCAACTACACCGTTCTAGCTTTTCAAGGTTTCCCAAAATATTGAAAAATGTTTAAATTTTTTGATATCAACGTGTAAAATTTATTGAGCTGTAATTTTGACAAAATGAAGGTATTTTAATAATATGATTATATTATCACAAAAAATATTTTCTTTCAGAGTGAGAGTCAATGAGAAGAGTAAAAACTTAAGCTTGCAAAATTTTGGAAAAATTGTGAACCTCCTCGCGCGCCCTTTAGTTCAAAACTAGTCAATGATGAAAAAAAATAGCTTCTCGCTATTTTCATTCAATCCAAATTATTAAACTTCAAGAAATTGTTTAAAAAATTTTCACTCAGTGGTTCCAAAAATTTTCAATTTCACAGACCAAAACGGAATTTTGGGAAGAGAGGGGAACCCGAAATCCAATTCGTATTTTGGGCATCTATAGACACTCGTGTTTATAATTCTTTCCAATCCATAATTGATCCTTTGTAAACACTCTTGCTTTTACCCTGTTGATTTTTTTGTTTGATAACAAAATTTCTAAGCAGGGAAGAGGAGGGGAGAAGATAAAGGGGCTCTATTTTTGCTACGTTCATATTTCGTCTTCATGAAGGCTATATTAGGTTTCGATTTTTTGGAAAAAAAAACGAAAACTGCCCCACACGGTGTATTTTTAGAAAATTTGTTCATTTGTCTGTATGAGAAATGATATTTTATAGTATTTTTCGGTCATTAGATTTCTTTGTTTTTGTTTATTTTTGCCTCATTCTTTTATCCTATACCTACGTAAAATATATAAGCATTAATCTCAAAGAGGATTTTATTTTGAATGCTTTTGAAAGAGGTAGAGGAAAAATATACGTCTTCGGTAATCCACCGAAACACGGTACACAACAACGATGCGATTACCAAAGAAGAGAAATTAATACGATTTACGAGAATCGTATCCGTAGTAATTGGACGCGATTTGGGTCGTCCACTAGATGTCGATGGTTCGCAGGATGGTTATTTTTGAAATTTACAATTGTTCGACACGCCGTATACCGTATAGTAAGAGAAATAGTACCTATATATAGAAGCACACGGCAGGGTATTAGTCGTATTTGTATAAATCTTCAATAATTTGTGCCCGATCGAGCCGAAATTTAGAGACAAATGCCGGATTACCGGTGGTATTTTAATTATAACCCGTGTACCGGAGAGTCCGGACGCCAGGAGACGGGCAACTGGTGGATATAGATGAAAACGTCGTCGGCCAAGATTAAAACACCCTTGGGAGTTTGGGAGGAGGATGGACCTAGCACGCTTCACTGGCCGGCTAAATCTATACAAATAAAATCGTATTTCGAGTCCACGGTTTATAGGGTTTGGCGTGTTAGAAATTCGCAAATATTTCGGATTTGGCGAGTCGGTTTTGCTCGTAAAAGTACACGTTAATCAATTGTGAAACGACGATGAGGGATGAAAGAGCGAGCGTCTTCTTTTAATCGGATTTCGCAACCGAACGCTGCGTTACGAGAAGCAAACTGAGGGTTGCGAATGCATCAGCGCAAAATGTGTAATTATATAAAATGTAAATACGCCAGAAATTTATATTTTAACGCGATTTCGTCGTTTTAAATTCAATTTTGTAGAATTATCTCGAAACGAAGGTGGTATACCGTGGGTATGAAATGAATTTAACTCGAGTGGATTATTTATCGCGAGTACGAGAATCTAAAACAAAAGGATGCGTGGATAATCTCAGACGAAAGCTACGTTGGAAAGAATTAAACGTATGGAAGTAAAATTCAGCCATTAGCGCGAATTGATCGGTTAATATATTTTCGCTCGCTTGGAAGTATATGTAGGCCAAATTACAACAAGTATTTGGCTAGCTTGGCGATCATCCCGCCGGCTAGGCTGATTCATAAAACGCGTTATTAATATAAACGAATACCACTCGCTCGAAATTTTTGTACAGTTGACAACGTGAACGCGGACGTGTTTCGAAATTTCTGGACCACCAAAAGAAAATTTTTCGGTCGAGTATTTCTATACCTTATAAAACGCAGAAGTATATTCGAAATTTAAATTACGTCAAAATGGTCCGATAATCGCGCACGGGAAACTGTTGAAGATATTTGTATGTGGCGATGGCACGTTTTTTTTATTTTCGATAATGGGATACGAGCCAAAAGAATGAATTCTTCGTACAGCTGGAGCTCGTTGAAAAATACGTATTTTTTTGATTTAATTGAACCCGCGGTCTCGGTCTTGGTCTTGTGGAATATCGTGTCGAAAACGTTTATACAGATTCTGGTGTAATTGAGATGTTATTTACATTATTCGTCCGCGTCCTCTGCGAACGATTTATAGAAATTGGAGCGACGACGAAAGAGTTGGTAGTTTTCCATGTGTACTCTATGTACTCGTTTATTGTGTAGAATGCATGTAAATATTGTTATCTGTTCGAGAAGATACGATCGCGGTTTGTTTAATTGCGAAAATTTCGTTAATCGATCCGAATATGTCTATTTGGCGTACGGTATTTTGTATGATTTGAGATTACAGCTTATCGTAGGGTGGGATAAGAAAGTTGATTTTAACTTTGACGTAAGTAACATTATCGAGGGTTTACTGATAACGCAGAATTATCGATTTTCATAATCGGTTCGACTTCGATTATAGTCTCAAGTGAATCATCGATTTGTACCGATGTAACACGACATGAAGTATTCAAGGTAGACAAACTGAAGATGACAAGTGTGTGAGGTCGAATTTAGATTCTCAAATATCTATTTGGAGAACAAAGCACGTGTTACGAAGTGAATTTTTCTTTTTGTCTAATATTCATACGATTCTTGACTATCCGGCGTGCAAAAAAAGCAGAAAATTCTGCTCCTTTTTTGTGCTGGGACTTTCTGCTCTTTTCATGCATATTTCTGCTTTTCTCTGCCCTTTTCTGCTTCTTTCTGTTCCTTTCTGACCCTCCGATGCGCGAGATCCCAAAGAACAATGCGGGTCGCGTAACGGAGGGGGGGGGGGTCAAAAGGGGCCGTTCAACAAAAGCGGGATTTTCTGCTCTTTTCTGTCCATTTTTCTGTTTTTTTTGCACGCCGGATATCTATCGATTAAATATACAGGGTCTTATTTAAAAAAATCTATTCGCAAAACTTGAGTAGATTATTCGTAGGTTTATTAAATTTTTCAACAAAAATTTGTTTTTCAACTCTTTTTTCCCTAAAATTCATGTTTTTTATTTTATTTTTTAAAAATTATCCTATTTTAAAAAATGTGTTTTTTTTTGAAAAATCAATTTTTTTAGATCTATTGTTGAGCTGATGGATTTTTGCATTGTTGAAAGGATTTTCAAAATTTTCCAAGGTTTTAAAGAATCCCAATACTTTATGGATCTTTTAAAGACCTTCGGACGGCTTTTCGAAAAAATCGGGGCCCCGTGCTAATCCTAAATTTGGCAGTGACTCTTGTCGTTGAAAATTTGTTCTCGAAATACTATCAATTTTGATTCAAAAATTCAATTTTTAGTCCAGTTAGTACGGACGATTTAGCTTAAAAAAAGCCAAAAGCCAAAAAAAATTCCCGGAAACGGGAAAGTTCGTATATAAGCTTTGTAGAGGGTGTATTTCAACATACCCGACTTTCCCTAAAATCGGTGAATATTTTGACCCCCTTTTGGGGGTGAGGGGGTTCAAATTTTCGTTTTTCGGCTATAACTTTCAAAATTACGCATTTACGAAAAAATACTTGGAACAAAAATTGTAGAAAATAAAAAAACAAACAATTTTGTTATTTACAATTTTTTCCTAAGACGTCATGGGAGGGAGGTAGGGGCTTCAGAAAAAAATCAATTTTAAAAATTTCCCATTATCAGAAAAAATCACCAAAAATCGGGTTAATCGACTTTTAGGAGCGGCTCTTTTGCATAGTACATCCTATTACTATGTAGAATAAGAAAAATGAACAACCGACCCCTCATCTCAAAGTAGGGGGGTGGACCCCCTGTAGAAAAAGTTGCATTTTCCCCCTGAAATATCTCAGCTACAGTGAAAAATTCGAAAAATTGGTTCAAACAAACATTGTAGAGCGTTAAAAGACGAACATTTTCCTTTTTTTATATTTTTTCTACATGGTCTTGGGGCCGAGCTAATGCAAAAAGAAAAAAGATCGACGCGGGGTTTGAAAATTTTTCATCAACTCAATAAATTACACGTGTGTAGGCCTGGTATAAAATCTAACGAACCAATAGCCCAACAAGTGGGTTTCTGGGGTTTTCGTGGTCGCTAAAGTCGATTTTTATAATAATCTAACCCCTGGACCCAAATTGGACCCCAAAAGACGGGGTTTTAAAATTTGTGAAAAATTTTCGAATGCTACGTCGATTTTTTTCTTTTGGCATTAGCTTAGCCCCAAGACCGCGTAGAAAAAATATAAAAAAAGGAAAATGTTCGTCTTTTAACGCTCTACAACGTTTGTTTGAACCAATTTTTTGAATTTTTCACTGTAGCTGGGGGAAAATGCAACTTTTTCTACAGGGGGCCCACCCCCTACATTGAGATGAGGGGTCGGTTGTTCATTTTTCTTATTCTACATAGTAATAGGATGTACTATGCAAAAGAGCCGCTCCTAAAAGTCGATTAACCCGATTTTTGGTGATTTTTTCTGATAATGGGAAATTTTTAAAATTGATTTTTTTCTGAAGCCCCTACCTCCCTCCCATGACGTCTTAGGAAAAAATTGTAAATAACAAAATTGTTTGTTTTTTTATTTTCTACAATTTTTGTTCCAAGTATTTTTTCGTAAATGCGTAATTTTGAAAGTTATAGCCGAAAAACGAAAATTTGAACCCCCACCCCCCAAAAGGGGGTCAAAATATTTACCGATTTTAGGGAAAGTCGGGTATGTTGAAATACACCCTCTACAAAGCTTATATACGAACTTTCCCGTTTCCGGGAATTTTTTTTGGGTCAAAACCTAAAATGACCGTACTAAGTGGCAAACTGATGCAAAGAAACGGCAAATTATGATTGAGGTGTTAAATTTGGTATAGTAAATAAGGACATCGTAAGAAATTTTTTAAGTCTGGGAAGCAATCGCCAAACCCTATAAAAGGAAGAGGGGGAGGTCCATAGGAGGGTTCAGCTCCCTCATGTTTCGAAATTGAATTATCGATCCTAGTTTGGTGTCTTTTCTATATGACTGAATCCCGCTGAGTTCAAAAATGTTGTTACTTTCAAATTCTGATGGAGAGAAGTTCCTCAAATTTGAGATTCCTCAACTCGTGTTTTCGCGTTTTCCTTCAAAACTGTCTAAAAATTAAGTTTTTTCAACTTTGTACAACCTGCGGACCTTCCAACCAATTTCTGAATATTTGCTCTATTTAAGGGTCAAAATGTTTGAAAATTGCTCAAAAATAGTTTTAGATGACATTTCTGATTTATTGGTGAAATTCTATCCCACTTTCATAGATATAACATGCCATTTTTGGAAAATATTCAAAAATTGACCCTATTTGGGGCTCAAAATTCTCAAAAGTTGCTCAAAAATGGTTTTGAATGACATTTTTGAATTTTTGACAAAATTCTATCCCACTTTCATAGGTCACATGCCAATTTTTAGAAAATACTCAAAAATGAGGCTCAATTTGAGGCTCAAAAAGGGTCAAAATTGCTTAAATTCAATTTACACTAATTATTTCGGTTTGCTTATAAAATTTTAACCCATTTTGATAGGTCGCAACCCAAGTTTCAGAAATTTTTGATAACTTCTTTTATGATGAAAGGGGGTGAAAATCACACATTTTCTCAACTTTGAAATTCCAGCACGACGTATTGTGCAAACAGTTTTCCTCAAACTTTCGCTGGTCGGATGCAGAATGAATCTGGGTGTACACTACGTTTGATTTTTTTTGCGCCCCAAACCACATGTCGCATACAGATGCATTATTGTGCCAAAAATGGTCAAATTTGGCGAAAAATCGCACTTTGGGGAGCCTAGCGCGCGTCCTATTGTGCAAGTGGCCCAAGGATTGTGACATATATTTTGAGTCGGAGGAGTGTCTGCTATCACGCTGTGAAAAAATTTTTTGTGCCCGTTCAAGTTGAAAAAATGGGGAAAAAGGTGTTTTTTTAGGCTTCAGCTCCAGATTGTGCAAGGGCAAAAATCCAAAATACACTTTTTTCATATTATGGGATCTATACCCACAATAAGCCAACTGATTTTTTTACGCCCCAAAAAAGCACGCTCAATGAACATTTTTTGCCAGTTAAACTGTTGATTACCATATATGTAGCGGGAGGGTAACATTTTGACAAAAAAATCGACGTAAGTATAGAAATGTAGATTCTCGAAGGCGCTGATTTCAAATAGGTACGTTACTGATTTTTCAAAAGGATTTTGACTATTTCTTCCTTGAAAATGCATTTGTTTTGGATCATGAAGATCGATTGCTCAAAATGAGCCTTAAATTTGTAACCTTCGATCCAGAGTTAGTCGAAACCCTAGTTCAATTTAATTTTCTTATACTTTTGTACCTAAACATTAAAAAAATTTCGGTGACATAACTTTTTTGCCTTTTTTACAAATAAAAACACTTAAATTTCTATTTTGGCTAAACAATAAACAAAACTGAACAAAATGATGCCTGAACAAATAAAGAACAGGAACGTTTAAAAGGTATTTTGTTTTGTTCTGATCAGGACAAACCCATTTTTTTGTTCACGATTATCTTTTTTTCCTTCCAGCATTGTAATGTCACAATTTCTCATTTTCATGAAGAAAATGATGTGAAATATGTGTTTCCAGATAATACAGGATTTTTATAAAAAATTAATTGTTTTCATTTAGCTACAAATTATTTTCAATTTAAACTCTGTGAGTTGATACATACTATTAGCAAAACGTTTATCATTAATTAATAATATCTTTCTCGTTAGGTATTTTCATACCTATAGGTACCTATATATCAGGATAAAAAACAATACTTGTATCTATTGAAAAATAAGTACATACATAACAAAAGACTTTGACAGAATTGCAAAAAACATCTATCCCTTTGATTCTTTAAAATAATGAAATATTACAGGGGTCCAAAACGACTTTTTTTTAGCTATTTTTGCAATAAGTTGGCCAAACAAAAAAAATGAATGAAAGGTAGCTTTTAAATTAACGTTCCTACGCGGCGTTTTTTATCGATAAAATAACGGGTTTTGGCATTTGAAAAACGAAGAAAAAAATCAACGCGTAGAAGAATATTATATACTTGTATAAAATTTTCCATCGTAATAAAAAAAAAGAAAGCAATATATCGAAGTGTACTTACAAAAAAAGTATAGCATTATCTAACACGAGAAAGAAAAAGTAGGAGAAAGATAACAAATAAAAAATGAGAAAAAGATTTGTTATTACGTTGTCGGTAGCATTTTTTATTTATTTTTCGTCGCGGTACGTCAAGGCCTTCGTCCTTCGGTATATACGTCCTTGAAATATGGAGGAACGACCATTGCCAATTGGAAACGTTTGTCCAAAGTTAGTATTTTTTTTCTCCTGATTTCATTGTTTACCTAATTTTATTTAAAAATATTTAAAATTGTTAATTTAGTTAAAATAATATATTTGTAGCAAAGCGGCATACGAATCGCTTATATAACGAATTTGATGGATAGAAGATGTGAAGTTGAGTAATGGTTTTTCACTTATATTAAAACTTTATACCAGACACGAAGTGAAAATTTTTCATTGTGAAAACAACACCACCGCGCCGGGTGCTGGGAAAAGATTTCTGCGTATTTTTGACGTCCTTACGTATACATTCGATGAATTCATTTTGCCAAATGTTTTCTACAGGGCGAGTTTTAATTAACTGTTGATTTTTCGAGCGAATGTTTTTTGTGTTTTTTTTCAACGGTTTGAAAAGGGTGATCGAAATACTCCGAGGTTTTTTTCGTGGTAGAATATCAAGTTAGCGTGTCCGTCGAGCAAAAATAATACGAGTTGATTCTTATAAAAATAACCGACCTTTTTCAAACAAAAACAGTCGATTGTAATGTTAATCTAGCCGTTGTATTACTCCTAATAACGATTAAATTTTTCATCTAATAGAATACCGATCAAAGCTCATGAAAAACGGTTACTTTGTCTTTTTCCAAACAGTACATTTTATACTTTTAAATCCGACTTCGGAATTTCAATTTTCGGTGGTTTTATTGCCTTATGAATGAATGAATAAATTTTCTCGAATCGAAGTGTTCGTTTTCGTGGACTACATTTTTTTTTATTTTTGCGTGGAAAATATTCATGTATCCGAATATCTAGCCTACTTACATTCATATTTATGTATGTTCATCTCCTCTCATCCGTCATGTCTCAATATATTTAGAAATAATTGTAAATAATTTTTGTGCGACTAATTTTAGCTTAAATTATTTTTTAAAGGTATTTTTGGTTGGAAGAATATAAAACAAAAAAAATTACGACAAAATTTATGATAATTGTTAAAACTTTAAAAACTTCGTCGAATCGTTACTTTAAAAAGTCCCTGAAAATTATCGTAAAATTTTAAAAAAGCTTACTAATCTCACAAATTGTTAAACTTGGCGAATTACTTACAATTGTTTATTTTTACGTTGAGTAGGTATAACTGCATACAGACAAAAATCAGGAAAATTATTTTTCAAAAATCATCGCCAAAAATATAAAATCGACGAATTTATCAATTTTATGAGGAAAAAAATTAAATTTGACAAGATCTATTGTAAAAAGTAGTTTTTTGAACGATGAATTGCTCGTTTAGGTGGTCTAGGTACGAGATCAATGGGGAACATTATTCATCTACACAAATTTATGGAAAGTGTAAAAATCAAAATATTGACGTTAATTTTTAACGTAAAGGTGTAAAAAGCTATAGAATTGGTGATCCTTGAAGCAAAGTGGCCTGCAAAAGTGTGGTGGAGAGGAAATGTGTCCTCTATTTATACAGATTTGTTAGTTACTTAGTGATAAATTTAATTTAATTTCAATTTTCCCTCTCCCATCCCTCAAAATTTGCTCATTTTTATGGAAAAAAAGTTATTACAAGGAAACGTCTTCAAGTCTTCAACCTACTTTGTTTTTTGGAAAGGGCACGAATGAAACCCTCTGCAACCAAATTTTCAGCTGCCCAAGTTGGTTTTTAATTTTAGACGAATAGTGAAATCACAAAAAAATTTTAAATACATTTTTTTGAAACGAAGTTCAAAACTTGATTTTTTTATGTGACCCTCCAGGTATTTTTAATTTTTTTTAGTCGACATGAAGCTTCTCTGGCAGAGTTGAGCAGGATTTAAAGTCCAAAAAATTTCAAAATCTAGATTTTGGATTTTAAATTCGGGTTTGCAACGGATTATCCCATATTTTTTTTAAATCTGAAAATTTTGTGTTACGTGATCCGATGATCAGTATTCATGCTTCAAGTTCAGATATCACGGCATTTCATTTCGTAGTCATGTCGTAATATCGAATTACACCGGGTGTCCGAAAAATTCCAGCCCTCCCTGTCCCCCTCTCCTAGTTTCACCAGTTTGTAGACATCGTAGACAGAACGGGAAACAATATTTTTTATTGTTTTTAATAATGTTTTGCTTTAATTATTTCGTGATAATACTAAGTATGTATTGTAAATTGAAATAGAGCAAAATTACATGATTTTAAACAATTATTTTTTTTCATTAGATATCTTTACCTAGATTTTGGATTTGGATTTTAGATTTGAAATCAATTTTTGCAGAGGCTGTCCTCTGCATAATTAATTTTTCCACTAATTTCGAGTATTCTGGTCTAATAATCCATGATTCCAGAAAATTCCAGTCGGAGAGTTTGTAAGTAACTTTTTGCAGAAATAAATGAATTCAGGGTTTTAAAAATTGTTGAATTGAAAAGAATCATTTAAGACCCCCCCCCCCCTTCCATAATATATATTCTACATTTTCCAGTTGTTTAGGAGCTCCCTACGAGAAATTGATTTTTTCTAGTTTGCTAATAGGAGTTCTGTTGAAATTGAAGCCAAAAAATTAAAAATTCGTGTTTTAATGTTTCAATGTAGCTCCTTCTATTAACTAAAAATTATGTTGAAAAATGTTCAGTCATCCTCAGATGAGATGAGTAAGGTTTGAATACATTCGAATTCTCCCGATGCCTTCCACCAAAAAAGAGAAAAAATACAGAAATAATTTATTGAACATTTTTGAATTTTCACTCATAACTTTTTAATATATTCTCTTGAAAGAGAAGTAATGAAAATTTCGCTTGACCTTTTGAATAAGTTGAGTAAACTAGTCAAAAAACTTGACTTTCCAGGACCCGCATGACCTTTTTGAAAAACCTTGACTTATCAGGACCGTTAGACATCCTGATTAAAGACTGAAAAGTTTCTTTTCAGATAAAATAATGCTGAAACATTTTTAGCTTCCCCAACCTAGATGAAAAATAAGAAAGGCTCTAGAAGTTTTCAGTGATAAGTTATTAGTATGACAAATTTCAAAATACATGTGAAGAACTGAATACTTCTCATTTTTTGATGATTTTTTTACGTTTTATAAATTTGAATTATCCTAAATTATTCTAGAGCCTTTCTTATTTTTCATCTAGGTTGGGGAAGCTAAAAATGTTTCAGCATCATTTTATCTGAAAAGAAACTTTTCAGTCTTTAATCAGGATGTCTAACGGTCCTGATAAGTCAAGGTTTTTCAAAAAGGTCATGCGGGTCCTGGAAAGTCAAGTTTTTTGACTAGTTTACTCAACTTATTCAAAAGGTCAAGCTTTTTTCAAAAATCAAAAAAAATCTTCCATTTAGGTACCCTTAATAAATAATTTTTTTTTAAGTGAAAAAAGCATAAATTTTCAGTCAATATTTGTTTTGGGGCTCTTATTTTTTTTTTTTTTGAAAAACACCAATTTTTCTAATCTTGGCCCTCGCTTTGCTCGGGCATATATAAGGTCTAGAATTTATATAAAAGATAGGGATTGAAGATTTCGCCTCCCTTTCAATACTAAAACATTGATTAACCAATGGAGAAATTTTAGCTTTTGAATGTCTTTTTCTTCAAAAATTTTCGCTATCGTTTCGCTCGGGCTCAGTGAATTTACATAATTCTTCTTCAAAAATTATGGTATGAACTCTTCTCTTCCATCTCAGACAAATTCAATATTTTGAAGCAGGAAAAAATTTGTCCTTCTCATTTATATGTATAATTTTATAAAATCATTTTGTATTCGTGAACTGTATTCCAACATATGGGGGGGGGGGGTGTAACAGCACCAGGCACACATACACATAGATTTTTTGTTGGGGTGGCCCTCAAAAAAGTCATGCGAAAAGTCATTCCAAAAGGTCAAGCTAAGTCAAGCGGGGGGGGGGTAGTACTGGTACACAGACGTATAGCTGGGGGGGGGGGAGTGTAACAGCACCAGGCACGCATAGATTTTTTTGTTGGGGTGGCCCTCAAAAAAGTCATTTCATAAGGTCAAGCTAAGTCAAGCTTTTTGCTCAACAAATTTTGTTAGACACCCTGTTGATAATTTTTTTTTGAAATTTGAAACTTTTATGCAATTTAGAACTAAAAACAAGTTTTAGTGGTATAACTGCAGCTTTTTCAACCTTGAAATCGCCTTGTGGGGAGAATGTTGATTTTTCTTCATTTCACAACCGGCATCTGAAATGTTTGAGAATTCAAATTGAATAAAAAATTCTTGAAGCCTTATTTTACAATTTTCAAAATTTTCATAGCTGTTTGTTTTTAGGGATGATCCCTCCTCCCCTCCTCCCCAGCGAAAATCAACCCCAATTCAGCTTAGCATGCTTATTGGTATCTAAACGAAAACAAAAATTAGCATTTTCACTACACTTGTGCATTAATATCAAATTATCAATCGACTCGGCCATAAACTTTTCAAAATCTGTGCCGCTATTTTCTCTCGAGTACAAGAGGGTCAGGGTTGAAATGGTAATGAACATAACTCGTAAAAATTTCTACTGAACTCGTGAAAATTACGAAATTTTGTAGAAAAAATACATACCACACGTGGTTAAATTTTAATTAGCATATTATTTTTTTAGTACTACTCGTGGGAGGTTATTCGAGTTACTGGCATTGTAAGCTACCTATGTAGAAGTCCTCTCGACGGGTACATTTTATATCTGTATGCTCAAAATTGAAATTTCCTAAATGCTCTTTATAAAACGTCACAAAAGTTCAAACTCGAGACTTTGTTAATTGTTCGCGATGACGTGGGTCGAGAGCACCTACGTAAATTTATTAATTTTTCTTCCGGTTTAATTTCCTTTTCATTGGTGTTAATAATTACTCGTACGTCGTATCGGTTTTTTTTTTATGACAAACGATGTATATATTGTAAATGTACACGCGAAACTATTAAAAATGATAAAGACAAGTTGAAAATTTGACGACCTTTTGTATAGGTCTCATCGCGGTTGAATTGTCGTGCACATGGGTCCTCGGATGTAATGTGATTCCATATGTATGTACTTCTGGATTGCATCGCATCGTTATTATGAAATAGAGTACATTGGTACTATTTAACTTGGGACTGGTCTATGGGCGAGACAGGGAGTTGATTAATTGTTCGATTTTAAGAACATTTGCGCTCTTTTTTTACGATGTTGTTTGCGTACGTACAGAATTGCGTTAATATAAACGAACGTATAACGATGTTGATGTTTTGGCGCGTATATAACTAAATGTGCGAATATGTGGAAATTTCACGCGATGAGATATTTTATCGATGTATTGTATCGTACGTGCGTTCAAATTTTGTTTTTTTTTATCCCAGAGTAAAAAATACGGGCTCGTGAAGGCGAACAGAAGATAGGATAAGCGTGGATAGATTTGTCGTCGTCGGCGTCGCGGCGGTGATGATGGTTGTTTAAATAAATATCATTGTGTAGTCGTCATTAATAATTCAAAAGGAAAATTTCGCGAATGTAATTACTTGTTGCGTTTGTATGCATAGTGGTTGCGGAGTGCGGATGGTGATTATATAGAACTTATACTTGAGAGATTCGAAATTCGACGTTTGTCGAAAAATACGAACTATGGTATGGTATCGATCGAAATGCTCTTCTTTGTCGTGTCGCGTCGATTACGTATTGATTTCATTTCACATGTGTGATTTTGGTTTTTCTTGGATAATGCAAAAGTGAAAAGGGTAATTTCTTACTATAAACTTTTTCGAGTTGAAAAAGTAATCTCTCGTTTACTCATGCGTATGATTGGAAAATTAGAAATTGGCGGTCGGCGCGGTGCTTCTTTAGAACACATCGTTATATAAACGTGATATACTGCACTTGACCGTGTTTATTTGACTTATTTATGAGTTTATGGACGCCGGAGTATAATAAAAATATACGAGTGTACATGTAAAAAGTAGTTTAATCGAGGAAGGAAGCGACGAATACTTTGTTTTTTTGGCGAACGAGGTTGAAATTTATCATGTCGTCGAGTTAATTAATTAGAAGAAAAAAATTAACGTGCGAAAAAAGTATAAACAAACTCGCGCGAATTTTTAATATCGTTTTAGAACGACGCGACGGTTGCCAAATGGAAGGAAACCGCTGATGGTAGGCTTGTTTATATAGAGATAATCGTATTTGTACGTTTAGTTTCCACCGCTTGTGCGTTAGTTGTGATGTGATTCGATGGAGGAGAAATTTTTAGTCGTTGGCATAGAATTTTATACGAAAATACGAATCGACGAATCGAGTATGTCTTTGGTTGGTATTACGTACAAGAGGATGATTAAGGTGCAATTCGTAAAAATAACGTAAATTTTTCAGCATTGGCGAATCCATAATTCAGTCAAATTGATCAATTTTTTAGTTTATACCCTTCAGGTGACAATATTTCTCTAGATTTCTCTAGATTTCTCTGTTCAGGAAATATTTTCTTTCCATTATCTCCCTCCGCCCTTGGTTCCTGTCAGTTTGGAATTAATTTTCAGTGTTGAGAGGTGTGATAAAGTGAAGAATTACGTTGGAGTGAGTGAGTGAGAGGATGTTTTAAATTTATTGTGGTTTTTTTTACGAATTTTCTTCTTATTTTGCATGTATTGAGTAAAAAAAAAACCTTACGCAGTCGCGTAAGGTAACCGACTTTTCGGTTTTCACATACAACGTAATGTAAGTTTATTAGCATCGAAGGATGATTCAACTCGAAAAATTAAGGCCAAATTTGAAATCAACAATCCTTTTTACATAATTTATATTGCTTCTTTTCAAGTTAAGTTCAAAATTTTGAACTTCGATACCCCTTATGACATCTAGGGAAATTCAAATCGAAAAACTAAGGCCTTTGAAATCAGTTTCAAGTTATTACTCGAAATTAAAATTTTTGCCCAGTACCCAATTCCAAAATTTTGGACCTCTAAGCTGTCTAATGTACATAGGGGAACCTAGGGGGCTGAAATCGAAAAACCAAGGCCAAATTTGAAACATAACCCCAAATTACATGAAAGCTGTATGTATAATTTTAAAGTAATTGCCGAAATTGAAATTTCAGCCTTTCCCTCCTCCATCCCCTCAGGCATCCTCAAGTCCCTAGGGACATCTAGGGGATTCGAATCGGTAAAACAAAGACAAATTCGGAATCCGCGACCCACAATGTGTCAGAATGTGCCCTTTTACCGAATTTTGAATGCCAAAATGCAAAATGTGAGTTTTGAACCTCTCATTACGCCCTTTGGTGACCGTTTTTTGAGTAAAGGAGGCGTCCCGCAAAAAAGTTAGTGAAGGACGTTGTAGAGAATTAAATTTAAGTGGGCTTAGTTTTCAAGTTATTCACGCTCAAAGTTCAGATAAGAAATTCAAAAAAACTGTTAATCAATTTTCAGCTACCTGGTGGATGGCATACCTGAACCGATTGAACTGAAATTTTTACTGTATCACCTTCCAACTTTCCTCTGTCACTTCTGAAAATTTCAGCTCAATTGGTTCAGGGGTTCTTGAAAAATAAAAATTTAAAGCGTTCTGCAACTTTTACTTCATTTGATTGAAATTTCTAAAATTCCCACCTTTTTTATTTTATTCAAATTTCTCAAAGTTCAAAGTAAGATATCTCGAAAACGGCTGATTGGATTTTAAATCGGTTTGAAAATCTCAAAATTTCAATCCTTTCTCTACAATTTTTGAGATATGTAACCCCTTCTGAAAGTTACCAGCTTTCGAGTTTAATCAAAGACAAAACTGTACATCATTCATTCAAATCTCTCAAAGTTCAAGGTTAAATATCTCAAAAACGGTTGAATGGATTTTAAATTTATTTGAAAATCTCAAAATTTCGATCCTTTCTCTACGATTTTTGTAATATCTGTCCCCTTATGAAAGTTCACAGCTTTCGTGTTTAATCAAAGACAAAAGTGTACCTTCTTCATTAAAATTTCACAAAATTTTTTTTATTCATTTATTCAAATTTCTCAAACTTCAAAGTTCAATATTTCGAAAACGGTTGAATGGATTTCAAATCGGTTTGAAAATCTCAAAATTTAAATCCTTCCTCTACAATAGATTTTCAAACCGATTTGAAATCCATTCGGCCGTTTTCGAGATATTCAACTTTGAAGTTTGAGAAATTTGAATAAATGAATAAAAAAGGTGAAAATTTGAGAAATTTGAATAGAAAAGGTACAATTTTGTCTTTGATTAAACTCGAAAACTGTGAACTTTCAGAAGAAAACACATATCACAACTTTGAACTTTGAGAAATTTGAATGAATGATGTACACTTTTGTCTTTGATTAAACTCGAAAGCGGCGAACTTTCAGAAAAAAACACAAATCACAAAAATTGTAGAGGAAGGATTTAAATTTTGAGATTTTCAAACCGATTTGAAATCCATTCAACCGTTTTCGAAATATTGAACTTTGAAGTTTGAGAAATTTGAATAAATGAATAAAAAAAATTTTTTGGAAGGAAATCGCTGTCTTTTCAGGTCCCGTTTTGACCGATCTTGATAAAATCGATCAGTGGCGTAACCATGAAAATTCTCATGGAGGGGGTCCAAAATTTCATAATTTTTTGAGAAATTTTGAGTTCACCCTCCCCCTCCCAAATAAATTTTTTTCTTACTATAAAAACACTAAATTCAAACTTGATAATGTTCTCATGCAATTTGCATAGCATGCTTAAAGAAAAAAACTGATGAAAGCGTTATTTTGGAACAAACAACTGCCATACTAATTATTTTGACCTTAAAAACCAAAAAAAAAACCTCACAAATCCAGGCAGTGGTGTCAGAAGCTTTTTTGGGAGGGTGAAAATTGGGTAAGGAGACTTGGAATATCAGAAGAGGGCCATTTTTGGCATAGTTGATTCAAATAGTTCATACAATTGTGATTTCGTGCATGCCCGAGCGAAGCGAGGGCCAGGGCTGGTTGAACTGAACAGAACGGAACAAAATGAACGATTCAAAACGCTAAAATTTTTGTTCATCATGAACGATAACCAGAACAGAACAAAATGATTTTTTGCACAAATAAACCGGAACAGAACATTAAACGAAACGAAAAGAAAATGGAACGGAACAGAACTGAACGGAACAGAACACAACATGACTTGACCAACAGTTTGCATTGAAGTCTCGGTGGAAGTTTTGTTTTCAGAAATGAGGTTCATTTTAAATGAACAGAGATTATCGATGAGTGGAGAGACGATTAGGAGAAATTTCAGCTTAATAATATAAATTTATAACTGTTTTATTTTAAATTTTGAGTTGTGATTTTCAGTTACCCTGTTCATTTAAAAGTTCTAAATATTTTAAATTTTCACGTTTTTCTCAACATTTTCGATATTCCTTCGATAATCAGCGATGTTTTTCATTATTTCTAACTGAACTGAACAGAACGGAACGAAACGGAACTGAACGGAACTGAACGGAATGGAACGGAACAGAACAAAACAGAAAAATTGAACTGAACAAAATCAGAACGGAACGATAAAAATTTGATTTTTTCTTGAACAAAAGAACAGAACGGAACGAAACAATCGTTTCGTTCACCAGCCCTGGCGAGGGCAAATGAAATCGATAAAATATCATTAAAATTTTCTAATTATCGCAAAAGCAATTTCTATTCTCAGTTTTATAAAATTTCAAACAATTTTTGTTAATATTTTCAACTACATAGGTACTTCAAAACCATTTCCGTGATTTTCACGGCGTATAATTTCTTTTCTGATTTTATTACCTACTTCAAATAACAATAAAGTCTTGATTATGGGAAGAAAATGAAAAAAATTCATAAAACTGAAAAAAACATTTCTTTGAAGTTTTTGAACTCCAAATACCTACGTCATGCGTCATGTGGATTATTTTTTTACGTAATTCTTTTAGAAAAAGCCTTTGGGTATAAAAATGGCTATTGACTTTAATTCAATTGAATCGAATTATTTCATCCTTCTGCGAATATTTTTTTCAAAAAGAAAAATCAAAAGAATAAGGTTTAATTACTGACTTCATATTGCATAATGTGACATCCTACGCCCTCTTTCACTATCCAGTAATATAAAATCTAACTATATAAATATTCTGACGGATGTCTTAACAAAAAGCCAGCAAGTTCCCGAGGGCGAGCTTTTTACCCATGTTCCTCCTGTAGCGACTCAGAAAGACAAATGTCACCCAGTGTCTGGATGAGTAATTCATTCGCATTAATAACGAATTTTTTCAAATACGTCTGCTTCCTTCTTTGCCTTTTTTTGTGGTTTTCTGTCTGATACCGATGTGTGTTTTCCTCGAGATTTCTTTTCAAAAAACCAAAAAAGGTAGTTATTTTTTTCAATGAAATCTTTAGAAAAAAATTTCAAAAAAATCCGATTTCTTTTTCATTCGCGAGAGACGAAAAGACGATGAAAAATTATACATTCGTATTCACATAAGCTTCGTGCTGGGTATCTTCCTATAGAATTTGTTTAATAGTCAGACTAGACGTCCACATCATTAATGAGCCTTTGTAAGTGGAAGAAAAATTACAAAAAAATTTATTCAAAGGATAAAAAAATTCACTAAATTGCCTACTACGTCGAAATTTACAAAACATCGAGTCGATGTTGGAAATTCAGCGAAAAAGCGAGCTTTTATTAACTTTGGCGTTGAAAAATTAATTCCAAAATACGACATATTCGAGTCGCTGTAACAAATACGTAAACAAGGAGATTCGTACGTTGAAAAAATTCCGACGTAAAATTATTATAAAATAAAAATTCACAACGCTGAAATCAGTTTTTTAATTTTTAGTAACACGTAGTTCTCTTTGTGATTATTTTATGCTTTTTTGGCCGTTATATTTGTAAATAATAAGTAGGGCTACCTACGATTTTTTAGGAGAACTTTTTTTTCTAATGATGGAAATTTTAAAATTGAAAAACCAATATAGATTTGTATGATCCGATTATATAATTTTATTATGGGTGGAAATTGTTACGTCTTCGTAGAGCTGCGATCAAAAAAAAGGCCATCAGCAAAGAGTCAATTTTTGCTCGTTTTTATGAAGTAAAAGGTGGCTCGATCTTGATAATGTTACCGGCATTGCGAAAGTACTTTTTTGCAACGTTAAAAACTCGTAGTTTGTTGAAGAGTATACGTAGGTACTTATTCGGTCATAAAATTATAAGTCATCAACCCTTATGAAAGGATAGGTTATTGTAGCTAATAAACGAAGGAAAAAGTACCACGTTAAAAGTTATCTTTATATAAAAAAACGATAATAATTGTTAAGTGAAGAGCTTGAAAAATGGCCGAAAATGTAATTGGAATATTTTTTAAATTGATCACGATCACGCCGAATATAAATATCGAAGTGTTGGTCGCGAGGTCAAACGTACTCCATTTATATAAAACCGATGGAACAAAAATAAAGAGCGAACTCGAGACTACGTGGGAATTTTCATTAAGAAAATGCGATTCCATGTACGAAGAAATTAGGTAGGCATTTGGTTCGAAAAATTTTTTTAACCGAGTATAAAATTTAGTTACGTAGGAAGACAATGTAATATTTTTAAAATAAATTCCGTTCTTTTATATTTGGTTTGTGCTGCGAAGAGGGATTAGTAAAAACATTTTTATTTATACAGAAATTTTCTCGTATTCGTGTATAACGATGGTTGCTGCGAGAGAGGCCTTTCTTTCTTTTTTTTCGGTCTCTCGCTGTAAATATTGCATGAAAAAACAAAAGAGGCCGATGCGAAGTTAATAAGAAAGTATTTTGATATCTATTCGTTTTGAAAGGTTTTGCTAAATGTATCCTTGTCACGAGTATTCATGGAAGTAATTGAACATGTGTTTTTCCCAACACGAAAATTTCTCGTCTACCTTGCGTACCTAAAGGGCAATATAGATTTTAGGTATAAACGAGTTGGAAATGTTGCCGGTGGTTTATGTCGAATCGATGATTACGATATAGAAAGTGATTCCACGACGAGTAGGTACTAAGTTTAAATTATAAATGAACGACGAATAAGGTTTTGAAATTATTTACTCGTGTCAATAATAATTTCACCCATTATTTCAACCCTAACCCTGCCAGGCAACCTGTGGGGCGACTTTATGATAGACGTAACTATATAAAGCTCGAAGTTTCACTGATATGTTTGTTTCAAATTGTGAAAAAATTTGCCTCGTGATTTGTTGGATTTTTGCACTCGTGTGCATTGAATGATTTGAATAGGATGCGATGTGTAAACACGATATTTCTTCGGCAATGGCTGTAATTTTACGCGCTCTATTAAATGTCTAAAGTTTTCGTCAACTGTGATTCGAGTTTTTACTCTAATTGGTGTAGTTGTAAGTTTTATACGACTTGAGGAAAGTTGATCGAACGAGATTCTCTGCAAGTTGAAATGTTATCGAATCGTTTTGTCGTGTAATGATGTAGAGGCTCGTGTTACGATGAGGTTTGCGAATTTCTACGAGTTTAGCTGCGGTTCTTATATTGCTGGTGAGGAAGAGGAAGGAAGGAAAGAAAAAAAAATCGAAGGAGTTGTCACAGGTAGAAAGGTATTAAGAAATGTGGAGATTTTTTTTGCGAGGCTGGCTTTATTCGAAGGTATGAAAATTAAAAAAATTTTGATGCATTATTTAAAATAACATCAAAAATATTAATCTTCAGATTTAATCGGATTTTGGTGCAGAAAAATTTTGCATTTGCTTGATTGTTAGAAATTATGAATTTTATGAAACTCTTAAAAATTGACGGTTTATTATGAGTTTGATATGTGATCAATTTTTTTTCAAATTGTGGATTAAATCCGAACATAGGAACTGCTTGATCTCCAGAAAGCGACAAAATTGTATCTTAAGTTAAAAAATTAGCTTTTAAATTGAAAATTCATAAAAATAAAAAACTTATATTCTGGCAAGGGAAGTATCCAACACGAAGTGAAATTTTGAGCTGAAAGAAAAATAAATCAAAAGTACATCATAAAAGAATCCCATATCCAAAATTTCAGGTGCTGAAGTTTATTTCTCGAATTTTGACAAATTTTTGAAATTCCAAAATTACCTCATCGCTCTGCATGATATAAAAATTTGATCTAATCAACGAAAAAATCTGATATTTAATAAAGGGATTTTCGACCTGACGAATCGATTGGAAGCTGTTTCGAAACGTTTCAGTCGCCAGAAAATTTTGAAACTTTCCAGCACTGCAAAAAAAACTCATAAAAATGGTGCATATGAACTTTGGCATCTATAATCGAGGATTACCCTTATGAATTGGTGACTTTATGATCGAAAATATGGTACATTACATACCAACTTTCAGCTTTTTACCTCGATGCGCACGCTGTCGGCGTACTTTTAAATTTTTTCCAAAAAAATTTTCTGCTAACAAATATGGATTTCAACTCGGAGTAACGAATTTCGGAAAATCGTGCTTCAATCGATCGAATAGGTCACCAAAATGGGTAATTAGCGATTATAGGTCTGAAGTTTATATGGACCATTTTTATGGGCTTTTCTACAGAGCTGGAAAATTCCAAAAAAATTTCGTGGCTCCGAAACGTCTCGAAACCACCTCCAATCGATTCAGGAGGTCGACAGTATGGTATGTACCGAATTTTAAGTCTTTTTGTTGATAAGATCAAATTTTTATATTTTTTAGGGCGATGAGGTAATTTTGTAATTTTAAAAATTTTCCATGATTCGAAAAATGAACTTCAGCACCAGAAATTTTGGATTTGGGATTCTTTTATGGTGTATTTGTGTACTTTTGATTATTTTTGTTTCTGCTCAGAGTTCTACGTACTTCGAGTTGGGATACTTCCTTGGCGAGTAAAAAAAATTGAAAATGAAGTTGAAAAAATTAGAAAACAAATCTCTCTGTGTCGGCCCCCTTTTTTTCCTACCTAAAATTGAAATTCTCAAAAATTAAAAAATTACCAAAAAATTATATTATTATGAATTCCTATTTTTTTTTTTTGAAAATTCTAGGGTAAAATTTTATTAAGAAAATTTTGAACAAGGCTATCCCTATTTTCTTTATCGTGAAATCCCAAGAGAAAAAATAGCACCTAGTAGAATATTAATTTAATCAAAATATCGATTGAAGAAGAGATAATGAATACCAAAACTCCGCGACCTCTATAATCTTTCAACTAAAAGCTGAAAACAAGATCAAGTCATTCAAAGTATACGTAGAATAAGTTTTTCCTCTCCGTGGAAAGTACTTTCTTGAAAATCGTATTTTAAAAAGTTATAAAAACTCGTTCGTCGAAGTGAAAGATAGCAGCTTGCTTATTAAGCATCGCATCAGTTTTACTAAATTACCGGGTATAAAATTTTCAAAATAAAATTGTGTAACTTTGAGTAACAGGTTTCCTTTTTACAATAAGTACCTATTATCGTAATTTTTTTCGTAAGCGGATGTACGCTTCCTACTTGCGATCATCTTGGCAAATAATCGCACGTTGGCTGTTTTGCGGAAGTTTTGGTTTTCTTTTTTCGCGAAAAAGTTTTCAATTATGCAATTTAATACTCAAGATAGTGTAGGCAAATGATGACAAAAAGAATCATTGTTATTTTCTGAAATCTTTTAATTCTCGGGAATTTCTACCCACGAAATTTGTATTTTACCTATTGTAATGAGAGAGGGGGTGTTGAAAATGACTTTTGTTCCCTTTAATTCGTACAGTGTTTCCCCAAAGGTTGATTTTACGAATAAAAGCAGCTCGATACGTGGGTATTTCATATTGTACGTCAATCTACGAATTTTTCAAAGAGGAAAAAATATCGACGAAAAAAAAACTCATATTTTTTACAAAATATTCTAAACTTAAAAAAAAACTCCTTAAAATTTAAGAATTTTATTGAAATATCAGATTTCGAAATGTATTTTGCTACATTAAAAAGTTACCATTCATTTCTATACAGGGGTTTAAGACTTTTAGGTTGAAAAATATCCCAAAATCTGACTCTTCAATGAAAAGTCAGGTGACGTTTTCCTCTCAACTCTTTTTCTTTCTTCAAAAATATGTAACTTGCTGATTTCCCGTTGAAAACTAATATTTATGTTTGAAAATTGGATTACCTACTTATTACTTTATATGTACCTTAAATTTACTTTTTATAAATTGAAATTTTTTATGCGTCGAAATTTATAATGTGTTTTTGTTTTAATTATTTACAGAAATTAGAATTGAAAATTGAACGCAATAAATTATTTTCGCTGAAGGGAATAACGCTGAATGCAACGATATGCGAAACATTAGAAGACATTTTAAAACATATTCAATTTCAGCAGATCAATTTAGAATCGACTGCTTTAGATGACGAGGTAAGTTGAAATATATGTATAGTTTATATAGATAAGATGATTACCTATATTGATTTGAACGGAGCGAAAATTCCAATTATCACTCGGAAATGAATTTCATCTACGTACAACTGTTTATTAGTTTTGAAATCGGAGATTGTATTATTTTTATGTGGTCTCGGGGAAATGAAAAAAATAATACGGTTTTGAAATATGAGTGAATATAACGTATAGAGGAATGAAAAACTATAATGGAAATAAATTAACTTACCTATGTGGAAAATTTACAAGAAATTGACTATTTAATACATTTTTTGGTAGAGTTATTTTTCTCGCAACATGTTTCATGAAACATTTTATTACAAAAATCTGAAAAATCACGAAATAAATTCTAGTACTTACTTACGTACTCATAGATTTTGTAGGATTTTTTTTCAAGTTTTTATAAAACTGAATTTTGAACTATGAAAATATCGAAATTTCTTGAATAGTTATGAATTATGACTATTGATGTAAAATTCTCGATTTATTGATATGAATTTGGATTTCAATACGTCGATATTTGAGTTTCGATTTATCGATATTTACGTTACATTACATTGATATTTAAATTTCGATAAATCGATATTTGAATCTCGATTTATAGATTTTTTAGATCTTAATGCTTGTGTCTCAATATATCGATTTTTAGGTCTCTATTACACTTATCGATGTATTGATGATTATAATAGATTCTTTTGCAGCAATCTAAAAATTGAATAAGCTCTTCGATTTGTTCTTTGGAGAAGGGGGAGGGGGAGGAGAAGATGGAAAACACTCGAACCTATTTTTCAATTAAATTTTATGTTTGTTTAACTTAAAATTTGTGAGAATGACATGCCATGAATTTGGTGCAAAAATTTTCTTATTAGATTTTTTTCCCAAAATTTTGATTTTTAAAATTTTATACATATTTTCCTACATTTTTTTGATTAGTAAAAAGTTTTAGTTTTTTTCCAAGTTTTGATCCACTCCGGAAAAAAATTGAATTATAGGACAACTGATGAGTTGAAGGATAACTGTATTAGGTACCTGTACTTGATGTAAATGAGGTGAAATTAATTACCGAATTTTAAGAAATGAAATCATTATCGATGAGGCGAGGAGGGATCGAATGAATTACCTATATGATCTTTGAAAACAAGACAACCCCTCGTTCTTCAAACAAAATTCGCACATCGTTGAGATTGTCCGAGCTCAAAAGTGATTGTATTTGCCTGATTGATTTCATTTTTCAATTTCGTATTACGTAGGTAATTTTTCGCAACGATATTTCGAGCCGAATTAAATTCCAAAAAGCCCCGGATTATTCGTCATTTCTGTCAATAATTAGTTTTTTAAACATCGTCGTCGGTTGTATTGAATATTCGTGCTTCGCGTCGGATTGAGCGAAGAACCCTTGGAGTGAAATCTCGTCTTGCGTCGGGTTTTTATTCAATAAAGAAGAAAATTAATCGGGAAATTATCTATTAACGACGATATTGATTTCGTACCATTGTTAAATGACCTTTTTCATCGCTTTTACCGGTGTTAGGTATATAAATCAGGTACTTTATAAAGAATACCAACGATACGATACGATTTGGCGGACGAAGAATATAAAACGAAAGGGAAAAAAACGAAGCATTGAAAAGAGCGAAACGAAGAAAGTCGATAAATTTGACTCGCGAAGAGGTTTTACCCGTCGGTGATGTGATTATATAGGTACTATAGGTGACGACCTGTCAACCTGGCTGGTTTTTCCGCCATAAAATCTAATATCAAAAATTGAGATTTTTCGTCCGCTTTGTCGAAAGGCTTTGATTTTGATAAGCCGTCCGAAAATTGTAATATGACTTTGGAAAATGGGGGAAATTTTTACCTCGTGAGGAAAAAATTGGAAAAGCGTACGCGAGAGATTTCCATTTAGTGGCTCCAGATCGAAGGCGAAGGGGAGTTTTACGTGGTACATGCCTATATTTTTTCGTTCGCAAGGATATCGATATACCAGCAACCCAAGTTAGTTTTTAATTAAAGATTAACGTTTTTATTCGCCGAGGCGCGACGTGTGTATTAATCGATTGAAAAAATTTCGTTTAGAGATCGTGACCGAGCTCGACATGAGGGTGTTTACAAATTTCGATTAAAACGGTTCATTTTTATGTACGCGTGTGGGCTTCAGGGGATAAAGTGGCCGTCGTTTTGTAGGCAGTTGGGTACAAAAACGAAGAAAAGAAGAAATAATCGCTTTTTAACTAATTTTAACAATTTGATAGAATTTTTACGACGGTTTAATTACGAGACGTTTTGTTGGGTAGATTTTCAGATACACGAAGGGCACTTTTCTTTGCTGACATTGTACTCTTAGCCTGTATACTCGTATACGCCTAAAATGCGGGTATGTAGTAGGTTGATAATTTTTATGTGGGAAATTTTCGTGCTGATGGCGATAAGATAATGGATAAATTGAAACAGAAAGCGTTCTCGGTAAAAAAAATATAAGAAAATTTCTCTACTATAAGAGGATTATTTATCAATGCGATGTGGCATGGTATGGGATCGCATGGCATCGCGGTGTCATGTCATGCGAAGACTATGGAAAGTCCTAGATACAATATTCGAGGCCAGGATTACAATCCTCGCAGGAAAAATTCAAACTCCAATGACGTAGGCTAGTTGAAACTGACATTGCAGATATCTCAGTACTGTTGGAAAGATTTTAACGCTTGACAAGCCAAGCACCCTTAGGGATGGTAAAAGTATGTCGTTACTATTGAAAAGATAGTCGGGTAATTACCGTACGTGTGCTACTGCCGTTCACAAATTGGTTTTGATATAGTCTACTTTGGTTGTGAAACTGAAAGGTACTCGGGAGATTTTTTTGTCTTATATGTCGAACGAGTCGAAATTTCAAAGAAAACCTCGTATTCTTAGATTTACTCGGCACGAGCCTGTATAGGAACAATAGCAAATTGGTCGCGTTAGAAGAAAACTTCTCTTTTGTAGTTTAAAAAATTGGCAATTTTCAGCGAGTCGGCGGATTTGTATTTAATTTTTAAAAAATCTCGTTCGCCAATTTGGGTAAATTAGCTCTATTTTGAATTTGTGTTCAGATGGAAATTTTGAAAGTTGGTACATTTTATGCATATTATTGGTATATTTTGTCAAATGTGTCGAAAACTGTTTTCTGAAGAGGGATCTTGATTGGGGTTGGCTGAAAATTACTTTTTTTTGCAAAATTAGATCGGAGAAGCTGTCGAAGGATTGCAAAATAATAAACCTAAAATAACTTGGTACGAATTTTATTTTTCAGATTTGATATTTATCTTTCTACCTCTACATTTTACTTCGAGATTTTCAAAACTTGGAATTTTGTAAATAATAAAATTTTGAAAGTAACATTAATTCAATATTGAAATAATAAAATTTTGAAAGTAACATTAATTCAATATTTTCAGAAATTGCAGATTTTAATTGAATTAAAAATTGAAAAAAATTATTTAATAAAAATCAAACTGACCAAAGTTTGGAAAAAATTGAAATTGAAAAAAAATCGGTTGAAAACATCGAAGTATGGATGGTTTGCCCAAGAAAAATAGTGTAGATTTTTCAACATTTAATTTTAAAAGAGGCACAAAACAATTTTTGTGTTGGAATTCAACTAAATTATTTCAGAAACAATGTTTATTGAAGCAGCCTTATGTATTTGGACTACTTCATTTATTCTAAAAAAGCATAGAGTAAATCAGTAAAAAATTGGTTCAAATGTTCTTTCTGATTACTGTGACTTATTCTCAGACTACTTTTTCCAAAAACATTCGTTTTTGTGGCTTCCTGAAAACGAATCAACATCAGCGTTTTTTTTTAGATTTCAAACTTTTTTTTTGAATTTTTGTAAACTTTGAAACAAAATGGGGAAGGCTTAAAAGGTAGAATATGGTCGCTCAATCGACGTTATTTGTGTTGTCGTAAGTGTATTTTTCTAGCTTCGTCAATTTTTGAAAAAATGTTTGACCTATTTTCCATGTAATACCAAAAATCAAATTTTGATTAAATTGCAAAATTTTTCTACAAAACTCGCCGATCTATCGTTTGATAATTAGTGGAGTGTTTCGTTTTTCAAATTAAAATTCATTATCTTGAGCACTCAACATTTTTTGCTAATTGAAAATTATTGACTTTATTTAAGAATTGAATGAAGTGCTTATTGAAGTGAAAGGGAGTGAAATTGTTTTAATGTACATATAACATGGTGTCCATTCTCTGGAAAACCGGGAAAACCGGGAAAAGTCAGGGAATTTTGGTGGTCTGGAAAAGTCAGGGAAAAGTCAGGGAATTTTGGAATTTTCTCTGGAATTTTTCGAAAATCCCAAAAAAATGTAAATCGTTTAGAAAAATGTTTTTTTGCTTATTTTATTATAAATTTTTCAAAAAATTTCGCCCTCGCTCCGCTCGGGCCGAATAATTACATGTTTTCTTCGATTATTGTTTTATTCATCATTTTTTGTCGGTCGTAATGTACAATAAAATTGATATTCAAAATGCATGTCTTTGTCCATTGAATTATGAATTATCCAAAAAAAATTCCTTCCCTACGCTCGGGGTAATTTACACTCTTTCTTTCTACAGAATTTATTTTTAATCTTAAGTTTTTTGGAAATTTACTTTTTAATGAGCTGTGATGAGAAAGAAATGTCATGATGCCCTTGACCACGATGTTGAAAAAAACGGGAGGGAATGGAACAAAAATCGAAATAATTGGCCATGTTTTGGAAAACATGTATGAGGGAAAAGTGGTGAATTTTCATCTTTTGAAGATCTTTTTTCGCAAAAATTTTCGCCCTCGTTTCGCTCGGGCTCAACACATTTCTATATTTTCATGAAATGATTTATATTTTACCTTCTCATTCACTTTTTCATTTATTGGTATAAACTAAAAAATTGCAAGGTTTGCGTGAATTTATAAATTTAAGACAAGTGTTTTTCATTTTGGAGGGTCAGGGGGAATGAAATGTGAAGAAAATTTTGAATTTTTAGCCCGGAAAAATCCGTATTTTTATTCGCTCAATTTGGTAAACTAAACACCCTGGCATAATTTTTTTCATTTTTCAAAACTTAATTTTGCGTGGGAATACTTGGTTTTTCCTTTTTATTTAAATTTTTTCTGTAGGTAATAAATTCAAATTTTCAAATTTTTGTGGCGAGGGGGAGTTGGATGGGCGGAAAAATTTTCAGAATTGAATTTGAATATTTTTTTGACCCGAAGAAGGGCATCTAAAGATCTCGTAAAAAGTATCTAGTGATTTTGAAAAAAAAATCGTAAGACCCTATGCATTTTATATCATTTTTATACAAAATTTAGGGATGTAAGTACATCACGCGAAAAAATTACCCCCCCCCCCTCCTCCCTGGTTTACAAATATCATATTCATAAGGTCTGGAAAAATTCGAAAAATTGGTCTGGAAAACCGGGAAAAGTCAGGGAAAAATCATTTCTGAAATATAGTGGACACCATGATATAATTTCAGGAAAAGGATAAAGGCACTAAAAACATTTCAATGAGATTTTTTATAGATGGAGGAGGAATTGATTAAATGTCTGAAAATTGTAGCGATAGTTTTCAAAATTTCCAAGACACCCCTACTTAGCTTAATGCTGATTTATCTCCCTCGACGAGATCCACTTTCAAAAAAAATTTCACATGCAACTTTTTATTGAGGTCGTTCTTTTAAATTGCCCGCAAATTTGCAAATAGGATCTCAGGTTTTGAACAGAAGTGAAGTTGATTATTCTTCTCCTTTCTTCCATTACCCTTTCTCCTTCCCTTCTATCTTCCAAAGATGATTATAACAGTGGGAAAAAATATCAAGTCAAGTTTTTCCTCAAGGGTACGAATTTGAATCAAGAATATATTTTTAAAATCAGGTGAATTTTTATCCTCTAAAAATTTGAAGTTTTTTCGAAAAAAATTTGGTACAGCGTGGGCCATTATTACTAGAATTTATACATCACACCAAAAGCAAACAAAATAGATAAGAGTTTTCAGGTTTAAGGCATTCGATTTCTTAGAGTTTTTTCAGTGGGAAAATTTTCTTAAAATTTTTTATCGCCCTCAGCAAGATGAGCCCAATTAAATTACAAATCACAACAAAAAAAATTGAAAGAAGGTTCAAAAAAATTGTTCAAAAATGACTGTAAAAGGCTTTCGGAGCTCTTTAATCCATTTCTGTGGTTAATTTGACCCCAAACTTAAAAGTTGACCTTTGGGGTGAGGTCAGACCAAAATTGAAAATTTTCATTTTGTGTCTACTGGTTACGAAAGCCATGAAAAAGTCGTGAATTTTCATGAAAAATTCAAAGAATTTCCAGTGATTTTCTCTTTTCTTTAAGCACTGAAGAGAATTACTCATCTTGAAAAATCCAACCAAAAGTATTTAATGAATGAGGTCATGAAATAGTTATGAAAATTCAAAAGGCTAATCCAGTATGGTCGAACTAAAAATCCACGTCTTTGAACTCCTTAAAATTGATTTCTGAGGTCATTTTGATTCTAAACCTAAAAATTGTCCCTCAAGTGTAAAAGAGGCACCAAAACTGTACTTGAACTTTTGTAGGGGAAAAATTGAAAAACTTGAGCATATGAATAACCAGAGTTTCGGGAGGGGGGGAGAGGGTAAAATCGAAATTTGGAAAGTTCTGACCAAAGTAGGGTGTTTCAGATTTTTTAGACTCAGTTCGATTTTTTGTCATTTTTTCCAATTCAGAACCGAAATTGTTTGACTCATACTTAATATTTTCGACTAAAAATAAATGTAAGTAATTTTTTTAGACTTGAAGGACCAATTTCCCATCTGCTCCCTCCTTCCTGATTACTTAGGTTGTGAAATAGGTACCTTTTTTGATTTTTACTTCCAACAAAATTCTTCTCCTTATCAAAATTGTAGGTATTATTTGTGGGTTTGTTACATTGAAAATGTTTCTTATTTGATTTACCTATTTATTTATGCATTTCAAAGAATAAAAATTTCGATATTCAACGAATAAACTTGTACAGAAAAAAATCTATTCAAAAATAAGCTTATTATAATGTGGTAATAATAATTTTAAAAATGACGTGACGTAAACATTATGTTTTATTTATCAATCATAAATATACGTAGACAACGTTGAAATTACAAAGGAATGGGAGTTACAGTAGGTAACACACCTGTCTAACAGTGTCTACTTGCTAAAAAAAAACTATCGAAAATTTCAAACCAGATTTGGCTAAACAAACCGGTTCATCGATGTGCTGAAATTTTCGCGTTATTAGATTTTTTGCCAACGTTATATTCTGCATATACCATGAGTCGAGTCGAATAGTTCGGCTGATCATTATTTATTAAAAACGATTGATGTGTTATTTTCAACGTACGCGTTCGCGTTCCTCGACGTTGTAAAAAATATAATGGAACGTTAATTACGAGACGAGAAAAGAAATCCAACTCCTGCGAAAAGAAAAACGTTTCTTATATGTGTACGATTGCTACACTATATAATTCATAGAAGGTAGGTCTAGGTTTATTAAGGTACACCAAGATGACATCCGAGCTAATAAATTGCTTGCTTGTCTGTTTTACGAACATCTATCGCGACGTGTAAATCAATTAAGATGGAGATACCTTTATGCTATGATTTTCTTGTTTTGTGCGTTGTAGAATAATATAATATAATGATTTGTGACGTAAATGATGAACTAGTGCTGTGTGGGAGGTTTCTGTCTGGATGAAAATGTGAAAAAAATCTAGCGATTGCCGAGAAATCGTAATGAAGATAGATGGTATTGGTGGCTGCTTCGCGTTTGCAAGCTTAGTAAATTTGATTTGAATTAAGCGCCGAAATTCCTCCCTGGCCCTTTCGTTGACTGGTAATAAGATTTTCCAATTTTTGAGTAGGTAATTAAGTAACGATGATTTTGATTTTGAATTTTTTTGATTCTATAACTGGTCTTGAAATAAATCGTGATTTATATGTTGCCCTTGATCATGATCAAAGAAACTGTCTATGGGGCTATTCCATATTAAGACAGACCAAAAATGAAGCCGGGTCTTCCGATTTCGTTCAATTTTTTTACGAGTTCCCCTTGGTGGTCTATTCACAAAACCACGCTCCCCGTAATTTTTTAAAATATTCAATTCCGTATTGATAACCTAAGACTGTTCGTTTCTCAACATACTTTTTCCCAACATTGACGGCTAGAGGGGCACTAAAAAGTCAAATTCAAAAAATAAGCAAATTTTCGAACTCAGTGCCCTCAAAAACCTAACAAACGACAGGTCACACGTTATTTTTCATTTTTTTGAATTTTGACCCTATCAAGGAGGCTAATAGGGGGTTTCAGAGGGGCCAAATGAAAAAACTGACAAGGGAGCTACCCGAAGTCGGACACGCGGAATGAAAAATTTTTTTCACAGGCTTGTAGAGCATCACCAAATACTTCCACAACCAAAATTTCAGCCCCTAAAGTTGATATAGGGGGGAGCTATGGAGGTTTGAATTTCGAAAAATCGCCTAATACACCGAAAAATTACAAAAATCTAAATTTATGTAACTCGCGTTCTTTTGGCGTTTAGGAGATGGATTTTATACCAGGAAGGCCATCTGAAGATGGGATAGTTACCTAGATTCGAGTTTAACATCGGTGGGGGAGGAGGGAGGGATTTTCACTCATACATTTTATGCGTGATGTAGAAAAATTGTAATAAAGACCAATGTATGAGTGAAAATGATTTTCACTCATACATTGGTCTTTATTACAATTTTTCTACATCACGCATAAAATGTATGAGTAAAAATCCCTCCCCCCCCCCGATGTTAAACTCGAATCTCGGTGACTATCCCATCTTCAGATGGCCTTCCTGGTATAAAATCCATCTCCTAAACGCCAAAAGAACGCGAGTTACATAAATTTAGATTTTTGTAATTTTTCGGTGTATTAGGCGATTTTTCGAAATTCAAACCTCCATAGCTCCCCCCTATATCAACTTTAGGGGCTGAAATTTTGGTTGTGGAAGTATTTGGTGATGCTCTACAAGACTGTGAAAAATTTTTTTCATTCCGCGTGTCCGACTTCGGGTAGCTCCCTTGTGAGTACATATTCGAAATCAGTGCTTTCGAATTAGTAGTAATCAATGTTACTTTACTGTTTCGATTTTTTTGAATTTTGGTCAAAATTGTGGACCTCTGTACCACCCCCTCCCCCGGATCTAGAGATTCCATGTTGAAAATTTGTTAGTTGAAAAAATGATAAAAAGGGCTACTCACTGTAATTTTTTCAGATTTTTAAATGGAAGCTTTCATATTTTGTTCTTATCGTGAAAGTTGAGCTTTCACCACCAAAGTTCAACTTTGAGCTTTTCAAAATGTGATTGCCGTTTTTGAATCTCCTATTAATTATCTTTCAGACCCGGAAAACAGTTTTTCCCCAAGTACAGCCTATCTCGAGATATGAGCCTTCAAAGTTGGGTAATTTTGCTAAAAATCGGAATTGCCTAAAAATTTCGAGGCCCACCTAGACCCGACTTCATTTTTGGTCTGTTGGAATAGCCCTATGAATGAATCAGTTTTGGAATTTTGTGAAAATCTATCAAGTATAATTTTGCCTTTTAATATGTATCAGATATGGAAAGCCTTTAATTTGCATTGGTAACTCTACAATTTTTTTTTTTAAAGTTCCAGGTTCTCTCTTAATTTGAATCAGTCAAAATGCCAAAATTGACTGATGAAATAGAGAAAATCAAGTCACCGATTAATCAGTCAAATTCCACTGATTCCCCTGTTAATTAGTGACATTTTACTGCCAATCAGTGAAAAATTACCGGTTCAAATGGTGAATTCTGATTATTGAATCAGTAAAAATTAATTAACTGATTTCAATCAGTCAAAATTTACTGATTTCAATCAGTGAATTTTCATTATTGAATCAGTAAAAATAAAATTTTACTGATTCAATCAGTAAATTTTTTCACTGATTCCTACAATGACTCAATTTTGTCGATTTAAATCAGTCAATTTTGACTGATTCAAATTAAGAGAGTTTATTTATCAAAAATATTTGCATTTTATTTTCATCACTTACACACCTGCTTATTTTTTCCACTACAATTAGAAGCAATTCAAACATAATTCTCCGAACTGATAGATGCACCAGAAAAAAACAACGCGGATAGAGAAAAAAACACTATCGACGAATCGAATGAATTTTTGATTTCCTATCGAACTCTATGTCGAGAAAATGGGTACTCGATTCTGTTTTTTTACCCTGAGAAATTCAAAGGTTTGAGAAAATTATCGAGTTTTTTTTATCAATTCACTAGTACTTCTTTCTTTTGAAGTTTTAACGAGAAGGTACCGACAGGTGTTTTTTTTCTCGTTTCAAATGGACTCGGGTTGAAAAGTAATTTCTTTACGTTTCGAATCGCGATATCATTAACTAGGTACGAATAACACGAACCTTAGTTTTTTGTAAAGAAGGAAAATTCTGTCGTGAGATATCCTTATTGGAGGTTTTCTTTAGCGACATCGTCGAAATCAATTCTTTTTGATATTCGTAAATTGATGAAGAAATAAGTTTGGTAAATTTATGGCTGGAAAATTGTCGACGTTACCGCGATGTTTTTTCACCAATTCGTTTCAAATTTGATAATAATAATAAAATCATCTTTATATAACCACTTGTTGACGTTACGATTACATCGCGAAACCCAAGAAAATTAATTTTATAATTGCGTATTCGTCGTCGACTCAACGGTGGTGGTATTTCGGTAAAGGTTTTTTTTTTGTCGTTTGTATACTTAAAACTCGTAATCATAAAAAAAGAAAAAAAAATGATGAAAAATGGTAATTTTTCTTTCCTAATTAAAAACACTTTTTGCGTTCACTTGGTTAATTTGTTTTTAGTAAAATTTCAATGCAAAAAAACACTTGATAATTATCGCGTTACAATTGTAATCAAAGAAAATTACTAAATGAAGCGTGAACAAATACAAATACATACTAATTTAGAAGGTAGCTATGAAATACGTAAGTGTACGTATATGAGTACTTATTACATACAAGTATGTGATAAGTTACTTTGTTATGGACTAAGTATTTCATCCGACGTTATAAAGATTTTATTCGCGTTCTATGTTTATGTGGAATTTTACATCTCAACTGCAGAAAATACCAAATAGCACCCAAGGCGAGCTAAATTATTTCATACGATGGGGTGGTAAGTATTCGATACAGTTTGGAATTCCGGTGTAGCTACGATTTTCTTAATGGGTTTTATATAATATTACCTGTAGACCTTTTAAGTGAATTTGTTAAACTTGAAGTTTCGTCAACAGAGGAATTTAACGCGAAGAGGTTTGATTTTATCGGAAAATCTCCAGGTTTGAGTGTCGAATCTTAATTTTGTCAGCCAGCGTAAGTTTTGTGTTTTGGAATGTCTCATCTCTCAGAAAGAAATATCTTTAACCTTCCAGTTGTTTTTCTCAAATGAAGCGAATTTTAAGAAATGAATTGTGCTAATAAAATGAATCAAGTTTATCACTACACATGATAAGTTTTCGTACAGTGAATTTATAAAAATTTATTATTTGTTTTTTTGAAGGGGGGAGGGGGCAGTAATAGGCAAAATTTACACCAAATGTATTCTTGTAACGTCCTCTCCTTGTGGTTTTGTGTCAAAGAACCATGTTTTTGAATTCTATTGATTTAGTTTTTTGTGAGTTCGCAGGAAAAAAACACCTTCACTTTACGAAATATTGATATAAAACTTCAAATCCTTGTACTCTTCTATCTAATATTTATTTGGTGTTTTTTTGTAATTTTTCAAAAAGATAGAAAAACTTAATATAGGAGTAGTTTTCCGAAATAATCTTAATGCACTTTACCAAATTATATGGGAATCGCAAAAAATTATTCCGCCCTGGATTTTCAAACAGAATTTTTTTCTCCATAAATAGGAAGTAACATTGATGAAAAAAAATTGTGTGGAAATTTATTTTGCGATTCGTAAAAAATTTGGTAAAGTGCGGTAAATAGGCTGTTTTGGAAAACTAGTCCTTAATTCAGAATTAGGGGTTTAAAAATTTCAGTTTTCACATCCTATTATGGTTCTATATGGAAAAAATTGATATTTTTTTACAGGGTGTTTAATGATAGTAAAAGAATGAAAGTGAAGAATTATAATTTTTAGGGGTGGCGTAGCCAGAAATTTTTCATGGAGGGTCTGAACTTTCATAATTTTGTTGAAAAATTCTGAATTCACCCCCCCCCCCTTCCCCCACTAAATTTTCTTTTACTGTAAAAACACTAAATTTAAAGTTTGAATCATTTTCAATTAAGGACTCGTACTGGTGTTATAGAGTTCTTACGCGATTTGCATAGACTATTTAGGAAAAAGACTGATGAAAATGTAATTTTTTTACAACCAGCTTCCATACTAATTATTTTGACCTTGAAAAGCAAAAATAATACCTAACAAATCCAAACAGGTGCGTTAGAAGCTTTTTTTGGGATGGTGCAAAGCGGGTACGGAGACTTGGAATAACAAAAGGGAGCTTTTTTCGTCTAGTCACCTCAAATAAATTTGTCTTTTAATTCTCCAAGAAGGCATTCTTTCACGTAAAGTCTTGACCTCATTGGGGGGAGGGGGTCCGAACCCCTGGATCCCCCGTTACCACGCCACTGATTTTTGGTAAATTTGACTGAAAATGTGAAAAGAAAAATGTAAAAGAGAGTTGAAATTGTCAAATCGGCTTATTCTTCAAGTGTGATATAAAATTAACCTTATTAATAAGGTAATTCAATGAATTTTGGCCTTTGGAAAGGAAATCTATATTTTGTGCCGAACTTGGGAATTTTTTAAACCTAGTACACGAAAAAACACCATCTCAGGTTTTTTAGAATGTCCATTCTCTGGAAAACCGGGAAAAGTTAGGAAAAGTCGGAGAATTTTGGAATTTTCTCTGGAATTTTTCGAAAATCCAAAAAAAGGATAAATCATTTAAAAAATTGTTTCTTTGCTTATTTTAAAGGAAAAAATTCAAAAAATTTCGCCCTCGCTCCGCTTAGGCCAAATTATTAAATCTTTCAATCTAATTTTTTTATTCGTCGTGTTTTGTTGACCGAAATGTACTTACCATACCTTGACCACGATGTTGAAAAAAAGAGGAGGGAATGGAAAAGAATTAGAAATTATTGGCCATGTTTTGGAAAACATGAATGAGGGAAAAGTGACAGATTTTTATCGTTTGAAAATCTTTTTTTGCAAAATTTTCGCCCTCGCTTCGATCGGGCTCAATAAGTTTATATACAGGGTGGCTCGGTTAAGGTGTGAAATATTGAAACCTCATATTCTACTTATCAATACGAACAAAAAATGTCATATTCAACATGGGCCCAAAACGCTTTCTTTCTGAGATATTGCCGAGTAAAGAACTGGAAATTCGGCAACGTTGCGCATCGCGACGCCCGTAAAATGTTGCGTTTAACGAGACGAGCGTTGGGGTTACTTACGCGGAAGTTAATTACAGCGTTGCCACAAAATTAATTATGCTGAGATACCCTCCATTTTTTTGATTTTTTAGAAAAAAATTTTAGGCGAAATTTTTTTTATAATAATGAGGAATCATGAGAAATTATTAAATTCGATTTTTATTGTATTTTTGTGGGATGGTCGAAATTTGATAAATTGATTACTCAGCATCCAATAAATAAAAAAAACAGAAATTTGGGTTAATAGGTGTTAAAAAAGTAGTACTACCCCTAAAAGTGAATAAAATTTCAAAAAAATGATTTTTTGTTCTTGTTCGCCCATTTTTCTGGTACAGAAACACATTTTTTACTTTAAAACACTTACTTATGAACCAAAAAAAAAAAAAAATGGTATACGTTTCTATGGACCTCCTTTCACTTTTTCCACCACCTACCCCCCGAAAATTTTCACTGCTAGAGCAAAAATTGCCAATTTTGGGTGAAATCTGGACCCCCTTTAAAGGCGAATAACTCAGTAATGAAGCGTTTATGACCCATCATGTATATAACATTTTTTACTCCAAATGATAAGTAGAATACGTGGTTTTAATATTTCACACCTTAACTGAGCCACCCTGTATGTTTCTTTAAAATGATTTATATTTTACCTCCTTATTGATTTTTCTATTTATTGGTATCAACTAAAAAATTGCAGGAGATGGCGTGAATTTATAAATGTGAGGCATATGTTTTTCATTTTGAAGTGGGGGGGGGACGAATTTTTTGAATTTTTAGCCTAGAAAAATCCGAATTTTCATTCGCTTGATTTGGTAGACACCCAGGCATAATTTGTTTCAAATTTCAAAACTTAATTTTGCGTTGAATACTTAGTTTTTCCTTTTTATTTGTATTTTCTGTAGGTAATGAATTCAAATTTTCAAATTTTTGTGGTGAGGGGGAGTTAGGTGGGTTCAAAAAATTTCAGAATTGAATTTGAATATTTTTTTGACTCGAAGAGGATCATCTGAAGATCTCGTAAAAAGTATCTCGTGATTTTGAAAAAAAAAAAATCGTTAGACCCCCAATGACTCCATGCATTTTATATTATTCCTTAGCAAAATTTTGGGATGTAAGTACATCACGTAAAGAATTACCCCCACCCCCTCCCCCCACCTAGTTTACGAATATCATATTTAAAAGATCTGGAAAAATTCGAAAAATTAGTCTGGAAAACCTGGAAAAGTCAGGAAAAATCATTTCTGAAATATAGTGGACACCCTGTTTTTGATATTTTAATCTACACAAAAATTCATCTTATATTAATTTTTTCAGAATTTTTGAGCATTAACTCAAGTGGTAAATGTCGTTTTTAAAATCTCCAGCACTGATTTTATTCATTTCCCCAGAAAATTCTTTGAAAGCCCTGCCGTATGGCAAAATTATCTATTTTTTACAACACGCTGTTTAGGAGATATCTGTACTTGAAATTTAAAATATCCATATTTTCTTCAAATTTTTAGCCTGCTATACTCTCCATGAAAGACTTCAAGTGCAAAAAGTTCGACGGTATCTGACGTGAAATGCCCCTCGATTATGGAAAAATTTTGCAGTTTGGTCGGGAAAAATATATTCGAGTTGAAAATTTTTCGAGAATGATGATTTGAAGAGAGAGAGAGGGTCATTTTGAATCGGAAGAAATTTAAAAAAATTGTGCTGTGAAGTGGAAAAATCAGAAAAAATTACATTTCTGCAGAAAGTTTTTGATTTCTTTTGCTCCTTCAGTAATACGAAGACTGGTTTGTCCCTAGAGGTTCGTATCAAAAAATGAGTTGATATTCGAGTTGAGCACCATCGAAAACATAGTAAAAGATATGTCATATGGGTTGCATTCAAGTATTTAAAAATATATATCCATTGAATTTCTTACAAATTTTCAAGTGGGAATGTTAGAATTCGGTATATTCGTACTGTAAATATTTGTAGCTTTTTGCTAGAAAAAAATGGTTTATAAATGATTTTGAATGTTCTTTCTATGATCTTCAAAACTCTACAAAAACATCAAGGTCTTTCTCCTAATCCCTAAAAGTTGGGGGAGGGAGGGGGTTCAGTTGCAAAAAGCAAAAAATCGAACCAGTGATTATATTAATATCCACCTCCTTTTTTGCTCTAAAAAAATCGATTTAATTCCAAAAATATCGACGAGCTGTATTTTACTTTCGAATTTTTGCCTAAAAGTGAGTACTTAATATAAAGACAACCTATGAAGCGTAGTTGACATCCTCCGCTAAGAATGATATTCGGCTCGCCTGCGTATGCTTTTTCAATGCCAGATAAATGCCTGTGCCTACAATGCCTACATGCGGTGAAAACATTTATCAGCATTTTGCTGCGGGTCATTACTCGTGAAAATATTCCTGCACGATACTGAAACAAAGGACAGCCGGGAAAGTTGAAAACGTTTTTATCACGTAAACGCCAAGGATCGATTATCATTCGACAGCAAAAAACGTGTAGGCGTATAGAGAGGTAAACTTGTACTGTACATGTGTAGTATACCTTTGTGTATTTTATATACCGTGTATCTTCGCTACACAAAGTAACATTCTTCCTTTAAGACGAAGGAAGCTGCGTAAATACCGAGGAATAAAAGCATTTATGCCATGTTGAAGAGAAATTAAACGAGGATTTTTGGTAATTGGAGTTTGTACTCCTACGGTTTTAAAGATTCCCCGAAGAGTAATCTAAAAGTCGTATGCGTGGACATGGGGTTAAATAATTATACGAGAGAATGGCTTGGTTTTGTGTGGTACGAAAGTACAACGAATTTACGAACGAGAAGCGAACTTTTACGCGTGTGCTTTTTATCGTGTATCGAAATGGTGTTTTGAAAATTGAATAATATTTTTAGAGATTATGTAACAACGCAGGTTACGCTCGAGGTGATTGTACACGTGCGAATGAAATCGCTACTGGTGGCGCTACGATAACTCGAGATGTACAGTCATCGGCGTAAAGAAATTTGATTTGGGAAAAATTCTCATATCGAAAAAAATCCATTAGGCGAAAATTCAAGCTAAAGGTGTTAATTTTTAATCCCAATGAATTATTTATTCCGAAACGAGATACGTGGGTTAGGATGAGTTGACTAGAGAAACAAGATGCAATGTCTTGTTACTTTTTGAGTGGAAAAATACAACAGTTGAGAGAAAATGTACGTAGGTGGCTGTTATGGCATGGCACGAAATGCGACTCAAATGATGGAACGTTCCAAGATGTATAAGTATTTCAAGTAGGTAGCTAGGTACCTAATTTGTAAAGTGAATTTCGTACGAGTGGAAAAACTCTGTATTTAAATTTCTTACATTCGCAACACACAATATTTTTAAATTGGCGTATTATTTGTTTGTAAGATGACCTTTATAAATAAAATTCGTATTTTTTTCGAAATTAATGCTTATCTACCTTACCGATCCACCCGCCTAACTATTTGTTTGCTGAACTAAATTAGATAATTGGACGTTTAGGTTCAGAACTATTGAAAAAATAAAGAAAACGCAAATAATACCTACTGAAATTTTTTCAAACCATTTATCTCAAAATAGACATGTAAATACTTGAAAGTCAAAATGGGCGCTTTATAGAAAGTGTCAACAAAGTTTAATTACCTATAACGAATTTTTAAAATCTGAAAAGAAATCAGGATATTCCAAAATGGTAAATACCTGTCGATTTTTTGAGTTTACTCAGCACTCAGTTGGTGATGACCTAAAATTTCCAAAATGATAACTTTTACAATTTTTAAGCCCAAAAGCGCAGTACCTACATTTCATTAGTATTAAGATGCATCTCCTCCCCCTCTCCATCGACGCAATTTCATGTCGAGTCGCAAAAAGGAAAACATTAAAATGAAAAGCATACCAGCTCGAATATTTCGCCTCTCTAATTCATCATCCTCAGGTGTGAAAATGATGCAGATAATGAGGTAATTTTTTATCTCAATTCGTTGGAAAAAAGTGAAAAATGTCTAGGTCATGGTGACTCATTGTATCCTTTGATTACTCGTATCAATTTCATGTAATTTGTAATTGTATGTACTTACCTGAAAAAATAGCAAAGAAGTAGTGAATTTAGCTCAAAAGTAATTTACAAAAAAAAATTTGGTATGAAAATTTGAAATTTTTTTCATTTTTATCGTTTGTTATTTTTTTATACCAAATCAACTGTTTTTTTTTTTTTACAAAATTTACTGACGAAAAAAACCCCAAACTCCAGAATTTTCTCCGGATCCAGGAGTCTGTCAAAATTGTTTATCTATACTGAAGTGATCGATAAAAAATTGTTTTTCAACCGAATTCTCGAAACTACGCAACGATCTTATGTAATAAGGATCGATTTTGAACCTGATGTCATCTCCCTGAACAGAATTTCAGCGTCTGTAATTCATTAGGTAATCAAAATACATACACTTAATCATTTTTCAAACCTTCCAGTCTTCAAAATTTCTTTGCTATAAAATAAAATTAGAACTTCAAAAATTCGACAAAAATCGAATTATCAATTAGCTGCTAAAAATATTGAATGGGACTGGAAGTTTGTTGAGGTTCTGTTTTTTCCCTTGCCATCCAAGTTTTGTTCAAATCGGAGAGTTTCTGAAGTCAACGGATTTTTCCTTCGAAATTCCAATAGTTGACAAAAGTTGGAAAATTCTTAATAGTCGATTTTTCCTGTTGACAATTTCTTTCACTAGACTATTGGTTTTTTAAGGTGAAAGATTATAATAATACGAATAAAATTTTTAAAAAAGAGAAATATTTCGCTTTTTAAAATTTCTATTTACTTACTAACGTATTTTTTTGAAAAAATTTCTACAGAAATATTTTGGCATCATTTTTATAAAAATAAAGTTACGAAAAAAAAAAGGCAAAAAATGTTCACCTTATACTCTGAAGTCAAGAGGTGGAAATTTTTTCATCTAAATTTAATCAGTGTCTAACAGGAAATAAAAGTCGTAAAGAAGTAGTGATTTTTAAAGTGGGTGGTGAAATTAATGAAAAAATTTAAAAATACAAGGTACCTAACGATAAATTGCTCTTTCTGATAACTAAAATACTTGGTGAAAAAATCGAAATTTTCAGCTTTTGAAGGTTTTCTTTGAAAAAATTTTCCCTCGAGCTCAATAATTTGATTCATCAATAGAAGTTTTTCAAGACTGTATGCGAAAAAACATCCTCATCAATTCCCTATGTAGTTATTAGGGAAGCTAAGCTTCCTTGGAGTTTATATCAGTTTGAAATTCCTTGGTTTTTTTGAAAGACATTAAGCAATGAATTGTGAGGAAAATTCAAAATTTTCGGTTAAAAAGTCGTAATTTTCACTATCTATTCTTGTGAAATAGTAGACTCCTTCGCATAATTTATTTCATTTTTTTTGTAAAATTGAAGTTCTCAAGTATTTGTACCGAAGGTAAGTATAAGAAGTTCGAAAATTTTCAGAACTGAGTTTAAGTGTGATTTTTGAACCGAAGAGGAGGTTTTTGAAAATTTTGTAAAGTGTATTGAAAAAAGTGGTGATTTTTGAACGAGAAAATTCGTTAAACATCATGTTAATAGAAAATTTGTCTCTAATTGAAGTCACAATTTTCTATACGGTATTCCAATCATGCTGAAACTGTTTTTCCCTCACTTATGCGGATAAAAAAGAATGAATATCAACGAATGAATAATATTAGGGCAACTATGCACGTATTGAGATAAAAACATTCAATTTGACGTAATTTGTGAAAATATTGGAACGTTTTTTGATAAGGCGACACAATAACTGTGCGAGGAAATTTATGTTGAGCCATGATTGAACTATATTTCCTAAAGTAGGAAGTTACGTTATAAATGCGTATTACTTTTAAAAAATGACGAGCTTCCCCTCTCAAAACATAATATTTATTTTTCCTCTTCATTCCGGAAAATGAACTCGTGGGTGATATTGAATAGATTATGAGGAATTTTATTACATCACCTCTTTTTACTTCCAAGAAAAATTTGAAACATTTTCGTTTACAATGAATTGATATAATTTTTTTAGCCTAGTTTAAATAGTTAAAGTATATTTTTTTAGTCAATAAATTCAATTTCTTTCTCGTCCACCTCTAAAAGTTCCCTAATTCATCCCTAAATGAGCTAAATACACATTTTCAAAATATTCATTATATTTGTAGGCTTCTTTTGTGAACATTTTAAAACTTACCTCTTCATCTGCCTTAAGATTGATTACTTGGTGATCAGAGATGGAACGATGTACGAGTACGATTAATCGTGATTTTTTCAGTAATTTCGTACTTTCGGTTTTTTATCGATCTTGCATCAACCAATAGTCGATTAATTCAAACTCTGTGCTATCTGTATTTGTATTTAGGTGTTTAAATTTTGCAACATCTGATTTTCTATTTTTTGGTTTGAAATATCTACTTAATTAAAACGAAAATATGATAGTACATCTACTCGTTAAACCAGCTTCTCAATTTTGATGTATTATATTACTTTGGATATAGGTTTAGGTACTGACATGGCACTGAGTGACGAATTATTGTAAAACGCTTGTATTGGGAGGCCTATGTCGAGCTTGGTGAATCTTTTTATGTAGCGAATATTCGATTATATTTAATCAAGTACAGCTCTGTAGGTGACTGATTGATAGCTGATGGCGATTTCGCGGGATACACTAACGATGCGCCACTTCGCTGTGAACTACGTGCTAATCAGAAACGCCATTCACACAGATCCGACGACCGTTTCTCAATTGTTTTTTTTTCTAAATATTTATCACATTCAAATCTTCCAAATTTTTTTCAAACCTTCGCGTTTTTCTCAAAAATTTTTCAACCCTGAAATTTTTTTAGTTTTTTTCAACTCTTACTTAGGTACAATTTTTCTCTATTTTTAATTGTTTTCCAATCATTAATTTTTTTCAGAATTTTATCCGTCTTTCTCAAAATTCAGCTTTTTCCAAATTTTTTAGCCCTATTTCTCTTCCAACTCTAGAATTTTTTAATCCGAAAATCTTACCTAATTCTAACCTTGAAATTTAATTTAAAAAATTTCCTATTCTCCCGTAATTCGTAGAGTATCGTCATTAAATAAAAAATCGTTTAGTTCGTCAAAAAGTTGGAAATTTTTTCTGTTTTTGGAATTGAAAAATATTTTGAAAAATTCTAAAATAGCATTGGTTAGAGTTTTGGAAAGAATTTCGAGTTGAAAAAAATAGAGACAATTTTAGGCTAGAAAAAATTTTGGTGTGACAAAGTTTTGAGAAAAAATATCGAAATTTCAAAAAAAATGGCGAAATTTTTTTTGAGTTGAAGAAAAAGGTCTAGAAAAGATTTAAAGAAACAATAAATTTTAAGGTTAGAAAAGATAAGAAGTTCAAAAAAAGTGTTTAAAAAATTTCAGATTTCGAAAATATTTCAGCGTATAGGAAAAAAATTTGATTACAAATGTACTCTCTCATTCTGAATCAGTGAAAAGTTACGGATAAATAATCAGAATTGCAGCACAGGAAAAATCAGCAAAATTCACTGATTTTCAGCAAATTTTCGCTGATTTTTCAGCAAATTTCATAAATTTTACTGACCTTTTAGTGAATATTAACTGATTTTCCAGTAATTTTTCTCACTCATTTGTTTTCAGTAAAAAAAATCACTGATTTTCTCCTGTGCTGCAATTCTGACTGTTTCTCAGTGATTTTCGATAATTTTCACTGATTTATAATTGAGAGAGTAGGTACAGGCGTTTAAAAAATTGAAAAAAAAAGTGTTAAAAAAATGTACCTATTGTTCACAAAGTCGTAATCAAAATCGAACGTAGCTGCCCAGCCTTATCCATAATTCGATACTCGAGTAGCAGATCGATTGAAAATTCGGGAGGGAGATCAGTTGATAATTTTTAAGCATATTTTTTCTTATAAAATGGATGTTATTGTGAAAAATGAAATCCCTGAACTCGAAAGGGTTGCTTTCAGGGCAATATGCTGTAATGTGGGAGGGGAGCTATTTTAATCAGCCATGATTACCTATTGGCAAAATTGTGTTATTAAAGTGTAAATTAGGCAGTAGGTACATTTAATTACTTAATTATTCTTTATTATGAGTCCAGCATGTCATAGAATGTATAATTAACGTTATTTTTTCGTATATCTATGTTACAGGCATCAGTTGCATTATTCGATATGTTGGAATATTACGAATCGGCGAGGCATCTGAATATATCGTCGAATCACGAAATCGGTGTTCGAGGATGGCAAGCTTGCGCCCGAATGATAAAAAAAGTACGTTGACATACCACAACATGCTACCCATATAGATAGACATACTACGTACATCTATACGTACGATTTTCTGTCTCTGTTTTTTACACCATTCTTTGCTATATTTATAATTGGAAGTAATTACAAACGTTCGAACGATGTTGTAATAGCGTGACTCGAATATCACGTTTGCTATACGCGACGACGACGAGGCTATTTAGTTAGGAAAAAAAAAGGTGGAAGGTTTTGCGTCTGTGTTGGTAAAACGATTAATATTCTGGTAATTGTTTGGCGAAGGATTAAACTGTATAACGTCGATCGGTCTCGGATTGCGAGGCGTTTCTTTGCTCGTCTTATTACCGGATGTTCCGTTCCGACGATGCGATGGCGATGGGTTTATGTGGACTAAGTATATCGAAGCCGATATGACGAGATTTATAAGCTTTGATTTACGTATAAATGTATCGCATAGGTAGGTAATTATTGTTAGGCTCGCGTTATACCCGAAGTCGAAGCTAAATCCCGCAGTCATAAGCTGGCGTATGCGATTTTCCCGCCAACTATTCAAACCAGTTAAGGTGGAGTTTTGCGACGTTGAAGTATGATTTATGAAAGATCCCAGATCGTTGAGAGATGTTTATTCGCATGGTTCAATTGGGATTCGGAATGGATGGTGTTCTATTTACGAGATTTTGTAATTTGAATGTTTCGAAAAAAGTTATTCAAAGGTTGGAGTTATTCCTTCGAGGTGATGTATATTGTTCGAAGATCATTGGATAAAAACTATGATTCCATAAGGAACGTCGAGTTTGCTTGAGTTCTGCATTTGTTTGAAAACTGTTTCATAAAATTCTAATTTCGAATAAAATAAAAGCCCTTCGAGGTAATCATCGAATATTATTCCCTTCGGGCCTTCGAATGTGGAGTGTAAAATTCGATGAAAAATGACGCGAGTAGATACGAAACGAACGAAAAATACAATTCTCGTATTAATTTCCATCTCGAACGCGGTGTAATTATATGGATTTTGGCGAAAAATGACATTCGCGATGAAGTAGGAACATTTTGTTAACTGATGCGAGACCATTTATGACGAGATAGAATATATATGATTTTAAATCACCCGGCTCACAAATTCATCTGATAAGAAATAGATTGATGTTCGGAAATTACAAAACATACGCGTTCATATTCAAGAAATTAATGTTCAGTCGGAAAAACTAAAATTTTCTGCGAAAAAGTAGATACCTGCACAAAAGTGAAGTTGTAGAGCATGGATGGTTTTTTTTAGGATGTTGATTTCCTCAGATATTTGATAGTTTTTCTCTTGAAAAAATTTTCTAAAAATGAGTTGGAGTTGAGATTTTAGGAAATCTTCCCAAGTTTGGATCAAAAAGCTCATTTTTAGAGTATACGTAGGTAAAAAGTTATCATTTTTCGTATTTAGGTTCTATTTGGTGTTCAAATATTGAAAAAAAAAAATACTTCGTTCGTTCGTTCTTTCTGAATATAATACATTTTAGAGGGGTTTGAGCTCTCAACAATGATCCATTGCTAAAAAAAAAACACTAAAAAAATGTAATTAGTGGTTTCCAAAGTCTGCTGTTTTTTGAAAAAAAAAAGGTTTGATCCCTGAGACTTTCAAAACGTTACGTACAAATTTGCTTAGAACACTCGAAAGGTGTAATTTGAATTTATACGTTGTGAAAAATTCTTAAATAACGTTTTTGGGGGTCTAGAGGACAAAATCTTCATTTTTCAAAAAACAACCGACTTTGGAAACCCCTAATTCCACCCCCCGTTGAGCTAAGGAACTGAATTTTTTTTGGAGGTTTTCAACTCTAGTAGTTTCACTTCTGTGTATTTGGTCGAAATACGAGACAATTTTTTTAAAATTCATCGTACAGAGTTCACCGCGACGCGACGTAATGAACCAACACCACGCGGCTCAGTGGTGGTAGTGATAAAGTGACGCGCTACGCTAATTGTAAATTTCAATGCGTTTGTGGCACTGGTTAACATTTATCAATTTGGTTGAAATTATCAGGGAATCATTTGTTCATAGTGGGTAACCATTTCAGGGGGTAGCATCCGAAAATTTCGAATTTTAAAATAAATTTTGGAATTTTTTTTGGTATTTTTCTGAAGATATTGCAATTTTAAGTTTTCTTTCTTTAATTTATTTTCAGGTAGGATTGGGGGAGAGATGGTTAAAAATTTATATGTGATGAGGTCTATGGCTCCCTTTTGTACGTCTTTGGTGGAATCTTTTGAAATGAGTCAGTTCAGTTGGCCCCTATTGCAATTTAGAGGGTGAAGAGGGGCATATTTTTGTTTGATGGTACTCATAAAGGTCTGTAAAAATTTTACGAGGTAGACCCGGTAACATTGGAATTTAATTATGTTTTGCTCAATTTTTTACTACTAGAGTGGCGAAAAATATTTGTAAATCGAATTTGTGGGAAAAGAGGTTAAAATTATTCATGTTGAATTTTCGAAGTGCCGATCTGTGATGATTTTGATTTTTTAGAATGATCCTTTTCCATGTTTTTTTTTTTTGAAAATGATGTTTTTTTCGTTTTTTTTTCAATCCTTTTTTTTCTAATAAGGTGGATTGATTTTTTTAAAAGATGGCTTGGTTTTTAGGTTTTCATCTGAAAGTGGCTAGGATTTTCTGAGTTTTTTTCTCTCTGAAAACGAAGTGGTTTTTTTGATTTTTGAGTAACGAGTATTTTCCCATTTCCCCAACTTTTTTGACTTTCTCAACGCATTGCAGAATATTCTGCAATAGATGAGTTTGAAAAATCGAATTAAGAAATATTTCTCGATTTCTTACCTGAATTCCCAACTTTACCCCAAAATTCCCTTATAATGGAATTTTGGGGTTCAAAATTTAGAATAATTGGAAAATTGGCAGCACTAAACTAATGGGTGATTCTGGATAGGTCACGAATATGTACCTGTGTCTGAATTTTTAATAATTTGAGAATTTGTACGAAATTGAAATTTCTTTTTTGTTACGAGAGTGTATTTTTTGAGTATGGGGGGGGGGGGGGGATTAAAAAATTCTACCAAAATGTCTTGCAAAAATTCTAAAAAAGTCCTTCATCTTGATTGAGAATGTTAAACACGTTGTTTTGAAAATCTAATAGCTGGAGCATTTCTTTGACACTTGAGTAATAATCTACACGAAACTTACGTAATTTACGAATATGAAAAATGAAGAAATTCCAAGAACTTAGAGTACCATACGCCGTTGTGCTCGAAAACCTGCGTTCATTAGCGTGTATAGTTGTTTTTAATAAGGGCACCGAACAAAGGGGTAGCAAGAGGGCGAATAAGAACTGCTCGAGCGAATGTAAAGAGCTAATAGCACCGCTCGCGAATAAAACATTTAAACGATTCCGAATCTGTGCGCGAGTGAAAAAAAAACGAAACAATAGAAAACTATTCGAAAGAAATGGAGAGGAAAAGGATTGCTTTTTGAAGAAAAAAATTGTACCAGTAATTGATGTAGTATTCTAAAAGATTTTTTTCTTAGTTCTTCTCTACCTCGTTTAATTTTCGTTCTAAATAAAGACTTGGGAAGTTGGTTTTATTTTTTTAAACGCGAAAATCGACCGATGAGAGAAGTGGGAGAGAGAAGTGGGAGAGGAGATTTACCTAGCCGAGTTGAGGTACGGTTTGTGATGAAAATCGGTCTAAACACATTGTTTCGAATATCATAAGAGTTGCCCATGTTGGGGCTAAAAACATTAGCACAAAGTCAAGGTCGTCATTGTCATACGAACTTAATTCGTTTGTAATGAAATTTTTCTAATTAATGTGACGTCATTTTGAGAAAATTAGCAATTATGATGCATCGAGGTTTTAATGAAACCGAGATGAGTTTCGTTGTTTACTCGTTTCGATGTCAAATGCTGGCTTGCGGATCTTGAAAATTATGCTTGAAAATAATTTATTAGGTTTTTCGAAGAGAAAAATTACGTGTAATTAGAACGAAAGGAGGGAGCAGAATTGAAAAATGGTTGGGTTTCGAGTATTAAAAAATTTGTGCCTAAAACGAGTTTGTTATTTGAGAAATCTCGCAAAAGTTGACAAGTTTTGAGATTTTTTTTAATCGGACGGATTATCGCGAACAAAAATAATTTTTCGCGAAGAATTTTTTTACGTCTGCGTCTCATAAATAATGGATAAATTTTGGTCCAATTTTTTTTCAGATTGCGAGTATCATTTTTGAAAAAAATTCGAACCGTTGTAACATCGTGCAAAGTAATCATTTTTGCAGCTGCCATTTTTGTACAAATGGAAATGAAAAGGTTTAAAGTTTGTTGTATGTATGAAATACCTAGGACCTACATACATATAGGTACGTTGTTGAGAAATTCTGAGGTAAAAAAACAGTCACGGGTCTTGCTTTAAATTGACGTGTTAGTTTTTGGTCGAAATCTAACTCGTTTTATACTGTTTCGAATTCGTGCTGATGGAATACTCGTGCTTAGCTGCTTACTCCGACTAGAATACATAGTTTGGTAGGGTACTCGCCTTATTCCTTATATCTACGTATTACGTACGTGGTAAGGTGTTATAATAGATGGAAAGGGCGCTTTTTTATTTCCATCGTATAAAAAACATGCCTCTACCTACCTAGTTCATCATCTACCTAGGCATGTTTCATGCGTATAAGACTGGAATGATTGTCAATTCGGAATACTTTTGAATATTTAATAAGTACGGTTAATTTGAATCAAATCGCTACCTAGCGTATCATTTTAATATTCTAACAATGTAGGAGTACACGAGTTGAAAATTGTCAAATGAACTCGAAACCCGAGGGGAAAAAAGTTCACCTACGAAAAATAATTTTTAAATCTTCGAATCTGAGAGGCGTAAAATTTTCATAACCCGTGCGAATGATTTGATAAATCTGAAAACGTTCAATCGTTGGGAAAATGTTTTTCAAATAGAACGAATCTTTTGGAAGATGATGACATTGATGACGCAGTCTTTCTGTATTCTGAAATACTTCCCTACTCAATATTTGGCTTCAAGATTTTTGAAAAGTGAGAAATTTTTAAAAAATTATTTAGAAATTTAGAAATTTGTTCTTATCAGCAGAGAAATATTTTTTGATGAAAAATAATTCTAAAAAAATTCAATTGCTGCCGAAAAGAAATAAGAGACGGGGGAGGCTGAGATTTTTTCAAGATTAATTTCCAAATGGATTCAAAGGGAATTTCGAGTACATTGACATGTTTTGAATTTTTTTTGATTTTTCAGGAATTTGAGTCAATTGTAAGTTCCAGTTTTATAAGTCGGAGAAGATTTCGAAAGATAAGCTCAATTAAATTTTAGCATAACAAAAAAATGAAGAAAAAAGCTCAAAAAATTTTCAAGTTAAAATTAGAAAATGACTGTAAAGAGAATTTCGAAACTCCTAAATCCATTTCTGCGATTATTTTGACTCCAAATCCTAAATTCAACTTTTGAGATGTGAGTTGGTCCAAAATTGAAGAATTTTCTACTTTATCGAATGAGGTATCGAAATATACATGTTTTTTGACCCAACTGACTCCATTTTTAGAGATTTTTCGACTTCAAACGAAAATTTAAAATCTAAAAAAAATTCAATCTTTCATTTTTCAACTTTTTTACTTGGAAATGTGGTATTATGAAGCCCATTCTGAAGAAAAAAACACGTCATTGAGGAGTGGAGTACCGAATTTTGAAAATTTGAAAATAAAAACCATTCAGGATCTAACTCGCATATCCACAAAAAGTTTTCATATGATTCATAAAATCGGTAATTTTTCATTTTATCACTTTATTGACTCTCGAAAATTATTGATTTTCGATTCGGACGTAGACCTTACGGGAGGATGGAGAAATCCCCCACAGTCGAAAATAGCTCGTAAATTGTTGAAAATTACTACTTTTTGGTTTTCAAACTTAATTTTTCAAAAACAACGTCATTTTTCGATTTTTTTTCTCGTACAAACGTCGTTTTTTCCCATATTTTTTATCGTATTTTGAACCCTTGTTGAGATGACCTAAAAAAATTTTGGTATGAGAAATTTGATTCCGCTTTCTCTAAAACTGCTTAGATTCGCATTTAAAATTTCACACCAAAAAAAACGAGGATTAATTCCTACATTTTACCGTCATTTTCTTGCCATGAAAAAAAGTCATAAAGTAATGCGTACACACCCCCCCCCCCCCGGTCCTAATTAAAATAAACTCTTTAAATTCGCTCAAAAATGAATCGAATTCCACAAAAATAACATATTTTTTTTAAAAAAAAGCTTCTAAGTAAAAAATATTTCAAGATACTTTTTATAAACAAAAATTTTCGATTTCAGAACAAACTTTTTTGCCTTTTTTGACGTTTAAAATAATTACATTTAAAAAAATGTTCAAGTGCATATTGTGCGTGATGGAAAAGCGTTCAAAGGCAGTTATTGCGAAATTTCGTGATAATTTCAGCATTTTCATGCCATGTAGGGCTACAACATTACATAAGTACCCCATATTTCCACCCCAAAATTCGTATTAATTTTAAAAAATACGTTCAAAGTTCGTAATTTACCAAAGATTGATGAAAATCAAGTCAAATAATGTAAAAATTGTCAGAAAAAAAACATGACAAATACAGCTTTCAACGCATCAAAAATTTTGAAAACACTTCAATTTTTTTACTCGTTTCCCAAATTTTTGTAGTATTTTAAAAAGGTTTCTCCACAATCTGACCATTTTCATACCACTTCGAACATTTTTAAAGAAATACCCCAAAAACCGGATTTTTGAAATTTTTTTAGAAAAAGTCAATGTGTTGTGATGTTGGGAATTTTTTTATCATCTTTTTTTCAAATAAAACGCCCCATTATTTTTTTTATCAATATTTTATAGTGACTAAAAGTAGGAAATATATTTTTCAAAATTTTTGAAGAAGAAGATCATCGTTGAATTTAATTTTTGAATTTTGAGAGAGGTTGAGGCCACAGAAGCTAACAAAACTGATTTTCAAAATTTTCCAAAAAAAGTTTCCTCGACGATCTAATGAATATCACCCCCCCCCCCCCCATTCCGCAAATCGAATTCGCCAACACTAAGGAGTTGAAATTCATGATAATCATCTCTTTGTCCTTTGTCGAATCTTTAGATAGCTACTCGTAATTCAGTTTAAAATTGACCAGAAAGCTCCGATTTACTGTACTCGGGCTTCTATTTTTAAGTGGTGCAAAATATCAAGAAAAATCGAAAATTTAGTAATAATGTGAGGAACGAGCTTTCTAGATTTTCCTGTAGTTAGAAGCAGGTTTCATTTTTCTGATTTGCTTACTTTATTTAACAGTTAATGCAGGATAAAAATTATCGCAAACAAGAAAGTAAATTTAATAAACAAAAAGGCATTAAAAAATACGAGAACACGCTGGGGAAAAAAAGCCAACAATACTATGACGACGACGTTCAATTAATGATTATGTATTGTATAGATTTGCATAATAATGCAACCCAGCGCACGGTCTGTTTAACGTATAAAAATAATTGTAAACAAATACTCGGTTCGGAACGAAAGTCGTAGAAAAATGAACCAAAATGTACCCTCGGCCCTTCTCTAAAATGAAAAAATTCTAAAAAAATACACCATTTTAAGTAGCATCACGTACAAAAACACGTGAATAAAAAGGTCTTAGTTATTCGACGAAAAAAACATGAAAAATGGAGAAAAAAGCGAGAGGAAAAAAATGACGCGCAACTGAAATCACCGCGACGTCGTAACGGTTGCGTTGAAAGCGTCAGGTCGGGGCTTGGGCAATTCAGTACGACGTATCAGTTCGCCTAATGAAGCGTGTACAGGCAACCAACGCAGCAAGTATGTTTTGACGACAAGTTGTCGCTTCGTGTAAGGAAAACAGGATGAAGGGGGAAGGGGGGTTGGCTACGAATGCAACGCACACTCTGTATATGTACATGCGTTTGTTTTTGTTGCTGAAATGGATGGGAACGGTGGCAGGGTAAGGTTTCATTGGGTTATAAATTTCTTTGTGGAAACGCGATGAAAAATTCAGTTCTCGAGTAACGATTCGCATTTCCTTGACATGAATTTTTTTTCGCTTCGTCAAACTGGCAATAGGTAAGCTAAATGGTAATACCTTTGGCGAAGAAATATTCCCAGCATTAGACGATATTGTTAATGTAAAATTGTTGCTGGCTACGAGTGAACCGAGGTAAACAATGAAACTTGCCCGAGAAAGTGTTGCGAGCTTGAATTTTTCAACGTTTTATATTTAATTACGAGTAAGTATATAAAAACGATGGCGAATTTTTCTCTTTATTTTGCGCTGCGAAGGATTATTTTTCTCGCCTCCGCTGTACGCCGCCTCGTCGTCGGTTTACGAATAAACAGCGCGTTGTGGCCTGGGTCTGGATAAATTGAAAATACGACGATGGGACTTCAATTTGCTGTACCACCGGTGAAGGAAAAAATAACACCGTTGGTTTTCCTTTTCGTTCTCATGAAATTTTCAAATACGCAGTACAGCCGCAGTCCACCATTGCATCGCGTATCGTTATTTCTAGCCAATTTTTAACCGTGTTTAGTGCTCGTTTCATATTGATGAAAAATTGATCGAACTTGCGATAGCTCGGTTGTGAAAAACGAGCTTGTATCGTTCGACCTACGAATAGATATGTGGAATTGTACGGTGGAAGATAAATAGTCTAGGCAATTGGTGTAAAATTTGAGCAATTTGTGGGGAAAAAAATTCACCGATGGTTCATTGGTATAAGGGTAAAGTGCCCTAACTTCGACCGCTTCCTAATTTCGACCACCGGCCGATTTCGGCCGCTATGGACGCAATCTACACGAAAAAATTTTTTTCATGTTCCTTTTTCATAAATGAACAATTTGAGACCAAAATCACAACCCTACAGGCAAAATTAGCGGAGAAAATTGAAAAAAACGAAATCGCATATGTGAAAAAATTTTTTACGTATTCTTTGATCTCAAATTATGAATAATTTTTTTAATAAATTCTACCAAATAATTGTGAATTGTGATGGGGCATGGTGTCAGAATTCGATAAAATCATCGTTTTTGAAAACAACTGGAGATAAGCAACAAAAATTTTCATCAAAGTTCAAATTCTTTGAGGTGCCCTAATCTCGACCAGCTATACTATCTTATGTAATCTGTTTTTTGAATGCGATTTTGTTTTTTCTGATTTTCTCCGCGAGTTTTGGCTGTAGGGTTGTCGTTTTGGTCTAATTTTGTTTATCTGAGAAAGTAGAATATGAAAAAATTCCTTTCGGGTAGATTCCGCTCTATGCGGACGAAATCAGCTGGTGGTCGAAATTAGGAACCCAAAATTTCAAAATCAATTTTTGAGTTCCCTCAGAAAAAAAATCTCAAAAAATACAAAAAATGATTGTATCGGCTCAAAATTTTAGGGAGTGGTAGAAGAAGGATCGAGGTATTTTTTAAGCCATTTTCAACGTTTCTACCTCAAAAAGTCTTCGATTGGTGGAAGTTTGAAAAAAAGTGGTCGAAATATGGCAACCTTACCCTTACCTATGTACATGTTGAGGATAGAAACTTGTTTGACGCGTTGCTGAAAATTCCTATGTGAAGGAGCAATTTATAAAAAATTTAAAGGGTTGAACCCTCTCGAAATTTTAGTTTTTCGATTATAATTTAGAAACTATTGATGTAAAGCGAAAAATTTTCACTAGTGGAATAATCTGCATCGATTTCCTACAATTTAATTCATTTTTTTCGTCGAACGCGTGTTTTCGCCTAAAAATTGGTACTTTTCCAAGTTCAAATTGCGTTTTTTTTTTTTTGAAAAAAGTTGATTTCACAGAGTGGCTATAAAATCTTTGAAAATTCTAGGAAAACGTTTAAGGTTTGCAAACACACGTTTCCCAAAATTAACCTAAAAATGATTGAAACTGGGATGAAAGTGAATGGTAAAAATTGACATTTTTCCCGAATTTCTGTATTTTTGAAAAATTATCAGTTTCGAATTTCGAAAAGTAATTTTATAAAATCCTTTAAGAGACGCTCGAAGTTTGCGAAGACATGTTTTCAAAATTCGACGTTTTGACTAGAGAATGATTTGAAAAAATTACACCAATGAGGTATTTTGCTTTAGAGCAAAAAATTTCGAATCATGGTATTAAGGTGGGTAAAAAAACCCTGGATTTTGACGAAAATTGGTGAGATAGTTTGCTTTGAACGGGAGACATCTCAAAACCATTTCAAGCCCCCCCCACCCCTCCGAAAAGGACGGAGCAATGAGACCTCAAAGTGGGGTCATTTTCGAGAAAATTCTGTTTTTTGCCACTACGCATTGGGTTGTGGTGCCATCTGAAGAAAACGTCGGGTCTCTTCCGCCCCCCCACCCCCCACCAAAAAATGCGATTTGAGTTTCCACACCATTCTGAACCATTGACCTTGAAATTGGATACCATTTTTTGCTTTGTGTAAGGGGATGAAAAGCTGCAGATCGTGAATTAGTTTTCTTGATATTTATCAATTAAATCGCTCCCTCCAACTATTCAAAATCGAGCCAAAAAATTTTTTGATCTAGAATTTTTGATAAATTTTTTCAACAAATTTTCACGACAGTGCTGCCAATTGCATTTTGATTTGCGGAATTTTTCAATTTCAGTTGGTAACACTGCTACAAAAAATTTGTAAAAAGTTGATTTAAATTAATTATTTTAATAATTAAAATAATTTTAGCTTTTTTTCAAATCACTAGATGAACAACATGAATTATATAAAAATCGCGTAAATCGAAAAGCAGTTGGCAACACTGCTGTCAAAAATTTTTTGCGAAATTCCATCAAACATTATTTTTTGGTCACTAAAAGCACCATGACATTTATCTATGTTAATGGAATAGTCATAAAATCAATGCAATTCTGAAGAGACTTGAAGTTTCTAGTGAGAGATTCTCAAAAATCGACCGGAAAATGGTTGGAACGGTGTGATCTAGGCAACAAACGAAAATATAGGTGTACGTATGTATTTTAAGCAAAATTTGAATATGAGCATGTTCTCTGAAACCAGCATTAGAAGCGATGAGAAAATTTTTCATTCGATGTCCTTGAACACAAAGGACCATTAAAATCTGACATTTCAATAAGAAATTAATTAAAAAATTTCCCTAAATCATGAAAATATTGAATATCTAAAATGTCATAAATAATCATTAATATTTGAGAAAAATATTCAGATTTTTTTCAAGAACATGAAAAAAAATATCATAATTTAACAAAAGATAACTCATAGGTGGAAAAAACTGATTAATTTCAGAGAAAAAATATGTTAATTTCAAGAAAACACGGAAAGAACGGGTTAATTGAGGCACTTACACGGAAAGAACGGGTTAACTTCTCAGAATGTTGTTCAAACACATTGTGTGTTGAGTGACTTTGAAGCTTTTAAAAAACTTTTGAGCAATATTTGCCGATATAAAATTATTCTAATTGACATTTTGAAAGTAATAAAATCAAAACGAAACTTGAAAATCCATTTTTATTCAGTTCCACTTCAACATTATCTTTAAAACGTTCTCCTGCAAAATTTATAAAATTTCAGTTAACCCGTTCTTCCCGTGAGGTCTTCATATGTATTTCTTAAGGCCTAAAATCATAATTGGTTGATTTGATGGCTGAAAATTTCCGATAATAAATAATTGCCATTTCAATGCATGAGTATTCACCTAAGACGTAGCAATGTTTAGATCAGCGGGGGGAAGAGGTTGAAAATTTCCTACAGAGATGGGATTTTTCTCGATTTTTTCGATCAACTGAGACAATTTTTTAAACACTCTTTCTAACCGTCAACTTTCCTATTCCAATCGATCCTAATTTTGTCAATGAGAAAAATATAGTTTTGTGTATATTGGTAAGGAAAGTGGGGCAAGCTATCGTTTACTTTTGGGTTCGGTCCAGCTTAACAATGCTTTCGTTCAGTATGAGTAAAACATTTTGTAATCCAATGCAAGAAAACTAAAACTAAAATATGTTTTGTTTCAGTTTCGATTTCAGTGTTTTCAGTTTGAATTGCAATTTCAGTTATTGTTTTATACCTATTTTTAATTTTAGTTTTCCATCATTAAAAATCTTGAAATGTCGCGTTTAAAAAAATTTTACACTCTTCAAAATTAAAGAGTGATATTTTTGCAGGCAATAAAAATTATTCAAATTTTAAAAAAAGGTAACAATCTGGATTTTCAATCAAGTATTAATTAAAGATTTCTAAAAAATATTAAAATCTTGAGATTTTTCATCATTAAGTCATGAAATGTTGAAGAATATTGCAAAACCTGACTTTCAATTAAAAAGTAAGGCACCTCTATTTTTCGTTTTTTTATTTTTTTATTAAAATTATAAATAGTACTCCCCTCCCTACCGCCAAAAAGTAGGTAATTTTTAGTAAATTTTATCCAATTCATTATTGAATACATTATTTTCTGAGCGAATTTAAAGACAAAAAAGAACCTCCTCATATGATTTTCTCGTCTTCCACATTTGAGGATTTTTGATATGTTGTCTCATATAGTGTACCTACTTAAGTACTTACTCATGTATCAAGAAACTTTTTGATAAATTATTTTTTCGTTTAATTACACAGATTGCCTGCTTCTGATATAATCTATAAAACAGTAAAAGATTGTGTTCATCGAGACGTGTACAAATATTCACGTGTATCTACGTAAATAATACGTCGATGTCACGTGTTTAGATTTCATACATATTAATACGATTCGATAATAAACAAGAGCTAAGGTAAACCTATATGATGAAAAATAATATACGAAATTTTCACCGATGCGATGTATTCTCAAATATATTATCTTGATTCGATAAAAGGAAATTGCATTTATTTAAAAGAGCGCGCGCCATGAAACATGAATGAGCTCGACAAAGACGAGGAGAAAAATCGATATTGTAATTTTTCAGCGGGGAATTTTTTCGTTTACTGGTCAAACGTTTATGGAGTAAGGTTTTCTTGGGCTGTTTTGATAACAGAGTACGAATTTATCGCCAGTGTATTGGTGTACTAAGCCGAACGATTGATTTGTTTAATCGAAATACGATGTACGGCGCAACGATGTATGCTAAGCTTTTCGAAGAGGCGAAAAATTCCGTGTTTTTCAGCCAGCCAAAAGGATTTCGTAGATTTAGCCTGATAAAATATTAATTCAGTTTGGAAGGGAAATAGAATTGCGTTTTTTTTTTTTTTCATAACCTTGAATAGTTTTTACGCTCGGTGCTTCGGTTATGCTCTGGATATATTTGAAAATACCCAAACGTACGAGTGTATTAGCTGTTGTATATGTACATAGGGACTATAGGGAGATAGGTATTTGGAAAACAAAACATACCGGAAAAAACGAGGGTAATTATAACGGTACTTTTTTTCTCATTTCAGGCTTGCTGTTTAGAAGAACTAGAAGCGAGAAATACGACGCTGAATGAAGTATCGATGCCAATACTCGGCCGAGCCCTTAAAGTTGGATCTCAATTACAAGTATTAAAATTAGAAAACTGCGGACTTAATGGTCGTTCTCTTATTATATTAGGTACGTGTAAGATGAAAAACTTTTTGTATCCAAAAAACAATTTGATTGATGAATTTTGAAATTTTTCATAGTATTTATAGCAAGGAGATTAGGTATACATACTATTTTATTTATTCGTGCAGTAATTTGGAAAAAATTTATCGACGGAATCATGATATATAAATTATACTCATTCAGAGGTTCTTAATTTTATCATTTCCAATAATAAAATTGAAAAGAAAAATAATGAGTAACCTTCAATTTGTTTTGTTGAAATCTTGGAATTTTTAAAAAATACCTGCGAGGAAAATTTTAATGTTTTTAAAAAATTTATTGTCTTTATATAAAAGAAAAAAATGGGACAAACTGAAAATTTGTTTCACCAGTATAAAAATTCAATACTTGACTAAAAAATTATAATTTCAAGGAAAATACGTGAATATTTAAGTTTCAAGGTTACGCTTAGTTTAAAAATAAAAATTTCGAAACTTTCAAATTATTTACAAAATTTCAACTTGAATGAGGAAAAGCTGTTTCGTTATTATTTTGCAATTTTCTGGATTCTTTAAATTAAAAATTCATGATCTATTTAAATGCAAAAATACAAATGTAGAAAATTTTTCAAATTTGATTACTCTTTCATTTTCTAAAACTATCTGTTTTAGTGCCAAAAATGGAAAAATCCAGAAAATTTCAAAGTTATCAAAAAAAAATTATTTTTACTTCTCGGGTAACTTTTCTTTGATAACATGAAATAATGGTTGTGAACATTTTCAAAAAATATTTTTAAATTTCATCTCTTACAAGGAAGGCATCCCAACTCGAAGTAAAATTTTGAACTCAATCAAAAATAAATCGAAAGTACACTATAAAAGAACCCATATCCAAAATTTCAGGTACTAAAATTAATTTCTCGAATTTTTGCAAGTTTTTGAAGCTTTAAAATTACTTAATCGCTCTGCAAAATATGAAAATTTGATCTAATCAACGTCAAAAGCTGAAATTGGGTATAATATCTACCCTATTTTCAGCTTGCCAAATCGATTGGAAGACGTTTCGAGACGTCTCGGAGTCACCAGAAAGTTTTGGAATTTTCCAGCACTGCATTTGGAGAAAATGCCATAAAAATTTGCCAAATGAACTTCAGCACCTATAATGGCGGATTATTCATATTCGTGACCTGTTTGATCGATTAAAGCCTAATTTTCCAAAATTTGTGACTTTGAGTTCAAATTAACGTTTTTGGACTGGAATTTTTTCTAGAAAAATTTTAAAAATTCGCTCACACCGCACACATCGAGGTAGAAAGCTGAGCTGAAAGTTGCTAGATATCCTATTTCCGATCTGCCGAATCGATTGGATGCGGTTGCGAGACGTTTCGGAGCCTCCAGAAATTTGTGGTAATCTCCAACTTTCAGCTTTTTACCTCGATGCGTACGCAATGGACGTATTTTGAAATTTTTTCTAGAAAAATTTCCTGCCCAAAAATGTGAATTCAGGCATCATAGCGAGTCACTTTTTTTTAGGGCGTTTGTCACTTTTTTCGCTTCATTCACTTTTGGTTACTTTTCACGTCTAAAAGGTCACTTTGGTTACCTTTTTCCCCCTCAAAAGTCACTTTTTCTTCACAGTTCCAGGCAAAAATTCAAATTTGCAAATAGAAATTGATATTTTTCAAAATTCTTCAAGAAAAAATAAAAAAATTGATTTTTGCTAGCTTGTTTGTTGTTTTGACAAAGGAATTTAATAAATGAAATTATTTACGTCTTTTCAGTTGATTTATATGTATCTTTGAAATGTTTGCAGAAAATTGAAAAAATCCCCCCTTAGAAAACTGTAAAAAAAATTACCTTTGAAAAAATTGAATTTTTGGTTACTTTGGGTTATTTTTTGGTCTTTTTTTGGGTACTTTTTTTTCAAAAATTTCGCCATGATGCCTGTGAATTTGAACTCAAAGTTACGAATTCTGAGCCTTGAAAAATTCTTTAGCCTTCTTCCATTGAAAAGTTTTGTTACTTAGTTAGCTACCTCGAAAATTTATGTTTTTTTGACACTCAATCCATTTCTTATTTAGAGGAGGATCAGATTTTCTCAGTTATTTCCTTTCAAAAAAAAAACTATATTGAGAAATTATGAAAAGTTTTGTACCTAATTAAAAATGTTTTTATTTTCTAAAGATTTCTAACATTTTTTGCGAATTCGAAACAATTTGGTTTTTTTTTGTATCTCATCCAGAAAGATGGAAAATTTTCACCCCATTTTGCAGTATTGTAACTGGGAGGTTTAATAGTTTTTCAAAATATAAGTAATTGAATCAAAATTGTTTGGGAGATTTTTTTAACTCAAATTTTGAGAATGAAAAAATTACAATTTTTTATTTTTATTTTGGAAATTGTTTGAATGTTTTATTTACAAGGTAGGAAATTTTCAGTCATTCTATTTATTTTTGTATTGATTTTATCAACTCCGGAAGTTTATTTGAATTGAGAAATTACAAGAAATTCAACCTATTGCAAAATTTAGACCCCAAAAAATCTTGAAATTTTCCAAAATTGCATTGTAAATCTGTAAAAAATTGAAAAATCTTCATTTTACTTCTATTTTGTAGGGTTTTTACATCTCCAGGTTGTAAAGCATTTCTGCGGAAAAAGTGAAATGAAAATTTCATGCATCCTCCCCCCTGAATTTTTTGGAAATCGATAAATTAACATTTATTTTTAGGTTTTTTTTCAAATTACAGAATAAAGATAACTCTTTATCATTTTTTTTTTCGAGTTTCTGTACATTATTATAAGTAAATTTTGAGAGTATAGTGAATAATCGGCTTTTCAATACGATACGCTTTTCAAAATTCATCCATCAAATTATACGTCGATTTTTCGTTAAAATTATTAATAAATACCTATTAATTTCTGTCGTTTTACAGCTTCTGCCTTAAAGGTGAATTCAAACTTGAAAGAGTTATACTTAGGTGAAAATAGTTTAGGAATGAATGACGCTAATCAACTCGGCTCGATGCTTAAATGTAATACTACATTGCAATTACTCGATATCAGGTGATTTATTTGTTTTTTTCCCTTCGTCCTGTTTTCACAATCTGTGGAAGTTATTCGTACAGTCGAGTAATGTTTTCGATTTTTATTTCTGTTACAGCCACAACGATATCAGAGATGCAGGGTTCAATTATATAATTGACGGTATTATAGACCAAGGGTTTGGTTTGTCAGTATTGATGGTGTGGAATAACCAACTCACCAAGAATATCGCTTATACTTTAGTCAGACTGCTGGTTCGTGTACAGTATTAAATGTTAATTAACATGTTAACCGGGTTGTAGACTGTGAAGTGTAGACGAGTAATTGGTAGAAAGCGGACGTATTCGTTTGAAATTTTGTAATGAATTAGACTCATCGTTATTGTCGAAATTTTGGTTTGTTGCGAACCGAAGGAGTAAACGTAATCGGTGGTTTTGCCGGTTGAGAGTTCGGTTCTGTACCAAGGTTTTCAGTTATTATACGTAGCCCTTCTGCGTGTAGTTATGGCAAAAGGGGGAATGCCTGTTTCAGATTAGAAATAACGTATCTGTTTAGTTGTTTTTGACCATGCTGTGAATTTCCGCTGTATCAATTTCCTTGGTTATCAATTTTTGTGGCGGGTATCTCTTGTCGATGTGATGTTCCAAAAAAAAAGGAAATTGTAACCAGAGACGAATCGAAGTTAGCTCGATGATTCTCGATTGATAATGATTTTTTTGACTCAAAAATATGATTTTTCACATTTTTTTAAATCAAAATGAAAATTTTTGGTTGAAAAGGTCATCTCATATTTTGGCGAATTTTCGACAAAAAATATAATTTTGCTTTTGTTGGAAGGATTCTTCTCCTGCTCCCCTTCGTTCCGGCCCTGATTGTGGCCAGAACGTTTCTTTCAAATTCTATGTGCTTTTACCAAGAACTATAATGAAGAAATCAGATAAATAAGTTGCCTATCTTTAAAATTGAAGGAGTAAATGCCTTTAGAAAAATTTAATCGAGATGTATGTAATTTCGTGCCAAGGAAACGTTAATTTTTTTGATGATTTTTACCCAACTTTAAATTCGAAGGGGTTACAAATGTTTGTTGAGATGAAAATTTCTGAAAAAAAAATAATTTTAGACGTAAAAATAAATAGGGACTTGGTATCTGATTTTGTTTTTGTTTAAGATCAAACAATAAAATAAAAGGAGACTAGGTAACATTTTAAGCGAAAGAGTATGTAAAAATATTTCCATCTTATTTTTTATTGATTTTAAATGTTATTTTGGACCACTACAATTTTTATGAAGGGTAAAAAATTATTGTGATGAAATTTTTCGTATTTTAAAGTACCTGCTTGCCAAATAGGTATTCTTTTCTCCGGTTGATTTTTTTGGTACTTTTTTTAGATTTTTTTTGTCTCATCATACGTTCTTATTTTACCTTTTTTAATATCGAATTAGAAAAGTCATCAAGTAGAAGGAAATTTGTTTAATTTTAAAGATAAATTCTATCAATTTCTATGATTAAAAATATGTTTTGATCTGAATTTTTTTGCAATGTCATGATTCCCTTCAATTTTGTAAGCTTAAACAAATTATTGTGTATTATTTTGTAGGTATCTAGTTTTACCATTTTAACTTTGGATTTTATATTTTTAGAACGAATGTACCGGTTTAGAGACGTTGAACGTCGGACAGAACGTATTGAACGACGAATTCTTACGTATCATCAAGGATCCGTTAATATCGAACAAAAACCTATTAAGATTAGGTCTACAGTCGACGGCGTTGACAAACGAAGCTGCCTTTATAATATCCGACATTTTGAAATCGAATTGCTTGATTCAGGTTGGTTTAGAATGTTTGTACGAAATGACCTAATAAGATAACATCTCAGCGTCCATAATTAATCTAAAATCCACGTTAAATGATTGATGCAGTGACGAAGTACAAAACCCATTTGCGATACGATTAAAGTCTACGAAAAATATTCGTGAACTTATTTACTAAATTAATTATTTCGTAGATAATTACGATACCCTGTATAAACACGCTCGAGATGATTATGCTTAGTAATGGAATTTTTTCTTGTATTAATTCTGAGTTATTTTTTTGTTTGCCAGAGAGTCGATTTGAGAGATAATAATATTCAAACGACCGGACTTTCGGCTTTATTGGAATGTCTAAAGACAAACACGAGTTTAATAAGACTGGATTTAGATAAACTGCCTCGCAAATCTGCATTTACCGTAAGTATCAAACTGGTCAGATTCGGGGTTCTTGATGAGTGAATTTTAGCCCTTATAATCTGTATATGAAGATCGAATATGAAAATGTTAATTTTTTTGAAGGTACCTAAACCTATAAGGAAAGAACTTTTTTTAAAAATTTTTATCTATGTTTTTTTTATTCTTCTTTTCTGATGATTTTTTGCTAAATTTTAAAATTGTAGGGGACAAGTTGTGACGAACAGGTATTGACATTCTGTGAGGGGAAGGGGGAGCAAAAAATCAAAAAATGGATTTTTTTCGATTCGAACTCCAAGTAGGATTTTCAATTTTTCCTCTCTTGTCCTCTGTCCAGTCCGGTCTAGACATTATGAACGTATGTTGAAAGAAACAATTCTGAAACAAATTTTTAATTTTTACGTTGTTTCAATGCAAAGAGAATTTTTAAGTATTTTTGCAACCCCTTCAATTTTAAAATCAGGTAAAAATTTATCAAATGAAAATCTGTTCATTTTTCGAGGTGTCGCTCATTTTCATGATGCGTTTTGATTCAAATTTTTTTGAAAAGCTTTTAACCCTTTTAATTTCTGGGGTTGGCAATATCTTTATCCTGCATTTTTTTCTTCGTGTTGTTTGATTATCTGCAACCGCCGTACCTCAATATCAGAGGTACCAATCTTGAAGATTCATCTTCAATGCTAAAGGGGTCTATTTTTATGAAAAATTTCGATATTTTTGAAATTAAGGAAATGTTGAAATACATGATAAAATTTTCCCTATAAAAATTGTAATTTTTCAAAAAGTTTTGATCTTTTTTTTGCACACTTTGTAGAAAAATTCTTTTTCTGACTCTTTTTTTTATAACATGTCATATCAATTTATGAATAAAAATATGAAAAAAGTATCTTAATTGAAATTTTACGCTGATAGTGCTGAAGCAGACTGAACAGAAGGCATCGAGGCACTGAGAAAAGTTTGTTTGCTCTCCTAATAGCAAAATTGCATTTTCAGTTGAAAAAAAATGTAGTTCGAATCTGAAAATGTTCTAAACTGATGACCATTTTTTTGGAAAATTTTTTGGTTTCAGTTGAAAAAATAGGGAAAATCGTACTCTTGAGTAAAATAAATAAGAAAAAATTCAATTTCAGATTTCAGTTGAAAATTTTTAATTTGTTGCCCTTCAGTAGATTAAATCTGGTTCGAACCGGATTTTACCCTAATTTTTTTTTTAAACTCAATTACAATATGATTCCTTCTTTTTTTCAGGAAAACAGCGCATCGAATTACAAATCGCTAGTCGAAGAAATACGTAAAAGATGCGCCGAAAACGAGAAAACCATAATGGAACGTAAAAACGAATCGGACAACTGTAGCAGCGAAGAAGAAGATTCGGTCAAAGAACTAAGCGCCAAATACCGAAACCTTCAGCTGTCGGTGGTCGACTCGCGAAAAATCTCTCTGACCTGCGAATCGCTGGAATTTCGACCGCCGGAAAATCTCATGGTCGGAAATTCGAATTTCTTAGGCGAGCCGAAGAAAAACGGAAGGCTGAGGAGTCCGGCACCTAGCCCTATACCTAGTCCGGTATCGAGTCCTTCGCCAGTCCGTAGCCGTTTCCAAGTGTCCAAAGTAATGGAAGGTCAAAATTCGCCTCCGCTTTACAGTCCTATCGGTACCGGGAACAAGTCATCGTCCAGATTCAAAGTAACCGTTATCGAACCTGAAACGAAACCGTTATCAGATAGCAACGTTTCGGACGAAAGTAACGAAATCACGTTGACCATAAATTACCCAATGAATAGCGAAAAAACCTACCCGGGGAAAGAAAACAAAAACGAAGACGCGAGGAATAGAGGAGACGCGAACAAATTCGATAGTAGAACGAAAAATACCCAAATCGAACAGAATAAAAAAGACGATAAAATTTTCAATCTTAAAATCGACTCGAGCAGTGGCAAGAACAAAGATTCTGTATCGAATCCTATCACCGAAAAAATACGTAAATTGTCTTGGGTCGGACCGATCCTGCAGGCGCCTTCGGCAGCTATGGAATCGGCAAAGATACCCACAAATCTGGAAAAATTACTAGGCCTGTTTCAGAATCCATTCGTACGTAGTTCGAATAAAACCGAAGAAGTTATCAAGTCGGCCAGCAGCGAACCCATATTGACTGAAAGTCATCGTAGCAGTAAAACTGTACCGAATGATACCGAAGATACGCCGCCTGGCAGTCGAGAAAATACCGAAGGGAAGCTTAGCTTTGGCGGTATCGATTTACCTAGTGACGAGAATAGCTCTACTAACGAGTTCAGTAAATTAAGCGAAAATATTATTAGAAAGCTGTCCGAAGAGATTGAATTCAAAGAAAAGAAATTATTCGGCGATGCGAATAACACCTCGGACACGGGTCACGATAAAGCTATCGATAATTCCACCAGCAAGAGTGATAGCGAAGTTGGCGTCTCAGAATCTAAATCCTTTCCTGCCACATGGCCTCAAAAATTGTCTCCTACTTATCTCCCCTCGCCCAGTAAAAGTTCTCCTAATATATTAGAAGCTACAGCTTTTGTATTATTGCAAGGGCATGTCTCTTCCGATTTGACCACCAAGTGAATCGTGTATGTATATGTGAAAGTTATGTACGCTTTTGAGAAAAGGTTTTTTTTTTATCCGAGTATCTAAATGATATTTTTGGAGATTTTGAGAAATGAGTTGGAAACTCCAGCGGCATTTTTGGTACACATTTCTACAATGTGATTGTTGAAACCGGTGATTTAAGAGTCCACCCGGACTAGTTTTTATTTAAATTCAAATCTGAATATATAAATATGTTTTCTACGCAGAAAGAACGGTAAAAATCGAAAGTAAATTTTGAAGGGAAAATGTGTTCTCCGGTGTATTGCTCGTATGAGCTTTTATCATCACCCCTGTTTGAAAGTGAAAGATAAGTTCACAGATTCGTACCAAGACCATATCATTAGAATTTGAAACCCCTTGAATGATTCATTATGATCGTGCCAGTCTCTAAAAAGTTCATTTTTTTCAAACCAAAGCATTTAAACGCATTTATGGTATATCATTGTGTTATCCATTTAATTAAAACAAAAATCTATCGATATTAAAAATTTAATAGGTATTTACATCGAATTTATATTATTTTATATCATCTCTCGCTTTAAAATTTTCATCAATTCGTATTCATATAATACAATAACTTTTTATGGGCTAAATGTCTTCCAAATAGTTACCTATTTGAATGCGTTTATTTTTCAGCTTAAAGATATACTTACGTATATGAAATTTGCCTTGGTAATCGTATTTATCATGGTTTTTTTCGTATCTCTTTTTACATGACTGAATCGAAATAGCATATGACCCTTTTTTTTAAGAAAAAAATTATTATTGATCTCATTTTTGAAAGTCCTACAGCAAAGAATGAAGTTAATTTTCTACAGGGTTGAATAACACGGAATTTGATTTTGTTGTATTATATTAAGGTGTATTTTAAATATGTTTTTCTGTTTATTAATGAAAAATGTATATAATTGGCCAAAATCGGTGTAAATCTACCTAGGTGTAATTGTATCGTTCACGTACCTATTTTCATTCGCTTTCGTGTTTGTAAATTTCTGTACAGGTTTTTTAAATGTTAAAAAAATCGAAAATCTTGGATCTTTGTTACCCCTTCAAACCCCTTCCCTTATTTTACGACCAATTAGTTTTAGGTTTTTTTGTTTTGAAATTAGAGTGTCATCGAATGATTTAACGCGAGACGAGTGGAGAATGCTTGTAAAAATTGAGATTTTTTGCCACCTTGAAAGCGAAGAACGGTTTTGTATAAAATGATATGCTGTTTGAATCGAAAGATTAAGTACTTAACTACTTATTTAAGAATTTGATCAAATTGTTAAAAATTATAACAAAATGCCCAAATGAATCTTGCCTGTATAATTTAGATAGGCATTAAAATCACCGTAAAGGCTTGAGCGAGGTGAAATAGGTGAATAATTAGCCTAAAAAGCATCTGTTTTTTTTTTTTTTTTTTTATTCAAAATCGATTTGTCGTGGTAAATGGTAATTTTTGGCTCGAAAATGAGATCTTCACTTCACCCCGAGGAGGCGTGACTTTTAAAAATTAGATTTTAATACTTTCGTAATATTTCAAGTGTTTTTCACTAGAATGAAATTCAATATGAACATATAAAATTTTTCAGATTTTTTTACCTCGAAAATGACCTTGAAACAAATTTTGAAAACTTCAAAAGTCTGTAAAAATGGAAATTATAAATGAAATTAATAATTTTTCAATGTCACATGTGTTTTTTGCACCCCCTAAATTTTTACAATTTTTTTGATCTTCTCAAAAACTGTTTTTTAATTTTTCCTCTTTAAGTATACCCTATTTGAGCGATCATTTTTCTCAGAAGCCTCAAAATCCATTTTTTCTCACTGATTTTCCATGCATGACTGATTGAGAAAATTCAAACAAAAAATGAATTTTGAGAATTTGATCAAGATGATTGCGAAAAAAGTGTTTCCCAGGGTATTTTTGACGCACTGGCATTGAGCAAGAAGGCATTCGTTTTTCTACTTATTATTTGGTTGCTTATTTTTGAATAAAGTATTCAAAATTTGAAAAAAAAAATTGAATCAGTAATAATAATCTATTGAACACAAATTTCCTGTCGGTCATCTTTTCTCTTCGATTTCGGTTGAAATCAACATAAAAAAGTTGCTTTGAGGAGTTTTGAAAGGGCCACTGGCATTAAAAAATCTGAATTCTACCTGGCCTTTCAGGTTCAAAATATCGTTTCAATTTTCAAAGTAATTTTTGGGGTCAAGAAAATCCGAAAAATGTCACAAATTTGACTTGGGAGCCAACGCTATTAAATTATGATTTTTGAAATAAAAATTTGTTCAGTTCTGATGGGGTTTTGTTAAAAAATTAGGCATTTCAGCTTTTTTTTAATTTTCAAAATTACTTAGCGATTTCGATAAATTGAAAAATTATAATCAAGTTTGACATTTCCGTAACAGAAATTTTAACAAATCAAAGATAATTTTCTCATTAAAATGTTAGACATGAGATATGTATTTAATTTTTTTTCAGTCGACTTTTTGTAAAAGTTATCAGATGTTCAAGTCTTTTTTTAATTTTTTTTCTAATTTTAAAAACTGCTAAACAAATTCAAATAATTGAAAAATAATAATCGAATTTGACAAATATATAAAATTTTGACATTTTTTCAAGTCTAAAAAAATGTAATTATGTCAGTGGGGTCCAAATTTTGATAAAATTCAAACATCCATAACTTTTTGATACTTCATCAGATGCCACATTGAGAACAGTTTCTGAAATTTTTCAATTTTTTCAAGTTTAACGAAATGTTATAAATTTGTGGCTAAAATGTGGTCGTAAATCGGTGTATAATTTCACTGATTTTCCTCAGCATTGTAATATCATATTTAAAATTTATGGATCTTCGAATCGATTTCGAATATTATTTTCTATCATTTAATTTAGTGAAACCCGCCTAAGATAATGCGAAAGTGTAAAAATCACATTTCTTAAGGTCATGCCTCTCTGGAGTGAGGGATGTCATTTTCGGAAAATTATCTACTCTTGACGAATCGATTTCGGGCAAAAAATAGAAAAAATGATTTTCGAGCTTGGTTAAAGCCTCCTAAGAAAATCTCTAATAATTAAAAAATGGTAATTTTTCCGAAGGAAAAAATCGATTACATTCCTAATAAAAATTTAGAATAAAAGTGGCCCGATGAAAATTTTACTCTGAAAATTTTCCAATAAAAAAACGAATAAAATGCCTTTACGCGAAGATTGACTAGTAAAAATCGATTAGGGCAGATAACAAAAGTATTAGATTGGGCTGTGAAAATATAAACTTATTCGTTGTTACCTGTACTTTTTTTTTGTTGAATTATATCGTTTGTTCGTCAGCTTTTAAAAAGTTGAGATGTTTTTTTATGAGTATTAAAATTTTCTTGTAGAGGAACAAGTTTACAAAAAGTAGTCAATACCAGTGAAATTGATGGTGATATGGATATTATGTAATTATTGGTAATCAAACGATGGCTCGTGGTGTCTACCTGTAAGCTTGAAAGTTTGTGTCGATGAATGAATTTTTTTATGTTGTTTCCAAGTGTGTACATTACGACTGAATACGCTTTTTAGTAAAACTAACGTCGCGATGGTAGACATAAATTTTAATTTTGTGTGAAACGTGTTGTTTTTTTGTATGTTACTGTGTAATTTGTTGTAAGATTTTTTTCGTTTTTTATGTGTATGTAGTTTGTACGAATTTTTTTTTTGCGGATATATATACATCATACCGTACTTAAGAATCAATCAATAGTACAAATTAAGTTTTAAGCGTTTTGCCTTTATGATAATTAATGTTATGTATGATTTTGTACGTACTTATTTAATAATAAGATTTTATCGTGTAGAAACACTTAATATTATTATGTAAATGTTATTCTTCGTAAACATTGTTTTAGATAGTGTTTTAAAATACTCGTTTTAATGTGTTTTTAGCTTACGAATAAATTCGTTACACTTGGTACCATTATTTTTTAATTTCGTATGATTTGAAATTCACGAGTTTTTTTATAGGAGACAAATTCAGTATACGAATTGAAAAAAATTGGCAATTTTGAGAAAAAATTTCATTAAAATAAACGTAATAACATGAGAAAATCTACATTACGTATTAACAGAATCAAATGCATATCCAAATCCACTCATAATATTGTTCACATCGAATTTCACGCCAATCAACCCTACCAAAATAAATCACACTAATGTTCCTAAACTTTTTCTTCTTTTTCTTCTCTTTCTTCTTCTTCTGAGGGTTCTTCGTCGAAAACAGGAGGGGTATATACCTCAGGAGGTAATTTTTCTAAAGCAACCTGACAAAAAGAAGAAAAGGAATTGATATAGTTAATTTTGTTATAAAAGACGAGACAAATGTGTTGATTAATAAAATACCTTGGTGACTTTCAAAGCAACACCTTCGGGAAGATTTCTCTCGATATATTCCAAAAATGTATCAGCTGTTGATCCGGTTAAATGATGAAAATTCATGAATCTAAAATAAGTTCTGACTTCGTACTGAGTTCTATGCTTTTTGTGAACGAATCGAGATCGTAATATTGTTAATCCTTCACGATCACAACGAGGTTTTAACGGCGTCCAACTAAAATGAAATGAATACAGTTGACAGGAAATTTTGGAGTATAGGTTATGAATTAAGCATTGCATACCATTTTCCTACAGTGATATCTAAGTGCTTAGCAGTCATAGAGAGGAAAGCGGAGTAACTTTTCAAAGTTGCTGGTTCATGAGCCCTCATTTCAATTTCGACGGTTTTGTAAAGTTTATCAGGTTCATCGGATGTCAGTGAAGATTGTGCTTCGATGGTTTTGTAAAGTTTATCCGGTTCATTGGACGTCTGAGAAGATTGTATTTGTGATAAATAAATTGGCAATAGTAGAGAATATTCGAGTGAATTATATAGAAGTGAACTCACCGGTCTTTCAGCGATGCTAGAGATTGCTGTGGAATATGGCGATATAATTCTCGGTGAAGTATATTTTCTTGCTTGGTTCAATATTGAACGAACTATATTACCGGTTACGGAATTCATTTCGGTATAAAATTAGGTCGAAATTTGAAAAATGTACGACTAAAGTTGGAGTAAATTATTTTGGAAACATGTTTTCAATTTTTTTCGAAGAATGATAACGCGATGATAAGAGGATGGTAATTTATCAAGGTAAATACTCTGAAAAAACGGAACGGTTTTTACCGTATTTTACCATATTTTACTATTTATCGAATTTTATTTGAAAATTTGGAAAAATTGAATCAAAAAAGTGAAATTTTTCATTTTCTGATAATTTTTTTTCCTGTAATTGTACGTTCTACTTTGTACTTTTTAAAGGTCAATATCAGAGATGTCAGATGTCAGATGTGCATGACAATTTGCAATTGCATTGGAAAATGATTGTTTTTCGTCGCTTTTGGAGAAACGACAGGATGAGGAAACGACCACTTTGTAATAGGTAAAAATGGTCGTTTTTCGTCGTTTTTGATGAAACGATCAGAATTCAGAAACAAAAATTTTGCAATATTGAAATGAAAAATGTTCATTTTTTGTCTTTGTCGTTTTTCAAGAAACGAGGCAACGACCGGAAATTACGCTTTTTTAAAATCGAAAAATCTTCGTTTTTTTAGAAACAGCCTAACAACTATTTTGCTGTACTAAAAAATAGTCGTTTTTTGTTGTCCTTAAGGGCATAGTTCGCATTTCTTTTTGCCTACACGCTCCCCTGCCAATTTACATTACGCTTATGGGAGTTCATGAAATATTACTTTACTCGAAATGAGAGTGATGAAATGGGCTCAAATTTGAAATATACATTTTTCGCGATGGTCTCTACAATCCTGTGCATGGATTGCTCATTACATCGAATATTTTACGAGAAAATTGAATTTGAAAAATCGGTGAAAAATCCATTGATTTTTCAAATTCAATTTTCTCGTAAAATATTCGATGTAATGAGCAATCCATGCACAGGATTGTAGAGACCGTCGCGAAAAATGTATATTTCAAATTTGAGCCCATTTCATCACTCTCACTTCGAGTAAAGTAATATTTCATGAACTCCCATAAGCGTAATGTAAATTGGCAGGGGAGCGTGTAGGCAAAAAGAAATGCGAACTATGCCCTTAAAGAAACGACTCGAAACGACCACTTTGTAACGTCCAAAATGAAAATGGTCGTTTTTTAGTCGTTTTTGATGAAACGATCAGAAACAACAATTTTGCGATATTGAAAATTGTTCGTTTTTTGTCGTTTTTCTGGAACCTGCTGGAAACGACCATTTTGCAGGATTGGAAAATGATTGTTTTTCTACATTTTTCAAGAAACAACCAAAAGCAACCATTTGCAGGATTAGAAATTGGCCGTTTTTTCGTATTTTCTGAAGAAACGATTAGGAACGACAATATTGTACTATTGAATAATAGTCGTTTCTGATCATTTCTTGAAAAACGACAAAAAAAAAGTTTTTTAACATTGTAAAATGGTCGTTTCCGATTGTTTCTTCAGAAACAGCGAAAAAACGACCATTTCTTTATACCGGAAAATTGTCACCGGGCGTTTCTTGAAAAACTACAAAAATACCCACTCATCTCCAATCCTGCAAAATGTCCTTTTTTTTGTCGTTTTTCAAGAAACGACCATTTTGCAGGATTAGAGAATTGTCGTTTTTCATCGTTTTTAAAGAAATGACCAGAAATGACTATCATTCTTGAAAGGTGTTTTTTTTTTAGTTCCACAGCCTAGAGAGAATTGAGCTAAGAGACCTCAAAGTGAGGGCATTTTCGAAAAAAAAAACCGTGGTTTTTGCCACTCTTGTGAGATACTTTCTGCAGAGAAACTTTTTCACTACCCTAAATAGGTGCGGTTTGAATTTCTACTCCTTTTAGGTTCATTGACCTCGAAATTGGATACTCCTTTTTCCCTCTACAAGAAGGTTAAATGTTGCAGAATTCGAATTTGACGAATTTTTGATTTTTACCAAATTCAAACCACTCGCTCAATTATATAGGTAGGTATAGGTACCTCAAATTTTTATTTGGTTCCTTAAAATAATTTGTGAACGTAAATTAGTACATTTTCTAAAAATAAATACGAGTCGGTTCGCGAAAAATTAATCTAGTATACTTATTTCATGAAAAAAAAAAAACATCCACCGGTACTCATTAATAGCAAATTTTTTCTTCAATTTTTCAATTTTTTTAGTAAGTACCTATACTTAGTCGAATTTCTATCATAATTGTGCAGGGATTAAGTTCAAGTTGGCGAATAAAATCTTCACCATGTCTTTTTGAAACCTAATAGGTACAATTTCTTGGCTCTTCTCCATTCAGTTTCCAAATAAAAAACAAAAACGATCTATCCCACTTGGTAGTAGGTACCTCGTACCTACTACCTACCCACTTATTTCAATGAATAACAGAAACGAAATGAGTAATTTAGACGCGAAGTGAGCAATAAATTTGTAATTAATGGAAATTTACGAATAATATTTGGTTTAGTCTACCATCTTAGTTAAAATTACAAGTAAATCTATAAATGATATTAACAAGTAGGATAGAATATAAATATCTTCATGGTAAAATACGCACGTAACTAATTGTAAGTACTTATAAATTAACTTTACATCCAATGAAACGAGCAAGGAGCAACACTTAATGCTTTACAAATATCTATTTATAAAACGTAAAAATAAATAGGTATAAATCATCGAATTGTAGGAAAGCAAAAAGAAAAAAAAAATTCAAGAATCGAGCCCATTTAATTTATTTCATAGGTAGATACACTGAAAATGAAAAAAAGCATACTCTAAGCAAGAAATATACTCCTGCTTCTACTTTTAAATCGCACTGATACACATTACCCATTTTTTCATTTTCAGCATGTCCACGAATTCTTATTAAATGAGCTCGATGCGAGCAATAACAATTTTTTGGAACACTGTCAAAATAATATGCTGGCTAAACGTTAATCATGCTATCTTTTCTTTTGTAATCAATTTCTGTTGGTGTTTGAGAATCGCTATAAATACTGTTGCTGCTACGACTGGTTGCTTTGAGTTTTTCTTGCATTTGGGATAACATGTCTTGCATCCGACGTATCTGAAAAGTTGTAATTTATACGTAAAATTTCCAAAAAAATCTTTGACACTGTCTACTTCGTAGATGAATTACCTCTTCGTCCTTTTGTAAAAGAAGTTTATCGGTTTCTGTAATTATTCCATCTATTTGCGTATTCGACTCGCGTTTCAATTTTCTGCTAATAAAAACAAAATACAAAAAACGATAAAAGAAATAAAATTAAAAATATAGTAGGTAATTTGGTGAAAAAAAAAAAAGCGAACCCTCTTTCTTTAATAGCCTGTTGAGATATCTGTGAGATACAATGGACTCGGAAATTTTCATAATAAACATCTTCCGTTACATCTTTGAGATCTTGCATGTGAGTCGTAATTAACATATTTCTTAACTTATTGAAGTCACTATGTTTCGAGTTTTCAACTGTAACACATTAACTTGTCGTTACCGTTTTGTACAGAAGATAATGGTGATCGAATGGGTACTTGTATTAATATTATTACCTTCGACAATCCCCCACGGATACTGTCTACCGCGTACTTTTTTCCCACCAACCTCGATAATGTTATGACTACCAATAACTGCAAATGGAATGCATTCTTTTAATTCCTTATCTTGTCGTTTGAAATCTTCATCTTCGTCACTGTCACATTCTGGAAACTGGTATATCTGCAATCGAAGAATAAAAACGTTCGTTCATTACATAGGTAGGTACCTACATACGTATTTACATATAAATTAGTCAGCTATAAATTATTTACTCGAAGAATTAAGTATTATCAAACAGATTTCTAATTAATTACAAGTTATAGCAGAGTGCATGGTACCAACGTAAGTATTTACTTTTCAATACATTAAAATTGATTGACAGGTAATAATTACTGCACCGAGCATTCTGCTCTGGAATACATCAAGCAATTTTAAAGGTGTAACGGTAAATTATTGATGTTTGCGATGAAATATTACAAATTGTTTTTCTTCGATTTTCGTTTCGAATATTACCTTATTATTACATGAAATAAAAATATTACCCTATACACACACGGCGTCCGGTAAACTGAGATTTGGAGACAATCAGGACTAGATCCTAATTATTTCTGTCGCGAATGAAATCTCGAAGATCTAAAAGTCTAAAATTAATCTAATTTTCGAATTCAAATTTTTTCAAAATTTTTTTCAACTTCAATTTTCTCAAAATTCTAATTTTGATTTATTTCAATTCAATATTTAAAAAATTTCTTCCAATTATTGAGTTGGAAAATTTTTTGAAAAATTGTAAACAATTTTAGTACTTATTAGAAATTTTTCCAACTAAGTACTTTGATTTCTTAATTTTTTTTTCAAACTTCATATTTTTTAATTTCCACCGGCTCGAAAATTGTTTTCAATAAGGATTTAAAAAAAATTATTTCGTGTTTTTCAAAATTTCTTCCAACTTTATAACAAATGAAGGTTAGAAAAATTTTAAGAAAATATCATTTGAAAAAATTTTACTGATGGAAAAATTTTAAAATTGAATACATACAGCGTTGAAAAAAATTTAAAATTAAAGGAATTGAAAAAATTCTAACTCAGTAATCTCAGAATAAATTTGGACTTGGAACTTCAATATCTCACTTGCGATCCAAATAATAATTAGGTAGGAGTAGCTAATCAATTAGGCACTAGTAAAGAAAGCGTTGGATGAACGTGTAATTTTGCCACCTTTTAAAATTGAAGGGGCAAATGACTTGAAAAAATTGGGCTCAAAATAAATTTTTTTCATAAGAATAGGTTCCTATAGTGCATAGGTATCTCAAAAGTTGAACAAATTTTACAAATATGACTTTTTGCACATCTTGAAAATTGAATGGGCTACAAAATATCTATCTCTACATAAGAATCCAAAAAAAACGGAATCAAGGAAACGAATGGTACTTTGAAAACTGAACAAATTCTGTTCCGAGGATTTTTTTACCAAACATCAAAATTCGAAGAGCCACGGGTCATGAAAAGTTGAAAAAATTTGAAAAACTTTTGAATCCCATTCTTTCAAATGAGCCTTAACTCTTTCAATTTTAATGTTAAGCAAGAAATGCTCAGAAAAAATTTGATTTAATTTTCAAAGTACCTGTACAGTATGATGTTTTTAAACCATTTTTTCCAACAATCATTGTCCCTTCAATTATGAAGATATGCAGCACGTTTGTCTCACACTTTTTTCAGTGGTACATTACACGGTTGTATCCAAATTGTTTTAGTTGTGTAATTGTTTACTGGACAGCTTTGGACACCGGGTATAAAATAGGAATACATGTGCCAGGGCGAAAGAAATAATATAAAAGGGTTGAATTTTCCCCTTCGTCTGATATATCGGTCCTGTCATTTCTTGGCACTTTCGAAGTCTACCTCCCTCTTTAGTTTTTCTCGTATGAATCATACTTATAGACTAGGGTGATTACGATTATCGTTTTTACTCCTATTTGTATATTTCAATCACTTATTTTCATCAACAAAAGTAGCTACGTGGGATCCAATATTTAATAAATTAATAAAGGTGGGTTTTATTTCTTCCGGTTTTGAAATACATATGTAGGTATAGGTACTAGGTAGGTATTTGTTCGACGTTGTTAATATGACAATTTACGCGAATGAACCTGTACTAGAAAAGAAAGAGTTTCGAAATCGAAACTTCCTAATATGAAAAAAACGTAGAAATAATTCTTCGTTGTAAATCGATCAATGTACGGTCATTAGTTACAATACGTAGCAAAATGTAGATCATAACTTTCGACGATGAGACGGGTGTTTTAAACTGAAGCAAAATGCTATTTGTATAGGCACAGTGTGTTCAAAAAGTCGTGTAAAGTGATTTTTGCATATCTTTCTACTCGTCAAGGTAGCGAAACTGCTTCAACAGTTATGAATTTATCATGACTGGCGTTTTCTCCGGAGGTGCGAAATTTTTGGCTCTGTATACGTACAGTGTGTCCAAAAAATCGCAAAATGTGTTTTTTAAAAAAATATTTTAATGAAAATGAATTAAGTGGTCAGAAGTCGATGAAATTAGGCGTGAGCTCCGGTAAAAAAATCGAGTTTTTCTCCCCTTTGAAACATTTCAAAAAAAGATTTTCAATGCTTCCCTCTTCCCCTTGAAATTTTCAAAACATTAAAATAGCATCAATTTTTATTGAACTCTGGAAAAAACAATTTTCTAATTTTAATTAAAAATTCTTTTTTTACATTTTAAACACTTTTTTCCAATCAAACGTGAAAATAATTAAGTAGGTACCTTTAGTCGATTTTTCTGAATTTTGAGAATTTCGTTGAACGGAATCCCAATTTTGAAAACATATACCTATCTATGTATTGCAAGCTTTGAATGTACCGAAATATAGGTACCTAAACTGTCAAAAATCGAAAATCATGTGATAGGTATTTCAATACTAATCTGCCTAATTTTTTGAATAATTCTCATTTTCTATTTTTTTTTTAAATTTACCGAATTACTCCAAAATTTGATGTTTTTTTTACAGAAATTTTTCAATTTAATTTCGAGGTCAATGATTCAGGAAGGTGTGAAAACTCAAATCACACCTTTTCAGGAAGAGACCGAGGTTCCTAGCAGATGGTACGTATACTTTTCAAAATTGGTTGCAACTGCGTTTTTTTTTTCAAAAATGGCTCTAATTTGAGGTTCCCTAGGGTTATCCCCCTTTGAGCTGGAGAGTTCAAAATTTTTTCCAGAGATCCCCCATTTAAGTAAACTTTCTCATTTATTTTCGTCAAAATCCGGGATAGGTACTTATGCTTTTTTTCGATCCACCCTAATAGTATTTTTTACATTTTTTTTTTTATGATGCTCTTTATTTTCCACTTTACATTATAGAGAAGTTATTCTTCGGAAGAAAATTAAAATTTTTTCATAATTTTTTCAAGGTATTGAAGACAAGTTATAGACAATCATTGAACCGATTTCAAAAATGTATATCTCATAAGAATCAGATTGCTTCGTACTGTTTGACTTTTTGCAAAAAAAATGAAAGAACTTTTGTAATTTTTTGAACACCTTATAGTTCGGACCAGAACGTTCTAAACTTACAGCAAGTCAGGATCAAACGAAAGCTGGACATATAAAGGGGAGGGGGAAAATTAAAAATTTTCAAATTGGATCAAATTTTTCAAATTTTTTCTACTCAAAAAACCATTTTTCCAATTATTTTTTGATTTTTTCATTCAATACAGAAATTTTTCAGAAAATTATTTTTCTGCAAACTTATCAACTAGAGCCTAATTTTTTCAGCTGAAAATTCAATTGTGTTATTTTGAAGGAGACGATTTTGTCCCACCATTTCGCTATTTTCATCCGTTGAAAAATAAAAGTTATCGCGGAGGAGTTAATAAACACACAGTATAACTTATCAGCATCGATGCATTCGTTTGCACTTTCTAATATCCCATATGATTACTTACTACCAACCTGAATATTATTTTCCTGAATATCGTTTAAAATCCTTTTCTTTAACCGTTTCATTTCTGGTTCGGTGAGCGTATCTGCTTTTCCAATAATGGGTACGATATTAACCTTATGCTGGATTTGTTTCATTAACTCGATATCGAGCTGTCTCAGGCTATAATTGGGAGGAATTAAAAATAAGACATGATATACGTATTATGTACTGCTCCTACGTGCTGTTTGAAATAAAAATTATGAACTTATCCGTACCCGTGACCGTAAGGAGGAATGAAGTATAAACAGCAGTGGACACGGTTATCAATAATATTCTTCCTATTCAGACCGCTTTCGTCGGTGAAATATTGATGGAACTGTTCGTCGATATAATTGCAACAAGCCCTCCAACTATCTTCGCAATTCAACGAATCTCCAAATCCTAATATTGAAAAAATAATGGGAAAAAAATGAAAAATACGAATAGGTATAGGTATAGTAGGTATACTTAGAATACATTTGTGCTTCGCGGCGCATAGGTAAAAAAGGTTAAAAACCTTGTTTTGCATCCGGTAAAGGTGGCTGTGTTTATATTTTTTTATAAACAAATAATAACGTACCCACAATACGTAATAATGGCAAATGAAGTAAAATTGTCGGGGGAAAAGTTTTTTAACCTAAATATTCATCAGAGCGTTGCATCTGCTATGCGTATTTACGTACATTTCACCTGGCATTAAATCGACGTATAAATTATCGTATTCGTCTATTATGCTTATAGAAAGGAGGGGAAGAAAGAAATCTGGGAAAATTCATTCCGAGCAAATTTTTTATCGGAAATTATTTCCGCATAAGGTATTTAACTAAATTGGATACCGGTGAAAAAAATTCTAAGCTACAAGCTAGGAAGGTTTACAGTACCAAGTGTTTGACAAAATCGATTAATTGATTATAATCGTAGGTAGTAGAAGAATTCGAACGATTTTTTTTTATTTTAGTGCTAGCGCTGCCGGCCAAAATTTTTAAAATTACTTAAAACGGCTAAAATCTTATGTTCAAAATTCCTTGAAAATTCCTTATTCTTTTTTTTCACAAATGACAACACTTAGTTCCATGCCATTTAATTCTAAAAAAATGAAATGAAAACGTAAAAATTGAACTAGTACTTTTACTGTCTTCAAATTATGTTGCATGTCATTTTTTTATACCCCCTTTTTTTTAGAGAAAGATCTCTACAAATTTTTACGAAGAATGTAGGCGAGAATTCAAAGTTTAAATTTTGGAAAATTTTAGGGAATTTTTTCCATTTTTTGGGCCAAAATTGAACAGAAAATTGAAAAAATAGGGCACAGTGCGAAATTTTTGAAGAACATGTAGAAAAAATAGGGACTTGAACCGAAAAAATGTGTTTTTACTAATTTTTCATTTTTTTTTAAAATTTCTTAAAGATTTCTCAAAATGTAAAATTTTTCAACAAACTCCTTAATATAAAAAATGACGTAAGGTTGAGGAATTTCAAGGTTTGTCTTCATGAAAAATTGTAAGGAATTTATTGAAGAATTTTACATTTTGAAGAATTTTGAAGGAATTTCGAAAAAAATACGAAAAATATTAGCCAAAACTTCAAGTCAAAGCCTCTATTTTTCTAAATTTTCTACAAAATTTTCACACTGTGTCCTATTTTTGCAAATTTTCGCCCAATTTTTGTCGAAAAAACGGAAAGGTAGAAAAACAAACGATTATGCGATTACACAGGTCGATATGGAAAATGCTGTTTTAGGTTTGATGGGTGATTTTTATAGTATTTTTCGCACTGATCACGAGAAAAAAATTGAAAAAATTCCATCACCCAAGGATTTTTTACAATTTGAATTTTGCGTTCAACGGTTTTTCTACTTTTTTTGATACCTTTTGACACTTTAAATCGATTTTCTGAGAAAAGGAAGGGTTCTGCGAAAAAAATTAATAGAACATAAATTGTAGAGCGTTAAATTTCCTATCTGTAAAGTCCAATTCGTTTCTCTTAGGAGGCTTAGCTTTTGAGATATTTTAGTTAAAAGTTCAAAGTTCAACTTCTCAAAAACTAAGCCTCCCAAGAAAAAATGAACTGAACTCCGCGAGTAGAAAATTTGACGCTACACGCTCTACAATTTATGTTCTATTCATTTTTTTCGTAGGACCCTTTCTTTCCCCAGAAAATCGACTTCAAGGGTCAAAAATTACATCAAAAAGTGTAAAACCAATTTTCAACAAAAAATCTTCCAATTATGAAAAACCCTGACGTCCTGGAATTTTTTCACCATTTTTCTCGTGATCAGCGTGATCAGCGTGAAAAATAATATAATATTATCCAATAAATTTGAAACAGCATTTCTTTTTCTTGTTTTAATCACTGTTTTTAGTCTAAAATGTAGCGCTGGTTTTAAAATTTCTCAATCACTCAGGATTTTTTTTTGCAAAAACAATTTTTTCTTCATAAAATGAACACATATTCCCTAATTTTATTTTGAATTAAAAGCTTCACAAAAAACTTACAATTTTAATTTCACAACTTTGAAAATTATAAAAAGATTTGTAGGAAAATGCTGTTTTAAATTGAATGGGTAATTATTGTATTTTTTTTATGAAAAAATTCTAGGACGTCAGTATTTTTCTAAATTGGAAGATTTTTCGTTGAAAATTTGTTTTACACTTTTTAATGTAATTTTGGGCCTTTAAAGTCGATTTTCTGGGGAAAGAAAAGGGCCCTACGAAAAAAATGAATGGAATATAAATTGTAGAGCGTAGAATTTCCTATGCATAAAGTTCAATTAGTTTTTTCTTAGAAATCTTAGTTTTTGAGATATTTTCAATTTTTAAAAAAAGTTGAACTTTGAACTTTGAGCTAAAATATCTCAAAAGCTAAGCCTCCTAAGAAAAACTAATTGGACTTTACTCATAGGAAATTTGAAGTTCTACATTTTGTGTTCTATTTATTTTTTTCGTAGAACCCTTTTTTCTCAGAAAATCGACTTGAAGTGTCAGAAGTTATCAAAAAAAGTGGGAAACCCGTTGAACGAAATTTTTTTACAAAAGTATAAATTCGAGATTAACTGTAATAAAACGTCCAAGTAGAGAATTCAGATTGAAATTACCTGGCGTGTCGACAACAGTAAGACGTAATTTCACGCCCCGTTCTTCAATATCCATAGTTTTGCGTTCGATTTGCGTCGTCTTATTGACACGTTCTGTAACAAATTGTCGATCAAATGTTTATTTCAAATAAATGAACTGGTATCCTGCCTCAGAGCAATCTTGATAATGATAATAACCCACCATTTACTTCGGGTATCTTTCGATCTTTGTAGAGATCGCTAAGAAATAAACTGTTGATAAGTGTGGATTTTCCAAGGCCCGATTCTCCGACAACCATCAAAGTGAAATCGAATCCTCTCTTGACTGATTTTCGGTGCACCTGTTCTGGCAGCGTGGCGAACCCGATATAATCCCTGTCTCCCTGGAACATATTACATCACCCTCACATATCGATTCGAAATCCAAGCACAAGTACAACGAACTTTGGTGAAAATTCGAATGCATGTGCAATTGCAATGTGCATCGCGGCGAAGAAAAGTGATCGAGAAGTATGTCGGAATATGACCGCGATTCAATGAGTATACATTACTGTTGCACGTTTTATTCAGAATGAAAAATGTTTTCTGTCGTTTACGGTCGATGAAGCGCAATTAAAAAAATAAATCATCGGCTTTTCTGTGTTGTTTCGTTTTCACGTTAATATTTCAATTGCTCGATGACTAAGTATTATTTCGTAAATAATTACAGTCCTCGGGCAAATATAATTTTTCAATTAGTTGCTTCACCTGCGGTTGCGGTGGCCTAAGGTATCTAGCATCTACTGCGAGAATGTTGTATTTGCCAAAGATAAAAGTCGAGTGGGTACTCAGGTTTTGATAAAAATTCGGAATCGGTGTGGTTAGGTTGAAATTTTCAAGGGTATTGTGAATTTTGAGTATTCGGTGAGTTTTCAATGGTTTTTTCGAAATGAAAATCCGAGTATTTGATAGGAACGTCGCTCGAGTCGTCCGAATATGAAAGAGAAATAGGTAGGTCTAGGTGCTGACTTTTTAATCCATTTATTGACGCCAAGAGAAATTATGATAAATTATTATAATTACTCTCTTCATTCCAACTTCGAAAGATTGATTCACAACACGATCTCCCTAAGAATTACCTACCTATAGGTGCTAAAATTAAAATTCTAATAATTTAATTGAAGGTTTTCATTTTTTGACAAATTTATTTTGAAATATTTTCAAGTATTTGAATGGCAGATGATTATAGGTATTTTTCAAACTCGAATCAAAACTTTCGCCTTAAATTGGCAAATTTTTAAACAGGGAGATATTTCAACTTCTTTCACTGCTGAAACATTAAAAATTGAAAATTTTCGATTCGAATGGGATTTTTCAGATTTTTTCAATAATTTTATTCCTCTTCATTTTTTGGATTTAAAATGCTACCTACCCAATTTTTCAAAAAAAAAAACAAGTCATCGCTTTCATCAATTTTTAGACTCGATTTTATTTTCTTCATTAAAAATGCACTTTTGTTTTATTTTATCATAATGGAGAAACTAATTTTTACTTTTCTCTTTGTTGACTTGATATACAGAGTGTCTCTTTTATGATGCAACCCAAAAAAACTAACTTTGAGAGTAATACATTTATTGATCTAAAAATTTACAGAAATTGTGTTACCAACTCCCCTTTACATGTAGAAACACGTTTCATGAAAATTGAACTCATTTTTTTAGCGGAATTGGTGTAATAATGTTCGTTTACTACAAAAAAGCCAAAAAAGGCACAAATTCATCATTAAAAATTATTTTCATAAGGAATCTTATCAACAAGTGATCCAACGGTTACAAAATAAGTTTTTGGGTGCCAACAACTCATTTTGAAACCATTCGATCACTTATTGATGAGATTTCTGTATAAAAAATCATGTTTATTGATGAACACGCGCCTTTCTGCAAAAAACGAAATTCTCGGCATGTTGTGAACACACTGCGTCGCTCCACAACAAAACGTTCCGACTATCGCGCAACCGCACTAGATATTTAGTAGAGGGTCCCCTTCGACAGTAGGAACGGTTGATCCGACCTTTCGGCACTCACTCTGCGCGCACGCGCGTTTTTTACCCTGGGTTGCATCACAAATGAGACACTCTGTACTGTGTAGATAGATGGGTACAAATATTTTATTTTTTTGCCAGTCACCTAAATGATATTTTTATCATAATCTCTTTCATGATTTCATCAGTCCAAATTTTGCATATCCATAGCTGGATTTTTTTCAGAATTTTTGAATGATTTCAGAAATTATACTAAGATCTTAGAATTTTAGAATTCGAGCTTTTTGGATCAAATTTTCAGTTTGACTGAATGAATTCCAAAGATGACTTTTCCAATTCTTCCACAGAATCGGCGAGAGCAAGTGTTGAGCAAATTACCTGTTTTAAAATTTTTTTTTTTATTTCAAGGGACAAACATTTTTGGAAAAAATATTAGGTGGTAAAAGTTTTTAAATTTTTTACCTCTTAAATTAGGAGGATAGGTAAATTGATGTGCAAGAACCAATGCATGGGACAGATATATACAAACTCTCTCATTTGTAAATCAGTGAAAATTATCGAAAATCAATGGAAAACAGTCAGAATTGCAGCACAGTAATAAATCAGTGAAAAAATTTCACTGAAAACATACAGTGAAAAAATTGCTGGAAAATCAGCGAAAATCGTTGAAAATCAAATATTTTTGCTGATTTTCCGTGTGCTGCAAAGCTGCAATTCTGACTATTTATCAGCGATCTTTCACTAATTCAAAGTGAGAGAATAGGTATCTAATCCTTAGCACTTGATTTGGTCAAGTAAACAAAAAATAATGAATGAAAAAAACAATTTTTTTTTCAAAAAAATCAACCTCTTAGAATAGGAAAATAGACAAAATGTTGAACATGGGAAATGAACGGTGAAACATTTACGCATGTACCCAACCCACCCACTGACTGAATGCATGTCAAACATTGATCCAGCGCAGAAAAATTATCTTAGTACATACATAAATGACGAGTTTTTTTAAAAGTATGGATAGCCAGGGCTAGCAAAATTACATAAAAAAGTCTCAATATCCCCTCCTCCTCCTCTCCTAATATAGGTACTTAATTGAAACAACAAAAATGGTATCCCGCTTTTTTTAAATTAAGAAAATAAAAAATTTCAAATACATAAAATACAACTTCAGCAAAATATTTTACGTTTTATGTTCTGAAAATTTTGCCAAACTGTAGTCTGATTTTTTTAAACGACTTCTCAATTTTTTTCTGAAAATTTTCAGCGTTACAGATTTGGTATCCTCTCATGGTATCCTAGTCTCTACTAGATCTGAAAAATGAATAATTCTTGCTTTTTTCTGAATTTTTTGCAATTTTTCTGACTTACAATTTATCCAAAAAAAGAACCCCCTTCTTTATCCTTTGATTAAAAAATTCAAGGAAGAGCAAAATGTTAAAAATTCTTGCTTATCGCAGTAAAATTATTAAAATTCTTGCCAGTTGCTATGTTCCAGGGTTCTCACTACAGAGGTAACATTCTTGCTAATTTCTGGGGTTTCTTGTTTTTCTTGCCAGTATATACTTGGATACCGTGGGTCTAAAACTGATTAATAATTTTCAAAAATTCTCTATTTTTTAAAATTTAACAATTTTTTTAAACATTTGTTAATTTTTCGATGAATTGATGGACCCTTTCGGCATTAATTAGGGTATTATATTCGAATTTTAATGTTTTTAAAAGACATAACATCATTTGCAACCTTCTCGTCAAACGTTATATTTTTATATTTTTCTCCTATTTCCTAATTTCTACCATTCCCGATTTTGATTATTTTTCAAGAGAAGGGAGACTATGATTTCCTATTTTTTTCACATTTAAAAAATTTCTTCACTACCTACTTTTTGATGGAATTTAACAAAATTTACCAAGTAGGTATATATTTATTCATTCAATATTAAAATTCATATTTTCTACGAATTTTGCACGAATAAAGTTCTCATCCGATTCTTCCTCTTCTCCCTCACTGAGTCACTGACATCTTCAACTCTAAAATTCAAGTAAACTACTTCCATAATTTTGCTTTAATTGAATTTTCTCATTTAACCTTTAAAAACCCGATCATAAGTATGTACCTTGTACCTAGGTATACCTATAAGAATGCAAAATTCTATAAACGTACATATTATAAGTAGGTATACCTACATTCTGAATAGGTAATGATTTTCAAAGATTTTTCCGACATGGTTCAAAACTTGAATCTACGGGAGCTTGAGGGAGGGGTGAAGGGAATGCCCCCATGTCCGAAAATGGCTTGTAAAATAATGAAAAAATAGTTCATTTTACAAAAATTTTCATCGGGAAAACAAGTTTTATATCACCGCCTTCAAAGTCTCGCATTACTTGCACAAAAACTGCAGAATTATAATTTTTTCAATTAGATTTTCAATTTAAAAAGAGTTAGCAAGTAGGTACCTAACTAGGCAACTACCCATACAACTATATCTTTTTTGAAATGTCAAAAAATTCACGCTCTATTGTTATCATTTCAAATAAAGATATTCCGAATGGTAGAAGCACATACATACAATAGATTCTCAATTCTCAAATAGTTTCGCCTCTAACCCAAAGATAAGTAATAATCAATTTCATATCAAAAGAAACGTACAAAAACAAGGTTTCCGACGGTTTATCAACGCGTTCGTAATAATGAAAACTAGAATGGTTGAGCGATATAGGTAGTTATAGTTACATTATACACAAGTTCAACACCTTGTTAAGTTACTGGTACATTTGCGACGACATAACTCTTCGTAGGAGTCTAGGTAGGTAATAGGTATACCGGTACTCGAGGAAATGGAAAAAAAATCAACAAAAGAGGCGACACGTTTGAGTGGTAACGAAATACAGATACAGCAGTCTCTGCTATATAAAGACGTCATTACTTATCTCCATTGTTTACAAATAACGTGGAGTTTTTTAACGTAAAAACTAGGAAATAACTACGTACAAACATTTTGGATTAGAAAAAAAAAGTCGTAGCTAGAATGAGTACCCACCTATATTATGAAATCATTTCAAGATAGAAAAATTTTCAACGTGGAATTTACGATTTACATGTTATCTATCAGGCATCTTGATGTTGATGCTTATCAAAATCAATATTAGATATTTCAATTTTAAAATTGGCTGTATGTACATAAAGTGTAAGTGTACCCAGAGTAAACAAACACCAACACGTAAATTTTTCGCGCCTTTTTTCTCATCGTATAAAAACGCGAATATCTTATACCTACCTACCTGCCTCCCTGCGTCCCTGCCTACCTACGTACGAAAATAGAAACGAATTTATAAGTACGTAATGACATTCCAGCGACACCTACCCAATAATTTACATTTGAAATTCCAATCCAAGTGTTCTATTGTCATCACGAAGGCAAAAGTTAATGTCAAAAACTTGTTATTCGACGCATATTGGATATTAATGAATTGAAATAAGATACAGATAGGTGAGAATTCATGTTGAAGATGATTCATCAAGCTTGATTTTTTTCGGTAGAATTATTTTTTCGTAGTTTTATAATGCTGATGAATTCAAGGAATCTTTTTCTGGACAACGTTCTAGCAAATTGGGAGCCTTTTTGAGGTCTCTGGGAAAAATTGTGAAAATAATTTTTCTCTCTTTCTATTTTACAGACCTCGCAGAGTACTCGATTTCAAAATAACCTCAAAAACAGACTCTGGAAGTTGAAAAAACATGATTTTTGATACCTCACTCGAAAATTTTCCTTTTTGGCCCCTTTTCAGTGACGTCGTGAGAACGAAAATTGGGGAAGGGGGGCACAAAAGGGGCCGTGTGTTGACAACTTTTTTTGCTTTTTCGAAGTGGGAAAGTGGGACTGACTTTTTTCACCTGCTAAAAATGGGGAGGGGGTAAAAAGGGAGCCTTCATCAGCACTTTTGTCTCAGATGGATCATAGAATTGTAATTTTGTTAATGCCCAAACGAAGCTTTGAAAAAATTGGATTTTTAATGCCCTAAAAAGGTATTTTTTTTATGTTTTAATGCTTTGAAAATCCCTATCTGATGTATGTGTAATATAAATTTATAAATACATCATTTTTTTGGGGGGGGGGGGGGCAAGCTAGGTCCAGAATTTTTTGTGGGGCCTGGTCCCTCGGGCCCCTCCTTGACGAAGTATCTGCCCCTTATCCCAACTCTCGTGCATCTTTTGAATTTTTGGAAAAATGATCCCAGAAATGAACTCGAGAGGTCAAAAAACGTGATTTTTATGTAGAATCATCCATCCTAAAATCATTTCTGAAAAATTTTTCAAAATTTTTGAACTTAGATCTTATTGCTTGATTTGATGGACATGGATAAATGTGGAGTTGAGGAGTGAAATTTTCATCACGTTGTATTCAGGCCTGTATAGAGGGAGAGAGGTAGTTTCTCCCGGGGTTCGTGTTTTTTTAGGGGACCTTAAAGGGTCCATTAGGGCTCACCACGGTTAAAAAATTGAAAAAATTAATCTTTTTGCTGCGAGGGCCCGTAAAACAAACAAATCTTTGCCTAATTACATCGTAAGTATATCAATGTTCAAATAGATACCAACATAATTTTTCAAAAAAAAAATCTCTTTCGCTTCACTGGATCAGTATTTTATAAATAAACATATTAGAGTGTTTCTTATCACACAACGAAAATATTATTTTCAAAATTCGGAGATCTCGCCTCCTAAAGTAGTTAATTTTTCTATAAGAATGAGATCCCTAAAATTTCAGCCCTTCACTTCAATTAGGAACCACGCGCTGTATTATTCTTATTTTTCTTATGGGATTTAAATGTAGGATAACACACTAAAGCGATTTTTTTTTGGGGGGGGGGATGAAGGGGAATGCAAAATTTCCAAACATTCCTTAAAAAACTGAATATATATCTAAGACTCCATTTTGATTTTTAGAACTTAACTTAATCGGGGCCTAGGGGAGAAATTGATGAGCAAAAAAAATAGTTTTACACAACTAAAACCATAAAACAATGCAAACCAAACCTACGAATATATGTACTCTTGCGGCGCGTACGTGTTGAACCAAACTTTTTGCTTAGAAGGCACTCCCTCGAGGAAGACAGATTTTTTAGCCCTAGAGGGCCCTCCAAATAACGTGAACCCAAGGATACCTTCCTCCTTCTGCTCAGGCCTGCTAAAATTGAGTGAAAATAGCTAAAATGTACTATTTGAGGCTCCCTTAGGATGGTTCCTCAGGTCACAATTTTTTTATTGAATTTTGACCTTCCCCCCCCTACCCCTCCCATTTTTTCTCTCACAGCTCTTCCCTTTTATAATTTCTGGGTGCGCTTATGCTCTCTCTTTAAATTTAAAAAAAAGTTCAAAACTATCACCCTTATTATGGATAGGTATTGAATTTATTTTTCTAAGATATACCAAGTATTAGGTATAGAAACATAAGAAATTGCTTCCTGTCAAAATTGGTTGATTATTTAGAAATTCGAGGACATCCTGTTTTGCAGAGAAATATTGTGACGTAATTTTCTTCACTTTTTATTCTGCTCTTCAAAAATATTAAGTAATAAATTACCAATTTATAAGTGTTATTAATTACCGGTACGCGTATTACGAGAGACGAGACGTTTAAATGGATCGATTAATTACCTCGACATCTGTTTTACGTATATACAATACTTACATATTAGATATGGAAAGACGAGATTAAAGAATTGGCTTTTATTCAATATTTTAAATATCGAACACATTGCGATGTGGGTAGGTATTTAAAATTAACCCAAACAGCTCTCGAGTAATTAACACGTTGACAATCGGTTATCAAAATGAAATTCACCAACCACCGTTTACATGATAGGAAATTACTCATCTAATAAAACATGAACACGTATCTACGCAAAATTTATACTTATCAAAAAATAGGGTGGCAGAATATCTATACAGTGATTAGGGTGAATTATATTCGGATAAATCGCAATGTGTTAGTGCGTAATACGATAGAAAAACGCATAAAGAAACCTTTCGCAGGAAACTGAGAGAAAGAGAGAGACAATTTACCAGAGTAAGCGATCCTATGAGTCATAAAGATTAAGGATAAGAGAGCATAATCGCCGACACCATTATGAAAATTATTCAACTTACGGATTTTCGTTTCGAGGATAGTTTTCGACGCATGGCGCTACTAAAGTTTAGATGGCTGGAACAAGATAAACAAAATTCATCATCCGGGGGTAATTTTCTCGGAGACGTCGGTGATTTTAAATACGTGCTTCGGTATTTCGAAGAATTATCCGGATACGGTTCCGGTTTCATCCATAGAGGAGTATTATCGCGATTTTTGTACGGATCCGAATCCATGATGAGAAATACGCGCGAAAATTTTAACACAGAGACATACGACCGCGAGGTGTTTTTATCAAACGGTTACATCATAATCAATAATTCGAGACCGGATTCCAGCGGCATGTCAAATGTGAGGAAGTAGGCATCCATACGGTATACTGGTCGTGTCATCGATGAATTCATTTCTCAACATGTATCAGTGGTTTAGGTAGGTAGTACCCAAATTTTGTATGCCACAGATGACCTTATAATTCGACGTCGTTGCCAAATTCGCGATAAGATATCACAACTTTGTATTCACAAGTCATTAAATTTTTTCATAATGATCCGCGGTTTGTAAATTTCGATTAATTTTTTCAATTTTGAGAAATAACAAACCAGGATTCTCGAAACGAAACGTGATTTAAGAAGTGATCATTGATTTTAGGATTGTAATTGAAATAGAAGGGATTTTTTCCAGAGTAAAAAATTACCTTGATGATTCAGATAGGTATCTAAATAATTTTTATTATCTGATTTGTATGTAACGAATCTATAATGCATCTTAGAATCGTCTATTAAAATTCAGCCTCCTGATCATAAAAAATTCCCCACTGAAGAAAAAGATCGTGAAAACAATAAGTAACCCCGAAGTGCTGATCGATCACTTTCTGCACCTTGAAAAAGTCATATCAGCATTTCGAACTTCGAAGAGTTCTGCGAGAAAAGAAATTGCAATTCAATGAGTTATGCTGTAGAATGCTCAAACTATTATTTACGATCATATTATGAGAATAAAGTTAAAAATTAAACATTTCAATATATCCTAACACGTGATTATCGATATACGCCGGTACTTCGTTAAAATTTTCGTAAAATTTGAAATCGATCATTTTCGATTGCAAATAGGAACGCACATTTTGCTTATACATTTATACTCAAATCAACAGAAAACACTTTCGATTCGGTGTAAAAATCGACCAACTTTTGAAAAAAATCGAAACAGCGACCACTAAAGTTGAGTTGATAACGTCCAAAAGCATGAAGTTTTTCTGACAATTTAAACACAAAGCGATAACTGATGAAGAAACACCAGTGAAAAAATTTCATTCGAAAAATGGGTAAAATTTTCAATAAATTTTTTTTTTGAAACACTTTCCATAAAAACGACCGGAATATGAATTTAAAGGTCGTGAACTTTACTGGGCGTAATTTCGAAAAATTTCAAAAGTCGAACGAAGTATAGAAAAAAGCTGTAAGAATATTTCGACAGCTTGAAAAAAAAAACTGCGATTAAATTTACGATAGTATGAAAAATAAAGATTCACCTGACATTTCCTTTCGACCTTTTAAAACTTGGCTACAATTATTAGTTTCACGAATTAATCAACAATATTAACTTTTCACTCGTCACATCGCATAACAAAAAAATAGTAATTTTTCCACAAAAGCGCAAGCGTTACTTATGCGTCGTAGTGTTGTTAAATGGAACGTGACTCGCGAGTCGCGACGCTGGATAAGTCGAATAGTATCGTTCGGTCGCGAATGAATTGCTCGTAACGTGGGTCTAGCAGCTGGAAGTACGTCCATGTACGGCGGGTTGGTAATGAGTAAAAAATTCCTCATTACTATGAAAGCTTAACAGAAAAAAGATATTAATGTTGATAGCAAAATGGGTTTCATTAATTTAATCGATCGGTTCGAGTAAAGTATGTACCGTACCTAATAAATTTAACTAAGTATATTAGGTACCAGATAGGTATATTTTGATAAAATCGAGAGAAACACCATCAAAAAACACACGCTGGCAGTTGAAATAAATCAGTGTTTTATATTTGATAAATAATATTATGTGTTATGGATCAAAAATTATACAATAAATTGATGAAAAAATATTAAAGTTTCGTTGAAAATTCGTTTCTGAAAAAATTTCATTGTTGAATTTTTTTTAGTTACAATGTGATGGTTCCTAGACCTAGAAGGATGCAGGATGAGTGTTTCCCACTTTTTTAGAATTTTGATTTTGATAGATCTTAGAAAAAATTTGTTGTAAAAAAAAAACAAAAAACAGTAAAAATTTAAGATTTTTCGGTCAATTTTTAATCTTCTTCTTTCAAAAAAAACTCCAAGTTTCAGATTTTTTTTTTAACCCGAAAATTTGTTTGCTTTTTTGTCGATAGTTCATAGCTGACTGTATCATTACTATAAGAATAGAAAAATCATGATTTTTTCGATTTTATTGAAGGTATCTAAGTATAGGTATACCTATAATTTTTACGCATGAATAACCGAAAACGTTATTTTTGGTGATATTTCGTAATTAATCAAAAAAATAATTGCATAAGGTTTGATTGGTATTAGGAGGTTAATTTTCATTTTAGATGAATACATAACTACCCCCCTTCCCATTTCATTTTACTATTTTAGGGAGGGGGGGTTTCAAATTTTCTTAAAATTGCATCATCAAGAACTGACACTACCTACTTAGTAATTTGACGTCATGTCGAAAACCCCTAAAAAAAAATATGAAAATAAAGTCGTGGTCATCTAATGTCATGCCCATCTAAAGTAAAAATCAATCCCTTCATATCGATCACATTTTATATTAATAACTTTTTTTAAAAGACGTATATAAAAATTGAGTGAACTCCTCTAAAACAAATTGAAAACAAGAAGGAATTTTTTTCTGTTTAATGAATAATGATGATAATTGACCAGCCATCAAGCCACCAGAAAAAAAAATCGATTTTTTTAAAGTTCGAAATTTTGAAACTTTAAGCTTTTGTTGAGGTGAGAAGGGGGTTAAAAATCGGCCAAAAATCTAAAATGTTTACCACGTTTTTTTGAGCCTATTTTACAACAAATTTTTCACTAAAGCTCATTAAAATTCGAAAAAAGTTGAAATACGATGCACCATAGCAGTTTCAAATATGTACCTAGGTACTACCTAGTACAGACGTATTTAGAAAATCACAAATTCCGAAGACCTCCAAACTCTTCACCATGAATTATGCAATTTTGTATTCCAAAATATATATATGATACCGAACGAATTTCTCCGTACTCAAATTCGCCACTACTAACAAATTCAATTCCTCTCCAGCTTCCAGGCACACACCCGTTATATTTAACCAATCGCATAATTCGTATCGTCGCTACCACTCCAGCTCCAACTTTACGATCGATAAATCCGTTCGCGTGCATGACACTACCGACTCCAGCAGATACTTGTTTCACGAAGGGTGCGACAGCCGATATCAGAAGCTGAAGAACTTTAGAGCACGCGACTGCTAGGTTAATGGGGCATTTTGAAGTGCACTGGGAAGTGAAAACAATCCGTCGCACGTTTCTGTTTCATTCAAACATACAAATATTTGTATAGCGATTCGATGTACAGAAAGAAGGTGACAAATTTAAGGGTGCTTCTATGGTGGCATTTTGATGTCACTGGATGAAAAAATCATGAAAATAGTATACGATTTTGGGGGCGGTGGATATAGGATGTTTTCTATGTTTCTTTACGATGCTATGAGGAGATATTCGTGCAAGCGGATTTTGATATGTTGATAGACGAATGGACGCCGCTGTTTTGAAACTGTAGAATTATTATTATGTATGTGATGAGCGTCGATGAAATCTAAACAATCATGTAATTAAATTACAATAATTTATACCCAATTAAGCTTTCTAAAAGCAATGACGTATGCAATAGAATTACATTGAAAAAATTACCGTAATTATAAATTCTCTCGATAAAAATTCAAATCCGAACATTCCAATTTGTGGCCTTTGATTTTCAAAATACGAAAGCAATTCCAAAATCTGCGAAGTATAGCGCCGTTCAAATCAGGATTAGAATAACATTGATTGATATATGTATAACGAGTTGCATAACCAGAAATATACCACCCACTAAATAACGAAATACCCAGGTACCTCTACCTACTACCTACCTGGTTTTGTAAATCTTCTTCGAGACCATTCAGATTCACTGTTACGACCCATTTCCTAAAATCTACCTATAACAAAAAAAAGTGCTTACAAAAATTAAAGATTCTCATTTGTACTTGACATAATTCAACAAATAAATTTACAGAAACTCTTGCCTGTTTTGTGGTATTGTACGATGAATTATTCAAAATGTACTGCAGACTAAATGTCCAAACTGATAAAACTAAATTCATTATTACGAAATTCACATCAAACGTGTTCGTCCTCGATGATATGAAAATTTGCGAAACAAAACAATACATTGTGATCAGCGTCGATAAAAAGGAGCAAAAACAAAGAGACGTAATCAAAAAAGAAAAATGATTCGTTAAAGATTTCAGGATATTATTCAATGCGATCCAAATTTCAAAACAAATGGATATTATCTCTTGAGGCGTATTTCCGATGGAGCTGACAAACTGAAAATAATACAAAATTTTCACAAATATTTTACGAATGAAGACAAATATAGTTTGATAGGTATCGAGTTTTATTTATTAAACGAAAATAAATTACGTACTTGTTGAAAAAAATACTGCAGACTTTTTGCTCCCGATTGGATAAGGAAGCATTGACAGAACCAAAATGAGGTACTAATATTTGTAAAAAAGCAAATTAGAAAATAAGTTGAGAAAACGTCAAATGATAAATGGTCAATATAAAGACAGCAACAGATGACGGTGCTGATGAATAACGATACCAAAATAATTACGTAGGTAATTTTTTTCATTTTTTCTCTGACATTTAATATGATCTCTTTTTTAGAATGAGAGCAGTATAAAAGCTGAAAAATAAAACAAAATATCAACAGTTCATAATGCACCTATAAATTAAGAAGAATTTATAAATGTCAGGGTATATTACTTGAAATCGATACCATTTTTGAAAATAATCAATTAAACCAGTCATCTGTCCCCAGAATGATACTGGAATAAGAATTGTCTGGAGAGAAAGAATGAAAACCACTATTTGAAATGCTTGACATTTAGAATCGCAATTTTCTTTCATAAATTCGCGAAGATTGATCATTATCATGGTGATTATGTGGTACATGACAATCAAATAAACAGCTACTCCGTACACCACCGATGAATTCCATAGATTAAATTTCATTTGATCTGAAAAAAAAAAACATTTGGTAAATGGCAATCCAAAAAATTCAAACTTAGAATTCCTACCTACATTTAATAATACAATTTAGTACCTTAATTAATAAATACTTACTTCGCCTACGTAAACTATTGATCTATAATATCATAGATCGTTAGGGGAACTATTTAATTTATTTCGCAAATATTTCTAATATCTATATTAATTCAAAAAAAAATTGAATAGGTACTTATGGTACTTGTTCGGTAGCTTACCATCTTTTTCGTGACATAGTAGCAAACCGGCATACTTCAACAAGTTGAGAATAATTTTACTTTCAGCAAGTGCAACGTTTTTGGAATTTTTCTCATGCAAAATGTTTCTATCCAAATGATTAATTTTAGATTGAAATGCAATGTTGAAAATATGCTCCATTTGTTAATTTGAAAATGAACACCACCATCGAATGACGTTCGAAAACGAACATAACCTGTAACATAGGTATACCGATCTCCGGGGGTTCTATCTTCACCGTATCCACTTACAGCTTTATCTTTCCAATTAATCAAAAACAAACATCGTTCCTAATGCTCACAAAAACAATTTGTATTGAATTTTAAAATAAATAAAAAATTATCCAGTAAGTATACCCAAAACTGTAATACCTACGTTATTAAGGATATTGAAAAAAAATTACCTAAATATGCTCAATAAATAAAACAGAAGGTAAAATACTAAAACACAGAAAATCACATTTCATAAAACGAATTGAATTCCGAAAATAAATAAATAAATAAATAAATAATTAACAACGAACGAACAATAAATAAAAATTATACCTATAGGTAAGTATTTTCAACTAGCATTTTATGCATTGGTCAAGTAGAACATTTTCCTAAAATTAAATCACCACTAAAATGGTAGGTAGCTAATTCTGAACTTATTCAAAGCCTCGTTTTTTCAAAGAACTTACGTAATCTTCAAGACCTTGTTTTATTAATGGTTTGTGATGCGAGGTTTCACGAGAAGAATGTTCCGTAGTCCAACAAAATTCACAGTAATACTGTAAAAATAAATATCAAAGTTAGTTATTTTGTAACGATAGAAATAATCAAAGTACTTAACGAACGACAGTAAGTATTTTACCATTAAACATTCAGGTTCTGGACAAAACAAATTGGCAGATTTTTCATCATGAGCATTACATTTATCGCACGGCTGATCATCTAAGATGTAAGGTTTAATTTCCATCTGCGCAAATATTTCATTATGGAGATAAAAAGGCATTTTCAACAGCCTAACGCTACGATCAGGTAGGTCTCAAGCAATAAATACAAACCATTTTGCGAGTTTTGGTTTCAGTAGGCATTAGAAAACGCTTCCTAACAGCTGATACTACGCTGGATTGATTTTCAAACATCACTCTAGCAGCACCTTTCGGATAGAAATATTCTGAATCTGTATCAATACCCACGTAAGAAACATTACCAAATAATCGAGTCATCATTAGGCCCAATTCTTCTGCGATAAAAAACAAATCACGTACGTTAGGTTCATCATAGTAATAATTGTAGAACATTGTTTTTGATTTAGATACTACTTAACTAATCCACGTTTACTTACTGGCAGATATTGTACGCGGGACACCGCCAACGAAAATCGTATTCTTTTCATTCAGTGCAGACAGGTCAGCGGCAAATATATGATCCGTACCGGCGAGTTTCCATGGTCTGACTTGAATATTCTTATTCTTAATTTTTGCCGATGAAAGTCGAATATAATACCCATCATTTCTCTTCTCACAACATTTCATCAATGTATCGACCGAAGCATTATGCTAAAAGTATATTATTCACATTTAGGTATACCTAATGAAAGAGACCGCAAACAACGGGAATACCCAATTCCAATCATATTTAGATATTAACCTCGAACAATAAGAAAGCAAAACCTTTAGGAGGTATTATCGAATTAGTATCTTCTTTATACGGCCAATCCACGACTAAGGGACCAAATCTATTGAACGTATTATTTACCATTTCTGAAAAAGTATACCAATTCACGAAATCAATTAGGTAGTAGTATGGAATCATTGTTAATGCGCTGGTGGCGGATAGTACATACCTTCTGTAATATCTAGTGGTAAACCTCCTACGAATACTTTTCTAGAATAGTTATACGTTATACCGAAATTTGATAATTTAACAGCGCCATGTTTCAAATTCTCTTCAGGACAATTTAAAACTCCATTTACAACTTCGTCGTCATAATTCGTAAGGAAAGGTCCTTTTCCTGTAGCAGACATATTAGGTACTCAATGAAAACCAACATAGAAGAGTTTTTCGTTCAGGCTACGAAAATACTTTCTGAAGAACAATAATCGTTTGAAGTTTCAAATCATTTTGAAAGAACATAAGCTTTCTTTCAATTTTGAATTCATTTACTCGTAGAAACTCCATTACAATACTTACTAGCTCGACTTCGTTTTATAACTTTACAAGAAGGTCTAAAGTGGTAAAAATTCATTATTTTAAAAAGATTGTACTATTGAAATATATAAATAACAAATTGATTATTAATAATAGGTACAATAATCTACTTTTACAGACGTAAGGAACAAAACTTAATTTATGAACTTGCGAGTATTCAAAGCTCCAAACACCTGTTCTTTGAATTGGAGGGAAAGCTTTTCTCCAATTGATCAATGATACCACAGTGAAAAGAGAAAAATTCGTAAAAAAATATTGCGACAGTGTTGCCGATTTATTATTTTTCCAAATTTAAATTTAAATTTAACAATTTTACGTATATCGTTGAACGATTTAGATTTTCGTTTATGCATTTAATTAAGAAGTCTACCTGGATTTTAAAATAAATAAACATTAATATCATCAATTTCAGCAGCATAACGTAGACGTAGAACAGTAGAACCTTATTCAAAACAATATTTTAATTGCTACTCACCAAAATACAACGAACGAATCATTAAGTTGAAACAAATTTTATTCACTTTTAAAAAAATCAAAAATGGTACAAAATTTTACATAGTAAAATTAAAATCTCCCACTCCTGGGTCGACCAGTATATTTTGTATTTTCTCGAACATTTTTACCTTGTCGTTTTCTACGTTCTTTTTTTTCTAAAATCCAATCTTTACTCTTCTTGATCGATTTTCCTTTCAAATTTTTAAATTTTTCTCTGTAAAAAGAAAGAAAAGCATACGGGTAGTTCCTACTCTGGTAAGATTTATACAACGTAGAATGCTTTGTCGATGGTACCAATATCATACCTTTTATCAGTATATTTAACATGTTTTGAATCTTCAGCTTCATCTGTTAAAGGTTTAGGCAAAGGCATGTTACCTCCAGTCATCAAAACCAGAAAATATTTCTTAGCTTTAGTACTGTTCGGATAATCAACCACCAATCCTCCGTAAAAACCAGCTTTCATAGCTTGTGAAGTGATCAATTCAATCTGCTCTGAATTTTCAGGATAAAATTGAAAAACTGCTCGAGCGGCGCGAGTCTAAATAACAAACAAACAAATAATGAATGTTACAAGTTATATATAATAGATACGATCTAGATGTAGGCACAAAAAATTACTTACCAAACAAGCAAATAATGTTGAAAAAAAAGTATACAATCGTTTAGTCGGATTATGGTATGATTTATCTGCGTTACATAACCACTGAAGCGTACTAACGCTGATCGCTCCATCAAACATACCAGCACGGAAAGGTAAACCATCCCCTAAATCAGAATGTAATAAATCTCCTTCTACTTCTCTTTCTTTGGCAATACCTAATGAAAAAAATTGTGTTTATTTTCATCATTAAACGAAGATGTATTCAGTACCTACAATATTAGAATTTACCCAGCATGGAAGGCGAAATATCAAGACCGATCCAACCATGACCTTGTTCTTCTAAAACACTGCCACTTAATCCAGATCCACAGCCAAGATCTAAAATTAAACACGGCCTGTCATCAGGCAAAACAAGCAATTCTATGGCACGTTCACTCATTTGAACTTGGATGTCGATCATTCGGGAACTAAACCAAACACGAAAAAATCATTCTGAAAACCACTGTAAATAAGGTAAAAAGAGTAGAATACAAAATGAAACGTACTTTTGAGTGTACTTCCTGGCTTCCGTTTCATCGTAAAACTAGAGGTAAAATCAAAAAAATGAAAAATGAACATTTCAAAGAAAACACAAATTAAGAGGAGTAGATATATTTACCACTTCTGGAGGTGCTTTATGCTCCGGTCTTCTGAAAGACATGATGAATATTTCTAATAATTACGTATGTCCTAAATACATTTCAAAAATTATACGATTCAACAAAATTTTTCGCAGCGTGAATACGTTCAAAATTTGATAATAATAATTATTGATATTGATAAGAGAAGAGAAGAACCTCGTGTTTTTTGACAACATTGCAACTCTGTCAACACTGTAAATCAGTGCAGCCTGGCTAAGATTAAAAAATTACTCATTTTGTGTTTTAACTTTTAATGACTTTATTATTTAAAAAAATAATAATCAAACGACGCGACGTCAAAAAGTTCGCTCCTGTTAAATGTAAAAAAATTACTTGTACAGTTAAAATGAATCGTGTTAAGTCAAAAGCGACAAATTTGTAAGTGCTGAGATTCTAAATATTTTCCACTGGTAACACAGAATTTTTTATGTCGCTCGGTCGCACGATTCAAATTAATTTCTCATCAACGACTGGAAAATTTCAATTTATTCTCCTAATCGTTTTACATAAGTATCCCATAATAATGAGCGTTTCTTTTCCACCAATTTATCAATATTTTCCAAACTATTATAACGTAATTGAACTATATCTGCAGCTATGTCGCTAACAATAAATTCGCAAGAATAAAAAGAATCATTTTTCAGAGATTTTTCACCAGCCTCAGAATTTTTCAAATCCGATCTCATATGAATATAATCCAAAGGAATTTCTGAGTTTTTGCTGCTCACAAATCCTGTTACTTCTTCGAAACAATCTAATGTCATTTTGATAGAATCTGAAAAAAAAATAAGAAAAAAAGTTTTAAAATAAATTCAATACTCACAGTACCATTAATGTATTGCCAGAATATTAGGTATACTCGTTTCGAATTTCGATCCTAATATAATTTCATTCGCGATATTGGGACAGGCAACGACAAATATACCCTTCGCTGGAAATTCATTTTTAATTACAGATTTGGCTGAAAGTAACGTATTTTCGCCCGAAATAGCATAAATGGTTAATAAATCAACATATCTGAATCGATAACGACACTGTGCGATAAATACATCTCCGTCCTCCGATAATTTACTGTAATAATTTTAATTTTTAATTATTATTTCATTAAGTATAGATAGGTATTTACGTTAATTAAATAATATTCCGCTTTCGTATACTTATCGATAAAACCCGTAACCTAATACCTACCAATTATCCATCAAAAGAAAATTATGGTTTTTTGAAATTTGAATAAGTTCTTTCAACTTGGATTCTTCAGCATTTTTAAATGCATTCCAATGATTACTTAATACACAGATATGTGGTCCGATAAGTTCAGCGGCTTGTAGGATAGTGTCCACGTTTTCGTTGATGAATTCTACACACAAGTTACTCTTCTTTTCTGACATCAATTTCAATAGTTTTTGACCTATTTTTGATTTGCACCCATTAACTCGCTGATCGTATCTCATCAATCTTCTACCGCCTAAAAGAATATTTATTAGAAAAATTAAATTATAATTCATGATTTTTTTGAAGGAACGAAACCATCTGGTACCTATGTTTATGTACGTAAAAAATAATTTAATCATCACGTCGACGAATACCCACCTAAATTTGTATTCGTAATACAATCGCCATTTAAAGCAAATTGACTAGAATATCCTTTCATAATATTATTTCGAAGATCTGCTGTTATAAGTTTTTCATCCAATACGATTTTTGTCAACTACGTGGAAAAAAAATGTTGAACTGTTGGATTATTTTGCAAGTTTTAAATTGGTAAAAAAGTTTCTTACCTCGGACATTCTCAACATTGAGTGAACCTTGTAGCCCAATTTTCCAAGGTTTTCAACTATTCCTTGCTGTAGATCAATTATAATATAAACATCTTTAACACGCATACCAGCATTTTCAATATCCTTTAATAAATACACAAAATTTTAAAAATATTCCCACCCATAAAAATGTTTTTTAGGTAACATTTGCATTTAGTTGATAATTATACTCACTCGGATAGCCTTTAGAGTACTACTACCACTAGATCCCACTTCTTCAACGATTAGACAATACTGATTTTTGAAAATTTTACCAATAATTCGATGGTCAGTCGAGTGATGAGAAGGCTCTTTCTTCCAGATTAATAACGGTTTTTGTAATTTTGAAGCCACAAGAACTCCGAAAGGTAATCCCGCGTAAGATACTCCACATACTGATTGACAGTCCAAATTTTCTCGGATACAAAATTCATTGACATATTCGCTCATTTTATCCTACAATATCAAAACACAGAAAATTAAATATTAAGTAAAAAGTAAATCAAATCAAATTCTCAATACCTACCATCAATGATGGGTAGGCAAATACAATCAGTAAATCAAACCACGCATCAATAAGACATCCACTTGGGTTATAAAATCTACCGAATTTGAAAACACCGGCATTAAATATTTCTATAGCTAATTCTTTTAATTTTTTATCCATAATTTTATCTTATTAAAATTTGAAACAGTCAACTTGCAACAAAAATGTTTCAAAAAATTTTTTTTTCGATCAAATTCTTCAGCGTCAATTTGTTGCACATTGGAACAGTAATCCACGAGATACACACTGAATACTATGCGGTAGTTCTACTAATGCTATCAACAGATCAACACTATCAAGCTCAAAGTCGGGAGTTCACGTAATGCATCGCTTATCTAGTTATCTATCACGAGAGTGGAGCTTGGAGGGGAGGGAGGAGTTATGACGCGATTGAATGCAGGTTAAACGATCGCCGCGTTACAATATTGCATAAGACTAGTGATATTGATATTGGTAGCTATGTAATGTACACAATTACACATGTATTACCGCTATAAAAGTTCGTAAAAAAATCGAAATTTACCAAAGAAAAAATTAGAAAATACTCACTAAAAGTCTACAAATTTATTGTAGAAAACATAAATTATAATATGTGATAGAAACGAAGTAATTTTCATTTCACTTTCAGGAAATGCATTCAAATAAAATATAATCGATTAGATGGCATTAGTGAACTCGATCTCGATTCCTCTGTCTATTCCAATCTTGACCACCACCTCCTGCATGTTGACGATTATATCCTTGGCGATAATTATTCTGCGAATTTCCCCCACCTTGATTATTTCCAGCACCTGATGTAGCCCCTCTTTGGAAGAAGTTACCTATAAAAAAAAATGTCACCAGTTTCAGTTTTAATCAAACAACTGCATACCATAAGCTATCATAAAGATCAACATACCTTGTCTCATTTCAAAAATACGTTCATTCGAGTCGACAAAATTATTAATTTTATCAGCCAATTGTAACGCCAAAGATTGAAGCCGACTCGGTTCACTTCTGTGTAATACGACAGTTTGCGTTGGATCATCCAAAGATGCCTGAAATATATTTCATGTAGGCACATTTTAAGTAATATTGAAAATTATATTTTTATGAGTGACTTTCTCACCATTAATTCTTCGTTAATTATCATTTTAGAAATAATAGAATGAACGACTGGCTTATCCAGTTCAAACATATCGGCTAAGGTTTGTATGGAAATGGAAGTGTATAAGTTCGAATAAGTGAATAAATTAGTTCTTAACGATTCTTCTTTGATCAAACGAGTCAGCATTGCTCTAACTTTATCGCTTTCGTAGAATAAATCCCAAACCTAAAACACCAACCTTTAGAAATCGAAATAATTCAAATTATTATCAATTATGAATACTATGTACCTTCGCATTCATTTTATCGTTAATTATATAATTAACGCAGGCAGTCCAGTTTCCATTTCTTATGGCTTTACTAGCAGCCACAATGTGTTCACGCATCGATTCTGGAGGTCCAACTAGAGACTGACGTTCGCTGGAACGCAGCTGCTGGTAAAATGTTTTTGATATCATACGTCTTCTCGCATCGAATTCATGAGCTTGAAGAAAACAAAAAAAACGAGAATTTGACATTATGAAAAAGTTTGATAAATTAAATTTAGATTCATAATATGACAATTACCCGCCATGTAGGGAATTTCTATAAGCATAGCAGCTACTAAATAGACTCATTCCAATAATTCCAAATTGATGTGCATATGGAATGGCATTTGCCTTTGTTTCTCTATTTTTTCTTGTTCTTTACTACGTTCTAGTTGACGCTGCGAAAAAAGAAAAGAAAAAGAAAGATTAGAACCATTTTGACTGAGCGTTTAAAAAAAAATCACAGATCAATGTTTACCTGGGGTAGTAAACCTTGAGCTAGAAGTTCTTTAACTTTAGCAGTCATCATTAAATCAACCAAACAATTATGAGAATCTTTGACATTGCCTTGCCTGAACGCACATAATCCTAAATGAGCCATCGTACGGTTGTATAAAATCTATAACATGAAATTTGAACTTAGAGTACATTTTGAAAAGCTTTTACAATGATATTTTCCATCTTTTTATGCACCTGCGTAGGCGGATCTGAATGTTGGATAGATTCTTGCAAATGGGACATAAGAATCAGATCACGTGCTTGGAACCAATTATCGTGTAATGCATGATGATAAACGTGCGAAAGAATTGCACGAGTTCTAAGTCTATCGGTTTCATCGTTGTGATAAATGTACTTGCATAGCTTATCCATAGTTTGTAAACTGGTGATTTCATCTTTGCTAATTTCTCCCTGAAATTAAAAAAAAAAATTAAATTTGCAAACAATTTCTAAAAAAAATCGAAGTACACAAGTTTCGTACTTTTTTCTGTTTCAAAACCATCGGATCAAATTTATAGTACAAATGTTCAATTTTTCTAATATAAACACTGCATATTTCTGATGGCGATCCATTTATTTCTAAAAATGACAGTATTTTATCGATTATTTCAGTCACTCTGCTTTCATCTTTCAACCTTTGAACGTATTCGTTGCTATGTGGATCGCATTCTTTCAATAGTTTGGTAAATTCTTCATCTAAACGTTCAACTATGGTTAAAATATATCCTTTAATTCTATACGGTGGATTATCAACAACTTCTTCTTCTTCAGTGATATGTTCACCGATGATGATATCTTGTGTATTCAAAATCATATTTAAACATTCCATGATCCGATCTAGAAGCCTGTAATCAATGATAAAAATTAATTTTGAATTTTTTTTAGGTAAGTGTAAAACTTGGAGCACTTACTTAGCCCAATATTCGGGTTTCATCGGATCAGAAACTTTTTGATTATAATCAAAAATAGCAGAAATTGTAGCCAGTTTGATTTTAATAGAAATTCCTAATCCGAGATTGTGAATTTCGGCGATAACTTGTAACTCGTGAAGTAATTCAATTTGTTCTCGACGATCGGTTCTTTTTTTACCACGAGCAGCAACAATTTCGGTTAGTTTTTTCAAAACCGCTTCGATGTTAATTTCAGCGTTTTTAGCGAACATTTTGGGTTTTTCCTGAACACAGAATGATACAATTTACGAGTTTGTAACACAAGAAAATATTATTTTAATGAATTAAAATTTACCGATGGAACCGTAGCACCTCCTTTGACTGTTTCCCATTCACCTTCACTTTCATCGCCTTCATCTTTTCTTTGTTTCTTAGGTTTTTCTTTGCGTTCCTTTTTGCGTTCTTTCTTTTCATCTTCTTCTCTATCAGTATTTCTAACAAAGAAAAAAAATGCATTACCTACTTACATGAATACAAGAGACAATTTTTTGAGAGTTGAAGTGATAAACACAAACTTTTTCAAAAATCGCTCCCTGATACTTTGATAATTGCCTTCTTCCTCACTGCTAGAACTGCTACTATCAGAATCGTTACCCCAATCAATAGATGAATCATCGCTACCTCCGTTGTCATCGGCTTGAGCCGAAGTCTGAAAAGAAGTACGTCATTGAGAAACATTCAAAAATAATGTTCAATAAATTGCAAAAAAATGTTGAATTACTTTTGCAAAAGTGGCAGAATGTGAAGCTTCGGAGCCTGATTTTTTAAAGGTAGATGCACTTACAGTCATATCTTCCTCATCATCACTTTCTGTATCACTTTCGTCTTCTTCTACGATGAAAATAAATTTTACAAACACATCATAATAATGATCGTCAGGCGAAGAACATGTCTCCTTTACCTTTTTCTTCATCTTCATCAGGAAGGTCAGGATTTTCGCGGAATTTAGCCATATCGTCTTCGAAATCTTTAATATATTTTCGTAATTTTTTCCTCAAAGTAGCCAAGGATTTGGAATTATTTTTGGACATATTTTTTCTAAATAGAAATTAATAAGGTCAAAATGACCATACGAATGTAAAAAATATATGAAATCTGAAACATCTAACCTTCCTTCTCTATCTTCCCAGACTTCTTGGATAAAATCATCCATTTCCACCAAACAACGAATATAAAAACGAGGATGAATTCCATTTTCTTCTTTTAAAATTACAGAACTATATGTTTTCGTATAAACTCTCATCGAATCCTCGAAACCTAAAATATATTGCAAAGGTATAAGAAAGTACCACTACCAGAGAATTAATTTAATAACGTCATTTTATACTCACTCGATAGCATACTGCTTAAATCCTTGATTTTCTTGAAATTTCTCATCTGTTTAATAGTATTGTGAAGATCTTCAAATCGCTTTTCTCTCGCGGAACGAACGATACGCTTAGTATCTTCTTCATCGTCGCTGAACTATTGTATCATCATCATCACATTTATATTATTACTAAAATTTGTGATTCCAAATTGCAAAGGCGTAGGCTAGCAGCTAGTACTTACTGAGAACGCCGGCACTGCTTGACGAATAACCTGCTCTTCCTCGGACGAGCTTTCGGATTCAGAATCCGACCCGGTAGCGAAAAATCTACTCATAATCTGTAAAATGAATAAAACGCATCATAATCCGGAATCCTAATGATGGGTAATCATCATGTAAAGTCGAAGGGTTTTTCGTAAATGAATTGAACAGTGAAGTGTCCACTTACTAATGGATAACTAACGGCGAACCAGTGATATTGATGAAATAATAACGATATTCATTAAATGAAGAATAAAGTACATCAATCAGCATAGAAACACGATCGCGACGCGAAGTTAGAGTACTATTTAGTACTCTAGCGAAGTATAATGATGACTGATAGCAGATAGCAACAACGTGATAACGATACAAAAAAACAAACATTAAACAGATACAACACCTTACAACACATAGGTTGCGTTCAGGATGGAAATTTAGAGGATGTGCGAATTCATTCCTTTCAAAAATAAAAATTTAAAAACTGATGGTTAGCAAAGGAACCTTTTTGCCTTGAATTTATATTGAATGAATGAATAATGAATGATTACAGTATTATTTTCTTTGTATGTTTTTATCACTATTTTTTCGGATCAAAATCTTTCAGGAACGAAAACAATCTGATTGGTTAATTTTTATATACACCTAAAAATGACGTCATTTTTGTGTATACACAACCCAACCTGAACGCAACATAGGGTTTTTGCAGTTTATTCTGTTTGTGTATGTAAAATGGTAACACTGTTGGTGCATGGCAGGGTTGTGCCGAATCGCGTTCATTTTGATTCGAATCACGAATCACGAATCATCAACATGATTCGTATAAATCACGAATCACGAATCCTTTCCTGAGAAATGATTCGAATCAATGATTCATGATTCGTAATTTTCGAATCATTTTTCGAATCATCTAATTCATTTGAAATTGTTCAGTTTCTCCGATATCTGGACATTTTTTGACTTCTTTTTTTGGATATTTTGCTACTACACAATATAAACACACAAAAAACGCCACTTTTGGGCTAAGAAACGACGTTCCATCACACTGTCATGTTTCTGGATTTTTGGCAAAAAAAATTTCAATTTTCGAGACTGAAATTTATCCTTTTTTAAAGCAAATTTCTAATTTTCTGACACTTTTTGTGTATTGATACCATGATGGTGAAATATCCAGAAATTTACGCCCAAAAATTTGTAAATTTTAGAGACACATAGAAAATTTTAAAAAAATGAAATGATTCGTGAAATAATAGGAAAACGGAAAAGTACAAAAATTTTTGAATCGCGAATCACGAATAAAAAGTGTCGTTTCTTGAAGAAACGACAATAAACGACAAAAATCTGCGATTTTCAGGGAATTTTGGAAATTCACAATTTTGGATTTTTTCAAAAATCACCTCCGGAGGCCCAAAAAGTGTCGTTTCTTGAAGAAACGGCAAGAAACGACAAAAAAAAGGTGATTTTAGGGAAAGTTTGGAAAATCACAATTTTGGATTTTTTCAAAAATCACCTCCGGAGGCTCAAAAAAAGTCGTTTCTTGAAGAAACGACAAGAAACGATTGAAAACGACGATTTTAAAGAAATTTTTGGAAATGTCGTTTTTACATTTTTTCAAAAATCACTTCCGGAGGCTCAAAAAGTGTCGTTTCTTGAAGAAACGACAAAAATCTGCGATTTTAGGGGAATTTTGGAAAATCACAATGTAATGGTGAGACTTGGCCCTTGCTGGCTGCTCTCTGTCTTGAGAGTGGATAGTTTTAAGGGAGTTGGCAGCCGAGTATTGCCAAATACCGATACAACAATTGTTGTATCAAATCTTTGTTTTTATTATTATTATTATCTTGAGTCTCGTCCTGTCACGAAGTGACAAGTTTAGCTAATCGGTCTATTCTATTTAACTTGCCTATTCCTTTATACTTTATTAATAAATAAAGTATTCGTGTATCATACTGAGTGACGACTTATTATTTTACATTTGGCGCCCGAACGTCGTGGATTGGATGCTAGCTCCTGAAGAATCCAGAACAAATCCCTAAGAAGAAGAAATCGAAATATCGATTTGGAAGAATTGTTTCTATTGAAACAGCTCAACAAACAGACATTTGCGTTTCAAAACGAAACGTAACGTTAAAAAACATTATTGTTTAATATTAATTAATAAATTAATTATTTCTAAAAATAAATTCACATTTGGAAATTTCCAAATTTCAATCTAAAATTAATTTTTTACTCTTTTGTGAGCCAATTAGATAATTCCGGTGTATAATTTAGCAATAGCTAAAATACGAAATTTGAAATGAATTCTGACAAAAATATGGACGTTAATCGTAATGCTCATACGCCGACACCTGAATCGATCATGGAGGAAGATTTTTCAAATCAACCCAGACCTCAGAGAAGTGCGGCGATGTATGCAAGAGAAAATATGACGCGTGGAGTAAAACCCAGGGCATACAATCGAAGAAACCCTGCCCCATCTGGCTCATCTGTATCTCGACGTCTGTATAATCCGCAATCCGATAAAGCTGAAACAATCGTTTCAGAGGATACTGACTATAGCAATATTGAATCTGTAACTTCTGATCAACGCCGTACGTCAGTAAATCCTAAAATAATCGACAATTTGCTTGATCACGTAGATCCTGATCAATTACTTGACCGTACTCAGACAGTGAACTTGACCAAGGTCAAGGAGTTAATGCCAGGGGTCAATGCCCTGAATAGTAAAACAAGCTCGACTACGTCTATTCCGAAATTGATAACTGTCAACGCCGATGTACATACGTTTCCGTTAAACTCCACGATGATTCCGGCTAACAATGGAGAACAAGCCAACGGAGATAATAATGAGAAATCGCTCGTCACCTTGAACTTTCCAAGTAAGGATATTATCGTACCTCCTCAGTTAAATGAAGAACAATCGTTCGAAAATATGTTAGAATCTCTATCGAATATCCGTGATTGGGCAATGAACCAAGGTACTCAAACGAGAAACAGAGTATCTAATCTAGAGAACATATCGCAAAGCCATCATCAT